>CM072543.1:18112500-19363750 GCA_036898165.1 Silybum marianum
AATGCAAGGACAATCCTCAGCCAATCATTTTGTACATGAAATTTTTCATGTACAAAATCACATATGGTTGACATACAAAATCATATATGATTAGCCGAGACTTTTCTCGCGGCAAAGTCGCACGTATCATTTTTGATGTTAGTACAAAATCACATATGATTTTGTACATGAAAAAAATTTCATGTATAAAATGATTGGCTGAGGATTATCCTATCACATTCTCGTAAATTGTTACTGTTCTCGCATTAACCTGTCTCTCTCTCTCTCTCTATATATATATATATATAATATAAAAACACACACACACACATAGAGAATATTCTTTTTAAAACCCATGAAATTGTGACAACTTTGAGAACTGATGCATCATGTGCTATTATATATATATATATATATATATATATATATTACATCTAAGACTAGAATTTAGACTATTGAAAAATATATATTGGTTTCATAATGTGTGTGTTTCACATGTAGTCGGTTTAGATTGTGAAACTTTTTGAAGTGTTTGTGAAACATAAAATACACATAAAAAAGTTCCAGGTTGTGAAATGAGTACATGTGAAACAAGCAAATTATAAAACAAGTACATGTTAATCAATACTTTAAACACTATGCCTAGATAGAAAAAAAAAACATATGAAATAACACATGATGCACAAGTTCTCAAGGTTAAAACATTTTTATGGGTTCTCAAATGATTAAGCCCATACACACACACACATAGAGGAAGATTTAAACTATAACTTTTTGGGTTTAAAGGAACACGAGAACTAGTCGGTCAAGTAGAAAATCATATATGATTTTGTAGTAAGGGCTGCGCAATTTTCTATGCCACTTAAGTGGCTCCAAAAGTCACCCGCTATCCCTTAGTGCAAAATCATATATGATTTTGTTTGTTCCTTTGTTCCTTTAAATAGGCATGGTTCTCGTATGACCCACCCCCCCCCCCCCCCCCCCCGCGGGCAACACACACACACACACACACATATATATATATATTGGGGCTTAATCATTTGAGAACTCGATAATTTGTGAGATCCATAAGAACTTCGACCTTAAGGCTTCGTTTAACATTATTTTTTCCATCAAGTTATTGTATTTATTATAATGATTAACATATATTTGTTTCACAATGTGATTGTTTCATATGTATTCGTTTCACAATGTGAAACACTTTTACGTGTATTTTTTTGTTGGAAAGAGTATCCTAGGCATTTGCCTAATCCCTAACAATTTTAAGACTGCTAAAACATACAACCCTGAGATAATTCCCCAGCGGCCACAAATTGTTTGCGCCTAACCTCATCCCCGACAAGTCTTAACCAGTACGCCACAAGCCTTGTGGTTTGTATTTTTTTTGTTTCACAGACATATAAAAAATGTTCATATTGTGAACCAAGTAAATGTAAAACACATAGGTGTTAATCGATATTCTAAATCTTAGTGTTAGATAAAAAATGTATAAAAAAGCAAAAGATGCACTAGTTCTCAATGTTATCTCAATTTTATGAATTATATATATATATATATATATAGAGGAAGGTTCAAATGAGAACTTTGTTAATTTAAAAGAACAAGTGTTCACATTGTGGACCACATAAAATGTGGGTCTCACATAATATTAAATGATTTCTGATTTCATATTAAATCAGAAATGATTTAATATTATGTGGGGCCCACATCATATGTGGTCCACAAAGTATTATTTTATTCCTTTAAAAAGAGGTGGTTCTCATATGATCCCTCCCCTATATATATATAGGGGGATAGTAAAATAAAAACCACAAAAGTGTTACAAACTCATAAAAACCGATATAAAAACAATTTTTTTCATTATCTGTTTCATCAAATGATAGTACTTAAGATATTATTTCACATATATTTGTTTTATAACATGAAATCTTCACATGTATTTGTTTCACCATATGAATAATTTTTACTCATATTTTTGGATTCACTACGTGAATCCAATTTTTTTTTCCACCTGTAATTATTTCATAAGGTGAACCCAAACATATGTAAAACATTATCTTAAGTTATAGGTCTTGATGAAAAAAAAAGTCATGTAAAAACTTATTTTTATATTGGTTTTCACGAGTTTGTAACTTTTTTGTGGTTTTTATTTTATTATTGTCCCATATATATATATATATATGGGAGAGATCATACAAAGAACCACTCATCTTTAAGGGAACAAAGGAATTCATTTGGGACCACATATGATGTGGGGTCCACAAATAAAAAATCATTTATGATTTTTTAGAAGAAAAACAAAAAATCATAAATGATTTTTTATTTGTGGGCCCCACATCATATGTGGTCCCAAATGAATCATTTGTTTCTTTAAAAAAGCAAAGTTCTCATTTGAACCTCCTTTTGTATATATATATATTTATATATATATATATAGGGTCAGGTTCAGAAAAAAACGTTAAATAAATAGAGAACCTTGAAAATACAGACGAAAAAGCATATCAATATGGATGTTAAATTAACGAAAAAAACATGATCACTTTTTTTGGGTAATTTATTTCGTCCGAATTTTGTTTATTTTCCGTCTATTTTCGAGAAAAATAATGTTGTAACCGCTCAAGTGAGTTCAATTCCTATAGGATCATATATAATATGGATTTATATAGGATCATCCAATCTAACAGTTGAAAATGTGTATTTTAGTTTTTCATTTAAACCTCTCTTTCTCTCTCTCTCTCTCTATATATATATATATATATATGGGGTAAAGTTGGTTAAACCAAAATTAGTATATTCAATCCACGTATAGGTACGAATGAAGTGGCTTGGTCATTTTCCAAACCAAACTGAACCGATAAACCATCAAGTCCGTTTTGGTTAAGTCTGACCAGTTTTCGTGATCGGTGTTTTTGGACACCCTTAGGATCCCATATAAATCCATATTATATATAATCCCATAGGAATTGAACTCAGTTGAGTTAAACCAACAATTTCTCGAGCTTTGGGCAAGTCAAGCCCGGAACTATGCATTTTGTCATGAGCCGGTCAAACTTTAAGCAAGACGGTCCAAGACTCTGCTCGACCGAAATATGATGTGATTATGACAAGACTCGAGAAAGAAACTTTGATTAATTGTAACGTAAAGGAAAAAACGAGACGTACCCACTATCGCCGAGAACAATGACCTTGAGCAACATCCGATCAGACATCAACATGACCGGAAGAAGTAAATTCCGGTAGATGAGTTTTTTGGGAGAGCTGCCAGAGATGTGTAAACCCGCTGGAGGAGGAGGTACCAAAAGCTTTGTTTCTTTCTTTCTCAATCATTTGTTTTTCTTACTTATATACTCTTTATGACATTTGACTCTTCAATATGTCAACTATGTTATTTTTATTTCAAAACTCTTAAATTTACTTCTAAAAACATACCATCTATCCTATATATAAACATTTAACAACTCTTAAAAATCATTTTTATGTATAAAATACGGTTTATTAATACATATTATTTAAAAATCAATAATTTATATATGACTACAAGTTATTAAAGCTTCATATTTAAATTTATGTGACTAACTACAGATAAAAATAATCAAATATAAGATAAATATCTCATCTTAAATATAAAAAATATAATATATAATTAGGATCATTATTGATTTATAACGGAATACTTAATTATTATTTTTATAAAAAAATATATTAATAAATAAAAAATAAATCATTTTGTTATTAAATCTAAATTAAATTATAATAAAAAATTTGAATTAACAAAATTACATAAAAACGAGAACCTTCAAATACTTAATTTGATAGTAATAGCGAAGTTTTTTTTTTCTTTCAAATTTTGTGATATTTTCAAGTTTATATTTTATTAAAAATAAAAATATTATCATTTTCTGAAAACCACATAAACTGTATATAATATTGACAGACACAAAAAATAAAACGAAACATAAAAATCAAGATATATCCCGCTAGCTATATTATACGAATACGCTTTTAACATATATAAAAAGAAATGACAAAAGTATTAAGAAAAAAATAAAAGTGTAACTTTGTAGTAAAAAAATGCATTAATAATATTAGGTAAAATTTAAAAAATGTATTGCTACATAGATATGACTAATATTTTGGATGACAGAGTTTTTAAACCATTATTTTGGTGCTTGAAAATAAATCTCAAACATTTAAGTATTTATTTTTTTAAATTGAGGAGACACTTTTATCTTTTTATAATTTTTTAAAAAAATATAATAATTAATTTTTTTTATCATTCTAGTGTTCAAAGCATTGATACAAAAATTAAAGATGGTGTTTGCAATACAATAAAAATGAGTTCACATAATGCGTAAAATCATTCTACAAACCTATTATAAAGGTTTTAGATAACTCGTTTTATAGTTTGATCCTATAAATACAGTTATATAAAATATTCTATCATAACTTTTAAATAATTTAGACATCTAATAAAATTGATCTTGTGTGATGTTTTGAAGCTTTCAATAATAAAAAAAGACAAAAATACTTGTTTGAGATTTCTGGTTTTCAATCTATAAATTAAATTTAAAAAGGTCTAAAATTGTAACATTTTGTTTTTCATAAATTTAAAAAAAAAAACTATACATTTGCCATTTTTATTGATTTTTGTCGATAACACTGAAGGATAAAATTTTCATTTCAAAAACAATATTTATTTTTCAAACTTTACAAATTAAAATATTAAATAATACAGACCGAATATAAAAATTAAAATTAAATCATTTATTAAAATGTTGAATTAATGGTCGTGCAAGGCTTGAACTTTATTGTCTTGTGATCTCAATCAATACAGGTAGATGACAGTTTACTTTTCGCAAATTAAATCAAGTTGGTGCATCAAAACTCAATAAT
This sequence comes from Silybum marianum, assembly GCA_036898165.1. Lineage (NCBI taxonomy): Eukaryota > Viridiplantae > Streptophyta > Magnoliopsida > Asterales > Asteraceae > Silybum > Silybum marianum. Next base: position 18,117,373 of record CM072543.1, read on the forward strand.
TTATGTTAAAAAAGTTTCTTTTTTGAGTTTTTAGGTTTAATTATGTTAAAAGTATATACAGTTTTCTTTTATATAAATACAATGAAAACCAAAGTTGATGTCAATTATTTGATTTGATGATTATACAAATATATTCTATAAACCATCTAGAAAAGTGATTTACAGATTTTGTTTAAAATCCGAAATACATATATCTTTCTTCATCAGATCCTGAATTGTATAAAGATGGGATCCTTTATATCTTGGGATATGAAATTCCTCACGATCCAAAATACATTAAGGACCCAAATTTATGCGACCCGAAAATATCAATCCAAAACACTTTTTTGATAGATAATTCTTGGGGATCTAAGTTGTTCAAATAATACGAGGCATTTAAGGTGCGTTTGGTTGCGAAAAACTGTTTTCATTTTCATAAAAAACGTTTTTAGAAAATGAAGTTGAGTTTTCATTCTCAGTTTTTTACGAAATTCTTTAGGGTGCGTTTAGTTACAGAAAAATTTCCTGTTTTTTAGGAAAATTTTCCACAGAGAACGAAAATTTGGAAAATGCATCTAGTTCGTTCAGTTTTAAATTTTCTTTCAAGAAAACGAAAATTTTCATCTTCTAAAATTACATTGAATTTAGTAAACTACTTTTACCATTTTTCCAATTTTTTGTTTTCTAAATTTTTTCCACATTCACACTTTCACACACGTACGGACACATTCACAGACACACACACGCTCATTTTCACACATACACTTTCATTTCACAACCACATTCACACACACACACACACTTTCATTTTCACACAAACACACACATACTTTCATTTTCACACGGACACAGAGACACACACACACTTTCACAGGCACGCACACACATTCACACACACATACTGACACACACACTGAAACACACACACACACACACACGTACACACACACACACACACTCACAGACACACATACACACACACACACACTTTTACAGACACACACACACATTCACACACACACACACACACTTTCACACACACGCACACCCACAGACACACTTTCACACACACACACACACACACTCCCAGACACACGCACACAGACACACACACACACACACACACTTTCACAGACACACATACACATTCACACACAGACACACACACACACACACACTTTCATTTTCACACATACACACATTCACACACACACACACACTTTCAAATTTGAAAAAAAAAATGGGAAATAGAAAATGGAAAATGAAAAGTGGTAGAAAATGCACAACCAAACGCGTTTTCTAATTTTATAAAAATGTAAAATGAAAAATGAAAACTCCACCATTTCAAGTAACGCGTTTTGAAAAAATTTCATAGAAAACTGAGAATGAAAACTCAACTCAATTTTTTGAAAACGTTTTCTAGGAATATGAGAAGAGTTTTCGCTAACTAAACGCACCCTTAGGTTGCGTTTAGTTAGTGAAAAATTTTCTGTTTTCTATAAATTTTTTCCAAAGAAAATGAAAATTTGGAAAACACGTTTAATTCGTTCGGTGTTCAAAACATTTCCAAAAAAACAAAAATTCTCTTTTTCGAAAATTACATTGAATTTAGAAAACTACTTTTTCCACATTACCAATTTTTTGTTTTCTAAATAATTTTCTACAAACACACTTTCACACATGCACACATACACTTTCACACACATACGCACACACACACACACTTCCACAGACACGCACACACTTTCACACACGTACACACACACACACACAGACACGCACACACTTTCACACACGTACACACACACTCAGACACGCACACACTTTCACACACACACACACGCACTTTCATTTTCACACACTTTCACACAGACGCACAGATTCACACACTTTCACACATACTTTCATTTTCACACAAGCATACACACAGACACAAACGCACACTATCATTTTCACACACACTTTCACACACACACTTTCATTTTCACACACACATACACGCACTTTCATTTTAACACACACACACACACATACACATTCATACATTCACATAGACACAGACACACACATACTTTCACACACATACTTTCACACACAAACACACACATACTTTCATTTTCACACATACTTTCACACACAAACACACACACACACACTTTCATTTTTACACACACTTTCACACATAGACTTTCATTCTCACACACACATTTTCATTTTAACACACACACACACACACATTCACAGATTCACATAGATACAAACACACACACTTTCATTTTACATACACACACATACTTTCACACACAACACACACACTTTAACATACACAGACTTTCATTTTCACACACACACACACATACATACTTTCAAACACATACACATATACACACACACACACACACTATCAGTTTCTCTCTCTCTCTCTCTCACACACACACACTTTCACACAGACAAACACACACACACACACTTACACCTTCACACATACACAATTTCACGCACACACACACACACACACACACACACTCTTTCACACACACACACATACACACATACACACTTTCACACACACACACACACACACACACACTTTCACACACTCACACACACACACACACACACTCACACACACACACTTTCACACACACATTCACACACACACACACACACACTTTTACTCACATACACACACACTTTCTAATTTGAAAACAAAAAAGGAAAATGGAAAATGAAAAGTGGTAGAAAATGCACAATCAAACGCGTTTTCTATTTTTCTAAAAATGAAAAATAAAAACTCCACCATTTCAATTAAACGCGTTTTCTAAAATTTTCATAGAAAACTAAGAATGAAAACTCTACTCCATTTTCTGAAAACATTTTCTAGGAAAACGAAAACATTTTTTGCTAACTAAACGCACTCTTAGAAAACGCGTTTCTTTGAAATGGTGGAGTTTTCATTTTCCATTTTTAGAAAATTATAAAACACGTTTGGTTATGCATTTTCTATCACTTTTCGTTTTCCATTTTTTTTCATACTAGAAAGTCTTTGTGTGTGTGTGTCTGGAAGAGTGTGTGTGTATCTCTGAAAGCGTGTGTGTGTGTGAAAGTAAAAGTGTATGTCTGTGTGAAAGTGCGTGGAAAAGTTTTAAAAAACAACAAATTGGATAACTATTAAAACTAGTTTGCCAATTTACATAGGATTTTAGAAAATGAAAATATTTGTTTTCTTGGAATTTTTTTGAAAACTTAATATACCAAAAGGGCTTTCTAAATTTTCATTTTCCTTTAAAAAATTTTCATAGAAAACTGGAAAATTTTCAGCAACCAAAGACACCTGAAGAATCCAATTTTATCCTTTTGGGATTCAAATTTCATACATTTCGATCACAAGATCATAATATGATTTTAGGTTGTAAAAGTTTTAATCTTGTATTCAATATTGGTTCAAAGCAAAACAACTTCAGGAGAATTGAAATCTTGTTTAATCTAAGTCAATCCGACAACAAAGTGGATTGGATTTATGGTTGAGGCAATTGAATACAAGTACGAGATAAGTTAGAAATTTTGACAAATGCTGTTTTGACAAGTCGATTTTGTTGTGCAAAGTTAACCACCAAGTGTTAGATCTAGTTATGTATTCACGTCAAGGGGCTAATATTGTAAATACCCAAGAGGTATAAATAGTTTAGATCCTTTGTTATTTCAGTACGCACTTTCGTTTGTAAACATATCAAGAATTTTCTCTTCAATACATATATGACATTCGACTAGAAATCTTGATTTTCATTATTTTGATCTAATTCTTGTTTATATACTTGATTTGGGAGTCACATTTAGTATCAGAGCATAATTCAAAGCCTGAGTTGATCAAAATTTCAGAAGAATTGGAAGAAATCTGAAGAATCGAAGACTGTTTGTTCGGTTCTTGAAAACTTTCTGTGTTCTTGATGATCTTAAATTTTAGTCGGTTTTTATGTATTTCGTTGATACAATTGGATTAGAACATTTATTAGATCAATCCTTCTCATTTTCCTGGTTCAATTTGAACATTTGATTGTTCTATCTAAAGAATTTAGTGGTTTTTAGGTTTTCAGTTTTTGATGTTTTTTGGGTTTAAATCGTGTACTTCAATTCGAATTAGTGATTATAGTCTTCATTAATTGTGTTTCTACACGTTTTTTGACCACAAAAATCAAGTTTCTTTTACAAAATGTTGAGTTTCGAAACTTTGAAACCGAACAAATAAAGTTGCTTATATCGTTAAAGTTGTTTGTATAGATTTAGCTAAATTGTTGTTTAGTTGTTATGCTGAATAAACATTATGGAATGTAAAAAATGACTATTTACCCTTTGGTTTACAATGAACATTTGTAGATTAAATTTTACAAAACAACACTCACAACAATTTTTAGTTCTTTTACAGCAAAGTATAGATCAAATAAAAACAAATTTATAAACTCAAATCTATGAACCCTTTTAAAAAAACCCACCACGAATCACACCAAATAAAAAACCCCCACAAACAATGGCACTATGGACAAGGCAACAGAAGGAAAATCAAAGGGGCGCAACTGCAGGTGCCGACAATGGTGAGCAGAGCCGGCGACGAGGATTAGCCACAAAAAAACCCATTCGTTGAACCCTAAGGAAGAAAAAAAAATAAAAGATGTAGAACCCTAAAACGAAAGGGATCACTTATCAATCAATGCCCAAACAAGAAAAAACACATTTGACAACAATGAGGAGTAAATCAAATAGGGAGCAACTGTTGATCTTCATTCATTTAAAATAGTAAACAAATCAGTTGAGACAATAAGAGGAATAAAAGGTGGTTTGATCCTATTCATGGAGATTCCATAAATATTCCAATCAAAAAATCGCACAGTCGGGTAGCTTATCCATTGAAATTCTCTTTTTATCGATCGATGGAGGGAGGATTAAACAAATTCTTTTTATGGTGCCATTTTTGTTTGGATCAAGAGAAGGAAATAGGTCTGGAGGAAATAAAAAGATGGAGATGTGAAAGGGATGGAATGGAGAGGAAAGGAGGGGTAAAGGGAAAAGGGTAAAAGAGGAATAAATGGGTTGAATAAACAACTGAGTGTATAGGACTTCACTTTTGCAACTGACCAAATAAGTTATATCTTTAGCCATTAAGTCATTTCGCAACAGATATATATATATATATATAAATATAACTTACCGAATAATCCATAAGCCCTATTCACTCCATTAAGCTCTTATCAAACATCCCCTAATTGCATTACGAGCTACGAGGAATTTAAAGTGAAAGAAGGAGAGAGTTTGGAAGCTACCTACGTGTAATTTACTGAATGAGTTCAGGAAGAATGGAATCTTGAAGACGAATATCGAAAATAATATCAAGTTTTTGAAAAATATGAGACCGGATGGAAGAGGTTCCTACGAATTTAATTCACATACAAGAATTATTCTGAATTAGACATTCATGTAATATATGAGAACATCAAGCCGAACCAGGATGCAGTCCTAGAATTCTGGAAGTTAAGCAACTTACTACAAAACCATCTTTTGATCCTTTGGCTTTGGTATCTTAAAAGAAACACCGATATTCGTCTTGAAGCTAGAAGGATGAAAAAAGTGAATATTTAGGAGGTGAGATTGAGGGGAGTGATTCTGATTCAGAACTTCAAGATCTAAAGCTAGCCATGATTCTTCCGACTCAAGCATTCCAAGAGAATTTCTACAAGAAATCGTCCTCTTAGAAACATAGGTATTCTTCAAGCTCGAAGAAGTTTGATGGGAAAAAAGAGTGACAATAAAAAGTTTGATGGAAACAACTTAGAAGGAAAGAAGTATGAGGATAAGGTAGTGGAGGAGACTCCAAAGTGCTTTAACTGTGGAAGGCCTGGGCACTTTGCAAAAGACTGTCGAAATCTAGTGAAAGTTCCCGTATATAGAATGTATATAAAAGATGTAAGAACGCAAGATTGAGATCAAGGAAGTCATATGTATATTGATCAAGAACAAGTTACAAGTCAATGTACTTCAAAATGTAATGGAAACTTCAACTATAAACGAATTAAGTAACTCTATATTTGTACAAGTATAGAAATGCAACAGGTACATGTTTGTCTATCACAAACCTATCGCATCTATACATGTGTGTGATATTTTCAAAGTTGCTACTTCATAGTTCTCTTCCAAACTCTAAAGTTCTCTCTTTAGACTTCTGAAGTCTTCACTTCAGACTTCATGCCTTAGCGTATTCTTCATGTAATCCGAACTCTAACTACTTACTCTGACATATATAAATGTCTTTTTCAGATTGCTTAATCTGTAGACCAAGAAAATATGTTAGTTCAACCAACATATTCATCTTATATTATTTTTTCATACGTTTAACAAAGCGAGTACATAGTTTGAGTCTTGTGGAACCAAAGATAATGTCATCGACATATACCTGAGCAAGAATAGTATGACCTTTGTATTTTCTTAAAAAGAGAGTTTGGTCTTTATTTCCACGCACGAATTTTTCTTTTAAAAGATATTTGGAAAGGGTATCATACCAAGCTCGGGGAGCTTGTTATAACCGGTAGAGAGCTTTTTAAAATTTGAAAACGTAACCAGGGTGTTTAGGATCAGAAAAAACAGGAGGTCGTTCAATATAAACTTCCTCTTTAAGTTTGCCGTTTAGAAAAGCACTTTTAACATCCATTTGAAAAACTCTAAAGTTTTAATGGGCAGCATTGGCTAGGAAAAGTCTAATGGCTTCAAATCTAGCTACAAGAGCAAAAGTTTCATCATAATCGATACCTTCTTTCTGTCTGTATCCCTAAGCAACAAGTCGAGCCTTATTACGAGTTGCAGTGTCATTTTCATCTAACTTGTTACAAAACATCCATTTGGTCCAATTACAGTCTTACCAGATGGACGAGTTACAAGATTCCAAACTTTGTTTCTTCGAAAATCAGTTAGCTCTTCATGCATGGCACTTACCCAACTTGGATCAGTGATAGCTTCATCAATCTTTTTAGGTCGGTTAGAGAAATAAATTCTACAAAGAGACAAATATTACTCATACTCCGAGGGGTTTTACTACTTGTACATGGATCACCGATAATCTGATCTGATTGGGTGATTTCGAGTCCATCATTGAGTAGGTGGTTGAAGAGATTGGTCAATAGATGATTCAGCGATTTGTTCAGGGAGAGCGAAAGATGCTTCAACAATAGGTTCTTCAGCATTTTATATCATCTCTGGAGGTGACCCAGAAAGAGTGACATTCTCTTGATCAGAGAGTGGAACTTGGTTATTCACTGATGAATCACCGTTGGAAGAATCAGAAGGAGGAATCTGATTTAGAGGAGTAACGTCTATCCCTGAAGAGGAAGGATCGTTACTATTGCTAGTAGTAGGGACGAGGTTAGGACCATCGTGCAAGTATCTACAAACAAATAAGCATAGAAGCAACAGGAACCATTAAAATCGGAAAAACCCAAGGTTTTTACCTTTGGGAAACCGAACGGTTGGGGTTTAAATCGAAGAGCATGCAATTAATAAAACATGAAAAGGCCAGAATTAAAGTTGTTCTAAATCAGAGGACGAACCTAGTGGTGTGATCAGATTCCGAAAACTCGAAGATTTTGGAACAAGATCGTGATGTCTGTGTTCTTGAGTGTTTTAGAGGGAAAGAGGATGAAGATGGAATTGAGAAGATGAACAGTGAAGGTGGGGCCATGAGTTTTAAATAGTGGGCCCTTGAACACGTGACATCCAAACGTTGGTCCATGACACAAATTTGACCATGTCGAGTCTTCAGAACTCGACATCCAGTGTTTGTCGGGTCATTGGAAAATTTTTTTGTCGGTTGAGTGTCATTCGACAAAACAGTTTGTCGGGTCTTTGTGTAAAAAACTTTTGTCGGTTGAGTGTCATTCGACAAAACCGAATGTCGGGTCTTAGAGACTCGATATATATATATATATATATATATTTTGTGTGTGGGTGTGTGAATTAAAAACATATAAAAATTGCTCCCCCTTGAATGATGCTTAAAGATGCGAGTTAAGGAAAACTTACCTTAGTGCTCCCCCTCGGACTCAGAATTGGTAACAAAACAGCTTGACATTTTGTTAGTGGCACAAGATACAAACTAAAAGACAAGAACACAGTAGAATGGACGAAGAGACAGAACTTGATTATTAAACTTTACAAAAAGAGAAGTTAGATAAAGTGAACATTCATCCGTAGGGGGTGAATGTGCATTATTATCTAACTGGACGTTTTGTACAGAGTAATATGAAAGATTTGTATTTTAAGTGCGTAAATTGAGCATGCCTAACTTGGACACTAGGAATTGGAATCGTTTTTCATCCAGTGCCTTTGTGAACAGGCCGGCAAGCTGTAGTTCTGTATTGACAAAGTAAAGTTCGATCGTACCTCGTTCGACGTGGTCTTTAATGAAGTGGTACCTTACATCTATGTGTTTTGTCTTTGTATGTTGAACCGGATTGCTCGATATGGCAGTTGCACTTTTTGAGTCACAATATATCGGGATCTTATTGAACCAGAAGCCATAGTCTTTGAGTTGTGTGCGCATCCATATGACTTGAGAGTAGCAACTTGCGGCAGCAATGTATTCGACTTCCACAGTCGAAGTGGATACACATGTTTGTTTCTTCAAAGACCAGCTCACCAGTTTATCTCCCAAAAACTGAATATGGCCCGTCGTGCTTTTTCGATCAGCATCTGAAAAAGCGGTTAACTCGAAGCTCGTATCCTTAGGATACCAGAGGCCAAGATCAGTAGTACCTTTTAAATAACGAAAAACGCGTTTAATTGCACTAAGGTGGGATTCTTTGGGAGAAGCTTGATATCTTGCACAAAGACATGTAACAAACATTATATGCGGTCGACTAGCCGTTAAGTACATTAATGAACCAACCATTCCCCGATAAGTCTTGGGATCTACCACTTTTCCCAAAGGATCAGCGTGTAGTTTTGATCGCGGAGACATGGGAGTCCCAATTGGAGTACATGTCGTCATGTTATATTTATGTAACATGTCGGAGATGTATTTCGATTGGTTAATGAATATTCCCGTTGAAAATTGTTTTACTTGTAGACCAAGGAAAAAATTCATTACTCCCATCATGCTCATGTTGAACTTTGCCGTCATGAGTTCGGAGAAATGTTTGCATTGTTGAGGGTTAGTCGAGCCGAAAATAATATCATCTACATAAATCTGAATAAGCATAATATCTTTACCTTCCTTTCTAATGAACAAAGTTGGATCGATCTTACCTTTTGAGTACCCGTTTTTCACCAAGTATTTAGACAGACTATCATACCGTGCACGAGGAGCTTGCTTGAGTCTGTAGAGTGCTTTGTCGAGGATATAGACATGATTGGGCTTCGAAGCATCAAAAAAACCATCCGGCTGTGAGACATATACTTCTTCTCGGAGAACACCATTCAAAAAGGCGGTCTTGACATCCATTTGAAAAACTACGAAGTTTTTATGGGCGGCGTATGCCAAGAAGATTCGAATGGCTTCTATACGTGCAACCGGGGCAAAGGTTGTCGATAGCCTTTGGCAACAAGTCGTGCTTTATTGCGTATGACTATTCCGTCCTCATCTTGTTTATTCTTGAAGATCCACTTGGTTCCAATAATTGTCTTGTGCTGAGGTCGGGGAACGAGGCGCCATACTTTCAGGCTTTCAAACTGATTGAGCTCTTCTTGCATGGCGACAATCCAATTAGGATCAGACATGGCTTCTTGAATGGTTTTTGGTTCAATTTTGCTTAAGAATGATGAGAATAAACATTCGTTGACCGATGCAGACCGTGCTGTGACCGGATTGGAAGGGTTACCAATGATTTGGTTGGGTGGGCGAGATCGAATCCATTCGGTTGTATGAGGAAGTGACTGAGCAGTCATGGGTCCAGAATTTTCATCCACGTATTGACCAAGAGGAAGATCTTGCACAAATTCTAAGGCTGGTGAAACGTCGGTAGAAAGTTCCCTTGAAGTGGTAGGCGGTTGAGATAAATTTGCAGAATGTGTATTTTTTCGTGAATAATTTTGTTTTAATTCAAAGTCGAGTACAAAAGTTATGATATCCACAATTTATATAGTGAATATGCTTTTTTGAATATTTTCAACAATTTAGAGCATAAGCAAGTAGATTCAAAACATGAATTATGAACACAAACTTGCTTTTTATTCACTAAATATTTTGGGATTACATCATTTTTAGATACAACACTATCTAATTTCTTAGACACTGTTTGTTGTAGTATTGAATCTTTTCTTTTCCATACTAGATTCCTTTTCTTTGAAAATGACAAGGAACGAAGATTAACTTCAAATGGACTAGTTTTCTTGAGATTAACTTTTTCTATATGTTTTTTAGTTTTAGATTTCGAAGAATCTCCTTTTTCAAAAAATTTAACTCTAAAATTGAAATTCGTTGTAGATACTTCATAATTACTTGGTTTAACTTGAGTTTCAAATTCAGAATTTGTATGAAATTTTTAAACTTTTTGATCTGATATGTCCTTAGTGCATGAAGAAGTTTGATTTCTCATATAATCTTTCTTTAAGAATACATAATCAAACATTTGAGCAAGTAACTTAGGTTCATTAGATTTATGTTTGTTGCCTTCAACCATTTCAGATTTAGATTTAAAATCAAATATTCTTCTTTGTTTATTACAGCAACAGTAGGGACATAATTCATCATCACTTTCTTCATCTAAACATTTATCGTCAAACTTTGTTTCAGACATATTTAGAACAAAATCATTTAATTTTGATTCTTTTCAGAGTTATCATCTCTTTTAGAATTTTCAGAATTAAATTGTGTTAGCCAATCATCAGATTCATCTTCAGGATACTCTTCAAATTTATATTCAGAGTTTGCATCAGATTTTACTTCAGTTTTAACTTCAGAAATTCCAACATATATTGCTTTAGAGTTATCATTTGAAATCTCCTCAGAGTTATCTTCAGAAATTTCTTCAAATTTCTCATCTGAAATTTCTCTAGAGTTCTCTTCAGATTTCTTTTCTGAGACTACTTTAGAAAAATCTTCAAAATTCTCTTCAGATATATGAGAATCTTCTGAATGGTTTTCACTTGTAATCTTTCTTGAGATTCTTCAGACTTTTCATAAGAAAGTAAGGTTTCAGATTTTACAAACATTTTTTCTATTGGAACCCTTTCTGGAAGATTTGGATTTACAAGTTTGTGTTCAAAACTCTTTTTACCTTCATCAAAAACTTTCAATTTTGATAATGTATAGAGTTTTGAAGGAGCACTTTTCAATGCTTTGTTTTCACTATAACCTAGACCAGTTTTAGCATTGTAAATCTATTATCTTTTGTATGATTAGTCAATAGATTTATTGTTTGTTCAGTCTGTCAACCTTTTAAATTCAAATCATCTAATTCTTTAACTTTTTTGGACAGATCCAATCTTTCTCTAGATAGAAAATCTAGTTTGACAGACAGAACTTCTTTTTCATCTTTAGCTTCTTCAACATCTCTTTTTAGAGTACTAAGTTTTTTAGACAAAATAAATTTTTCTTTAGAAGCAATATTGATTTGTTTTTCTGCATTCATGCAATTTATCTTATAAATTTGACTTTCCTCTATGAATTTGTTAACCAAATTTCTTTCTCCTTTAATTCTTTTTATGAGTTCAACAAATTCAGATGTCATCCTTTAATTCTTCATCATCATCATCATCATCTGTCCAATCTAGCCAGTTCTCTTCTTCAAGATAGAGCACAATCTCTTCATCCTTCTTTCTTGATAATGGATCCTTGTGCTTATAGTAAGTAGTGTAATTCACCTTTTTACTTCTGCATTCTCTAGCTATATGGCCAGATTTCCCACAGTTGAAGCATCTAGGCACATCCCCTTCTTTCTTCTTTCTTCCTTTTTTCTTGGACTTCTTATCTGCCCCTTTTGGCTTAGACTTGTCATTCCCACCTTTCTAATAGTATTTAGATTTGCATTTATCAAAAAAATTATTTGCATATGTAGATCCCAATATTGATCAAGTAACGATGTAATAAACAAGAACAATATCAATAATCTCACTATGTCATCTATCTCACTTGTATAATCGTGGTTACAATGAATAGAATGGAATTATTTTAACTCACGTCTATTCTCTCTACAATGATATGACTGAATGACCAATATCTTGTTGTAACCTTAACGCTATATGTAGAATATTATCGCAATAAGGATGTTAGAACCTATTTATGGAAGTATGAACCAGAATTATCTTAGTCCTAAACTTCCGAAGACAAACCAGAAGTTCATCTTCTGACCTCTCTCATCCAGAAGCGCCCAGAGACTTGAAGACCCTCTAGATTTCAACTTACATTTCACACGCGCTTTAGATGGCGTGGCAGTCACACTTTCCGTATGTAACAAATTCTGTTAGTAGTACAGGTGACGTGTCACTCAGTGATAGGCTAGCTCGTTGACTTTCTATTTGTAATAGTATAAACAGAGTTAGTTATCACTGTATTTGTGTCGATGATTTGAGAGGGAGAAAAAGGCTTTTCATTCCACGAATTTGTAATCGATCTTCAGATTATTGTATGAAATACAAATTCTCAAATTGATCTTCATATTGTTCTTACTTTTTTAATTACTGTTCTAGTTATAATCATAGATTTATATTGCTTCCGCTCATATATGATTCATTAAATCTATTGATTAATTGAGTTTAAAGGGATCTGGGTTCCAAAAAAGGAAACAATGGAATAAGGTATTATATATTTGCCTTATTTACAATAATATATCTATCTTTAATATAATAACTCTATTTCTATATTTAAACCTTTCATTTTGATGATTTTGTTGACTTTACGTTTTGGCCCTTCATGTCTTCAATAATTGTGGTCTCGGATAAAATATTTTCAGACCTAACAATCTCCCTCTCTATATTCGAGATTACAATTCAACAAATCAGCACTCTAATAATCTCCTTCTTTTGATGACGATGAAACTTTGCCAACAAATCTTTATCTTGAATATTTTACTCCCCATACGGATATGATCACATGATAAGATCAGAAACAAAATGTCGAAGGAATGGTGATGTCGTAGGGTAAAATTGTTCTTCAAGAAATCGATGATCTTGTCGTGTCAAACGGAGAAGATTGTCGATAAACGTCAAGTTGCCGTGACCGTATGATGCGATGAATTTCTTGTTTCTCCTTCTTCTTTACTTCATGTGTCTTTGATACACTATTCCTCCCCCTCATAATGTTTAGGAGAATCCGAAGCATTATGAACGATCAAAAATATTAAGTGGAAGTGATCAAATGCGTATGTGAGAAAATATCTCCGGAGATCAATGGGTAATGAGCTAACATAGAAGCACAAGGAGAAACTATTATCACTTAAATTAAAACAAATTCCATTAAGTGGCCTATTTACAGTGTTGGCATGGGGTTAACACTAATAGGACTTCCGGTTATCACAGAAGTAAGTTATAAAACTAATTTCTCAAATTCTTCTGACATAGACAAAAAGATATGTTTGTAGAATCACAAAGACTCGTGTAGAGTGTAAAAATATATTTGTATATATTAGGGATCAATAGACTCAATGTGCAAAAAATAAAAAGTTCGAAGACCGGAGGTGTGTCTTCTTGTTTCAAAATCTAAATCTTTCGAGGGAAGAATAGATACACAATATGCTTAATCTCCGTGATATATGAACCAAACATCTTTTGTGAGATACTTGAGTAGTTGGGTGGGGTGATACGAGTTATCGACATTGGGTCCATGTTTGTTTCAATATCCATCTCCAAGGAATGGTGAATAAATAGAATATGTGGCTACCCGGATAACTGTTTAGGTTTGGTAGAGACCAAATATGTTCTTTTATGCCTTGTCACACTCTCACATTTTTTCTTTTAACACACAAGTAGTCGGTTTAAAATTTCTAACCTAGGGATGTGTTTCATAAGTAGGTCCTTCCGGCTCTGGTCTGACCATTGAAACTTCTAATTCTTATCACACATATTTATTATATGAAGCTGAACAGAGATATTCAGAAGCATAACCTTTTGAAGCTAAATAATAAATTATAAAATATGGTAATCCCCCTCAAATGTAGCATAAACCTTTGAATGATTTTGTCATGTGATGAGAATATTTTGTATTTAAAACACACAGGACATACCTACAAAACAAATTAAAAGATTTTGGTACCCAAGCTTTATTGGGTCCTTGGAGTTAGCTTTAGAAACAATAAATGGGGAAGTGGGAATACTGTAAGTACCATACCATTTATGAACGTACCTTTGATTGACAAAATCATTTGTTCCACAAGTAGAACAACAAAGCCTTGTGGCGCTTAGACTGATTAGGTGATTGATTGACCAGACAAAATAAGCGAAATTAGTCTTCGAAATAAACAATGTTGTATCAACTACAGGAGATGTATGTGGCATGTTTCCAACACTACCATCTGTAGTTGACTTCTTCCTCCAAACCATTTTAACTTCTTAAAATTACCGGAATTAGCAACAAAATCATTATGAGACAAAGTAGAATTATGAGTCCGAGAAGTTGGAGAACTATATGATTTGGAGCTGTTAGAATAACTATTTGATTTAACATTTAAAGAATAACTATTCTTATATATACGAACAGGAGAAAGAGGAGTCATCTTATGAACTGAACTTGAAGCAGTTTGTAAAGGAAAACAGAATCAGTATTAGTTGAATTATCATATGTAGAAAGAACAATAGTATTGGGACTAGACTGTTTTAAAAAATTCAACTCTAACTGAATTCTCTTTATTGTGCTTTGAAATCACATCTTTAAATTCTCTAATTTTTCTTAAGAGATGATCTCTTTCTTTTTCTTCCGTAAGCAAATCATATACTGTTTGAAATTCAAATATCATTCTCTGTTCATTCACAAGATTTGTATCTAAAACATAAAATTTATTTGAATGTTTGTCAGTTTTCTTTTCAAAAACTTTCCTCTCATTTTCAAAAAAAATTTCCAAACGTTTGCTTTTAGCAAGAATCAAAGCACTTTTCTTTATTACATTCGTCGTATTCATCTCAAACACTTTTCTTTCATCTTTAAAAGTTTATGAAGCTTGTAAATTTACTTTGACAACTCCAGACTTATAGTTTCAGAAGATTTGCGCTCTAAAATCACAACTAGCTCAAAATCTGACACTTGTTTAGAAAGTTCTCTAATGGTCAACTCACAAGTTTTAACTTTGCTTTCAAAAGCTTTTCGCTCAATTTCAAACTTGTGTTTCTCATCAGAAAAGACCTTTCATTCGTTTTTAAAGTCTGTTTTTTTTAGATTTTAAAAACTTTTCAAGTGCAACACTATTAGTTTTAGAATTTTTAATCATCTCTAACTCAGAAATAATGCTTTTCAGTTCAAATTTTATCTTTATCTTTATCAGATCACGGTTTTTCTTTTTACAAAAGTCTTCATACATCATATGATAGTATTCCTTATGCGATCTTCGAGTTGTTCTTCCGAAAACTCATTTTTATTTTTCAAAACTTTACCTGTTTGTTCTGACTGACGAAGATAAACATGTTCTCTTAATAATTCATCAAGCACTTTAATTTTATTCGTATGTCTTGATTCGAGTTCAGTAATCGCCATAGTTAGCTCAGAAACCTGTTTTTGAGAAGTCATCTTGAACAAAATCTTGTAGAACTCAAATACACAATTAGTTCTTGTATATAAAAGGAATTAAAAACTTGATTACCTGAGGAAGTGATCATAGATCAAAGATTTGAATTATATCTAAAAGAGCACTTGGTTATGCACGGTTGTTTTGTCGGGTCACACAGGCGCGAGAATCGTCTTTTTCGGGTTATACGCAGGGGTGTAAACGATTAGAGCTTTTACAAGCAACTCGAACTCCAGCTCGAGCTTAATAATTCTCGTGCTCGAGTCGATCTCAAACACAAAATAGAACTCGTTTAACAAAACGAGCTGTTAGATCCCAAATATCAAAATGTAGAAACAAAATAGAATATAGAACAAGAATCATAGCAGGAAGTCGGATGCAGTATCGATATTGACAAATTTACGCAGATATGTCTTTACAGTACAAAAGATCTATGAACGTTAGTTATAACTATATAAAAGACACTCTATTTATATACAACAGGAATTGCTAAAATGACAGTATATTACATGACAGACAAACAGAAGTAAGTTCAGAACTACTTCTGAACATCTTTAGAACATACTTCAGAAGTTCTTCAGAACTTCTTCAGGACAACATAGAAACCTTCAGAACTTCTGAAGTAGCCACTTCAGAAGTTATGCCTTAGGCTTATCTTCACTATAGTCATTTTATCTTTGGACTTCTGAGCTTTCTTTCTTTATCTCTTCAGAACCACTTCAGATCTGAGGCTTCAGAACCAAGACTTCTTTGAAGCTATCTTATGATCTCTATCAATCTCCCCCTTAGCTTCAAAAATTCAAATTGTATCCCCAATAAGTCAACAGCTCTATGACTTCACCAAGAATTAGCTTTCTATACTCCAATAACAGTTCTATTCTTTTGTGCATGTCTTTGGCTAGCTTCTTGTATTCATTCCATTCACTATCATTCAGATTCTTTGGCCTGTATTTCTGTCTTTTGACAAGCCTTTCACTGATTGCCAACAATGTACCATTGCAGCACTTGTGAATTTCTTCATATCTTACAAACAGTTTTTCTTGGTTAGATTTGCACACAAACCCAGGAGGATGTACTATTAAAGTACCTTTGTTGATTAAACTAATTCCTTGAAGTTCAAAGTTAGGTCTGCTCAAATTCACCTTTTCTCTTCCAAGTACAAATGATACTTAAAAATCTTTCTTTGTTGCCCATATGAACTCTCTGTAGATTCCTCCTTTTACAACAAGGAATGCTTTTCTGAATCTGGTAATGTTGTGATGAAAAGGATTGATTCTTCTGTATATCTTGACCAAATCCCTTAAATGAACATTTTGAAAATCAGCTTCAGAAAATGTGCATACTTCACCATTTTCTCTCTCCATTGTGAAGTAAGAATATTGATAATTCAATTTTGTCTTTTGAACAACATTGATCACCTTGACAATAGGACTCTCTTTCCTTGTTTCAGATACTGGCAGCTTTAATTTCTTGACAATTTGACTGTACCACTGCTTCCAACCAAAAGATTTGTCTAGCCAAAAATCAATGTAATTGAATATTTGCTCATGTTCCACAAATATTTCAGGATGCATATATTCAAGGAATAAAGTAAGAGCATGTTCAGCAATCCTATTTATTTGCACTTGTTCAGCTTCTGATAATTGAGTAACTGGCATTTGATCTTCAACAGCTTCTACATGTTTGCCCTTATCCTTACAGAACTTGTGCCAGCATGTTCAGAAATGGGTACTTCTGAAGGTTGATTTTCTTCAAGTATCTCAAATTCAACTACTTGTTCTTTGGCATGTATATGAAAATCATAAACATTACTTAACAAGTAATTTGCATCTCTTCTTGAATTTATCTGTTGATGACCAGCAGACATACTTCTTCTTATCAATTCTCTGAAGTTTATTCTTTCTTTCATCAGATACAGAATCTCATCCTTTACTTCTTTAGAGCCAGCAATCCAAGTCATATTGTCACAAAACCATCGGAAACAATAAAAGTTCTTTTGTTTAACCCTTCAGGCTCATAATGAAAACCAAGTTCTGGTTTAGTAAACATAGTTGAAATGCCTTCAAAGCTCACATAAGCTGGTTCCAACAGATTTACTTTGTTTAACCCATGTTCCAAGGCAAGTTGAAAATCATGTTTAATGAAATTTCTGAGATAAACACCAAAGATTCTTCTCAACTCTTGCACCATTTCTGTATCTTCTCTTTTTACAAAGAAATTCAGAAGGGAAAGCTTATCTTCTAACCTTAGATTGTAGAAATCAAACTGAGTAAATTCTATCAAAGTTCCATCTCTTCTTTCAGCATCAATCCTGACAACTTTCAAATCTTCTTCAATTGTCTTTTTAATACTTCTGAAGTGCTTGATAGGAATAGGGTTAAATATGTCTTGAACAACATGTATTTGCTGAAAAGATTTAACTTTAGAGGCAAAGTCTTCATCCCATTTATCACTTATGAAACTTTCAAGAGTTGCAAACTTCAAATTATTTTTATACAAATAAATGTATGTGTCTTCAAGAAAGATAATGACAACATTTTCAAGGGCATCAAAAATTGTTTCTTTTGCAATAACTTGATCAACTAAGGGTTCTTCAAGGAGTGGTAACTTGAACTTGGGTATTTGAATACTTTCTTTGTATTTGACCTCAATCACACCAACATAGGTCATTATCATATCTTCAGAGAATCCAACTTCACTCATATGACCTAATTTAACTGTCACATATGCACACTGATTTGGTTGATTATAGAAATCTCTGAATATAGACAATTTTTCATCCAAGAATCTACACTCCAAATTCCTTGGTGAATTCAGAAACACAAACTTCATAACCATCTGATAGACCAAATACCACATTGTATTCAGAAGATCTTCATCTTCTCTTCTATCAACAATAAGAGGTCTCCATACAACTAAATCCCTTATTTCATTTATCTCCCCTTCTTCATCAAACATGATAACATCTGATAGATCACCAGGTTCTCCAATTACATCTTCAAAAGATAAGTACTCATTAAGCATCTCTTCATTAGAATCAGGTATGATATCTGTATCATCTGTACTTGCTTTATCTTCAGAATTGAAAGATAAGCTTTCAGTTTCATACCCCTCATTTACTTCTTCGGAAGTTAATTTATCTTCAATGTTCTCTTCAGAAATTACTCCACCAGCTTCATGAATGGGTTCAGAACAAGGAATCTCTTAAAATTCAGGTTCAAAAGATAAAGTTTCTTCAATTGCTTCAGAAACCTTTTCAGCACCAGCACCAACATCTTTCTGAACATCTTCAGAAGATCTTTCAGAAGACTGAGCTTTTAGCATAAGTATATCTTCAGATTGAGATACTTTCCTTCTTTTCTCCCTCTCATGATTATCAGGATCCTGATCATCATGTTTTCGTTTTAATGTGTCAGCTTGAGGCCTACATTCCAAAGCAGAATTCTCTGATCCAAATTTACTTGAGTATTCTGAATTTAATAATCGATTCAAAATGAGTTTAATGTCATCCTTTGTGGCTAACTGAGAGAGATCTGGTTGTAAAGAAGTAGATGGTAAGGATGTTTTGAGACTTGCCACTAAAGAAACAACTTCTGGTTGTGCCATGATGTCTTTCTGAATCTTTTGAGATTCAGAAGTACAAAAATCTTTGAATTCAGAAAATTCAGAAGATTGGGTAATAGAGCCAGGACCAACAAATGATCATGTTTGCAGTTCTACAAGAGTAGGGTGGCCTGTTGATGTCACCACATCATGAATCATTGTTGATTCAGTGAATGGGGCTTTAGAGATGTTCACCCCACCAGGACTTCCATCCAATCCTTGAAGTCCATAAATAGGAACATCTATTGATGTTGTTGCAATGTGACTAACACTTTGCTTATGGACATCTGAAAAATGTGTGCTTGTGTGAATAAATCCCACATCTTGTGGTTCATTAGGCTCAATATAGAGTGGACTCTCAGAGTCTATGTGCACATATGTGTGAAGGGGGACATATATCCTTCATTTTCAACATTGGGCTTCTCCATGTGGGGACCCAATGGTAGATCTGCTGCTTGCCCCATATGTATTAATGAAACACCCATCTGTTGTATGATGGGTGAGTGGCTTGGGGGCTTTACAAGATTCGGCATGGGCTCATTGGCTATTTCAATATTACCCACCAAAGAGTGTGGAGTAATAGATTGTGTGACTGCCCGACTTAGATCAGTTAGTGCACAAGTTTCTTTTTCTTTTACCTGTGATCTCCCTTCATCAGTTCTTTTTCTCACATATCTACCCTGTCTCTCATTTACATTTTTCCTCTTTTCACTATGAGGTTGTTCCCCACCTTGAACTTCCTCCCCTCTCTCATTATGTAGTCTAGACCCTCACTTTGCTCACCAC
This sequence comes from Silybum marianum, assembly GCA_036898165.1. Classification (NCBI taxonomy): domain Eukaryota; kingdom Viridiplantae; phylum Streptophyta; class Magnoliopsida; order Asterales; family Asteraceae; genus Silybum; species Silybum marianum. The sequence continues at coordinate 18,137,430 of CM072543.1, forward strand.
TTGAGGTTGAATCTGGGGTAGAGCTTGCTGGTTTAGGCAATCCCAAAGATTCGCAGTACTCAATCAACAACCTATTTGTAGAACTTATATAGGCTAGAATATCTGCTGGTTGTGGCATTACATTTGGAAGTTTGAGTTTAACACTTGGTGGTCTTAAGCTGTCCATAGAAAAAAGTGGAAGAAATACCTCATGATCCAATCTTGGAATGGCTTCAACAGTCGTCATGGCTCTTTTGATAAAGATTTGAAAGAATCTTTGATAAGGAATGTAAGAATAAGTTGATTTCTTTGAGATAGCTATCTTTAATTCTTCAAAAATAAGAGAAGCATAGTCATAATGCTTGTTGTGAGCAATTCCATGAAAGATAATTCTGACATTTGATGAGGGTTGATCTAAACTTGAAATCTTCCTAGATAAACATGTGTTGATGATGGTAAATAGTGAATACCAAATTGGTGGAAGATACTTTGTTCTAAAAGAACACAATGCAGTTATTGATTCTGAGTACCCTAACTTGATGAAGTTTGTAATAGTTTCAGAAGAAGAAGGAATAGCATCAAAAGTGGTCTTACCAACTACTACATCAGCCTTTGAAAGATCAAAGATACTCCAAATATCAGATTCCTTAATGGAGAATCTATAACCATGAACAAATGAAGAAAAATCATTTTCTTCATCATCAATTTCAGTGTGAAACCACCATTGTTGTAAGTTGCCCTCAGGAACCAAAAACCTTTTTGTAAACAAAGCTTTAAGAGGAGGCTTCTTCAATAATTCAATCAAAATTCTATGTTCATCATTGAAGTCTGTTGATCGAATATTAAGAGCACAATTATTTTTCTTGATTTCCTTCTTCTTTTGCTCTAGAACATAGAGTTTGGTAAGATCAGGTCCATAACTTTCTTCTTGTGTAGTACCAGCAACAGATTGAAAATCATTTACACCTCCAACAGATTCAGAAGGTACTTCGATTGGCTCTACTTGTGTTTGCCCAATTGGAGATGAATGAGGGTTAGGGTTAGGGTTTGGAGTTAGGTTTGAAGGACCAGCTTCGAGGTTTCCTTTTGTGGCAGTGTCTTCTAGCATTGGATGATCATCCAGAGTAACCTCCATTGATCCAATCATGATCTTTTTAGGGAAAATTTTGAAAGATTCTTCATTCGATGATGTATCACTTTAATAAAACATGACTTTCCAGTTTGGATTGGCATATCAACATTTGAGGTCGACATAGTAAATAGAGAGTTAGGATTCGAGTTCGAATGAAGTTCAAGAAAAATAGAGATTAGATTTCGGAGGGAAAAATTGCTAAAAAGAGAAGAAGATGACGAAGCCATGGATTATATGAGGTGGATGATCGTGGAGGGACACGTGGCCGAGAAAGGAGTAAAAAGTAATGATGATTAGAAAAGTATTCATCATTTATTTGGATTAATGAACCGTTTTGCGACGTGATTAAGGCTCCTCTAATGAAATTAAAACACATGCACACGCGTGTTTTAAATCAGACTTACAACGGGAAATTCGGAACTTCTGAGAACAAGTTCAGAAGTTAGATGAAATGATTCAGAAAGACCTCAGAACTTTGGAATTATGTTCAGAACTTGAATGTTATGACTTGGTATTCATGAAAACCATTTAAAACTACATACTTCTGAATATATAAAAAATTTGATATTTCAGAAGTAAGTTTGAACAATTTATAAATCAGGTTTTTTATCTTCAGAAGTTTGTCCATACTTCTAAGTTTTGGTAACTTGAAAATCAGTATCCATCTTTTCAGATTTTGATGACATATGAAAGAAGCAAAACATCATGTATGAGTATCACTCCCCCTTGAATCATGAGTAAAGATATAAATCTCCCCCTTGAATGATGATAAAGATACAAATGGTAAGAAGAAAAAAATAATTGATAAGTATTTTTATACAACAACTTTAGAAATGAAGACTTAGTACTTCTGAGTATTGAAAGATAGACTTCTGAAAAGTTAACTTTAGAATTCTGATTGAATAAGTCTCAGAATTTAATTCTTAATTCTTAATTCTTAGTTGGTATAAAATACTTATGTAGACAGATTCATCATGCCTAATTTGCTTACCAAAAAATTAAATCGTTTTTCATCAAATGCTTTGGAAAACAAATATGCTAATTGATAATCAGTCTAAACAAAAAAACATTTCTATATTACCTTTCTCAACATGATCCTTAATAAAATGATACCTCACATCAATATGTTTTGTCTTGGAGTGTTGAACAGGATTTGCTATAATGGCTATTGCACTTTTGGAATCACAATAAAGAGGAATATTTTTGAATGTATAGCCATAATCTTTGAGTTGAATTTGCACCCAGATGACTTGTGAGCAACATATGGCAGCTGCTACATATTCAGCTTCTGCAGTAGAAGTGGATACACAATTCTGCTTCTTGGAAGACCAACTTACAAGTCTATCACCTAGAAATTGACATGATCCAGATGTGCTTTTCCTGTCTAATTTACAACTACCATGATCTGCATCTATGAAAGCAGTTAGTTCAAATCCAGAATCCTTAGGATACCAAAGTCCCAAGGAAGGTGAACCTTTTAGGTATCTAAGTATTCTTTTAGCAACAAGAAGATGAGATTCTTTAGGATTGGCTTGATATCTTGCACAAATACATGTGACAAACATTATATTAGGTCTACTTGTTGTTAAGTAAAGCAAAGAACCAATAATACCCCTGTACTTCTTTTGATCCACAGATTTACTAGATAAATCAGGTTCAAGTTTAGTAGCAGTAGTCATTGGTGTTTGAATACTAGAACAGTCAGACTTGCCAAACTTTTTAAGTAAATCAAAAACATACTTAGTTTGATTAATGAAATATGCCAGTGGGAAGTTGTTTAACATGTAAACCAAGAAAGAATGTTAACTCTCCAATCATACTCATTTCAAATTCAGTTTGCATGATTTTCTCAAAATTTTTACAAAATTTTGGATTTGTAGAAGCAAATACAATGTCATCCACATATATATTTGTATTAAGATCATGTCTTCACCTTCCTTTTTCAGAAATAGAGTTGTATCTATTGTAGCTCTATTGAACTTAGACTTCAGAAGAAAAGTTGTGACAGTGTCATACCATGCTCTTGGTGCTTGTTTAAGTCCATATAAAGCTTTGTCTAAGATATAAACATGATCTGGAAATTCTTTGCTAACAAAGCCTTTTGGTTGTTCAACATATACTTTTTCATGAAAAGTTCCATTCAGAAATGCACATTTGGCATCCATTTGAAAAACTTTCATGTTTTTGTGAGCTGCATAAGCTAGAAAGATCCTAATTGCTACTAGTCTAGCTATTGGAGCAAAAGTTTCTTCATAATCAATGCCTTCTTGTTGACAATAACCTTTTGCTACAAGCTTGCTTTATTTGTCACAACAATTCCATGTTCATCTTTCTTATTTATGAAAACCCATTTTGTGCCAATGATTAATTTCCCTTTTGGTTTTGGAATTAGTCTCCAGACTTTATTTCTTTCAAATTGATTTAACTCATCTTGCATGGCTAATATCCAGTCTGGATCCTGAAGAGCTTCACTTCGCTTTTTGGGTTCAATACTACTTAAAAAATTCACATACAGACATTCATTAGATGCGACTAATCTGGTTTTTACACCTTTTGGGACATCACCTATGATCTGATGAATTGGATGACTTGATGTCCATTTGTTCACATTTGACAAAGGTTGAACATATGAGACATTGTTTAAAGAATCATAGTCATCAATGATTGCATGTGATTCAGAATTTAGATTGATTACTGAATGCAGATCTGAATACTCCCCCTCAAATTGAAGATTCTGTACTGGTTCAGAAGTGACTGGTAATGTGTCAGAATTGACTTGTACAGATTCAGAAGTAGAAATTTATGAATTTGAGGTTGAGATAGTTGGTGCAGAAAGAGTTGATATTGTGGTTTCTATGGAAACTTGGTCTGGTATTCTTCTAAGAAGAGATGGATTCTGATAATCTGCAAAAACATTAACAGAAATATCAAATAAATCTTGACATAATGAATCTAAATTTGCCTTTAGTAAAGATTTAGATTCAGAAGTATGATCAGTATTGCTCTTTTCTGAATCTAATAGTTCAGAAACTGGATTAAGCTTGAGTTCTGAATTGTCTTGTTCAGAAGTCATTGTTGGCTTATGAAATTTGATATTTGAAGTTTCAATGATCCTTTGAGTGCCTTTGATGAGAACTCTGTATGCCTTGGATCTTTGTGAATAGCCAACAAACACCCCAGCTACTCCTTTAGGAGCAAATTTGTCTAAGTGTTGTGTGTCATTCAGAAGAAAACACCTGCATCCAAATTTTTTAAAATAATCAATAGAGGGTTTTCTCTTTTTAATAATTTCATAGGGAGTTTTGAAAAGTTTTCTAAATGTCAGAATGGTTCTGTTCTGAGTTTTGAGAAGTTTTAATAATTCCATATCCTCTGACATATCCTTTTGCATTGTTTCCAAAGCTAACTGTTCCTCCACAAAACTAACTGTTCCTCCATATCTTTCATGATAATCAGTTAGTAATTTTTTGAAAGGTGACATGTGTCTTGAACAACCAGAGTCTAAAACCCACAAATGATACATCTGCAAAAACAATTATTGTGTTTTAGGTACCCATTTAAAAATGGGTCCTTTCAGATTAGCTATAACAGTAGGAATTCTGAATTTGGATTTGACAGAATGAAATTCAGAAGTTTGTTTAGAACTTTGTTTGATTGATTTATCCTTATTGTGTTTGTTTTTGTTTGCCAATGTTGCTGAAAAATTCTTAATTGGTTTCTTAGGATCATTCTTGTTGTCGTTGGCTATGATTTAAAAATTATGATGTCCACAGTTCATACAATGAATATTATTCTTAAGAACCTTTAATATCTCAATACATAAGCAAGAATGAACAACATTTGTTTTATGAATTGAATGTTTGCTTTTATTCAAAGTATTTGCCTTGGTTACATCAAATTTCTTAAAAGTAGAAATACTATCTAATTTGTCTTTCTTTGATTGTCACACCCCGCTAAAGCGAAAACACGAGGTACGACAGTTATAGGTTTCACAACAATAGGAATATAAACACCAACCATGCATACACAATTAAAACATCAACGTTTAAAGTTTAAAGGTTTACAATTTGATAACTTTGTCTTAACAAACAAATTACATCGAAATAAAAAGATATATATAAACTCTTGATTGGTGTTCCACAAAAATAAACTAAGCTTGATCGGTTACCTTCTTATCTTCCTGTAAAGCATGTTAAAACAAAGTGTCAACTACAAAGAGTTGGTAAGTTCACAGGTTTTTCATATGCACAAAGCATTTTCTATGCAAGGTATAGAAATAGCGAAGCAGAAGTTCGCCTCAACTTTAAAGTTTTAAAAATTCATGAGCAAAAATACCATTACACATGATATATAAATATTGAGCCACTACTCGACATTCCATGCCCCACGAACTACCTCAGCGGTGGACCTAAAGTCCACATGTGTAGAGCATTTTTAATTGATAAAGTGCACCCCTACTTGCCAGTTAGGTGGGTATGTCAACCAAATAGCGCTATCCACAAATATCATCGGCTCATTTAGAGTTAAATAGTAGTGTACCACGGGGACTTTACATAACTCAACATATCATTTTGTGTAATAAAAAGTTGCTCATCACAATGATTTATATACTTTTCGTTAAATCAATATAAATCAATTCAATTTCCATTAAAACAACATGCTTTACACCCCAAACGTATAAACATTTAAAAAGAGGGGCCGTGAATACTCACCTTTGAAAGCTCCGCTACTCAAAAGCACGATCCGATCCCCACCCAAAGGGCTAACAATTCCCTAACAAAGAGAAATGCTCAAAACCATCACTTATGGGTCTAAAACTACTTATGGAGGTGAATAAGTCTTATGCTTATAAATGTCCACATACATCCAACTTGATTGTCTATAGTCCAATCATACATAATGCACATATGCTCGTTAATATAGTAATTTATACCGTAAGTTGTGTTATAAACCATCAAATGATCAATAATTGTTAATATCAAGAAATTCCAGAATTTCACTTTTGGACAGAAACTTGTAGTACTCAAAATGATCAAAATGTAGAGACTTCCAAAATGATAAAATTTTCCATCTTTTTATATGTGATGCATTACTGAGTTAAGGTCATTGTGACCAAATTTCATGCATTTTGGACATGTAAAAATGATTCAAATAATTTATGCAATGTAAATGGTCACAACTGGTATGGCAGATTACACCATGTTAGTAAATCACTCATTTGAGGAGTTCTACTCAGTGTTTTCTAGAATTTCCAGTTGGATTGGAATCATAACTCATAAAGGAAACTTTTGAAATAATAATCACTCATTTTGGATGAGTTATGAAGGAAATATGGTACTACAAAGTTGCATGCACAATTCTGTCATTAGTTGACAGATTGCACACTCATTTTGTTTCAATTAGTTGGAACCTCAAATCACCATATTTTTTAATGAAATCAGTGGAATTTGAAAGGTAGCTCATTAAATTAACTTCCAGAAGAAAAAACTAGTGATTTGAAAGAATATTCAAAGAGTTATGGTTGTTGAAAATAGGGTTTTCTTACTGTTGAACTTCCAGTTGCACACATGATTTGTTATGAGCATTTGGGGGGTCGAAACTCAATGTTTTTCAGTGAGACCACTTGGATTAGAACCCCAACTCACTAAATAAACTTGTAGAAATAATATTAATGATATTTTAACATATTATTTGCAAGAAATGGACGATTTATGCACATGCAATAAATCTGTCAGCACAAAAAATCACCATTTTTACTCAAAAACACATAAAATCATGATTTTCACTTATTTTCTTGAGTTTTATTGTGTGGATCATAGATTACCACCATTGTATAAATATTTTTACATGTTTTGGTGTATAATCTCTCCACTAACTCAGAAATTTCAGATACTAAAAGAAGTAGCTAAAAACTTATAAGAAAAGTGGGTTTTTTACCCAAAAATTGCAAGAAAAAGAGAGTAGAGTCCCACCCAAAACCCAAAAAAAAATTCTTTTAAATTTATTTTAAGCCCAAAAATGCTAAATTGGAAGTCCATTTTCTCAAATTTTGGCCTTTTTCTCAACATTGTTAGCCCATTTTGGTTAATTTCAATTAAAAATAAAAGTTTTATAATTAAAATACTAAAACTATACATTTCATATAAATTGGGTATAAATTAGAGCCTTTGGCACTGTATTGGACGTTTCATACAGTTACGGGTCGGAACAGAACATTTTAAGCGACTACCGGAAATGCTAGAGATTTTTCGGCCATTCTAAACCAACTAACTCCTATTCTTAAAATTAAACTATATAAACACTAATAAACTTAATAGAAGCTAACCTGAAAGCTCAAATTTTGACAGTTGTCACAGTCTTCCCCCGTTAAAGAAATTTCGTCCCGAAATTTAAGAACTAGCCTTCTCCAGGGTGTTCGTAAATAAGCTGGGATACTTATGCTTCATCAAATCTTCGCGTTCCCATGAATACTCTGGACCATGTTTCGCATTCCAACGGACTTTAATAATAGGGATTTCACTGCGCCTTAACGGTTTAACTTCTCGGTCTAATATCTCAACTGGTTCTTCAACGAAGTTTAACCGATCGTTAATCTGAACGTCGTCCATGGGTAACATCAACGTTTCATCTGCTAGGCATTTCTTTAGATTCGACACATGAAATGTGTCGTGGATGGCGCTTAGATTCGGTGGTAACTTCAACTTGTAGGCCACTGGTCCGATTCTTTCAAGTATTTCGAATGGAACAATGTATCTGGGACCCAGCTTGCCTCTCTTCCTGAAGCGTACCAGTCCCTTCCATGGCGACACTTTTAAAAGCACTTTATCTCCCACTTGAAACTCCAACGGCTTTCTCCGATTATCCGCATAACTCTTTTGACGATCTCTTGCTGTCTTGAGTCTTTCTTTGATGGTCGAGATCTTGTCAGTGGTTTCCTGAATAATATCGGGCGTTTTCAACTGTCTATCTCCGATTTCTACCCAGCTAAGCGGCGATCTACATTTACGTCCATACAACGCTTCATACGGCGCACACTGTTGTTGTAGGAGAATTCAATGAGTGGCAGGTGGGTATCCCAACTCCCACCGAAATCTATTGCACATGCGCAACATATCCCCTAACGTTTGAATAGTTCTTTCCGATTGACCATCTGTTTGAGGATGATAGGCAGTGCTATAATCCAAACGCATACCCAAAGTCTTTTGAAGGGATTGCCAAAATCGCGATGTAAATCGTGTGTCTCTGTCTGAAATAATGGAAATAGGCACACCATGACGTGTAACTATTTCATTAATGTAGATTTGTGCGCGCCTTTCCATGCCGAAATCTTCGCGAATGGGTATGAAATGAGCCGATTTGGTAAGTCGATCTACTATAACCTAAATTGCATCGTGCCTCTTTCCAGTTCTGGGTAGCTTAGTCACGAAATCCATTGTTATTTGCTCCCATTTCCATTGTGGTATTTCGGGTTGTTGAAGTAGACCAGATGGTTTCTGATGTTCGGCATTGACTTGAGCACATGTTAAGCACTTACTTACGTACAAAGCAATATCTTTCTTCATCCCTGGCCACCAATAATATTCTTTCAAATCCTTATACATTTTATCTGTTCCTGGGTGAATCGAATATCTAGATCGATGGGGTTCGTCCAAAATGATTGATCGTAGATCACCAACTTTCGGTACCCAAACCTTATTCTTAAAGTAATGTACCCCACCTATCTGCATTTGAAATTCCTTCTCTAGGTGCTGCAAGGTTTCATTCTTCAAATTCTCTTCTTCCAAAGCTTCTCCTTGTGTTTCCAGTATTTGAGTCTTTAAACTCGTCAGAACCATCATTCCCATAACACGTGCTCTTGTCGGTTTTACTCTTTCCTTTCTGCTTAACGTGTCGACTACTAGTCTACTACATTAGCCTTGCCTGGATGGTACTTTATTTCACAGTCGTAGTCACTAAGTAGTTCAACCCATCTTCTTTGCCTCATGTTTAACATTTTCTGGTCAAGAATATGTTGAAGGCTCTTATGATTTGTGAAGATAATACACTTAGTACCGTAGAGATAATGTCTCCAGATCTTGAGTGCGAACACCACCGCTCCTAGCTCCAAATCATGACTAGTATAATTCTTCTCGTAAATCTTCAGTTGTCTGGATGCATATGCAATAACCTTGTCTTTTTGCATCAGTACGCATCCCATCCCTTGATGTGATGCATCACAGTAGACTACAAAGTTATCCACTCCTTCTGGTAACACCAAAATCGGTGCGTTGCATAAGTTGTGTTTGAGTGTTTGAAATGCTTCCTCTTGTTTCTCCCCCCAAATAAACTTCTTATCCTTTTGGGTTAGCGTTGTTAGTGGTTGTGCGATTCTGGAGAAATTCTCGATGAATCGTCTGTAATAGCCTGCTAATCCAAGAAATTGACGGAACTCGGTTGGTGTCTTTGGGGCTTCCCATTTCTTAATGGCCTTGATTTTTGCTGGGTCAACATGAATTCCCTTTTCATTTACTACAGGCCAAGAAAATGTACTTCTCGAATCCAAAATTCTCATTTGGAGAACTTGGCATACAACTTTTTGTTCTTGAGCAATTCTAGTATCAACCTTAAATGCTGTTCATGCTCCTTCTTGTCCCGAGAATAAATAAGTATCTATAAACACGATCACGAATTTGTCTAGGTATGGTCGACATACTCTATTCATCAAATCCATGAAGACTTCCGGTGCGTTTGTTAGCCCGAAGGGCATAACTAGGAACTCGTAATGACCGTAACGAGTCCTAAACGCTGTTTTGGGAATATCCTCTTCTCGGACTCTCATTTGGTGATATCCAGACCTAAGATCGATCTTCGAGAAGTATGTAGCACCTTGAAGTTGGTCGAATAAGTCATCGATTCGAAGAAGAGGGTACCGGTTCTTGATTGTCAACTTGTTGAGTTCCCTGTAATCAATGCACATTCGAAAAGATCCATCCTTCTTTTTGACAAATAAAATTGGAGCTCCCCAAGGTGAAGAACTGGGTCTGATGAATCCCCTATCGAGTAATTCTTGAAGTTGTTCCGATAATTCCTGCATTTCTGACGACGCTAACCGGTAAGGTGATTTTGCTACAGGTGCGGCTCCTGGAACTAACTCTATGTGAAACATAACTTGTCTTTGCGGGGGTAACCCGGGCAACTCATCTGGGAATACTTCAGGAAAATCTCGTAGTATCGGAAGATTTTGAATGCTCTTCTCTTTGTTCTTTTTATCTACCACATGAGCAAAAAATGCAATGCCGTCCTTTCTCAAATATTTACGCATCTTCATACACGTCACTATTTTAATACCCCTCCTGTGTTTCTCTCCGTGTACTTCGAGTTTTCCCCCTTCGGGTAACGGAATTCGAACGATCTTTTCGGAGCAACAAATTTCGGCTTGGTTTTTGGATAACCAATCCATGCCCACAACTATGTCAAAACTTCCTAGTTTAATCGGGATTAAATCTATATGGAAATCCCTACTAGCCAAGTTTATAGTGCAGTTCATTATCACATCGTTGACCCTACATTCTTGACCGTTGGCATATTCAATTACGTATGATTCTTTCAACTTTTGAGGCCTCAGATTTATCTTTGGTCTAAAATCTAATGAAACAAAACTCCTATCTGCTCCAGAATCAAATAGTACGGATGCATGATGATCGTTTAGAAGAAACGTACATGAAACTACATCTGGGTTCTGTCTTGCTTCTTCCGCTCCAATTTCAAATACCCGACCTCGTGCTTGATTTCCTTGGTTCCCTTGATTTTCTAGTTGCGATTGCCTAGTGTCTGGCCTTCAATTCCGTCTTGGGCACCTGTTCCGGAAATGATATGTGCTCCCACATTCATAACATGCTCTCTTCTCACCAACCCTGCAATCCTTTGCAACATGGCCTCTCCTGTTGCACTTGAGACAAGTAATGCATTTCCCTTGATGATGATTATTACATTTATCACACCTCGGGTACGTCCCTTTTCCTTTATCTGTTGCCGATGCCTGAATTCCATAATTTCCTAACGTTCTTTGCTCCTTGTCGATTGCCTAGTGTCTTCCTTTTTCCTAATGCCTTGTCTCTTCTAAACAATCTAGAATGAGTAGCGTTATTGGTGAGTCTGGTTGCCGAACTCACCGCTTGCTGTAGGATTTTCGGGTCTGCCGAAGTAACATCTCCTTGTATTATAGGAGATAAACCCCAAACATATCTATCGATTCTATTTTCTTCAAGTGTTACCAAATGTGGTACCATTTTCGCCAGCTAATGAAAACGGGCAGTATAAGAGACTACATCATTCCCTTTCATCTCGTGATTCCACAACTCTGCTTCCAGCTTCTGAATTTCACTCCTTGGGCAATATTCTTCCTTCAGCATTCTTTTTGAAATCTTCCCATGTAAGACTGTTTGCTGCTTCCCGACCTCTAGTTTGCACTTGAGTGTTCCACCAAGTCAATGCTCGCCCTTGCAATAAACAAGTAGCAAACTCTACTTTGTATCCTTCCGTGCATTTGCGGATGTGGAGGACGGACTCCATACTCTTAATCCAGGCTAATAAACCGACAACTTCTTTAGTTCCGTGGAATTCTTTAGGATTACAACTCCTAAAGGATTTATACGTACATCCCCTGTCTCCGGATCCCTGGTTGTTATTTTGATTAGCGTTTAAACCAGATGCTACTTGGCTAACAATGTTCGGAAGTGCAGCCATGAGTTGTTCGGATACCAGTCGTGCAACTTCTGGGTTCTCTCTCCTTGGAGGCATTGTTCTAAAACACCATTTCAAATGGAGTCTTGGTCAGATTCTAATACTATGGTCACATATAGTCTACATACTAAGTTATGCGTATCTTATAACATTCATTCAACAATAATCAAATAAACTCATACAGGAACAATCATGTGGTAAATATTTATCATGCATAACTCCATAATAAACCATAACAATTTAACATAAAATAAAAAAAATTCAAAATACAATCCCAATAAGACAATAGAGTGTTTAAACTTAACCTCTAGGCTACAAGCCTCAAAGAAAAATAACTGTTGTCATCCAAAAGATTCATAAAGACAGAAGTCTCCTAATGCATCAAAACCCAAATGAAGACTCCTAGCATCACCATCAACGCTCCTAATGCCCAAGCCAAATAAGTGTACAGCCTCCTAATCGCCCTCCTAGACTCAGAGGTAATCTCCATGATTCTATCAGTAATCTCATCCTGTGAGTACAGGGCTGTAAAAATGCCGTTTATGGACTGTTGGAAATGGTCCAACCTCAGCCGATGAGTGTGTACTTCGTTGGCCATGCCCGAGACCCAATAGTTCTCCGCTACGGTCATTCCTCGAGACTGGGGCATGGGTACTCCAACTGCGGGTGAAGGAGGAGTCACACTTCGCGATAGAGTTCGCGATCTGGATGGCTCGCTCGGAGGTTCAGAGGGAACTGCAATAGTCACCCTCCTAGAAGGGAGAACACGCTTTCGGGTGGTTCTCATTGTCCTAGGTCCTCACGATGGACCAGCCACATCGATTGGAGGTGGCGCAGGTACAGAAGTTTCCACAGAAGTCTCTCGGGTTGCCGCTTCACTTGCTTCAGATGGATCGCTCTCATCATGGATGGGTTGGTTCCACCTAGGGAGGCTAGTAAAATACCCGGATTCGTCGGGGGAGTGCTCGGGAAGTGAGGATGAGTGAGACATTTTTAAACTGCGACAGTAACAAATTTAATTACTAAATGTACTTTAGTAAATAATAATTTATAAAATGCTTATGCAAACTCACGCTATTTTTCGATTTGAAATAAGAAGTTTTCCCGATCTATGCTAATTTTTAGTATAACTAGTCCAAGTCCCTTCTTACTCATACCATATTTAGACATAGGTGGTCAGGCTTTAGCTAATTATAATATGCTAGAACGATGCTTATTGTAGTTATACTAGTAGTAGGTTTTTTAAATTTTTAAGTTCATCTAAGAAAATAAAATTTTGGTTATAGTGCATGGTTTTTATTAGAAAACCGGTGTTCTCTATAACCTAAGGCTCTGATACCAAGTCTGTCACACTCCGCTAAAGCGGAAACACGAGGTACGACAGTTCTAGGTTTCACAACAATAGGAATATAAACACCAACCATACATACATAATTAAAACATCAACGTTTAAAGTTTAAAGGTTTACAATTTGACAACTTTGTCTTAACAAAAAAATTACATCGAAATAAAAAGATATATATAAAGTCTTGATTGATGTTCCACAAAAATAAACTAAGCTTGATCGGTTACCTTCTTATCTTCCTGTAAAGCATGTTAAAACAAGGTGTCAACTACAAAGAGTTGGTGAGTTCACAGGTTTTTCATATGCACAAAGCATTTTATATGCAAGGTAAAGAAATAGCGAAGCAGAAGTTCGCCTCAACTTTAAACTTTTAAAAATTCATGAGCAAAAATACAAATTTACCATTACACATGATATATAAATATTGAGCCACTACTAACTAAACCAACTCGACATTCTACGCCCCACGAACTACCTCAGCAGTGGACCTAAAGTCCACATGTGTAGAGCATTCTTAATTGATAAAGTGCACCCCTACTTGCCAGTTAGGTGGGTATGTCAACCGAATAGCGCTATCCACAAATATCATCGGCTCATTTAGAGTTAAATAGTAGTGTACCACGGGGACTTTACATAACTCAACATATTATTTTGTGTAATAAAAAGTTGCTCATCACAATGATTTATATACTTTTCGTTAAATCAATATAAATCAATTCAATTTCCATTAAAACAACATGCTTTACACCCCAAACGTATAAACATTTAAAAATAGGGGCCGTGAATACTCACCTTTGCAAGCTTCGCTACTCAAAAGCACGATCCGATCCCCATCCAAAGGCCTAACGATTCCCTAACAAAGAGAAATGCTCAAAACCATCACTTATGGGTCTAAAACTACTTATGGAGGTGAATAAGTGTTAAACTTATAAATGTCCACATACATCCAACTTGATTGTCTATAGTCCAATTATACATAATGCACATATGCTCGTTAATATAGTAATTTATACCGTAAGTTGTGTTATAAACCATCAAATGATCAATAATTGTTAAAATCAAGAAATTCCAGAATTTCACTTCTGGACAGAAACTTGTAGTACTCAAAATGATCAAAATGTAGAGACTTCCAAAATGATAAAATTTTCCATCTTTTTATATATGATGCATTACTGAGTTAAGGTCATTGTAACCAAATTTCATGCATTTTGGACATGTAAAAATGATTCAAATAATTTATGCAATGTAAAGGGTCACAACTTGTATGGCAGATTACACCATGTTAGTAAATCACTCATTTGAGGAGTTCTACTCAGTGTTTTTTAGAATTTCCAGTTGGATTGGAATTATAACTCATAAAGGAAACTTTTGAAATAAGAATCACTCATTTTGGATTAGTTATGAAGGATATATGGCACTACAAAGTTTCATGCACAATTCTGTCATTAGTTGACAGATTGCACACTTAACGTTAATAAATTGGTTAATGCTTCAAAACTTCATACTTGTGAATGAAACTGGATTCATATGAATCCTAACTCATAAAACAGAGTTTTAGAAGAAGAATCATGCATTAAAGACAAATAACAAAGGAGATACTAACACACAAAGTAGAGTTTAGCTGCTGGTGGTTTCACAGATTGCACACCTAAAGTATTTTAGGTGTTTGGAGGGTCAAAACTCCATATTTTTAAGTGATTCCACTTGCAAACTGAATATAACTCATAAAACTAACTCTCAAAAGAAAAATCATCCTTTTTCATTGAGTTTTTAAAGAGATATGGCCATTTGCACATGCATGCACAAATCTGTCATTGGTTGACAGTTTGCACACTCATTTTGTTTCAATTAGTTGGAACCTCAAATCACCATATTTTTTAATGAAATCAATGGAATTTGAAAGGTAACTCATTAAATTAACTTCCAGAAGAAAAATCAAGTGATTTGGAAAAATATTCAAAGAGTTATGGTTGTTGAAAGTAGGGTTTTCCTACTGTTGAACTTCCAGTTGCACACATGATTTATTATGAGCATTTGGGGGGTCAAAACTCAATGTTTTTCAGTGAGACCACTTGGATTAGAACCCCAACTCACTAAATAAACTTGTAGAAAGAAGCTTCATGATATTTTAATATATTATTTGCATGAAATGGACGGTTTATGCACATGCAATAAATCTGTCAGCACCAAAAATCACCATTTTTACTCAAAAACACATAAAATCATGATTTTCACCTATTTTCTTGAGTTTTATTGTCTGGATCATAGATTACCACCATTGTATAAATTTTTTTACATGTTTTGGTGTATAATCTCTCCACAAACTCAGAAATTTCAGATATTAAAAGAAGTAGCTAAAAACTTATAAGAAAAGTGGATTTTTCAGCCAAAAATTGCAAGAAAAAGATAGTAGAGTTGTTACCTTGTTTTTGGATGGTGATTAGAGCTTCTAAATTTTTGCTTGAACTTGATTTTTGATGAAGATAATTTGATGAAAATGGCTGAGTTTAATCTTAGAGAGGAAGAGAAGAGAGAAGTGAATATGTCTCTTTGTTTTTAGAGAGAGAGAGAGAGAGAAATGTTTTTGTTGATCCCAGATGAATAAGCACAATGACAAGTAAACGTTAATATTAATGTAACACGACAATAAAGATGTTAAAGAACTTACTAGTCATATATCTCTTGATTGTATATTAATCGATTACAATGTAAATCAGATTCAGCTCTCTCTCTCTCTCTAATATGAATCGACAAGCATATGTGCCGCGTAAGCCAAGAACATCCGGATTGCTTCAATGCGGGCGACGGGTGCAAATGTTTCGTCGTAGTCAATGCCTTCTTGTTGACGATATCCTTTGGCGACAAGTCTAGCTTTGTTGCGTATAACGACTCCATCTTCATCTTGCTTGTTCTTGAATATCCATTTCGTGCCGACAATGGTTTTGTTTCGTGGATGGGGAACAAGGCGCCAAACTTTCAAGCTTTCGAATTGATTGAGTTCCTCTTGCATTGCAACAATCCAATCAGGATCATTCATTGCCTCGTGAATGGATGTGGGTTCAATCTTGCTTATGAATGAAGAGAACATACAATCGTTGGCCGAGGTGGCTCGTGTAGTGACTGGTCAGGTCGGATCGCCAATTATCTGATCAACTGGATGAGAGCGGGTCCATTTGGTTGTATGAGGAAGCGGTTGGAATGCATTTGGATCCGGGGTTTCATCTTCATATGAGCCTAGCGGAAGATCTTGAAGTGATTCGAAGGTTGGAGCCAAGGCAGAGGATCTTGTAGCACTTGTGACATCCTTAGGGGCCGAATTTGATGGTGGGGGAGAGGATGTCGGTTCCGCAGGATTTGGTTGAAAAGCCGGTTGAGGTTCAGGTGGAACGAGAGGAGCATCCGTTGAAATGGTTTGAGTTGGAGGAGCAGTTGACAATGTGCTTGGAGATGCAGCAGTTGAGACGGTTTCCGTTGTAATTGGCGGTCCGGAAAGATTCGTGGTCTCGGCAATCTCCAAGGTAGGCGGGGAATCTGGAAAGAAGTATCAGTGGATGGTCCAAAGTAATCCGAGTAGAAGTACTCGAATAAGTCATCCAGATTTGACATGGCGGTTTTGGACGTTGAAGGTTCAGCGGGGTTGGGAGCAGGTTCCAAACGAATGTGAACCGAAGCTAATATGCCAGTTATTGCGGGTCCAGAACTGTCGTGTTCAGGAGCCATTTCGGCGTTTGGATCGAATTGAACATTAACGCTTTCAGTGACGCAACGTGCGTGTTTTATGTAGACCCGATAAGATGATGCGTTTGGTGAGTATCCGAGAAAGTAAGCTTCATCGGCTTCCGGCTTGAGTTTCCCACGATCTTCTTTTTTATTTAGTACGAAGCAACGAGTGCCAAACATTCAAAGATGCTCGATGGAAGGAACGCAATCGTAGACCAAGTGATAAGGTGTCTTGTTGAAGCGTTTGTTGATGATAGAGCGGTTTTGAGTGTAGCATGCAGTGTTGATAGCTTCGGCCAAAAGGTGGAGAGGAAGCTTTGAGAAAGAAAGCATAGTGCGAGCGGCTTCAACTAGAGTTCGATTTCGGCCTTCGACAACACCGTTTTGTTGCGGAGTGCGAGCTGCAGAGAACGTGTGGGTTATGCCAACCGATTCGAGGTAACCGTCAAGGGTACGGTTTTTGAATTTAGTTCCATTATCGGTGCGGATGGTTTGGGCAGTAAGTTCTAGCTTAACTTGGATGGCTTTGAGAAACGTGATGATGGTGTCGGGGGTTTCATCCTTTGATCGAAGGAACTTTACCCATGTGAACCGAGAGAAATCGTCCACCATTACTAGAACATA
This sequence comes from Silybum marianum, assembly GCA_036898165.1. Classification (NCBI taxonomy): domain Eukaryota; kingdom Viridiplantae; phylum Streptophyta; class Magnoliopsida; order Asterales; family Asteraceae; genus Silybum; species Silybum marianum. The sequence continues at coordinate 18,154,952 of CM072543.1, forward strand.
CTTTTTACAGTGTATGCTTTGAGTACGCATCGGGCCGCACAAGTCCATATGAATGAGTTGAAGAGGTCGAGTTGTGCTGTGAACTAACTTGGGTTTGCGAGAGACCTTCTTCATCTTTCCCATCTCGCATGCGTCATAGAGATGCGGTTTGTCGAATTTAACAGTTGGAAGACCAGTGACTAGTCCTTGAATGGAAAGATGATTGATGTTTTTGAAGTTTAAGTGAGATAAACGTTGATGCCAAAACCGTGTCTTTGGACTGGAAACATTTGAAAGCAGACAAACACTCGATGGTGCGTTCACTTGGGAAAAATCGATCGTGTAGAGATTTCACTTGCGCGTGCCGGTTAGTAGCTCCTTTCCATCGAATGTGCCAACACAACATCGTTCCGGTCTAAAATTTACTTCGAGTTGCTTGTCACAGAATTTGCCAATGCTCAACAGGTTGTGACTCCGGCCTTGAACATAAGAAACGTTGGAAATGGTGATGTTGTTTTGAATGATATCAATATATCCTTTAATCGGTGCCAAATGATTGTTGCCAAATTTGACGAATCCGCCTTTCTTTTCAGGGTAATTGGCAAGCAACTCCTTTTGTCCGGTCATGTGTTTGGAGCATCTGGAATCTAAGTACCACACATGACCGATCTGCACAAAATCAGGCAGATGTAGATACCCATTTGTAAATGGGTCCATCATGGTTAATCAACTTAGCACCCTTGGGTACCCACTTGTAGTGAGACTTAAAGGTGTTAGTCATTTGATTTCTCGGACCCCATTTAGAAACAGGTGATGAAGAAAAAGCTTTGTGGTTAAAAGAATTATGCATGTCAGGAAAATAATCATAACCATAATCAATTGGAGGTTTACGTACAAAATCATCCACACCGCAATTAGAACAACAAATTTTATTACGAGAAAATTTAATCAAGTGTCGAAATGAATGAATTTGACAAGGAAATCTAAAACGAGAATTGTTTCTTTTAACATTTGAATGGAAAAAATTGTCTTTTTCGCGGGGTGTTGACTTTGTAGAACGCGTGCCCTTTTTGACCCAAAATTGTTTGTTTTCTAAAGTATGAACCGCTGAAACATTGAAAGGAACACGGTTAGTATGGTTTTGGAAGACATGATTGGTTTTCGTTTGTTTAGGAGTGGTTTGATTTTGGCTCGTGGAACACTCCGTTGGTTCCGTAGGCAATGAAACTGATTCCATAGGTTGTTTGCCTTTGTCTAAAAACTCCGTGTGCTTTGGAAGTAAAGGATTGAAGTCAAACTCATCACACATGTCATTTAAATACTCGTCCGATTCAAGTGAAGATTGGTTAGAAAGGGCATCTAATTCAGCATTGATTTGTTCGTCGGAATAGGAACATTTTTGTTTTGGAAGATTGGAATTTGGGTCCATTTTAAACAACTCTTCGCAATTATCTAAATAATTGCTAACGAAGGCTTTACAAGTTGAAATGTTTGAAATAATATCATTTTCATGAGTTTTGTTCAATTGTAAAGTCTCGTTCTTAAGTTGTTGTATTTTAAATAAAAATGATTCCTTTTCCTTTTCCGCCATAGAACGTTCAGTTTCCGACACTCGTTCGCGTTGAATAATTTTCTTTTCTAAAAATAGAGTGGGAATGTACGGTTTATATTCAGGAATCTTGTTTTGAAGTTCTTCGGCAGAATATGAGGGAAAGTAGTTGTTTGGAAGAGATTCACTTGAAGAATCCTCTTCTACTATTTTAGGATAGCAGAAAGGTATTTGAAAATAGTTTTTGTTTTGTCTCTTCCAATCTTCTCTTTCCTCAATACTAGGGTCCGACTTTATAAATTGAATTTGGTAATCTGGACCAAGGTTCAGATATTAGAATTTATAAATCGTCGGAGTATTATAGATAGCCTTTGCTATGTGTTTTTGGTTTTCAAAACCTAATCCGGCTTTAGAGCTTAAATCTGTCGGTGCATTTAAGTGAATAGTGTGTTCAGTTTGACCAAGCTTGTAAAGTTTTAATTCCAAATATTCGAGTTTTTCTAATAGATCTTGTCTTTGAAAACTGACAAAGTCAAACTTTGATGAAAATTTGGCAGTCTCATTCCTAGATGATTGAAGTTGAAGTGTGAGATCAGATATTTGTTGTTGAAAAAGATCATTTTCTTCTTTTAAAACCATTTTCTCCGTCTCGAGATTGTGTGCTATACTTTGAGAATTGACAAGGTTGGTTTGCATAAGAAGCAATTGATTATGATTATTTTCTACGCTTGCTTCTAAATTGGAAACCAAGAGTTTCTCGGTTTTCAATTTGGAGTGTAATTCTTTTAATTGACACATTAAATCATGCATTTGAGATACGAAAGAGTCATAGTCAGAAGGGCTTACCTCGGGTGTGTAGTCGGAAGCGTGAGAAGGAGTATCATCAGAGTAAGCCATCAAACTGAAATGTGCTTGAGTATCTTCTTCCATGTCATCTTCATCATCTTGATTAAGCCATTGTTCATCTTCAGCTAGAAGAACTTTACCGGCTTCCTTTTGTTTGGACAACATTAGTTTGTAAGTGAAGTAGTTGGAGTCCTTCACTATTGGCTTCTTGCATTCCCTTGCATAGTGACCAGATTTGCCATAGTTGTAGTACAGGCTTCTCTCACCCTTGAACTTGTCTTCTGGCTTGGGTGTCGTGCATGGTTCTTCTCTTCTTGGTTTTGGTTCAAACATGGCCTTTCGCTCATGATTATTAGATCCCGAGGCATACCTTTGTTGGTTGGGATTCGAGCGACGTGAGAACTTTTGTTGAAAAGATCTCGTAAGGAAGGCCAGTTGTTGTTGAAGTTTGGCAATTTTGGGATCATAGTCAAAATCTTCGTCTTCTAGTTCGGGAAACATCTCTTGAGGAGTGGAAGAGGAATCTTTTGCCATCAACGCGATTGGATCCGGGTTCTTCTTTGAATTTAACCCCATTAGTTCGAGAACCTCCTCTTCGTCTTGTTGAAGGGTTTCATAGACTTCATGAAGATCAAGGTCAGCAAGATATTTGCTGTGTTTGATTTGATTAGCAAACCGGCGCCATTCCGGTTGAAGATTGCTAACAAATTTAACGTTGTTTTCGATCTTGGTCTTACGAATTTCGTTCTTGCTTAGTTCGTTTACCAGTTGTACAAAACGGGTATACGTGTTCGTAAGACTTTCTCCATCTTTTGCCTTGAATTTTTCATATTGAGAGATGCAGTTGGTGATTTTGAGTTGTGTGCCAATCTTCGTTCCAAGCATGAACTTTTCTATGACCTCCCACATTTCTTTAGCCGTCTTCTTGTGGCTATCAATGCTTATATAGATTTCATTTGGGAGGCTCATAAGTAGATAAGAACGGGCAAGTTGGTCACCTCTCATTATCTTCTTCTCGTTTGCCTCCCATGTACTTTTGAGTTTAACTTCCCTTCGTGCGGGTGAAGGAGGAGTATTGTTTGGCATAGCCGGAAACTCCTGATAAAAGATCGGGGGAGGACCTTCCTTGATTGAACGCATGATCTCATCGGCATAGTCATTGCGTTCAATGAAGTCAAGGAATCTATCCTTCCATTGAGAATATTCGCCCAGGAAGAGAATCGGAGGTTTGGTGTCTGATCCAATAGCCATAGCCTCACGGGTAGTCATTGTAGTTTTGGGTGGATCTCGATCGATGAGTTTTTAAAATTTCTGAGTTGACACGTGAAACAGTAGGTTTTTCTCGAGAGACAAAGGAGATCGATAATAGAATTATCGATTAACGACTGTTGTCGGGTGTGAGGTGCTCGATGAAAATTGTTATCGAGTGACAGAGGCCCGATAATTAAGGTTGTCGAATGAAATATGCTCGATATAAATTGTTATCGAGTGAACGAGGCTCGATAAAAAAAATGTCGAATTAAATAGACTCGATAAAAATTGTTATCGAGTGAACGAGGCTCGATAAAATCAGATAAAGATTTCGATTAAAATTTTTATCGAATACTGACCACTCGATCAAACTTTTTCTCGCTTTAATAGGACTCGACTAAAAATCAAAAATACTTTAAGTCTGAGTTTTCTGTGATTGATAAACCAGAAAACAAAAACACAGTGTTCTTGACTAAAAAGAACTAGTCTTTTTATGGACAAGATTGTCTGGGTTTTCGAGTTTTTTATTTGTTCAATTACAAAAAATATCAAGATTACGAGAGTTTATGATTTTACTAAGGAAATCTTTAGTAAGAAAAGTTGCAGGAGTCACAAGTTCATGAGTTTTCTTATGTAAAGATATTCAAAAGTAAAAAAATAAACTAAAGTAATTTTAACTAAACAGATTTAAATATTTTATGTAGGAGTCGATAAAAATTCAAGATTTTAAGCAGTTGAATCGATAAAAATTCAATCAACAGAAGAGAGATTCGAGAAAAATTCAATGAGCAGATATGAGGTAGTCGACAATAATCAGTATGATGTTTTATCGGGTAAAGCATGAAACAGTAGGACTCGACAAAAATTCAATGAACAGCAGAATTTGTAGAAATCGAAAAAAGTACCTTGTGTTTCGTGGTTTGCTCAGAAAATCGTAAAAACTCTTGATCTTAGACTCTGATACCACTTGTTGATCCCAGATGAATAAGCACAATGACAAGTAAACGTTAATATTAATGTAAAACGACAATAAAGATGTTAAAGAACTTACGTAGTCATATATCTCTTGATTGTATGTTAATCGATTACAATGTAAATCAGATTCAGCTCTCTCTCTCTCTCTAATATTTTATATAAATTGGGTATAAATTAGAGCCTTTGACACTGTATTGGACGTTTCAGACAGTTACGGGTCGGAACCGGACATTTTAAGCGACTACCGGAAATGCTAGGGATTTTTCGGCCATTCTAAACCAATTAACTCCTATTCTTAAAATTAAACTATATAAACACTAAAAAACTTAATAGAAGCTAATCTGAAAGCTCGAATTTTTGACAGTTGTCACATTGATAGTCTTTCACCTTTTTTCTTTCAAACTAGAGTGGATAGCTCTGTAAAAGATAAGAAATGTGGATTAGTATAAGAAGAACATTTATCAACATTCTTTTTGAATTGTGATGTTTGATTGGCAGATTTAGAATTAGAAGACTGTCCTTTTACAAAAAGTTTGACTCTTGTAACAAAGTCTGAAGATGATAATGATGATTTTTCTATTGTTAAAGATGTGTCTTTAAACTCATTTATAAAAGGAGTAGAATTTGATCCTGTAGAGGAAGTATTTTCAGAAGATTAATAATGTTGATATTCATTCTCTAAGAATACACCATTAAACATTTCTGAAGGCAATTTTGATTCTTCAGATTTTAATTTCTCTCCCTCAGTCATAGAAGATTTAGATTTGTAAACTATGTATCCATCTTTGTCTATTATTTCAACAGTAGGATCATCTGAATCTGAGGCATTCATTAAATCTGAAAATTTGTTCTGAGTCATATTTGATGCAAAAAAATTGAATTTGTTCACTTTGACCTCTTTTAAAATTCAAATCTTCTAATTCCTTGATCTTTTTGTATAGATCAAGTTTTTCTTGATTCAGAAAATTCATTTTGACATTTAGAACTTCTTTTTCAGATTTTTCATTCAAAATATCTTTTTGCATACTATCCATCTTTTCTTTCAATAAAGATTTTTCTTTAGAAACTTTTTCAAGTGTTTCTTCAGCATTTTGGCAATTTTGTTTATAGATTTGACTTTCAACTCTAAATTTATTGACCAATATTCTCTCACCTTTTATTCTGTTTATGAGATTTTCAAATTCCGAAGTGATGTTCCTTTTAAAAAAAAACAGAGACTTTGTTCAGAACTTTAAAAAAAATGGGCGACGCATGGCAAGAGGTTCGCTGGAAAAATTCTGGCAATGGTGGTTCCGGAAAAGTGGTTACTTCTTTCTTCGTGAGTAATATTCCTGGGGATGTCTCCAAACAGGAGATGTGGAAACCTTATGAGAAGCTTTGAAAGCTTGTTGATATTTACATTGTCGGTCGAAGGGACCTTTCGAGATCCTTCTTCGCTTTCATTTGTTTTGAAAATTTGGTGAATCCCAAGCTGACGGAATCCGCCCTTCGTGAGATACCAATTCGGGGAAGGAATCTTCGGGTAAATATTGCTATTCATTCTAGGAAGAATAGGCAGCAGGGTAGCTTTCATAAACCTCCGCCTCACATTCAAAGTCACCGGCCATCAGATGCAAAATGGGAAGGGTTTCACTGTAGATCCTTCGCCGATGTTGCTCGTGGCGGCGATGGTCGGTCTCGCAACCGAAACCCAAAGCAACAGCCCCCACCGGTTGCTCCTGTTCAAAAATATTTTCTCACGGTGGAGCTATCCAATATTAAGGAAATTCAAGAGTGGGCTTCCTCATCAACTCAACTCTTGTAGGTGAGGTTCGTTGTTTCGACGTATTATGTAGCTTTCCTTCGATGTTTGCAATGGAAGGCTTTGAGGTGCATGAGATTAAATATCTGGGAGGCATGCAAGTTTTCATCAAATTTACGCCCGAAAAGTCTTCCAAAGCTTTCAAAGCTAATAAAGGCTTATAGATGAAGTGGTTCCTCTGGGTGGAAGTCTTGGGAAAAAAATGTGCCAGATTTGAGAGAATCGTGTGGCTAAAAATTATCGGGTTACCTTTAACTTCTTGGGATGAATCCAACTTTGCAAATATTGCCGGTTATTTTGGGAAGGTGATGGTAAATGTCAATCCTTTTTGGAATGGATCAGATGTCTCGTTTGGAAAGGTGTGTGCTCTCTGCATCCAGGAAAAAAATCAATGAAGAGATTTTGGTATCTCTAAATGATGAATGCCATAAAATTGGAATATTTGAAGTCGAGGATTATTGGATGCCGTTCAGAAATTTGTTCATCGCCCGAATGGTGGATTGGAGGAGGAGATGGCCAAAGAAGATGGTGTTTCAGATACCTGGTGTGTCCAAATGGGGAGGACTTGGAAGAGGGTGAAATCTGTATTTCCGAACAAGAGAAGGTGGAGGAGGTCCCGATGAACTCTCCGGCGGGAGATGCTGATGTCGGCATTGAGCTTCCCTATGAGTCGGCGGAATTAATTTTTTTTTTGGGGAGTGCAAAGGGTGGGAATGTTCCCAAGGAAAAGGAGCCATTTTGTTTTGTTGTTGACAATCATTCAGGATCTCACGTGAACATTGATGGGTTAAACTCTAAGAAGGGTTTCGTGGGCAAGGAGGGGAGTGGTCGGTTTCAAGCCCAGTGTTATGTCCTTCCAGCAACCCAGAATTCACTTTTGGGGACTCTGCTGTCAAACGAAGGCGAACAAAAAGAAAAAAAAAAACTCGCAAACAGTCACAGTGGTTCTTCCTAATTCAAAAATCTTTTCGCCCTCTCGATCTCGATCTATAGATCTAAATAGAAGTGAAACGAATTCTCAGGATGACACCGAGCATTCTTCCTCCCCTAAGGAACTCTCCAGAACGATTAAAGTTGGCCATCAGGCAGGGTTCATTATTGAAGAAAACGATCTGATGGTAGAATTACTCGACGGTGGTGTCTTTAAACATTAGGGCTTTCGAGATGCCCATAAATCCTAATGGCTAAAAAGGCTAAGAAATGATTTTAAAGTCTTTTTTTTTGGTATTCAAGAATCCCGATTTGAATATCTACCCTTTGGCATTGATAATTGGTGGTAGGGCTCGGAGGTGGGTTTTGAATACTCTGTGGCGGTTGGTAGATCGGGGGGCCTGATAAACTTCTAGGAAAAAATCTTTTTAGATCCTATTCTACACATCAAACCCATGTATTTCTTTGATTCTATTGGGTATTGGAAAGGTATTGTAGGTGAAACCATTCTCGTGAATGTATACGCTCCCCAAGCACCAGCAGATAAAAAAGTTCTTTGGGAGAATCTGTTAAACCTTATGGTCTCCAGACCGGGAACCTGGGTTTTTTTCAGGGATTTTGAAAGCGATTAGAAGACCGGAGGAACGTTTTAACTCTGTGTTTTGTCCGAGCACAGCTGCTGATTTTAATAGCTTCATCGCCGATGCGGGCCCCATAGACATTAATATTGGAGGAGATTCACTTTTTTCTGTGAGGATGGATGCAAGATGAGTAAACATGACCGCTTTCTTGTATGCTCAAATTTCTCGATTACTTTCCCTTCGGCCGCGGTAATTGCTCTTCCAAGAGAATATTTTGATCAATCTCCAATCCTTCTTCGCACAAATTATATGGACTTTGGTCCGGCTCCATTCAAATTTTACAATTCCTGGCTGCTCAAAGAGGGTCTCAATAATATAATTATTAGATCATGGGCTGAATTTCAAAGGGAGGGGGCTCCTGACAGATATTTTTCAGATAAGCTCAGATGGGTAAAAGAGAATATAAAGATCTGGAGGAGAGCTGAAGTCGAAAAAGAGAGTAAAGAATTATTGGAGATGAAAGCTAAGGTGGAAAAATTTGAAATGGAGGCAGAAACCAGACCCCTCTCTACGATCGAAATTGAGGTCAGGCAAGTTTGTAAGAAGAAAATTTTAGAATGGGAAAAAGAGGAGAAAATTAGACTTAATCCAAAAATCCAAAATCAAGTGGTTATGCAATGGAGACGAAAATTCCAATTCTTTTCATAATTGGATAAGAATTAAAAATCGGGGGAGTTCGATACAAGGTCTTATGATTAACGGGAATTGGATCACATATGTGATGTCTATAAAGAATGAAACTTGGAAATTTTTCAGTTCTAAATTTCGGGAAGATTGCAAAATACGACCCCCGTTTAGCAACCCCAACTTCAAAAAGCTCTCGGATTGGGATAAGGATTTTTTGGAAGAGCCTTTCGAAATGGAGGAGATAAAGAATGCGATTTGGAGCCGCGGGAATGAAAAAGCCCTCGGCCCGGATGGTTTTTCCTTCAAATTTATCAAGCTCTTCTGGGATCTTATGAAAGATGACATCATGAGGTACATCAAACATTTTGAGTCTTTTGGTTCTTTTTCCAGGGGAAGCAATTCGTCATTCATATCTCTGCTACCTAAAATCAAAGACCCACTCTCGCTGTCCGACTTCCGGCCGGTAAGTCTCATCGGGTATGTGTACAAAATTGTGGCGAAAGCTCTTGCATCTAGGCTCAAAAAGGTCATCGGTACTATCATTGACGAGGTGCAATCGGCCTTCATCCAATGGCGTAACATTCTGGACGGGCCGATGATTATTAACGAAATCATGAATTGGGCCAAAATTTCGAAGCACAAAACATTCCTTCTAAGGTGGATTTTGATAAGGCTTTTGATTCAATAAATTGGAATTTTCTTTTTTCAATTATGAAGCAGATGGGATTTGGTGCTAAGTGGATCCTTTGGATGCAAGACTGCCTTTCTTCTTCGAGAGCTTCGGTCTTAGTAAAGGTGTTCGTCAAGGTGATCCCCTCTCTCCATTTCTTTTTATCATTACTATGGAAGGTCTTAATGTGGCAATGAAATATGCGGGTCAAAAGTCTCTTTTTAATGGGATCAAAACACCTCATGAGGGACCTACGATTTCTCATTTATTTTACGCGGATGACGCGCCTTTTATGGGCAATTACGAAAGTGAAAACTTCTCAAATCTTGCTAGAATCCTTAGGTGCTTCCATGTCTCCTCGGGGCTCAAAGTTAATTTCTTTAAATCGCGAGTTTTCGGGATAGGAGTTTCTGATAATGATATATCTTCTTGTGCCCATATCTTTGGACGTAGGGCTGATTCTCTTCCTTTTGTTTATTTGGGTGTGCCGGTTGGGGCCAATATGTCTCTGAAAAGGAATTGGCTCCCCATCGTGGATAGAATGAAAAAGAAACTTTCCTCTTGGAATGCAAAAGCTTTGTCTTTCGGGGGGAAATTAACGTTAATTAAATCGGTGCTTGGTAGCCTTCCGACTTACTATTTCTCTATTTTTAAAGCACTGAGATCTATTATCGAAGGTATTGAAAAAGTGAGAAGAAAATTCTTATGGGGAGGCGATGAGGAAAAAAGAAAAATATACTAGGTCTCGTGGAAGGTGATTCTCGGGCCTAAGAAAAATGGTGGTCTCGGAGTGGGTTCTCTCTCGGCTATGAATATTGCTCTTTTATGTAAATGGCTTTGGCGGTTTTATGTAAACAGGGAGGTGTTGTATAGGAAAGTCATTTATGGAATTCATAACGGTTTTAGGAAACCTATGGAAAAATGGGCAAAAATGTCGATCCCTGGGGTCTGGAGTAACATTGTGAAATCGATCGCTTGCCTTACGGACTTAGGGATAGACTTGTCAAATATTTTCTTTTCTGGTACGATAATTGGACAGGTATTGGGCCTTTGGCCGGCCATTCCACATTCTTATTTGAACTCGACAGAAGAAAGAGCTACTTTCTGTCCGAACGAATGCAGGATGGAGGTTTCAAAGGCATTTAGAAACTCTAGCCAAGTTCTGATCAAGAGCTCGCGGAACTAGCTCACATCCAACAGCTGGTCATATCGATGCATCGATAGGGCAGTTTGGATACATGGAAATCGAAGTTATCGTCGGATGGTGAGTTCTATGTTTAAGATTTAAGATCAATTATAGACGAAAAGATTACCGTAACATTGGTAAACCCTATGGTTTGGATTAAAATGGTTCCGACTAAATGCATAACATTTGCTTGGAGAGCTTGTTTGGATCGTATTCCATCTGCTATGGCATTGGCAAACCGAGGTGTTCCTGGCAATTCCACCTCGTGCCCCATGTGTCTCCATGGGAATGAAAACGCCAATCATCTTTTCATGGAGTGTTCTTTCGCCCAACAATGCTTAACGTGGATTCTTTCGTGGTGTGATATTATCCCTCGTCAATTCACCACAGTCGCTGAGTTTATTAATTTTGCTGCGGAGTGGGGGAATTGCCCAAGGAAAAGGAAAATCCTCATTTCCATTGCCTATGGGTTTCTTTGGTGTGTGTGGAAGGCCCGTAATGATAAGGTGTTTAATAAGGTACAAACTTATCCCCAGAAGATCGTGGATAGTACTAACTTGTTAGGTTTTGGTCGGATTAAATTTAAGGGGAACTTCTGTAATTGTAACTGGGATGCTTGGCAATGCTCTCCTTTTAATTGTATGTAATTGTTTGTTTTTGGTTGTGCCCGGCTTTTGCTTCTCTTAAAGTCGTGGCCTAATAAAATTCCAGCCGTTTCCAAAAAAAAAAAAAAAGTCATGTTCAGAATTTGATCCTGCATGTTGTTTTCAGAATTATCATAATTTAATGAAGAATTTGTTTAAGAATTTAGTTCAAAAGAAGAAGTTTGTACCTCAGAATCTTGTGCATCAGTATTTTCTGGATCCATCTGGCACATGTAGCAGTTTGAAGCATAATGGGCAACTTCTTCATCATATTCTCCATCACTTCAGTTCAACCAATCTTCTTCATATTTTGTTACTAGAGCTGAATTCATTTCCTTCTTCTTTGCAATTACATGCTTCTTTTCATAGTAACCAGCATTTTTGACTTTAAGCATTTTGCACTGTCTTGCAAAATGGCCAGGTTTCTACAATTAAAACATCTAGCTGGTTCTGTTGTATCCTGTTGAACATCATCTTGACTTAAGATTTTCTTTGTTCCATCTTCAGATTTTGATTTATTTTTGTATTTCTGATTATATCTTTGATTGAATTGTCTTGTCGTAAAGGCAATATTATCATAAATCCTTTTCAATTCTTCGTCTGATTCATCTCCATCACAAAGAGCAGATTCTGAGATTTCACAAACTTTGTTCTTTGATGTTATGGTCATTGAACTGTTTAACTTCTTGCTTAACAAGGTTACAGTTTCGTTTGTCTTTTTCTGTTCATTCTGTCTGATCTTGATTTTGTCTTCTTGTTGAAACAAAATCCCATACACATCATGGATAGATTTTCTAGACAGATTTTTAGTAACCATGTTGTCAGAGAAGCTAGACCATTCATTACCCAGATTGTTCAGAAACTTCTTGTTAATTTCTGAATTGGATTTTTGAACACCATTTCTTCTTAAATCATTCAGAATATTGTTTAATCTATGATAAGTCTCTATGATTGATTCACCCTCTTTATATCTGAAATTTTCATATGTTCCAACACAGATGTAAAGTCTCTGGGCTTGAGCTTTAGTACTCCCCTACATTTGAGCCTCTACCTCATCCCACATAGCTTTAGCAGAGGTTAGACTATCAACTCTGTTGAACATCTCATTTGGTATAGCCTTTGTGAGTAGAGTAAGTGCCCTTCTATCAACCTTGGCTTGATCTTTCTCAGCATTACTATACATTCCTGGACTATTCTTGATTCTTGAAGCAGGAATTTCAGGGGTTGATTCAGTTCTTGGAACAGCTGGAATTTCTACATACACTTCAAGGGGACCATTGATGATAGATTGCATCAATGCCTCATCTATGTTATCCCAGAATTGAATCATTCGAATGCGCTATTGATGATACTCACCCAAGAACAGTGTTGGTGGTTTAGTTTCAGATCCGATGGAGACAATTTCTTTCGACACCTTGAATTGGATGATGGCAAATTCACCTAGGTTTGAAATTTAGAACTATTCGAATCAATCTTGAATATATCGATCAAGAATTTCAAGAACTTGTCAGATCTGACAGTTCTTAACAGAATTATAGCAGGAAGTCGGATGTAGCAGGAACTATTCGAAACAAATGAATTGGCTCTGATATAAATGAATTGGCTCTAATACCAATTGTTAGATCCCAAATATTAAAATGTAGAAAGAAAATAGAATATAGAACAACAATTATAGCAGGAAGTCGGATGTAGTATTGATATTGACAAAGTTACCCAGATATGTCTTTACAGTACAAAAGATCTATGAATGTTAGTTATAACTATCTAACAGACACTCTATTTATATACAATAGGAATTGCTAAAATGACAGTATATTACATGACAGACAAACATAAGTAAGTTCAGAACTACTTCTGAACATCTTCAGAACATACTTCAGAAGTTCTTCAGAACTTCTTCAGAACAACATAGAAACCTTCAGAACTTTTGAAGTAGCCACTTCAAAAGTTATGCCTTAGGCTTATCTTCACTTTAGTCATTCTATCTTTGGACTTCTGAGCTTTCTTTCTTTATCTCTTCAGAACCACTTCAGATCTGAGGCTTCAGAACCAAGACTTCTTTGAAGTTATCTTATGATCTCTATCACGAGCCGAGCTTTATAACACTAATGTTCGACTTGACTCTCTCGAAAACTCAATTCAATTTTTCGAGTCGAGTCGAGCCATTCGAGCATACCCATTTTTCGACCAAACATGCTCATATATTTATTAATCGTACATTGAAAATATAGAAATTATCAAGCTCATGTCGATAAATGAGCTAATTGGTCAAGAATTCCAACCCATAAACGAGCATAGAGCTTGAGCTCGATAACTCAAAAAATATTCGAGCTCGAGCTCAAGCCCTACATTGAAAAGTTAATTTTTTGTGCCCCTCTCGATGACCGAGTTTCTCGGGTCTCAAAGGTGCGAGGAACGAGTTTCTCGGGTCAAGAGGATGTGAGGACCGAGTTTCTTGGGTCAAGAGGATGCGAGGACCAGAGTTTCTTGGATCAATGGAATGCGAGGACCAAAGTTCTCGGGTCAAACTAATGCGAGAACAAAATTTTCTTGAATGATACAGACCCGAGGAAAGGTTTTATCGAGTCCCTTAAATGTGATAACTTGATTATTCAACTTTCTTTTAATGAGAATTTTAACCAATATTCTAAAGGAAACGATAACATAGTTTTCCCGACTAGAAAGAGTTGCGAGTAACAGAGTTCACGAGTCTTTTTATGGACAAAAAATGGTTAGGTTATCAATTTCCCAAAAATACCATAAAATTAATTTTAAACCAAAGTTTTTAGAAAAAATAATTCAAAGACTTGCGTTTAAAAGAAAACGATAAAAAGGTTTTCTTGACTAAAAAGAGCGGCGAGGAACATATTTCACGAGTCTTTTTATGGACAAGAATGGCCAAGTTATCAATTTTCCAGAACACCAAGAATGAATTTTATAAGTTAAACAAAGAGTTTATCAAAATTCAACCCAATTGCTAAAGTTTATTGGCTAGAAAGAGTTGCAAGGAACGAAGTTCTTGAGTGTTTTATGGACAAGAAGGTCTAAGCAATCAAGAAAATGAATATGACAAAATATTAAAAAAAAATTATCGAATATGAAGGATGCGACAAAAGGGTTTATCGGGTCTTTAAGGTTCGAGAAAGTTACTGTTCACAGACTGTTTTACCCGATACACTGGGTTCTCGGATCTAATGGGTCCGAGAACTATGAAGATTGATTCGATAAAAGTTGTCTAAAACCTAGAGATTTCTAAAGTTTGAAACAGACTCAATCGCAATCCCAAATTGCTTAATATCTAAAACTTCAGATATGATTATGACTATGAGTCGATGATACTTAGCAAAGAAACATTTTTAGATTCGCAGAATTTGAGGTTGTCACACAAAACAGAAAAATTGCACCAAGAAATCGATTAGAACAAATCCAAATCGATATGATCTTCTGCTCTGATACCAATTGTGGATCCTAGTATTGATCAGGTAACGGTGTAATAAACAAGAATAGTATCAATAATCTCACTACGTCATATATCTCACTTGTATAATCGTGGTTATAATGAATAGAATGGAACGATTTAACTCACGACTATTCTCTCTAGAATGATATGACTGAATGACCAATCTCTTGTTGTAACCTTAAGCCTCTATTTATATGTAGAATATTATTGCAATAAGGAAACTAAGGAATAAGGCATTATAGCCTTATTTACAATAATTTATCTAGCTTTAATATAATAAATCTATTTATATATATTTAAACCTTCCATTTTGATGACTTTGTTGACTTTACATTTTGGCCCTTGTCTTCAATATTTGTGATCTCGGATACAATATTTTCAAGACCTAAAAGAATATCTCTGATTGAAAGCTTTAGTGAGAAATGCAAGTCCCTCAGCCATTTACTTCATTTCTTCATCTGAATCATTTTCAGAGTAGTTTTCTAACTCTAGAATTTCTATGACTTAAAGATAGAGTTCTTTTGGTATTTACCTTGTTTTTTAATAGAGTAATAGGGTCACTAACCTTTTTCTTTTCCATAAACATCATGGATTGTTTTCTTTGACAAGTTCTTGGTCACCAAGTTATGAAATTATCCCACTCTGGACCAAGATTTTTCATAAAACTTTTTGTTAATTTTAGAATATAACTTATGTACTCCATTTCTCCTAGGATCATTCATATGTCATTGAAGCTATTTTAAGTTTCTGAGATACATTCAGATTCTTTGGTTTAAAACCCTCATAAGTACCAATACACATATTCCATCTGTTTGTGTGCTTTGGTACTTCCCTGCATCTAGGCTTCAACTTCATCCCACATTGCCTTTGTTGATTTGAGACTATCAACCCTATTAAAGATTTCATTTAGAAGCACCATGATTAACAGGATAAAAATCTCTTGTCAATTTTGACTTATGCTTTCTCCGCAATGTTGTACATGGATGGAATCTTAAGTGGCAGGAACATCATCGATTTGGGCGTAGATTTCAAGTTATCCATTGATAATTGATTTCATTAGTTCTTCATCGATGTTGTCCAGAAAATTGTATCATACGAATCCTCCATTGATGGTATTCTCCAATCAATAGGGCGGGTGACTTGGTTTCGGATCCAATCAAAACGTATTCTTTCGACATTCTGTTGATTATGATCGAATAGCAACAGTAATTGATTTGATTATGCAAGAATGATCAATCAAACAAGAATTGATCAAGATTCAAAGAAAATTAATCGATCAAGAACAATTTGATTAAAATCAAGAAAAAAAGAATCAAGAATCAAAAACAATTGATTAGCTATGATACCAATTGAAAATTCACGTAAATAGCATGTATATAAAAGATATAACAATACAAGATTGAGATCAAAGGAAGTCGTATGTATATTGATCAAGAACAAATTTACAAGTCATATGTACTTACAAATGTAATGGAAAGTTCAACTGTAAACGAATTAACTAAATCTATATTTATACAACTATAGAAATGCTACAGTTACATGGTTGTCTATCACAGACCTATCGCATCTATACATGTGTGAAATATCTTCAGACTTGCTACTTCAGAGTTCTCTTCCGAACTCTGAAGTCCTCTCTCCAGACTTCTAAAGTCTTCACTTCAGATTTCATTCCTTAACGTATTCTTCATGTAATCCGAACTCTGAGGTCTTCAATTAAGATCTCTATGATTGTCTCTGCAGACTTTCATACTTAGTTTCTTCACACCATGTACAGATCTCTAAACTCAAGTCTGCAGACTTCCATACTTAGGAATATTTAAAGCAACTATTCAATTCCTAATAACTGGTGATAAAAATTCCGATTATTACAAGAATAAGTTGTCGTTGACTGTGACAACTGTCGAAATTCGAGCTTTCAGGTTAGCTTCTATTAAGTTTGTTAGCGTTATTTTAGATAATTAGAAGAATAAGAGTTAGATAGATTAGATTAACCGAAAAATCTCTAGCATTTCCGGTAGTCGCTAAAAATGTGCGGTTCCGACCCGTAACTGTCCGAAACGTCCAATATAGTGCCAAATGCCCTAATTTCTACCCAATTTAAATAAAATATATAGTTTTAGTATTTTAATTATAAAACTTTTATTTTTATTAGAAATTAACCAAAATGGGCTAACAATTTTGAGAAAAAAGCCAAAAATTGAGAAAATGGATTTCCAATTTAGCATTTTTGGGCCTAAAATAAATTTAATAAAAATATTGGTTGGGTTTGGGTGGGGCCATCCCCATGGCCGGCGCCCCCATGATATTCCACATATGAAAATGATTTTTTTTGCAATATCCCCTCATTTACAACTTTCAAATTCAAAAACCCTCCTCTCTCTCTCTCTAGAAACTAAAGGACACAAGTCTCTCATCCCTTTTCTCTCTAAAAATCAGCCACATTCATCATCAAAATCATCTTTTGGACAAGAGTTTTGAAGAATCTTTGAACCACAATCATCACCCAAGTAAGTAACAACACTATCTTCATCTTTTCTTGCAAATTTTAGGTGAAAAACCCACTTTTCTTACATATTTTTAGCTACTTCTTTTAATATCCGACATTTCTGAGTTTGTGGAGAGATTATACACCAAAACATGTAAAAATGTTTATACAATGGTGGTAATCTATGATCCACACAATAAAACTCAAGAAAATAGGTGAAAAACATAATTTTATGTGATTATGAAACACAATGGTGATTTTTGGTGCTGACAGATTTCATGCATGTGCATAAATCGTCCATTTCTTGCAAATAATATGTTCACATATCATAAATCTTCTTCTAAAGGTTTATTTAGTGAGTTGGGGTTCTAATCCAAGTGGTCTCACTAAAAAACAATGAGTTTTGACCCCCCAAATGCTCATAGCAAGATGAATGTGCATCTGGAAGTTCAACAGTAGGTAAACCCTACTTTGAACGACCATAACTCTTTAAATATTCATCCAAAACACTTGATTTTTCTTCTGGAATTTATTCTAATGATTTATCTTTCAAATGCCACTGGTTTCATCCAATTATATGGTTGTGATTTGAGGTTTCAATTAGTCAAAACAAAATCAGTGTGCATTCTGTCCAAATCTGATAGAATTGTGCATACATGTTCAAATGGCGATATCTCCTCCAAAACTCAATGAAAAATGATGATTCTTCCTTTGAGAGTTAATTATATGAATTATCTTTTGTTTGCAAGTGGAATCACATGAAAATAAGGAGTTTTGACCCTCCAAACACCTAAAACATTTTAGGTGTGCAAACTGTGAGACCACCAGTAGGTAAACCCTACTTTGCATGTTAATATCTCTTTAAATATTTGTCCATAATGTATAATTCTTCTTCTGGAGTTTTCTTTTATGAATTAGGATTCATATGAATCCAGTTTCATTAAAAAATATGAAGTTTTGAGGCATTAACCAATTTATTAAAGTTAAGTGTGCAATCTGTCAACTAATGACAGAAGTGTGCATGCAATTTTGTGGTGCCATATCTCCTTCATAACTCATTCAAAATGAATGATTCTTGTTTCAAACGTTTACTTTATGAGTCATGAATTCAATCCAACTGGAATTTCTGGAAAACACCTAGTAGAACTCCACAAATGAGTGTTCTACTATCATGGTGTAATCTGCCATACCGGTTGTGACAGATTCTGTTTCATAAAATATTTGACCTCTTTTTACATCTCCTCAAAGCTTCAAATTTGGTCACAATGGCGTCAACTCAGTATAGTACCTCATATAAAAAAATGAGAGATTTTGGCATTTTATAAAGTAGATTGTTTTAATCTTTATCATGCTCTAAAGTTTCTACCAGAATCTGAACTTCTGGAAAGTTTGTAGTTCACAAACATTAGTCTTTTAAAGGCCTTTATTGGCACAAACATATGCACAAATGGTAAAATCCATAATTTTGGAACTAATAAAAAGGACATAAGTGCACTATTATATGATGGACAAATGATTAACCGAATTGGACAATTTTGGACAAATATGGACATCTTTAGATTTAAGACCTTTTCACCTACGTAAGTAACCTTTAGTCATATAAGTGTCCATTTTGGGTATTCCTCTTTGATAGGGAAACCGTAGACCGGCGTGTGGGAGCGGATCGTGTTTTAATTAACTGAAGTTTTAGCTAAAAGGTGAGTATTCACGGCCCCTCTTTTTAAATGTTTATACGTTTTTGGGTGTAAAGCATGTCGTTTAAAAGGAAATTAAATTGATTTGTATTGATTAATGAAAAGCATATAAATCTATACAATGAGCAAAATTATATTACATGATGATATGTTGAGTTATGTGAAATCCCCTTGTTAAACTACTATTTAACTCTATAATGTTTGAGCCGATGATATTTGTGGATAGCACTATTTGGTTGACATACCCATCTAACTGGCAAGTAGGGGTGTACTTTATCAATTAAGAATGCTTTACCCATGTGGACTTTAGGTCCATCGCTGACGTAGTTCATGGGGCGTAGAATGTCGTTTAGGCTTAGTAGTGGCTCAATACATTAATATCATGTGTAATCATAATATGTATTTTTGCTCATAAAACTTTAAAACAATAAAGTTGATGCGATCATTTGATTCGCTATATTTTTATATACCTTGCATATGAAATGTTTTGTGCATTTGAAAACCTGTGAACTTACCAACTCTTTGTAGTTGACACTTTGTTTTATCATGCTTTACAGGAAACTAGAAGGTAACCGATCAAGTTTTGTATGTTTTTGTGGAACACCAATCAAAATTTTGTTTATGTTAAATTTTGTTGTAATTTGTTTATTTTAGATAAAGTAGTCAAGTTGTAAACTATTAAACTTTAAACTTGACGTTCTAGTTATTTATGTGTGGTTGGTGTTTATATTCCTATTGCTGTGAAACTTTGAACTGTTGTACCTCGTGTTTCCGCTTTAGCGGGGTGTGACATTGGCCAAGCAAAAAGAAGCTGGAAAGGATTTAATGGCAAAAACAATCACTGGTTGTAGATTATTGACGATGATGAGGTGGCTGATGCACAAGCCAATATTTGTTTTTATGGATAAGCATAAAGAGGAGTATGAGTTGGATGATGGAGATCGTGATTCCTGCTATTCTTAATAGGCATCTGAGATAAATTATAATCCCTTTGATGAATTTTAGAAACATATGAATAATTTGACGCTTAGAATTTAGAATTTTTAAGAGAAATTGAAAGGATAAAAAGTTCGTTGTTTTATTGGAAACGAAACTGAAAAAAGAGCATGATATTATTTTGCGTATCGCAAAGGAAAATGCTCAAAATCTGAAGTTTATCACTTCTTTGGAAGATGATAGAAGATTTCTTAAAGAAGAAAATATTAGATTGCTAGAACAGATATCCAATTTATCTGAAAAGCTTGTAGTTTTAGAGAGTGGGAGTGGAGAACACGCTCGTTAATATGAATCAATTTTTCAAGAAAGAATTGATTTATATGCCAAAATAGAGGACCTTGAATTGAAATTTTGAAAAACTGTCATATAGACCATTCACCTGAATCAACCTAAAGAATTCAAGTACTTCAATCCGAAAACTGGTTTAGGGTTTAATAATCCTACATATTCAAAAAGGTTGTGTCACAAGTTCCTACTTTGTATGATATCTTATATATGGATCTTGGTCCCGAATATAACATGAATTTTACTAAACCATCTGATAAAGATGAAGAGAAATAGGACTTAAACAGAAAACAAGGTAGAGTGAAATGCAACTCCCTTTTGATCATAATGAGCTAAGTTATGAGAGAAGAGAGGTTTCTCTTTTGAATTATTACTTTCACAGTTATTCTGAAGAGGAATTGTCTACAAAGGAATTTTCTGAAGAGTCCACATTTCACTTACATTCCAAGTTTACTACTTGAAAAGAAACATCAGAACTTGAGAAACTTTTTGAAAATCAAAGCAATGTGTATGATGAAGAAAGTAACCAATTATTAAACAAAATAAAAGAGCTTGAAAATATTAATACTTCTTTAATCCCAACTGGTTATACTTGTCAAGTGTCAAGTTGATGGTCTAAGAAATAACATTTTTTATCAATTGATGAACAAACATAGTTTATTAAAAAAGATTGAAGATTTTAATGAAGCTGATAAAATTTTTGTTCAAGAAGTTTTTCTGAACAGAGAGTTGCATTTTCTGAAAACGTTTCAGCTAATTCCAAAGCTTCATCATGCAAAGCTTTTCTGGGAAATTTTTGAAGTGGTTCTTCAACTTCATCAGATGACTTAGTGAAAAATATTACTGAATTAGAATTTGATGAACTGGTGAATGTTGGGTTGATATAGATGAAGAGTCTGATATTTGATTTATCTGAAAACTTCAATGTTGGAGCTTATTAGATTTTGTAAAAGTTGTATAATATGTAAATATCCTTAGGGATATAAATAGTTTTGTAAAAACCCTAATTAGAGTTAGAGAGCTCATCATCACATTATACTTGTAACAATGTAACCCGAATTCTCTCAATCAATATGCATGATGACTTATGTGTGATATGATTTCTACAATTATTGATCTTGTTAATCCTAGCTCCTTTAGTGATCTGATGATGATCCTCTACTTAGTGAAAATCTTAGGTTTTAAATTTTATTCATTCTTAGCAATTTCAAACATTGACTACCCTTAGTGATCGCTGAAGACTATCAGGAATAGTCTCTAGACCTGAAAGACCCGAAGACAAAGTTCACACAAAAGAAACCTTCAGTGATGTCGAAGAATTAACTGATAAAAGAGATAGTTAGTTTGTGATCTGAAACGGTTTGGTGATAACCAAGATTGTCTACACCAAGTGTGAAATCTAACCATGATTTAGTAATACCTGTAAAATTCATCCTTGAAGCTTCAGTATAAGTGATCAAAAGAATCGTGCTCAACAAGATTAGAATTTTTCTTATCCAAGATACACAAAGGACAACCTCCTCATGACCTATGTCAGATAGTACGTACGAAGTTATTTTATGGTCTCCCATTTGCTTACCAACTCTGAAGGTGAACTATTCATATTCGTCTAAAAGCATGGTCATCCTATGACAAAGGAAAAACTCCCCGATGGATGATTGACATGTGGAATGTACCTTCTAACATGCATTAAATGCAATGTATATAAATAGATGAAGAAACCCTTCTTCATCATTATGCACACTTCCACTTTCTCTTCTTGAACCTCTCTTTATTTCTTTCCTTATATTGTGCATCAACTTAGTGTTTCTAATATTGTTTAGAATAGGTATTTATAGTTGTTCTTATTTCCTCAACAATATGTAAATTTGTTTATTTGCAATAAACCAATAAACTCATTCAAAACTAAAAAGTTTGTGTGTTTGTATTCACCCCCCCCCCCCTTCTACAAATTGTGTGATACTTATACACTCTTGTAGACTCCTTAGGGACCAACAAGTGGTATCAGAGCAGTGTTTATTGATTTACTTAAACTTCAAAAATACAAATATCTCTCGTTTTTGAAATGGAAAACCAAAACACAAACTATAATGATAGTGGCTCTTTTGCCAAACCTCCAAAGTTAAGCAAGGATAACTTCCTTGTCTGGATGGAAAGAATGGTTGTATTTCTAGAAGGTGTGAATCCTCAAATCCCCTACTATGGTAAAAATGGACATTATACCTGCAGTTCCTGAGACTGCTACCTTTGTTGCGATACCTGAAAGACACGTTCCCAAAGCTTCACATCAATGGAGTGATGAGGATATGAAAAATGTAGCAATAGATATTAAAACTAGATTAACCGTTAGTTTTTAAAGTCCGACGCACGACAGACCTGCGCGCGCTCAACTCAAGCCATTAATGTCGGGTTTATTATGGATTAACCGTTAGTTTTTCTTAGCGGGACTGTTGGACGGTTTCATTCAACAATCATCAAGAGAATTTATGAAGGAAATCAATGCCGATCAAACGTTACAAAGGCCATTGTAACACCCCCGTCCCGCGTGCCTAACGAACACATAACCAGATTATGATTTGCAAGGTGTATAAACCATAATATTACTATTCTAATAAATTTACTTAGATCTTAATGACCGTAAACAACTTATACATCAAGAAGTACATCTATATATATAATTCCATAACTTAAATGCAATTTTAAGCTTATATGGTTCCATTCCAACAGCTTCCGGACCCCTTCTTTTTGACTATTTTCACCCTATTTAGAAGTTAAGCTAGGTTTTATAATCTTAATGAAACTTGTAGAATGAATTCTTATGAGTCTAATGGCTTTGGAATCAACTCATTTGGATGCTTCATCTATGAGATACGGCTTAACCAAAACAGCATCTATTAAGCCGTATGTACACAAACAGCCCAAACAGCCCCAGACAGCCCTGTAAACTCACTGTTTTGAGCCACTTAGAGTCGTAACTAGGTTTTCGACTCTTCATAACAGTTGTAGTCCACGGCAAGACCTTTATATCTGGAAAATATGATCTTATTTGGACGTGCGGTTTGAGAGTTACGCATCGTCAAAGTAGTGGACATGGGGCTGTCCAAATTTCCAAATTCCACAATTTTCACCAATTCATTTTAATGATCCAAACTTCATAATTTGCATCATTTAAACATTATAACCAAACTATAACATACCAAAGGGTACAATTGAGCTTAATGATTAAGACCCTAAGCTTAATGACACAATTTTTACTCTTTGAGACATAAAACCAAACACTTAGCATGCATAAACATAGAGAACTCATACCTAATCTCTATTGAATCCACAATTAACCATTATGATTTATAATTCAATCCCAAATACTCCAATCATGCATAAACTTCAAACCAAAACAGATTTTGAACATATATCTTGAAAAAAAACTAACATAAACAAAAATTTGACTTGGAAGAACTAACCTTGGACACATACCTTTCAATAACTAAACTTAATCTTCAATCTCCAGGTAATTGATGATTTTTCTTCCCTTGAATTGAATTAATCGGTGGAACTAGCACATAAGAAGGAACCGATTGAAAAAGAGAAAATAATGATACGTGTGAAATGAATGAATTTCTGGGGTATTTATATTTTCCTAATTTACATATTGGCCCCTAAAGTCTAATTCCTCAAGTTTATGCCCTAGTAGTTATAAACTTAACAAAATAGGTTAAGTTAAGTTTCATTTTGTACGCGTATGAACCCTTGTAAGATATGATCTCACAATTTAGTCCGAGGTACAAGTCGGGTAAACATAAGGTATAAAAATGTTATGCACGATTTGTACGAGTTAACGAGAGACGGATATTATAATCCTCCCCTCCTAAAAAGAACATTTCGTCCTCGAAATGAAGATAAGTTAGAAGACTTACATTAATCGAAGAGGTATGGGTACTCCTTTCGCATAGATTCCTCCGTCTCCCATGTGGCTTCTCGCTCGGAATGATTTTTCCATAAGACTTTCACGAACGGTATTGTTCTTTGTCGCATTTGTCTCTCTTCTCGACCAATTATCGCCTCCGGTTCTTCAATATAAGAGAGATCCTTTTCAACTTTATCTAACGGATAGTCAATCACATGAAGAGGGTGATAATGATATCCGCGGAGTGACGATACATGGAAAACATTGTGGATGTGGGATAGTTGAGGAGGTAATGCTAGGCGGTACGCCACCTCTCCAACTCGTTCAAGTATTTCGAAGGGTCCAATATATCTTGGACTGAGTTTACCTTTGATACCGAATCTGCGAATACCCCGAGACGGTGAGACTTTAAGAAAGACATGATCACCCGGTTGAAACTCTACATGTTTTCGATGCTTGTCTACATAACTTTTCTGTCGAGATTGAGCCTCTTTCATTTTCTGCTATGCGATCTCAACTTGTTCAGTAGCGATTCGAACAAGTTCGGGTCCTTCAATAGCTCGTTCCCCAACCTCATTCCAACATATCAGTGTTCTACATTTCCGACCGTATAAAGCTTCGTACGGAGCCATACCGATACTAGCTTGCCAGCTATTGTTATATGCGAACTCAACAAGACATAGACACTCGTCCCAACTACTAGACCATTCAAGAGCACAAGCGCGTAACATATCTTCCAGAGTCTGAATAGTTCGTTCAGTCTGACCATCTGTCTGTGGATGAAAAGCTGAACTCATAGTCAATCTTGTACCCCAAGCCTGAAGAAGACTTTTCCAAAAGTGAGAAGTAAATCGTGGATCTCGGTCTGATGTGATAGAGACAGGCGTGCCATGCAACCTCACAATTTCCCGTTGGAATAGATCAGACAACTTACTCACTGGGTACGTCTCATGTATAGGTAGGAAATGAGCCGACTTTGTCAAACGGTCAACTACTACCTAGATAGCATCGTGTCGTCTTTGAGTTTTCGGCAGTCCAGTCACAAAATCCATAGAGATATGCTCCCATTTCCAAACCGGAATCTCTAATGGTTGTAACAATCCGCTTGCCCGCTGATGTTCAATTTTCACTTTCTGGCAAGTAAGACACCTTGCCACGTATTCAGCTATATCCCGTTTCATACCATTCCACCAATAATATTGTTTTAGATCTCGGTACATTTTAGTGGATCCAGGATGAATCGAGAATGATGAATTATGACCTTCATTCAAAACTTCTTCCTTGAGTTCAGAATTGTTAGGGACACAAAGTCGCTTACCGAACCAGATAATACCTTTATTGTCAACTCGAAAATCTGACTTTGGATCATCTTCAGCCTTTTGTAAGATAGCCCAAAGTTCTCCATCTTCTTGTTGAGCCTCTTTGATTCGAGATACGAGAGTTGATTCAACAGTGAGACTAGCAAGAACTTCATCACCACCACGATAACACAAAGAGATACCCATACATTCCAGATCTGAAGCAATATGAGACTGAACGGTTAAAGACGATACATTACCAATGCTTTTACGGCTAAGGGCATCGGCAACTACATTTGCTTTGCCTGGATGATACTGAATTCGAACATCATAATCCTTAAGAAGTTCGAGCCACCGTCGTTGCCGCATATTCAACTCTTTCTGTGTGAAGATGTACTTTAAGCTTTTGTGATTCGTAAAGATATCACAAGTCTCTCCGTACAAGTAGTGACGCCATATTTTAAGAGCAAAAATGACTGCTGCCAACTCCAAATCATGAGTAGGGTAGTTTACTTCATAAGGTTTGAGCTGGCAAGAGGCATAAGCAATCACTTTGCCATGTTGCATTAGAACACAAATAAATTTAACACCCCCGTCCCGCGTGCCTAACGAACACATAACCGGATTATGATTTGCAAGGTGTATAAACCATAATATTACTATTCTAATAAATTTACTTAGATCTTAATGACCCTAAACAACTTATACATCAAGAAGTACAGCTATATATATAATTCCATAACTTAAACGCAATTTTAAGCTTATATGGTTCCATTCCAACAGCTTCCGGACCCCTTCTTTTTGACTATTTTCACCCTATTTAGAAGTTAAGCTAGGTTTTATAATCTTAATGAAACTTGTAGAATGAATTCTTATGAGTCTAATGGCTTTGGAATCAACTCATTTGGATGCTTCATCTATGAGATACGGCTTAACCAAAACAGCATCTATTAAGCCGTATGTACACAAACAGCCCAAACAGCCCCAGACAGCCCTGTAAACGCACTGTTTTGAGCCACTTAGAGTCGTAACTAGGTTCGACTCTTCATAATAGTTGTAGTCCACGGTAAGACCTTTATATCTGGAAAATATGATCTTATTTGGACGTGCGGTTTGAGAGTTACGCATCGTCAAAGTAGTGGACATGGGGCTGTCCAAATTTCCAAATTCCACAATTTTCACCAATTCATTTTAATGATCCAAACTTCATAATTTGCATCATTTAAACATTATAACCAAACTATAACATACCAAATGCTACAATTGAGCTTAATGATTAAGACCCTAAGCTTAATGACACAATTTTTACTCTTTGAGACATAAAACCAAACACTTAGCATGCATAAACATAGAGAACTCATACCTAATCTCTATTGAATCCACAATTAACCATTATGATTTATAATTCAATCCCAAATACTCCAATCATGCATAAAATTCAAACCAAAACAGATTTTGAAGTTATATCTTGAAAAAAAACTAACATAAACAAAAATTTGACTTGGAAGAACTAACCTTGGACACATACCTTTCAATAACTAAACTTAATCTTCAATCTCCAAGTAATTGATGATTTTTCTTCCCTTAAATTGAATTAATCAGTGGAACTAGCACATAAGAAGGAACCGATTGAAAAAGAGAAAATAATGATACGTGTGAAATGAATGAATTTTTGGGGTATTTATATTTTCCTAATTTACACATTGGCCCCTAAAGTCTAATTCCTCAAGTTTATGCCCTAGTAGTTATAAACTTAACAAAATAGGTTAAGTTAAGTTTCATTTTGTACGCGTATGAACCCTTGTAAGATATGATCTCACAATTTAGTCCGAGGTACAAGTCGGGTAAACATAAGGTATAAGAATGTTATGCACGATTTGTACGAGTTAACGAGACACGGATATTATAGCCATGGTTATAAAAGTCGAGCAAAGATCACCGAAAACGGATGGATGGATCACCTTCCACGCTCTCGAAACAAAGAACTACACAATAGCCTTCAAAGTTTCATACGCTAGTTTAGCTTTAACATACGTTTTTCACTTGTAATCCTATCACCACTGCTTTAAAGAACGAGGCCCCTGTTTGGCGTCATTTTTCCCGTAGTGCATCGACGATACTAACCTATCATCCGCGGTTTTTCCCCTCGTCCAAGGGTTTTTCCGTGTCACCAAATCTCTTGTCGTCGTTTATTTTTTGTTTTATTTACGTTCGTCGGGAGAATCCTCCCTTTGATCGAAGGGATTCTCCGGCGAACTCTGCATTACTGGCATTCTTTCTTTATTTATCGTTTCAACAACGATCCAGCGAACTGGTCCTGAAGGGCCCCAAAAATTCAGCAGGTACCTGACAATCGCCATGCAAAGCCACTACCATGGGGGCATCACCTAAACCGACCAGCAAACAAGGGCCGACTGGACGTCCTCAGCTAGATCCCCGACTGCTTCGCATATGGAACCAACGCGAAGGGCATATCGCACCTATTGGAATGGGTAGTCTCGGAATAGAGCGGTTATGGACGTTATTGTGAACGTGCTTCCATAACCGCCGCAGCGTACGCAACAGCCTCATTAGGGTCGTCGTTCACACGGAAATCCTTTCCGTTGAGGAACTCTTGCAACTCGACCTCCCAACCAAGCCTCGATAGAAGACCCTACGATGTTGCGACATGATCAAAACAAGATGACCAACTGCAAAGCTTAGGCCTCAACCGTAGATCAAGCATAGCCCGGGAGTCAACGTAGAGAAGGGAAAACCGACCGCACCGGCCAAAACGAGTTCCCCGACGCAAGTCCGGGCGGACACAAGCCCCTCCGAGCATGAAATCATGCGACATCCCAAAAAATGCCAAAAAGACTGTAGGAATGGCAGAACGAAAAGCAAGAACTCGATCGAGTCATCGGTAAGAGTACGCACCGGTTATGAAACATCGGAACATCCAGGCAGCCGAGGTACGACAAGCTGTATACGATACAGATGCGCGCAACCTGAAAGCACGCAACATTATTAAAACACACGAAGGTTGAGGGCTCGATCGTCTGAAAGACCTAGAGGGCCTAACATATCGAATAACGATCGAAGCGCATCCTCTAACGGGCTAAATCGCCAGAAATCACTTGTCTAAATTCTATTATATTTTTAAGTTATATCATTGTGGGCTCAACCGCCAGAAATCGCTCGTCTGAACGATAAAATTCCTTTCAGTTATGTTTTTACAAGTTATATCATTGTGGGCTTAATCACCAGAAATCTCTCGTCTAAATGTCAAAATGCCTTTTGATTACGTTTTTACGATTATGATTGATTACGGGCCCGATCGCCTGAAATTAACTCATTTGAAGAAAAAGTTAATTTTGGTTATTTTTTTCACGATCGTATGATTCGGATTACACTTCTAAACATGAGAAAAAGAAAAAGTTTCATCGATCAAAAGAAAAAGTGCAAAAATAGGCACGACCAAAATTGGTCGCCCTAAAAAAGAGAAACCTGCGCATCACCATCTTATGTATGACGAGATTAAATAAAACTTTGTCGTCCTCGTAACAAAGACTTCTATATGTGTCCTCGTAACAAAGACTTCACTCCTCTCAATGATTTGAATATGATTCCTTTACTATACTTAGTGAAATTCCTTAGATAAGCTTATGTTCAAATTCAGCAATAGCATACGCTGATTGCTAACAGCGATCGCTGAAGATCAAGGATCAACAAGCTTGTCTCTGAAGACCTGAAGATCAGTTATCACACTAGAAGACCATTCAGCGAAAGTCGAAGACCAAAGCTGAAGAAAGAGATAATCAGCTAAGTGACCTAAAGCGGTTCAGCGATAGCAGCGATTATCTACTCAAAGTGTGAAGTCTTGTGAAGCCGCAGCAACACTGAAGTTCATCCTTGAACATTCAGTGTCAGCGATCAAATGAAGCTTCCTCTGCAAGATTAAAGTTTGATCTTATCCTCGATGCACAAAAGTCAAACCTAGAACCATGTCAGAAAAGGACGTACGACTTGTCTCTTATGTCCCCATCATATATGATACGGTACTGTTCATATTCGGCCAAAAGCATGGTTGTCTTATTTACAAGGACAAGCTTCCTATCCAAGCTTGACACGTGGCATGTACCTTTTGTCTTGCATTAAATGCAAGCGGGTATAAATAGATGAAGATATCTTCTTCATCTTCATGCATGCTTTCTTCTAGCCTCTACCTTCTGCATTTCTTTCTTTCATCTTCTTGTGCATCAAACTGTGTGTTTCCTTAGTTACAATAGAATAGGTTGTTAACTTGTTCTAATTCCGCTTGTAACTGTAAATTTGTTTATTTTCAATAAACTCATTTAAAAACCAAAATTTGTGTGTTTGTATTCAACCCCCCCCCCCCTTCTACAAACTGTTTACTTAATATTTAACTCTTGTAGATCCTTATTGGGACCAACAAGTGGTATCAGAGCAGTGTTGTAATCTTTCCCTTTAAAATATTCTTATTTAAATCTTATTTTAAAATGACAAACCCTAATACAAACTACAACGATAACGGATGTTTAGCTAAACCTCCAAGGTTCAGCCATGATAATTTCCCTTTATGGAAAGAAAGAATGTCACTTTTTCTAGAGGGATCTGATCCTAAGATCCCATACTATGTAGAAAGAAAGAATGTCACTTTCGTTCCTACAACCATAGTAGCAGCTGTTCCTGCCACTGCTATTACCCTAGCCATCGCTGAAAGGAGTATTGTAAAAATTCCAGATCGATGGACTGAGGAAGACAAGAAAGAAGTTGCTATTGATGCTAAAGCACGATCTATAATAGCAATGTCTTTGCCTGATGAAGTATATCATTCTGTAATGAAAATGAGAACTTCAAAAGCCATGTGGGATACACTATGTATCCAATATGAGGGAACTTCTGAGGTTAAAGTAACTAGATGCATAAACCTTGTAAGAAAATATGAGAGTTTTATGTATCAAAAAGGTGAATCTCTTTCTCAAATTCACCAGCGATTTAAAAGTCTGCTGATTGATCTCAAATAAGTCGATAGGATATATTCAAACGCTGAAATTCTGACAAAATTCATGGAGGCATTACCCGAATAATGGGCAGTGTACACTACATGCATAAAACTGTCAAAGAATCTTGAAACCTTGTCTTTAAGTGCATTATATGGTATGCTCTTAAATGAGGAACAATCCCAGTTATTAAGGAAAAATCTTCTTAATGAACTCAAGGGTGCTAAAAGTACTTCTTTAGCGCTTGTGACTTCTGAAGGAACTTCTTCTAAAAATGGTTCTTCTTCTACTATCACCTCCATAACTGAATTAGGTCAAACTGATTCAGAAGATCAACTCACTGATGCTGACATCTCTGAGTTTGATAACTCTCTAGCTCTTTTAACCAACAACTTTAAAAGATTTGCTAGAAAGAGCAATTTTCGAAAATCTTCTAACCTCTCTGACTCTGAAAAACAGAAAACGTTGCCTGCTGAAAAAGCCTCAGCAATCTGTTTCAATTGTCAGAGAACGGGCCATTTTGCAAGTGAATGCAGGTCGAAGAAAGTTGCTGCTCCCACTACCTCCCAAACCTCTGATAAACGGGAGAAGTATTTGAAAATGAAAAACAAATACAAAGATATGAAGAAAAACCAGCAAAAAGGCAAAGGCCTTGTCGCTGAAGAAGTTGACTGGGATGCTGAAGATGACTGGGCCAAGACCTCTGAAGAGTCTGGTTCAGATGAAGAAGATCTTGCCTTTCTCTGTCTAATGGCAAGAATAGAGGAGGCTGAAGAATTCTCTGAAACCTCTTCCTTTGAGTCTCCGTCTACTCAGGTAAACATTCCCTCTGACTCCTTACTTTCTGAAAAAGATAACTTGTCGGCTCTCGATGCAATGACTGTTGATTTTTACGATGCTTTGAATGGAAAGATAAAAGCTGAGAAAATTAACACTGACTTATCTGAACAATTAAAAAATTGCCACTTAAGAATCAAAGAACTTTCCAAACTTGAGGATTCTCTCAAAGACCAAGTTTTTGCAAA
This sequence comes from Silybum marianum, assembly GCA_036898165.1. Classification (NCBI taxonomy): domain Eukaryota; kingdom Viridiplantae; phylum Streptophyta; class Magnoliopsida; order Asterales; family Asteraceae; genus Silybum; species Silybum marianum. The sequence continues at coordinate 18,186,201 of CM072543.1, forward strand.
TCAAACAATAAGCATTGAGAAACAACAAGCTATCGCTGATAGGGAAAAGGCTATTGTTGATCTCAAGTCTGAAAAAGCAAGCATCGAAGGATGGTGTAAGGCTTCTGATAAAGTCAATGAGATTATCAATGCCCAAATACCTACTAAAGTGAGAAGTGGGTTAGGCTATAACCCTGTAAAGGAAGAATCAGAGAATGATCGTTCCATGCTCAAATTTGGAATGTTTATCTCATCTATTCCTGATCCTTCCTCTTCAACCTCTTCTTCCACTTCCTCTAAAGAGAAGCTTCATGAGGATTATTCTAAGAAGATGATCAAGAACAAGGTTCTTGACCATGTTCCTAAGAATAGGAAATCTCTAGATAAGAACAAGAAATCCTCAGAGAAGATTTCTAAATCTGGGAAGAAGGTCCCTGATTATTCTCAAAGACCAACTCCCAAGATTAAAATCGATCTCACTCCTACCCCTGAAAAGGTTGTAATACCTCCAAGGACCATGGATAAAGGAATTCTTGGACCTATCCCTGAGAAACTTCCTATTCCCTCTCTTATCTCCAAACCTTTTAAGTATAGGAAATGCTTTCACTGTGGTGAAACAACCCACATTGCAAGCAAGTGTCCTAATGCTACTAGAACTGATAAACTAGCTCATGGAAAGAAAGTAGCTCAAGCTGATAAATCAGCGAGAGTGAAATCCACCAAAGTTGCTAAACCAACTAAGGTGAAGATATCAATTGAAGAGAGTTCTTCAGCTAGTAGTACTTCCGCCAATCATGTATCTAACCAAGCAGGACCCATAGTAATATGGGTACCTTTAAACAATTAATCTTTTGTTGTATGCAGAGTGCCAAAGGTATCTGGTATCTTGATGGCGGATGCTCGAGGCATATGACTAGCAGAAAATCTCTGCTCTCTGACGACAAAGAAGAAGCTGGTCCATCAGTGACCTTTGGTGGAAATGGCAAAGGATACACTAAAGGTTATGGAATTCTGTCCAACGGAGCCACATCTTTCTCTCGTGTTGCTTACGTTGAGGGACTAAAGCACAATCTCTTGAGCGTTAGTCAGTTGTGTGACAAAGACTTCAAGGTTCTATTCCTAAATAATAGATGTGCTGTCACTGACGGAAATGATAAGCTTGCCCTCTCTGGCAAAAGAGTTGAAAACGTATACGTCATAAACATGAATAGTTCTCACTCTGAGAACATATGCTTTATCTCTAAAGCATCCACTGACATAAACTGGTTATGGCATAAAAGACTTTCTCATCTCAACTTTAAGACAATAAATGAGTTGTCTCAAAAAGACTTAGTTAGAGACCTCCCTAATCACACCTTTACAAAGGTATCTCTTTGTTCAGCTTGTGAAAAGGGAAAGCTGACAAAAGCCTCTTTCAGATCAAAGCAAGTTTCTTCAGTGACCACTCCTCTTCAGCTACTCCACATGGATCTTTTTGGACCTGTCAATGTCCAATCAATCTCTGGAAAGAAATACACTTTAGTGATTGTTGATGAATACTCCAGATACACATGGGTGTTCTTCCTTCGTTCCAAAAGTAATACCCCTGAAATGATAATCTCTTTTATCAAAAGAATGGAAGTGTTAAACTCCTTACTTGTTCGCTCCATAAGAAGTGATCATGGTACTGAATTCTAAAATAGTACTTTGGTTAGTTTCTTTGAAGAAAAAGGCATATCTCACAATTTCTCCTCAGTAAGAATTCCTCAGCAAAACGCTGTTGCTGAAAGAAGAAACTGAACTATAATCGAAGCAGCTCGCTCAATGCTCAGTGAATCACGTCTTCCAACTCAATTCTGGGCTGAGGCTGTCAGTACAACATGCTTTACTCAGAATCGATCCCTGATTGTTAAGCGATTCAAGAAAACTTCCTATGAATTATTTCATGGGAGAAGACCCACTCTGAAATATCTTCACATTTTTGGATGTACGTGTTACATTCTGAATGACAGAGATCATTTGGGTAAATTCGATCCCAAAGCTGATGATGGTATATTTCTTGGATACTCCTCTGTGTCCAAGTCTTTCAGAGTATTCAACAAAAGAAGACAACACGTTGAAGAATCTATGCATGTCAACGTTGATGAATCTCCTCCCATTCATCCCTCTCATAATCTTGATGATGATGAAGAATTGAATGCTTGGATGGAATCTCATTATGGGGAACCTGAAACATACTTCAGCAATCAAACTCTAGCTGATGTATGTGATGATGAAATCCCTGTAAACTCAACAAGTAACAATAATCCATCTTCAGAGATAAATGTTACTCCTTTAAATCAGATTCCTGTTACTGATTCATCTCTTGGAAATTCCTCTGTGAATAACCAAACCTCCTCTGAAAATCAATCCCCTGAATTGATTCTAAATGAAGTACCTGTTGGTGAAACAAGTCCTATTCCAGAATCTGAAGAACAGGTCGCTGAATCTGCTGTTGATCTCTCTCCTCAACCACCAGCTCAGCGATGGACTGCAAATCACCCAATAAATCAGATTATTGGCAATCCCACTGCAGGTATATAAGACGTAGAGGTACAGGTAATATTTGTCTTTATGTGAACTTCATTTCTCTCTCTGAACCTAAGAAGATAGATCAAGCTATCTCTGACCCTAGCTGGGTTTCAGCTATGCAAGAAGAACTGACTGAATTTCATAGAAAAAAAGTTTGGAATCTTGTTCCTAGACCCTCTGATAAAACCGTCATAGGAACCAAATGGGTTTTTAGAAATAAGCTAGATGAAAACGGGACTATAATTCGCAATAAGGCTAGACTTGTTGCTCAAGGTTATAGGCAGGAAGAAGGAATTGATTATGATGAAACTTTTGCCCATGTAGCTTGTTTAGAAGCCATAAGACTCTTTTTACCTTATGCTGCCCATAAAGACTTCAAAGTTTTTCAAATGGATGTTAAAAGTGCTTTTCTAAATGGAAAACTCAGCGAGGAAGTTTATGTTGAACAACCCCCTAGTTTCTCAGACCCTAACCACCCTGGTTATGTTTTTAAACTTGAAAAAGCTCTTTACGGATTAAAACAAGCTCCTAGAGCTTGGTATGACACCCTCTCTAAATTTCTTCTTAAAGAAAAATTTGTTCGTGGAAAAATTGACCAAACTCTGTTTTCAAGAAAATATAAAGGTCATACAATTCTCACTCAGATATATGTTGATGACATTATCTTTGGTTCCACAAGACCCAAATTATGCACTCGTTTCACTGCAAGAATGCAAAAACAATATAAAATGAGTATGATGGGTGAACTAACATATTTTCTAGGTTTGCAGATTAAGCAATCTGACAAAGGAATTTTTATTTGTCAAAGCAAATATGTTAAAGACATGCTGAATAAATTTGACATGAATCAATGCTCAGCAATGAAGACTCCTATGGCGCCTCCTCTAACATTAAACAAGGATCCCAATGGGAAACCAGTCAATGTCACTGCCTATCGAGGAATGATTGGGTCTCTGTTGTATCTTCAGCGAGTAGACTAGACATCATGTACGCTACCTGTCTCTGTGCTCAGTATCAAGCTGAACCGAAGGAATCCCATCTAATCGCTGTAAAGCGAATCTTCAGATATCTGAAAGGAACTCCAAATCTTGGTCTCTGGTATCCCAAAGGCTCAGGATTTGATCTTATCGGTTATTCTGACAGTGACTTTGCAAGTTGTAAGATTGATAGGAAAAGCACCACTGGTGGGTGTCATCTACTAGGTGGTAAGTTACTTAGTTGGACAAGTAAAAAGACTTCCACCGCTGAAGCTGAATACGTAGCAGCTGGTAGTTGTTGTGCTCAAATCCTTTGGATGAGAAATCAACTCAGAAACTACGATCTAAAGCTCTCAAAAATTCCTATTTACTGTGATAGCACAGGTGCTATAGCAATTGCTAACAACCCTGTACTTCACTCCAAAACCAAGCACATTGAGATCCGATATCACTTTATCAGAGATCATGTGATGAATGGTGAAGTTGAGCTTCATTTTGTTCCTACTGAATATCAGCTCGCTGATCTTTTCACCAAGCCTCTTGATGAAACAAGATTCAATCTACTCATCAGCGAACTTGGTATGTTGAACGCTGAATAACTCATTAATCAGTGACCAACAAAGGATTACAAATAAAACCTTCAAACTTTCCTTTCACTGAACTCTGATTCAGCGATATCTAGGTCATCTCCTCAGGTATTATCTTCTAATCCTTAACACTCTTTGATATATTTTCTCATCAAAGAATGTCTCTCTTAAATTCAAACTCCTCACTGACAATCCGTTATTATTAGTGATGAATTTTTTAAAATTATAAAGGATAAACCTTCCTTATGGATAATTATCTTTATAATCTTTTTAAATATTTAAGAAAAGGACACGTCAGACCTTTTTCTGACACACGACGGACCGCGACGTTTCCATTCCAACTCCTTTCTTGGAACGTGCGCCAGGTCATCATTTCTTTTTCAAAAAGCTAAAACCGTCGTTTAGCTATCCTCTCTTTTTCTCTCTCCTCTTGCTATTTAAGCATTCCTTTTGTCTCACTTTATTCCTTCCGCTTTCATAACTTCTCTAAAGGCAAAGGATAAACTTCGAATCTTCAAGCTTTCTGCAAGAACACCAAGAACACGCACTTGTGCGTTTTCTTCCTCACACGGTTAAGGTTTGATCTAAACCTTATATCAAGAACTGGAAACAACTCGTTTCACCTTTCTATTCTCTTTTCTTTCTTAAAATCTATAAAATCTTGTTTTTGAAAAGTTTTTCACTTTCAAAACCCAGTTCTAAGAACAAATTTTTTTTTTACGTTTTATATTATTTTATTTATCTTTAAATTTTTTTTAATTGCCAACAAGCATTTTGATATTGTTCATCAAAACACTTGTTTCTTTGACCTTACATTTGGTACTTTTAATACCAAACCTCTGGTTTATACATTCATGTATTAAAACCATGATTTATCTCTTCGGTGTTGCCATTTTTCCTACAGAAATGGCCTCTGCTTCCAACGTTGCTGAAACCGCTGTTGCTAACCAGTTGGTCGCTGCACCAACTTGTCACTTTGAAATGGACAAGTCAACCTTCAAGCCATGCAATTACATTGCATTGGTGGACATTCCCTCTGAACGCCCTCAGTTCAAGGATGCTGCAACCTTCCTAAAGGCATGCCCGCTGATGTATGCCTTCGTCCACAACCCAGTAGGCATTGCTTCTCACCTTCAGGCCCTCTGGTACACGGCGCAGTATACTACGCTGAAGACAGACAAGGGCACTGTCCTCCCTGGTATCTCCTTCACAATCCCTGACCTTGGTTACTTCGCGTTCACAGCAGGGTTTGTACGAAAGGCGCTCAGACTCCCTCAGTGCAAGAGAAATGAACAATGGGGTGCTGAACCAACAAAGCAGCAGATTTATGCTTTCTTGGATTCCATTGGCTACAAGTGGGAGAACCCTTTAGTGAAGACGGTGGGTTCGAAGCTGGAGAAGAAGCGACTCCCTGCTCGCTGGCAATATGTTCTCACCCAGGTCATTCAGTGCCTGGGGTCAAAAGTTGGTTCCCACGATCAGGCGAGCAAGCATTTTCAGGACCTTGCCTTCTCTCTCTGCACGGGTCATCCTCTGAACTATGCTGATTACATTTTCAGCAATATGTGCAGCCGCCTCAACGCCTCCACCAGACATCACGTTATTCCTTTCCCACGTTTTTTCTCCATTATCCTTGAAGAAGCTTTCGGGGAGAGCTACCCGAAGGTTGGTGACTTCGCCTTCTGCATGGTAGGGAAGAAGTCCCTGGACCTGGAAGAACGTCCAGGTGACGCTCCTCTCACTCCCTATATGCTCCAAATCATAGGAGCACCTCTTTCAGTGTCCTCCTCGCTGCCCATCCCCTCAGCGAGTACCCAAGGCACTGCTGCTGCAAAGAGGAAAACCCCCGCTGATGGTCATAAGAAGACCATCGCATCAAAGAAACCCAAGAAGGTGGTCTCTTAACAGACCATCCTCTCTGATTTTGGTGTACTTCAATCACCACCCTCATCCACAGCCACTCCAACGGTTTCTGCTGCCGTTGAAGCTTCATCGGCACTACCACCACCATCAGTGACTAAGGTTTCTGAGGGTGTTATAGCCAGCTCTGCTGAAGATGGATCAGGTATTACTTTCACTGCCTTCTCTACCTCTTCCATCTCTACTTCCTTGGTCCTCACATCAGTAAATGACTCAGTGATAGTTGTCCCTATCTCTGATAATGATGAAATGCACGCAGTCCAAACCTCAAAATTGTTTAGGCAATCTGAGTTTTGGAAAGCCAATTTAAAAGGACCTCAGAGTATCTCTTTCAGATACTCAAAGACACTGGTCAGTGATCCTCAGGACACTGCCTCTGCAAAAGTAGTCCCTGAGAGTAATCCTCACGATACTCTCAAGGAAAATAATTCTATTTTACATCCGTCATCTGATCCGGATTCTTTTCTCGCCTCTTTGTCAATGTCATCAGCTGCTGCCACTGCTCCTATCTACTCAGCAACAACGACCACCACCACCACCTTTTCGAAGCCAGCAATGAGATCTCCTCAGCGCCCTCCCAGTGCCACAAAGCTCAGGGATGTCAAGATGGAGCACCTTGCCCCCAAGCTTCCTCCCAGGGTCACTGAGCTGCCTCCTGTGTCACTGCCAGCTCCCACATTCCCTGCCATTGACCATTTGGTCAATGAGTGTGCTCTCACCAGAGCCCGGCTGGACACCCTGCAGACTTCTACGGAGTTGATCTTCTGGCAGGTCGCTGGCACTCCAGGGATGAAGACGAATGTCAGCAACTTGGTGTCTGATGTTCAGACTCTGAAGGACGATCACAAGGACCTTCACCAATCCCTCCTCAACATTGAGCAGAAGTTTGATGCTCAGGCCACTGTCCTCGAGTCTATTCAAAAGACTCAGTCTGACATTCTGCAGGCTCTCTCAAGGCTCAGTGGGACTGGTCCCTCCTTTGCTGCTACTGATCGGACCATGCTGGAAGCCGTGCACACAAATGTTCGCACTCTGATGGTCCACGTCTTGCCCCATGATAACATTAAGGGGGAGAAGGTGGACAAAGAGTTCGCTGACGAACTTATGGCGAGCATAATCGTCGATTTCCAGATGAAAGGATCTCTCCCTACATCCAACGACCAGAACCTTCCTCAACTGCAAGAGTTGATGATGATGATGATGAGGAAGAGGATGATGAAGAAGAAGAGGAACGCATCCCTCACTATGAGGTTGATGATGATGATGATGATGACTTGGGTTTTGCACTGGAGCATTTCAGATTATCCAGACCAAGTACATCTCAGCTAGAGCCCTTGGGGGACGAAGCTGGACCCTCAGCCAGAGTGGTCGATCTTGAGGCCACCATCCCAATATCAGAGGGGGAGACCGCTGATAAGGTATCACTTCAGCTGATCCCTTATTTTACTCCTCTCTCTGAATCTCCCATACACTCCTCTTCACCCACTAAAATTCCCTCTGACAAAACTATTTCCTCCTCTCCTTCCCTCAGTGATCCCTGTCAGCCAAAGGACTCATCCACAAGGAAGGAAGCTTCTTCCAATGAGCAGTTTATGTACATAGAGGAAACTAACTCTGAGGAAAAAGAAGGCCTCATCCCTCGGCGTCGCATTCAGAAGCAGATAATAAGCGAGCCTGAAGAGAAAGAAAGGCGAATAAAATTCCTAAGGGAATTCGAAGCAAAAAGAATAAGGGTGCCCCAAGAAGACCCAATAAACGCTCTACCTATCAGGATAGTAGATGAATTTTACTTCTTATCCAAACAAGAGAGAGAACAAGCTCTGATAGCTCAGAGGATCAGAGACGAAGAAATAAAGAAAACTGAGAATGATCTTACCTTAGCAAGGAAGATTCTCAGGGAAGACTCAGCAAGAGAAAAAGCAGCCAAAGAGCAATTAGAAAAGAGTGAACGGCTCGCTGCAGCTCTGGCTCAGAAAGAACTTGTACAGGAAAACCTGAATGTAGATCCCATTCTCGCTCAACAGAAGATTCTCACTGCACTAACCACTGAAGCCACAACTCAGAAAGACAAAGAACTGGATTGGTGCACAGAGATGCTGAACTTTCGAAGATTTGATGACAAAATCATTCACGTAACTATCCAAGGGCGACACTCTAACAGAGGTGGTCCAAAGGTATATGTAAGAATGACGAGGCCATCTAGAACAGAGAGAGAAGAAGCAAAATTCTTAAGGTTATATGGATACACTGAATGGCTCGAAATCAGAGATGCCATTCAGGGTTCCAAATTCAAGTTCAAGAATGTGGTAGAAGATGAGTTGAAACAGTTGCTGCAAAGAATGTCTCAACATGTACATGTTCCTCCTCTCCCTGAACCATCAAAGAAGAAAAGATCAATTGCTGAAGGTGGCTCAAGTTCGAAGAATGAGCATGAAACTAAGTTTGATTATCAAAGCATTCTTGGTCATCTTGAGCTCCCTGATATATCAATGCTTCGTACCTCTCTTCCTTAAGACCGAAAATATCAAGAAGACGAAATCATCTCACTACCTGAACCTGGTATGGTATTTCTGGATAATGAAGGGTTCTTAGGACTCTTCAGAAACCAAGAAATTCACAGGGCCCCTTCCTCTCTCATAAAGATCATGCTTTGGCGCTGCTGGTCAGATACTCCTCTGATGAACAGACAGAAGACTCTTTATGAGAATGAGCTACAAAGAAGAAATGAGAACGTCTCTGACTAGTCATAGTTTTCTATTTCCTTTGTAATATTTCTTCAGTGTACAAGTACTTTATCTTTATCACTGTAATTTCATTTCACTGTAATTCTTCAGATTCTAATTAATGAAATTCAAAGTACTTTACTCCACCCTAGTACTGAAAAGATCCCTGAAAATAGTAAAAGGGACAATGAACATAAGAGTTCTACTTTCGTTACATTATCTTTTACTCACTGATCTTTCACTCTGAAAGTTCAATCAGTGAATGTACTTTAAGCTCTTCTACTTGTAAAAATTGTGATTTCATATCCTTATAAATGAAACTCAATTCAGATAATAGTTTAGCTGAAAAAGATTTTACAGATTAGTACTTAGAAAATGTATTTTAAATTTTATAAGTCCCTACTAATCTTTTAAAAGCAATTTTCCTATGTTGCTTAATCATAATCAAATAGGGGGAGATTGTTGATCATAACTCCTCTCAGTGATTTGAATATGATTCCTTTACTATACTTAGTGAAATTCCTTAGATAAGCTTCTGTTCAAATTCAGCAATAGCATACGCAGATTGCTATCAGCGATCGCTGAAGATCAAGGATCAACAAGCTTCCTCTGAGAGGAAGCATGATCCAGTTCTTGTTTTATTTCCCCCCAATATTGTCCCTTTCCCTTATCGAGCAGATAAGGGCTGTCTCTAAAGACCTGAAGATCAGTTATCACACTAGAAGACCATTCAGCAAAAGTCGAAGACCAAAGCTGAAGAAAGAGATAATCAGCTAAGTGACCTGAAGCGGTTCAGCGATAGCAGCGATTATCTACTCAAAGTGTGAAGTCTTGTGAAGCCTCAGCAACACTGAAGTTCATCCTTGAACATTCAGTGTCAGCGATCAAATGAAGCTTCCTCTGCAAGATTAAAGTTTGATCTTATCCTCGATGCACAAAAGTCAAACCTAGAACCATGTCAGAAAAGGACGTACGACTTGTCTCTTATGTCCCCATCATATCTGATACGGTACTGTTCATATTCGGCCAAAAGCATGGTTGTCTTATTTACAAGGACAAGCTTCCTATCCAAGCTTGACACGTGACATGTACCTTTTGTCTTGCATTAAATGCAAGCGGGTATAAATAGATGAAGATATCTTCTTCATCTTCATGCATGCTTTCTTCTAGCCTCTACCTTCTGCATTTCTTTCTTTCATCTTCTTGTGCATCAAACTGTGTGTTTCCTTAGTTACAATAGAATAGGTTGTTAACTTGTTCTAATTCCGCTTGTAACTGTAAATTTGTTTATTTTCAATAAACTCATTTAAAAACCAAAATTTGTGTGTTTGTATTCAACCCCCCCCCCCCCCCTTCTACAAACTGTTTACTTAATATTTAACTCTTGTAGATCCTTATTGGGACCAACAAACTGTTTGGGCAAAAATCTCAAACTCTCGACCATTGACCAAAATGGTCGACCAAAGACTCTCTATGACCCCCGGATATTAGCCAAGGCTCCGAGAAACAATGGTCGAATAAAATGCTCGACGACAGATAAATACGCTCGACCAAGGATATTCCACGACTCACAAACATAAGCTGAAGCATCATGAATCGATGGTCGAACGAAAGCCTCAAGCAAAATCTCTGACGCACGACAGACCTGCATGCGCTCAACTCAGGCCATTACTGTCGGGTATATTATGGATTAACCGTTAGTTTTTCTTAGCAGGACCGTTGGACGGTTTCATTCAACAGTCATCAAGAGCATTTATGAAGGGAATCAATGCCGATCAAATGTTACAAAGACCATGGTTTTAAAAGTCGAGCAAAGATCACCGAAAACGGACGGATGAATCACTTCCACCCTCTCGAAACAAAGAAATACACAATAGCCTTTTAAGTTTCATACGCTAGTTTAGCTTTTACATACGCTTTTCACTTGTAATCATACGACCACCACTTTAAAGGACGGCGCCCCTGTTTGACGTCATTTTTCCCATAGTACATCGACGATACTAACCTGTCGTCCGCGGTTTTTTACTTCGTCCAAGGGTTTTTCCGCGTCATCAAATCTCTTGTCTTCGTTTATTTTTTGTTTTGTTTACGTTCGTTGGAAGAATCCTCCCTTTGATCTATCAGGTCCACAAGCACCTTAAGTTGACTTTTAAGTTAATTTTATGTATCAACAGTTCATACAAAATTCTAAAGTCTTCCCTTCAGGCATCCAAAGTTTCCTCTTCAGATGTTCATGCCTTAGGCTTTTCTTCATTCTTCTTTCTTCAAAAGTCTCATACTCAGACTTCTGAGACTTCTTCTGAAGATGTCTATACTTGCCTTTTTAGCGCCAGTACAGAACTTCTGAACTCTTCATCTTCAGAACTTCTATCTCCTTTGAAGCAATTCCTCAATATCTAACAATATTAAGTAAAAAATTACATTAAATATTATAATAATTGAAATAGTATTTTTTTTATTAATAGAAAATAAAAGGGTGTGGCCATTGTCATAATAGATTACATTCTCGTTCCTCTACTATTAGTAGAAAGCAAAAATTATGAAATGACTAAAATACCCTCATAATTAACATATATAATAAGGGTATGTTAACGGAGTTAGGACACAGGGACCCAAGAGGTATGAAAGTGTAAACCACATGGACCAAATCCATAACTATTTTAAAATAGGGATGCGCAGTGTTATTAAGTGTAAACCACAGGGACCAGTCATGTAATTTACTCTTTTATTTATGTTGATTTGTGTGTGCAACACAAGTAAAACAAACTTACATCAAGGAAGCCTTTGTGCATGTGTTAGTGTGTTGCACAATTGTAAAACAAAATTGTTAATGTGCTACTATTGTGGAATAAGTATCCTTTTAAAACAATGGAATTAACGTAATAAAGTCATGAACATTAAACATACTGAACTAACATTGAAATTTTAAAGTAATAAAGTCATGAACATGAAAGGGTAATAGTGACCTATTAGACTTTACTATTTTAGGATTTTTTTAAAAAGGTAAATAATATTCGATGGGTCGGACCGGGTGACGTAATGCTATACCCTACCCGACCCTATATATCCGACATAAATTTCAGGTCGTTCGGGATTTTCGGGTACGGTTGGGTTTTTCACACCCTTTGTCTGGAATCTTGTTCCTCGTCCATCAGACAAAACTATTAGTGGCACCAAATGGGTGTTTGGTATTAAGTTAGATGAGCATGGAACTGTTACCTGAAACAAGGCTCGACTTGTTGCACAAGGATACATATAGGAAGATGACATCAATTATGATGAAACCTTTGCTCATGTAGCCAGGTTAGGAGCAATTAGACTTTTCCTAGCTTATGCTTCTCAAAAACACCAGATGGAGGTGAAAAATGATTTTCTTAATGAGAAACTTAATGAAGAAGTCTATGTTGAGCAACCTCGAGGGTTCACTATCGAGCTTGGGTTGTATGTTAAGAGCTTGCACATTTGAGTTTGGAAACACTTGAAATAACCAACTCTTATTGGTAAATTGTGGTTGCCATTGTAGGACACTAGTGCGTATGACTGGCGTCAAATAAATGTAGATGGATATTGTCACACCCCGCTAAAGCGGAAACACGAGGCGTGATAGCGCAAGATTTCATAACAATAGGATAAAAACAACACCAACCATCCATTCAAATACATAACAGTCTAAGTTTAAAATTTTACATCGCATCAACTAAAAGTTCTAACAAAATAAAGTAAACCAAGTGTTTCAACTAAACAGTTTCAAATAAACAAGATGATTGATGTCGATGCGCCCACATAATGGAAAGATTCGGTTAATCTTTTCTTACCCCTGAAAAGTATGATAAAAACAAGGTCAACTACAAAGAGTTGGTGAGTTCACAGGTTTTCAATATTTCAAACATCCATTTGTGTAAGTGAATATGAGCAAAATAAATCTTTGGCACTTATTAATATCTTAAAATGTCAAGGCATTACGTACTCTAATTTTTAGTATATAAAGAGCCACCACTAAACCTTTCGACCACAAAATAAAATTTATTGTTAATTCTACCTTAGCGGTGGGACTAATATCCCACATATGTAGAACCTTCGTTTCTCCCTTTTTTAAGTACAGTGCACCCCTACTTGTAGTTTTTAGGTGGGATTGTCCGTCCAAATAATGCTATCCACAAATACCCTCGGCTCCTTACTTGAGTTAATAGTAGTGTACAAACTTTTATGTTACATTTTACTCAATATAACTATTAGTGTACATGCCTTAGTGCCCACAACATCAAATTTAACAAAATTTCATAATTATAATGAAAATAGCTCATATAACATATTCAATCATGCTTTTCACCCCAAATCGTAGAAAATACTTTGAAAGAGGGGCGGTGAATACTCACCTTATAGCAAAGCTCCGCGACACAAATAAACACAATCCGATCCCCACACGACGACCTAACGCTTCCCTATCAAAGAGTAATACTCAAAACCGTCACTTGTAGGTCTAATACTACTTATATAGGTGAATAAATCTTAAGTCCATAAGTGTCTATATATGTCCAATTATACATGATGCCCATATGCTTGATAATATCGCAATTTATACCGAAAGAAACCTTATAATTCATCTTATGATCAACATTTATAAAAATCTATTAAGTCCAGAATTTCACTTATGGACAGAAACCAATTGTCTTAAAAATGGTTAGTTTTCAAGGGCTTCCAAAATGACTTAGTTTCCCATCTTTTTATATGTGATAAATCACTGAGTTAAGGTCATTTGGACCAAATTTCATGCTATAAAAAGATGTAAAAAGGGTTCAAATACTTTACACAAAACTATGTGACACAGCAGATATGGCAGATTACGCACTGTTAGTAAAACAACCATTTGAAGAGTTCTACAAAATGTTTTTGAGACATTCCAATTGGATTTGAAAGATAACTCATAGAGGAAACCTTTGAGATACAAATCACTCAATTTGGATGAGTTATGAAGGAGATAGGACATGTCAAAGTTGCATGCACACATCTGTCATTGATTGACAGATTGCACATCCAACTTAAATAAGTTGGTTAATACCTCAAAACTTCATATTTTTGAATGAAACCAAATTCATATGAATCCTAACTTATAAAAGAAAACTATAGAAGAAGAATCATGCATTTTGGTTAAATAATCAAAGAGATATCAACACACAAAGTTGAGTTTAGCTGCTGATGGTTTCATAGATTGCACACCTAAAGTGTTTTAGGTGTTTGGAGGTCAAAACTCCATATTTTCATGTGATTCCACTTGCATACAGAAGATAAATCATGTATTTAACTCTCAAAGGAAGAATCATCCTTTTTCATTGAGTTTAGAAAGAGATATGACCATTAGAACATGCATGTACAAATCTGTCCATTTTGGACAGATTGCATACTCATTTTGTTTTGAGTAAATGAAACCTTAAATCACCATATTTTTGAATGCAATTAATTGCATTTGAAAGGTAACTCATTAAACAAACGTTCAGAAGAAAAATCAAATGATTTAAAGCATTATTTTTCAAGATGTGGTCATTCAAAGTAGGGTTTACCTACTGAAAACTTCCAGATGCACACTTGACTTGGTATGAGTGTTTGGGGGGTCAAAACTCATTGTTTTTTAGTGAGACCACTTGGATTAGGACCCCAACTCATTGAATAAACATTTAAAAAAAATCATGTCATTTGAACAAATAATTTGTAAGAAATGGTCGATATAAACACATGCATACAATCTGTCAGCTTCCAAAATTACCATTTTCGTGAATCTAACCCACATGCAATAGGTTTTTGCTTTGATTTCTTGAGTTCCATTTGCTTGGGTCATGGATTATCACCATTATAGTGATATTTCACACATTTTTGGTGTATAATCTACCCTTGAAACTAAAAATTTCCAGAAGTTACAAAAGAAGTGATGAAATTGCAAGAAAAATGGGTTTTCACCCAAAATTTGCAAGAAAAAGATGAAGATAAAGCTAGTACTTACTTGTGTGATGAAATGTAATCAATATCTTCAACAATCTTGCTAGTTGGATGGATTTTTGATGAAGAAATCAGCTGGAGAGAATGAGGGAAAAGGGAGGGGTCTTGAAGAAACCCTTGAGTTTTAGAGAGAGAGAGAAGTTTGAATTTTTTTGTGTTTGAAATGAAGTTTTTAGAAAAAAAAACATTATATATGGAGAGGAGAGAGGGGGGCCGGCCTCTTGGCCCATCCCAATAAAAAAAATTAAATTTTTATTTATTTAATATGTATATAAGGCCCAATGTGTTTAAAATGTCATTTTTTTCTCAATTGTGACATTTTTTCCAAATTATAAGCCCATTTTGGATAATTTCTAACAAAAATAAAAATTTTGTATTTAAAATACTCAAACTATATATTTTATATAATTTAGGTATAATTTAGAGCATTTGGCACTATATTGGACGTTTTTGACAGTTACGAGTCGGAACCGGACATTTTAAGCGACTACCAGAAATGCTAGGGATTTTTCGGCCATTCTAAACCAAATAACTCCTATTCTTGTAATTAAACTATATAAACACTAATAAACTTAATAGAAGCTAACCAGAAAACTCGAATTTCGACAGTTGTCACAGATATGCTCAAGTTAGTTAATCAATTATCGGATAAAATAGTGCAAGTAAGGAAAATGTTAAAGGTCGAATGGGATAAACAACAAGGTTATGCGATTACAATGAGTCAATAATTGAAGTTTGAAGTAGGTAAGAAGGGATGTTAAAATACTAACTTGGAAACAGAACCATGAGGTTTGGAAAGCGACACCAAATGAGTCTGATATTTGAGATTATTATAATGGTAAGAGTGGTAGCTTACTAATTAGAACTAGAAGATGATCTAATTGGTATAGCTGACACCTTTCAGGTGTCTAAGTTTGAGGAAATGTATAGCTAATTGATAGTGTTAGCAATATATACCAATTCATAATCAATCAATCAAACATGTAAGAATCAAGAGATGAAGTCATATGTCATTGATCTTGAAATATTGAGTACGCTGTAAACGATAAAGTACAGAGAGAATGTACTTGACAAATCCAACTTGTAAGTGTAGAATGAATCGGAGAGAAGCCAATAGGTTCTCATTGTCTGAAGCATCGCCTTGGTTCGCCATCTGAAAACTGAAAGCACACTGGTCAACACAGTTTTTAAAAAAAGTTAAGTTTGGGAAAAAAACTAAGTTTGGAAAAAAATCAAAAAGATAAATCTTAAGTGTGGGAAGCTTCGCATGAAGCTTCAAGGACAGGCTCACACAACATGAGAAGGCAGAGGTTCATAAAAAGCTTGTGCAAGAGTTAGCGAGGGTTGCACAAAGCCTGTGCGAGGCTTTTGAAGGATAGAGTTGTGCAAGGGTTATGAATGTTTGAATACATGGTTCATGGACGCTTTTGAATGTCCGAGTTGACAAGATCGTTTAATCCAGATTTAAAAATTTTAAGGCTCAAAAACGTTGTCTAAGATAACCCTATGGTGTAAAACATCCTAAGACACAACAATCACGCAATAGAAACCCTAAATCTAACAAAACTTCAGAGATTTGAGTCATGAATAGGAACAAACACTTTTCATGAACAATAACCAAAAATCGAACAAAACGATCAAAACGATGATAATACATAAATGAAAATCAAATCTTTGAATCAAATCAGTAATGGAAATCGAAGAACAACCACAATCGAAAAAATTTGCATTGAGAGTAGAATTTCCAAGAAATACGTATAAGAGAGTTTAGGGTGGGAAATTTTTGAAATGAATCGTACGCTCGAATTGATAAGGACGAGGAGAGAGAGTGGGAAAGGTGTCGAATGCGAAGACATGTGTCACTTGTTCATTGGTCGCGAAAATGGTGCAAGGAATGAACAGTCACTCTCGCAAAATACATGTGCGAGGGTGACATGTCTTCACACAACACATATGCAAAGTACACGGGTAACAAGAAACATGTGAAGATCGTACCACTAAGGCATTCGAGGCGCGCATAGAAGATTTCTACCACAAATCTTGTGATAAGATGTTCGAGGCTCGCATAAAGCTTGTGCGAGCGTCACTATACACTTGTTCCCTTCACACACTACTTATGTGAAACTATGAACATTTCGCAAAAGGCTTATGTGAGTGTTCAAGACTAAGAACTTTTTTATACATTTTGCCCCTCCCCCTGAAATGCTGCATTTGAGAAATTTACAAAAGCAAATTTTCATCAGATCGGTAGTTGAAAAAAATTTCAAAAAATTCTTTTTGTATACCTACCTTCTCCCCCTCAGACAGTGATCTGCAAAAAATTAAGATCTCGCAAAAAAATGTTAGATAAAAATATGTAAGTCCCCCCTGCAAAATTTTCAGATCAATTGGGCTGAAACTCCCCCTAGAATGAATAGCAATCATCATCAGATGGATATCATAAATAATACGTAAAGACACAAAACAATACAAACTACAGTGAAATACATTTTGAAAATATAGAATTTTAAAAAAAAATTGGTTTTCAAATTCAACATCCCGAGCTTGGATACTAGGAAACTAAATCATTTTTCATCCAATTCCTTTGTAAAAAAAGTCAGCTAGTTGAAATAATGTATTTACAAAATATAGTTCAACAGAACATTTCTTGACAT
The DNA here is from genome assembly GCA_036898165.1 of Silybum marianum. Lineage (NCBI taxonomy): Eukaryota > Viridiplantae > Streptophyta > Magnoliopsida > Asterales > Asteraceae > Silybum > Silybum marianum. The sequence goes on from CM072543.1 coordinate 18,203,582, forward strand.
GATCTTTGATGAAATAATATCTTATGTCGATGTTCTTTGTCTTTGTATGTCGAATTGGATTTGCTGAGAAAGAAATCTTATTTTTGGAATTACGATAGATAAGAATCTAGTTGTAGCTGAAGCATAGTCTCACAGTTGAGTACACATCTGCGATACCTAAGAGGAACACCTACATACTCGGTCTCGGCTGTGGATGTAAATCACAACTTTGTTTCTTCGACGCCAATTCACCAGCTTCTCACCCAAAAATTGTATGTGTCCAGAAGTGCTCTTCCTATCTAGCTTCTCTAACTTTCTCACTCTGGAGTTCTACTTTGTTACTAGTCTTCCTTCAAACGAATACATGAGAAAGCTATTTATACAAGGACAAATATGATGACTTCACAAAACATTCATAATGAATAGGACATTTATAGTCCTAACAACATCTGTATAGGCTTTTAGCTCAAATCATGTATCCTTAGGACACCACAAACCAAGATCAGCAGTACCTTTAAGATACTGATGTTGGAATATTTCCAATATTTATGGCCTTAGGACCAATTCTGTAACTATATTTTAGTTGTTGCTATATTTATATTTTATAACAACAACTATGCCAACATGACATAACTGCCACCCCTAATTTCATAACAGCTACTTGATGGAAGTAACTGAATTATATATATGGGTTAAAATTATGATTTCTTTAAGATGTGAAATAGAAAATTTGTACGCTCTTACTCTCTCCCTCTCATACTAAGGGAATAGAGGATTAATAACACCAATGATTTTGGCGTACGATCATCCATCGATCATGACATCATAACGGAATCAATGGCTTCTTCTTCTACATCAAACTTACCAATGAAATCTCACTTTCCAAGTAAGTTCTTCCCACTTAAATTGATATGTGTTAATCTTTAAATTGATGGGTGTTCATGAGATTGATTGATAATATATGTTAGATTTAATCAACATGTGGTATCAGAGCCACGGTTTGATATGTGATTTTGCCGCAATCTTATGAACCCTAATATGATTTTCTAAAGAAATTTTTATGCGTATATAGAATTTTAAAGATTATGAACCCTAATTTATTAAAATTGAAAGGGTTTTAATTACCTGAACGAAGTGGTAGCATCGAATCACAATATATACATAGTTTCTTTTTTCTGTTTTTTTTTTCCCACACGAATTGATAAAACGCCACCCACTGTTTGTTTTGGTTTTGGTGGCTAATTGAATGTTTTTTTTTATTCTTTCCCTCACGAATTGATAAAGCATCACCCATTGTTTGTTTTTTGTTTTGGTGGCTAATTGAATACTTCTTTATTTTTTATTTTACCAATTGATTTTCATTGCCATGTGTGGGTTTTGGTTTTAATATGCAAACTGAATAATTCTTCTGTTTCGATTCTTTTCCGTTTATCAATTCATGGTTATTGTTATTTTGATTACTTTTTCTTTTGGTAATCAAATTAACTTATGGTGGATGTCGAACTGATACTTTCTAATCAATTGTTGAATATACTCAATATAATGGATGACAACTTCTATATTAATTCAAATAACCAATCCAACGAATGGTTGTTTAAGTCAATATCGAATGTCATATTAAGAAATTGTTCAAGTTGTCATTCATCAAACCCAACGGTGAGTTGATTGATAATTTGAATAAAAAAGTAATAAGCATGACAAATACATGTGTTACATTTCTGCCCAACGGTGATGTGTAATATTTATGTGACATATTTGTTTTTATGCATGTTCGAAAAGCTTGAATGTTAGTCATAGCCAACGCGAAGCCAACATTCAAGTAGAACCTTAGTTTTAGTCTATAATTTTGGTGTTATAATAGATTTCATTTTCAATATGTTAATTTTGCTTGCTTTATGTGATTACCCTATATGCTTCACTTCACTCATTTTTTTTCTTCTTTCTATTTGCATATTTTTAATGTATCAATCCAGCGACCACTTTAAGTCCTAACTATGGGATTGAACCTTTGACTGGCACTAACTTCGCGTCATGGCGAGATGCCGTAAAACTAACACTTGGAATGATGGATTTAGACTATGCTTTGAGACATGATCCCCCCTGCTTCTCCCACTGACCAAAGCTCTCTAGAGCATAAAAGATTGTATGAACAGTGGGAGAGATCGAACAGAATGTCTCTCATGGTCATAAAGAATTCCATCTCGGTTGCCATTCGCGGAGCCATTCCTGACTCGGAAAACGCGAAAACTTACATGGACTCCGTTGAGGAGCAATTTAAAGGCACCTCCAAGGCACACGCAAGTACTTTGATCTTAAAGATGTTGACTACAAAGTACGATGGTGTGAGTGGTGTGCGTGAGCACATCATGATGATGAGTGACATGGCCCATAAGCTTAAGGGCATGGACATGGAAATTAGTGAGGGCTTTTTGGTGCACTTCATAATGACCTCTCTACCAACACAATTTGGTCCTTTCAAAATAAACTATAATACTCAAAAGGACAAATGGCAAATGAGTGAACTCATTGCCATGTGCGTACAAGAGGAGGAGCGCCTAAAGATAGAAAAGCCCGATGTTGCTCATATTACAACCACAAACACCAGAAAGAGGAAGGGAAACTTTAACACTGGAGAAAGCTCAAAGGTCCAGAAAAGGAATGCAAATGCAGCCTCAAGCTCAACTGCTCCTAATGGTTTGTTTCGTTGTAAATTTTGCCACAAGAAAGGACATGGCCAGCGAGACTGCCCGAAATTCAAGGACTGGTTAGCGAAGAAAGGTAATCATCTATTTATGATTTACGAGTCTTTTAATATTAATGTTCCTAAAAACACATGGTGGGTTGATTCCGGTTCCATGGTTCAGGTTGCAAACTCCTTACAGGGATTCCATAGAATCCGGAAGCTGGAAAGAAACCAAAGGATCATTAAAGTTGGAAGTGGTGACGATCTTGATGTTGAAGCTATAGGTACTTTGCAATTAGTAATGCAAAGTGGCCATTCTATTAACTTAAATTATACTCTTTATGTACCGAGGATGACTCGGAATTTAGTGTCTGTATGTAAATTAGACCTTGATGGATATTATGTATCATTTGGTAATGGTAAAGTCACTATTAGCTTAAATTCTGACATCATTGGTTGTGGTTACTTAGAAGGAGATCTCTATAAATTGGTTTTGGATGACCAATTCTCAAAATCTTTGTTGTCATATAATGTAAATGAAAACTTAAATAAAAGAAAACAAGACTTGCAAACTTCATCAATGTTGTGGCATCAACGTCTAGGCCACATATCACGAGATCGAATGTTAAGACTCGTGAAAGATGGTGTATTACCAACTCTTGATTTCAATGATTTTGAGACTTGTGTTAAATGCCTTAAAGGAAAAATGACAAAGGGAAATAAAAAAGGCGCCACAAGAAGTACTAGTTTGTTGGAAATCATACACACCGACATCTGTGGACCTTTTCCCGCTGGAATATCTAGACATAAATTGTTTATCACCTTTATAGATGATCATTCATGTTATATGTATTTGTATTTAATAAATGAAAAATCTGAATCACTTGACATGTTTAAAGCCTTTAAGGCCGAGGTTGAAAATCAACTCGACCGTAAAATAAAACTAGTGAGATCAGATAGAGGAGGTGAGTATTATGGTAGACATACTGATGTTGGTCAGGCTCCCGGTCTTTTCTTTGACTTTTGCAAGGAACACGGAATCGTGAACCAATTTACCATGCCAGGTACTCCTCAGCAGAACGGTGTTGCTGAGAGAAGAAATAGGACTCTTATGGATATGGTAAGAAGTATGTTAGCAAATACCAACTTACCCCAATTCTTATGGACTGAGGCATTAAAGACGGCTGTACATATACTCAATAGGGTTCCTTCTAAATCCGTTCCTAAGACACCTTATGAAATCTGGACGGGAAGGAAACCAAGCTTGAGATATATGAAAATATGGGGTTGTCGTGCCGAAGCTAAGCTCTACAATCCTCAACAAAGAAAGCTTGACATGAAAACCGTAAGTTGTTTCTTTGTAGGATATCCAGAACGATCAAAGGGATTTAGATTCTATTGCCCTTCTCATTCCACTCGCATAGTTGAAACTCGCCATGCCGAGTTCCTAGAGAACTCTAATACTAGTGGGAGCAATGCACATCATGACACTAATTTACAAGAAGTTCAAGAGAAGGGGCCAATTACCCTCTTACCTCTTCATCCCGTTGTGCCTCTTGTAAATGACATTGCTTCACTAAGTGCCTCTCTTGAAGATAATGTTACTCCAAATATGCCATTAAATGAAGGCACATCAAACTTAGAGGAACAAATCCCTGAAGTTACCATTGAGCCACAAGAACCCGAAATTTCATTAAGGAGGTCATCAAGGTCTAGAAGACCTACTAACTTTGATGATTACATAACCTACCTTAATGAAGTTGATTTAGATATGGGAAAGTATAACGATCCAACTTCTTATAACGAGGCCATTAATAGTGACCAATCCTCTCAATGGAACAAAGCTATGATTGACGAGCTTGATTCCATGAGCAAAAATGACGTTTGGGAACTTGTTGAACTCCCTAAGGGTATAAAACCTGTAGGATGCAAGTGGATCTTTAAAACCAAGTTAGACCCAAATGGAAACGTCGAACGATATAAAGCACGTTTGGTTGCTAAAGGCTACACCCAAAGGGAGGGAGTCGATTATCAGAAAACTTTCTCTCCCGTTTCACGGAAGGATTCCCTAAGGATCATTATGGCCCTAGTAGCTCATTTTGATTTGGAGCTACATCAAATGGACGTTAAAATAACTTTCCTCAACGGTGATTTGCATGAAGATGTGTTCATGACACAACCCGAAGGTTTTAAGACTAAGGGTCAAGAACACCTAGTATGTAAACTAAAGAAATCCATATACGGGTTAAAACAAGCATCACGACAGTGGTACTTAAAATTTGATGAAGTCATGAAAAAGAACGGCTTCAATAAAAATCAAGTGGATCAGTGTACCTACCTTAAAATGAGTGGGAGCAACTTTGCCATACTTGTCTTATATGTTGATGACATTCTTTTGGCAAGTAATAACCTGAATTTGTTGCATGAGTCAAAACGATTACTTTCGCCCCATTTTGACATGAAAGATCTCGGCGAAGCCTCTTATGTGATCGGCATTGAAATACACCGAGATCGGGCCAATGGGACGTTAGGTTTATCTCAAACGGCTTACATTGAACGTGTTCTTGCACGTTATAACATGCAACAATGTTCCCCCTCCATTGCTCCCGTAGTTAAAGGAGACGTTTTTGGTTCTTTTCAATGCCCGAATACGGAAGTAGAAAAGGAACGAATGAGATTGATACTTATGCTTCTGTAGTTGGAAGTCTAATGTATGCTCAGGTTTGTACTCCTCCGGATATTGCTTATATTGCTGGAATGCTAGGCCGATATCAATCTAATCCTGGCTTAGATCATTGGAAAGCAGCAAAGAAAGTATTGCGGTATCTACAAGGGACAAAAGACTACAAACTAACATATAGAAAAACTAATAACTTAGAAGTGATCGGTTATTCTGATTCCGACTTTGCAAAATGCAAAGACGATAAAAAATCAACTTCGGGGTACATATTTATGCTAGCAGGCGGGCCTATCTCGTGGAGGAGTCATAAGCAACAACTAACGACGACCTCGACAATGATGGCGGAGTATGTTGCAGTCTATAATGCAACTTGCCACGGAATGTTGTTGAGAAATCTTATTGGTGGACTCAAAGTCGTGAACTCCATATCAAGACCATTGAAGATTTATTGTGATAATTCTGCTGCCGTTAGTTTTTCGAACAACAATAGTTCGAGTGGAGCGGGATTATATCTTGATAAAAAGTTCTTGTTTGTACGAGAACGAGTAGAAGAAAATAATCTTTGTATCGAGTACATCAGCACTCATGATATGCTTGCGGATCCGATGACAAAAGGTCTACCACCCAAAGTTTACCAAGAGCTCGTAGCAAAGATGGGTTTTACTAGAGACCTCATGTGATAGCATATTGCTCTTATGGAAAAATAATTGTAAATTTTCTCGAATATCTTGGTTATCTTGTCTATACTAATGTATGCATGCACTTATTAATCTATAGACAAATCTATACAATTTAATGTTGTATATTTTCTGTCATATTGGCTTGAAATTTTCTAAATGTTTTATGTTGAGGCTTTAGTACAATTGATGGGGGTCTCGTGTTGATAACGATGCGAATGACTGTATCTTTTTGCTTTGGTTTTAATATGAAACTTGATGGGTATTATCTTGGCCAAATTTATGAATACTCATCAGAAATGGTCACTCGGCCAAGTGGGAGAATGTTGGAATATTTCCAATATTTATGGCCTTAGGACCAATTCTGTAACTATATTTTAGTTGTTGCTATATTTATATTTTATAACAACAACTATGCCAACATGACATAACTGCCACCCCTAATTTCATAACTGCTACTTGATGGAAGTAACTGAATTATATATATGGGTTAAAATTATGATTTCTTTAAGATGTGAAATAGAAAATTTGTACGCTCTTACTCTCTCCCTCTCATACTAAGGGAACAGAGGATCAATAACACCAATGATTTTGGCGTACGATCTTCCATCGATCAAGACATCATAACGGAATCAATGGCTTCTTCTTCTACATCAAACTTACCAATGAAATCTCACTTTCCAAGTAAGTTCTTACCACTTAAATTGATATGTGTTAATCTTTAAATTGATGGGTGTTCATGAGATTGATTAATAATATATGTTAGATTTAATCAACAACTGAAAGATTCGCTTAACCGTCGAAAGATAAGATTTCTTAGGCTAAGCCTGATATCTTGCACAAATGCAGGTGGAAAGCATTATGTCGTTGCGACTTGTCGTCAAATATATTAAGAAACCAACCATACTTCTATAATTTGTCAGATCAAAAAACATTTTCGTTAGGATCAAGGCCAATCTTAAAACCAGGTGCCATCAGGTAGAAAAAGATTACAGTTCTCCATTTTAAGTTTCTTCATAATATCAAATATATACTTAGATTGATTTATAAAAATACCCGATGAGAGTTGTTTGACTTGTAATCCGAGGAAAAATTCATTTCCCCCATCATACTCCTCTTAAACCGCTGCACCATTAAGGCAGAAAAATTCCTACAATATTTTGGGTTTATCGAACCAAAATTATAGTCGTCTACATATATGGTATAAGAATGATGTAATCTCCTTCTTTCTTAATGAAAAAAGTTGAACCGACTATACCTCTTACAAACCAGACTTGTAAAAAAAATCGGTTAGTATTTCATACCACGAGCGAGGGACTTGTTTTAGACCGCGGAGAGCTTTGTCGAGTATGTAAACATGATTTGGTTTCGATTCATCGACAAATCCCCCCGGTTGAGAGATATAGATTTATTTTTGTACGCCATATAAGAAGACCGTCTTCACGTCCATTTGAAAAACAGTAAAGCTTTTGTAAGCTGCATATACTAAGAACACCGAATGGAAAAAGGGGAACCAAATGGCTAGGAACCATAGGTATAGTCCATGTGTAAGTAATGTTGTTAAACAAGTATAAAATTTCATACATGTGAACCATGAAGTAGATGAGGACTAAAAAAATCTTTGACTGTGCAGCCAAGTTAATTCTGAGAACGGAATTTCTTAGGAGAGATTTGTTGACACCCCAAAAATAAGGTAAATAAATAATTACGAAAAGGTAAAAAAATTGTGGATTTTGTTGGGGCCAAAATTGGAAAAAGACAAAGAAAAAGGGGAATAGTTGACAAGCTTAGAAACTGAGAAACGAAGGGTTGTATTGTATCTAGCAAAAGGTAGAGTGACCTGTTTTGTCAATCACACAAACTTTTTAATGAATAAATTGTAACCATCCAATTTAATGATTATTTATGGATAATCAAATCATCTTAGTCGGGATTAATGCCAATTAAATATCTTCCAAATAATTATTGGGGTATAAATACGTTGAAAGGTGTAGAATCAGACTCATTTTTATAAAATCAAGTTTGGAATGACGAGGGCGTAGGACATCGAGTGGAAGTAAAATAAGATTTCAACGTTTCATCATTTTGAGGTAGTGTTCATACACTTAGTCTTAAACTTAATTACATAAGTATATTTAGTAATTTTGTGTTTTATGTTCAAGTTAAGTTTGGGATTTGTAGATGGCTGAAAGCTCGTAATTTTGATCGGTAAATTTAGTTTCGAAAGACCTAAAATAAAACGACATTTTAAACTTGTTTTTGGAAGGGGTTTAATGATTCTATGCAAAAGAAATGGTGAAAATTGATAATACGATGAGTTGTTTTAGCGAGGTTGTTAGGACCCAAACAATCAAGAAATCAATATATGAAAAGATTATAACAGGAATGATAATAGCCAAATGTAATAGGTATTGATTGAATGTACTGTATTACAGAATGTATCTTTACAAGGTATATGAAAACATTAGCTCTAACAATCTAACTAACTATCTATTTATACATACAATAGAAAGACTAAAGTAACAAAGCATTCATAACAGACAAGTTCAGAATGGGTTCTGAACTCCTTCAGAACTTCTTCAGAAGTGTCTTCAGAACTTCTTCAGAACCTCTTCAGAAGTGTCTTCAGAACTTCTTCAGATCTTTTTCTCTTTAAGAACTCAGTACCTTTTGAAGCTATTATGATATCTCTATCAATCTCCCCCTTAGCTTCAAAAGTTCAGATCATACTTCCAGAAATTCAGAATTTCTCTTACATCCTTCAGAATTAGTCTTCTGTATTCAAGTAAGGATTCAGCAACTCTAACCATTTCTTTTGCAAGTTTCTTGTGCTTCTCCCAATCTTCATTGCTCAGATTCTTTGGTCTTCTATTTTGTCTTTTTACCAAACGATCTCTGATTGCCATGAGAGTTCCATTGCAACATTTTTGGAGTTCTTCAAATCTCACAAACAATAGTTCCTGAAAGCATTTACAAACGAAGCCAGGAGGATGAATTACCAAAGTGCTTTTCTTCAAGTTCTGAATATTCTGTAGACTCAGATTTGGTTTGCTTAAGTGTACTTGTTTCTTGTTTAGAACATAAGCAACTTGGAAATCAGTCTTTGCAGCCCATATAAATTCTCTGTATAATCCATCTCTAAGCACTGGAAAAGATTTTCTAAACTTGGTGATCGAGTCATGGAAGGGATAAAGACTTCTATACACTCTGAGAAGATCTCTGAGATGAACATTCTGAAAGTCAGCTTCAGAAAAGGTAGAAATCTCACCCTTTTGTCATTCAACAGTAAAGAATGCATATTTGTAATTCTGTCTTGTCTTTAAATCAGCATTAATCACTTTGATCACAGGACTTTCTTTTCTTGCTTCATTGATTGGAATCTTTATCTTTCTGATAATATCTGAGTACCATTGTTTCCAACCAAAAGACTTTTGAATCCAGCAATCTATATAGTTGAATTTTTGTTCATATTACATGAACATTTCTGGATGGAAATATTCAAGGAACATGGTGAAAGCACTTTCTTCTATTCTTTGCACTTGTAGTTGTTCCTCTTCAGATATTTGTTCTTCAGGAACCAACTTTTCAGAAACTTCTTCCTTTTCTTTTTCTTTTTCTTTGTGACTTACTTCTGAACTTTCAAGATTCAAAGTGTACTTCTGAATTTCTTCCATGTCTTGCCTCTTTGTATGGATCTTGAAGTCATAAGCATCACTTAGTAAATAATCTGCTCCTCTTATCTTGTTTTCTTTCTTGTGACCAGCTAGATAACTCTTTCTCACAAATTCTGTAAAATGTATTCTTTCTTTGATCAGATAGATAATTTCTTCTTTGATGTCAGATTCTTCAATAAAATCTGTCATGTAGTTCAGAAGCCATTTGAGGGAGGATGTAGAATACTTTGGAATATCGGATACAATAAATGTCTTAGAGATTCCTTCGACAAGATACATGAACCCAATATCTGGATTAGTGAACAATCTTTTCAGCCCAAACCTTTCAATATATACAGGTTCCAACAGATTTACTGTGTTAAGTCTGTATTCCAAAGCCAACTGAAAATCATGCTTTATGAGATTCCTTATATATATTCCCAAGATTCTTCTAATCTCTGAGACTAACACAGATTCACCTGAATTAACACAAAAAGACAAGATTGCCAACTTATCTTGTAGTCTTAGCTTGTAAACATCAAACTGAGTGAATTCACACAAAGTACCATCTCTTCTCTCTACTCCAAATCTGAATATAGTCAAATCATTCTGAATTGATTTTGATATGCATCTGATCTTCTTTATTAAAGTTGAATCATGAAAATTCTGAACACCATGATTCTGAATAAAGTTCTTCACTTGAACAATATGATCTTCAGACCATTCATCATTCAGAAAGTCTTCCAACTTTGCAAACTTCATACTTCTTTTGTACGTGAAGCAATAAGTGTCTTCAGGAAATATCAGGCTGCTTTCTCCAGAAATAAGTACATTTTCCTTTTCAAAAACTTGATCCAATACAGGTTCTTCAAGTACTGGAAGATCTATTTTAGGAATGATAATGCAAGGTCTGATCCTAACTTCAAATTTTCCTGAGAAAGCAATTAGAATTTCATCAACAATTTCAACTCCTTCCAAATGAGCTAAATCAAATTCCAATTCAACTCTTTCATCTGATTGTTCAAGAAAATTTCTGAAGATAGAAAATCTGTTGTCCAAAAGTCTACACTCCAGACTTCTTGGATAGTTCAGAAAGACATGCACCCAACAGAATTGATTCAGAATATTCCATAATCTTTCAGAAGCACTTCTGAACTCTTCACTCAGAAGTTGTTGAGGCTTCCAAATTACTAAATCTTTTATTTCATTTGAGCTTTCTCCCATATTTACACCAATCATATCTTCTTCAAGCATGATCACATCAGAAAGATCACTTGGTTCTCCAATAACATCTTCAAAAGCAAGGTATTCCCTTAGCATTTCTTCATTAGAGTCTGGAATTATATCTGTGTTATTTGAATCCAAGTTACCTTCAGAATCAAGAGATAACTTTTCTTTTTCATACCCTTCTTCTATCATTTCTTCAGAAGAATGATCATTTATCTCTTGTGCCTCATGTTCTGCAGATAAAATATCTTCTATAGCTTCTGAGACTTTATTTGATTCTTCACCAACATTCTGAGTATCTTCAGAGGTCTTCTCAGAATTTTGAAGTTGATCATTTACATTAGTTTCTGGTTCAGATACTCTCTGTCTTTTCTCCCCCTCTTGATAATCAGGATCCTGATCATCAAGACTCCTTTTAAAAGTATCTGATTGAGATCTGCATTCTAGAGCAGATAATCTTGTGCTTAATTCTGACTGAGAACTCTGAATGGATGAAAGTTGATTGAGAATCTGAGAAATATTATCTTTAGTGGCATAAGCTTGTGGAGCAGAAGAAGAAGAAGAAGAAGGCTGAGAAGCTTTCAAAGAAGAAACTGAGGAAGCCACTTCAGAAAAAGCTGACAAAAGTGCTTGTTTAAACAAATTAAGATCATTGGAAGATTTGAGATGAAAATCATTCAGCTTGTTAACTATATTTTCCCCATGTTGATCCAACCTAACCTCCAACACCTTTTTGGTAGAGTCCGTCAATTCCTTGATGTCCTTCTGAATCTTTGCAAATTCAGAAGTACAGAAATCTTTGAATTCTGTGAATTCAGAAGATGTGGGTAAGTTGCCAAGATCAACAGATGAACTTGTTTTCAGACCTTCAGAAGAAGGTTGGCCTGTATGAGCCACAAAGGCATCATGAACCACATGTGATTCTGTGAATGGAGCTTTTGTGATGTTCACCCCACCAGGTCTTCCAACTAATCCTTGATATCCAAAAATAGGAATATCTATAGTTGTTGATGCAATGTGACAAACACTTTGCTTAGGAACATCTGAAAGATGTGTGCTTGTGTGAATGGATGCCACATTAAGTGGTTCAGAAGGCTCAAAGTTGAGTGGACACTCAGACTCAATGTGCTCAAAACTGTGAAGGGGGGACATATATCCTTCATTTTCAACAAAAGGAACCTCCAATTGGGGTCCTAATGGATTATAAGCTGCTTGCCCCATTTGTGTTGTTGAAACACCCTTCTGTTGAGAGATGGGTGAGTGGCTGGGGGGGTTAACCAAGGTTGCCATGGGCTCACTGGCTGTTTCAATATTATCCACCAAAGAATGTGGAATAATAGTAGATGTGGGTGCCCGGCTTGTAACAGGTGGTTCACAGGTTTGTTTTTCTTGTACCTGTGTTCTCCCCTCATCAATTCTTTTTCTTACCCTTCTACCCTGTCTCTCATTTTCATTTTTCCTCTTTACTCTTTGAGGTTGTTCACCCCCTTGAACAGCCTCCCCTCTCTTTCTAGTGATTCTAGACTCCCCTGCATGATCACCACTCTAGTTTGAATCAGGGGAAGGGACTACTGGTTGAGGTAATCCCATATATTCTAAATGCTCACTCCCAATCCTAGTTGGTGTACTTACAAGATCAAGTAAATGAGAAGGAAGTGGAACTGCATTTGGAAAAGTAAGTTTTGCATTTGGAGGTCTTAAGCTGTCCATAGTAAAAATAGGAACATGTACCTCATGAGCTAGAACAGGAATTTTTTAGACAACCTTCATTGCTCCTTTGATAAGTGTTTGAAGAAATCTCTGAAATGGTATATAGTTGAATGTAGACTTCTTCAAAATTGCAGATTTGAATTCATCAAAGATGAGACTAGCATAATCATAGTGTTTGTTGAAGGCAACTCCATGAAAGATAATCCTCCCATTTGCTGAAGCTTGATCTAAACTTGAGCTCTTCCCAGATAAGCAGGTATTCAGAATGGAAAACAAGAAATACCAAATTGGAGGTAAACATTTTCTTCTAAAAGAGCTCAAAGCACTAAGGTTTTCAGAGTAACCCAAGCTCATAAAATCTGAGATCATTTCTGAGGAAGATGGAATTGAGTCATAACAGGTTTTCCCAAGAACCTCATCTGGTTTTGGCAAATAGTGAAGGCTCCTAATATCATCTACAGATATACATACTTTGTAGGCATGAACATAAGAGACAATTTCATCATCAGTTTCATCTACCTCAGCATAATGCCAGAATTGTTGAAGATAAGAAGTAGGAACAGAGAATTTCCTTGAAAGCAGAGTGCGCAGGGGATGTTTCTTCAGAATTTTAATCAACATTACTTGATCATCAATGAAGTGTTTGAATTTGAAGTTCAGTGCACAGTTATTTCTTTTGATGTCAAGTAATTTCTCAGCAGGTACATAGAGTTTGGACTAGTCACCACTTTCAGCAGGAGTCTGGGATTCACTTTCAGCAACATTTGATTCAGAAACAACATCAATGGGTGTATGTTGTGTTTCCCCAATTTTAGCAGTTGTCGGGTTAGGGTTAGGGTTAATGATAGGGTTTGAAGGTCCGGCTTGATGAGTTGCAGTTGTGGCTGTGTCTTGAAGCATTTGATCATCATTTAGTGGGATTTCCAGTGATCCAACCATGAATTTTTGAGGCACAATCTTGAACGAGCCATCACTTGATGATCCATTGTTATCACTGGAACTCGAGGAAGTAGAAATCATGGCATTTGAAGTAGACATGATGTTGGAAAAATACGGATTGGTAACAGAAAGAAGATCAATAAACACAGAAAGATTTCTTAGAGAAAAATTGCTAAAAAAAATGAAGATGATGAGGAATCCATTGATTTATATGACCGGATAAGCGCTGAAGGACACGTGGCCAAAAAGTAAATGTGATTAGAGTAGTAATCATCATTTATTCGAAGAAATGAACCGTTTAATGGTCGTGTTTAAGAGAGATCCAATGAAATTAAAACACGTGGCACACGCTTAAGTGAAAAATCAACGGGAAGTTTAGTTCTGAGAACAAGTTCAAAAACTTCAGAATTTGTTCAGAACTTCTGAGAAAAAGTTCAGAAGTCTGAAAGAAAGAATTCAGAAGAACCGCAGAATTTTTAAGTGGAATTCAGAACTAAACTTGGATCATCTTAGAAGACCAAAAAACATTTAAAAATATAAACTTCTGAAAAATATAAAACATTTTGAGAATTCAGAAGTCGATTTGAACAAATAGAAAACTGAGTTTATCTAAGGAAGCTTGTTCATACTTCTTAGATATAAAGTGCAAGACTTTATTACACCAATGCAGAGTTGTTATGTAGGAAAGAGTAGTAGAGAAATTTGAAATTAATACCACTCCCCCTTGAATCACTAGAAATTAGGATTCTCCCCCTTAATTATTGCAACTTTATCAAAGAATCAATCAAATATTAGTGAAATGAGAAAAAAAATATGAAAAGTATTAAAATACAATCAACCTAGATACAGAAGAGATATACTTCTGAGTTTGAAAAGAAGCAAAAATCTGAATGTTAAACTTCAGAATATGCAAAGTAATTCTGAGGAGCAAAGTATTCAGAATTTGATATAAAAAACCTCATAATGTAACTTCTAGAGTATAGGTGATGTATAATACTTACATAGACATGTTCATCATGCCTAATTTACTTACCAAGAAGTTAAATCGTTTTTCATCAAGTGCTTTGGTAAATAAATCTAATCTTGATAATCTACGAACAAAAAACATTTCAATATTACATTTTTCCACATGATCTTTGATAAAATGATATCTTACATCAATGTGCTTGGTTTTTGAATGCTGAACAGGATTGGCAGTGATGGCTATGGCACTCTTTGAATCACAATACAAAGGAATCTTTTTGAAAGTGTAACCATAGTCTTTCAGTTGAATTTGCATCCAGATCACTTGTGAGCAACATATTGCAGCTGCTACATACTCAGCTTCTGCTGTAGAAGTAGAAACACAATTTTGTTTCTTTGAAGACCAAATTTCGACTAGTCTATCACCCAGAAACTGACATTATCCAGAAGTGCTTTTCCTGTCTAATTTGCAACCACCATGATCTGCATCTGTAAATGCTGTTAGTTCAAAACTAGAATCCTTAGAATACCAAAGTCCTAATGAAGGAGAACCTTTTAGGTATCTAAGTATTCTTTTTGCAGCTAGAAGGTGTGATTCCTTAGGATTAGCTTGATATCTGGCACAAATACATGTCGCAAACATTATATCTGGTCTACTGGCAGTTAAGTAAAGCAAAGATCCAATTATGCCTCTGTACTTTTTCTGATCAACAGATTTTCCATTTAGATCAGGTTATAACTTAGTGGCAGTGGCCATTGGAGTTTGAATACTTGAACAATCAGTCATATCAAACTTCTTAAGTAAGTCAGAGACATACTTAGATTGATTAATGAATATGCCAGTAGGAAGTTGTTTAACTTGAAGACCAAGGAAAAATGTCAACTCTCCCATCATACTCATTTCAAATCTGTTTGCATGATTTTCTTAAAATTTCTACAAAATTTTGGATTAGTAGAAGCAAATTTAATATCATCTACATAGGTTTGTATCAAAATCATATCATCACCCTCCTTTTTCAGAAATAAAGTTGTATCAACAGTACCTCTTTTGAATTTAGAATTCAGAAGAAAAGTTGTAAGAGTATCATACCATGCTCTTGGTGCTTGTTTAAGTCCATATAAGGCTTTGTCTAATATGTAAACATGATCTGGGAATTCTTTGCTTACAAAGCCTTCTGGTTGTTCAACATACACTTCTTCATGTAAAATACCATTCAGAAATGCACATTTCACATCCATTTGAAATACCTTCATGTTTTTATGAGCAGCATAGGCAAGAAAAATTCTAATGGCCTCTAATCTGGCAACAGGAGCAAAGGTTTCATCATAATCAATTCCTTCTTGTTGACAATACCCCTTAGCTACAAGCCTTGCCTTGTTTCTCACAACAATTCCATTTTCATCCTTTTTGTTGGTTCCAGATTCCTTTAAACCGATTGTTAATTGAGAGTATTGAATCTGAGTGAATTGCGGAAGCAGATCAATTAACAATTTAAATCAATAGAACAGTAAACAGAATGAAGAACAAAGACTATGAAATGACTTACGCACCAGTATTCTTCAATATGTAATTTTATTCATCGACTTTTTTTACAAACACAATACAATGCTATTTATATAGATACAAAGACAGAAAGTCAAAATGCTAGCCAATTACAAAGTGCCATGTGTCATAAAGGGAGCGTCTAACAACAATTAGTTATAACAAGAAGTGTGTGTTGACATTTGTAGACATCTCTTCTTTGACTCATACTTTAATATCTAACATTCTCCCCCTAAGTATGAAGTCAAAAAAAAATAATTTTCTTCAGAGTGGATCAACAGCAGCGATGATACTTGAAATATTATTGATAAGCTCTCTGTTCTTCTGAAGTCCATCAAGTCTTTTCTCTATTTTCTTTGCAACTTCTGGATTTGTCGTGTCTAAGCCAGCAAAGCTCTTGATGATGTAGACTACCTCAGAAGAGTATTTGTGAGCTTCTTTGATGCGAAAGAAGCTCTTTCTATTTGGTCTTTTGAAGATGATTCCCTCTTCTGGTTCAGTAAGAAGTCTACCCACTCTGAGTTTGCTTATCCCTTCAAGTTCCTCATTTGGTGCAGAGATAGCCGGATTATCCATTTTGAAATTTAATCCAATGCGGAAGTCGACACTGCCTTTTGTATCTAATGTATGATTTCATACACGAATAATTCTAGTGTAGGCAACCTGGTCTTGTGGATCTTTGCGTTCGTAAAGCCGAGTCTTCATAAATTCTTCCGGAAAAATGAGATCGATTTGGATGGATGGACAACGATCATTATCACATATGTAATAACTTTTGTTGTTTGATCGACTATCTCGTAGATTGTGTACCAAATGGGTGTATCTTGAAGCTGTTTATGTTTCATGGTCAATTATCTTTGTAATTGGGACGATAGTGAAAACTGTCTTTCGTCTTGTTTATGTGCCATGAAGTTATCTTTAACTTCATGCTAACATTGTATTGGTTGGCGAAGTTAGGCATCATGAGATAAATCTTACGATCTGTTGGAGCATACATGTGCCTTTTCTCAACTTCAATTGTTGGAAGTTCAATGTTTCCAACAATGTTTCCAACTTTATTTAATTTTTCTTCAAATTCTTCTCTTCGATCTCCTTCGCTTCCGAGCGGCCTCGCTCCGACTCTTGCTCTTTCTTCGACTTCAAAATCTTGTCTCTTGTAGTTCTTCTTTAAGTCCGGCCTTTTCTCTTTCCGGGTTCTCTTTTTCGACCCTCTCTATCTCTATTTGTTCTTCAACTATTAGCCTGCGGCGTATTATCTCTTCTCGCTTTTTCTTTTTCGGCTACGAACACTTCCTCATCCTCCTCTCTAGCCCTTTTAGCTCTTTCCTTTGCGGCTTTAGCTCGTTCTCGTTCTTCGTGAGCTCGACTACTTGACCCTTTCACGGAGAGCTTGGGATTACGCTTTTTCCCATAAGATCCGGAATAAACTTAGCTAGCTACGGATCTGCGGGTAGAGGACCGAGAATGCGTAGCCGAGGTGTTGGAGTGGTGGCACTGTTTTGAAGAAGAGGGTTCTTTGTGATGGTGTTGGCGTTGAAGAGTCAGCAGTGTTCGTGTTTGTGTCTGATGGTGTTTGTTTGGCTTGCTTAGGCTTAGAACCTTTCTCCCCCTTCTGAGAATCAGGATCCTGATCCTCAGAACGTTTTCGTTTCAGTTCGGCCTTTCTGCAAGCCCTTTCTTCCTTGGCTTTCTTCTTGGAAGTAAACGCCTCAGCTAGAGAAGAAACCAGAGGCACAAGTTGAGAGATAGTTGTTTCGAGAGCGGCAAGTTTCTGGTCAGTTGACGATGTGGAGGGCTTGGAAGAGTACTTTGAAGCGATGGTCGACATTCGCTCAAGAATAATCTTCTGGAAAGAGGCGAGGTCAGACTTCTTGACAAGCGCAGACACAGAGGGATCATCAGAAGTGATGATGGTCTTGACAAGCTTCTGTATGTCGGCCACCAGAGAACTGTAGTCTACAGAGGCACGTAAAGATTCTGGAAGGTGAGATATTGCCTCTGTATGTGCTTGAAGACCATTATTCAGGAGCCGAAGTTGTTCAGCAAGATAAGCCTTCTGATCTTCCTGAGAGGAACTCATTTGTCGCTGAAGATCTGCGAAAAGAGAGTTTTGCCTTTCAATTTGACTCTGAAGGCTCAGAAGAATAGAATGATTAGTTGTGGCGGATAATTTTAGATCTTCCACAGATCTCTGAATTTGATCAGCAAATGCCAAGAACGCTGCATTAGTGACAAAATCAGAAGATGTAACCGGTGCATCTCCAACACATGGAGCCCCTTTACCCTCGCGTTCAGAGGGGCCTTCTACACTGTTTTGACGTTGAGTGTAGAAGGACTTCCAACTTTGTCCTTGAGGGTCGTTATGCACGTGCTCCTCTTCGGTTGTTCTGACTGTTTCAGCAGTATCCTCATCATCAGAGGATGAGGTGCTGAAGACAGTATGCTTACCTTGAGGAAGTGTAAACACTCCGGTAAGAGGTGCATTCCTAGGCTGTAACCCCTCTGATGGGAATTCATCAGCAGCTATCCTAGGAGAGGATGTGGACGCATCCTCTGTGCCTACTGGTATGTCAGTCACGGAGACATGAACATGTGGTGAAGGAAGTGGCGAGTTCTGGGGCGAAAGAACTCTTATAATATCATCATCATCCTGTTGGGAGGATGATGAAGTGGAGGTGCTTTCCCCGGTTGAATTTGATTCAGAAGAAGAAGAAGTATCCTCTGAATGGTTTGGTTTTAAGGGTGGTTTGAATCGGGTCGTTCTAAGTCAATGAGTGGAGACGTGGTGACGTCAACCTCAGAAGTTGTGGTTGCCCTTTGGGGAATTGGAGAGGAACACTCATATGTGTCTCTGTGGACATCTTCTGTACCTTCATTTAATAGAAGGTCGGCATGGGTAGAAGCACTCGGACGTTCACTCCTAGTTTTTTCAATCTCATGCTCACCAGACCCCTGACCACCTACACCTGGCTCTAAGTGCTCTGGGGTAGGAATTCTCTGTTCTGAGAAAACCATAGAGCTTCTATAGATTTGGAGATTAGAAGAGCTAGATGGGATTAGGTTTAGCATATACCTGGATAGTTCTCTGGGTGCAGAGTAGCCGATGCTGTCAATGGTTGATCGATGGGAGCTCATTGATGCAATTTTGCAGAATGGCTGAAGCAGGGGAGCTTCGATTGCCCCAATAGCAGGATGAGTGATGAGGGAGAGAAAGCGTGGGAACATGAGAGCTGGTAGTGGCTTCCCCTGACTTTGATGTAGCACCTTAGTATGCACAGCTGCTTTAATCTCTTGGAAGATGAGACTCGCATAGTCCAAGGGGCGATTGTAGAACATCCCATACATAATCGTCAGAATGTTTCGGCTAGCTTGATCCAAGGAACCTATTTTGCAGGTTAGGCTCTTGTTGAGTATGGAGACGAGTAGATTCCACATTGGGGGTAACTTCTTTCTTCTGAATTCGGACAGCCTGGTAAGAGGTTCATTGTAACCCAGTAGATTGATGAAGGCTAGGAGGGCTTCTGTAGAAGGGTTTTCTTCTAGGGCAGGATTGGGAATGGTTTGCCCGTCGACTACGATCACTGATAAGGGAAGATGAAAATATTTGGCGAGTTTTCTTTTGGTGATTGGGATTTGAACAGCAATTTCCACTTGTTCAGGATGAGTGACAGAACCGGCGAGTGTTTCATCATTTTTGATGAGCATTGTTTGCCACAGTTCTTGGACATAGATTTCAGGGATGTTTGGGTTGGTTAGGGTTAGGGCCCGATTTAACTGGTGCTGTTGTAGAAACTCGATCATGATGCGAAATTCCGGTTGATAAGTGTTAGGGTTGAGCAGTACCTGCACATTGTTCGCCTTCAATGGCAGTTTGACAATAGGAGTACTATCAGCAGTGGAATCGATGATTCTGTCTTCATCATTGTTGGTAGGATAGGCACAGTTGGAAGCCATTTTGAACTGTTGAATGCTTGACAGTAGAACACTTTTTCTTTGCACTGAGAATAAACACTGATTTGGGAATATTTGCGAGGAAGAAGATGAAGGTTGAAATTGGGGGTTTTATGTGAGAGAGAAACTGTAGAATGGGAAGGGGTTATTCAGTTTGGGGAGAAACAAAAAACGGTTCATTTGAGCTGAGGTAAGCACGCGGGTATACACATGCAGGGTGTCGATTGGAGACACGTGTACGACGAGACACATGTGTGATGATGATCTAGTAGCAGATGCGATTTTTCTTAAAAGCAGAAATAAACAAAAGTAAAAAAAAAATTTGTTTAAGTAATCAATTAATGTTGAATTAATTGAATAAACACAGAATTTAATCTTAATTTTATTTATTTAAGTTTAAAAATCAGTCAAGTGAGAACAAAAATCACATGAGAGTTTAGTTTCTATAAAAGAATAATAAAGAAGAATTTGTATTAAACATATAGATTTAAACAACCTTGGAGGCAAGAGTTGAATGAATTTATATATTTAATGGAAATTATAAGAATTATCAATTTATAGAAAATTAAGTTGAAAAACATGTCGACGTGATTTATATTTTTAAAAAAAATTTGAAATGAATCAAAAGTCTAAGAGACCTTGGCGGCAAGAGAAACTCAGAGCAGATAGATTCAAATAAAATTTAATTAAAATAGTAAAGCAGAAGACAGCTAACCAGAGTTAGACTTAGACGAATATCTTCTTCATTGCGAAACTCCCCCGTGAATGGTAAACTCCCCCTTGAATGGTAAGCTCCCCCTTGAATGGTAAGCTCCCCCTTGAATGATGAACTCCCCCTGTAGTAGCTTCTGTACCGCGTTTCTCAATCTGTACTTTATGATATTTCTTGAAAGAAGAATATTATTATGAAACAGAAAATCAGAGGAATTCAGAGGCTTCTGAAGTATTCTGAAGAGTTCAGACAGCATCAGAGACTTCTGATGACTTCTGAAGTATCGTCAGAATAGTTCAGAGGCTTCTGGATGCTTCTGAAGAAATCATTGTTACATATTAAGCATTCCCAACTTGCTAATTAAGAAGTTAAAACGACTCTCATCAAGAGCTTTTGTGAAAATATCAGCAAGTTGATAGTCAGTAGAAACAAAATACATTTCGATTGTACCCTTTTCGACATGATCTTTGATGAAATGATACCTGACATCGATATGCTTTGTTTTGGAATGCTGAACTGGATTTTCTGTAATGGCGATAGCACTTTTAGAATCACATAGGATGGGAATCTTATCGTATATCAGACCATAATCTCTGAGTTGGGTCTTCATCCAAATAACTTGTGAACAACAACTAGCGAGCGACAACATATTCGGCTCTGCTTTGTAGATGTGGATACGCGATTTTGTTTCTTGGATGTCCAACTTATAAGTCGATTGCCCGAGAAGTTGACGGCTACACGATGTACTTTTTACATCAAGCTTACAACTGCATGATCGTAATCTGTATACGCCATTAAATCAAATCCGAATTTTTAGGATACCAAAGGCCCAATGATGGTGAACCTTTTAAGTACCTAAAAATTCTTTTTACGCTGACAAATGAGACTCTTTAGGATTGGCTTGATAACGAGCACAAAGACAAGTGGCAAACATAATATCGAGTCTACTTGCCGTTAAATATAAAAGAGAACCAATCATTCCTCCGTAGCCGGTAATATCAACGGATTTACCGGAGGAGTCGTGTCCTAATTTCATACCGGGGAGATGGGTGTTTTCATGGATGATGAGTTTTGAAGATGAAACTTTTTAAGCATGTCGAAACATATTTTGCACGATTTATAAAGATACCGGAGGTACTTTGTTTAACTTGAAGTCCTAGGAAGAAAGTTAATTCTCCCATCATACTCATTTCAAATTCGGTTTCCATCAATTTGAGAAAACAAATCAACTTGTTTGATGAGTAGAACCAAATATTATGTCATCCACGTAAATTTGAACGATAGTTAACATACCTTTGCCTCTTTTGATGAACGAGAGTTGTATCGATTTTACCTTTTTCATATCCTTTGTAGATCGAAACGTAGATAGTCGTTCATACCAGGCTCTTGGGGCTTGCTTTAGACCATACAAAGCTTTGTCAAGAAGATAAACATATTACGGATATTTTGCATCTTTGAAACCATCGGGTTGTTCGACATACACTTCTTCTTTTAGACATCCATTAAGAAATGCACATTTAACATCCATTTGGTAGACTTTGAAGTTTTTGTATGCGTAGAAAGCCAAGAATAATCTTATTGCTTCTAGTCTTGCAACGGGAGCAAAGGTTTCATCATAATCGATACCTTCCTCTTGACAGTAGCCTTTAGCCACCAAACGAGCTTTATTTCTGACAACAATTCCATCTTCATCCTTTTTGTTCCTAAATACCCATTTTGTGCCAATAGCAACTTTGCCTTTAGGTAAAGGAACAAGACGCCAAACTTTATTTCTTTCGAATTGAAGTAGTTCTTCCTGCATAGCATCCACCCAGCTTGGTTCAACTAAGGCTTCATGTACACGTTTAGGTTCGATCATACTAAGAAAATTAACAAAGAAGGCTTCATTTGCGGATAGCAGATCGTGTTCTGACCCCCTCAGAAGGACTACCAATTATAAGATCTGGTGTGTGAGATTTAGTCCATTTCGTCATTCTGGGTAGAGAAATTAAATGGGTTGTTTCTTGTGAAGAAATGATTTCATCTGGAAACACAAAATCTTCTTTATTTTCTTCTGTATGTCCTTCTGGTATCTGTTGTGTCACCGGTCCTTGTGTTTCCCCTTCAGATGATGGAATAGAAGTAGCGTCCTGACTGGCAGATGTAGTAGTGGGAACTTCTGGAAAAATAGACGTGTCAGAGGAAACAGAAGAAGCAGGACCAGAGAGAGTAATGCCTGAGGCTTGGAGAATATCTGGTATCTGCAAATGTGGAGGTGACATAGCTTCTGACACAACTTCGTCGCCCAGAAAATCATGAAAAATAGCATCAATCTCGGATTCTCTGGAACCTGAAAGATAGTCAGAAGTAACAGTATTAAGCTTGAGTTCTGAAGTAGAGTGTTCAGAAGTCAGTTGAGTATTATCATCGAAGTCAATGTTTATGCTTTCCATAACAGTTTTTGTTCGTAAGTTAAAAACTCGGAAAGCTCTTGAATTTAACGAGTAGCCTAAAAATTTAGCTTCATCAGACTTCGGATCAAATTTGCCAAGATTATCTCTGTCGTTTAAGATAAAACATCTGCAGCCAAAGATATGAAAAAATTTTACAGATGGTTTTCTTTTATTAATCAGCTCATAAGAGGTTTTGAGATGCCTCTTGACAATAATTGAACGGTTTTGAGTGAAACAAGCAGTAGCAACAGCTTCGGCCCAGAAGTGAATTGGGAGACCAGAAGCTGCGAGCATCGTTCTGGCTGCTTCAACCAAGGTTCTGTTGCGACGTTCAACTACACCGTTTTGTTGTGGAGTGCGAACAGCAGAGAAGTTTTGAGTAATTCCTTGTTCAACAAGATACGATTCAAGCTTGGCGTTCCTGAATTCTGTACCATTATCACTTCGAAGTTGCTGAATTTTCTGATGTAGAAGAACCTGAATTCTGGTCATCATATTCTGTAGTACCACTGGGACTTCTGACTTTTGACGAACAAAAGCAAGCCAAGTATATCTGGAAAATTCATCAATTAGTACCAGAATATACTTTTTACCAGATAGACTCTGAATTGCAATTGGACCACAGAGATCCACATGTAATAATTGCAGAGGTCTAGTACAAGAATGATCACTTTTTGTTTTATGAGATGCTCGTTTAATTTTGCCCATTTCACATGCAGGGCAGAGGTGATCTTTTTGAAAATGAATATCTGGAAGTCCAGATACCAGTTTGTGTTTAACAAGCATCTCAAGATTATTAAAATTTAAGTGAGACATTTTATGATGCCAGAGCCACGCAACTTCACTCTTTTTGGAGATGAGACATAAAGTTTCCTTACCATCCTTAGAGGTAAAATTCATCATATACAAGTTACCTTTTCTGTCTGCTCTCCAAAGTTCTTCACCTGCCTTAGAGAATAAATAACAATGTTTTTCATCAAATACTACTAGTATTTTAGAATCACAAAGTTGACTTACACTGAGGAGGTTATGTTTCAAGCCAGAAACATGAGCTACCTTTGATAAGGTGATATTACCTTCTTGTAAAGTACCGTAGCCTTTTATTTGACCCTTACCATTATCACCAAAAGTTACTATTCCACCTGATTTGTCCTTGAATTTGGATAGTAAATTTTGGGATCCAGTCATGTGCCTCGAGCATCCAGAGTCAAGATACCAGATATGCACATGCTGTTTCTGCAATCAAAAATCAGATTTTCTTAGGTACCCATAGCATAATGGGTCCTTTTATGTTAGCTTTTGGAGTATGCTCGTTTTTTTATTTAACAGAAGGTAAAGACTTTATTTTTGGTTTTTGGTGTTTTGGAGTTTTATTCCTTTTTTGATAAACATTCTGTGAATTGGAATGATCAGAGGTTTGCAAGAAAAATTGTTTTAACTTTAAGAACAGTGAAAAACATTCAGAATACTGAAACATAGAAGATTGAATTGAATTGTCATTGCGAGAATGGTAATTACAATTATTCTTTCTAAAGTCTTTTCTAGAATCAGTTGTTCTAGAGAACCTATCTAGACTAGACTTTTGTTTTAGTTCTGGCTTTTTCTTCTCTGTGTTCTTCCTCTGATCTACTTTTGCAGAAGCTCTGTTATTTACTGAAAAAGGAACATAAGTATTAGAGGATTTCCATTTGCCTTTTTGAATATTAGTAAACTTCGGAAGAGTAGAGTTTAAAATCTTTTGATTTTGCACTTTGGTTTTGAATTCTGCCTCTTTCTCAAGTTCAAGACATGTTTTGGCTTTGAGACACATATCGAGGAAGTCTGGATGTATAGATACTGATTTTCTCGGTTCTGGAACAGAAACAGGAAGAATAGGTATACCACTTGAAAGTTTAGCACAATCTCTATCAGAAGCTCTGATTTCTTGAGATTTATCAGTATACAAATAAGCATCCTTTTTATCAATAATTTCTGAATTATTTGTGATAACTTTTGATGATCTAAAAGAATTAACTTCTAAATTTGAAAGGTAATTTTCAGAGTTATCAAAAAATTCTTCATTATTATTGTCATTTTCCCATGGATACGTAATCTCAGCAAAGCTTTCTTGTGTTTCAGAAAGATGTAAATCTTCAAATGAACAGGGAGTGATCTCTGGATGATTCTCACAAAGAGTTTCATTTCTAAAACACTTATCCAGAGTAGAGAGAATATCGTTTTTAAACATAAGTCGTAGATCTTCTTCTGCCTGACTTGGAACAAAAATATCAGCCTCTGGATTCAAAATTGTATGTTTATTTGAACCAAAATTGAAAATATCATCTTTCTTCTGAACTTTATTTAGATCAACATTTGTTTTACAACAATATTCAATATTTTCGAATTGAAGTTTGCTTGTTTTATGATAATTTTCATATCTAGATTTTTTAAAAATAGATTTTTTATACAAAATTGGAAACTTTGGCTTCTGTATTTGTCCAATACAAAAAACAGATTTCAGATCTGACCTTTTCTTACACGTGTAGGGATCTAGGTCCTCGAAACCAAGTCCAGATCTTCCTACTTGTGTGTTAATTTTGTCATGAACCTTCTGTGCATCCAGATATGTTATAATCTGTAGCTTTTTCTGTTGAAGTTCAATGTGTAAAAACTCTCTCTCTTTCTGAAAATAGTTTTTAAGTGCTACAGAGTTGAGTCTATCACTCTCTTTATCTCTGATTTCTTTCCTTTTTTCTTCCAGAAGTTTATTGAGATTCAAAATTTCCATTTTAAATTTTTCTTCAGAAAGTTTTAAGCTCATGGAAATTGTTTCCTTTGTAGTATTTAATTCGAGTTTTTCTTCTGTAAGTAAATCCATTTCTCTTTTGAAAATATCTCTTTCCCTTTTGATTGTAGAAAGAGTTTTCTCAGTACTTTTTCGTAATTTCTTTTCGATTGTGAGTTTCAGTTTTAGTTCCTCAAAATTGTTTGATAACATCACAATCGTTTGTTCAAGCTCGGATGATCCGGAAGAAATTACTAACCGGTGACTCGGAGGGTTGATCCTGCGATTCGTTTGTGTTTGCCATTCCACGAACATGGCTTCATCACCGCCGGATTCATCTTGCACCCGAGTTTTCTTTTTTTACGCAAAGTGTGCTCTTTCGGTGACATTGTACTTATATTTGTTTTTGTAATAAGTTTTATCCTTTTCGAGCTCCTCCGCAATCTCTTGAGTAATGTCCGGGTTTGCCACATACGTAGCGGACATCTTTCTTCCTTTTTAATTCTTCTTCTTCTTTCTTTTCTTCTTCTCGTTTTCTCTACTCTCGTACTTCTTGTTTAGGAACATAGGGACGATCAAATCGTTTATTTCCTTTCAAAGACCTATTTCCAAAACGATTAGTAAATTGCTTGGTTATTAAAGCCAGAGAGTCAGCAAACGCTTTAATTTCATCATCTGATTCAGAGTCATCTTCTGGAGCAGTCTCTGATATGAAGGCTTTCGATTTCTTCCTGTCATCACTTCGTCTTCTGATTCCTTTTGTTTCTGAGATCAAAGCCAGAGGACCTCCTATGTTTGTTCTTTTCTGAACAACTTCTTTTTCATGAGCTTGCAGTGTACCGAATACATCATGCAGCGACCATTGTTCAAGATCCTGATTGGCTTGTAGTGACATGGATAGATTTGACCATTCAGGGTTTAACCTTTTGAGAAATAGAACATTGTTATCTTCCTTTGATCTAACAATGTCACATCTCTTGCAGATTAATCGGATTGTTGAATCGATGAAATGTTTGTTCCAGAGATTCATCAGTCAGTGCTTGAAAACTATTATATTCATTTAGAGCTTGAGCTCTTCTGTTCTTTTTCATTTTCGCACCACCTTCTAAGAGATTCTCCAGTTGATCCCATAAATCTTTTGCTGTGTCACATGAGTCCAGAGATTGAAAAATCTCATTTGGAATGGCCATTATCAACAGAGACTTAGCTTTCTTAGCTAATTCCACCTTAGCTTTTTCTTCATCAGTCCAGTTATTCCTTGACTTCTGAACCAGTCTTGCTGGTACCTCATCTGAATTTGCAGTGGCTGGAATTCTGGGAATAGTAGTGGTGGGAACAAACGGACCGTTTTGAATAATTGGATATAACTCAGCATCCAATCCCTCATAGAAGTTAACCATTCGAATCTTCCATTGTGGATATTCATCACGTACAAGAGTTGGAGGTTTAGTCAGGGACCCAGACGTATAAACAGCATTCAAGCTCGAATTTGTCATTTGAGTATGATAGAAGAGAAGAATTTGAAGATTTGAAAGAAATTTAGAACAATTAAATCTCAAGAAGAACAGGTCGATAATATCACTGTTTCTTCAGATTACAAAATGAATGACTCAATTTAAGAGAAGATTGTTAACAATTCAACAAAATTTCGTAAAACAGAGTGGATTGATAAACAAATTTTGAATGCGAGAAAATCTTGTTCGATTGAAAGGAATTCTTTCAATGGAAGAGATCTAATAATCAATAGATTGATTAGAAGGCTCTGATACCAATTGTTGGTTCCAGATTCCTTTAAACCGATTGTTAATTGAGAGTATTGAATCTGAGTGAATTGCGGAAGCAGATCAATTAACAATTTAAATCAATAGAACAGTAAACAGAATGAAGAACAAAGACTATGAAATGACTTACGCACAGTATTCTTCAATATGTAATTTTATTCATCGACTTTTTTTACAAACACAATACAATGCTATTTATATAGATACAAAGACAGAAAGTCAAAATGCTAGCCAATTACAAAGTGCCATGTGTCATAAAGGTATCAATCTCCAGACTTTGTTTCTTTCAAATTGATTTAACTCATCCTGCATGGCTAAAATCCAGTCTGGATCTTGAAGTGCTTCATATGGCTTTTTGGGTTTCATGCTACTTAAGAAATTTACATACAGACATTCATTTGATGTTGCAGATCTTGTTTGAACACCTTTTGATGCATCTCCAATTATTTGATGAACTGGATGACTAGATGTCCATTTGTTCACATTTGGTAATGGTTGAACAGATGAAACATTATTCAGAGAATCATAATCATCAATAATTGCTTGAGTTTCAGTATCATGATTGATAGCTGAATGTAAATCTGAAGACTCCCCCTCAAATGGAGAAATCTGAATTGGTTCAGAACTGTGAGGTTCATGTTCAGAAATATTTTGAACCGGTTCAGAAGCAACTTGAATTGGTTCAGAAGTTGCATTTTCAGAAGGTGGAAGTTCTGAATTTGAGTTAGAGAATTGTGGTGCTGATGTAATTGAAATTTGTATTTCTGAAATGTCTTGATCGGTTGTGTTTCTGAGAAGAGAAGGATTTTGATTATTTGCAGAAATATTTACAGAAATATCAAATAAGTCTTGACATAAATTGTCTAAATTGGATTTAAGTAAAGTTTGAGATGCAGAAGTAGAGTTTGTCTGATTATGTTCTGAGTCCAAACTTTCAGAAGTTGGTTTATGTGCGAGTTTTGAACTATTTTGTTCAGAAGTCATTGTTGGCTCATGAAATCTGACATTTGTAGTCTCAATGATTCTTTGAGTTCCTTTAATGAGTACTCTATAAGCTTTGGATCTTTAAGAACAGCCAACAAAGAAACCAGCTACACCTTTTGGTGCAAATTTGTCAAGATGTGGAGTATCATTCTTTAGAAAACACCTGCAACCAAAGATTTTAAAATAATCAATAGAGGGTTTTCTTTGTTTTAACAATTCATAAGGAGTTCTTAGAAATTTTCTGTTTAGAATGGTTCTGTTCTGAGTAAAACATTCAGTAGCAATTGCTTCTGCCCAAAGAGAGAGAGGAAGTTATGAATATGCAAGCATGGTTCTTGCAGCCTCTACCAAAGTTCTATTCTTTCTTTCAACTACCTCATTTTGTTAAGGAGTTCTTGCAGCGGAAAAATTATGTGAAATACCAACAGATTCTAAAAAATTCTGAAGTGTAGAATTAGTAAATTTTGTTCCATTGTCACTTCTGATCTTTTGAATTGGGAGTTGAAGAAGAACTTGAATTTTCTTCAGAAAGGGTATCAGTCTTTCAGAAGTATCAGATTTGAGTCTCAGAAATTCAATCCATGTATATCGTGTATATTCATCTACTATAACAAGAATGTATTTCTTTCCCCCCATGCTTTGAGTTTTCATTGGGCCACACAAATCCATATGTAGCATTTCAAGTGGAGCTTTGCATGAAGATAGCATTTTCAGAGGATGAGAACTTCTTTTGATCTTCCCTAGTTGACATGCAGAACAAAGTGAGTTCTTTTCAAATCTGATCTTTGGTAGTCCTCTTACAGATTGATGTTTACCTAGTTCAGAAATGGCTTTGAAGTTCAGATGTGACATTCTTCTGTGCCAAAGCCAACTATCATTTTTCATTGATGTAGACATATAACATACACCTTGTAGTTGACCAGTTGTTGTGTAGATATCTCCATCTCTATAAGCAGTTAATTCATTTTTGTTTGTTGTACTCAGAACATGACAATAATCTATGTCAAAATTAACCTTTCAGTATTTGTCACAGAATTGACTAATACTGAAAAGATTATGTCTTAGTCCCTCAACATAGAAAACTTTCATTACTTTCACATCTCCTTTAATGAAAGTGCCATATCCTCTTACATATCCCTTTGCATTGTTTCCAAAACTAACTGTTCCTCCATATCTTTTATGATAATCAGTTAGTAGTTCTTTGAAAGGTGTCATGTGTCTTGAACATCCAGAATCTAAGGCCCACACATGACATATCTGCAAAAGAGATTATTGAGTTTTAGGTACCCATTTCAGAATGGGTCCTTTGTGATTAGTAATAAAATTTGAAGTTCTGAACTTTTTCTTCAGATGTTTCAACTTAGAAGTTTGTTCAGAACTTTGAGATTTATCTTTCTTAGTTTTATCTTTATTTCTGTTTCTTTGTTTAATTGAATTTGTCAATGTAGCTAAACATTTCTGAATAGATTTCATCAAATTTCTCTTGTTTGTTTTGGAGTTAAGAAGAAAATTATGATGACCACAATTAATATAGTGAATATGATTCTTTAATGTATTTACAACAGTAGTAGACATATAAGAATCAATAACATTTGATTTTTCAACAAAAATTCTTTTATTCACTTTCTTTGTTTTAGGTACATCATTCTTCTGTAAAAATGAAAAACTTTCTAATTTGTCAATCTTTGACAGTCTTTCATCTTTCTTTCTCCATACTAAAGTGGATAGCTCTGTAAAAGATAAGAAATGAGGATTAGTACAAGAAAAGAAAGTCTTTTGTTCACTTAAGGTTTATCTTCAGATTTTGTGTTAATGTCCTGAACTTCAGAGAGAGAATTTGAGGATTGTCCTTGTTCAAAAATTTTAACACTGGTGTTAAAGTCAGAAGATGTTATTGAACATGATGTTGAATTTGATGATATGTTTGTATTAGTAGGGGTAAAATCTGAATCCTGATATTCTGGTTTTAAAAACACATGATCAAACAATTCTGAAGGTATCTTTGAAACTTCAGATTTTACTTTTTCTCCTTCAGTCATACATGATTGAGATTTATAAACCAAATAGCCATTTTTGTCAATGACTTGCACCATTTGATCATCATCATCTTCTAAATCAGAAGCATTTATTAGATCTGAAAATTTATTATGAGTCATACTTGTTGCAAAAATATTTGAATTTTTTGTTGTTGTGGACTCATTATCAGAATTATCAAAAAATATATTAGGATTCTCATCAATATCTTCTAAAGATTCAATATCTGAGAATTCATCATATTTTTCTTCATGTTCTGATTTATTATCAGATTTATCTTCTGAAATGTTTTCACAATTGAATTCAGAAGTAACTTCAGAAATAGTTTCAGACTTAACAATTACTTCTGATTTTTCTTCATAAATAATATTTGATTTAGAAGGTTTACAAATATTTGAAATTATATTCATTTCTTCTGTTTCAGAGATACTTTCTGGTTCACCAGTTTTAAGAGGTGTTTCTTCTGAAAATAAAGTCTATGATTTTATAAAAGGAATTCTTTCAGGCAAA
Source organism: Silybum marianum (assembly GCA_036898165.1). Lineage (NCBI taxonomy): Eukaryota > Viridiplantae > Streptophyta > Magnoliopsida > Asterales > Asteraceae > Silybum > Silybum marianum. The sequence goes on from CM072543.1 coordinate 18,234,804, forward strand.
GAATAGTTTACAGGTTTGGAAATGATGTCAGTATTTGATTCATTGAAAATTTTCATTTTAGAATAATCATACAAGTTGGCAGGTGCCTTTTTTAAAATTTGACTGTCATTATATCCTAAACCTGCTTTTATATTGTAAAATTTTGAGTTCTGAGCCTGACTAGTTAAAATATTCAGAGTTTGTTCAGTTTGTCCTCTTTTAAAATTTAAATCTTCCAATTCCTTAATCTTTTTATAAAGATCAAGTCTCTCTTGATTCAGAAAATTCATCTTAACATTTAGAATTTCCTTTTCAGATTTTTCATTTATAACTTCTTTTTGTAAACTATCCATTTTTTCTTTTAAAACAAGTTTTTCTTCAAAAAAAAATTCAAGAATCTGTTCAGCTGCTTGACAATTTTCTTTATATATTTGACTTTCAGCTCTGAATTGATTGACCAAAATTCTTTCACCTTTAATTCTGTTTCTGAGTGTTTCAAATTCAGAAAACATATTTTGAAATTGATTTGTCATTTCTGAATCTTTAGTATTAATTTCAGAATTATGTTCAGAATTTTGTTCAGAAGATGAAGAAAATACCTCAGTGTCTTGTTTGTCCTTTTCTTGATCCATTTGACACATGTAGCAATTTGTTGCATAGTGAGCAACTTCTTCATCATCATCTCCATCACTCCAGTTTAACCAGTCTTCTTCATACTTGGTTACTAGAGCAGGATTAAGCTCCTTTTTCTTTGCTAATAGATGCTTCTTCTCATAATAACCTGAATTCTTGACTTTTGGCATCTTGCATTGTCTTGCATAATGTCCAGACTTTCCACAGTTGAAGCATCTTGCTGGTTCAGATGTTTCAGATTGACCAGCCTCTTGACCTTTCTTAGGTCCAACTTCAGATCTAGGTTTATTCTGATATTTTTGATTGTATCTTTGTTTGAATTGCCTTGTCATGAAACCAATATTATCAGAAATCCTTTTAAGCTCTTCATCTGATTCATCCCCATCACACACTGTTATCTCTAGGATCTCACAAACTTTCTTGGTAGCAATGGTTAAAGAATTATTGTAGTTCTTGCTCAGAAGGGCAACTGTTTCTTGTGTCTTCTTTTGTTCGTATTGTCTAACTTTGATCTTGTCCTCTTGTTGGAACAAGATGCCATAGACATCATGAATTGTCTTTCTAGACAAGTTCCTAGTTACCATATTATCTGAAAAACTTGACCATTCATTTCCCAGATTGTTCAGAAATTTGTTGTTTATCTCAGAATTTGATTTCTGAACACCATTTCTTCTTAGATCATTCAGAATGTTATTGAATCTATGATATGTATCAGTGATAGATTCATTTTCTTTGTATCTGAAATTTTCATATGTTCCTACACAGATATTTAATCTATGTGCTTGAGCCTTTGTACTTCCTTGCATCTGAGCTTCTACTTCATCCCACATGGCTTTTGCTGAAGTTAAACTATCAACCCTATTGAATATCTCATTGGGAATTGCCATGGTGAGTAAAGTTAATGCTCTTCTATCAACTTTCATTTGAGCCTTTTCGGTGGATTATACATTCCGGGACTCTTCTTGATTCTTGATGCGGGGATTTCGGGGGTGGATTCGGTTAAGGAGGCTATTTGGAATCTCAACAAATACCTCTAGTGGGCCATTTGTGATAGATTGCATTAAGGCTTCATCTATGTTATCCAAAAATTGAATCATTCTAATTCTCCATTGATGATATTCCCCCAAGAAGAGAGTTGGTGGTTTCGTTTCAGATCCGATTGAGACTATTTCATTAGACATCTTTGATTGTTAGAAGATCGAGAATTCTTTTTTGTGTTGAATTTAAATTTTGTAGATCAAGAACACCAAGAACTGTCAGATCTGACAAGTTCTTTCACAAATCTTCTTCAAGAACAGATGAATTGGCTCTGATACCAATTGTTAGGACCCAAACAATCAAGAAATCAATATATGAAAAGATTATAACAGGAATGATAATAGCCAAATGTAATATGTATTGATTGAATGTACTGTATTACATAATGTATCTTTACAAGGTATATGAAAACATTAGCTCTAACAATCTAACTAACTATCTATTTATACATACAATAGAAAGACTAAAGTAACAAAGCATTCATAACAGACAAGTTCAGAATGGGTTCTGAACTCCTTCAGAACTTCTTCAGAAGTGTCTTCAGAACTTCTTCAGAACCTCTTCAGAAGTGTCTTCAGAACTTCTTCAGATCTTTTTCTCTTTAAGAACCCAGTACCTTTTGAAGCTATTATGATATCTCTATCAATCTCCCCCTTAGCTTCAAAAGTTCAGATCATACTTCCAGAAATTCAGAATTTCTCTTACATCCTTCAGAATTAGTCTTCTGTATTCAAGTAAGGATTCAGCAACTCTAACCATTTCTTTTGCAAGTTTCTTGTGCTTCTCCCAATCTTCATTGCTCAGATTCTTTGGTCTTCTATTCTGTCTTTTTACCAAACGATCTCTGATTGCCATGAGAGTTCCATTGCAACATTTTTGGAGTTCTTCAAATCTCACAAACAATAGTTCCTGAAAGCATTTACAAACGAAGCCAGGAGGATGAATTACCAAAGTGCTTTTCTTCAAGTTCTGAATATTCTGTAGACTCAGATTTGGTTTGCTTAAGTGTACTTGTTTCTTGTTTAGAACATAAGCAACTTGGAAATCAGTCTTTGCAGCCCATATAAATTCTCTGTATAATCCATCTCTAAGCACTGGAAAAGATTTTCTGAACTTGGTGATCGAGTCATGGAAGGGATAAAGACTTCTGTACACTCTGAGAAGATCTCTGAGATGAACATTCTGAAAGTCAGCTTCAGAAAAGGTAGAAATCTCACCCTTTTGTCATTCAACAGTAAAGAATGCATATTTGTAATTCTGTCTTGTCTTTAAATCAGCATTAATCACTTTGATCACAGGACTTTCTTTTCTTGCTTCATTGATTGGAATCTTTATCTTTCTGATAATATCTGAGTACCATTGTTTCCAACCAAAAGACTTTTGAATCCAGCAATCTATATAGTTGAATTTTTGTTCATATTACATGAACATTTCTGGATGGAAATATTCAAGGAACATGGTGAAAGCACTTTCTTCTATTCTTTGCACTTGTAGTTGTTCCTCTTCAGATATTTGTTCTTCAGGAACCAACTTTTCAGAAACTTCTTCCTTTTCTTTTTCTTTTTCTTTGTGACTTACTTCTGAACTTTCAAGATTCAGAGTGTACTTCTGAATTTCTTCCATGTCTTGCCTCTTTGTATGGATCTTGAAGTCATAAGCATCACTTAGTAAATAATCTGCTCCTCTTATCTTGTTTTCTTTCTTGTGACCAGCTAGATAACTCTTTCTCACAAATTCTGTAAAATGTATTCTTTCTTTGATCAGATAGATAATTTCTTCTTTGATGTCAGATTCTTCAATAAAATCTGTCATGTAGTTCAGAAGCCATTTGAGGGAGGATGTAGAATACTTTGGAATATCGGATACAATAAATGTCTTAGAGATTCCTTCGACAAGATACATGAACCCAATATCTGGATTAGTGAACAATCTTTTCAGCCCGAACCTTTCAATATATACGAGGTTCCATGATTTCTTGTGTTAAGTACGTATTCCAAAGCCAATAGCGAAAATCATGCTTTATGAGATTCCTTATATATATTCCCAAGATTCTTCTAATCTGCGAGACTAACACGGATTCACACAGAATTAACACAAAAAGACAAGATTGCCAACTTATCTTGTAGTCTTAGCTTGTAAACATCAAGCGAGTGAATTCACACAAAGTACCATCTCTTCTCTCTACTCCAAATCTGAATATAGTCAAATCATTGTGAATTGATTTTGATATGCATCTGATCTTCTTTATTAAAGTTGAATCATGAAAATTCTGAACACCATGATTCTGAATAAAGTTCTTCACTTGAACAATATGATCTTCAGACCATTCATCATTCAGAAAGTCTTCCAACTTTGCAAACTTCATACTTCTTTTGTACGTGAAGCAATAAGTGTCTTCAGGAAATATCAGGCTGCTTTCTCCAGAAATAAGTACATTTTCCTTTTCAAACACTTGATCCAATACGAGGTTCTTCAAATCTTTGGAAGATCTATTTTAGGAATGATAATGCAAGGTCTGATCCTAACTTCAAATTTTCCTGAGAAAGCAATTAGAATTTCATCAACAATTTCAACTCCTTCCAAATGAGCTAAATCAAATTCCAATTCAACTCTTTCATCTGATTGTTCAAGAAAATTTCTGAAGATAGAAAATCTGTTGTCCAAAAGTCTACACTCCAGACTTCTTGGATAGTCCCTGAAACTTCTGAGGGGTCCCTGAAAGTTTGGAGGGTCCCTGAAGGGTCCCTGAACTTCTGAAGGGTCCCTGAAGGGAGAGGTCCCTGAAACTTATGAAGTATCCCTGAAACGGTTACTGTGCATTAAATGTGCAGTTTTTGAGCAGTTACTAGATTTGTGTAACTGACCACTACTCCTAAATTTCAGCCATGATTATTATTTCAGTTACGTTATTTTGAGTATAAATAAGAATTTATACTCATGAGTTTAGCACGTACAATAGACGGTATTTAGACACGGTTTTTGAATAATACTCCCATATACTCTCCAGAAAATTGCTCTCGTTTTTGTGCCTAAGAACGAAAGTGTTTTGAGTCTTATCCTAGATTGAATTTCGTGAAACCCAGGCATAGGGTCGAAATATCAATTCGGAAAGTGTCTCACACGATTCTCAATATAATCCGGTGATCGACATACCCTTATTTGGCTACACGGTTCCAACAATCATTTTGATAGTTGGGACCATCCCCCAACAATCAAATTGATATTTTATGATGTCGATCATGGCTGAAACTGTGAAAGAGATGACTTCAAAGTTCGGAAAGCTGGAGAAGTTCGAAGGGGCTGACTTTAGACGTTGGCAGAAAAAGATGCATTTTCTGTTGACGACTCTGAAAGTGGTGTACGTGCTGAGCACCCCCATTCCAGAAATCTTGGAGGACGAGACGGCTTTGGATCAGGTCCGGAGAAGGAGTAAGTGGGAGAACGATGACTATATCTGCAAAGGTCATATTCTAAACGGTATGTGTGATTCCCTCTTTGATATCTACCAAAGTGCTGAAAGTGCGAAGGAGTTATGGGATTCCCTTGAGTCAAAATATATCGCTGAAGATGCTTCTAGTAAGAAGTTCTTGGTGAGCGATTTTAATAATTATAAAATGGTTGACTCAAGGCCCGTAATGGAACAGTATCATGAGATACTTCGCATTTTGGGTCAATTCACTTTACACAAAATGAACATGGATGAGTCCATTGTTGTGTCGAGTGTAATTGACAAACTTCCTCCGTCTTGGAAGGATTTCAAGCACAACTTGAAACATCAAAAGGAGGAACTGTCATTGGTTCAACTTGGGAGTCACTTGCGCATCGAAGAATCTCTTCGGGTGCAAGAAAATGACAAATCCAAGTCCAAAGTTGAATCTGGATAGCCCTCGATTAATATGGTTGAAGAGAAGAAAACCAACTCCAATAATCTAGGAAAAGGCAAGAAACGAAAGTTTGATGGACCCAATAAATCCTTCAAGAAGAAGAAGGATTTGGTTTGTTGGAGATGCAACCAGGTGGGCCATACTAAACGTGATTGTCGGGTTAAGTTGAATAACAACGGTGTTGGAACAAGTGGAGCCGGGTCTAAAGACCAAGCTCAAGTGAAAGGAGGTCAGTTTTTGACTAACTTTGATCATAAATCTGAAAGTATTTATTATGTTTCACTTATTCCGGAGTCTTTCTATGTACAGGATGATGATTGTGCATGGTAGGTGGACTCGGGGGCGACATGCCATGTTTGTAAAGTTCAACGCTGGTTCGAGAAATTGACACCAGTTGAAGATGGATCTGTACTAAATATGGGGAACGAGTCGACCGCATCGATTTGTGGATTTGAAGTAGTTAATTTAGAGTTTACTTCTGGAAATCATGTTAGATTATCTGATGTTTTGTTTGTTCCTAAAATTCGAAAGAATTTAGTTAGTGGAGGTAGATTGAATTGTCTAGGGTATAGACAAGTTTATGATTCGGATAGATATATTCTATCTCGATATGGTAAATTTGTTGGTTTTGGATATTATTTTAATAAAATGTTTCGTTTGAATGTTATATCTAAAGTTTTCAATTATGAAAATTCTGCATTTATATTGTCATCGTCTTCGTCTAAAATTCACGACTCAATGGTTTGGCATGCTAGACTGGGTCATGTGAATTTTAGAAGAATGCATGTAATGTCAAAGGATGGTCTTATTCCAGCCTTTGATATTCATACGGAAACATGTAAAACATGTATCCTTACGAAAGTCACAAAACAGCCCTTTCCGACAGTCGAAAGAAAGTCGGCTATTTTGGAACTTATACATAGTGATTTATGTGACTTTCATTCTACTCCTTCGTTGGGTAATAAGAAATATATTGTCATATTTATTGATGACAACACTCGGTTTTGTTATGTGTACTTGTTACATGCCAAAGATGAAGCTTTGGAAAAATTCAAAATATACAAAACCGAGGTTGAACTACAATTGGGTGGTTCAATTAAGCGTCTCCGATCTGATCGGGGAGGGGAATATATGGACCCTCAATACTTCCAGTCAGTTGGTATAGTCCATGAGACTACGGCTCCGTACACACCTCAACAAAATGGGGTTTCCGAACGGAAAAATCGAGTTTTAAAAGAAATGGCAAACTCGATGCTCTCATACTCGGGATTGAGTGAGGGATTTTGGGGAGAGGCTATGTTGACGGCCTGTTATGTTTTGAATAGAGTTCCAAACAAACGGAACAAAACAACCCCATATGAACTTTGGTTCAAGAAAACTTCGAATTTGAGTTATTTTCGAATTTGGGGTTGTCGGGCAGTTGTGAAGCTACCCGAACCCAAAAGAAAAACTTTGGGTGAACGTGGAATTGATTGTATATTCATTGGATATGCAGAAAATTCCAATGCATACAGGTTCTACGTAATAGAATCTAATGATTCGGTATCGAAAAATACCGTTATCGAGTCGCGGGATGCGATTTTCGATGAGATGCGATTTTCATCTATCCAAAGGCCTAAGGATCTGATTCCTAGCACTAATGAAGTGGAAAATCCAGAAAGTATGGATGGCGTTTCAACTCCAGAACCGCAGCAGGTCCGTAGAAGCAAAAGAGGTCGAATCGCCAAAAATTTCGGTGATGATATTCAACTATATTTGGTTGAAGGTTCGAGAGATGAACTTGGGCTTCAATACTCTTATTGTTATAGTATTGAAGATGACCCAAAGAGCTTCAAAAAAGCAATGGAGTCTCGAGATATCTCCTTTTGGAAAGAAGCAATTGATGACGAAATATCATCGATTCTTGAGAATAACACTTGGGTGTTATCTGATTTGCCTCTAGGTTCTAAACCACTTGGATGCAAATGTATCTTCAAAAAGAAGATGAAAGTTGATGGGACAATTGATAAATTCAAATCCCGGTTAGTCATTCAAGGGTTCCGACAAAAACCCGGTATTGACTATTTCGATACGTATGTTCTGGTAGCTCGTATTTCAACTATTAGGTTGTTGGTTGCCTTGGCTGCAATTCACAACCTGGTTATCCATCAAATGGATGTTAAAACAACCTTCTTGAATGGTGATCTTCATGAAGAAGTTTACATGAAACAACCGGAAGGGTTTGTTATGCCCGGAAACGAGCATAAGGTGTGTAAACTTGTGAAATCCTTGTATGGGCTGAAACAAGCACCCAAACAGTGGCATCAAAAGTTTGATGAGGTTATTTTATCATGTGGGTTTTCTCTAAACCAAAGTGATAAATGTGTTTATAGCAGATTTGATGCTAAATGTGCGGGTGTTATCATATGTTTGTATGTGGATGACATGTTGATTTTTGGAACTGATCAAAATCAGGTAGATGAAACTAAAAAAAATTTATCATCTAATTTTTCCATGAAAGATATGGAGGAGGCTGATGTAATTCTTGGTATTAGAATTAAGCGGGTTAACAAAGGGATTGTTATGACACAGTCACACTATGTAGAGAAAATTCTCAAAAAGTTCAATTATAGTGATTGTTCTCCCGTGAGCACTCCTATGGATCCTAGTATGAAAATAATGCCAAATACGGGCACTTCTATTTCACAACTAGAATACTCTAAGGCTATTGGTAGCTTGATGTATGCCATGACAAGTACAAGGCCGGATATAGCTTATGCCGTGGGACGGTTGAGTCGGTATACTAGTAATCCGAACACTCAACATTGGCAAGCGGTTCAAAGAGTATTTAAATATCTCAAGGGTACCATGGATTATGGTTTGAGTTATTTGGGGTATCCTTCGGTGTTAGAAAGATACTCGGATGCAAGTTGGATATCTAACATGGAGGATCACTCTTCGACGAGTAGTTGGGTATTTTTTCTTGGAGGTGGTGCTATTTCTTGGGCATCAAAGAAGCAAAGTTGTATTACAAACTCAACAATGGAATCTGAGTTTGTGGCTTTAGACGCTGCCGGTAAAGAGGCAGAATGGTTAAAGAATCTTGTTTATGAGATTCCATTGTGGTCGAAGCCGATTGCACCTATTTCTATCCATTGTGATAGTGCAGCCACTTTGGCTAAGGCTTATAGCCAAGTGTATAATGGCAAGTCCAGACACTTGGGTGTTAGACATAGTATGATTACAGAGTTAATCATGAATGGTGTAATCTCTGTTGAGTTTGTTAGATCACAACAAAATTTGGCGGATCACCTGACCAAGAGTTTGGCAAGAGACTTAGTGCACAAGTCTGCCATTGGGATGGGATTAAAGTCCTTATAAATCTATAATGGTGAGACACCCAATTCCCCTCTAATATGACATTAGGGGCTGAATTCAATGAGGAAAGCTCACACTTACAAGATTGGAACACATGATAAATCATCCTAGGTATGTGTTCGGTACTATAGTAAGTAGGTTGAAGTTTATCTTCTTAATAATTCCTTTGAGAAAGTGTATTTGTAGGTACACGAAGTAAAGGAATTACCTACGTGATCGTGAATTGTAGCCGCATTTCAGAAGGTTGGGGACTTAGCCTTTATATGATCATGAGAAGATTAGGACACTCGGCTTTGTAATTGTGTCATATTTATTTTCTTGACGGGTAGGTGAAACTTGTATGTATTTTATCTTTAGGTATTCAAATGAGTTAATGGGTTCAATCCTTGGGACACCTTGATTCTCGAATATTTAAAATGTGTAAAATACTAAGATGGAAATTCAATTGTTTCGACATTTTCATTTATGTGCAAGTTTGGTATTGTTTATTATTAAGATGTTATTTCATGGGTCACACTAAAATGGGGGAGGATTGTTGGTGATTTTAGTGTCACCGGTCCATTTATGTGATTTGAAATAATATGATGTCTATATGTGTTTTATACTGTGATCTAATTCAAGTTAGGTGGTGTGGAGTGCACGCTTGTTATAAGGCGAGTATGAACCCGGTAACAACTGAATACAACAAGGTTCGACTGGAACCCAGTCAAGCTCGACTGGTTCCATTCGAACTCTGTGAATTGGTGTTGGCATCCTCTGGAATACTCGACTGGGCCAGTAGAGCCAGTCGAGTCTATATTGATGTCCTCTGGAATACTCGACTGGGCCAGTCGAGCGCCAGTCGAGCCGGTCGGGCTGTAATTGAATTTGGAGTATAAGTGGGAAATGGGTCCCTGAAGGGTCCCTGAAACTTCTGAGGGGTCCCTGAAAGTCTGAAGGGTCCATGAAGGGAGAGGTCCCTGAAACTTCTTAGCGGTCCCTGAAAGTCTGAAGGGTCCCTTAAGGGTCCCTGAACTTCTGAAGGGTCCCTGAAGGGAGAGGTCCCTGAAACTTATGAAGTATCCCTGAAACGGTTACTGTGCATTAAATGTGCAGTTTTTGAGCAGTTACTAGATTTGTGTAACTGACCACTACTCCTAAATTTCAGCCATGATTATTATTTCAGTTACGTTATTTTGAGTATAAATAAGAATTTATACTCATGAGTTTAGCACGTACAATAGACGGTTTTTAGACACGGTTTTTAAACAATACTCCCATATACTCTCCAGAAAATTGCTCTCGTTTTTGTGCCTAAGAACGAAAGTGTTTTGAGTCTTATCCTAGATTGAATTTCGTGAAACCTAGGCATAGGGTCGAAATATCAATTCGGAAAGTGTCTCATACGATTCTCAATATAATCCGGTGATCGACTTACCCTTGTTTGCCTACACGGTTCCAACAATCGTTTTGATAGTTGGGACCATCCCCCAACAATATATATGGGTTATTGTTTTATAACGGTTCAATCAGGTATGGGAATGGATTGATGTGTCAAAGGGAAGGGACATCCTAAGAATGGATGATTGGACAAAGGAAAATCGTATAACTCGGGTAATGGCAATGACAGTTTGACCTTTACCCAATGGGATAATTTATGATATTTCAAAAATTATTTCAAACGGGTTTGAAACATAAATGCATATTATTTAGGTAATTTGTTATTTGCATGACAGGATATGTATGATTTGTCCACAAAAACCACTAACTCACTGAATTTTATAAAGTTGAATATTAGTAGGCATCTCAAAAGCACGAAATTCGACGGTGGACAAGGACAAGGACAAGGGTCTTTCTTAGTGAGTAGGGTGTAATCGAGCCGAGACAACTCGTGAGATACTTGAGATCGACTCGGAAAATATTCAAAACCGACTCGTGAATTGTCGAGTCGAGCTCGAACTACTCGAGTAGCTAATCGAGTTTATCGAGCGGCTCGCGAGCCTTATCGAGCTTCTATAAAATTACAATTATACCCCATATATATGTATATATTAAATTATTAATATATTATTAACAATTATCGGTCTACTTTTTAAGTAAAAATTAGGGTTTATTTTAATGTTTTCCCTTTCAAGAAGTCGAGTCGAGTCGAGCTCGAAAGTGTCGATACATGTCACGAGCTCGAGCTCGAACTTGAAAATTTAGGTTCGACCGAGTTCGAGTCGAGTATCGAGCTGTGAGTTTTAGAGTCGTGTCAAGCTCGAGCTTGGTACTGTATCGACTCGACTCGGCTCGATTACACCCCTATTAGTGAGTTATATTTTTATCGAGTATGTATCCAATTTTTGGATGGTTAGACATTACGTTTGAAATGATTTTTCAACATAATCTGGTATGAGACTGGTTATCGTTGGTTTATTATTTGTATTTATATGTTGTAAGATCCGCTGTAACAAGGGTCTATTAGCCATTATTTTGGGGTTATTTATCCATATTTAAATGAGAATGACGTGATAGAACTCATGGTGAAAATGTGGGTGTTACATATAATAATCAATCTATTGGCCCTCAATCGCTTTGAATGGAAAATGAAGTTGGTAGGTTATGGTTTTACACTCATATTCTCGCACCAAATCAATGCAAGGGTTCTTGATTAGTCTCATTTGGTTTCAATGGGTTCTCGATCAGTCTTGATAGGTTCTCGATCAATTATTGATGGGTGTTGGGTTACGTTGATGAATAACGTGGTGTCAAGTTAGCGTTGAAGAAAGTGTTTTCGGGTTACAAAGTTATGGTCTTGAAAAACGTGATGTCGAGTTACGTGCTTACGGTATCGAGTTGTTGTATACACGTGAACGCACATGAATATTCATAATGAATATTACACATATAAACCATTTACGTAAAAAGGGGTTAAAACAAAAAAAAAAGTATATAGGATAAATGTCATATCGAAGAGGAAGTTAAAGTTTTTAAAAATGTTTGTAATTTTTAAGATAATCTAGTGCCAAGGAGGTTAAAGTTTTTAGAAATTAAAAATAAAACAAAAAATCATATAGTTTATTATGGAAATAAACTTCTTTTTTTACCCCTAATCACATCAATAATCCATTTTAATTAAAAATAATATTTAATGTATGTTGTTGGATCATGTTGAGATGAATGACCAATATTTGTCCCCTAGTTTACAACTTAAATTTGGTTTTTAATTGCACTTTCCTTGTATATTACATATATATATATATATATAAAGAGGTTCATGTGAGGACGGTAACAATTTACGAGAATGCAAGGACGATTCTTAGCCAATCATTTTGTACATGAAATTTTTCATGTGCAAAATCACATATGATTCATGTACAAAATCACATATGATTCACGTACAAAATCATATATGATTAGCCGCGACTTTTCCCGCGACTTAGCCCACGGGAAAATTCGCCCGTGTTCTTTTTGATGCTAGTACAAAATCACATATGATTTTTTTTTTTTGGATGGAAACCAGGCAATACTATAAAAAGAAGAAGAAAATACAAAAGTTATGATCAAGCAAACTGCTTAATCAAGGCAAACCAAATGACAATAGCCCAAAAGTGACATACGCCATAAGACATAAACAAATTACAAAATAAAATCAGCAAAGGGGCCTAGGACACCAAGTAAACAAGCCATCAGCCACCAAACCACCATGAGTACCACAAAGCTTAATCTTCATCGATCTTATGACTATCCGGGACATATTTGTGCTTCCATGCCATCCATTGGAGGACAACCTTCCTCACCATCTTAGCGAGCTCCACACTTGACTTCACACGATCACTGAATAACCGGTTGTTTTGTTCCTGCCAAATAAAATAAACCGTAGCACCTATTGCAAGCTTATGTATCAGCTTCCTCGGACGAGAAGTGGATACAAACTAGCCACAATTTCATTCCAGGTGTTCGAACTGACCAACCCCACATAAAATTTAACCAATCTCCAGACCTCTTTCGAGAATGCACAATCAAAGAATAAATGGTTATGTGAATCAGGGCACTGACAACACAGAGAATATCGAAGATCTGGTGGTTCCTCCTTCCACGCCATGATTCGATCTTGCGTCGAAAGTCGATTTAGACAAGCCAACCACGTACAAAAGGCATGTTTCGGTATATGACCTTTAAACCACACTGTTTTGTTCCAAGCTACGACGTTATCATGAGTATCCATCACTTTCCACGCCTCTTTGATCGAAAACTCCATAAGAACATCATTCTCACCTCGCCATTGGACTTTATCCCTAACGGACATATATAAATCTGGTAAAGCAAACGTATTAAGGATAGGACTTATTTCCACCCACGCATTCGGCCAATTCCCTTATATAGCCTCAAGTAAATCACATATGATTTTGTACATGAAAAAAAAAATTTATGTATAAAATGATTGGCTAAGAATTGTCGTCGTATTCTCGTAAATTGTTACCATCCTCACATGAACCCGCCCCCCCCCCCTCTCTCTCTATATATATATATATATAGGAAAATTCAAATACCAACCATTTGAATGGTACAAACCATACAAACTGGCTCAAATCAATGTAAAAATAATTTTTTTTATGACTTTTTTTCATCAAATACTATGATTTAAAATATTATTACACATATGTTTGTTTCATAACGTAAAAGTTTCACATTTCTTTGTTTTCATAAGTTGAAAGTTTCTCATATTTTTTTATGAAAACGTTTCACATGTATTTGTTTCATAATACACAAGTTTTACATATAATTTTTTCACGAGTTGAGACAAACATATGTGCAATAATATTTTATATCATAGCATTTGATTAAAAAAAATCATGAAAAAATTATTTTCATATTGATTTGAACTAGTTTGTATAGTTTGTACCTTTCAACTTGTTTGTATTTGAACCAACTTCTCTCTCTCTCTTTCAGTCTCTCTCTCTCTCTCTCTCTATATATATATATATATATATATATGGGAATGTTCATATCAAAACACCACCTCCCTTTAAAGAAACAAAGGAATACCTAAATAGCCACATATTTTGTATAAAGAATATCTATTATAATCAATGGCATTGTGGTAATTAAAGTTCCCTGGTGGACACTTTCCACCTAAGGCATTTTATTTTAGGGGTATGATAGGTATAATTAATATCTTATTGTACCTTTAAACATAAAATATAATTTCACCAAATTAAGTATTTGATCTAATTGTACCTTTTAAACATAAAATATAAGTCACATATTAAGGATATAATTATTCTTATTTAACCTTGTACAAAATCATATATGGAAGAAAATCATATATGAAAGCACATCAACCTTGAACAAAATCATAAATGATAGTGAAATCACATATGATTTTAGAATAACCTTGTACAAAATCATATATAATACTGAAATTACATATGATTTCACATTAACTTTGTATAAAATCATATATGATACCGAAAGCACATATGATTTCATAATAGTTTTGTACAAAATCATATATGATACTGATTTTACAAGAACCTTCTACAAAATCATATATGATTTTACATTTGCCTTTGTACAAAATCACATATGACTTTATAAAAACTTTTGAACAAAAAATCACACATGATTTTACATTTATCTTGGCACAGAATCACATATGATTTTATATTAAAATTTATACAAAACCATATGTGATTGTAATGGGGTTTTTTATATTTCTAAAATTAAATTATAATTTATGTTTATAAGGTACAATTAGATTAATACTTAATTTGATGAAATTATATTTTATGTTTAAAGGTACAATCAGATATGAATATTGTATTGCAAAAAGTATTAGTTTACTAAAATACCTTTCAATAAATCAAATTAATATTGATGTAACTTTTGGGTCCACCAAAATATATATGAGGTTTAAAAGGTGTTCTTATATGATCTCTCCCCTATATATATAGGCCAGTTATCCATTGCAAACCATACATTTTTTGCAAAATATGTGAACCAACATGTACCAATAATATGATGACACATGAAATTTTTTAAATAGTTTGATTATCAGCCGAAGAGGGTATTAATGTAATTTAATAAATTTATTAAATATATTTAAATAATATATCAAATGTTATTCAAGGTGAATGGCGAGATTAATGGAAACAATGAAACAGAAAGTATTTGTTTCCGTTTATACCGGGATATTATTATGAATATCCAAATTGTTGAACAAAATATACTCCTCGTTCGCATTGTTCGCCGGAGAGTTTTGTTTACTGGAAAAATGTCCGATGGTCGCACAAAGAACTAGATGAAGAAGAAGATTCACTCAAAGATTATTATGAAGAGGGTGATGATAATCATTCTAATGGTGGTCATGGAACGTTCACCGGTTGTGAAAACAAAGAAGTTGTGGAAGAAGAAACATATGGAAATTATGGGGACGAAGATGATGATAATCATGCAAACGAAGAATGACTGCCATGTCCGGCGAACTTTCAATGGTTTTATATGAAACGAAACTCAGTTGGAGAATGATTACCATGTCCGGCGAGCTCTCGTCATCTTCTCCGGCGAGCTCTCGTCATCTTTTCCGGCGACCTCGTCGTCTTCTCCGGCGAGTTCTCGCCATCTTCTCCGGCGAGCTCTCATCATCTTCTCCGGCGACCTCGTCATCTGATATGATGTTCATGAATGGTGGAAGTGTATTCACGAATGGTGGAAGTGTATTCATGAATGGTGGAAGTGTATTCACGAATGGCGAATTAATATTCATGAATGACAAATTAATATTCATGAATGGCGAATTAGTATTCATGAATGCCGAAACTTGTCGGAAAACTCGCCGGAGGAGATGAAGTTATCGGAAAGTATATTCATCGGCAGGAAATTAATAAATATTAATTCCATATTAATTGATTGTTACTATGTATAACAATTTAATTTCATTTAATAATAATTAAAATTGATTAAATTGTAAAAATGATAATGATACCCTCAATGAATTATTAAACTATTAAATAAAATTAATAAAATAGTATCCACATGGCTTATTTTTATTGGTCCATGTCAGTTTGCAAAGTTTACAAAATCAAATAGTTTGCAACAGATAACACCCTATATATATATACACACATAGAGGAAAGTTCAAATGTGAACTCATTTTTGGTTGTGAACGTGAGGACGAATCTCAGCCACTTATCCGGTCAATAAAGGCGACTTTGACCTGGTTCCCCTCCTAACCCTACACACACACATATATATATAATATATATATATATTCAGGTTCATACGAAACAATAATAAGATAAAAGAATAAAAAAAATGCTCGAACACATTATATTACATTAAATCTCGTTTAAAATCACATGTGATTCATATGTCTTTAGTTGTTACCCGTTTGCGGACCACGTCGCGTTGACCTTCATTACAAAATCTCATATGTTTTGATTGTCATTATGTTCTTTTTAGTGATTGATTATTGTTCTTATTTTAACCTCCTCTATATATATAGAATATATTTATTGAAATGAAGACATAACTTTCTTTGGATGCTGTTGAGAATGTATTTTTCAAATTTTAATTTTGAGTTGTAGGACAAATATTTTTTGATAAAGTTATAATATATTCCTTTAAATGTATTAAAAACATGATATTTTTTTAATTACCGATGAAATTAAAGAATTTTTAAATTAAGTTTTTAAAATTGAAAAACAAACACCTTACTTTTATTTTAATACAATTTAACCAGCTATGAAATATAATGTTGTACATGACACATTGACACCTTTGATTAAAAGAATTATTCGTGTTTTTTAATATCTTTACAACGATATTTGTTTTAGAAAATCTTTAATGTCTTTACAACTTTGATTGAACTTCTTCAACGAAAAGAATTATTCGTGTTTTTTAATATCTTTACAACGATATTTGTTTTAGAAAATCTTTAATGTCTTTACAACTTTGATTGAACTTCTTCAACAACAAAAAAGATGCATCACATGGTTATTTTACTTTCATGTGAGATCTTCAACATAGCATTGGTTACTTTCTTGTGACCTCATCAGCCACCCCTAACAGAGAATTAGTTGTTTATAGTTTTTTATATTTCTAATTTCCATGTATTCCCTTTTGTTTATATTTAGTTAATAGATTTGTCATCATGTGAGATCGGATTGTTTTTGTAAGACTCATAAGACCACTTTTTTATACTTAGAACTTCACAGCAAAACACCGTGAAGGTAACCTTTACAGTATTTTTGTTGTGAAGGTTTCGATTTTAACCTTCACACATGTTTGTAGTGAAGTTTCAAATATAAAAAATTCGTCTCACGTGTCTCAAAAAAATAACCTGGTATCACGTGAACCCAACCATTAGTTACTATGTACTAAAATGATTATTAGATTCAAGTAAAATTGAACATGTATCACATTTAAAAAAGTGGACCGAAAAAGATGAATTATGCAAAAATTTCCTGAGTAGAGAGGCATAAAGGTGAGTCTTTCTTAGGGGGTGTTTGGATCAGCTTATTTAAAATAATTTATACTTTTTATAAAATATGTTTATCAACTTATGTGGTATCACATCGGAATTTTATAAAAAATGTTTGGATTAGCTTATGGCGGTTCAACATCGGGATAAGTCAATAAGTTAATTTTTTTTTGAAACGCAAGTCAATAAGTTATTATTTTTTGTTTGGCGAAAAAATGCTTATACATGCAAAATGCGAAAAAAATGCTCATAAGTCATAACCTTTTAACTTATCAAAAACTTCTTTTCACCGGTGGTGAACCGGTATAAGCACTTTTTTATTTTCTTTCATCCAAATACTTAAATCTATTTTTTACCGGTTCCACACCGATATAAGTTAATAAGTTGTTTTGATAAGCTAAAACAAACATCCCCTTAGGCTGTACAAAGGCTTTTCGAGACTGGTTTTAACAAGTTTGGGCCTTCAAAAGCCTAAGATAGGCTTTGTGAGTAAAATGGGGGGTAAATTACGCATTTTGTGTTTGGAATTATCTAGATGTTGGATAAAAAATACTTGGTTTCATTGGGCTCTTTCGCCTGGTCTATTCTTGGGCCACCAGACCGAGATTTACTAGTACCGAGTGTTTGAATCGGACCTTTTTCATATAGTACAGATGATCGTGTGATTAATTATTGAGTTAAATGTGTAAAATAATAACTTATTTTCATAAATTTCTTATGGTGTTGTATTTTTAGATTTTTTTATTATAACAATGTATTTGAATTTATTTTTTATTGAGTTACTGTACTTTGAAAAATTTTCTCAATATAACAACAGGTAACTTGTCACCTACTCACCTTTTAAACTGATTAACCCCCACTTTTCTTTGATTTTATGGATAACACGTCATTCTGATTATGTGAAATCTATACTATATTATAAAGCAAAAACTTTCAAAAACCACTTTTTATGCATATAGTACTGTTTATCGATGTATATTACGTAAAACTCAAGATTACAAGTAGATTGTGCGTAAGTACAACTCATTAAAGCTCCATGTTTGAGTTTTTGTAACTGACTGTAGATAAGCATTATTAAATACAAAATAAACATCTCGTTTTAAATATAAAAAATTTAAAAAATAGTTAGATAATTATTGAGTTATAAAAGATACTTCATTATTATCCTTATTAAAAGTTATATTAATAAACCAAAATTAAATTACATCGTTATTAAACTTACAGTATATAATAAAAAATTTAATTAAAGAAACTACACCAAAAAAAATTAAATAGTTAATTTGGTACTAAATATTGATAAATAATTTTTAAAATTTTATTATATCTTCAAATTTATATTTTACTATAAAATAAAACCACATAAAATCGTATTATAAAATCGATAGGGACAAATAATAAAATAAAACATTAAAATCAAAACTTATCTCGCTGCATTACGCGAGTACCTTTCTAGTTAATAAAAAACCATCCTCCAATTTTCTAAAATAGTATTTTCAGTTTGGTTATTCATATCCCACCCAATTTATATTTTTCATAATACCAACAATATTTTAAAGATTTTTTTAAAAAAATGCATCACATCATGTCTTTTTAAAAATTACCTTTAAAAATATTTCACTCTTACTAAATTGTATGCAAATTAAATATTTTAGAATAATATTTTTTTAACAAATATGATATATATATATATATATATATAATATAAGGTTGATTTCCGTTACAAACCACAATAATTTGTACAAATCGTACAAACCGCATCCAACCAATCATTATTTTAATTTTTTTTCACTTTTCTTAATTACTAAGGTGGATTAGTCAATAATATATTTAAAAAAAATCATCAAAATACATAGGGGGTTGATTAATCAAGAATATGTGAAATACGTTTCATCAAAATGAGAATTTCATGAAACAATTTCATTTTCATGCAAAAATAAAATAATTTCTTAATAAACAAAAGAAAAAAAAACAGGGAAAATAGAGAGATGAGAGAGAGAGAGAGAGAGAGAGAGAGAAGCGACATGAAAGAAACAAATGGCATAGTCATCGGCAAGAGGGAGAGGTAAAAGGGGCGTGAGCGCGGGGGAGGACGAGAGGAACGATCCGGGGAGGAGAGCTTGGAAGCAATATAGTGACACACGACAGCATGAACGATAGCACCAATCTAGTCGGAACTCAAAGGAAACATCGTTTTTGTTTTATAACTTCCCAAGAAACTTAGAGGTAACCCAACTGTGGAAGACATTTAAACTCATCGGACAAGTTTCGGATATCTACATGGCAAACAAGAGACTAAGAAATGGGGACAAATTTGGAGTCGTTAGATTTAAAGCAATCCGACATGAAAACGAAAAGGAAGAGAAATTACGTATTATTTGGCTAGGATGTTATAGGCTTAGAGCTCATTTGACCAATAGAAGTTTTGACAAGAACAAGCATTCAAGAACCCAACAGGAGAAACCAAAGCTTAGAACTATTAATCACGGACTGAAAGAGACAAAAAAAACCAATGGTAATGACGTTAGCGAAGGTAGTGAAGGGAGACGGTAAGTTGGAGAAAGATAATAAGAACGGGAAAATAACGGTAATTGGACAGTGGGACACAGATCAAAATACAAAAGAGTTCTTACAACAATATGCAATCGAAAATGTGGAATCGATGAGGGATGTAGAGGTAGTCCAAAAATTGTTTAGTCTTTCGAGAGAGGAAGGAAGAGAAGTTAAACTTTTAGGAAGAAGGAATGTATTGCTAAAGTTCGAATTGGGAATGGAAATAGAGAAAATAATTGGTAATAAGACACACATGCTTCATCATTGGGTGAAGAACATGAGAAATTGTCAACTGGATTCCGGTCATCGGAAAGGTTAGTATGGTTAAGGATCAGAGGAATACCTTTGCAAATGAAGAAGGAAGATGTCTTTAAGCATATCGTAAGCAAGTGGGGTAAGGTATTATTAACTCGTAACTGTCAATGGGAGAATAACTCTAAACTGATGTGGGGAAAATTTCTAATAAGCACACATCTAGTAGGAAGGATTAGTGAAATAAAAAGCAATAAAGTGAAGAGGAAGACGGGTGTGTTCTTGAATATCATATAAGAAAGGAAGAACGAGAAATAAACTTTGATGCATCTGATGGGGAGGGAGTAGAAGTTTCAAACACGTCAGAATGGTTGAAAGATGAAAGCGAGGAGGAATGGATCTTCAATGGTGGCGGAGAGCATCTTCAATGGAACAGGGGAAACAGGTAGCGTCGGGGAAGACATCAAAAGCTAGAAGAGGAATGTCGAGGGGGGGGGGGGGAACAAATTTCGATCAAAAACTCGTCGGATGTTAAGTACATACAGATTACTTCAAAAGAGATGGGGTTCTGAAGTCAAGAGTTCAGATTTTCTAAACTAAAGCAGAACAAAGATGAAAGCTTAAGTAATGTTCAAAAGAACATGTCAGAAGTCTGAATATGAGATCTCAGAAGAAAAGCTTGAAGAAAGTCTAAGGCATAACTTCTGAAGTAGCAAATTCAGAAGTTCTGAAAAGTTCTGAAGACTTCTGAAGAAAGTTCCGAAGAAAACTTCTAAAGAAGTTCTGAATAGAAGATTTCACGTGTCTAAATACTATTGGTCTATGATGTAACCTACATGTCAGTATAGTATTTATTTTAGTGTATATATAGAAAGCCAGTTAGTTTGTTTTAAAAAAAGTTCATGCATACTTGTACTTAATTGCTCCAAATCTCATAACTTTTTATATCTTTCTTATACATCTTGATCTACGAGAAATTACAATTGGTATCAGAGTCGTTCATCTGTTCGTGATTAGATCTACTCAAATTCTTGATCAGATTCTGTCAGATCTTACAAGATTCTTGAAATTTTTTCGATCAATTTTTCTAGATTGATCAGATCTATTTTCTTTTAATTCAAACAGGTGAATTTTACGATCAGATTTTCAGGATGTCGAAAGAATATGTTTCAATTGAGTCTGAAACTAAGCCACCTACACGTTTCTTGGGGATTACCGTCAATGGAGAATATGAATGATTCCGTTCTTGGACAACATAGATGAGGAATTAATGAAATCTATCATTAATGGACCTCCAGAAGTTTATGTGCAAATCGATGCAGTTCCAGCAACTGAAAATACTCCTGAGATCCCTGCTACCAGAATTAAGAAAAATCCAGGTATGTACAACAATGCAGAAAAAGCTCAAATGAAGGTTGATAAAAGAGCTCTAACATTGTTAACAATGGCAATCCCTAATGAAATCTTCAATAGAGTTGATAGTCTCACTTCTTTTAAAGAAATGTGTGATGAAGTTGAAGCTCAGATGCAGGGAAGTTCCAAATCACAAGGACAGAGGCTCAATATCTATGTTGGAACTTATGAAGGGTTCAAAGCAAAAGATGGTGAATCCCTTACTGACTCATACAACAGATTCAATAATATTTTGAATGACTTAAGAAGAAATAGTGTTCAGAAACTTAATTCTGAGATAAACAACAAGTTTCTTAAAAACTTGGGTAATGAGTGGGAATGTTTTACTGATAATATGGTCATTAGGAATCTGTCCAAAAAGACTATTTATGACATATATGGCATTTTGTTTCAACAAGAAGACAAGATAAAGGCAAGATAGAATGATTTTAATGATACTCTAGCTTTGTTAACTCATAAAGTGAACAATCCTAGACCTATTTCTTCCATGACCAATATTTGTGAAATCCCATAAGTTAAATTGTGTGATGGAAATGAGTCAGATGAAGAAATGAAGAGGATGGCTGAAGGAATAGCTTTTATGACTAGACAGTTCAATCAAAAGTATAATCAGAAGTATAAAGGAAACACTAAGACTGAAAATGGAGCTGAAAAAGTTGTGAAGAAGGAGGTTGTGAAGAAAGAAGAAATTGAACCTGTAAGATGCTTTAACAGTGGTAAACTTGGACATTTTGCTAGACAATGCAAGATGCACAAGGTTAAAAATACAGCTTACTATGAGAAAAAGCATTTGTTATCAAAGACGAAGGATGAAAATCCGGTCATGTTTACCAAGTATTAAGAAGATTGGCTTTTGTAGAGTGATGATGAGTATGATGAAGAAGTTGCTCATTATGCTACCAAATGCTATATCTGTCAAATGGATCCTGAATATTCACATGATCATGACTTAAAGGTACAAAATTCTTCTGAATCTTCTTCTGAACCAACTTCTGAAAATAAAATGCAAGAACAGATAATGAATATGACTTCTGAATTTGAAACCTTGAGAAATAGGATGAAAGATGAAAGAATTTTGGTTAACAAATTCAGAGAAGAAAGTCAAATTTATAAACTGAATTGCATAAATGCTAAAGAACAACTAAATAAAATTTCTGAGGACAAATCTGTTTTAATGAACAAATTGGATACTCTGCAAAAAGATATCATCAATGAAAAATCTGAAAAAGAGGTTTTATCTGTTAAAATGGAATATCTGAACAAAGAAAGACTTGAATTATATAAAATGATTAAAACATTAGAAGACTTAAATTTCAAAAGAGGTCAAACTGAACAAACTCTTAATCTTTTGACTAGTCAGGCTCATAATTCAAAATTTTACAATATAAAGGCTAGATTAGGATACACAGAAAACAGAGTCTTAAAAGATGCACCTTCAAATATATATAATTTGTCAAAAATGAATGTTTTTAATGAAGGTGTTACAGGTATAGTATTTAAACCAATCAATCATTCTTTGAATGAAAGGATTCCTTTTGAAAAAATATTTGTTAAGTCTGAAACTTTGTTTACAAATGAAAATTCTATGAAATTTGAAAAATCTGATATTAATAACATAACAAATGTTTTCAAAAACTCAGATGTTTCAATTTCTGAATCTATTTCTAAAGAAATTTCAGAAAGTAAATCTGAATTAGAATCTCAGGTTAACTTAGAAGAAACTTCTGAAAAAGGATTGGAAGATATTTAAGAAGAAATACATACTGATGCAATCTCTAAAGCTAATTCTGAAGAAAATTCTGAGGATCATTTTGAAGAATTATCAGATGATGAATCTGTAGAAGATGTTCTTAATATATCAGATGATAAACAAAATATTCAGATTTCTGAAGAAAATCTTATCTCTAAAGAAAATTTCTCAAAACTAATTGATTTTGTTTAATTCTTATGAATGTTTCAAATTCTGAAAGTGATGATGAAACATTTGAACCTTTAGTTGTTTTCATAGATAAGGATGGATACCTAGATTATAAAAGAAAAACTTCTATGATTGAAGGTGACAAGTTGAAATCTGAAGAACAAAAATTTCCTTCAGAAATGTTCAATTCTATATTCTTAAAAGAAGATTATCAAAAAGTTTCAAGTTCTGCATCAAATTTAACCTGATTCAGAAATTACAACCATTTTTACTACAGGAAATTCCAAATTATCATCATCGTCTTTTAATTTCAAAGAATTTTGTTTTTGAACAAGGTCAATCTTCTAATACTAAATCTGATTATTCATTCAAGAAAAACTTAGTTCAGAAATCCAAAAATGCTTGTAGTTCTAATCCTCATTTCTTATCATTTTCAGAGCAGTCCTCTCTAATATGGAAGAAGAAAGAATAAACACTATCAAAGAAAGCAAAATTAGATAGTTTTACTTCCTTTAAGCAAAATGATGTACACAAAGTTCATATAATAAATAAAAAAAAGAAATTTGTTACTAACTCTCATACTGTTGATTCTTGTTTATGTCATAATTTGTTAAAACTACTTGAGAATCATATTCATTGATCAACTGTGGACATCATAATTCCAACTAAATTCTGAATACAAACAAAAATCTCCAAAGAAACAAATTAAGTATGCTTCACAAATATTCACTACTAACAATTCTGAATCACAAACAAAAAACAAATATGTGATGAAATGGGTTGTTAAGCAAAGTTCTGAATCAACTTCTAAAAAATCACAATTCAGAACTCCAATTTTTGTTATTAATCTTAAAGGACCTATTTTCAAATGCGTACCTAAAACTAAATAATTGTTTCTGCAGATCCGTTATGTGTGGGTTTTAGATTTTGGATGTTCAAGACACATGACACCTTATAAGGATCTTCTCACTGACTATACAGAAAGAAATGGTGGAACAGTCAGTTTTGGAAACAATACAAAAGGATATGTAAGCGGACATGGTACTTTTATAAAAGGAGATGTTAAAGTCATGAAGGTTTTCTATGTTAAGGGTTTATGGCATAATTTGTTCAGTATCAGCCAGTTTTGTGATAAAAGATGCACAATTCACTTTGATATAGAATTTTGTCATATTCTAAATTCTGACAAATAAGAGGATCTAACAGCATATAGGGATGGTGACATTTACACTGCTACATTTACAGATGATGGTCAACTGAAAGGTGTCTGCTATATTTCAAAACCTGTCTTAGAAGAAAGTTGTCCATGGCATAGGAGGATGTCACATTTAAATTTCAAATCTATTTATGACTTGGCAAAGCATAATCAGTGATTGGATTACCAAGAATTAGGTTTCAGAAGAATTCTTCATGCTCTGCATGTGAATTGGAAAAAATCAAAAGAAGTTCTCATCCATTGAAAATGCTTTCATCATGTAAATCACCTCTGGAAATGCTACCCATGGATTTATGTGGTCCAATGAGAACTCAGAGTTTAGGAGGAAAGAAATATATATATGTGGTCCAATGGGTTGAATTTCTAAGGAAAATTTCTGATACTCCAGAAATTATCATCACATTTCTAAGGAAAATTCAAGTACTTCTTCAACTACCTGTTCAGAAACTCAAAAGTGATAATGGAACATAGTTCAGAAATGCTCAGATTGAGAAATATTTAGACTCTATTGGAATTTCACATAATTTTTCCGCTGCAAGAACTCCACAACAGAATGATGTAGTGGAAAGAAAGGATAGAACTTTAGTGGAAGCTGCAAGAACAAAGCTAGCTTACTCAGATCTACCTGTGTTTTTTTGGGCAGCAACTATTGCAACAACTTGTTTTACACAAAACAGGACAATTCTTAATAAGAAACATCTTAAAACCCCTTATGAGCTAATTAGAAATAGTAAACCAACTATTAATTACTTTCATATTTTTGGATGTAGGTGCTTTCTGTGCTAAATGACAGAGAAAATATGGGAAAGTTTGATGCAAAGGGCTTGTCTGGAATCTTTGTTGGATACTCCCAAAGAGAAAAAGCATACAGAATTTACATGAAGAAATCCAGAAGAATAATAGAAAGCACAATGTCAAATTTGATGAACCACCCATGACTTCTAATCAAGACAGTTCTGAACTCAGAATAATTCAGAACTCTGAACAAACTGATTCAGAGAAGGGATTAAATGATAAATCGATTTCTTCTTATAATGAAAAATCAATTAAAGATAAATTAGATTTGTTATGTCATGATTTATTTGATGTGTCTATTGATGTCTCTGTAGATTTTCAGACTTCATCCATTATAAGAGATAATCTAGTTCAAAATTCTAAAGCAACAGTCACATCAAATATCTCTGGACCACCTATCTCAACCTCAACATCAGAAGTTCA
This sequence comes from Silybum marianum, assembly GCA_036898165.1. Lineage (NCBI taxonomy): Eukaryota > Viridiplantae > Streptophyta > Magnoliopsida > Asterales > Asteraceae > Silybum > Silybum marianum. Next base: position 18,260,708 of record CM072543.1, read on the forward strand.
TATTTCTGAACCTCCACAAGTAACTTCTGCACCATTGTCTTCAGAAATTAATACAATAGTTGAGGGGAGACTTCAGATCTGAACTCAGAAGTTCATTCAGAAACAGAAATAAATGCAATCATTGATGATTATGACTCTTAGAACAATGTTTCGTCTGCTCAACCACTTCCAAATGTGAACCGATGGACATCTAATCAACTTATTCATCAAATAATAGGTGATGCCTCAAAAGGAGTACAAACCAAATTGCAACAACAAATGAATGTTTGTATGTAAATTTTTTAAGCAACATGGAGCCAAAGAAGCCAAGTGACGCACTTCAAGATCCAGGATGGATTTTAGCTATGCAAGATGAGCTAAATCAGTTTGATAGAAACAAAGTCTGGAGACTCATTCCTAGACCCAAGGGTAAATCTATAATAGGAACTAAATGGGTTTTCAGAAATAAAATGGATGAAAATGGAATTGTTGTGAGAAACAAAGCTAGGCTTGTAGCAAAAGGATATTGTCAACAAGAAGGCATATATTATGATGAAACTTTTGCACCTACAGCTAGTCTGGAAGCCATAAGGATATTTCTAGCCTATGCAGCACACAAAAATATGAAAGTCTTTCAAATGGATGTTAAATGTGCATTTTTGAATGACATTCTTCATGAAGAAGTGTATGTTGGTCAACTAGAAGGCTATGGTATGACACTCTCACAAAATTCCTTCTGAAGTCCAAATTCATAAGAGGTAAATTGATACTACTTTATTTCTAAAGAAGGAAGGTGATGATTTAATCTTGATACAAATATATGTTGATGATATAATATTTGCTTCTACTAATGCAAAATTTTGTAAATTTTTTGAGCATATCATGTAAACTGAGTTTGAAATGAGTATGATGGGAGAGTTGACTTTCTTTCTTGGTCTTCAAGTAAAAAAACTCCCCACAGGAATGATCATCAATCAAACAAAGTATGTTAATGAATTACTTAAAAAATATGATATGTTTGATTGTTCAATCATTAAGACTCCAATGGCCACGAGATTTAAGTGAAAAATATGTTGATCAAAAGAAATACAGAGGCATAATTGGATCTTTACTTTATCTTACAGCTAGTAGACCTGATATTATATTTGCAACATGTATTTGTGCAAGGTATCAAGCTAATCCTAAAGCATCTCACCTTATAGCTGCTAAAAGAATTCTTAGATATCTCAAAGGTTCACCTTCATTGGGTCTTTGGTATCCTAAGAATTCTGGTTTTGATCTAACAACCTTCACATATGCAAATCATGGTGGTTTTAAATTAGACAGGAAAAGCACTTCTGGATCATGTCAATTCTTAGGTGATAGGCCTGTAAGCCGGTCTTCTAAAAAGCAGAACTGTGTAGCAACATCAAATGCAGAAGCTAAATATGTGGCAGCTGCAACTTGTTGTTCACTAGTGATCTGGATGCAAATTCAACTCAAGGACTTTGGCTATACTTAAGAAGATCCCACTTTATTCTGGCTTAAAGAGTGCGATAGCAATCACAGCTAATCCTGTTCAACATTCCAAAACCAAACACATTGATGTCAGGTATCATTTTATCAAGGATCATGTTGAAAAAGGTGATATAGAAATGTTTTTTATTCAGACAAATCATCCATTGGCCGATTTATTCACTAAGCTTCTTGATGAGAAACGATTTAACTTTCTTGTGAATAAATTAGGCATGATGAATCTCTTTGAATAAGTTCCTTACTTAGAAATAGAGTTAAGTATTAACTTCTGAACATGTGTAGTTCAGAACTCTAAAAAACCAAATTCATAAATTCTGAATTTAGTTTCTTAGAAGTCCGAATATTACATTTCAGAATTTAATAATATCTTCAAGTAAATGTAATTCAGTATTATTTTCTTAATTATAAAGTTATCTTTTCTCATATTCTTATCTTTGAAGTATTTGTATTGGTTCTTTTTCTTTTATTTTTCTATATAGCACTTTTCAAGGGGGAGTTTTTCATTTTTTTATCTTCTATCCTATGCCTGATTCAAGGGGGAGTATCTCTTTTGGATTATGAGGTAATTCACATTTTTAACTGATTATTGTTTATGGTAGAGATCTGACAAGGTGCTTATCCTTTCTAAGCTAAATCACTTAGGAGTATGAACAAACTTCTAGTGTGACAATTAGTTTTTCATTGTTCAAACTACTTCTGAATAATAAAAAAGATTTTCTAAAATTCAGAAGTTAGTATTTTAAATGTTTTTTCAAAGTTCAGAACTTTTCTTTTGAAATTCTGAACTGGCTTTCTCAGAATTCCTGAACTGGCTTTCTCAGAACTTTTGAACTGGTTTTCTCAGAACTTTTGAACTCATTCTCATAACTTCTAAACTCATAATTGAAAATAGAAAAGTGGTTTAGGAAAGGACTATAGAATCGGATGCGCTCGCCCAGCGAGGCCCTGACCCTGCCAATCAAGTAAAAATAAAGAAAGCGATAAACATACCCATGGCCCAAAATTAGAAGAGTCAATCTTAGAACCACCAGCCTAAGGAGATCGAAATATGCCAGGAGGATTTTTTATGGAGACAGTAAGGGGAGATGCAATTGGTAGAACCACATAGAAAGAAAAATCAAATTGGAAACTAGAAAAAAATTCGAAAAATAGGAGGGGTAAAGAACAGGTCAAAAAAATCAGATCAATGCGGGCTCGGGGGAGGTCGGATAAGCTTTCATTACTCGAAGAAAAAGGATAGAAACGCATAGAAAAAAGTACAGAAGGCAGATGAAAGAAAAAAATTAGGAGGATCGAAATCGAAAGGGAGCGGGAGATCATCTTCAAACTAGATAACAGTGTCATGTGAGTTGAGGGATTCTAACTCACCAAAAGATTTAAAGAATTTTGGCGAGAAGATAATGAGTACAGTGGGAGACGATGGGAGGAAGTAATCAAGTCTAGGGATAGGATGAGTGTGCAGACCTGGAAGAAGCGAATCGAATTTTGTTAGTTGTTATGAAGATTATTTCTATTAATGTAAGAGGGTTGGGGGTTTCAATTAAAAAAGTGTGGGTCAAGGAGTTGTATAAGAAAGAGGGACCTTGCGTGTGTAGGATCTTATATGCTGTTAGATCCCAAACTATCAAGAATGTAGAAAGATTAAAGAACAAGAATTAAGTCACTGAAGTTGTGTGTCGTATTGATTACGGAACAGTATTACAAAATGTGTATCTTTACAAGCTTTATCTATCAACGTTAGTTCTAACAATCTAACAAACTATCTATTTATATACAAATGGAAATGCTAAAGATACAGTACAAAAATGACAGACAGATTCAGAACTGCTTCTGAACTTCTTCAGAACTTCTTCAGAAGTGTCTTCAGAACCATCTTCAGAACTTCTTCAGAATCTTCAGAACTTCTGAAGTAACCACTTCAGAAGTTATGCCTTAGGCTTTACTTTACTTGACTTCTGAGTTCTGAACCTTTCTCTTCAGAACCCAGTCTTCTTTTGAAGCTACTTCTGATATCCATCAATGTCCCCCTTAGCTTCAAAAGTTTAAATCATACTTCCAGAAGTTCAAAATCTCTCTTACATCTTTAAGAATAAAATTTCTGTACTCCAATATAGATTCAATTATTCTGAGCATCTCCTTTGCCAGCTTTCTGTATTTCTCCCATTCCTCATCACTAAGTTTCTTTTGTCTTTTATTCTTCTTCTTCTCCAGTTTATCTCTTATAAACATAAGAGTTCCATTACAACACTTGTGCAGTTCTTCAAATCTTACAAATAACAATCTATCAAAACACTTGCACACAAAGCCTGGAGGCTGAATGACCAGAGTACTTCTTTTGAGGTTTTCAATATCTGGTAAGCTTAAGTTTGGAGCACTCATATGAACTTTTTCTTTGTTCATAGTATAAGCCACTTGGAAATCTGTTTTAGTTGCCCAAATAAATTCTCTGTACAGGCCATCTCTGAGAACTGGGAAAGCTTTTCTAAATCTGGCAATAGAATCATGAAAAGGATATAAACTTCTATGTACTCTTAAGAGATATCTTAGGTAAACATTATGAAAATCAGCCTCTGTAAAAGTGGAAATCTCACCATCTTTTCTTTCAACAGTGAAATAAGCATTCTTGTAATTGTTTTTCTGCTTTAGATCAGTAGTGATTACTTTCACTATTGGACTTTCTTTTCGTACTTGACTTACAGGGAGTCTGATTTTTCTAATGATATCAGAATACCATTATTTCCATCCAAATGACTTCTGAATCCAGCAATCAATATAACTGAACTTTTGTTCATATTCCATGAACATTTCTGGATGGAAAAATTCAAGAAACATGGTGAAAGCATGTTCTTCAATCCTTTGCTCTTGTAAATGTTCAGATTCAGATTTCTGAGGAATAGGAGCATTCTCTTCTAAAGAGTTTTCAGAAACTTTTTCTTTTCCCTTTTCAATTTCCTTCAGGCTAACTTCTGAACTTTCTATCTTCTAAGAAAGTTTCTGAATTTCTTCAATATCTTGTTTCTTTGTGTGAATCTGAAAATTATAGACATTGCTCAGAAGATAATCAGCTCCTTTGATTTGATTTACTCTTGTGTGCCCAGCCATAGAACTCTTTCTTACATAATCTCTGAAGAATATTCTTTCCTTGATCAAGTAAATTATTTCTTCTATTACATCAGATGAAGGAAGATATTGTTCTACATACTCTATTAACCATTTCAGAGTAGAAGTTGAGTACTTTGGTATATCTGAAACAATAAATGTCTTTGAATGATCTACTCCCGTTCTGTAAGTGAATCCCAAATCTGGACTTGTGAAGACCTTTGTAATTCCATGTCTTTCAATACTCTCTGGTTCCAAGAGGTTGACATTATTTATTCTGTATTCTAATGCCCGCTGAAAATCATGCTTAATTAGATTTCTGACATAGATCCCTAGAATTCTTCTGATTTCAGAAACAACTTCAGAATCTTCTCTCTTGACACAAAAATTCAGAACAGTAAGCTTATCTTGCAACCTCAACTTGTACAAATCAAATAGAGAAAATTCTGTCAAAGAACCATCTCTCCTTTCAGCTCCAAATTTTACTATATACAAATCATGTTCAACAACTTTAGATATACATCTGATGTTCTTGATTAAGGTTGAGTCATGCAATTCTTGTAATCCATGTCTTTGTACATAAGACCTTACCTTTGAAATATAATCCTTAGACCACTCATCATTCACATAGTCTTCTAAGGTTGCATACTTGAGATTTCTTTTATACATGCCATAATAATTATCTCCAGGAAAGATAAGCCGACTTTCTCCAGAAATTTCAAATATCATATCACTTTCATAAATTTGATCAACTATGGGTTCTTCAAGAATAGGAAAGTCAATCAGAGGAATATTTATGCAACTTCTGAACCTGACATGTGGTTTGTCTGAAGCAATCATTGAGATTTCATCTGTAAAATCAAATACCTCCATATGACTTAAATCAACCTCAATCTCAAACCATTCAGTTGGTTGATTAAGAAATTCCTTGAAAATAATCAAAGAATCTACACTCCAGATTCCTTGGATGATTCAAGATGATATATCTCCAGCAATATTGACTAATCAACATGAAAAAGTTTTCAGAAATTTCATAACTTTCAATTACTCTTAGAACTTGAGGTCTCCAAATAATCAGATCTCTGTTCTCATTTATTACAACATCATTTTCTAACTCCATTCCTTCATTCAGTTCCATTTCTTCATTAAATAAAATCACATCAGATAGGTCACTTGGTTCTCCAATAATATCTTCAAAAGCAAGATACTCATTTAACATTTCCTCTTTTGAATCAGGAACAACATCTGTGTCTTCAGAACTAAGTTTGTTTTTAGAATCCAGAGACACCTTTTCAGTCTCATATCCTTCTTCCACATTTTCTTTAGAAATAATTTTCTCAGCTTCTAATCCTTCATCTTCTGCATCTAGAATATCATCCATTGCTTTAGAAGTTCTGTTAGTTTCATCATTTACAATGTTCTGAACGTCTTCAGAAGTTTTCTCAGAAGATCTTTCAGAAGTTTGAACTTGAGCTTCTTCAGAGGACTTTTCAGAACTCAGAGCTTGTGGCATTGGAACATCTTCGAAGACTTTCTGTCTTTTCTCCCCCTCTTGATTTTCAGGATCATCCTGATCATCAAGACTTCGCTTTAAAGTCTTTACCTGAGAACCACACTCTAATGTAGAAATACGATTATTTAAGGAGACTTGAGAATTCTGAATAGCAGTCAGTTCATTCAGAATCTGAGATATATCATCCTTTGTTGCAATATCAGAAGATGATGTCTGAGTAGAAGAAGACGACGTTGAAGTCTTTAAAGATTGAACGGTGGAACATAACTTCAGAAAAAGAATCCAGAATTAACTTTTGAAAAGTCTTGAAATCAGAAACAATTTCCAGATGAAAGTCATTCAATATATCCTATACTTTCTTCTCCTGCCCATCCAACCTATCCTCCATCACCTTACAAGTTTTATCGGTCAATTCCTTAATGTCCTTCTGAATCTTTGCAAATTCAGAAGTACAAAAATCTTTGAATTCAGAGAATTCAGAAGATGAGGGAAAGGGTCCAAGACCAACAAATGGTCTTGTTTTCAGTCCTTCAGAAGAAGGCTGACCTGTAGATGTCACAACATCATGAACCACATGTGATTCTGTAAATGGAGCTTTGGTGATGTTCACTCCACCAGGTCTTCCAACCAATCCTTGATATCCTGCAATAGGTATATCTATGGTTGTTTTGGAAATGTGACTAACACTTTGCTTGTTTACATCTAAAAGATGTGTGCTGGTGTGAATAAAATCCACATTTAGTGGTTCAGAAGGCCCAATGTTGAGTGGACTCTGAGACTCAAAGTGCTCAAAACTGTGAAGGGGGGACATATATCCTTCTTTTTCAACATATAGGTTCTTCCAAATGGGAACCTATTGGTAAATTAGCTCCTTGCCCTATATGTGTTAGTGAAACACCCTTCTGTTGAGAGATGGGTGAGTGGCTGGAGGGGTTAACAAGTTTTGCCATGGGCTCACTGGCTTTTTCAATATTACCCACCAAAGAATGTGGAGTAATAGATGATGTGGGTGCCCGGCTTAGAACAGTTGGTTCACAAGTTTCTTTATTTTTTACTTGTGTTCTCCCCTCTTCAATTCTTTTTCTTACTCTTCTACCCAACCTCTCATTTTCATTTTTCCTTTTCACACCATGAGGTTGTTCTCCCCCATGAACAGCCTCCCCACTCTGTCTAGGAATTCTAGACACCTCACGATGCTCACCACTCTTGGTAGAATCAGGGGAAGAGACTACTGGTTTAGGTAGTCCCATTGATTCACAGTACTCACTCAAGAACCTATTTAATGAGTTTACATATGCAAGTAAGTAACCTGGTAGTGGTAAAGCATTTGGGAATTGTAATTTAGCATTTGGTGGTCTGAGATTATCCATTGAGAAAATGGGAACATGTACCTCATGAGTTAAAACAGGAATTGCAGGAACAACTTTCATGGCCCCTTTGATAAAGGGTTTGAAAGAATCTTTGAAATGTAATGTAGTTGTAAGTAGATTTCTTCAAAACTGCATATTTGAGTTCTTCAAAAATAAGAGAAGCATAATCATAATGCTTGTTGAATGCCACTCCATGAAAAATGATTCTTGCATTTGTTGATGCTTGATCCAGACTTGAGCTTTTTCCAGACAGGCAACTGTTCAGAATTGTGAATAGGCAGTACCAGATAGGGGGTAAACACTTCCTTCTGAATGAACTTAAAGCATTCAATTGTTCAGAATACCCTAACTGCATAAAGTCTGAGATCATCTCAGAAGATGATGGAATAGGATCAAACGAAGTTTCCCAACAACTTCATCCTCCTTTGGAAGAAAATGAATACTTCTAATATCTTCAACAGAAATGCAGACTCCGTAGACATGTACATATGAAGAAATATCATCTGTCTCTTCATCAACTACAGCGTGAAACCACCATTGTTGCAAATATGAAGCAGGAACCAAGAATTTTCTGGATAGAAAGGCTCAAAGGGGATGTTTCTCCAGAATTTCAATTAAGATAATTTGATCTTCATTGAAATCAGTAGATTTTAGATTCAGGGCGCAGTTGTTCTTCTTGATCTCAAGTAGTTTCTCTTCAGGAACATATAATTTGGACAAATCAGGACCGTCACTGCTTTGTGCACGAGATTGAGAGTCAGCAACACCAACATTCGACTTAGAAGCTACTTCAATAGGCTCAATTTGAATTTCCCCAATTTTGTCAGTTCGCGGGTTAGGGTTAGGGTTGGGGTTTGGATTCGAAGGACCAACTTCAGAAATCACAGTAGTAGCGGTGTCTTTCAGAATCTGTTCATCTTCTAGATTGATCTCCATTGGTCCAACCATTATCTTCTTAGGAACTATTTTGAATGAATCATTACTTGAGGATCCATTACTATAACTGAAACGAGACTTTGCAGATTGAACATTCGAAGTCGAAACAGTTGAAAATGAGGAAAGATTTGAGTTTGAATGAAGATCAATGAACAGAGAGAGATTTCGGAGGGAAAGATTGCTAAAAAGTGAAGACGAAGATGAATCCATGTATTATAAAGGACTGAATAATCGTGGATGGACACGTGGCCAAAAGTAATAGTGATTAGAGTAGTAATCATCATTTATTCGGATAAATGAACCGTTTAATTGACGTGTTTAAGGATTAACCAATGAAACTAAAACACGTGGCGCCTGATTAGTCTTTACAATGGGAAGAAAAGTTCTGAGAACAAGTTCAAAAACTTCAGAAGAAGTTTAGAACTTCTGAGAATAAGTTCAGAAGTTTGAATGAAATGATTCAGAAGTACTTCAGAACTTTCGAAATAAGTTCAGAACTTGACTTTTGACACTTCAAAATCACGAAAATCATTTAAATCTACAAACTTCTGAAAAATATAAAATATTTGAATAATTCAGAAGTAGGTTTGAACAATATGAGAAAAGAATTTATCTTCAGAAATTTGTCCATATTCTTCAGATGTGTACAATTGGATGTGTTACCCACCATTTTAGATCTTGAGTGTTATAGAAGAGTTCTAAAGACTTGAAATTGAGTATGGCTCCCTCTTGAATCAAGAATAATTATGATTCTCCCCCTTAAACAATGCTAGACATCAAAGTTGTTAGAAATAAAAGATAGAGAAATGAAAAAAAAATCAAGTATTGTAAGACAATCAATTTTTGTAAATTATGCCTTTGATTTATGAAAGATAAAGTTCTGAAAACTTAACTACAGAAATTCTGAAGGTAAGATTTCTCAGAAATTTGATGAAATAAACTCAGAACATAATTTTTTAAATTTGAATTGATGTTTAATACTTACACAGACATATTCATCATACCCAATTTACTTACCAAAAAATTAAAACATTATTCATCAAGTGCTTTGGTAAATAAATCAGCCAATTGATAATCAGTCTGAACAAAAATCATTTCAATATTACCTTTTCCAACATGATCTTTGATAAAATGATATCTTACATCAATGTGCTTATTCTTTGAATGTTGAACAGGATTTGCAGTAATTGCTATGGCACTCTTTGAATGTGTAGCCATAGTCTTTTAGTTGTGTTTGCATCCAAATAACTTGTGAGCAACAGATTGCAGCAGCAACATATTCAGCCTCTGCGGTAGAAGTTGAAACACAATTCTGCTTCTTGGAAGACCAACTCACAAGTCTATTACCTAAAAATTGACATGATCCAGATGTACTTTTTCTGTCTAGTTTGCAACCACCATGATCTGCATCTGTGAAAGCTGTTAGCTCAAAGCCAGAATCCTTTGGATACCAAAGTCCCAATAAAGGGGAACCTTTGAGATATCTAAGTATTCTTTTAGCAGCAAGAAGATGTGATTCCTTAAGATTAGCTTGATATCTAGCACAAATACATGTAGCAAACATTATATCAGGTCTACTAGCTGTTAAGTAAAGCAAAGATCCAATAATGCCTCTGTACTTTTTCTGATCAACAGATTTTCCATTCAAATCAGGTTCTAATTTTGTTGCAGTGGCCATTGGAGTTTGAATACTAGAACAGTCAGTCATGTCAAACTTCTTAAGTAAATCAGAAATATACTTAGAATGATTAATGAATATGCCAGTGGGAAGTTGTTTTACTTGAAGACTAAGAAAAAATGTTAACTCTCCCATCATACTCATTTCAAATTCAGTTTGCATGATTTTCTCAAAATTTCTGCAAAGTTTTGGATTTGTAGAAGCAAATATAATATCATCTATGTTAGTCCCCAAAGAGAGATGGCTAACTAAGAGAGGGTTTTGTAGAAGGGGGGGGTTGAATATAAAACACACAGAATATACTCTTTTTAAATTTTTTAATATAAATATTAAAAATTTACACACAGATAGTTTGATGCGGAAAAGAACAGGCAGACTATTCTATCAAACTAAACACACGGATAACAAATAATTAACTATTACACTAAGCAAGTTAAAACAATACTGTTATAGCACACAGCTTTGCCACAGTCAAACAAATAATCACTCTGAAGATTTGTTGAAAGCGTGAGATTTCTGGGAAGGACTTCATCTCCTTTTATAGTGTCCATGCATGGGATGCAAGTGGACAGCTGTCAAGGTTTCATTAGCTGGAAGATTATCTGATGGACAAAGGAAGAGACCACTTCCTTTGTACTAGAATAATGGATGAACCATTCCTTGTAGCACGTAATGTCAGATAACTTTATCTTCTTTTCTTCATGCTCTGTGAAGTCCCATCAAGCCTTTTAGCTAAAAGACAAATATTCCTTTTATAAGAATAAAAGAGAATGTCTTTAATTAAGGCTTGGTGCCCAAGTTCTTGCTGGCTCACTGTGTCTTGCAATTGATGTGAGTCAAGAACTTATCTCTTTGAAATTGCTAAGTGATACATCTCACTATGTATCACATCGGTGGATACCTTATAAGGCTGGAGTTGATAAGTGTACACTTTGTTTGATAACTTCTTCTTTCACTAAGTGACAAAAGTGTATACCCTTGTGAGTTGATATCACAGCCTTAGAAAATATGCCTGCAATTTCGGTGACCAAGATCATAGTGTCGGTGACCATGACATCAAACTTGATGACCTCATCTTATTTGATGTCCTTAGTACTTTTGATGACTTTTAAGTGTACCATCGGTGACCCACTATATTGGTGACCCAATCTTGACTTGGCAAAATGGTCTGAATATTGAAGTTTGTTGATACATCCAAAATTCCACTTTTTGATGTACAACCCCTTGATTGAATAGTCTTTGACTCTTCAATACTTGAAGCATATTTCAGACCTTCAAAAGAACCTGTAAAAATTCATTCATATAAAGGAAGGTGGTTCATCACCAAATCATCGGTGACCCAACAATCTCCCCCTATTTGATGATGATACCTGTAGGTTAGAAAAGAATTCTTTTTGACCCTTTCTATTTTTCTTTTGGGTTCTTTTGACTCAGATTTTTTTTTCATTTTTTTTTTTAATTTTTTTTTGATTTTTTTTTTAACTGAGTATGTACAGTATAGAGTATAAACTGAATAAAAGAATAAGTATAAGTTTAAATATGTGCAAAGCTTGTAAAAATATTAACAAGAGATGGGATGGAAGAAAAGTATGAACTTTTATTAATCAACACATAGGATTGATCAGAGTACATGATTAACAAAGTTCATACTGCCCTATACGTCTGCAGGATCAAGGATTTGAGGAGGGTTCTCTTCTTTTAAGTTCATCCAGGATCATTCTTGTGATGCCATGGTCTTCAATGGGAGGCACTCCAAGAATAGCAGAGAGGAAGGAGCTGTGAGCCCTTGGAATGTCAGAGGCTCTGAAGAAACCTATGTTACCATAGATGTCCTCAAAGAATACTCCAAGTTCAGGCTCGGTGATCATGGTTTGCTCAGGATAAGCAATAGGAGTGGGAATAGAGAGATTAATACCTGATGCGTCAATCTTTATGCCCCTTTCATGAAGCATGGAAAAGTGTCCTTTCTTTTTGTTCTTTGGAGGTTTGACCAACTCTCCAGAGAGACCCTTTTGAATAAGGTACATCTGTTGACCTTCAAGAAAGGTGACAAGAATATTATGCTCCTTTTGAATCTTCACCATTTTGACAAAGAGCTTTCTGATGGTATTCAGTATCAGTTCCTTGTGTTTGCTTTTGCTCTTGTCAATGCAATTTCCAACCTCTATCCATTCAGAGATACCAAGAGCTTCAAGCCAATCAACCTCACAAACTTTCATAAGAGAATCAGCTCTTTTAAGAGTGATAAGAAGTTTGGGAGAATTCTTAGTTGGGGGATGGATGGTAGCACCGATGATCTTTGAATCATCCTTTCTATTCTTCAACCTCCTTTTGAACCACTCTACTTCCTTTGCCTTCTTGGCCTCATCAACCAATTTTGCAGCTTCAGATTTCCTCTTTATATTTTCAAGCTCATCCTTTTGAGCTTGAATTGCATCGGTGACTTTGGCATGTACAGCTTCATCATGAGCTAGCTTGAGTACATTAGTCTGATCATACTCAAGCTGAGCCCTTATAGCTTCCTCTCTTTCAGCCTCGCAGAATTACCCCAAGAGGATCGGTGAGTCGGGGCAGTCAAGTCCGAGAGTGTACGTACATGAGGATCTCTCATCCTTTTCTTTCTCTTTCTTTCTTCTTCCTGTTCTTCAAAAGAGAGAGGCTTCTTTCCTTTGGCTTTTTCTTTTCTTTTCTTCTCTTCTTCAGTTTCAAGGGGTTGAGCACTGACACTCTCCCCCTCAACAGCTGCTTCGGGTACCAAAGGAACGGGGACCACCACCACATCGGTGGGCCGGATGGCCGACGTCGGCGGGCGGCATGCCGACGTCGGCGGGCTGCTTTGGCTGCTGTGTCGGCGGCTTTGGCTGCTGTGTCGGCGGCTTTGGCTGCTGTTGTGGAGGTCTTCACATTTTTCTCCCCCTCAGTGGTTGAACCCTTGAAACCCACCGAAGAGAGAAACTCCTTAATCCTCTCTACATCGGAGCGAGAGACCCCCAAGTTTCTTTTCTACCCTTTGAAGGACAAACCTGTCAGTATCTTGGAAGAAGGAATCACCAATATCAAGTTCAACCGTTGGAGAAGAGGTTGGAACTTTATCAATCTTGGTGTGTAGACTTGAGAGAGACTCCATTATTGCCCTCGTTGATTTGCAATAAGAGTAGAGATATTGGTGGCTTGCTGAGAAGAGGTGCTTCGAAGATCCTGAATGGATGAAAGCACAGATGCCTGACTTGAAGAGAATCCTTGCTGAAGATCAAGGATATCCAAATGTAGAAGATCTAAACATGTCATTAGAGTTGGGTGACTCACCGACAACTCCTCTATGTTAGACCTGAGAGATGAGGAAAGGGAATCCATTCTTTCCTTTTCCTTGGTTGCATGTTCTTCTAAGACCTCCACCCTTCTGATAGTATTACTGGTAAAGGTGGTGAAAGCCTGTAGAAGATCATTCCCTTGCTTTGAAGACATGGGAGCAGTAGGATGAGGCTTTGGTGGTTGATCAGTATCATCATCATCACTGGAAGAATAATCCACCAAACCTGTAGATTTTCTTGGGGGGGATTTAGGAGATGAGGGGGAGACACTCTTAGGAGAGTGTCTTTGAGGGGATTCCTCAGTAATGGGTTCCTCCATACCCTTGTTATGTACGGGAGACGTACCTATCCAAGGAGTAGTGTCGGACATCAGAAAATCAGTAAAGAGGGTTGCTCCATCAAATGCACCTGGTTGTGGTGCATCTTCACGTGGAGTGTGGACACGGAGCTGAGAGAGCTCTAGGGGTGAAGAAGAGGTACCTTGGATGGGAGACTCCAAGTCATCTTTATCAACTAAGGAGAAAGTTGATAAAGGAATAAGAGGGGTGTCCCTTTGTACAACCATGTCCTTTTGAGAGGGCATGGAGGAGCTAGGAGTAGCTAAGTGTTCCTTGGGTTTTGTGAGGATATTTTCAACACCTACTGGCTTTTGGGAGCCAGTAGATGGATCATGTGCTTTAACCCTTTGGGTTCCCTTAGACTTCTTTGAGGAAGTCTTTGGGGGGCTTTTAGAGTTTCTCCGCTTATGGGATTTGGATGCTTGGGTGGAAGCCAAAGGCTCTTTTGGCTTCGTAGCATCGGTGGGTGCGGAGGTAGATGTGCCCGACGCTTTGGATCTCTTAAGAGATTTGGGCACACCAGTGACTCTAGGTACAGAGGGGTAGAAGACATACCTGAAGTTCTCTGAAGACGCGGTTCATTCTCTCCCCAAGTAAGAGTTGCATTCCTTGCAAACTCAACCATAGAAGGTCTGAGAGGGTTGTCTGATGCTAAGACAGCCTTTTTCATGATCTGGTTACCCACTTGGTGGAGAGGGAGATCATATACTATATCATCTCTTTTCTCTAATTTATCTGCCAACTTTGCATGAATAATAAGAGAGAAAAGTCGTTGGAAGGGTACCTGAGGACGTCGGAGGGTAGAGAACGAGGATATCATTTCATTAAAGAAATAGCTGGCATAATCTATTTTTCTTTGAAAAATAAGAGCATGTGCCAGCTCAGTTACTTGAGAAGGTGACTGATCCGGACCACCTGTCTTCTTGCTCAGACACAGAATCAGATGAGCAAAGAAGAAGTTCCAAATACTTCCCATGTTTTTGCGCAATAAAGTACCTGGACCCTTTGACTTTGATCCCTTCTTCTCTTCCAAGTAGTTTAACACATCAACCACCATTTGATGTTCATTACCAAGAGGGAATGGTTCATAAGAATCATAAACAGGAAGCTTGAGAATGCTTCTAACATCTTCCACATTGAAGATCACATCATGTTCATCATTACTTAGAACAGATGCAATAATTTGATCCGATGAGGCATCAAATGTGCAAGTTAACCAAAAGTTTCCAAGAAGAAACTTACTCATTTTGGGCTTTGCTGTCAGAGCATATTGTAGAGGGCATCTCTGAAGAAACCAACAAACATCATTGTACTCTGGATGAGCATTGTCAACTCCTATTCTTCCAAAGTAGTTGCATGCAGGGAAGGAGAGAGATCCAAAAGTGATTGTTTGTTCTTCACCAATTCTTGAAGGAGAAGCCATTGAAGAAGAAAATGAAGTTGCAGGTTGCAGGTTTTTTTGCTTTTGAAGGTGATGAGAAGATGGGTGCGAGAAAGGTGGTGAAGTAGTGGGGGAAGAGGTTATATATGAGAGGGAAATTTCAACTTTCAAAAATAATGATTATTTTTGGTGATTGAAAGGTCAGAATTCTAAGGGTTTTAGAGTTGAATTCGGCGCATGGTCTGACATTGATGATGTCATTAGGGATAAGAACAAATAATCTTGCTTATCAAGAATGGTAAGTCAAGAGTTATCTTTTAAGGGTTAAGAATATGAAAGGTTTGAAATGGTTATCTTGATGAGTGGACAACGTCGGTGGCTTGTATTAACGTGCAACGTCGGTGGCTTGATGGTAGGGGAAACGTCGGTGGGTGTAGTGAGAGAGAGAAAGAGACGTCGGTGGCTAGAAATAGGGTAAACGTCGGTGGATGACACGTAGGTGAGAGTCGAAAAATGACGTCAGAGAGACGTCGGTGGATGATGACGTCAGCAAGTAGACGTCGGTGGCTCGTGAGTCTAGGGGACACCGTCGGTGGCTCGTAGCAAGTGACGCAATCGTCGGCGTCGGTGGCTTGGAGTTACGTCGGAATGGGACACGTCGGAAACCAGGGGACCGTCGGCGGCTTGGGCGCCGATGGTGGGTATGATTTTGGTGGTGGCTCTCGGTGGTTCTTGTGACGGCGTCGGAAAGATGACGTAAGCCAAATCGTCGGACGGTGGTCGTCGGTGGTGTCGCCGTCGGTGGGTCGACGACGGTGGATGAGCCGCCGTCGGTGGATTGCGAGAGAGAGAGACAGTCGGCGAGTTTGGTGGGGTTGCCGTCGGTGGCTTGGGGCGCCGACGGTGGTTGATTATGGTGGCTTAGGGTGTTTCGTGGTGATGGTGTAAGGTGGATAGGGTTAGGTTTTAGAAAAGAGAAGTGAAAGAGAGAGAGGCATGCGGTCGGTGACATAGTCACCGACATTAGGTATATATATATATTTTATTTTTATTTTCTTTTTATTTTTATTTTTATATAAATATATTAATATAATATAATATATAATATATCTATAAAGTATACATATAATATATATATAAAACATATAACATATATAAGTTATAAATATATAAATGTATATAATAACATACATTATATATAAATATAAAATATATTAGTCTATGTTTATCATACCTAACTCACAGATGAGAAACTTGAACCTTGCTTCATCAAGGGGCTTTGTGAACAGATCAGCTAGTTGATAATCGGTGGGGATGAAATGAAGTTCCACATCACCTTTAGAGACATGATCTCTTATAAAGTGATACCTAATATCAATGTGCTTGGATCTTGAATGAAGCACAGGGTTGTTGGCAATGGCTATTGCACTTGAGTTGTCACACATTATTGGGATCTTTGAGAAAATCTGATTGTAATCACACAAATGATTTTTCATCCACAATATTTGTGCACAACAACTTCCAGCAGCCACATATTCGCTTCAGCAGTAGAGGTAGACACCGAATGTTGTTTCTTACTTGACCAAACCTCACAAGCTTTCCACCAAGTAATCGACAACTTCCGGTTGTACTCTTTCTGTCTATTTTTGAACCTCGCAAAATCGAATCGTAGTACCCGATGAGATCGAAACACGAGTCTTTGGGATACCAAAGACCCGCATTTATGGTACCTTTCGTATACCCGAAAATCCTTTTCACGACTAGGTGTGATTCTTTAGGATTTGCTTGGTATCGGGCACATAGACAAGTAGCAAACATGATGTCGTGTCTACTTGCGGTTAGATAGAGAAGGGATCCTATCATGGCTCTATAATTTGTAATATTTACGTAAATGCCATCGGGATCGAGAAAAGAGTTTAAGAGGAGGAGCCATAGGAGTTTTCATGGTAGAGCAAGTATCAAATTGAAACTTTTTCAGAAGATCTTTAATGTATTTACTTTGATTTATGAAAATACCTTCTGAAGATTGTTTTACTTGCAAACCAAGAAAGAAAGTTAACTCCCCCATCATGCTCATTTCATATTCCTTTTGCATGAGGGAGCTAAACTCATCACACAAGGATTCATCGGTGGCTCCAAAAATAATATCATCTACATAGATTTGAACAAGAATGATATTACCTTGTGATTTCTTGAAGAAGAGAGTGTTGTCAACCTTGCCTCGTATGTACTTATTTTTAAGTAGATATTCTGATAGAGTGTCATACCAGGCACGTGGAGCTTGCTTCAGTCCATATAGAGCTTTATCCAGCCTATATACATGATATGGATGGACTGGATCTTCAAACCCAGGAGGTTGCTTCACATACACTTCTTCAGCTAATTCACCATTCAGGAAGGCACTTTTGACATCCATTTGGAATACCCGAAAATTCTTGTAAGCTGCATGGGCAAGAAATATTCGAATAGCTTCCAATCTGGCAACAGGAGCAAAGGTTTCATCATAATCAATTCCTTCCTCTTGCCGATATCCTTGAGCAACCAACCTTGCCTTGTTCCTTATGACGGTTCCTTCTTCGTCCATCTTGTTTCGAAACACCCATTTTGTTCCAATAATTGTTTTGTTGGATGGACGAGGAACTAACTTCCAGACTTTGTTTCTCTTAAATTGTGAGAGCTCTTCTTGCATGGCAATTACCCAGCTAGGATCAGCTAGGGCTTCATTTATCAGCTTAGGCTCAACAATGGAAACAAAGTTGACATATAAGCACAGATTGCTTATGCCTCTTCTGGTTTCTACACCAACTTGTGGATCACCTATGATTTGATCTATTGGATGATCCATGGTCCACTTTAGTGCAGGAGGTAAGGAGGGAGGTAGAGAAGAGGATGAGGTAGGAATTTGGGATGGTGAAGAAGGGTTTAAGGGAGATATAGTGTTTTGGTGGGTAAGGTCTTCTAAAGAGTTAGTTTCGGGGAGGTGGAGAAGAAAGAGAAGGTTCAGAAGGTGAGGTGGTGTTTATGGGAGGCTGAGAAGGGTTGCTATCTGGAGGATTGGTTTGAGAGGAGGATGGAATTTCACTAACACATGAATTTATCCATAGGTTTAATTCTTCTTCATCACAAGATAATGAAGAAGTTTCAAACTCATCAAACTTTACATGCATGGATTCATCTATGCATTGTCTTCTTAGATTGAAGATTCTAAAGGCTCTTGAGGAGAGAGAATAGCCCATGAAAATTCCATCATCGTACTTTGGATCAAACTTTCCAAGTTGTTCCCTGTCATTTAGCATGTGACAAGCACGACCAAACACATGGAAGAAGTCAACTGCAGGTTTTCTACCATGGAAAACTTCATACCGGGTCTTGTCATGCCTTTTGACTATGATAGACCTATTTTGAGTAAAGCATGCGGTGTTAATCGCTACGCCCAAAAATAGGTTGGCAACTTGGATTCACTCAGCATAGACCTTTCAGCTTCACATAGTGTTCTATTCTTTCTCTCAACAACACCATTTTGCTGAGGAGTGCGTACGGCGAGAGAAGTTACGAGAGATTCCTTTTAGGTCAAAGAAATCTTCCGGAGCGACATTCTTGAATTCGGTGCCATTATCACTTCGAAGGACTTCACCGTTTACCATTCAAATTTTCAATTTTTCTTGTAAACTCGATGATTTCTTCAACGACATCACTCTTGTGTTTCAGAAAGAACACCCAAGTATATCTAGAGAATTCATCGACGATTACTAGCATATACTTTTTACCACCCAGACTGGGTGTACTGACTGGACCGCATAGATCCATGTGAAGCATTTGAAGAGGTTGAGAGATAGAAGAGCATTGTTTTGTTTTAAAGGAAGTTCTGGTGAGTTTTCCTTTTTCACATGCCCCACACATGCCTTTTCTTTTTCAAAAGCTATTTTGGCATTCCAACAACCAGCTCTTTGTTGGAGAGTTTGTTCAAGGTTTTAAAGTTTAGATGAGAGAACCTTTTATGCCACAGCCAACTTTGTTTGGCTAGTTCTTGAGAAAGGAGACACACGGCTTCTCCTATTGCACTTTCCTTCATGTTGATTATGTACACGTCATTCGGTCGGGTTCTGCTAGTACAATCTTGTTACGTACGTCAAAGACCAAACATACACATAGCCGGAACATGACTTTATAGCCCAAATCACATATTTGGCTTATGCTTAGAAGATTGTACATCGGCCCTTCAACATGAGCTACTCGGAGAAAGTGATGGTTCCATTTGAAATGGTACCATATCCTTTGGTGACCCCTTTTCCATTTCCTCCAAAGGAAACAAGTGGGTCCCTTTTCTTTGAGAAGTTAGAGAGAAGAAGTTTGTTTCCGGTCATGTGTCTTGAACATCCACTATCCATGTACCATATATGATCTTTATTTGGTACCCGCACCCGTAAACAAATTTAGACTTTTGGTACCCATTTTGAGGTGGGTCCTTTGGGATTAGAAGGCATTTTAGATTTGCAAGGAGCCAAGTCTTTTGGGCAATTTTTAGCAAGATGGAGAGTGTTGCCACAGTTATAGCACTTCTTTAAAGGGAAGGCCTTTTTAAAATCCCTATCATCTAAACTTTGGACGAGAGGTTGAGGAATGAGAAGAAGAGGGTGTCCAACACCTGGTCTTGGTCCAAGAATACCTTTACCAGGATTTCTTGATTTCTTCAAGTTTACTGACCTAGGAATAAAGTCAGTAGCTATTTGAGATTTCCTTTTAGATGAAAAATTTGGTTTAGAAAAATTTTTCTTTTGAGGAGAAAATCTTTTGAAGAAGGATACTCAGCAACTTCGGAAAGGTCGCTCCGGGAGTACCTTGACTCATGCGTACTTAAGGAATTTAAAAGTCTTTGGATAGGTTTGGGAGAAGAAGAAGAGCTTGGAAGAGTTGAAACCATTGAAGACTCGAAGAGATTTCTTTAGCTTTAACAAAGACTCCAAACTTTTTGGAACCAGATTCTACTTTGAGCATGTCAAGTAGATCTATAGAGTGAACGGAGGTAGAATCCTCAGATGAGTAACCGAAGAGATCATCATCGTCATCGGAAAGGAAACCAGCAGGAAAACCTTGACACTCAGAAGAAGAAGGGAATGGAAGGTCAAGAGGTTGAGGAACATCTTTTCCATAACCAAGGCCAGACTTATCCTTGCTGGTGATTTGATCTTGAAGGATCCTTTCTAGATTTTTAGAGGATTTAGTCCATTTAGACAGAACCTCTTGTTCCTTTTCAAGAGTGGAAGAAATCTTTGATTTTTCCTCAGAAAGGCTGTCGTTTAAATACCGAAGGTTTTCCAGATCAGCTTTCATTTTGTCAAAATCTTTTAGTTTTGAAAAGCAAGAGAGGAGTTGATCATTTAGACATTTTATGTGCATATCAGCCTTTTTCTTTTGAATCTTTAAGTCACAGAAGTCAACAGTTAAAGAATCAAAGGCATCAGCCTTTTGATCATCAGAGAGAAAGGTAAAAGGATGTACCTGAGGTTTTGTCCCTGAAGTGGATCCCTCAGCAGATACAAGAGTGGTGTAGAGTGATTTCTCCATGTCTTCTATCTCATCAATTTTGGCCATGAGGCACTTAGTGACATACTCACTCTCACTCTCAGAGGTTTGCTCATCTTCCCAGCAATGAGCCTCAGCAACTAAGGTTTTATTTTTACCTTGGTTTCTCTCCTTTTCTCTCTTGTATTTGGCTTTGTATTTCTTGTACCTTGAGGTTTCTTTTGATTCAGAGTTTTCCTTAGAGGATTGGCTATTTCTCTCTTCATGCTTCCTAGAAGCTGATTTTGAGAAGTCATGGCCATAAGAAGAAGAAGGTTTAGAAGAAGAAGCTTTTGATCTGCATTCAGAAGCAAAATGACCTTTCTTTCCACAATTGAAGCATTCTTCATTTGCTTTATCAGAAGAGGATTTTTGAGAAAAAGACTTTCTATTAAATTTGGAGCGGTTTGAAGAAAATCTTTTGTTCTTAAGGTTTCCAGCAAGCATTGCCATACTATCAGAGAGTATGTCAATGGCTGATTCTTCTCCTTCATCATCAGCAGCACTATAGTATGCATCTGACAGATGAGAAGAGTCTTCCTTAATATCTTTTTCAGAATTAGAAGAAGGATAGGTGATTCTAGGAACACAAGAAGAAGATTTTGAATCACCTATCAAAGCAATAGAGGAGGATTTAATATCCTTTATAAGAGACTTTCTCTGATTCTTAGTTTGTTCATAGTGAAGAAGAGTTCCATAGAGAGCAGTTAAAGGCATTATTTCTAAGTCCTTGGTTTGCTTGATGCAAGTACAGATAGTTTCCCAGAAATGTGGAAGACAATCCATAAACTTGCAGAGAACTTCTTCATTATCATAAACTCGTCCAAGAGCTTTGAGATCGTTAAGAAGACAGTTAAAACGATTAAAGTAGGTAGAAAGAGATTCTCCCTTTTCATGGGAGAAGAGTTCATACTTTCTAACAAGACAGATCCTGTTAGATTTCTTTACTTCTTTGGTGCCTTCATATAAGACACTCAAAGTATCCCACATCTCTTTAGCAGTGGGAAGGTTAAGAAGAGAATGATACACATCATCAGGAAGGGAAACAGCAAGAGCAGATTTGACTTTAGTATCTAAAGCAACTAGGCGTTTATCATCTTCACTAAATTTGTTAGAAGGTTTAATGATATATCTACCAGTTTTCTCACTTCTTTCGTCATCTGACTCTATGTCCTTTCCTTCGAGCCGTCCTTTTCGAGGGCCAAAGCGAGCCCATATTTTAGGAATAATAGGTCCCTCACTGAGAATGTTGGGATACCTGCAATCTATCCCTTCCAAGAATAATAACATGCGATTTTTCCATAACCCAAAGTTGTTTGGGTTGAATCTTGGGGGTTTAGCCAAAGATCCTAAATCATATGTATTACTGGAAGAGGTCTGCAAGGTACCATCAACATTTGAGGTAGTAGCCATCACGTATCCGGTTTATGAGATTAAACCAACTCGCTTCCGATACCAATTGTTAGTCCCCAAAGAGAGATGGCTAACTAAGAGAGGGTTTTGTAGAAGGGGGGTTGAATATAAAACACACAGAATATACTCTTTTTAAATTTTTAATATAAATATTAAAAATTTACACACGTATAGTTTGATGCGGAAAAGAACGGGCGGACTATTCTATCAAACTAAACACACGAGATAACGATAATTAACTATTACACTAAGCAAGTTAAAACAATACTGTTATAGCACACAGCTTTGCCACAGTCAAACAAATAATCACTCTGAAGATTTGTTGAAAGCGTGAGATTTCTGGGAAGGACTTCATCTCCTTTTATAGTGTCCATGCATGGGATGCAAGTGGACGGTATCAAGGTTTCATTAGGCCGGAAGATTATCGATGGACAAAGGAAGAGACCACTTCCTTTGTACTAGAATAATGGATGAACCATTCCTTGTAGCACGTAATGTCAGATAACTTTATCTTCTTTTCTTCATGCTCTGTGAAGTCCCATCAAGCCTTTTAGCTAAAAGACAAATATTCCTTTTATAAGAATAAAAGAGA
This sequence comes from Silybum marianum, assembly GCA_036898165.1. NCBI lineage: Eukaryota > Viridiplantae > Streptophyta > Magnoliopsida > Asterales > Asteraceae > Silybum > Silybum marianum. The sequence continues at coordinate 18,283,395 of CM072543.1, forward strand.
ATGTCTTTAATTAAGGCTTGGTGCCCAAGTTCTTGCTGGCTCACTGTGTCTTGCAATTGATGTGAGTCAAAAACTTATCTCTTTGAAATTGCTAAGTGATACATCTCACTATGTATCACATCGGTGGATACCTTATAAGGCTGGAGTTGATAAGTGTACACTTTGCTTGATAACTTCTTCTTTCACTAAGTGACAAAAGTGTATACCCTTGTGAGTTGATATCACAGCCTTAGAAAATATACCTGCAATTTCGGTGACCAAGATCATAGTGTCGGTGACCATGACATCAAACTTGATGACCTCATCTTATTTGATGTCCTTAGTACTTTTGATGACTTTTGAGTGTACCATCGGTGACCCACTATATTGGTGACCCAATCTTGACTTGGCAAAATGGTCTGAATATTGAAGTTTGTTGATACATCCAAAATTCCACTTTTTGATGTACAACCCCTTGATTGAATAGTCTTTGACTCTTCAATACTTGAAGCATATTTCAGACCTTCAAAAGAACCTGTAAAAATTCATTCATATAAAGGAAGGTGGTTCATCACCAAATCATCGGTGACCCAACAATCTACATATATTTTTATTAAGATCATATCATCACCTTCCTTTTTCAAAAATAAAGTTGTTTCGACAGTACCTCTTTTGAATTTGGAATTCAGAAGAAAAGTTGTGAGAGTGTCATACCATGTTCTTGGTGCTTGTTTAAGTCCATATAAGGCTTTGTCTAAAATGTAAACATGATCTGGAAATTCTTTGCTTATAAAGCCTTCTGGTTGTTCAACATACACTTCTTCATGAAGAATTACATTCATAAATGCGCACTTAACATCCATTTGAAACACCTTCATGTTTTTGTGAGCAACATATGCAAGAAAAATTCCGATAGCTTCTAGTCTAGCAACAGGGGCAAAAGTTTCATCATAATCAATTCCCTCTTGTTGACAATACCCCTTAGCTACAAGTCTTGCTTTGTTTCTCACAACAATCCCATGTTCATCTTTTTTATTTCTGAAAACCCATTTGGTACCAATGATTGATTTACCTTTTGGTTTTTGAATCAATCTCCAGACTTTATTTCTTTCAAATTAATTTAGTTCATCTTGCATTGCTAAAACCCAGTCTGGATCTTGAAGAGCTTCATATGGCTTTTTGGGTTCTATACTGCTTAAAAAATTCACATACAAACATTCATTTGCTGTGGCTGATTTTGTTTGTACACCTTTTGATGCATCACCAATAATCTGGTGAATTGGATGACTTGATGTTCTTTGGAAAAAGTTTCATATCCTCTCACATAACCTTTTGCATTGTTTCCAAAGCTAACTGTTCCTCCATATCTTTCATGATAATCAGTTAGAAGTTCTTTGAAAGGTGTCATGTGTCTTGAACATCCAGAATCTAAGACCCACACATGACATATCTGCAAAAATGATTATTGATGTTTAGGTACCCATTAAGAATGGGTCATGTGAAATTTGTCAAAAACTTTGAATTTCTGAACTTTGACTTAATCTTTTGAAAGTCAGAAGTTTGTTCAGAACTTTTGGATTTATCATTCTTAGTATTATTTTTATTTTTCTTTTTATATTTATTTGCCAATGTTGCTGAGAAGTTCTGAATTGATTTCTCAGATTTTTTCTTACTTGTTTTGGAGTTCAGATGAAAATTATGATGTCCACAATTAATATAGTGAATATGATTCTTCAGAATATTTAATAATGCAGTAGATTACCAAGAATCAACACTATTTGATTTGTCAACATAAGTTTTTTTATTCGCTTTATTAATCTTTGATACATCAATTTTCTTTGAACTTGAAAAACTATCTAATTTGTCTTTCTTTGATAGTCTTTCATCTTTCTTTCTCCAAACTAATGTGGATAGCTCTGTAATAGATAAGAAATGAGGATTAGTATAAGAAATTCTTTTACTTTCTTTAGTTTTAACTTCAGATTGAGGGTTTGAATTATGAACTTTAGAAGTTGAATTTGAAGATTGTCCTTTTCCAAACATTTTAACTCTGGTTTCAAAATCACATGATGATATTGAAGATTTAACTGAAGATAAAGATGTTTTTGTAGATATAGGAGTACCATTTGATGAAGTAGAAGAAGTTTCAGTTTTCAGAAATTCTGGTTTCAGAAAAACAGTATTAAACTTGTCAGAAGATAATTTTGGTGCTTCAGATTTTAAAATTTCTCCTTCAGTCATACAAGATTGTAATTTATATACCAAATATCCATCTTTATCAATGACTTGAACCATATGATCATCATCATCTTCTGAATCTGAAACATTCATTAATTCTGAGAACTTATCCTGAGTCATGATAGCTGCAAAAGATTTTTGATTTAAAATATTTTCAGACTCATCATCAGAATTATCAAAAATAATTTCTGAATTCTCCTTATTATCTTGCAAAGATTCAATATCTGAGAATTCATCATATTTTTTTCTTCATGTTTTGATGTATTATCAGAATTATCCACTGGTAGAACTTCAAAAAATAATTCAGAAGTTATCTCAGTTTTAATAGATGATTCAGATTTTTCTACAAAAACAGTTTTTGAGTAAGAAGTAAGTTCAGAAATGTTTGTAACGTTTTTATTTATCACTTCTGTTTCAGAAACCATATCTGTTTTACTAGGTTTTAAAGTTTTTGATTTTACAAAAGGAATTCTTTCAGGCAAAGAGAGATTAACAGGTTTGGATATGACACCTGGATTAGTTTTAATAAAAATTTTCATTTTTGAATAATCATAAAGATTTGCAGGTGCCTTTTTCAGAATTTGACTTTCATTATATCCCAATCCTGCCTTTATATTGTAAAATTTTGAATTCCGAGCCTGGTTTGTCAAAATATTCAGAGTCTGTTCAGTTTGTCCTCTTTTAAAGTTCAGATCTTCCAATTCCTAAATCTTTTTGTAAAGATCAAGTGTTTCTTGATTTAGAAAGTTCATTTTAACATTCAGAACTTTTTTACAGATTTTTCATTTATGATATCTTTTTGTAAACTATCCATCTTTTCTATTAATAATAATTTTTCTTCAGAAAATTTTTCAAGAATTTGTTCAGCTTTTTGGTAATTTTGTTTATAGATTTGACTTTCAGCTCTGAATTGATTTAGCAACATTCTTTCACCTTTGATTCTGTTTTTGAGATTTTCAAATTCAGAAAACATATTTTGAACTTGATTTTGCATTTCAGAATCTGCAGAAATTTGTTCAGAATTTGGTTCAGAAGAGTAATCTATTTCAGAATTTAGTTCAGAAGATGAAGAAATTACCTCAGAATCATGCGCATGTTTATCTTCTGGATCCATTTGGCACATATAGCAATTTGAGGCGTAGTGAGCTACTTCTTCATCATATTCCCCATCACTCCGGTTTAACCAATCCTCTTCATACTTGGTTACTAAAGCTGGATTAAGCTCCTTCTTCTTAGCAAGAAGATGCTTTTTCTCAAAGTAGCCTGAGTTTTTTACTTTGGGCATTTTGCACTTTCTTGCATAATGACTAGGCTTACCACAATTAAAGCATCTTGCTGGTTCAGATGTCTCAGTTTGACCAGCATCTTGATTTTTCTTAAGTCCAACTTCAGATTTTGGTTTATTCTGATATTTTTGATTATATCTTTGAGTGAATTGCCTTGTCATAAAAGCAATATTATCAAAAATATTCTTAAGTTCTTCATCTGATTCATCCCCATCACATAAATGTCTCTGGGATCTCACAAATTTTGCTCTAAGCAGAAATGGTCATGGAATTATTATACTTCTTGCTCAACAAGGCTACTGTTTCATTTGCCTTCTTTTGTTCATTCTGTCTAGTCTTGATTTTGTCCCCTTGTTGGAACAGAATGCCATAGACATCATGAATAGATTTTCTAGATAGATTTCTAGTAACCATGTTATCAGAGATGCTTGACCATTCATTACCCAAGTTGTTCAGAAATTTGTTGTTTATCTCAGAGTTTGATTTCTAAACACCATTTCTTCTTAGGTCATTCAAGATATTGTTGAATCTGTGATAAGTCTCTGTAATAGATTCATTTTCTTTATACCTGAAGTTTTCATAAGTACCCACACATATATTCAATCTTTGTGCTTGGGCCTTTGTGCTATCCTGCATTTGAGCTTCAACCTCATCCCACATAGCTTTGGCAGATGTTAAGCTATCTACCCTATTGAATATCTCATTAGGAATGGCCATTGTGAGAAGAGTTAATACCCTTTTGTCAACTTTAGCTTGAGCTTTCTCAGCAGTACTGTATATACCTGGGCTTTTCTTGGTTCGCGATGCAGGTATCTCAGGAGTAGACTCAGTTCTTGGTACTGATGGAATTTCCACATAGACCTCCAAAGGGCCATTTACAATCGATTGCATTAGAGCTTCATCGATAATGTCCAAGAATTGAATCATCCTGATTCGCCACTGATGATATTCACCGAAAAACAGAGTTGGTGGTTTAGTTTCTGATCCGATGGAGACAATTTCTTTCGACATCTTTGATTTGAAATAGATCGAGAATTCACCTGAAATTGAATCTTGAATTTATCAATCAAGGATACCAAGAACTGTCAGATCTGACATGTTCTTCTTTGAATGTCAAGAACAGATGAATTGGCTCTGATACCAATTGTTAGATCCCAAACTATCAAGAATGTAGAAAGATTTAAGAACAAGAACAAGAATTAGGTCACTGAAGTTGTATGTCGTATTGATTACTGAACAGTATTACAAAATGTTTATCTTTACAAGCTTTATCTATCAACGTTAGTTCTACCAATCTAATAAACTATCTATTTATATACAAATGGAAATGTTAAAGACACAGTTCAAAAATGATAGACAGATTCAGAACTGCTTCTGAACTTCTATAGAACTTCTTCAGAAGTGTCTTCAGAACCATCTTCAAAACTTCTTCAGAATCTTCAGAACTTCTGAAGTAACCACTTCAGAAGTTATGCCTTAGGCTTTACTTTACTTGACTTATGAGTTCTGAACCTTTCTCTTCAGAACCCAGTTTTCTTTTGAAGTTACTTCTGATATCTGTCATATGCCCACGTCATATGAAAACACTGCTGACGTCATATGAACCTAGAGGGTCACACACATAAGAGTGTGTAGATCACGAATCAACCAAGTTGGTTATAACCTAGCAAAGTTACAAGTTATAAAGTGTAGAATTATTATTCTAGTAGGATAATAATTAAAGTGTGTGACATATAATTATGTTAATTGTATAATTTAATTATTAAGTTAATAATTAAATTGAAATAATTATTATGTTAATAGTTATAATTAAAAGTCCATCGGGCCTAAAATAATCTTTTATTTAAAGGTACAAAGGGTTAAGTAAAGTTTACTTAAGCCCAAAGCCCAATTAGTTAAATTAATTATTAAGTTAATAATTAATTAATTAATTAAGAATATAGAAACTTTTAATTATGTCAACTAAGCCTTGCGGAATTAAGTGAGCCCGGTCCGAGAATGGAGGAAAACTATATATTCTCGGAAAGCTATAAAAAGGCATGTTGCCTTATTACTTTCATAATAACTCATAACACAATTAAGAAACCTGGAAATTTCTCTCCTCCTCTCCTCTCTCTTGAAACCGGCGCATCACACACAACCACAAGGAGAAATCGATTTTCTCCTTGTGTTCTTCAGTTATTCGGGCTAGCAACCGTTCGTGATCGGATTCACATTCGTGTTGATACCGCTAGAGGGAATCTATCTTGATTCCTATCACTCGATCTTGATCAACCAATCCAAACCATTGAGGTATTGTTCTAAACCCCCTATGGTTGTGTTTAATCCTTTAAGTTGTTAGTAACAGATCCGGGCTAATAGGGTTTTACCGGTTATTGTTTTTCCGCTGCATGTTTATTTTGATCCCGGTCTTCAAAACCTTACAGTGGTATCAGAGCTATGTTACAATGATTTTAGGGTTAGAATCAATAGAAAATTTGTTGAACACGTGAAACCAGGAACCACCACAATCGCCGCCGCTGCCGCCGTGCACGATCGCCGCCGTCGGAGATTGCACCGCCGTGCGCCGCTATCGCGTCTCCACCCTCGACTGCCACCTTCGGGTGGAGCGTTTCCGGTTTGTTTGGTGGTTTCCCCTTTTTGTTAATTAGGCTTTTAGGGTTTCACGGTTTAAGCCCGTTTGGGGCTAATAAGGTTTTAACCTATCTTGATTGATTTGTTGGGCTTGTTAATTATGTTTAATTGGGCCCAAGCCCGTTTGGTTGATTTGGTTGTTTGCCATGATGGATTCGATTTAAGCCCAAGACCCGTGGTTGTCTTATTTTTTCTGTTGGTTAAATTAAAATGTATTTAATTCATGGGTTTTAATTTTTGCGATCTGCGTCTCATTTCCGATTTCAATGTAATGTAATAGTTAGGTTATGTTAGCCTAGCATAGCATTTGTAAATCGGAAGACCAAGGGAATCGAAGACGGCATCCCGGAGTCCATCTCGGTTGGCGGAGCTAATGGGAGTCGACATGCGGTGTCCTTAGGTTTTGGACCGGGGTTTTCGTGTGTGCTCACGAAAACCTTATAGTTGGGCATAATCGAATCCATGTTATGTGTTTGCATGTTTGTGGTTGTTTATTTCCATATTATTGCTTTAAATTATATGTTATAATTATTGCAATGGGTTTTTAAAATTGGAAATTTTATCACAATCACTAATATCAGTAAATTGTAAATGTTTTTACAAAATAATTTGATAAGCTATCAAACTAATACCGATTAGATAAGTTGTAAATGTTTTTACAAATAAATTTGATAAGTTATCAAATAATGAATTTTAATAAATATATTGGTACCGACTCAAATTAGTTTTAAAATTAATTAAACATTAAAATTGGAATGAGATCTGCAAAACCCTTAATGATAAAAAAAAGGTGAATTTTTTTCCCCACCCATATAAAACGGTTATCGAGCGCATAACTAGTCGATTTCGGGTGAGCATTGGCAAATCCCGGTCGGAAAAGTATGTTGTAAGATAAAGTGCCGACTCGCAAGATCATTGCACATTGTGTATTACCCGCCTGTAATGATAGTCGTGACCTGGACAATCAATTTTTGAGTTATTACTCGAAATAAAAATTGTATTGCCCAATCGTGAAAATTAGTGATGATCACATATGGAAGTTGCCTACCTAAATAATTAGTTTTCACCATTTGCGTATTGCCCAATCGTGAAAATTAATGAAATATGGATCTTACCTAAATTTTTTGAATTTTAAGGGTTATTCAATATTTTTAAACTAATACTAAAATCGAACTTTAATTTCTGTAGATGTCTGCTAATCAAGAAAACACAAACAACAATCTCTCCCAGTACACTTTTCAACCCATCCTCAACATTGGAATTCTGGATGGACAAAACTTCTTGGAATTGTTCTAATTGTTAAGTGTTGTCCTCTAATTCGAAAAGAAACTCTATATAATTGAGAATCCTTCTCCTAATCTTCCAGCAAGGAACGCCCCTGAAAGTGCTCACGTTGCTTATGATAAGTACTAAAGAGACTCTCTAAGCGTGTCCTATCTTATGCTAGCCTCCATGACTCCTGTCCTTCGGAAGGAGCATGAGGAATGGTCGGCCTGGGAAATTATTAACAACCTGAAGGCCATGTTTGGACTACAGATAAGACTTGAAAAGTTTAAGACTTTACGATCACTACATGCTTGTGTGATGAATAAGGGAACATAAGTCAGTACCCATGTATCAAGGATGAAAGGGTACATTGACCGATTGTCTCGATTAGGATGTCCTCTTGATCAAAAGCTAGGGGTCTATTATGTCCTCATCTCTTTGACTAAATCATATGATAGTTTTGTGCTCAAATATCACATGAATGGCTTGGACGTATCTCTTCATAAACTACGTAGTATGCTGAAAACTTTTGAAAAAGAGAACCGCTCCAAGTTGGAGAGAGAGCCAAAAATGTCTTGATGGTCAAGACACAAAGAGGAATAAGAGAGAAGAGGGATGGAAAAGTTATGACTGGAAAAGGAAAGGCAGAGACTGGAAGTTCCAGTCGAACCAAGAAGAATAATGATTCCCCTAGACTCAGTTTCATCCAAAAGGAACTATCCAGTTCTTCAGGCAAAGAAGGAGAAAAAGCTATGATAGCCGGACCTTCAGGTATGTTTACTATTGATTTATTCACTTCTGCTTATGATTCATGGGTATTGGATACCGGATGTGGAGCTCACATATGTGATTCTCCATAGGGATTAAGAAGTGAAAGGCAACTGCGACCAGGCCAGTTGGAGCTCAAGATGGGCAATGGGGCAAGAGTTGATGCTATGTCCCACGGGAAATATGATATGACCCTTCCAAATGGTCTAGTCTTGAAACTAAATGATTTTCTTTACGTTCCTAGTATCGTAAGAGACATTGTTTCAGTTGCACGTTTGAGACAAGATGGATTTATGTTTAAATTCCTTGATGATGGATCTATTTCTGCATGTTTGCATGGTATAATCTCTCCGGGGCTGGGGGAACAAAAAGGCGGTAAGACTTCTTTGCCGACAGCAACTTTCTGTAACTCGGGTAGGACCTTGGATGTCAGAATCTAGAGAGATATCTTACAAAATAGATCGTTAGGTCTAGGGTCTTGTCGGTCCGGAGGAATTCAAAACTTGTGGGGCCCTATCTATTCCATCTCTCGAGCCCCGAAGAAAACCCCCCTCCCCTTCGATATTTTATTGCTAGGCCAGTTAATGACATTTATGAAATAGATATTCATGGTGATCTCAATAGTAAATCGATATACAATGTGAATGCTAAACGACTTAAACAAGAATTAAGTCAAACATATTTGTGGCACTGTCGTCTTGGCCATCTAAACAAGAAGCGCATTGCCAAGCTCCAAGTGGACGGGATCTTGGAATCAACGGATGATTCTTTTGATAAATATGAATCATGTTTACTTGGGAAGATGACTAAGGCTCCTTTTAAAGGAAAACCCGAAAGGGAAAATGAATTGTTGGGAGTGATACATACAGATGTGTGCGGGCACTTCAATCCAACCTCAAGAAATGGTTGCTACTACTTCATTACATTTACTGACGATTACAGTAGATATAGATATGTTTATCTAATGAAGCACAAGTCTGAAAGCTTTGAAATTTTCAAAGAGTTTCAGAATGAAGTAGAGAACCAACTATGCAAGAAGACAAAAGCTCTTCGATCTGATTGAGGTGGTGAATATTTGAGCCATGAATTCACTGAGCATCTTAGTAAGCGTGGGATAGTATCCCAACTTATTCCACCAAGAACACCACAACATAATGGTGTGTCCGAAAGGAGGAACCGTACCTTGTTAGATATGGTTAGACATATGATGAGTCATACCAAGTTGCCTATGAGTTTTTGGGGATATGCTTTGCAAGCAACCGCCAAAATACTAAACAATGTCCCAACCAACAAGGTCGATAAGACTCCATATGAGATGTGGACTGGAAAGATTCCAAGTCTATCTTACATGAAACTCTAGGGATGTGATGCTTATGTTAGGCGAGAAGCTTCTAGGAAGCTAGAGCCCAGATCTGAGAAGTGCAATTTTGTAGGATATCCCAAAGAGACTATTGGGTATTATTCCTACAACCCCGGTGAGAACAAGATGTTCATTTCACGCAAGGCCGAGTTCCTAGAAAATGATTTTCTAACTAGGCCAAGTGATGGGGATAAGGTAGAACTTGAGGAAGTTCAGGAAACACCTAATGTACAGGTTGACACTAGCGCTCAACAAGATGTTGAACCTCAGCAAGATGCTAAGGATACCAACGAGAGACAAACGATCCAAAGGTCGGGGAGGATTTTTCAAGAGCCAGATAGAAACCTAGGGTTTCTAATAGGTTGTGACGATATGTTTGATGATGAACCGTCAAACTACCAATAGGCTGTGTCAGGTCTAGAATCTGACAAATGGAATGATGCTATGAAAGCCGAACTTCAATCCATGGTTGATAACCAGGTCTGGAATCTGGTGGATGCACCCAATGGTTGCAAAGTCGTACGGAGCAAATGGGTTTTCAAGAAGAAAACTAACATGGATGGGAATCAAGAAAGAATTGATCTGTACAAGAAGATTAAAGAACTTGAAGATTTAAATTTCAAAAGAGGACAAACTGAAATATTTTAACAAACCAGGCTCAGAATTCAAAATTTTATAATATTAAAGCTGGTCTGGGATAATCAAATTCTGAAAAAGGCACCTGCAAATTTATATGATTTCTCAAAAATGAAAATTTTTAATGAAACAAATGTAGGTGTTATCCCTAAACCAGTGAATTTTTCTCTGCCTGAAAGGATACCTTTTATTAAATCAGAGACTTTGTTTTCAGAAGAAGTTCCTCTAAAGTCTGATGAATCAAAAATTAAATCTGAAGATTGTTCAGAAATAAATTCAAAGATAAATTCTGATTTCAATTCTGAAGTTACTTCAGAAAATATTTCTGAGAATATATCAAAATCTGAAGAAAATTATGATGAATTTTCAGAAGCTGACTCCTCAGAAGATGCTGATGAAAATTCCAAAATATTTTTTGATGATTCTGATAATGAGTCTACTACTATAAAAGATTCAAGTATTTTTGCAAAAAGTATTACTCCCAATAAATTTTCAGAACTTATGAATGCTTCTGACTCAGAAGATGAAGATGATCAAATGATAAAAGTTATTGGCAAAGATGATAATGTTGTGTATAAACTACAATCTTCTATGACTGAAGGAGATAAACTAAAATCTATATTTGGCACATCTTCTGACTTTAACACCAGAGTTAAAAATTTTGAGCAAGGTCAATCTTCAAAATCTGCTTCAAACATTCAAAAAATTAACTCAATTGATTCAGAGATAAAATCTAAAAAGCATAAAAGAATCTCTTATACTAATCCTCATTTTTTGTCTGTTTCAGAGTTGTCCACTCTAGTTTGGAGAAAGAAAGGAGAGAGACTATCAAATTCAGACAAATTAGATAGTTTTCCTGCTTTACAAAAATGTGTTGTACCAAATATTAAAACAGTGAATAAAAAGCCTTTTGTTGATAAATCAAATGTTATTAACTCCTCTATGTCTTCTGCGATTGTTAATACTTTAAAAAAACATATTCACTGTATTACTTGTGGTCATCATAATTTTCATATAATCTCCAAGACTAACAAAAAGAATTTGATAAATTCTATTAAAAAATGTTCAGCTATATTGACAAATAAGCTTAAAAATAAAATTAAAAAGAAAAAGCAAAACAAAGTTAAAAGTTCTGAATCAAATTCTGAATTGAAAAATCTAAAGGCTAAGTTCAGAACCTCTAAATTTTCAACTAATATCAAAGGACCCATTCAGGAATGGGTACCTAAATCTCAATAATCTCTTTTGCAGATATGTCATGTGTGGGTCTAAGATTCCGGATGCTCAAGACACATGACTCATTTCAAAGAACTCCTAACTGATTATCATGAAAGATATGGAGGAACAGTTAGTTTTGGAAATAATGCTGTAGGAACCCAAATCTCATATTGAATCAATGATCTAATGAAAATATGTAAAGCGGAAGCAATTTAGATCAAACAGTTTATAAATGGAAGAACGATTAATCAAAATGAAGAACAATATTAAGATAGAAGCGTAGTCATATGATTAATCGTGATCATATATCTTACATGATTGGAATGAGGGTATTTGGAGATGGAGAGTTTCAAAGAAACAATCTCACATTCACAATTACAAAAGGGGAAGGGAATCCCTATTTATAGCCTAAAATAAGGAAAGTCAAATGACTAGTCTACGCTGCTTCTGGACGTGAAATATTTGGAGTTTGGGAAAACTCAAAACATAAACATTGTAGCTCAGTGTGTTAGCTTTCCACAGAAATTGGATTCACCTTCTTTGGAGCTCGGACGAATGAGATATGATCGTTTCCGTACAGTCGCGCAGATCTGTCCAGCAGCTTCTAGTTTAACATGTAACTTCTGATTATGTGAGTCTTCTGGGGTAAGGCATGTAATAATCCAGAAGCTCTGGTTCGTAATTCCAGAAGTCTCTGGATGCCTCTAGTCCAAAACCTCTGGTCCTTAGTCCAGAAGCTCGGGTCGTTCTTACAAGAAGCAGATCTAACTCGATGCGTAACAACTTTGCTTCAGCACACTACCGTCAACTTCGACGATTTAATGGGCCTTCTACAGATCGAATCACTGAAAACTCAAAACATGAAACTTGTAGATCCTTCTGTTTTCTATCCAGAGGCTTTTGAATCGCATGAATTGGTGATGGTATGAGAGAGATATGACCGATATGACACAGCATCGCAAATCTGTCAGCATCCTGATTTTTATTCAATGCCACAAAAATTGAATATGGGTTTGCATAACCAAATCACAACCAAAGCGTTGATTTCCAAACATTGGTTCTTGACATCGAAAATAACTCTTCATGACGTTATTTTAAGAGATCAAGTCTCTCATAAACATTTTATCAAACACCTTGTGTGCATAATCAATTTTTACCCAATTGGCAATGAATTTTCTTCCCAATAACCATCCGCATTTCAGATCTAATGAGAATAAATTTGTAGAATCGAATATAAATGAAATCAAAACTGAATTTGAATATAAATAAATTCAAACACAGATTTGAATGATATCTTCGAGAACAATTCGAAAACAAAGTATAAAAAGATGAATGTTATAGATCTAAAAATAAGATGAAATAAACTAGATTCAATGAGATAAAATCGACAGATTGGATCGTTTGATTTAAGCAAATCAATAGGCTCTGATACCAATTGTAGGAACCCAAATCTCATATTGAATCAATGATCTAATGAAAATATGTAAAGCGGAAGCAATTTAGATCAAACAGTTTATAAATGGAAGAACGATTAATCAAAATGAAGAACAATATTAAGATAGAAGCGTAGTCATATGATTAATCGTGATCATATATCTTACATGATTGGAATGAGGGTATTTGGAGATGGAGAGTTTCAAAGAAACAATCTCACATTCACAATTACAAATGGGGAAGGGAATCCCTATTTATAGCCTAAAATAAGGAAAGTCAAATGACTAGTCTATTACAATAAGACACGTCACAAGGAATCACTAACAAATCTTGTTATACGGTTATCATGTCATTTAACACGTGAAAGAATGTGTTACTGTTAAAGCATCCTCCAATATAAAGGCTCCACGTGTAAATGATGAAATCGTTCCTTGCTAAGTTATCGGGCTATGATGAGAAGAGCAACCAGACAGAAGTTCTGTCTATTCATACAGAAGCTTCTGTGGTCTTCTGACCTTCAGACTTCTAAAGTCTTCACTCCAGACTTCTGAAGTCTCTTCTTCTGAACGATCTCTGATCTTCCATACTTGAATCATAGGTTTTCCTTTTTACACTTTCAACACTAAAATTAGGGCTAACAAATGCAAAGGGATTTGTAAGAGGATATGGCACACTCAAAAAGGGAGAAGTGACAGTAATGAAGGTTTTTTATGTTGAAGGTTTAAAACATAATCTTTTCAGTATTAGTCAATTCTGTGACAAAAATTGGAAAGTGAATTTTGACATAGATTACTGTCATGTTCTGAGTACAGCAAATAAAAATGAATTAACTGCCTACAGAGATGGAGATATCTACACTTTTACTGCCTCAGGTCAACTGCAAGGTGTATGTTACATGTCTACATCAATGAGAAATGATAGTTGGCTTTGGCATATAAGAATGTCACATCTGAATTTCAAAGCCATTTCTGAACTAGACAAACATCACTCAGTTAGAGGTCTACCCAAGATCAGATTTGAAAAGAACACTCTTTGCTCTGCTTGTGAACTAGGGAAAATAAAGAGAAGTTCCCATCCTCTAAAAATGTTATCTTCATGCAAAGCTCCTTTAGAAATGTCACACATGGACTTGTGTGGACCAATGAAGACACAAAGCATGGGAGGAAAGAAATACATCCTGGTTATAGTTGATGAATATACAAGATATACATGGATTGAATTTCTTAGACTCAAATCTGAAACCTCTGAAAAGTTGATACCTTTTCTGAAGAAAGTTCAAGTTCTTCTTCAACTACCAATTCAAAAGATCAGAAGTGACAATGGAACAGAATTTACTAATTCTACACTTCAGAATTTTTTGGAATCTGTTGGTATTTCTCATAATTTTTCCATTGTAAGAACTCCTCAACAAAATGGGGTAGTTGAAAGAAAGAATAGAACTTTGGTAGAGGCTGCAAGAACTATGCTTGCATATTCAGAACTTCCTCTGTCTCTTTGGGCAGAAGCTATTGCTACTGCATGTTTTACTCAGAACAGAACCATTCTTAACAGAAAATTTCTTAAAACTCCTTATGAATTGTTAAAACAAAGAAAACCCTCTATTGATTATTTTAAAATTTTTGGTTGCAGGTGTTTTCTAAAGAATAATACTCCACAGCATATAGACAAATTTGCACCAAAAGGTGTTGCTGGGATATTTGTTGGCTACTCTCAAAGATCTAAAGCATATAGAGTCCTTATCAAGGGAACACAAAGGATCATTGAGACTACAAATGTTAGATTTCATGAGCCAACATTGACTTCGAATGAACGATTCGTAACTCGTACATAACCTAGTTTCTGAAAGTTTGGACTCCGAAAACAATAAGAAATCTTTTTCTAAATCTCAAAAGACAAATCCAGATGAATTGTGTAAAGACTTATTTGACATTTCTGTAAATGTTTCTGCAGATTATCAGAATCCTTCTCTTCTCAGAAGTTCTAATGATTCAAACATTTCAGAAATACAAACTCCAAGCACTTCAGCTCCACCCCTCTCAACCTCAAATACAGAACATTCAACTACTGAACATATACATTCAACTTCTGAACCAATTCCTATTCATTCAGAACAAATTCATATAAATTCTGAACAAGTTCAACCAACTTCTGAACCCGATTCAGAAATTCCAATTCTTTCAGAATTTATTCCTTCTGAATTTGAGAATGTACATAATTTTCCTTTTGAAGGGGAGACTTCAGATTTACATTCATTGATCAATCATGATACTGACACTCAAGAAATTATTGATGACTATGACTCTTTGAATAATGTCTCATCTGTTTAACCACTACCAAATGTGAACAAATGGACATCAAATCATCCAGTACATCAAATAATTGGAGATCCATCAAAAGGTGTACAAACAAGATCTGCAACAGCAAATGAATGTCTGTATGTGAATTTCTTAAGCAATATAGAACCCAAAAAAACATATGAGGCACTTCAGGATCCAGACTGGATTCTAGCTATGCAAGAAGAGTTAAATCAGTTTGAAAGGAACAAAGTCTGGAGATTGATACCAAAGCCTAAAGGAAAATCAATCATTGGCACTAAATGGGTCTTCAGAAACAAAAAAGATGAAAATGGTATTGTTGTAAGAAATAAGGCAAGGCTTGTAGCAAAGGGGTATTGCCAACAAGAAGGCATTGATTATGATGAAACATTTGCTCCTGTTGCTAGACTAGAAGCAATTCGAATATTCCTTGCTTATGCTGCTCACAAGAACATGAAGGTCTACCAAATGGACGTTAAATGTGCATTTTTGAATGATATTCTTCATTAAGAAGTTTATGTTGAGCAACCAGAAGGATTTGTAAGCAAAGAATTTCCAAATCATGTTTATATTTTGGATAAAGCCTTATATGGTCTCAAGCAAGCACCAAGAGCATGGTATGATACTCTTACAACTTTTCTTCTGAATTCCAAATTCAAAAGAGGTACTGTTGATACTACCTTATTTCTGAAAAAGGAAGGTGATGATCTGATATTAATACAAATATATGTGGATGATATTATATTTGCTTCTACTAATCCAAAATTTTGTAGAAATTTTGAGAAAATCATGCAAACAGAATTTGAAATGAGTATGATGGGAGAGTTGACATTTTTCCTTGGTCTTCAAGTTAAACAACTTCCCACTGGCATATTCATTAATCAATCTAAGTATGTCTCTGACTTACTTAAGAAGTTTGACATGACTGATTGTTCAAGTATTCAAACTCCAATGGCCACTGCAACTAAGCTAGAACCTCGATTTAAATGGCAATTCCGTTGATCGTAAAAAGTACGAGGCATAATTGGATCTTTGCTTTACTTAACTGCTAGTAGACCAGATATAATGTTTGCTACATGTATTTGTGCCAGATATCAAGCTAATCCTAAGGAATCTCACCTTCTAGCTGCAAAAAGAATACTTAGATACCTAAAAGGTTCTCCTTCATTGGGACTTTGGTATTCTAAGGATTCTAATTTTGAGTTAACAGCATTTACAGATGCAGATCATGATGGTTGCAAATTAGACAGGAAAAGCACTTCTGGATCATGTCAGTTTCTGGGTGATAGACTAGTTAGCTGGTCTTCAAAGAAACAAAATTGTGTTTCTAACTCTACAGCAGAAGCTAAATATGTAGCAGCTGTAATATGTTGCTCACAAGTAATCTGGATGCAAATTCAAATAAAAGACTATGGTTACCCTTTCAAAAAGATTCCTTTGTATTGTGATTCAAAGAGTGCCATAGCCATCACTGTCAATCCTGTTCAGCATTCAAAAACCAAGCACATTGATGTAAGATATCATTTTATCAAAGATCATGTGGAAAAAGGTAATATTGAAATGTTTTTTGTTCAGACAGATTATCAGTTAGCTGATTTATTTACCAAAGCACTTGATGAAAAACGATTTAATTTTTTGCTAAGTAAATTGGGCATGATGAATATGTCTATGTGAGTATGAACCACAATATTTTTTTTGTAGGTTATATTCTCAATTTTTTTTTTCATTTCTCTAACACTTGTATCTTTTTGTGTTAAAATGTGCATTATTCAAGGGGGAGAATCATATTTGTTTTTGGTTCAAAAGGAGGTGTTTCTAGAAAGTTGAAAGCCAGTCTTACACACCAACACTAAGAAAACTGAACAACCTTCTTAGATAAAATTGTTTTCATTGTTCAAACCTACTTCTGAACTTTCAAAAAAGATTTATATTGTTCAGAAGTTTGTAGTTTTAAATGATTTTTGGATGATTAAAGACATGAATGTTTAGTTCTGAACTAAATGTTCTAGTTCTGACGTTCTTCTGAACTATTCTTTTCTTCAAAACTTCTGAACTTCTTCTCAGAAGTTATGACCTACTTCTGAAGTTTTTGAATTTTTTTCTCAGAACTTCTTTTTCCGTTAGATTTTTTCATTTACGCGTGTGCCACGTGTTTTAATCTCATTGGCCAAACCTTAAACACACGTCGCTTAAACGGTTCACCTATTCAAAATAAATGATGATTAGTTATCTAATCTCGAGTGCTTTTTGGCCACGTGTCATTAGAACGTATAATTTGAACGTCTAAATTCATTCTTTCTTCACCTTCTTTATTTTTTTTTCCCGATTTCTGTGTTCTATACTCATCAATCTCATTCGACTTTCTGTTTCTAATCAACAATTTCTAATCAACAATGTCGTCTTCGAATGTCTGGGCTTCTACTTCTTCAAGTATCAATGGCAGCAATGGATCTTCAGTAAAACAAAAATTAATGGTGGGACAGATTGAAATTCCTCTGAATGATGATCAATCAATCCAGGATACAGCTACAAATGTGATTTCTCAAGCCGGACCTTCAAATGCTGTTTCTAGTGAATCTCAAACTCCAACTGAAGGTAGTGATTTCTCAAAATTGTATGTTCCTGCAGATAAATTACTTGAAATCAAAAAGAACAACTGTGCCCTAAACTTTAAGTCTACAGATTTCAATGAGGATCAAATGATTTTGATTGAAATTCTGAAACATCATCCCTTAAGAACCCTTCTCTTAAGAAAATTCTCTGTTTCTGCTTCTTACCTACAACAGTGGTGGTTTTATGCTGAGGTAGATGAATCTGAAGATGTGATAGTGTCCTATGTTCATTCTTCAAAAGTTTGTTTTCTGTGGATGATATAAGAAATCTTCATTACTTATCCAAAGTAGATGAAGTTCTTGGGAAAACTTCATATGATCCTATTCCGACTTCTTCAGAAATGATTTCAGATTTTATGAGTCTGGGTTACTCTGAACACTTGAATGCTTTAAGCTCATTCAGAAGAAAATGTTTGCCTCCTATCTGGTATTGCCTGTTTTCTATTCTGAATACATGTTTATCTGGGAAAAGCTCAAGTCTGGATCAAGCATCAACAAATGGGAGAATTATTTTTCATGGTGTTGCTTTCAATAAGCACTATGATTATGCTTCTCTTATCTTTGAAGAAATGAAGACTGCCATCTCAAAGAAATCCACTTTCAACTACATTCCTTTTCAACGATTCTTCCAATCTCTTATCAAAGGAGCAATGAAAGCAGAACCCGCTATTCCTACACTGCCACATGAGGTACATGTTCCTATCTTCTCTATGGATAGCCTAAGATCACCTAACCCAAAGGCTCAATTTCCAAATGCTATTCCACTGCCATCACATCTTATTGAACTTGTGAAACTTCCAAATAGGATTGTGAGTGAGTATTTAGAATCAATGGGATTACCTGAACCAGTGATCCCTTCCCCTGATTCCAACCAGAGTGGTGAGAATGTGAGGATGTCTAGAATTCATAAGAAGAGTGGGGAGACTGTTCAAGGGGGAGAACAGTCTCATGGTGTGAAGAGGAAAAATGTGAATGAGAGAGTGGGTAGAAGAGTAAGAAAAAGAACTGAGGAGGGGAGAACACAGATAAAAGACAAACAAATGCGTGAACCAACCGTTACAAGCCGGGCACCCACATTATCTATTATTCCACAATCTTTGGTGGATAATATTGAAAGAGCCAGTGAGCCCATGGCAACTTCGTTTAACCCCCCCAGCCACTCATCTTTCTCTCAACAGTTAGATGTTTCATTAACACATATGGGGCAAGCGGCTTATAATCCATTAGGACCCCATTTGGAGGTTCCTTTTGTTGAAAATGACGGAAATATGTCCCCCCTTCACTGCTTTGAGCACACTAGGTCTGAGAATCCACTAAACATTGAGCCTTCTGAACCACTTAATGTGGCATCCATTCACACTAGCACACATCTTTCAGATGTCCATAAGCAAAGTGTTTGTCACATTGCCTCAACAACCATAGATATTCCAATTTCTGGAAATCAAGGATTGGTTGGAAGCCCTGGTGGAGTGAACATCACAAAAGCTCCATTTACATAATCATATGTGGTTCATGATGCCTTCGTGGCTCATACAGGCCAACCTTCTTCTGAAGGATTGTCAACAAGGCCATCTGTTAGTCTTGGTGTTTTTCCCACATCTTCTGAATTCTCAGAATTCAAGGATTCCTGTACTTCTGAATTTGCAAAGATTCAGAAGGACATATTGGAATTGACGGATTCAACCAAAAAGGTGATGGAGGATAGATTACAAAAGCATGGGGAGGATGTCATTCTTAAGTTGAACAGTTACCAAGTTCAGACTTCGAATGATCTGAAGTGTTTTCAGCAAGCACTGTTAAATGCTTTTTCTGAGGTTTCTTCTTCAATTTCTTCTCTAAAGTCCTCTAATGCTACTTCTTCCACAGCACAGCCAGAGTCTTCTTCTTTTGCAACTAAGGAAGATCTTGCTCAGATTTTATCTCAACTAACTTCTATTCAAAACTCTCAGGCTAATCTTAGCTCTAGGCTATCTATTCTTGAATGCAGACCTATTTCAGATACTTCAAAGAGATGTCTTGATGATCAGCTTGCTGATAATCAAGAGGGGGAGAAGCGACAAAGGGTGTCTGAATCAGAACCTGAAGACATAGAAATTGTACAAGTACAAACTTCTGAAAGACCTTCTGAAGGTGTTCAGAATGTTCAAATTATGGAGTCTTCAAGAGTTTCTGAAGCAATTTATGATTCTGAAGAACAAGCAGATGAAGGATATGAAAGATAATTCATATCTGCTGAACAAGAAAAACAAGTTTCAGATGATTCTGAAGAACAAGCAGATGAAGGATATGAAACAGAAAAGGTGGATCTTGATTCTGAAGGTTTTCTAAGCTCTGACAAAACTGATATTATCCCTGATTCAAATGAAGAAATGATAAGGGAGTATTTGGCGTTTGAAGATGTTATTGGAGAGCCTAGTGATCTCTCAGATGTCATTCTTTTTGAAGATGATGCTTCTGAAGTTAGTATGGGAGAAAGTTCTGAAGCTATAAAAGACTTGGTAGTGTGGAAGCCACAAGAATCTATAAATAAAGTCTACAAAAAGGTCTCTGAAGATCTTTGGAAAATTCTGAGTGATCTTTGCTGGAATCAAGTCTTCTTCAATGAGCCTAAAGGTCTGAAAAATAGAATCCTAGATGAAAGGTTTTCTGTGGTAAGAAAGTTTATAAATTAATCAGATGAAAGCTTTGAAGTTGATTTTGATCTGTCTCACATGGGAGATATGGAGATTGCAGATGAAATACTCATGGTATTTTCTGAAAAAATTGAAGTCAGAGTTCGTCCTTGCATCATTATTCCAAAGTTTGACTTATTTCTTCTTGAAGAACCAATTCTGGATCAAATTTATGAAAAAAGAAGATATATTTCAATATGGAGAAGATTACTTGATGATTCCTGAAGAAAATTATGTTAATAAGTTCAGAAGTAATCTAAGAAATGCAACTCTGGAAGATTTTGTAGATGGTAATTTGTCAGAAGATCAAATCTCCAAGATAAGAACTTATGTTCAGAACCATGGTATTCAGAATCAAAATGACTCTACTCTCATCAAAAGGATCAGGTGTATCACTAAAGTAGTTGAAGATAATTTGATAATTTACAGATTTGGGGTAGAAAGAAGAGATGGGTCACTTTCTGAATTTACTCAGCATGATCTTTACAAGCTCAAACTTCAAGACAAGCTAAATGTACTCCAATTTTGTGTTACCAGAGGTGAAGTAGAGATGGTTTTTGAAATAAGGAGAATCCTTGGCATCTATATCAGGAATATCATCAAGCATGATTTCCAGTTGGCCTTGGAACATGGCTTATCAAAGATCAATCTTTTAGAACCTACAAATCTCTCTACTACAGCTTTGAAAAGATTTTTCACCAACCCAGATATTGGATTCAGATATTCAATAAATGGAAACAAAACTTTCTTAGCTTCAGATATTCCAAAATATTCAACCTCTTCTCTGAATTGGTTTCTGAATTATTCTGAAAATTTTGTTGATGATGTCAACATCAGAG
Source organism: Silybum marianum (assembly GCA_036898165.1). NCBI lineage: Eukaryota > Viridiplantae > Streptophyta > Magnoliopsida > Asterales > Asteraceae > Silybum > Silybum marianum. The sequence goes on from CM072543.1 coordinate 18,304,652, forward strand.
AAGAAATTAAATACTTAATCAAATAAAGGATTCATTTCAGAGAGAACATCAGAAGAAGTTTTTTAGCTGGTCACAAGGAGATAAACAACCTAAGAAGAGAAGATTTCTGGTTAAGCAATACTTATGACTTTCAAGTTCATACTAAAAAGCAAGATCTGGAAGAAATTCAGAAATTCTCCTTGAACATTAAAAGTCCAGAATTTTCTCAAGAGTCAAGGGATAAAGGGAAAGAAGTTATCTCTGAATCTGTTCCTGAAGATGTTGATCAAGCAATTCCAGCAACTGTAGAAGAAGAACAACAGATTGAAAGAATTAAAGGAAGTGACTTTACCATGTTTGTTGAATATTTTCATCCAGAAATGTTCATGGAATATGAACAAAAGTTCAATTACATTGATTGCTGGATTCAGAAATCCTTTGGCTGGAAACAATGGTATTCAAATATCATTAGAAAGTTAAGAATTCCTCTTATTGAAGCCAGAAGTGAAAGCCCAATTGTCAAGGTGATAAATGTAGATCTGAAGTCAAAGAACAATTACAAGTATGCATTTTTCACTGTTGAAAGACAAAATGGAGAAGTATCAACATTTTCTGAAGCTGATTTCCAGAATGTGCACCTCAGAGATTTAATCAGAGTATACTGAAGTCTCTATCCTTTCCATGACTCAATCACCAAATTCAGAAAATCCTTTCCTGTGATCGAGAGATGGACTATACAGAGAATTCATTTGGTACAAAGACCGATTTTCAAGTTGCATATGTTCTTAATAGAGATCAAGTTCATCCGAGCGGACCAAATGCGAATTTACCGTAGATTCCAAACTTGAAGAAAAGCACTTTATTATTGCATCCACCGGCTTTGTATGCAAATGCTTCAAGGAACTACTCTTTGTGAGATTTGAAGAATTTCACAAATGCCGCAATGGAACTCTTATGGCTATCGAGAGATAGATTGGTTAAAAGACAAAACAAAAGACCAAGGAATTTATCTAATGAAGATTGGGAAAAGCATAAAATACTTGCCAAAGAAATGATAAGAGTTGCGAAACTATTATTGGAGTATAGAAGTTTAATTCGAAGGATGTAAGAGAGATACTTAATTTCCGGAATTATGATTTAAACTTTTGAAGCTAAGGGGAGATTGATAGGTATATCGAATAGCTTCAAAAGAGGCGGGTTACGAAGATATGCAGATCTGAAGATAGAAGCTCAGAACTCAGAGAAAGTCAGAAAACACCTAAGGCATAACTTCTGAAGTGTCAACTTCAGAAGTTCTGAAGGTTCTGAACATGTTTCTGAAGATACTTCTGAAGGTGCTTCTGAAGAAGTTCTGAAGAAGTTCAGAACTATTTCTGAACATGTCTGTCACAAATGTACTGTCTGTTTAGCATTTTCTCTCTTGTATAAATAGTTGTTAGATAGTCTGTTAGAACTAACGTTTCATAATCTTGTAATACAGTATTGTAATATCTTTCATTTGATCAATACATATGACATTTGGCTATCAGATCTAATTCCATATTCTACTTTCTTCATTATATTGATTGTTAAGGGTCCTAACATCATTTCGATGAATCAGAAGCTATGATGCAATCAAATGCACATCAGAGAATGTGCAGACCTGAAGCTGTCCAGAAGCTTCTTTACATGTGTAGAAGTTCAAATTTCCAAAAGCTTCATCAGAAGCTTAATCGTAGTATAACCAGAAGCTTAATAAATGGCTGTCTGTATTAAGACCGAACTTGCAGCCGCCCAGAAAAGCTCTAGTAGCATGAATTTACAGCAACCAGCAAATTGAGCAGCAACCATGAAGACTAATGTATTCATTTGTAGATGGAGGTTCTTGAAGGCAGCCTTTTGATTAATATTACTTGTCAACAAATCTTTTTATGCTTAAATTTCCAGAAGCTTTCAGAAGCTATTTTTCAGAAGAATAAATTTTACATGTGCAAGAATTTATGGAGTTTTCAGAAGCTTTTCAGAAGCTCCATCAGACCATAATAAAAAGCATGAGCAGAATCTCCTCTTAATAGATCTGTTCCATCACAGAGCCAACCGGCAGATTTTTTTTCTCCCAGAGCTGTCCAGAAGTCTCTGCAAAGCTGTTCAGAATCTTTATTCAAAAGGCAACTGATGCAGAAGATGCACAGAGCTTATTTTGATGAAACGTGCTTGTGAAGATTTAATTTCAGTTTATTAGATATGATCAGTTTTGTACATGTGTGTATGTGTTTTGATTAAATTTGATATCCCTCCTTCATTGGGCATATTTTTAGCACTAAGTAGATGGTTGATCTTTGATCACATCCTGTTGTCTGCTTGAGTTCATAGCTTCTAAGCATCTTGGTAGTAGGACTGTTGATCTTTGATCTGACCTTATATAAATCCGAGATTGGACTCTCTTCTTTCATTTGGGTTCAATTTACAAAGAATCAATAACCTATTTCAGTTTAAAATTTGTTGCTACCCATTGGTAATTTTATCTAGCAATATACCTTGATCCGAACTGATTATGGCTCAAGACTGTTCAAATTTTCAATTGTTGTGTCGGTCAAATTCCAAAACAGGAAGTTTTAGCTGCTAATTGGTTTAAAAACAGAAAAGAGATTGTTCATAAGACTCAAATGGAGCTGTTGATTGGTTGAATTTTCTTTGAGTAGGAAATGTCATGATCTCTTTTGAACATAATTTAGTTCATGTTTTGTTTGAATCTTGAGCTGATACAAAGCACTTAAAAGCAACATATATATATATATATCCCGAATTGGTTAATTTGGATAGTAGAATTCAAAATCTATTATCTGAAAAGAGCTTAAGATTCTGCAGGTGGCTGATATGCACTATGATGATGGCAGGAAGACTCATTGTGAAAACGTGTTACCAAAGCAGTTTTTCACATTGCTCTGATCTTAACACCAGTGTTTTCATTAATAGTATGATCCAAGGGGTGAGACAAGAAGGAATAAGCTCTGATCTGTGAATTCTGGGTTCTTCACAACTTTAGTTGAAGCAGGAGATGTGAAGGGTGTTTTTAATGGTCATGATCATTTGAAAGATTTATCTGGGAAGTTAAGTGGGGCAACCTAAAGATCCTCATTTTTGAAGTGCTTATCAATGATAGCCATGATATGATCACCATCAACGTAGAGAATAGATCAGAAGCTTACCATCAAAAGATTAATGGAGTTTTCAGAAGCTTGCGATAAGAAGTGACTATATGAAAGCTGCTGGTGATGTTGTTGCTGAATTGTTAAAAATTGCAGCATTGGAGGAACTTAAAAAGACAATCGATGGGTTACTGCATTGCTTTAAGAACTTGAAAATGATGGCAAGGATGTCTTGGAGGACATTGAACCCACTCATCGTGAGATTTATGGCAGATTGCATTAGTTGAAGATGCCAAATTTGAAAGTGAGGATGGTAGTGCTGGTTCTGGTTTTGCTGAAGGATCACGCCAATTGGAGTCTAGTACTTCATAATTTGAGGAGCAAGATTCGATTCCTTCAGGCAATTTCTTGATTTGATCCTAAGATAAGGATGTCATGATGGAGTTTTTAATCACAGTTTTTTTTATCCAATTACTCTATATCGCGATCTCACTCATGCTTCTGGTCTTTCACAACGACAGAGCATAGAGACCAGAATATATTTCTAATCATTTCGATGAATCAGAAGCTATGATGCAATCAAATGTACATCAGAGAATGTGCAGACCTGAAGCTGTCCAGAAGCTTCTTTACATGTGCAGAAGTTCAAATTTCCAGAAGCTTCATCAGAAGCTTAATCGTAGTATAACCAGAAGCTTAATAAATGGCTGTTTGTATTAAGACCGAACTTGCAGCCGCCCAGAAAAGCTCTGGTAGCATGAATTTACAGCAACCAGCAAATAGAGCAGCAACCATGAAGACTAATGTATTCATTTGTAGATGAAGGTTCTTGAAGGCAGCATTTTGATTAATATTACTTGTCAACAAATCTTTTTATGCTTAAATTTCCAGAAGCTTTCAGAAGCTATTTTTCAGAAGCATAAATTTTACATGTGCACGAATTTATGGAGTTTTCAGAAGCTTTTCAGAAGCTCCATCAGACCATAATAAAAAGCATGAGCAGAATCTCCTCTTAATAGATCTGTTCCATCACAGAGCCAACCGGCAGATTTTTTTTCTCCCAGAGCTGTCCAGAAGTCTCTGCAAAGCTGTTCAGAATCTTTATTCAAAAGCGATGCAACATATCTGTATGGGTAAAGGCAACTGATGTAGAAGATGCACAAAGCTTATTTTGATGAAACGTGCTTGTGAAGATTTAATTTCAGTTTATTAGATATGATCAGTTTTACTACATGTGTGTATGTGTTTGATTAAATTTGATCTCCCTCCTTCATTGGGCTAATTTTTAGCACTAAGTAGATGGTTGATCTTTGATCACATCTTGTTGTCTGCTTGAGTTCATAGCTTCTAAGCATCTTGGTAGTAGGGCTGTTGATCTTTGATCTGACCTTATATAAATCCGAGATTGGACTCTCTTCTTTCATTTGGGTTCAATTTACAAAGAATCAATAACCTATTTCGGTTTAAAATTTGTTGCTACCCATTGGTAATTTTATCTAGCAATATACCTTGATCCGAACTGATTATGGCTCAAGACTGTTCAAATTTTCAATTGTTGTGTCGGTCAAATTCCAAAACAGGAAGTTTTAGCTGCTAATTGGTTTAAAAACAGAAAAGAGATTGTTCATAAGACTCAAATGGAGCTGTTGATTGGTTGAATTTTCTTTGAGTAGGAAATGTCATGATCTCTTTTGAACATAATTTAGTTCATGTTTTGTTTAAATCTTAAGCTGATGCAAAGCGCTTAAAAGCAGCATATATATATATATCCCGAATTGGTTAATTTGGATAGTAGAATTCAAAATCTATTATCTGAAAAGAGCTTAAGATTCTGCAGGTGGCTGATATGCACTATGATGATGGCAGGAAGACTCATTGTGAAAACGTGTTACCAAAGCAGTTTTTCACATTGCTCTGATCTTAACACCAGTGTTTTCATTAATAGTATGATCCAAGGGGTGAGACAAGAAGGAATAAGCTCTGATCTGTGAATTCTGGGTTCTTCACAACTTTAGTTGAAGCACGAGATGTGAAGGGTGTTTTTAATGGTCATGATCATTTGAAAGATTTATCTGGGAAGTTAAGTGGGGCAACCTAAAGATCTTCATTTTTGAAGTGCTTATCAATGATAGACAGATATGATCACCATCAACGTAGAGAATAGATCAGAAGCTTGCCATCAGAAGATTAATGGAGTTTTCAGAAGCTTGCGATAAGAAGTGACTATATGAAAGCTGCTGGTGATGTTGCTGCTGAATTGTTAAAAATTGCAGGATTGGAGGAACTTAAAAAGACAATCGATGGGTTACTGCATTGCTTTAAGAACTTGAAAATGATGGCAAGGATGTCTTGGAGGACATTGAACCCACTCATCGTGAGATTTATGGCAGATTGCATTAGTTGAAGATGCCAAATTTGAAAGTGAGGATGGTAGTGCTGGTTCTGGATTTGCTGAAGGATCACGCCAATTGGAGTCTAGTACTTCATAATTTGAGGAGCAAGATTCGATAGCTTTAGGCAATTTCTTGATCTGATACCTATGATAAGGATGTCATGATGGAGGTTTTAATCACAGTTTTTTTTTATCCAATTACTCTATATCGCGATCTCACTCATGCTTCTGGTCTTTCAGAACGACAGAGCACAGAGACCAGAATATATTTCTAATCATTTCGATGAATCAGAAGCTATGATGCAATCAAATGCACATCAGAGAATGTGCAGACCTGAAGCTGTCCAGAAGCTTCTTTACATGTGCAGAAGTTCAAATTTCCAGAAGCTTCATCAGAAGCTTAATCGTAGTATAACCAGAAGCTTAATAAATGGCTGTTTGTATTAAGACCGAACTTCCAGCCGCCCAGAAAAGCTCTGGTAGCATGAATTTACAGCAACCAGCAAATTGAGCAGCAACCATGAAGACTAATGTATTCATTTGTAGATGGAGGTTCTTGAAGGCAGCCTTTTGATGCAGAATCTTTATTCAAAAGGCAACTGATGCAGAAGATGCACAAAGCTTATTTTGATGAAACGTGCTTGTGAAGATTTAATTTCAGTTTATTAGATATGATCAGTTTTATACATGTGTGTATGTGTTTTGATTAAATTTGATATCCCTCCTTCATTGGGCAAATTTTTAGCACTAATTAGATGGTTGATCTTTGATCACATCTTGTTGTCTGCTTGAGTTCATAGCTTCTAAGCATCTTGCTAGTAGGACTGTTGATCTTTGATCTGACCTTATATAAATCCGAGATTGGACTCTCTTCTTTCATTTGGGTTCAATTTACAAAGAATCAATAACCTATTTCGGTTTAAAATTTGTTGCTACCCATTGGTAATTTTATCTAGCAATATACCTTGATCCGAACTGATTATGGCTAAAGACTGTTCAAATTTTCAATTGTTGTGTTGGTCAAATTCCAAAACAGGAAGTTTTAGCTGCTAATTGGTTTAAAAACAGAAAAGAGATTGTTCATAAGACTCAAATGGAGCTGTTGATTGGTTGAATTTTCTTTGAGTAGGAAATGTCATGATCTCTTTTGAACATAATTTAGTTCATGTTTTGTTTAAATCTTGAGCTGATGCAAAGCGCCTAAAAGCATCATATATATATATATATCTCGAATTGGTTAATTTGGATAGTAGAATTCAAAATCTATTATCTGAAAAGAGCTTAAGATTCTGCAGGTGGCTGATATGCACTATGATGATGGCAGGAAGACTCATTGTGAAAACGTGTTACCAAAGCAGTTTTTCACATTGCTCTGATCTTAACACCAGTGTTTTCATTAATAGTATGATCCAAGGGGTGAGACAAGAAGGAATAAGCTCTGATCTGTGAATTCTGGGTTCTTCACAATTTTAGTTGAAGCAGGAGATGTGAAGGGTGTTTTTAATGGTCATGCTCATTTGAAAGATTTATCTGGGAAGTTAAGTGGGGCAACCTAAAGATCTTCATTTTTGAAGTGCTTATCAATGATAGCCATGATATGATCACCATCAACGTAGAGAATAGATCAGAAGCTTACCATCAGAAGATTAATGGAGTTTTCAGAAGCTTGCGATAAGAAGTGACTATATGAAAGCTGCTGGTGATGTTGCTGCTGAATTGTTAAAAATTGCAGCATTGGAGGAACTTAAAAAGACAATCGATGGGTTACTGCATTGCTTTAAGAACTTGAAAATGATGGCAAGGATGTCTTGGAGGACATTGAACCCACTCATCGTGAGATTTATGGCAGATTGCATTAGTTGAAGATGCCAAATTTGAAAGTGAGGATGGTAGTGCTGGTTCTGGTTTTGCTGAAGGATCACGCCAATTGGAGTCTAGTACTTCATAATTTGAGGAGCAAGATTCGATTCCTTCAGGCAATTTCTTGATCTGATACCTAAGATAAGGATGTCATGATGGAGTTTTTAATCACAATTTTTTTTATCCAATTACTCTATATCGCGATCTCACTCATGCTTCTGGTCTTTCACAACGACAGAGCACAGAGACCAGAATATATTTCTAATCATTTCGATGAATCAGAAGCTATGATGCAATCAAATACACATCAGAGAATGTGCAGACCTGAAGCTGTCCAGAAGCTTCTTTACATGTGCAGAAGTTCAAATTTCCAGAAGCTTCATCAGAAGCTTAATCGTAGTATAACCGTGTTTAATAAATGGCCGTCCGTATTAAGACCGAACTCCTACGCTCAGAAAGCTCTGGTAGCATGAATTTACAGCAACCAGCAAATTGAGCAGCAACCATGAAGACAAATGTATTCATTTGTAGATGGAGGTTCTTGAAGGCAGCTTTTTGATTAATATTACTTGTCAACAAATCTTTTTATGCTTAAATTTCCAGAAGCTTTCAGAAGCTATTTTTCAGAAGCATAAATTTTACATGTGAAAGAATTTATGGAGTTTTCAGAAGCTTTTCTGAAGCTCCATCAGACCATAATAAAAAGCATGAGCAGAACCTCCTCTTAATAGATCTGTTCCATCACAGAGCCAACCGACAGATTTTTTTTCTCCCAGAGCTGTCCAGAAGTCTCTGCAAAGCTGTTCAGAATCTTTATTCAAAAGCGATGCAACATATCTTTATTCAGAAGCTTCAGAGCTTAATCAAAAAGCCTTCAGAACCTGTGCAAGCTGTCCAGAAGTTAAACATTTCATAAGCTCAACCAGAGCTTAATGAGACAGCTTAATTAGAGCTTAATGGGACAGAACTTTTCAGAAGCAATTTTCAGGAAGCTTCGATCAGAAGTCGTACAGGCCTTCTGAAAGCCATCCATAAGTTTTGATCATAAGCTGTCAGAAGTTGATGTTCAGAAGTCATGTAAGGGCTTAGTCTGAATCAGAAGAGGTTGGTTGTTGTCCAGAAGTATTTGCAAGCTGTCGAGAAGCTTCTGCAACCTCTGTATACGTACATAAGTGCAGAAGTGCAGAAAATGCACATCAGAGAAAATGCAAAACCTCTACAAAGCTGCCCAGAAATTCAGATCAGAAGTTGCAAAACAGAAGTAATCCAGAAGCTCTAAATGATGTTTTCGTGGTGTTCGGTGCGATCATAACTCACAAACTCCACCATGGACCAGAGACAGATCAGGGGTAGTCTAGAGCATCAAAATCAAAGTACGTTGGTACAGAACTCACAATGATCCGAAGCCCGTAACCTGATTATTTTTCGGTTTTCTGACAGCATTGCGTTGTTTCAGAAACACGCGCACATCTATTTATTTGAAGCTCCAATCTACATGAATCCAGTTTCTTTGGAACGATAACACACAGATGCAATATTTTGAAGTTTTGAGTTTTCTCAAATTCTGTGAGCTGATATGTCTTATTTACTGTCAAAGTCTGCTGACTAATGCTGGAACGAAAGCAATGATTTTCACTCATTCTCCTTCCGATTTTAGATGGGTGTTCGCATGTCCGTTCTTCCTGGATTCACGATACACATGTGACATATTTATTTTCACTATCTCCTCTGTTTTTCAATCTAATGCTCGGAGCTGAACTCAACTCAAAGAGGTCTAAAGCTTCAAATTCTTTGTTTTAACGACTGTGTTGCGGAGCTAAGGGGAAACTTGCACAACTCACTCAATTTTCATTCTAATTGGTTAAATCAAAGTTTGTTGATAAGCTAAAAGGCTGAAGTTCAATGTGCCTCTTTTATGTTTTCTCTCAATAAGTCTCCTTAATGGTCAAAAACAGCGATAAAGTTGAGTCATGAAAGCTGGACAAAATGTGTAAAATGTCTCGGTTTTTCAAGAATATGAGCCTACATTTGAGGGGGAGCTTGTAACGCCTTGAAGAATTGAAGATTGGTACATAAGAGCTTCTAAAGAAAGAAAGCAAAGGGGAGTTTTGTTGATGATGCTTTCTTTATAAAACTTTAGGGGGGATTGTTAGATCTAATTAGCCCCAATTAGATAGAAAGTTTTATAAAGAATTGTATTTTGGGCTTTTTAGTGTGTTATAGGCTTGGGCTTAATATATGTAATGGACACCTATATAAATGGTGTCTAGGTAAAGTTGAATACATGAATATGATTTGATGATTTGATGATTAATGTTCTTTAATTCTCTATCTCTTCTCTACATTATATGGAGTCTTCTCAATTGTTGCTAGTTTGGGATCTAAAATTTGGTATCAGAGCCTATTGATTTGCTCAAATCAAATGATCCAATCTGTTGATTTTATCTCATTGAATCCAGTTATATCATCTCATTTCTAGATCTATAATATTCATCTTTTTATACTTTGTTTTCCAATTGTTTTAGAAAATATCATTCAAATCTATTTTGAATTTATTTATATTCAATTCCATTTTGATTTCATTTATATTCTATTCTATAAAGTTATTCTCATTAGATCTGAAATGCGGATGGTTTTTGGAAGAAAATTCATTGCCAATTGGGTAAAAATTGATTATTCACACAAGGTGTTTGATAAAATGTTTATCAGAGACTTCATTTCTTAAAATAGCGTCATGAAGAGTCATTTTCGATGTCAAGAACCAATGTTTGGAAATCAAAGCTTTGGTTGTGATTTGGTTATGCAAACCCATATTCATTTTTTTTTTGGCGTTGAAAAAATATCAGGATGCTGACAGATTTGTGATGTTGTGCTATATCGATCATATCTCTCTCATAACACCACCAATTCAAGCGATTCAAAAGGCCCTAGATAGAAAACAGAAAGACCTACAAGTTTCATGTTTTGAGTTTTCAGTGATTTGATCGGTAGAAGGCCCAGTAAATCATTGAAGTTGAAGGTAGTGTGCTGAAGTAAAGCTGTTATGCATCGACTTAGATCTGTTTCTTGTTAGAAGGACCAGAGCTTCTGGACTAAAGATCCAGAGCTTCTAAACTAGAGGCATCCAGAGACTTTTGGAATTACGAACCAGAGCGTCTAGATTATTACATGCCTTAGCCCAGAAGACTCACAAAATCAGAAGTTTACATGTTAAACCAGAAGTAGTTGGATAGATTTGCGTGACTATACGGAAACATTCATATCTCATCCATCCGAACTCCAAAGAAGATGAAGCCAGGTTCTTTGGAAAGCTAACACACTGGTCTACAATGTTTATGTTTTGAGTTTTCCCAAACTCAAAATATTTCATGACCAGAAGCAGCGTAGAAGTCAGTGCAATGCTGTTGGACAGTAACTTTCTTTGCTGATTTTATATCTTATGTGTTGATGAGTGGTGTTGTGGCTTGTTCTATATCACGTCAAACTTCAGAACTCTGTTCGTTGAAGTTTAAATTAGCCACGGCTTCAGTTCATCTTTGTTCTGAACCAACTCTTAACCAGTATTGCTTCTGAACATCAAAGAACCAAGAAGCACAGTTGAGAACCCGCACTTCATCAGAAATCCCGTCAATGATCAAAGAACTACCAAGTCTAATTTTCATCCTCTGATCTCATATCGGGGCTTTTAGAGTTACTCTTGGTGGTTTCGAGTTCTATTTTTGGATCAAATATTTCTGGTTGGTATTTATTTCGAGCTCCTCAATCTATGGATGATTTCTTCACCAGAGCATCAAGGTGAAGATTACCTGAACAAGTTCTTGTGCTGAATGTCCACTCAACTCATGGCTCACAGACAGAATCCTTGTTATTAGACTAATTCTGCGGGGCATTGTCATGCAACTTACACTTTATCTATCCATGTTTGGATGAATCAATACGCTATAGGGTTGGTTGAGATTTTGAGGCTAACAGTTGTGTTGTGTTTTTACAGGTTAAAACTGTATTTGGTGCAATTAGTGGTGTTTATGTCACATTGAATCTGATTTTAAAGTTGAAAATGAAGAATAAGAGCATCATATTGAGGGGGAGCTTGAAATATGTTTTGTCCAGACCCTCTCTGAAGATTCCATGTCATAAAGATCAAAATAAGCAATTTCTTTCATCCAGAGCTTCTGGTTGCCCACCCAGAGCTTCTGGATAAACTTCATATGGCAAGAGCTACTTCGTGATTTACTTATAGAGGATGTCTTGGAGTTGAATAAAATTGTGTGCATATATTTGGAATGGGTTATTACATCAAGGGGGAGCATAAATGATATATCTAAGGGGATCTCCAAAGCTTTAAAAGCTTGGTGGGAAGACGACTAATGACTTTCAATTGTCTTTCCTTTTATTGTTTTCCTTTTAACACTTAGGGGGAGATTGTTAGCCCTAATTTTAGTGTTGAAAGTGTAAAAAGGAAAACTTGTTCTTAAAATATGAAAGATCAGAGTTCGTTCAGAAGATAAGACTTCAGAAATTATGAAGAGAGTCCGGAAGAAAACTTCAGAAGTCTGGAGTGAAGACTTCAGAAGTCTGAAGTTCAGAAGATCAGAAGTTCTGAGAAACTAGCATTGAATGTTCATGCTTCTGAGAAGCATTTATACAAAGCTTTATTACTAGATCTTTTGCACTTGTTATACAGAACCTTCTGTACTGCTAATATAGAGCATCTTCGATACTGTTTATATACAGAAGCTTCTGTATGTATAGACAGAGCGTTTGTCCTTGCTGTCTGGTTGTTCTTCTCATCATAGCCCGACAAGTCAGCAAGGAACGATTACATCATTTACACGTGGAGCCTTTATATTGGAGGATGCTTTAACAGTGACACATTCCTTCACATGCTAAATGACGTGGATAACCGTCTAACAAGATTTGTTAGAATTTCCTTGTGACGTGTCATCATGTACTAGGCTAATCATTTGACTTTCCTTATTTTAGGCTATAAATAAAAATCCCCTTCCCATTTGTAATTGTCAATGTGAGATTGTTTCTTTGAAACTCTCCATCTCCAAATACCCTCGTCATTCCAAATGATGTAAGATATATGATCACGATTTATCATATGACTACGCTTCTATCTTGATATTGTTCTTCATTTTGATTAACCGTTCTTCCATTTATAAACTGTTTGATCTATAATTGGTTCCTCTTTACATATTTTTTTTAGATCACTGATTCAATATGAGATTTGGGTTCCGACAATAATAAACATCATAAGGGTGCTACAATGCTTTTATGCGGAATCGGGCTTAAAAATGAATATGGGAAAAAGCAAGATTTATGGAGTTGGAGTGTCGGAAGAGGAGGTCAAAATATGGGGGAGGGACCTAAATTGCGGTAATTGAACACTACCGTTCATTTATCTTGGTTTACCCGTGACCGCGGCTATGAAAAGACAAGCAATTTGGAAGACGGTGATAGATAAGATGAAACATAAACTAGCGGCATGGAAAGCATAACTTTTATCCTTTTGGAGGGAGGCAATCTTTGGTGCAATTGGTCCTCGGAAGTGTGTCAATATATTACTTTGTTTCGAACCCCGGTGAGAGTGATGAGAGTGCTTGAGAGGGTGAGGTGCCACTTTTTTGGGGTCGGGGGGGGGGGGGGGGAGGGGAGGGAGAGGTAATAAGGAGAGGCTATTCTTGGGATAAATGGGATAGTGTGTTGGACTCTTTCGCAAGGGGTGTTAGAACTTAAAAGTGAGAATCAGAACTTGATCAAGAAGAAACAAGATACTGTCCAGAAGCAAGCACTTCAGAAGTTCAACTCTTCAGAGGTGATAGGCCATAAGTTATAACATCAATCCAGAAGATTGGGCATCTTCTAGATTTTACCTTACGGACTACACGTGCTTCAATGACGTGGCATGTCATGCTGTTTGTCCGTAACTGATTCTATTACTAGTACAGCTGACTTGTTGTTAGAACCCAGATCCCTCTTCACTCGATTAATCAATAGATCTACTAGATATATAAAGCTAGAACAATTTACAAATCAGTAGGAACAATAATGATGATCAAACGAGAGTTCGTATTAAATAATCTGAAGATTACAATGCATGAAATGAAATACTCTCTTTTTCTCTCAACTATGATCGACTATTTTCACAGTGATAATTAACTCTATATATACAAGTATATAAAGAAAGTCAACCAGCTAGCCTATCACTGAGTGACACGTCACTTGTACGAATAACAGAATTGTGGCCATTGAAGTCCAGAGAATTATCTGAAAGTCAAATTCTGTGGAATAGCCATGACAAGCGATACAGAGGATCAACCATCTGAAACCCCGGTTTGTACTAACTCTGAATCTCCTGAACTTGAGAAAACTATTTTAAACTTAACTTTTGATTTTGAAAATCTGAAACAAAAGCTTCTGGGTGAGAAAAATATACGAAAAGATCTTGAAAAATCCTTTACTCTGATAGAGAGAGAGAGAGAGAGAGAGAAATATTTTTAAACGAGAAATGGATATTCTCACGGAAGAAAAACAAGAACTTTCTGAAAGAAAATCAAAAGATTTCAAAACTCAAAGATTCCACAGAAAGTACTTTAAAAGAACAAATAAATGAACTTAAAAAGCTTCTGATGGCCAAGGACAAAGTGTTAAAAAATATATTATCTAAGTATGAATCAGAAAACTGTCTAAGTCTCAGACTCCAGAAGAAGAGATCCAGAAGCGCCTAGAGGCTTGAATATCCTCTGGATTCCAACTGATGTATTACACGCGCTTCAAGTGACGTGGTATGTCACACTTCTCATGCGTAACTAATTCTGTTAGAAGTACAAGTGACATGTCATTTCGTGATAGGCTAGCTCATTGACTTTTCAAGTGTAATAGTATAAATAGAGATAGCTATCACTATAATAGATGTCGATCGATTGAAAAAGAATTGTGCATATTATTCTTGCATATTGTAATCATCATCGCTGAGTTATTCAATACAATTACCATTCGATCTTCATATTGTTCTTCATATTAATTGCTTACTGTTCTAGTATTAATATAATATGTTAACTGCTTCCGCTCATCAAACTTATATTTGATGTATTGATTATGGAGTATATAAGGGATCTGGGTTCCAACAATTGGTATCAGAGCTTATAATCAATCTATTGATTATTCGATGTCGTCCATTTCGGAGAAATCTCTACTCTGCTAGAATTTTAATTTCAGTTCTTAAACTACTGCTTTTCATTCTACCCTGTTTTTTTTAGAATCTATTGATTTCGTACAAATTTCTTAAAATCAGTGGTAATTCAAGTTCAATTCTGAAATTCGTAAGCTACTCACTTCGTTTCGATTCCTGTGAAGTTTAATTGTTCTAAACTTCAAACGTATTTTCTGCAATTTTGATACTCTTTTTCTGAAAAATGGCAAATCAAAATTTGAATGCCATGTATACCTTCGGATCCTTAACCAAACCGCCTACACTAATCCGAGACGAATATCCTCAATGGAAAATTCGAATGATCAACTTCTATGAAGGATTATATGTAGATCTATATTCCATGGTGTTAAATGGTCCATTTGTACCCATGACCACTATTCCAAGAGTACCAGCTACACCCACTACTGAAGAAATTCCTGCTCTTCAAGTTCCCAAAGAAAGAGGAAGTTGGAATGAAGAGGATAAGGCCAAAATTGAAGTTGCCAACAAGGCAAAACGCTTACTGATAATGTCTATTCCAAATGAGATCTTTCAGTCCCTTGATTCCTGTGAAACTGCTAAGGAATTATGTGATCAACTTGCCAATCAGTTAGAAGGAGGTGCTAAAATGAAGAAGAATAGAAAAGCTTAAGCACTAAATGACTATAACAGTTTTCAGGCAATTTTAGAAGAGACTCAGGAACAAACCTACCACAGATTCAACATTCTGATAAATCTGTGCAAGAAATGTGACATTATTCAATCCAAGGAGGATAATAATGTTTTATTTCTCAAATGTCTGAACCCAGAGCGGTCAAATCTCTCAATGTCTTTTCAAGCAAATCAGGATCTGGAAATGTGGTCTCTACATGATGTGTTTGGCACTCTTCAAGCACATGAAAGAGAAGTACAACAGAAGAAGGCAAGCGTTGGCGGACCTCTAGCCCTCATTTCGGAATCCAGAGGGTCAGGCAGAAGGAGTAAAGAAACAGAGAAGAAAGGGAAAAGCAAAGCACTAATCTCAGAGGCCGACCCAGAAGGTCTCTCTAATTCAGAATATGGTGAGATCAACTCATTTGCTGAATCCTTGGCTCTTATTACCAAACAATTCACAAGGAAGTTTGGTAATCGTTCATTTCTAGGTAACAGAAGATTCGAAAACAAAAGTGAACGCCCCACTTTAACTTATGTACCAAGGCAGGAAGTACAGAGGCTGAGAAAAAGGAAGAAGAGTTAAAGAAGACGGATGTGTGCTACATATGCGGGAAGCCAGGTCGTTACTCCAAATACTGCAAAAGTGCTCTTGTCAAAGATAAGCAGTACTATAAGAATAAATACAAGGACAACGAGATAGAAAGAGCCAATTACGTAGAGAAAGAAAACTGGCTAGATGATCCGTCGAGTGGAGATGAAGCCATGTTCTTTGGAATGGCTATGACAACTGATTCACAGGATCAGCCTTCTGAAACCCCGGTTTGCACTATTTCTGACTCTTCTGAACTTGCACAAACCATTTTAGATCTAACTGTTGATTTTGAAAATCTGAAACAGAAGCTTCCAATTGAAAAGAAACTGAGAAAGAATATTGAACAATCATCTTCTATTACACAAAAAGAAAGAGATATTTTCAAAAGGGAAATGTAAATTCTGACTGATTAAAAACTAGAACTTTCTGTTGAAAATGAAAAGATTTTAAAACTTCAGAAATCAACAGAGGTTAAATTCAAAGAAGCAATTAAAAATCTTATTAATCTTCTGGAAGCTAAGGACAAAGAGATAACAGATAAGAAAAGTGACAGATTAAATTCTGTAGCATTTAAATATTATTTTCAGAAGGAAAGGGAATATCTGCACGTTGAACTTCAAAAGAAAGAGCTCTTGATTAAAAATTATCTTGGTGCTCAGATGGTGCATGATAAGATAAACACACAAGTAGGGAAAACATGTCTTGGTTTCGAGGATCTGGATCCTTACACGTGTAAAAAGAGATTAACTCTAGACTCTGTTTTCTGTATGGGCAAATAACAGAAACCTGTCTTTCCCATTCTATATGAACAATCAGTTTTTAAAAATTCAAAATATGATAATGAACATCAAGTTAGAAAACTAAGATACAGAAGCATAAAATATTCTTCTGGAAAACAAGACAAGTTTGTTAGGATCCAAAGAATCCTATGAACTTATGTTTGGAATGTGTTGTAAAGTCATTATTCAGATATTCTGAAGTTCAGAATAGAAGTTCTGAAGTTCTGAAGATAACTTCTGAAGACAGAAGAGTTCTGAAGAGAAGTTCTGAATTCTAAAGACAACTTCTGAAGTGGTTCTGAAGAGCAATGTTCAGAATTCTGAAGACAGTTCAGAAGTTCTGAAGAACTTCTGAATAGAGTTTTTGATGACGTGTCTTAATGTAATTGGTTTGTGATTTAAATACATGTAACTGTAGCTTTACATTTGTAGTATAAATAGAGTGTCTGTTAGACAGTTAGAAGGTGAACTTCATATATGAGAGACATTTAAGGTGTAAGTGTGTGTTTTCTATATTGAGTATATCAATAAAATGAGGATTCCTTGAGCAATCTATCTGATCTGTTGCAATATGGGATTAACAAAGTTGATCTTAAACTTGTTCAGAAGAAGGGAGATATTTTTAGTTTTGGTTCATTCACTCATTTAACTTTAAATCCAAAAGCTGATGTGTTCATACCCGTACAGGCAGAAGAAGAACTAAGACTCATTTTTGAAAAAGATCTTCTTAAAACTCTGGATGAATGTTTTACATCAGATAAAATAGAACTGGAAAAAAAAACTTTCTGAAAACCATCCAGAGATCGCTCCTGTTCCTTTCTTCACTTAAACCTCACTCAAGAAACAAAAAACGATGATGAAGTTATTTATCTTGGGAAAACAACGATCAAAATGATGATGATTTCTTTGACATGTGAGATAAATCACTATCTATTTTTTAATACAGTTTGCCTCCTACTTATGTAAAGGTTTCACCTTGTATAAAAGACAGTAATGCTCCTTTCTTGTATACAAATGAACCTACAGAAGTAAGGGCAGCTGGTCCAAATGTTTTAAAACTCCCAAATGGAATACCAATAATCTCTATTCCTCCAAAAGAATAGAGAAAAAAGGTTCCCATTCATCCGGACTTCCTTGGGATGTGTAGACAAGCAAAGTCATGTCTGGAACTTGAGAAAGAGGCAAATCTCAAAAAAGAACAAAAAATTTGTGCAACAAAATCTGAAATCCAAGCCACAGAAGTTTACTCAAGAGCAAAAAGCAAAATGGAAAAATAGTTCTTATGTTCCTTCTGTTTCAGTAAAATCAGGAGTTCTAGAGAAGTCTCCACAGAAGATGCCTATTGAAAAGAGTTCAAATGTTCTGAAGCATAAGTCTAGGCTAGATAAGAATTTCAATAGAACAACTGATGCTAGAATAGACAATAATAAGAACTATTGTAATTATCATTCAAGAAATGAAGATTCAGTGAATTCTTTCATGTTTCAGAACTCTGAATGCTTCTCTTTATTTTTAAAACTCAAACAATTCTTCTCACGACCTTTTGGTTATTTCTTTGACAATCTTAATCACTCAAAATTCAAAAATCAGAACAAAAGAAATTGTTCAAACAAACCAGGCAAACCAGAAGTCTCTGGAAAACCTGTGAATTTTTCTGTTCAAAAAGGAAAATCAACTCAGAAGTATAAACCTAACACCAAAGGACCAATTATGAAATGGGTACCTAAATCTCTCTGATTTTGATTGCAGAAACAACGTGTGCACCTCTGGTATCTTGACTCTGGATGCTCGTGGCACATGACTAGAACAAGGAACTTACTCTCCAAGTTTAAAGATAAATCTGATGGAGCGGTAACGTTCGGTGATGATGGTATGGGTCAAATAAAAGGCTACGATACTCTTCAAGAAGGTAATGTTACCTTATCCAAAGTAGCCCATGTTTTTGTACTGAAACACAATCTTCTAAGTATAAGTCAATTGTTTGATTCTAATATGCTGGTTGTATTCGATGAAAAACACTATTACTGTGACATCCTGCAAACCGAGACTGTCAAGTTAGCATCCGATAAGCTTATTCAAGTGCTAGCATAAATAAATTACCTTGATAGGACCTAATTAGATTAGTTAAAGCATAAATTGTTAGGAATTCTGGTAGTTGCCTAGAAAACCCGGTTACAGTCCGTAACGGACCAAATCATCTTATAAAATGCCAAATGCTTCAAATTGCACCAATTATGATAAAAAAAATTGATTATATAAAATCCTAATTCCAAATATGGAAGTCCAATTCAAAATCTAACAATTTTGCCAAAAAGTTAGAAAATTTGACCTAATTCTACTTGCATCTCATTTCTTTTTTTTTTTAACAAATTTATAAACAACAAAACTTGGGATTTTAAATTATTCTTTTTATGGATTTGGGCCTAGGTGGCTGCCACTCCCCCCCCCCTCCCCATCACACCCCACATATAAAAAGTTCAAATTCTCTCATTTCCCTCATTTCCTACTTTTTCTCTCTAAAAATCCTCTCATCTTCTCCCTTCTTTTTCCTTCTAAATTCCAGCCAAGAACACATGCAAAAACCCTCCATTTTGACAAATTTTTGAAGACATGATCATCCAAGTAAGTTAAACTCCATCTTCACTCTCTTCTTTTCAATTTTTGGTGAAAAACCCATTTTTTTGTACTTTAAATTGCTCTTCATCTAACCTACGACTTTTCTTAACTTCTAAAGGGAAGATTATACACCAAAGATATGTAAAATGTCTATATAATGGTGGTAATCCATGACCCGAGCATTAGAACACAAGAGAAGTAGGGAAAATCACCTTGCATGTGGGTTTTGATCCTTGAAAATGGCATTTTTGGTGTTGGCCAATTACTTGTTAGTACTTTTGTCGCCATAACTTGCAAAATACTAGTCCAAATGTTATGAATCGTTTTCAAGAATGTTATTCTTTGAGTTGAGATTCTAATCCAAGTGGAATCATGCAAAAAAATGAAGTTTTGACCCCACAAACACTCAGATCAAGTTAAGTATGCAAACAGTAAGTTCAATAGTAGGTAACCCTACTTTGGACGTCTATATCTCCTGGGTTATCTATCCAAAATGTTTGATTATTTTTCTGGAGTTTATTTTAATGAGTTCTCTTTCAAATGCAACTGGTCTCACTCAAAAATATGGTGATTTGGGGGGGGGGGGGGGTTACAACTATTTAAAACAAAATAAATGTGCAATCTGTCCAAAGTTGACAGATTTGTGCATGCATGGTCAAATGACCATAACTCCTTCCAAACTCATGGAAAAATGGTGATTCTTCTTTTGGAAGATAGCTCTATGTGTTAGCTTTAAAATCTATCCAGAAACATGGAAAAATGATGAGTTTAGACCCCTCAAAAGACTGTGAAATTAAAAGGGTATAATATGTTTTGGAGCTGTGTCACCTTATTTTTGTAAAAATTGTTTAAACACCTCTAAAATTCATGACATTTGACAAAACTACCTCTAACTCTGTGTACTAGATGATAAAAAAAGATGGATAATTTTATCAACTTGGATGATATAATAAAATGGCCAACTTTGAGCCAAAAGATTCTGCCATCAGAATCTGTTTTTAAAAGAAAACATTGATTCAAATTTCATAAACTTTTGTAAATTTTAAGAATAATAACTTGCATGTGCAATCACTTAAACTTAAGGACTAATTTGAGGCATTTTATAAGATGTGAAAGTAACTAGACAAGTTGTAATTTTTAGCTTATTGCGTATTTCACTTTTATAGGAAGAAAGTAGAACCGGACAAGTAATCGAGCCGCCAAACCTACTTTTGTATCCGCTATCATCAAGTGAGTATTCACAACCCCTTTTACTATGTTACTTACAATTTTTGGGGGAAAATGTTATAAATTGAAATTCCTAAATGTTTGATTTTAACGAACGTTAAACTTGTGAAATGTTTGAATGTGGTACTAAGGCATGTACGCTAGTAGAATGAGTTTGAGTTAAAAATGTTAAGTCCCAAATAGGTGACACTACTAATTAACTCTTACTGAGCCGATAGTTTAGTGGATATCGCTATTTGTATTGACAATCCAACCTATTACTGACGAGTAGTGGTGCACACTGCTAATAACACGGGTTCTACACATGTGAAATTATTTCACCGCTGAGGTAGTTCGAGAAAATATAAAGGGCGTAGTTGTCAGAAGGTTTTGTAGTGGCTCAACGCTTATGTTTACTAGAAGTACAAAGTCCTATGTATACTTCGTAAATTGGAATTTCCTACGCATTTTAAATGCATAATATTTTATATTTTCATTTGTTCAAGAGCTGTTTTGTCAAAATTAAAAACTTGTGAACTTACCAACTCTTTGTAGTTGACCTTTCTATTTTAACGTGCTTTTCAGGAGTCAAGAAGGTATTTGATAATGATAGTTGTGCATGCGTGACAACATCAACCCAAGACTTTTTATTAAAAACTTGTTATTTTAAAACGCTATTACTTTCTGTTACCGTTAAAGTTCGGGTTGTAATCTGTAATTTTGAATCTATCGTTTTTATGATTTGAATGGATGGTTGGTGTTGTTTATTACCTAATGCTATGAAACTATGAGCTGTTGTACCTCGTGTTTCCGCTTTAGCGGGGTGTAACATATTTGGTATCAGAGCCATAGCTTATAGAGAATGTCGGTTCTATGAAAACCATACACTATAACCAAAAGTTTTTAAAAACTATTTTCTTAAACGAACTTCAAACCTAAAGCTTACATCTATTATAACTAGGATAGGTGCCGACTTAGCATACTATAATTAGGCAAAACCTGATCACCTGTGTATAATTTAGTATGTATAAGGAGGGACTTGGACTGGTTATGTTAGAAGTTGGACTAAAATAGAAACTTCTTACTCGAATATGAAAAGAACGATGTTGTGTGTGAGTTTGCATAAGCATTTCATGATTTTGATATTTACTATAGCACGCTTAGTAATTAAGTTTGTTATTTTCGCAGTTCACTATGTCTCACTCATCCACCCAGCTGAATACTCTGCCGACGTGTTCGGCTATATCACTAGTTGACCTAGGAGAAACCCATCGACCACCGAGGAGTATGACCCATCAGAGGACAGTGACACGGCGACCAGTGAGACTCCTGCTCGATCCCCTGCATCAGGTCTGCCTTCACCTGCACGTGAGCTGCCTCTACCGGTGCGGTCGGGACCGAGGGTTCGGGTTACTGCCAGAAAGAGTGTTCCCATTCCATGGAGGGTGACTCTTTCAGTTCCTTCCAGAGCCCCGGAAGAGCCATCCAGTCGCGGACACGATGTGTGACCCCTCCCCAGTGAACGGAGTCCCAGTAGGGAGCCCTCAAGGCATGACAGCCGTGGAGAGAGTGTGGGTCTTGGCCATAGCGTTTGACATGCATTCCCACGAGCATAGATTGGACCAGTATCATCACTTCATGGAGGGATTAATGACGATCCTAAACTCGCACGATGAGTTTACGGATAGAGCTTTGGAGGTCACTCTTGCTACTAGGAGGGCGGTTAGGAGGCTGTATTCATACCTAGCCTTGATGATGGGAGTCCTGGTGGTGGTGGTGTTAGGACTACTTGTTTGGAGGGTGATGCACTAGAGGACCCCTTTCGTGAAGCTTTTGGGATGTTAGAACTTAAGAACTTTTCTTTTGAGGCTTGTAGCCTATCTATTATAAACTTTAAACATTTGAATGTCTTTTGGGAATTGTTACTTTAACTTCATGTTGGGAATATTTTATGTTTATTTATGATAAGTACCTTAAAAAATGCATGATTATGAAATTATTGCATGTTTTTTTGAATATATGTTTAAATGTTAGCGTTAGACGCATGTTATATGATATGCATAACTCAGTTAAGCAGACTCAGAGCAAAAACAGTAATAGTTAAATGACCAAACCCCAATTTGAATTTTTGCCTTAGAACTATGCCTCCAAGGAGAGAAGACCCCGAAATCGCACGACTTGTATCTAAACAAATCGCGGCAGCAATCTCAGACATTGTTTGCCAAGTGGCAGTAGGTCTGAACGCTAATTAGGGAAACAACCCAGGATCCGGAGCAGATAGAAACAGACAGTGCACATACAAGACTTTTAGGACCTGTAATCCTAAAGAATTCCATGGAACCGAATGAGCTGTTGAACAATTAACTTGGATTGAGGGTATGGAGTCCGTTCTCCACATCAGCAAGTGCACTGAAGGAAACAAAGTGGAGTTTGCTGCTTGTCTGCTACAAGGACGAGCATTGACTTGGTGGAACACCCAAGTGCAAACCCGAGGCCGAGAAGCAGCCAATAGTCTTACATGGGAGGAGTTCAAAAAGATGCTCAAAGAAGAATACCGCCCGAGGAGCGAAATCCAGAAGTTGGAAGCCGAACTATGGAATCATGAAACGAAGGGAAATGACATAGACTCTTACACTGCTCGTTTCCATGAATTGGCAAAGATGGTACCACAAAAACCCTTCCAGATGCGGTGAATTTGGCAAACAGGGTCACGAACAATGCTAATCGTTCGGGGATATTTGTAAGAGACAAGGCCCAAGGTAAGAGAAAGATGGAGGAACCCATGAAAAGACAATTTGGAGGAAGGACGGGTAAAAATCAGAAGGTAACAGGGAACTACGGAATTCAGACACAGGCAGTGGAAAAAGGAAAGGGAACATACCCTAAATTTGATAAGTGCTATAACCATCATGGTGGAAGATGCATCATTTGCCTCAAATGCAATAAGGGAAGACATTTTGCTAAGGGTTGTAGGAGTGGCGGAAGACGAACATGTCACGAGTGTGGAAGTCCAGATCAGTCCAGATCAGTTACGAGACTGAATCGAAGACCAAATTCTAATCAAGCACGACCTGCCGATCAAGGGAATCAAGGAGGTCCGGCAAGAGGTCGAGTATTCGAGATTGGGGCAGAAGAAGCAAGACAAAATCCGGACGTGGTCACAGGTACGTTTCTTCTAAACGATCATTATTCATCAGTACTGTTCGATTCTGGATCAGATAGGAGTTATGTATCGCTAGAATTTAGGCCAAAGATAAATTTAAGGTCCCAAAAGTTGAAAGAGGTATACATTATTGAATATGCTAACGGACAGGAAATTGTACCTTAAATTTGGCTAAAACGAACTTTAGTATAGACTTAATTCCAAAAGCAACCTTTGACATAATTGTGGGTATGGATTGGTTGTCCCAAAACCGAGCTGAAATTTACTGCTCCGAAAAGATCATTCGAGTTCCATTACCCGAAGGAGAAATACTCGAAGTACATGGAAAGAAACACAGAAGGAATATTAAAATAGTGACGTGCATTAAGATGCGAAAATACTTGAGGAAGGACTGCGTTGTGTTTATGGCACACGTTATAGATAAGGAGACCGAAGTGAAACGCATTCAGGATCTTCCTATAGTCCGGGATTTTTCTGAGGTATTCCCAGATGAGTTACCCGAACTACCCCCACCAAGACAAGTTGGATTTCACAATGATTTAATTCCGGGAGCCGCGCCAGTGGCGAAATCACCTTATCGATTGGTACCATCAGAGATGCAGGAATTATTAGAGCAACTCCAGGAGCTGCTCGATAAAGGATTCATCAGCCCTAGCTCTTCACCTTGGGGAGCTCCAGTTCTTTTTGTTAAAAAGAAGGATGGATCCTTTCAAATGTGCATTGATTATAGAGAGCTTAATAAACTGACCATCAAGAACCGGTACCCCCTCCCTCGAATAGATGACTTGTTCGGCCAACTCCAAGGTGCTGATTACTTCTCAAACATTAATTTTAGATCTGGATATCATCAAATGAGAGTCCGTGAAGAGGATATTCCCAAAACGACGTTTAGGACTCGCTACGGTCATTATGAGTTCTTAGTTATGCCTTTTGGGCTAACAAACGCACCAACTGTTTTCATGGACCTAATGAATAGGGTCTGTAGACTGTACCAGGATAAGTTCATGATTTGTTCATAGATGCCATACTTATTTATTCACAAAGCAAGGAGGATCATGAAGGACATCTAAAGTTGATATTATAACTACTCAAGGAACAAAAATTGTACACGATGTTCTCCAAATGTGAATTTTGGATTCGCGAGGTACATTTTATTGGGCACGTAGTCAATGAGAAGGAATTCACATGGATCCGACGAAAATTGAGACCATCAAAAAGTGGGAAGCTACGAAGTCACCGACGAAAATTCGTCACTTTCTTGGTTTAGCAGGCTATTATCGGCGATTCATAGCGAATTTCTCAAAATCTGCGCAACCGCTAATGACATTAACTCGAAAGGATAAGAAGTTTAAATGGGGAGAGAAACAAGAAGAAGCATTCCAGAGGCTTAAGCACAGGATATGTGATGCACCGATTTTGGCATTGCTAGAAGGCAGAGAAAATTTTGTGGTCTACTGCGATGCATCACACCAAGGTTTGGGATGTGTGATGATGCAAAGGGATAAAGTAATTGCATATGCTTTAAGGAAACTTAAAGTTCATGAGAAGAACTATGCCACTCATGATTTGCTGCTAGGAGCTGTAGTATTCGCACTCAAGATTTGGAGACATTATATTTACGGCACTAAATGCACTGTCTTCACCGATCATAAAAGTCTTCAACACATTCTCGACCAGAAATGCTTACCATGAGGCATAGAAGATGGGTTGAATTGTTGAGTGACTATGATTGTGAGATAAAGTATCACCCAGGCAAGGCTAATGTAGTAGTCGATGTACTAAGCAGGAAAGAAAGAGTGAAACTATCAAGGGTACGAGCCATGGGAATGTTGGTTCAGACGAGTCTAAAAATCCAAATCCTTGAAGCTCAAGAAGAAGCGTTGAAGATAGAGAATTTGAAGAACGAGACCCTGCATCACTTGGAAAATAAATTTCAAACAAAGTCAGATGGGGTACGTTACCTTGAAGATAGAGTTTGGATACCAAAGGTTAGTAACCTACGATCAATCATTTTGGATGAAGCCCATCGAACGAGGCATTCGGTTTACCCTGGAGCAGATAAAATGTACAAGGACCTAAACGAATACAATTGGTGGCCAGGAATGAAGAAAGACATTGCCTTGTACGTAAACAAGTGCGTAACATGTGCTAAAGTTAAGGCCGAGCACCAGAAACCATCCGTTCTACTTCAACAACCTGAGATTCCCCAATGGAAATGGGAACAAATAACCATGGATTCGTAACCAAGCTACCCAGAACTGGGAAGGGACACGACTCCATATGGGTTATAGTAGATCGACTTACGAAATCAGTGCATTTCATTCCTATTCAGGAAGACTTCAGTATAGAAAAGCGTGCGCAAATTTACATCGATGAAATCGTTACGCGTCATGGGGTGCCTATTTCCATCATCTCGGATAGAGATACTCGTTTTACATCATGATTTTGGCAGTCACTCCAAAAAGCATTGGGTACACGTTTGGACTTGAGCACTGCCTATCATCCTCAAACGGATGGACAATCGGAGAGAACCATTCAGACGCTAGAAGATATGTTACGTGCATGTGTGATAGATTTTGGCGGGAGTTGGGATACACATCTACGCTAGTTGAATTTGCGTACAATAACAGCTATCACACTAGTATTCAGTGTGCACCGTATGAAGCCTTATACGGACGCAAGTGTAGATCACCACTTAGTTGGTTGGAAATTGGCGACAGGCAACTGACCAGGTCCAACATCATCTAGGAGACTACTGACAAGATCTCAATTATAAAGAAAAGACTCAAGGTTGCAAGAGATCGTCAGAAGAGTTACGCTGATAACCGTAGAAAGTCATTGGAGTTTCAAGTGGGTGATATGGTGCTTCTAAAGGTGTCACCATGGAAGGGACTAGTATGCTTCAGGAAAAGAGGCAAGTTGGGTCCAAGATATATTGGTCCGTTTGAAATACTTGAAAGAATTGAGCCAGTGGCGTACAAGTTTACGTTACCACAAGAGTTGAGTGCCATCCACGATACGTTCCATGTGTCAAACCTTAAGAGATGCTTAACGGATGAATCATTGGTTCTACCCTTTGAAGATGTTCATATTAGCGACAGTTACACTTCGTAGAAGAACTAATCGAAATACTGGACCGAGAATTCAAACGGCTAAGGCGTAGTAAGATACGGATTGTAAAAGTTCGCTGGAATTTGAAGCATGGCCCTGAGTATACTTCGGAGCGAGAAGATTTCATGAAACGAAAAGTACCCTCACCTTTTTGCGAACGACCCGACAGGGAAAGTCAGTCATTAAATTTTGGGACGAAATTCCTCTAATGGAGGGAAACCGTGACATCCGGCAAACCGAGACTGTCAGGTTAGGATCTGATAAGATTATTCAAGTGCTAGCATAAAGAAATTACCTTGATAGGACCTAATTTGAATAGTTAAAGCATAAATTGTTAGAAATTCTAGTAGTTGCCTAGAAACCTGGTTACGGACCGTAACGGACCAAATCATCTTATAAAAAGCCAAATGCTTCAAATTGCTCCAATTATGATAAAAAAAATTTGATGATATAAAATCCTAATTCCAAATATGAAAGTCCAATTTAAAATCTAATTTTGCCAAAAATTGAGAAAATTTTACCTAATTCTACTTGCATCTCATTTCTTTTTTTTATCATATTTATAAATAACAAAATTTGGGCTTTTAATTTTTTTCTTTATGGATTTGGGCCTAAGTGGCAAGTAATTAATTAGAACCCAGATCCCTTTCTAGCAAGTAATTATTAGATCCAATATTTAAATATGAGCGGAAGCAAGTTGATCTATGATTAACAATAAGATTAGTAAGAACAAATATGAAGAACAATCGTAAATAGTATTGAATTACGTTTGTATGATAAACAGTGTGCACAATTCAACAGTTCTCAATTTCGTATTTTCAATCGATACTATTACAAACTGAGATTGAGCTATTTATACAATTACAATATTGAAAGTCAACTACCTAGCCTATTACAACAAGACACGTAAGAAGGGAAATAACAAACTAAGTTACATACGGAGGATGTGCCTGCCACATCATTAGATGCGCATGTAGTTGCTTGATTCTGATTCATACTTCTTAAAAAATGAGGTCTAACAATCTCCCCCTAAGTATGAAATCAGAATGCTGAACGTGTAGCTTCACTCTTCTTTCATAGGCTTAATAGTTGAAGTATTGTAGTTTTATCAGAAGGGAGCTGTTTGAGAAATGACTTTGGAGATGGCATCTGTAACTTCTCTGACCTTCATTAGTTTTTCAAGTCTATTTTCAATCTTGTCTCTGACTTCTGCATCTTGATTGTCAACTGCCACAGAAGCATAACATTTTATAATATAGACGACTTCTGTAGAGTATTTGTGAGCATCTTTGATTCTGAAGAAACTTTTTCTGCTCGGCCTTCTGAACACAATTCCAACTTCTGGTTGAGTTATTACTTTCCCAATCCTTAGAGTATTAATACCCTCCAAATCTTCATTTGGTGCAGCGATACACAAGTTATCAACTTTGTAGTTCAAGCCCGTTTGGAAGTCTACTTGCCTTCTGTATCGAATGAGAGACTTCATATAGTCAATGATACGGAAGTAAGCAACTTTGTTTTGATTTGACTTCCTCTGTTCATTTGAGTCTTCATAAATTTCTCCAGAGTTAGCAGATCAGAGGATTGATCGACAATAAGTCATTGTCGCAGAAATATGATGACTTATAAATTGTGTAGCAGATGGGAGTTTGTTCGAATTGTGCATGCTTATATGAAATGGTCTTGATTGGGATTATGGAATAAGCCTCCTTTCTTGGTTGCCTGTGACTAATGAATTTGTCTTTCATCTCATCACTGACTTGGTAATCATTTGAGAAATTGGGCATCATTAGGTATATCTTCTGATCCGCAGGAGCATACATATGCTTATTTTTTATTTCTAAGTTGGGTTCAAGTTTACCCAACTTCTACATCTTTTCTTTATTTGCAGCTCTGAATTTTGCAGCCTGTTTCCTTTTAGCTTCTTCAAAATTGGCACGAGCCCTTTCAGCAGCTTTTTTGGCCTTTTCAGCTTCTTCTCTCTCCTTTTCTGCCTGAGCCATGGCTTTCTCAGCTTCAGCTTTGGCTTTTAGGGCTTCTTCCTTAGCTATTTCAGCTTCAGACTTACCCTTTTGTTCAGCCTCAGACCTTAGTCTATTCTCTTCTTTTGTTCTTGCTGCCTCGGCTCTGGCTACTTTAGCTCTGGCTTCTTCTGTTCTCATAGATTCTGCTCTGGCAGCTTCTGCTTCAGCTGCTTTTGCATTGGCAGCTTCTGCTTTAGCTCTGACAGCTTCTGCTTTAGCTGCCTCTGCTCTGGCTGGTTGAGATTGTGTTTTAGTATTCCCTATTACCTCTAGTATAAATTTAGCAATTTCTGGATCCTTGGGCAAGGGACCTCGATGAGTGGCTAGAGGAGTAGGCATTAACGGAGTTTGCTTAGACGGAGGAGGTGTAGAGGTGAGGAGGATGAGGGTTTACCTTTTTCTTGGTCCATCTTCTGACCCATTTCGGTTTTCATCTTCTTGATACTATCCATGTTCTCCCCCTTCTGAGAATCAGGATCCTGATCCTCAGATCTTTTGCACTTTAGCTCAGCCTTGTTGCATGCCCGAGCTTCTTTAGCTTTCTTTCTGTCTTCAAAGGAGGTAGATAATGCACTTACGAGAGAGGAGAGTTTTGACACACTGGTTTCTAAAGTTGTAAGCTTTTGATCCATGTGCGAGTTGCTAGAGTTAGTTTTAGATGCAGATTTGGAGGTCAGAGAGTTGATGCGGTCAATCATTGCCTTCTGAAATTGTGCCATATCTGACTTTTTGACCAAAGACGAGGCAGAAGCAGACGCAGCCTTTGAAGGAAAAACAGTTGTGATAAGCTTGTGGATGTCAGCAAAAAATGACCCATATTCATCAGCACGGATGGTGACCTCTGGAGTGGGTATTTCTAAAGAAAGGTTAAAGATGGCCTCTGCATTTGATTTAATTCCAGCGTCCAGAGCCTGGAAGTGAGCATTTTCATAGTTCTGTTGAGCCTCTGCATTATTAGAAAGAAGATTTCTGATGGCTTCCAAAGTTTGAGTTTGAGTTGCTTGATGAGCTTGTATGACTGACAGAGTTTGTTGTTGGGAAACAAGGGATGATTTTCGATCTTCCATAGATCTCTGAATTTTATCACCAAAAGCCTTGAACGCTGCATTGGTGACAAATTCTGAAGGGGTAACCGGTGCATCTCCAACGAATGGAGCCCCTTGTCTCTCGCGTTCAGAGAACCCCTCTTTTACACCTGTTTCGACGTTGAGTGTGGAGGGACTTCCAACCTGTCGTCGAGGGATGTTTTCACAGACACCTCTTCGGTTGTTCTGAAAGGTTATGCTGGATCCCGATCATCAGAGGATGGGGAGCTGAACACAATGTGCTTATCTTTAGGAAGGGTAAAGACCCCGGTAAGTGGTGCATCCAGTGGCTGTAACCCCTCTGATGGGATTTCATTAGCATCTATACTAAGAGAGGGTATGGACGTACCCTCTGGTTGCCTTATGACATCGTTGGTCACGAAGACAGCAACGTTTTGTGTAGGTGGTGGCAAGTTCTAGGGCAACTGAACTGTTATAGTTTCATCATCACCCTGTTGAGAGGATGATGAGGATGAGGTGGATTCCCCTAATGTGCGTGATTCAGAGGAATAAAGAATTCCCTATGATCGGTTTGGACTGGGTTGTCCTTTTTCAATGAGAGTAGATGTGTTGACAACTACCTCAGGAGATGTGGGTACCCTTGGGGATCTTGGTGAGGTTCGCTCAAATGTGTCTCTATGGACATCTTCAGTACCCTCTTGCAGTAAGAGGTCGGGATGGGTAGAAACTCTCTGGTGTTCACTCGAATTCTTTTCAATCTCTGTCTCACCTGACCCCTCACTTTCTAATCTTGGCTCTAAGTGCTCTAGGGTAGGTACTTTCTGTTATGAGAATACCATAGAGCGTTTATAGAATATGAGAGTAGGAGTGGTTGAAGGAATAAGATCAAGCATGTACCTGGAGAGATCTCTGGGTGCAGAATAACCATTGTTGTCGATTGTTGGCTTGTAGGAGCTCATGGAGGCTATTTTACAGAACGGCTGAATCAAAGGAGCTTTTAAAGCACCAATTGCTGGAAAGGTAAAAAGTGAGAGAAATCGTGGGAACATTAACGCTGGAAGTGGTTTCCCTTGGTTCTGGAGGGAAACTTTGGTTTGAACAGCAGCCTTCATTTCCTGAAATATAAGACTCGCGTAGTCCAATGGTCTGTTAAAAAACATTCCATACATGATGGTGAGAACATTTTTGCTTGCTTGGTCAAGAGACCCAATTTTGCAAGTGAGGCTTTTGTTCAGAATGGAGACAAGGACATTCCACATTGGTGGCAGCTTTTTCCTTTTAAAGTCAGATAATTTGTTCAGATGTTCATTATACCCTAGGAAACGAATAAAAGCCAGGAGAGCTTCTGGTGTGAGATTTGGTTCTAGGTCAGGGTTGGGAACCGTTTGACCATCCACTTCAATCTGGGGTAGAGGAAGATGAAAATACTTGGCTAATTTCTTACGGGATATAGGGATTTGAACAACATTTTCTGGTTCAGTAGGATGGTCAAAGGATCCAAGGAGGGTATTGTCATCTTTAATGAACATTGTTTGCCAGACTTCTTGCACATATATCTCAGGAACATTGGGATTTGTTAGGGTTAGGGTTCGATTCAGGGAGTGGTCTTGCAGAAACTCCATCATGATCCTGAAATCAGAAAGTTATGTATTGGGATCGAGAAGAACTTGAACATTGTTGGGTTTCAGTGGTAGCTTGACAATGGGAGCACTATCAGCAGTGGAGGTAACCAAGTGACCGTCGTCGATTTGGTTATTGGGGTTTGCAACAGGAGACGCCGTTGATGAAGAAAGCTTGGTGAGAGTAAGACGCCGAGTAGGAAATATTCAGATTCTTGAGGAAGATGATGAAGCGTAGTACTGTGAAATTCCCAAATTGAGGTTTATATATGAGAGAGAGTACTTGAGGAATTTTTGAATGGGAAGGGTTTTAATTTGGGGACTAACAAAAATGGTTCGTGTTAGCTGAGGTGTGCGCGCAGACGTGTCAACATGCAAGGGCACGATGAATGACACGTGTAAAGGAGGACTGACAGGTGAAAGGATTTTAGCGCCTAAAAACGATTGAGTATTCCCTCCTCAAAAAAAATTAAGAGGAAATTAATTAAAAGAAAATCATTATTTAAAACAGATAAACTGTTGATTAAAAAATAATTTTTTAAGTAATAATTCCTTATCAAAGTTTAAAATCAGACATTTGGGTAGAAATCGTTTTGTACCAAATGAAAGTTTAATATTCGAAACCAAGTATTTATTAAAGGAATTGAAAGTAATAAGAAAAATTTAGATAACCTTGAAGGCAAGAGTTAAGTAAGATAAGACTTATTAAAGAAAATTTCAATAAAAATACAAAGGTTGAGAATATTTGGTCATAGAAAATAATTTTTTACTACAAATGTCAAAGAACATCTTTTCAAAAGAATTTAAGTTGAATTTGAAGCATCTTTGTAACCTTGACGGCAAGAGTTAGTCAGAAGAAACAAATTCAAAGAAAATTATGAAGTAAAGAGAGGTTCAGAAGACAGCTAACAGAGGTTAGTCTTGTAAAGCTCCCCCTCGAGCATTTAAGATTTGCACCCCCTCAAAAATTGCATTCTGCCAAAAGAAAAATTCATTGTGCTTCAAAAAAAAATTACTCTGCTCCCCCTCGAAGATTTCATCTGCTTCCCCTTGCAAGTGTAAGATGTGCACCTTTTCTGTTAACACTTGGATCAAACAATGTAAAAAGTGGTACAGAGGTGTCCAGAGGCTTCTGAGTACCTCTGAAAGAAATCGTCAGAAGCGACCAGAGGCTTCTGGCTGTTTCTGATGTGTTCGAACAAAACAAAAAAATAAGTCAAGACAAAATTTTAGACAGAAATAAGTAATTTGACAGAATTCTAAGAGGATCAAAGAATGAAGTAAAATTACATATTTAACATGCCCAACTTGCTGACTAAGAAATTTAAACGTGTTTCATCCAGAGCCTTCGTGAAAATATCAGCAAGTTGAAAATTAGTAAGGACAAAATATATTTCGATTGTGCCTTTCTCTACATGATCTTTGATGAAATGATACCTGACATCAATGTGCTTTGTTTTTTAATGCTGAACTGGATTTTCAGTAATGGCAATAGCACTCTCTGAGTCATATATGATTGGGATTTTGTCGTATATTAAGCCGTAGTCTCTGAGCTGAGTATTCATCCAGATAACTTGTGAACAACAACTGGCAGCAGCAACATACTCAGCTTCTTAGAAGTCCAGCTTACAAGTCTGTTACCCATAAGTTGACAGCTCCCAGAGGTACTTTTTCGATCCAACTTGCAACCTGCATGATCAGAGTCTGTATATGCCATCAGATCAAATTCAGAATTTTTCGGATACCAGAGACCAAGTGATGGAGAGCCTTTGAGAAATCGAAAAATTCGTTTAACAGCAGCCAAATGTGATTCTTTAGGATTCGCTTGATAGCGAGCACAAAAGCAAGTGGCAAACATAATATCTGGTCTACTAGCAGTTAGATACAAAAGTGATCCAATCAAACCCCTTTAGCCCGTAACATCCACTGAGTTCCCAGAAGGATCAGGGCCTAGTGTCGTGCTAGTAGAGATGGGAGTTTTCATCGGTGAGGAGTTTTGAAGATGAAATTTCTTAAGCATGCCAGAAACATACTTAGCTTGATTTATGAAGATGCCAGAGGCATTTTGCTTAACCTGGAGTCCGAGAAAGAATGTTAGTTCTCCCATCATACTCATTTCAAATTCTTGTTCCATCAATTTAGAAAATAGATCAACTTCTGTTTGATGAGTAGAACCAAAGATTATGTCATCCACATAAATTTGAACAACAGTTAGCATACCTTCGCCTCTTTTGATGAACAGAGTTGTATCAATTTTACCTTTATCATAACCTTTACTGATCAGAAACGTAGATAGGCGTTCATACCATGCTCTGGGTCTTGCTTTAGACCATATAAAGCTTTGTCAAGAAGATAGACATATTATGGATGTTTAGCATCTTTAAAGCCAACAGGTTGTTCAACATACATTTCTTCTTTGAGATAGCCATTCAGAATTGCACATTTAACATCCATTTGATAGACTTTAAAATTCTTGTAAGCAGAGAAAGCCAGAAATAATCGTATCGCCTCAAGTCTTGCTACAGGGGCAAAGGTTTTATCGTAATCAATGCCTTCTCTTGGAAGTACCCCTTAGCAACGAGTCGAGCTTTGTTTCTGATCACTATGCCGTCTTCATCTTTCTTGTTTCTGAAGACCCACTTAGTTCCAATAGCTACTTTGTTCTTTGGTAAAGGAACGAGGTTCCAGACTTTGTTTCTGTCAAATTATAGTATTTCTTCTTGCATAGCGGATACCCAGCTAGGTTCTTGCAAGGCTTCATGAACATGTTTTGGTTCAATCATGCAAAGAAAAATTTACAAACAAAGCTTCATTTGCAGTAGCAGATCTTGTTTTAACACCTTCAGAGGGACTGCCAATTTATGAGATCTGGAGTGTGAGACTTAGTCCATCTCGTCATTCGAGATTGAGACACTTGTTGAGCGTGAACTTCTGTTTCAGAAGATGGAAGCACCTCTTCTGGAAGGGATTATGAAACAGGAGGATCTTCATATTCCCTCTCTGATGAAGGTATAAGAGTTACTTCTGGACATTCACTTGATGAAACAGGGATGACAGAAGTTTCTGAAGTGCTCTTAGCAAGGGATTCAGAACCAGAAAGTATTATTCCAGAAGCTTGAAGTATCTCTTCGCCCATAAAATCTTGAAAAATAACATCTATTTCAGAATCTCTGGTACCTGAAAGATATTCAGAAGTTACTGGGTTAAGTTTAAGTTTAGAAGTAGAATACTCAGAAGTTAATTGAGTTTGATCATCAAAATCGATGTTAATGCTCTCCATAACAGTCTTAGTACATATGTTAAAAACTCGAAAAGCTCTTGAATTTAACCAATATCCTAAGAATTTAGCTTCATCTGATTTCTTGTCAATCTTGCCAAGTTTTTCTCTGTCATTTAAAATGAAACACCTGCATCCAAAAATGTGAAAGAATTTAACACAGGGTTTTCGATTATCGATTAGCTCATAGGAGGTTTTGAGATGCCTCTTGACAATTCTGGGTAAAACATGCAGTGGCTACAGCTTCAGCCCAGAAATGGGTAGGTCGTCCAGAAGCTGCAAGCATCATTTTGGCAGCTTCAACCAAAGTTTTGTTGCACCGCTCTACCACACCATTTTACCATTTTGTTGAGGAGTTCGTACAGCAGAGAAGTTCTGTGTAATTCCATTTTAAGCAAGGTATGCTTCAAGCTTGGCATTCTTGAATTCAGTACCGTTGTCACTCCTTAGCTGTTGAATCTTTTGTTGTAAGAGAACTTGGATTCTGGTCATCATATTTTGCAATACAATAGGTACCTCTGATTTCTGTCTTACAAATGCAAGCCATGTATACCTGGAGAATTCATCAATAAGTACCAGTATATACTTTTTACCAGATTGATTTTGTGTTGCAATAGGACCACAGAGATCAACATGTAATAATTGCGAAGGTCTAGTACAAGAATGATCACTTTTTGTTTTATGAGATGCTCGTTTTATTTTTCCCATTTCACATGCTGGGCAGAGGTGATCTTTCTGAAATTGGACTTCTGGAAGACCAGTTACCAATTTATGTCTAACAAGCATCTCAAGATTATCAAAGTTTAAGTGAGACATTTTGTGATGCCATACCCAAGCAATTTCACTCTTTTTGGAGATAAGACAGAGGGTTTCTTTACCGTCCTCTGATGTGAAATTCATCATATACAAATTATCTTTTCTGTCTGCTCTCCAGAGTTCTTCTCCTGCCTTAGAAAACAGGTAACAATGTTTTTCATCAAATACAACAAGTATTTTAGAATCACAAAGTTGACTTACACTCAGCAGATAATGTTTCAGTCCAGAAACATGAGCTACTTTTGATAAGGTAATGTTACTTTCTTGTAAAGTACCGTAGCCTTTTATTTGACCCTTACCATTATCTCCAAACGTTACAGCTCCACCACATTTGTCTTTGAATTGGGAGAGTAAGTTTTTCGATCCAGTCATGTGCCTCGAACATCCAGAGTCAAGATACCAGATGTGCACACGCTGCTTCTGCAATCACAGTCAGAGTGTTTTAGGTACCCATCTCATAATGGGTCATTTAATGTTTGTTTTAATCTTTTAACTCTTTTTATTATAATATTGTAGGATTTGAAGGTTTGGTCTTTTTGTTTGCTGTATTATTGTTTTTCTTTGGTTTTATTTTGAAGTGTGAGAAATCATCATAAAAACGATCAGAGGACCTCGAGAAAAATTCCTTTAGTTTTAAAAATTAAGAAAAACATTCAGAGTTCTAAGACATAAAAGATTTCATTGAATTTTCATTAGAATAATGATAATTACAATTCTTCTTATTCCTGTCAATACTAGTATCAGTAGTTCTATTGAACTTCTTAGCTAGGCTAGACTTATGCTTAGAATCATAAGTGTTCTTCTGTTGAGACTTCCTCTGATAAACCTTCTTTGGAATTTTCTGAGTTACTGAAACAGAAGCAGAAAGATTAGATTTCCGTTTGCCTTTTTGAGCAGAAGTAAACTTTGGATAACATGATTGAGACGATTTTTGCGGAACAATACATTTCTTTTTAAGACTTTCTTCCTTCTCAAGTTCAAGACAAGATTTGGCTTTAAGACACATCCCAATGAAATCTGGATGAATGGGCACAGGTTTTCTCTGTCCTATTGGAGGAACAGGAAATGTTGGTATTCCACTTGGAAGTTTTTTAATATCCAGAGTAGAGGCTCTGATTTCCAGAGGTTCATTAGTAAATAAGAAAGGAGCTTCCTCATTCTTAGTTACTTTTGGGATCTTTTTGTACTCAGAAGGTATTCGATTTTCTAAAATAGAGAGATAATTTTATGAGTTAAAGAAATCATCATATTGATCATCATTTTCCCAAGGATATGTAATCGTTTCAAAACAATCTTGAGATTCAGAAGGATTTAGGTCTATTAAAGAACATGGGACTATCTCCGGATTGTTTTCTGAAGAAAGTTTCTGAACATTTTCAAGTTCAAAGCATTTATCCAGAGTAGTTAGAATATCTTTTTCAAAGCTTAGACGTAGCTCTTCTTCTGCTTGTGAAGGAATGAATACATCTGCCTTTGGATTCAAAGTCATATGAACGCTTGAGCCAAATTTGAAAATCTTGTCTTTCTTCTGAATTTTGTTCAGATCAACACTTGTTTTTCCAGTCGAGTATTCGATGTTTTTGAACTTTAGTTTTCGTTGATGACAACCATTTTCAAGTTTTGATCTTCTAAAAACAGATGGTTCATATAATATTGGAAACACAGGCTTCTGTTCTTGTCCTAGACAGAAAACAGATTTCAGAGATGATCTTTTCTCACAAGTGTAGGGATCCAGATCCTCGAAACCAAGTCCAGATCTTCCTACTTGTGTATTTATCTTCTCATGAACTTTCTGAGCATCCAGATATGTTTTGAACTATAGCTTTGTCTTTTGGAGTTCAATATGCAAAAATTCTCTTTCCTTCTGAAAATAGTTTTTAAGTGCAACAGAATTTAATCTGTCACTTTCCTTAGCACTAATCTCCTTTTTTTTGTTTTCCAAGAGTTTGTTTAAGTTCAATTTCTCTTCTTTGAACTTAACTTCTGTATTTTTTAAGTTTTTGGAAATCTTCTCATTTTCAACATTGAGATCAAATTTTTCTTTAGTTAGAAGATCCAATTCTCTTTTATAAATCTCTCTCTCTCTCTCTCTCTTTGAGTTTCAAAGAGAGTTTTTTCTGTTTGTTTCCTCAGTTTCTTTTCAACAGTAAGCTTTTGTTTAAGTTCTTCAAAAATTTTAGATATTTCAAGAATGGTGTTTTCAAGTTCAGATGTGTCAGAGAGAGTACATACAGGTGTTTCAGAAGGCTAATCTTCTGATTCGTTTGTTCTGGCCATTCCGCAGAACATGGCTTCATCACCGCTTGACTCATCTCCTAGTCAGTTTCCTTTTTCTGCATAGTGAGCTCTTTCATCAACATTGTACTTCTATTTATTCTTGTAGTACATATTGTATTTGTTCAGAGGTCCTCTGCAATTCTTTGAATAGTGTCCTGGCTTGCCACATCTGTAGCACACATCCTTCTTCTTCTTCAACTCTTTTTCCTTCTTCTCTGCCTCAGTCTTCTCAGATCTCTGTATCTCTTGACGAGGTGCATAATTAGGAGTAGGGTGATCAATCCTTTTGCTTCCTTGGAAAGATCTATTACCAAACTTTTTCGTGAATTGTTTGGTAATATGTGCCAATGAATCAGCAAAAGCTTTAATTTCATCATCAGAATCAGAATCAACTTCTGGAATATCTTCTGATGTAACACCCCTAAAATTGGGAGTTAATTTAAACCAAAAGAATTGCGGAATAACAACTACTACGTAAGACATCACCCATAAAGATGGGGAGAAGGTTAGAGTGAGTTTACAACTTCTATAGGAATATTAAATGACAACCTAGTAATCTATACAATTCAAATACAGATTAAGTTCGGGTGTCACTAAAATCCTCAAAAATTATCTTCTATGTAACTCCATCTATACACACGAGGTGCACTTCAAAAGAATGCCACTACCGACACCTAGCTTCTCTCATCCCATCAAGCCCCATCCGCTTGATCACCTGATATACATGTCATTTTAAGAAAAAATGTTAGGCTTAAAAGCCTAGTGAGAACAAACAGTTCAAAATATAGAAAAGCCATTTAAACTTCGAAAACGGTAAATAAACATATAACCGAAAGCTTTTCTCAATACATCTCTTTTTCTTTACTTCTGATATTTACACCTGAAAGATACGCTTTACTTCTCTTGGGGGAAACTTCTACGGGAATGACCCGTCATCACATTAATCCTCACGAGTTCAACCCCAAACCGGGATCTATTACAAGTGCCCTCCCCAAGTACTTCTGACTATATGTGCCTATAGATCCATTACACTAGTCTAACATCTTAATACAATTGTTTCCAATGTATTACTTCTCTTCACAAAACTTGTGAAGTATAACATCTTGCTTCCCAAAACTTTCCTTCCAAAATTAGGTGAAAACAACATTAGGGTTTATACATCATATTTCTCATCAAAAACCCATAAGGGTGTTTTAAAACCGTTCTTCGTACTCATTTCATCATTTCAAAGAAAAACCATAAATGACACATTTTGAGCTAGTTTTTACCAAAACCTTCCAAGTATAGAAATACTTATTTTAAACATCACATTAAGGCAAAATACTTCATTTTGACATGTATAAAGTTTTAGAAAGGTAAGAATGAACTCACAATCTAGATTTAGGCTAAATCTAGGTTTTATCCGAATACCGAGCTTCATTAGGTGAGGACTTCAAATCCACAAGTTTCCACCTATAAACTCTTCATCTAGATCATAAACAAACCCAACATTCACCAAAATCAAACCCAAATCAGAAATCATAGAACTAAACCCTAGATTCAAGATTTTGGAGAGGTGATCGTACCTTTAAACGTATGGGGACCCCAAATCATCAAGTAAACTTTAATCTTCAGTGTTTCCATCTTAAAGAGCTCTGAAATACGAAACCACAGCACTCTGAATCGTCCAAATCGGAGCTGTGATGAAGAAGTTATGGCCAAATGAAGAAAATCTCGTTTTTTACCACTAGGGCCGCCCGCGATCATGCCCCGCGATCATGCCCTACGATCATGACATGTCATGATCGTCCGTGTCACCCCAAAATCTGATTTTTCATGTCTAACTCACTGTACCAGTTGTGCGATTATGACATGCTATCATGCCACTGTCATAATCGTCGGGCATCATAGCCTGGACCATTCCGAGGTGTTTTTTTTTTCCCACTTTTCACCCGTTTTGATCCCGTTTCTCGTCTAGTAAATGATACCCAAAATCATTAACTTCAAAATACTTATCTCGTTGATTCTAAGAGTGGAATACAAAGAGGACTCGGGATTAAACTTTACCAAAGACCCGGTTGGTACATTATGCCATTGTCACTATAACATGGCACACTTGTTGGGACCACCAACTACTTGTTACCACCGGTGCTATTATGACAGATGTCATAACCGTATGGCACAGTAGCTAAAACGACCATACTCTTAGTACTATTGGTGCCATTGTGACAGATGTCACTATCTCACAGCACCACCACTCAAACCCTGAAATTAGCTTCTCTTTAATAGACCACCCGGTTCAACACTTTCTTCAACTTGAATAGAAATCAGGGTGTTACAAGGGGTGTTTGAAACAGCTTAGGCAGATCCCATATCGGTCGTGGACAGGAGTGATGCTGGGTTCATAAGTAAACTTTAGCCTTCCTAAACACAACGCGTATTGGGGCCACACGCAAGGTAGGTTCTTGGAACTCTGTGGTTAAGCGTGCTTGGGTGGGAGTAGTACCAGGATGGGTGACCCCCTGGAAAGTCCTCGCCAGGTCGCCAGAAACAAATCCGTGCGGCTTAGGCCAAAGCGGACAATATTGTGTCGTGGTAAGGCGGGGTGTTACATCTGACATGAGAGCCTTTCTCTTTCCTGTCTTCTCATCCTTACTCTTTCTGACTGATCCTCTGGACTCAGAAATGAAAGCCAGAGGTCCACCGATAGTGGTTTTGCTTCTGTACAACCTCTTTCTCGTGAGCTTGTAGAGTACCAAAAATATCGTGTAGGGACCATTGTTCTAGATCCTAATTGGCTTGCAGAGACATCGAGAGATTTGACCTTTCAGGGTTTAATCTTTTGAGAAATAAGACATTATTGTCTTCTTTGGATCTGATGACGTTACATCTTTTACATAGATTTATCAAGGTGTTAAATCTATGAAAAGTCTGTTCCAGAGATTCTTCAGGAATGGCCTGGAAACTGTTATATTCATTCAGAGCTTGGGCTCTTCTGTTCTTCTTCATTTTTGCACCACCTTCCAGAATATTTTCCAATTGATCCCATAACTCCTTAGCACTATCACAGGAATCCAGAGATTGAAAAATATCATCTGGAATTGCCATGATCAAGAAACTTTTTGCCTTTCTGGACAATTCAACCTTTGCCTTCTCTGGATCAGTACAATTATCCCGTGATTATGGAATACTTCTTGCAGGGACCTCATCGGTAACAGCTATAACAGGAACCCTAGGTATAGTTGTCATTGGAATGAACGGACCATTTTGAACAATAGGATATAGATCAACGTCCAATCCTTCAAAGAAGTTGATCATACGGATCTTCCATTGTGGATATTCATCACGTATTAGAGTAAGAGGTTTAGTTAGAGAACCAGAGGTGTATACAACGTTCAGATTAGAATTAGCCATATTACCAGAAACAGAGATTTTGAAAATTACTGAAGATTTGTTTGAAATTTGAATCAAATTAATTCCAAAATGATCGAAATGAGACTGTGTACTTACTAATCTCAGATTTAAGCAGAAATTACCACAGATTTAGAGAAAATTGTAATGAATTTTAACAAAATCTCGTAAAACAGGGTAGAATGAAGAACAGGAGCTTAAAACTGAAAATTAATGTAAAATAGAAAAGGGATTTCTCCAAAATGGAAGAGATCTAATAATCAATAGGTTGATTATCAGGCTCTGATACCAATTATTAGAACCCAGATCCCTTTCTAGCAAGTAATTAATATATCAAATATGTAAATATGAGCGGAAGCAAGTAGATCTATGATTAAAAGTAAGATTAGTAAGAACAGATATGAAGAACAACCGTAAGTAGTATTGAATTGCGTTTGTATGATAAACATTGTGCACAATTCAACAGCTCTCAATTTCGTATTTTCTATCGATACTATTACAAACTGAGATTGAGCTATTTATACAATTACAATATTGAAAGTCAACTACCTAGCCTATTACAATAAGACACGTAAGGAAGGAAATAACAAACTGAGTTACACACGGAGGGTGTGCCTGCCACGTCATTAGATGCGCATGTAGTTGCTTGATTCTGATTCATTCTTCTTAAAAAATGAGGTCTAACACCCTCATTTCCCATCTTTTCTCTCTAAAAATCCTCTAATCTTCTCCCTTCTTCTTCCTTCTAAATTCCAGCCAAGAACATATGCAAAGGTCCTCCATTTTGACAAATTCTTGAAGACATTAAAGTATTTTGATCATCCAAGTAAGGTAAACCTCCATCTTCACTCTCTTCTTTTCTATTTTTGGTGAAAAACCCATTTTTTTGTACTTTAAATTGCTCTTCATCTAACCTACGATTTTTCTTAAGTTCTAAGGGAAGATTATACACCAAAGATATGTAAAATGTCTATATAATGGTGGTAATCCATGACCCGAGCATTAGAATACAAGAGAAGTAGGTAAAATCACCTTGCATGTGGGTTTTGATCCTTGAAAATCGCATTTTTAATGCTGGAAGGTTACTTGTTAATACTTCTGTCGCCCATA
Organism: Silybum marianum; assembly: GCA_036898165.1. Classification (NCBI taxonomy): domain Eukaryota; kingdom Viridiplantae; phylum Streptophyta; class Magnoliopsida; order Asterales; family Asteraceae; genus Silybum; species Silybum marianum. Next base: position 18,346,889 of record CM072543.1, read on the forward strand.
ACTTGGAAAATACTAGTCCAAATGTTATGAGTTATTTTCTAAAATTTTATTCTTTGAGTTGGGGTTCTAATCCAAGTGGAATCATGCAAAAACATGAAGTTTTGACCCCTCAAACACTTAGATCAAATTAAGTGTGCAAACAGTGAGTTCAACAGTAGGTAAACCATACTTTGGACGTCCATATCTCCTTGGTTATCTATCCAAATTCTTTGATTCTTCTTCTGGAGTTTATGTTAATGAGTTATCTTCCGAATGCAACTGGTCTCACTAAAAAATATGGTGATTTGGGGGTTCAACTATTTAAAACAAAATAAGTGTGCACTCTGTCCAAAACTGACAGATTTGTGCATGCATGTTCAAATGACCATAACTCCTTCACAACTCATGGAAAAATGGTGATTCTTCTTTTGGAAGCTAGCCCTATGTGTTAGCTTTAAAATATATTCAGAAACATTGAAAAATGAAGAGTTTAGACCCCTCAAAAGGCTGTGACATTAAAAGGGTATAATCTGTTTTGGAGCCGTGTCACCTTATTCTTGTAAAAATTGTTGAAGACACTTAAGCACCTCTAAAATTCGTGACATTTGACCAAAATACCCCTTACTCAGTGTACTAAAAGATATAAAAAGATGGATAATTTTAACAACTTTTATAATATATTAAAATGGCTATCTTTGAGCCCAAAGATTCTACCATCAGAATATGTTTTTCAAAGAAAACATTGATTCAAATTTCATAAACTTTCGTAAATTTTAAAAATAATAATTTGCATGTGCAAGCACTTAAACTTAAGGACTAATTTCAGGCATTTTATAAGATGTGAAGGTAACTAGACAAGTTGTAGTTTTTAGTTAGACCCGGAAAGCTTATTGCATATTTCACTTTTATAGGAAGAAAGTAGAACCGGACAAGTAATCGAGCCGCCAAACCTACTTTTGTATCCGCGATCATCAAATGAGTATTCACAGCCCCTTTTACTATGTTACTTAAAATTTTTGGGGGAAAAGCATGTTATAAATTGAAATTCTTAAATGTTTCATGTTAATGAGTGTTAAACTTGTGAAATGTTTGAATGTGGCACTAAGGCATGTACGCTAGTAGTATGAGTTTGAGTTAAAAATGTTAAGTCCCAATTAGGTGAAACTACTAATTAACTCTTAATGAACCGATAGTTTAGTGGATAGCGCTAGTGGTGCACTCTGCTAATAACACGGGTTCAACACATGTAAAATTATTTCACCACTGAGGTAGTTCGAGAAAATATAAAGGGCGTAGTGGTCAGAAGGTTTAGTAGTGGCTCAATGCTTATGTTTACTAAAAGTACAAAGTGCCTTGTATACTTCTTAAATTGGAATTTCTTATGCATTTTAAACGCATAATCTTTTATATTTACATTTGTTCAAGAGTTGTTTTGGTAAAAATAAAAAACCTGTGAATTCACCAACTCTGTGTACTTGACCTTTCTATTTTAACGTGCTTTTTAGGAGTAAAGAAGTATTTGATAATGCATAGTTGTGCACGCATGACAACATCAACCCAAGACCTTTTATCAAAAACTTGTTATGTCAAAACGCTATTACTTTCTGTTACCGTTAAACTTCGGGTTGAAATCTGTAATTTTGAATATATCATTTTTATGATTTGAATGGATAGTTGGTGTTGTTTATTACCTAATGCTATGAAACTATGAGTTGTCCTACCTCGTATTTCCGCTTTAGTGGGATGACAGTTACTTATTTTCTAACGCAGGTCAAGAACTTTGGAGAGCTAACAAAAAAGGTAACTTATATATGATGAACTTCACTTCTAAGGATGGTAAAGAAACCCTCTGTCTCATCTCCAAGAAGAGCAAAGTAGCTTGGCTCTGGCATCATAAGCTTTCACACTTAAATTTTTAAAATCTCGAACTGCTTGTCAAACAAAACCTGGATGAGGGCCTCCCAAAGGATCACCTCTCCCCTGCTTGTGAAATGGGAAAAATCAAAAGAGCTTTCCATAAAACAAAAGTGATAATTCTTGTACAAGGCCTCTGGAAATGATTCATGTTGACCTCGTGGTCCCATTGCAGTTCAAAGCCTTTCTAGCAAAAAGTACATACTAGTATTAATCGATGATTTTTCCTGGTACACATGGCTTGCTTTTGTGCGCCAGAAGTCAGAAGTTCCAATAGTATTGAAGAACATGAAGACGAGGATACAAGTACTTTTGCAACAGAAGATACTACAACTTAGAAGTGACAATGGTACTGAATTCAACAATGCCAAATTTGATGAATATCTTACCAATGAAGGAATCACTCAAAACTTCTCTGATGTACATAATCCTCAACAAAATGGTGTGATAGAAAGAAGAAATCGCACTCTAGTTGAAGCAGCTAAACCAATGCTTGCAGCATCTGGACTACCCATCAACTTCTGGGCTGAAGCTGTAGCAACGACGTGTTTTACTCAAAATCAAACTATAATAATTAAGAGGCATTTTAAAACCTCTTATGAATTGATAAATAAAATAATACCCTTAGTAAAAAAATTCCACATTTTTGGTTGCAGGTGCTTTATTCTAGATGATCGAGAGAAGCTTGGAAAGTTTGACAAGAAGTCTGATGAAGCAAAATTCTTGGGTTACTCTTTAAATTCAAAAGCCTTCAGAGTTTTTAATTTAAGAACCAAGACTGTAATGGAAAGCATTAACATAGACTTCGATGATCAAACTCAATTGACTTCTGACTGTTCAAATTCTGAACTCAAGCTTAACAACGTTACCTCTGACTATTTGTCAGGCTCCAGAGAATACGAGATCGACGCATTATTTGATGATTTTCTGGGAGAAGAAATACCATCAGAAAGAATAACCAATAATCCAACCTTAAATATTCCAGAAGTACTTCAAGCTTCTGGGATAACTTTTTCTGGTCCCTCTGAGTCTTCTTTTCAACAAATGAAAGTCCATAGGAAACCTCTGTGCTTTCATTTGAGGGGGAGACACTAAACTCAACTCTTGAAGATCTTTTGGATACAAAAATCCAAGCCCAACAGATATCCCAAACAAGGATGAAAAGGTAGACAAAATCTCACACTCCAGATCTGTTAGGTCTGAAATTATTGTATTCGAGATGACAACTATTGAAGACATGAAGGACCAAAAGTGCAAAGTCAACAAAGTCAATAATTAGGAAGATTTAATATAAGGAAACGTTGCTTTATTGTAAATAAGGCAAGTGTATAATGCCTTATCTCATAGTTTCCTTATTACCATAATTGTTCTACATATAAATAGAGGGATAGGGTCATTCTTTAGGAGTGCGCGATTATTCATTAAGGAGTCGACTCATAATACATAGAGAGAGTGCTGAATCTGACTGTAATCGACATATATACATTCAAGAGATATATGAGTACGTAAGTTCTTTAAATCATTGTTCGTGTCATATTATTTTACTATTAACTGTTTATTGTCATTGTGCTTATTATAATGGGATCAACAAGTGGTATCAGAGCCTGAGATCACGAGTTTTTACGATTTTCTGAGCAAACCACGAAACAAAAGGTATTTTTTTCTATTTCTGCAAGTTCTACTGTTCATTGAATTTTTGTCGAGTCATACTGTGTCACGCTTTACCCGATAAAACTTCTTATTTTTTTTGTCGACAAACTCATATCTGGTCAATGAATTTTTGTCGATCATTATATCAGTTTCTGTGTGTTATTCTCGATTAAGTATATCTGTGTTTTTATCGATTTAAAATTTTCTCTCGACTTATTGAATTTTTATCGAATCTCTCTTCTGTTGATTGAATTTTTGTCGATTCAACTGTTTAAATCTTGAATTTTTATCGACTCCTATATAAAATATTTAAATCTGTTTAGTTAAAATTACTTTAGTTTATTTTTATTTACTTTTGAATATCTTTACTTAAGAAAACTCAGGAACTTGTGACTCCTGCAGCTTTTCTTACTAAAGATTTTCTTAGTAAAAATCATAAACTCTCGTAATTTTGATATTTTTTTGTGATTGAACAAATAAGAAACTCGAAAACCCAGACAGTCTTGTCCATAAAAAGACTAGTTCTTTTTAGTCAAGAACACTGTGTTTTTTTTTCTGGTTTTTCAATAACAGAAAAATCAGAATTAAAGAATTTTTTTTAGTCTAGTCCTATTGAATCGAGAAGAAGTTTGATCGAGTATTCGATAAAAAATTTTAAATCAAAATTATATCGAGTTGTTATCGAGCCAATTTCATTCGACAATAACTTATTATGGAGCCTCGTTCACTCGATAACAATTTATATCGAGTCTATTTAATTCGACAACATTTTTTATCGAGCTTCATCTTTCACTCGATAATAATTTTTATCGACCACCTTTTCACTCGATAACAAATTTTTTTCTTTTGTCAATCGATAAAAACCTACTGTTTCACGAGGCTACTCAGAAATTTTTTAAAAACTCACCGATCGAGGTCAACTAGTAAGTACAATGACTACCCGTGAAGCCATGGAAATCGGTTCAGACACAAAACCCCACGAGGTAAGTCTTTCAGACTATGATCACTTTATGATTCAAATGAATGACATGATGATAAAATTGCAAGAACTTCAATCTAAATTGGAAACCGAGAAACTCTTGGTTTCCAACTTAGAAGCACGCTTAGAAAATAATCATAATCAATTGCTTCTTATGCAAACCGACCTTGTCAATTCTCAAAGTATAGCGCACAATCTTGAAACGGAGAAAATGGTTTTAAAAGAAGAAAATGATCTTTTCAAACAACAAATATCTGAACTCACACTTCAACTTAACACGTCTAGGAGTGAGACTGTTAGAACCCAGATTCCCAATTACTCTATATTCAGTAGATTTAATTACGAAAATTAACAGAGTAAGCGGAAGAACAATCTACTGTATTCAACAATAAGGTAATCAACAACGATAAACATTTAAACAATTCAATTCAATGAAGAAAGATGTTGAAGATGTTGAAGATCCAATTGATTCGATAAGCTGATGATTACAATACTGAAGAACAATTTCTCTCTCAATATAGGAATACTCACCTATCTTCTCTCCAAAAACCCACTTTTGTAAAACAAGAAGTGAAATCTATTTATACTATAGTGAGAGAGAGAAAGTCAATGCAACAGCCAATAAAGAAGAGACACGTCAGGGAATATTGTAACAAATTCTGTTGAGCATAAGTCACATAAGTGTCCACGTCAGCAAGCGCGTGAGCTGGGAATAACCGCAGATTCACAAAGGTCCACAGAGGTTGTCCAAGCCTCTGGGAGCATCTGTGTTCTTAACACTTAGAGAAATTGATGGCTCTGGCATCTTCTGGATAAGCTTAACATAAACACTTAAAGATTTCTGATTACATACTTTTACATAAAGAATATTCTAACAATCTCCCCCTAAGTATGAATCAGAAAACAAAAGAAATTACAATAAAATTACAGAAATGAAATCAAAAAGGAGCATCTGGATGAAGCTTTATAATCTTTTGAAAAATATCCATTAGCTTCCTCATCTTCTGTAAACTTTCGAGTTTGAGACAGATTTTTCTTGCCAGAACTCTTTCACCTTGTTCAACTGTCTGTTCATCCTTTAACAAAGACGTGTAACCTCTGATGAGCTCAACAACTTCTGCGGAATATTTATGGGCTTCACTAACTCTGAAGAAGCACTTCTGTGATTGTCTCCTGAACACGACCCCCTCTTCTGGTGTAGTTAGAATTTTTCCAACAGGAAACATATCTACCTCTCCTCTGTGAGTATTTGGTGCAGAAATAGCTAAGTTGTGAATATCCATATCCAGACCCACTTGAAAGTCTGTTTGTGCTCCGTGCCTTAGAAAATTTTCAATGCACCTGATGATCCTGTTGAAAGCTACTTTATCGTGTGAATGCTTTCTTTCATTCATGTTCAACTTCATTTTTCTACCCAGAGGTATTAAATCACTGGGATTTATTGACAGTAGGTCGTTGTCACAGAAGTACTGGCTCTGATTATCTTCTCTCAATACTTTATAGATTGTGTACATGATTTCCGTCCCTAGAAATTGTACATGCTTTGTTCCAGATATCTTCTTTATTGGGGACTTTGAATAGGCTTCTTCTTTAAACAAGCGATGAGCCATGAACTTATCCTTCACTTCATCTGTAACTCTATAGTCATTCGCAAAGTTTGGCAGCATTAAGAACACCTTAATATCGATGAGTGCATATCGATGAGCCTGTTCCACCTCAATCGTTGTCTTCCTCTTGAAACTTCTCACTTTATCTATTTCCGCAGCCAAAATCTCTTTTCTTTGCACAGAGGCGCACACTGCAGGAGCCTTGTCTTTAGGTTCTATTCTAGTGGGAATGGGTGTTGATTTTGGCTCTTGAGCTGATTCTGGTTCTGGGGAAGGAATGGGAGTTGAAGTGGGAGTTGGTATTTTGGGGGTGGGAGTTGGATTGGGAGTTGAGGGCTTCTGTGGCATATGTGAAGAATGCTTCTGTGTATTACTCATCAGGTTAAGTATAAACTTTGCCATATCTGGGTCCTTTGGCAAGGATCCTTTGAATTGGGCAAGTGGTGTTGGATTCAGAGGGACTTCTTTCTCATATTCCTTTTCCTTCCCTTTTTCTTGCACAGGGGGCTCAGAGACTGGATCTTGTGGAGCAGAGGTGGATGTAGGGTCTTCTGGCTTCTGTTTCTTTGAATTCTCCCCCTTCTGAGAATCAGGATCCTGATCCTCAGACCTTTTTCGCTTAAGCTCGGCCCGTTTGCAAGCTCTTTTCTCTTTACTCTTATTCCGTTGGGCTTGAACAGTTGAGATTTGTTCTGCAACGTTGGTAAGTTTGGACATAGAGGTATCAAGATCTGATACCTTCTGGGAGAATGTAGTATTTGTCTTGTTGGTTTTAGCAGCGAACTTTGCACTTACGAGCGTTAGTTTTCAATTAACGAACGTGGTAAGGCAGCAACGTCTGACTGTCGAACCAGAGCTTGAGATTTTAATTCTGGGAGGAGGGATTGGCAGAGCTTCTGTATATCCTTCTGTAAAGACGTAAAATCAGATGCAGAGATGGTTACCTCTGGAGTATGAATCTCCGTAGGAATGTTGCTCAGAGCCTCTGTATTGGATTGAAGAGTTTGTGCCATCTTCTGCAGCTCCTCCTCTGTTTTCTTTGAGCTTTCCTCTGTGTTCTCCTTGACAAATCTCTTTATTTCAACCAGAGCTTTAGCTTGATCATCACTCTGAGTTTGGACCAAGTTTCTGAGTTTCGTGGTCATTGTGACTTGCTCCGTTAAAGTAGCCTACAGAGATGAGATTAAGGAGCTTTGGGATTTAAGCTCTGTGTTAAACTTCTGTTCATGAGTAACAAGGGCTTCTTTTAGATCCGCCATAGATCCCATGACATTATCAACAAATGCTTGGAACGCAGCATTTGTGACATAGTCTTGGGTGGTAACCGGTGCATCTCCAACACATGGAGCCCCGTTTCCCTCCCGTCCAGAGGGGCCTTCATTCACGCCTGTTTTGACGTTTAGCGTGGAAGGACTTCCACCCTGTCCTCGAGAGCCCTGGTTAGAGGAACTCTCTTCGGGTGTTCTAACTACTTCGGCTTCGTCCTCATCATCAGAGGATGAGGAGTCGAAAGTAGTGTGCTTACCTTGAGCAATGGCAAAAACGCCGGTAAGTGGTGCATCCTCTGGCTGTACCCTCTGGGATCCCTATTTCTGTGTTGGCCACGAAGGCTTCAACATGTGTAGTTCTGGACGAGATCTGGGGCGAAGGATCTCTTATTGCTTCATCATCATCGTTTTGAGAGGATGAAGATGGAAGGGATTCCCCGGAAGTGCTTGAGACAGAGATTATAAGACCCTCTACTCGGTTAGGTTCTGGGCGGTTTGGACTGGGTTGTCTTTTTTCAATGAATGTCGATGTGTTGGCATCGACTTCAGCAGATGTGGTTACCCTGGTTGGACTCGGAGAGGTTCTCACAAATGTGTCTCTGTGGACATCTTCTGTGGCTGCTCTTAAAAGAGCATCCGGATGGGTAGAATCTCTCTGGTTGTCACTGAAATTCTTTTCAAGCTCATCCTCACCAGACCCCTCACTTCCTACTTGTGGCTCTAAATGCTCAGGGGTAGGTATTCTTGGTTCTGAGTATACCAGTGAGCTTCTATAAGAGATTAGATTGGGGAGGGTAGAAGGAATAAGGTCTAGCATGTACCTTGATAGTTCGTGATGATGTGGGTAACCAGCAGGATCCACAGTTGGTTTGTGGGTATTCATAGTGTGAATTTTGCACAGAGGAGGGACGATTGATGCTTGAAGCTTTAGAACTGCAGAATGTGCAAAAATTGATAGAAATCTTGGATAGCATAGGTGAGTTAGATCACTTCCTACTTCTTGGGCTTGTACCTTCTTTAACACTACGGCTCTGAACTCATTGTAGATGAGAGAAACGTAGTCGATATTGAGGTTAAAGTACAACCCGTACATGATTGTGAGAATGTTCCTGTTTGCTTGGTCCATGGAGGTCGTTTTGCAAGTGAGGCTTCGGTTCAGGATGGACACAAACACATTCCACATTCGGGAAATATGTTTCCTCTTGAATGTGGACAGGGCTGAAATGGGTGTATTGTAACCCAAAAATGAGATAAATGCTAGGAGAGCGTCCGTTGAGGGAAGAGGAGTTAGGTTAGGGTTTGGAACAACTTCGCCGTTGATTTTAATCTCTGGAGGAGGAAGGCTAAAAAATTGAGCGAACTTGTGCTTGGTAAAAGGTATTGCCACGGCGTCATCAGTGTTAATGGGGTGACCAAAACTTCCAATCATTTCCTGGATTTCGTCGTTTATGCACAAAGTATGCCATATTTCTTGAATGTACGACTCGGGGATATTTGGGTATGCTAGAGTTAGGGATTTGTTGATGGGATGATGTTGCAGGAACTCGATCATAACCCTGTAGGCGGCTGGATAAGTAGCAGGATCCAATAGAACTTGGGCATTGTTTAGTTTGATTGGAAGACGAGTGAAAACGAAGTTTTCGGCGGTGGATTCGACAATCTGATGGTCATTGTCATTGGCTTCTTGGTTTGCAATAAGAGTTTGATCGGCCATTGATGGGGTTTGGATTTTGGAAGGAAGTTGCAGGTTTGATTTTGCCAGGAGAGTTTGAGAAGATGATGAGAGTAAAAGCTTTGGCGGTTTTGAAATTTTTGGGGTTTTATGGAAGGTTTTGAATGCGAAGGGTTTATGCTCGATTAATTCAAATTAACGGCATAATTAGCTGACCTCATTGGGATTAAGCGTGGGATGTTACGTGAGCAGCTTTAATTTCACAGACATGCGATGGATGGATTATGGACATGTGGAAAGGTGATTGGACGTGTGACTGGGGATAAATGATGCATGGAAGGTAGGTTTCTCAAAGGTTTTCTCGATTGGTGTTAATCGATTGGTTTTTCAAAAAAAATAAAATCGATCAATTGAAATATTAAAATAAATCAATTAAAAGTTTTAATTAAAATCGATCATTTAGTCAGGATAAAAGAAGTGTAAGTGACTAAATGATGGTTTTGTATTTAATAAGTAATTTTTAAAGAATAAATTTAACTGATTCAAGATATTATGATGAACCTTGAAGGCAAGAGTTAATTCATAAATTCTTGAGTCAAGAAAATTCTAAGTTAAAAAGAACTTAAGAAATAGCTCCCTATCACAGAGTTTGAAAAGTATTTGAGCTCTGGATATTTGGAGACTTTGAATCTCATAGAACAGAGCTCCCCCTTGAATGATGGTTTATTCTGTTGCTCCCCCTTGAGTTCTGAATTGATAAGCTCCCCCTAGAACTATGCTTGGATCAAAAAGTAAGAATGTCGAGCATTCTGTTTGCACAGAGGCACACAGAGGCTTCTGTGGGGTTCTGGATGGTGCAATCAGAGCCTATCAGAGACCTCTGGGTGATTCTGGGTTATTGAAAATAAAGACAAGGATAGAAAAGTAAAGACATGTGAAACATATAACCATGCAAATCTTGAAGATTTGAAGTAGTTATATATTTAACATGCCCAACTTACTGATTAGAAAATTAAATCTCTTCTCATCCAGAGCTTTTGTAAACAGATCAGCAAGTTGGTAATAAGTGGAGACAAAATACATTTCAATGGTTCCTTTCTCCACATGATCCTTTATAAAGTGATACCTGACATCTATGTGCTTGATTTTTGAGTGCATCACTGAGTTTTCAGTTATTGCTATGGCACTTTCTGAGTCACAGAGGATGGGAATCTTATCATATATCAAGCCATAGTCTCTAAGTTGGGTTTTCACCCACATCACCTGTGAGCAACAACTTGCAGCGGCTACATACTCTGCTTCTGCTGTAGAGGTTGAAACACAGTTCTGCTTTCTGGAAGTCCAACTTATTAGACGATTTCCCAGAAGTTGACAGCTACCAGAGGTGCTTTTTCTGTCCAACTTACATCCTGCATGATCTGAGTCAGTGTATGCAATAAGATCAAATGACGAAGTCTTTGGATACCAGAGACCCAAAGATGGTGATCCTTTGAGGTATCTGAAGATTCTTTTTACTGCAGCCAAGTGAGATTCTTTTGGATTGGCTTGAAACCTAGCACAGAGACAAGTGGCAAACATAATATCTGGTCTACTAGCTGTCAAGTACAGAAGTGATCCAATCATTCCTCTATAACTCTTAATCTAGTTTGGTGCTGGGAGAGATTGGTGTTTTCATGGAAGTGACATTTTGGAATTTAAACTTTTTAAGCATATCAGAAACATATTTAGCTTGATTTATGAAAATTCCAGATGGGGTTTGTTTTACTTGAAGTCCTAGAAAATAGTCTAACTCCCCCATCATGCTCATTTCAAATTCACTTTCCATTAGTTTTGAAAACAACTTTACTTCTGATTGATCAGTGGAACCAAATATGATATCATCCACATAGATTTGTACAACAGTTAACGTACCTTTGCCTCTTTTGATACAGGGTGGTGTCAACTTTACCTTTTTCATAGTTATGTGCGATCAGAAATTTTGACAGACGGTCATACCATGCTCTGGGGGCTTGTTTCAGACCATACAGAGCCTTGTCCAGAAGGTAAACGTAGTCTGGATGTCGTGCATTTTCAAAGCCTGGAGGTTGTTGCACATACACCTCTTCTTTGAGATTTCCATTAAGAAAGGCACACTTTACATCCATTTGATATACTTTGAAGTCCCTATATGCTGAGAATGCCAAACATAACCTAATTGCTTCCAATCTTGCAACTGGAGCAAATGTCTCATCATAATCAATTCCTTCTTCTTGGCAGTATCCTTTTGCCACCAATCTTGCCTTGTTTCTGATCACTATCCCGTCTTCATCTCTTTTGTTTCTGAAAACCCACTTTGTGCCAATTGCTGTCACATTCTCTGGTAATGGCACGAGTTTCCAAACTTTATTTTTCTCAAACTGAAGCAACTCCTCTTGCATTGCATCAATCCATCTTGGATCTCCTAATGCTTCATCAACCTTCTTGGGTTCTATCATGCTTAGAAAGTTTACATAAAAAGATTCATTTGCCGTTGCAGATCTTGTTTTTACTCCTCCAGAGGGATCACCAATGATTTGTGATGGAGGATGATCACTTGTCCACTTCGTCATTCTTGTCTGTGGAATTTGAGTGGCTTGAATCTCAGTCTCTGGTTGAGCTTCCTCTGGAATTGATCTTGGTATTTCTGTTGAATTTGAGGTTGATGGTTCTGTGTAAGGTTCAGCTTCTGGGATCTGTTCGGGTTCATCTATTTGCACAGAATCTTGGATTGGTTTCTCTTGAAGATCAGAGGTTGGTATTGATGATACTTCTTCTATGTCCTGAGATTCAGGAGTGGCTGGACCAGAATTAATTACCCCAGAGGTTTGAAGGACTTCTGGAATATTCAATGTTGTTCTTCTGGTAAGAGATTCAGATGGGATTTCTTCTCCGAGGAAATCGTTGAATATTGTATTGATCTCTGTTTCTCTGCTACCTGAAAGATAGTCAGAGGTAACATTGTTAAGATTGAGTTCTGAGTTGGAGAAATCAGAAGTCAGTTGATCATCAAAATCAACATTTATGCTTTCCATGACCATTTTTGTTCTTAAGTTGAAAACTCTGAAAGCTCTTGAATTTAAAGAGTATCCTAAAAATTTAGCTTCATCAGATTTCTTATCAAACTTGCCAAGTTTATCACGGTCATTTAGAAGAAAGCATTTACATCCAAAAACATGCAAAAAATCTATTGTTGGTTTTCTGTTGTTAATCAACTCATATGATGTTTTCATATGCCTCTTTACTATGATAGATCTGTTTTGGGTGAAACATGTTGTAGCTACTGCTTCTGCCCAGAAGTGAGTGGGCATTTCTGATGCTGCCAGCATTGTTCTGGCTGCCTCCACCAAGGTACGATTTCTTCTCTCTACAACTCCATTTTGTTGAGGAGTTCTAACTGCAGAGAAGTTTTGGGAGATTCCTTGTTGTATCATGAACTCTTCTAGTTTAGCATTTTTGAATTATGTGCCATTGTCACTTCTGAGGTTCTGAATTTTGCAATCAAGTCTGACTTGAAGTCTTTTCATCATGTTAACTAGGACAGTTGGCACATCAGATTTTAACCGAATGAAAGCGAGCCAAGTATACCTGGAAAATTCATCAATTAGCACAAGGATATACTTTTTCACAGATAGAGATTGTACAGAAATTGGACCACAGAGATCCACATGGAGTAGTTGTAAGGGTCTTATGCAAGAATGATCACTCTTTGTTTTGTGGGAAGCTCTTTTGATTTTTCCCATTTCACAAGCAGGACAGAGATGATCCTTTTGAAAGCGAATGTTTGGGAGCCCTTCAACTAGACCATGTTTGATAAGAAGTTCAAGGTTCTGAAAATTGAGATGAGACAATTTATGATGCCATAACCAAGCTACTTCACTCTTTTTGGAAATGAGACATAGAGTTTCTTTTCCATCCTTGGAGGTAAAGTTCATCATGTATAAGTTACCTTTCCTGTCTGCTCTCCACAGTTCTTCACCTGCCTTAAATAACAAGTAGCAATGTTTTTCATCAAACAAAACTAACATTTTTGCATCACAGAGTTGACTGACACTTAGTAAATTATGCTTAAGACCAGAGACATGGGCTACTTTTGATAAAGTAACATTACCTTCCTGTAGTGTTCCATAGCCCTTAAATTGATCCTTACCATTATCTCCAAAAGTTACAGCTCCACCAGATTTGTCGTTGAATTTGGAGAGTAAGTTTCGGGTTCCAGTCATGTGCCTCGAGCATCCAGAGTCAAGATACCAGATGTGCACACGCTGGGTCTGCATATAGAATCAGAGAGATTTAGGAACCCATTTCATAATGGGTACCTTAATGTTAGCTATTGGATTCATTGCCGAGTTTCTCTGTGGAAACGATGGTTTTCTAAAATGTTCAGATCCTCTGGGTTTTGTTTCAGAGGTTTCTGGTTTTTGAAATCTTTGCTTCTGGTTATTATAGTAACTTTTCTTGGGCTTATCAGAGAAATAGCCATATGATTTAGAGAAAAATTGTTTTAACTTTAAGAACAAATAAAAGCATTCAGAGTTCTGAGACAAAAAAGAATTCATGGAATTTTCATTTCTGGAATGATAATTACAATAGTTCTTATTTGAATCTATTCTAGCATCGAAATTTTTAAATTCCTTATCTAGTCTAGATTTATTTCTCTGAACTCTTGAATTTATCTTCGTTGGCTTTCTCTGATTCTCTTTAACTTGAGCTTTCGAATGATTCACTGAAACATGAGAAGCAGATGAATTAGAATTCCATTTAGCTTTTTGTTCGGTTGAGAACTTTGGCTTCTGAGAAGTTTGACCAGAGATCTTGAAGTTAGAGTTTTGCGTGAAAACGGGTGTTCTTTTTGCCTTTTCTTTTTCAAGCTCAAGACTTTTTTTAGCTTGAATACACATCCCAAGGAAATCTGGATGAATAGGAAACTTTTTTCTTTGTATCCTTGGGGGTAAAGAAGAATTTGGTATCCCATTAGAAAGTTTAGAAGCTTCTGGGCCCGCAGCTCTGACTTCTGTGAACTCACATGGTTTTGTTAAAGAATCATTTTGAATAGTGAATTCTTTTTCAGAAGTATTGATCTCTTGATTTACAAACTTTAGCAAGAGAGCTTTAGAAGATTCAAAGATATCAGAGTCCTGATCATTGTTTTCCTAGGGATAGAATTCGAGTTTATCCTTGTCTTGACTTTCTGAAAGATTTAGGTCAATGAAGAAACAGGGAGTTATCTCTGGAGGTTTTGAAAGGATATCATCAGTTTTTGAATTTTCATTGAGGAAGCATTCATTCATTGTTTGAAGAATGTCTTGTTCAAAGATTGATGCAAATTCTGACAACATGCTATTTTCCAGAGTTTCAATGATGTATTTTTCAAACATAGACCTTAAATTCTCTTCTGCATGCCTGGGTATAAATGCATCAGCTTCTGGGTTTAAAGTTAATTGAGAGAAGGATCCAAACATAAAGATATCGTTCTTCTTCTGGACATGCTTTAGATTGACTTGAGCTTTTGGTCCAGAGGAGTATCTTATGTTTTTTAATTTTAACCTTCTGGGACTATGTCCATTCTCATATTTGGAGCGTTTAAAAGCTGATTTTTGGTATATGATGGGAAAATCAGATTTTTGTTCCTTACCCATGCAAAATACAGAAGTTAATGTGGATCTCTTTTTACACGTGTAGGGATCCAGATCCTCGAAACCAAGGCCTGTTTTCCCTACTTGTGTATTGATCTTATCATGCACTTTTTGAGCTTCTAAATAATTTTTAATTTGAAGCTTGTTTTTCTCAAGTTCTATGTGCATGACCTCCCTTTCTTTTACCCAGTAATTAGAAATAGCGACAGAGTTTAATCTATCACTTTCTTTATCTTTAATTTCTCTGTCCTTTTCCTTCAAAAGTTGTTTAAAATTTGCAATCTCTTCTTTGAACAGAGTCTCTGTGGATTTGTGTTTTTGTAAAATGTTTTCAATATCCACAGAGAGTTCTTGTTTTTCTTTTATTGCTATGTTCATTTCTTTCTGGTAAATATCTCTTGCCCTTTTTGTTTTGGAAAGAGATATTTCAAGCTCTTTTCGAACTCTCTTTTCATCTACAAGCTTCTGTTTTAGTTTTTCAAATTCAAAAGTTAAGTTTAAAACTGTGTCTTCAAGTTCAGAGGAAGTAGAAGTGATGCAAACCGGAGTCTCAGAGGGTTGATCTTCTGAGTTTGTCATAGCCATTCCACAGAGGATGTCTTCTTCTCCACCGGATTTGTCAAATATCCAGTTCTCTTGCTCAGCAAACTTTGCCCTTTCTGTGCGATTGTATTTGTACTTATTTTTGTAATAAGCCTTATCTTTTACTATTGTGCCCTTGCATTCCTTTGCAAAATGCCCCGGTTTTCCACATCTGTAACACACGTTCTTTCCTTCCTCTTCCTTCTCTCCTTCTACCTTCTCTGCCTTCTGTGCTTCCTGCCTCTGGTTGTTCTCAGTCCTTGGCGCATATGGGGTGTATGTCCTGTTGTTGCCTCTGTTCCCTTGAAATGACTTAATTCCAAATCTTCTGTTAAACTGTCTGGTTATAAGTGCCAAAGATTCAGCGAAGGCACTTATATCTTCATCTTCTGAGTCAGATGGTTCTGAGTTGACCTCTGAGACATATGCCTTCTTTCCTTTCTTTGCATTTTCTCTGTTTTTCTTCCCAGATCCTTTGGCTTCTGACATCAGAGCCAGAGGTCCTCCAACAGTTGTTTTCTTCAGTAGAACCTCCTTCTCATGGGCTTGCAGAGTTCCATACACATCATGTAGTGACCATTCCTCAAGATCTTGATTGGCTTGAAGAGACATGGTTAGATTTGACCATTCTTGTTAGGATCCAAAGAATCCTATGAATTTGGATCCTATGTTTGAAATGTTTTGTAAAGAAAAGAACTTCAGAATCTGAAGATGAATAGTTCAGAAGTTCTGAAGTAGTGCTAGAAAGATAAACAAAGTCATCTTCAGAAGTGCAAAATATATATTCAGAAGTTCTGAAGAAGTTCTGAATAGGTTCTGAAGTGAAAAGTCAGAAGTTCTGAAGACAATTCAGAAGTGGTTCTGAAGTGCAAAGTTCAGAATTCTGAAGACAGTTCAGAAGTTCTGAAGAACTTCTGAATAGAGTTTTTGATGACGTGTCTCATTGTTATTGAGCTGTGATTTAAATACATGTAACTGTAGCTTTACATTTGTAGTATAAATAGAATGTCTGTTAGACGGTTAGTAGTTGAACATTAATAGAACAACACACATGAGAGTCGTTTAAAGGTGTAAGTGTGTTTTTCTCTGTAAAGCTTTCTACAGTTCTAATAAAATGAGGATTCATTGAGCATTCTATATCAGATCTGTTGTAATATGGGTCTAATAATTGGTATCAGAGCTTGATCGAAACAATTAATCTTCGATACGATCAATCGATTGCAGCAGATTTGAAGAAATTGATGAAATTAGTGAAGTTTTTCTCTCTACGATGAACAGTAAGTATTTTGATTGAAATTTGATGAATTGATGAGAAATTGGATGTTCTTACATGAAAAATTAATTCTATGATCGTTATATATTCATATGGAATCAATCTCAGTCATCAATTTCAAGGATTATTGAGCTAGTTTGACATATCTCACAGTTTCTAGGGTTTTTGTTCGAATGAACTGTTCTTGACAAATTTTATGAATTGTTGGTGAATTGGCATGATTCAATCCAATTTGTTCAAGAGGAATACTCGATATATGTTTATGACCAAGGAACAATCACCAATCCGGAGGTTCGTTAAGCAGATACCAAGATCTATATCAAATTCAGATTGAACTATACAGTTCAGAATTTGTGTATCATACTTCAGAAGTGAATTCAGAAACTTCAGAAGTTAGTTCAGAACCTTCAGAAATTAGTTCAGAACCTTCAGAAGTTAGTTCAGAAACTTCAGAAGTTAGTTCAGAAACTTCAGAATTAGTTCAGAAACTTCAGAAGTTAGCTCAGAATCATATATAAATCATTGATTTTCATCACTTGTCTACAATATTATCTTGTTGTCATACTTCTGAATTTTTGAATATTGAAGGCTTCTGCATAAGGCATATGACAACACAGTTTAGTATAGCTTATTGCCAGACAAGAAGTGCTTAGTTGTCTATGCTCAAGACATCCTCTTTTTTTACTATGGAAATCTTCAAACACTTATCAAAGGAGCAATGAAGGCTATCTCTAAAATTCCTGTTCTAGCTCATGAGGTACATGTTCCTATTTTTACTATGGACAGCTTAAGACCTCCAAATGCAAAACTTACTTTTCCAAATGCAGTTCCACTTCCTTCTCATTTACTTGATCTTGTAAGTACACCACCTAGGATTGGGAGTGAGCATTTAGAATCTATGGGATTACCTCAACCAGTAGTCCCTTCCCCTGATTCAAACTAGAGTGGTGATCATGCAAGGGAGTCTAGAATTACTAGAAAGAGAGGGGAGGCTGTTCAAGGGGGTGAACAACCTCAAAGAGTAAAAGGAAAAATGAAAATGAGAGACAGGGTAGAAGGGTAAGAAAAAGAATTGATGAGGGGAGAACACAGGTACAAGAAAAACAAACCTGTGAACCACCTGTTACAAGCCGGGCACCCACATCTACTATTATTCCACATTCTTTGGTGGATAATATTGAAACAGCCAGTGAGCCCATGGCAACCTTGGTTAACCCCCCCAGCCACTCACCCATCTCTCAACAGAAGGGTGTTTCAACAACACAAATGGGGCAAGCAGCTTATAATCCATTAGGACCCCAATTGGAGGTTCCTTTTGTTGAAAATGAAGGATATATGTCCCCCCTTCATATTTTTGAACACATTGAGTCTGAGTGTCCACTCAACTTTGAGCCTTCTGAACCACTTAATGTGGCATCCATTGACACAAGCACACATCTTTTAGATGTTCCTAAGCAAAGTGTTTGTCACATTGCATCAACAACTATAGATATTCCTATTTTTGGATATCAAGGATTAGTTGGAAGACCTGGTGGGGTGAACATCACAAAAGCTCCATTCACAGAATCACATGTGGTTCATGATGCGTTTGTGGCTCATACAGGCCAACCTTCTTCTGAAGGTCTGAAAACAAGTTCATTTGTTGATCTTGGCAACTTACCCAAATCTTCTGAATTCACAGAATTCAAAGATTTCTGTACTTCTGAATTTGCAAAGATTCAGAAGGACATCAAGGAATTGACGGACTCTACCAAAAAGGTGTTGGAGGTTAGGTTGGATCAACATGGGAAAAATATGGTTAATAGGCTGAATGATTTTCATCTCAAATCTTCCAATGATCTTAATATGTTTAAACAAGCACTTTTGTCAGCTTTTTCTGAAATGGCTTCCTCAGTTTCTTCTTTGAAAGCTTCTCAGCCTTCTTCTTCTTCTGCTCCACAAGCTTATGCCACTAAAGATGATATTTCTCAAATTCTTAATCAACTTTCATCCATTCAGAGTTCTCAGTCAGAATTAAGCACAAGATTATCTGCTCTAGAATGCAGATCTCGATCAGATACTTTTAAAAGGAGTCTTGATGATCAGGATCCTGATTATCAAGAGGGGGAGAAAAGACAGAGAGTATCTGAACCAGAAACTAATGTAAATGATTAAGTTCAAAATTCTGAGAAGACCTCTGAAGATACTCAGAATGTTGGTGAAGAATCAAATAAAGTCTCAGAAGCTATAGAAGATATTTTATCTGCAGAACATGAGGAACAAGAGATAAATGATCATTCTTCTGAAGAAATGATAAAAGAAGGGTATGAAACAGAAAAGTTATCTCTTGATTCTGAAGGTAACTTGGATTCAGATAACACATATATAATTCCAGACTCTAATGAAGAAATGCTAAAGGAATACCTTGCTTTTGAAGATGTTATTGGAGAACCAAGTGATCTTTCTGATGTGATCATGTTTGAAGAGGATATGATTGGTGTAAATATAGGAGAAAGCTCAAATGAAATAAAAGATTTAGTAATTTGGAGGCCTCAACAACTTCTGAGTGAAGAGTTCAGAAGTGCTTCTGAAAGATTATGGAACATTCTGAATCAATTCTGTTGGGTGCATGTCTTTCTGAACCATCCAAGAAGTCTGGAGTGTAGACTTTTGGACAACAGATTTTCCATCTTCAGAAACTTTCTTGAACAACTAGATGAAAGAGTTGAATTGGAATTTGATTTAGCTAATTTGGAAGGAGTTGTAATTGTTGATGAAATTCTAATTGCTTTCTTAGGAAAATTTGAAGTTAGGATCAGACCTTGCATTATCATTCCTAAAATAGATCTTCCCGTACTTGAAGAACCTGTATTGGATCAAGTGTTTGAAAAGGAAAATGTACTTATTTCTGGAGAAAGCAGCCTGATATTTCCTGAAGACACTTATTGCTTCATGTACAAAAGAAGTATGAAGTTTGCAAAGTTGGAAGACTTTCTGAATGATGAATGGTCTGAAGATCATATTGTTCAAGTGAAGAACTTTATTCAGAATCATGGTGTTCAGAATTTTCATGATTCAACTTTAATAAAGAAGATCAGATGCATATCAAAATCAATTCAGAATGATTTGACTATATTCAGATTTGGAGTAGAGAGAAGAGATGGTACTTTGTGTGAATTCACTCAGTTTGATGTTTACAAGCTAAGACTACAAGATAAGTTGGCAATCTTGTCTTTTTGTGTTAATTCAGGTGAATCTGTGTTAGTCTCAGAGATTAGAAGAATCTTGGGAATATATATAAGGAATCTCATAAAGCATGATTTTCAGTTGGCTTTGGAATACGTACTTAACACAAAGAAATCTGTTGGAACCTGTATATATTGAAAGGTTTGGGCTGAAAAGATTGTTCACTAATCCAGATATTGGGTTCATGTATCTTGTCGAAGGAATCTCTAAGACATTTATTGTATCCGATATTCCAAAGTATTCTACATCCTCCCTCAAATGGCTTCTGAACTACATGACAGATTTTATTGAAGAATCTGACATCAAAGAAGAAATTATCTATCTGATCAAAGAAAGAATACATTTTAGAGAATTTGTGAGAAAGAGTTATCTAGTTGGTCACAAGAAAGAAAACAAGATAAGAGGAACAGATTATTTACTAAGTGATGCTTATGACTTCAAGATCCATACAAAGAGACAAGACATGGAAGAAATTCAGAAGTACACTCTGAATCTTGAAAGTTCAGAAGTAAGTCACAAAGAAAAAGAAAAAGAAAAGGAAGAATTTTCTGAAAAGTTGGTTCCTGAAGAGCAAATATCTGAAGAGGAACAACTACAAGTGCAAAGAATAGAAGAAAGTGCTTTCACCATGTTCCTTGAATATTTCCATCCAGAAATGTTCATGGAATATGAACAAAAATTCAACTATATAGATTGCTGGATTCAAAAGTCTTTTGGTTGGAAACAATGGTACTCAGGTATTATCAGAAAGATAAGGATTCCAATCAATGAAGCAAGAAAAGAAAGTCTTGTGATCAAAGTGATTAATGCTGATTTAAAGACAAGACAGAATTACAAATATGCATTCTTTACTGTTGAACGACAAAATGGTGAGATTTCTACCTTTTCTGAAGTTGATTTTCAGAATGTTCATCTCAGAGATCTTCTCAGAGTGTATAGAAGTCTTTATCCCTTCCATGACTCGATCACCAAGTTCAGAAAATCTTTTCCAGTGCTTAGAGATGGATTATACAGAGAATTTATATGGGCTGCAAAGACTGATTTCCAAGTTGCTTATGTTCTAAACAAGAAACAAGTACACTTAAGCAAACCAAATCTGAGTCTACCAGATATTCAGAATTTGAAGAAAAGCACTTTGGTAATTCATCCTCCTGGCTTCGTTTGTAAATGCTTTCAGGAACAATTGTTTGTGAGATTTGAAGAACTCCACAAATCTTGCAATGGAACTCTCATGGCAATCAGAGATCGTTTGGTAAAAAGACAGAATAGAAGACCAAAGAATCTGAGCAATGAAGATTGGGAGAAGCACAAAAAACTTGCAAAAGAAATGGTTAGAGTTGCTGAATCCTTACTTGAAGACAGAAGACTAATTCTGAAGGATGTAAGAGAAATTCTGAATTTCTGGAAGTATGATCTGAACTTTTGAAGCTAAGGGGGAGATTGATAGATATATCATAATAGCTTCAAAAGGTACTAGGTTCTTAAAGAGAAAAAGATCTGAAGAAGTTCTGAAGACACTTCTGAAGAGGTTCTGAAGAAGTTCTGAAGACACTTCTGAAGAAGTTCTGAAGGAGTTCAGAACCCATTCTGAACTTGTCTGTTATGAATGCTTTGTTACTTTAGTCTTTCTATTGTATGTATAAATAGATAGTTAGTTAGATTGTTAGAACTAATGTTTTCATATACCTTGTAAAGATATATTCTGTAATACAGTACATTCAATCAATACATATTACATTTGGCTATTATCATTCCTGTTATAATCTTTTCATAGATTAATATCTTGATTGTTTGGGTACTAACAATTCTGGATTGAGCCTTTTTAGAAACATAACATTGATCTCTTCATTTGAGCGAGCAATTTCACATCTCTTGCACATGTTAATCAGGGTATTAAACCTATGATAGGTTTGCTCAAGAGTTTCGTCAGGTAGTGCTTGAAATGCGTTATACTCGTTTAGGGCTTGTGCTCGTCTGTTCTTTTTCATCTTTGAGCCTCCTTCGAATTGATTTGCTAACTGATCCCATAATTTGGTAGAGCCATGATTAGTAGCCTTTTTGCTTTGTTAGCAATCTCGATTTTCTCCTTGTCGTCATCGCTCCACTTTCCCCTTTCTTTGGAACCATTTTTTCAGGAACTTCATCACTTTCAGTGGTTGCTGGGATCCTTGGGAGTTTGACCATGGGTACATAAGGACCGTTTAAGATGGTGTCATATAGATCAGTGTCCATCCCTTCCAAAAAATTCACCATTCTCACTTTCCATTGAGGATATTCTTCCCTGATCAACGTTGGGGGCTTGGTTAAAGAACCAGCAGGGAACATACAGGTCATACCTTGATTAGCCATTTTCAGCAGAAATTTGGATGAAGGAGTTTGATATTTGACGATTAATTGAAATCGAAAACGTTAAAAAAACTAGAGAGATTTATGAGATGATTTAGATCTACGATAACCACTGATTTGAGAATTTTTGTACTGAATTTCACAAAATCTCGAAAAACAGGGTAGACTGAATAACAGTAATCTAAATCGCGAGAAACAAACAAAATAGAGTTGGAATTCTCCAAAATCGGATGAGATCGACTAATCAAAAGCTTGATTAGAAGGCTCTGATACCAATTGTTAGAACCCAGATTCCCAATTACTCTATATTCAGTAGATTTAATTACGGAAATTAACAGAGTAAGCGGAAGAACAATCTACTGTATTCAACAATAAGGTAATCAACAACGATAAAAATTTAAACAATTCAATTCAATGAAGAAAGATGTTGAAGATGTTGAAGATCCAATTGATTCGATAAGCTGATGATTATAATACTGAAGAACAATTTCTCTCTCAATATAGGAATACTCACCTATCTTCTCTCCAAAAACCCACTTTTGTAAAACAAGAAATGAAATCTATTTATACTATAGTGAGAGAGAGAAAGTCAATGCAACAACCAATAAAGAAGAGACACGTCAGGGAATATTGTAACAAATTCTGTTGAACAGAAGTCACATGAGTGTCCACGTCAGCAAGCGCGTGAGTTGGGAATAACCGCTGATTCACAGAGGTCCACAGAGGTTGTCCAAGCCTCTGAGAGCATCTGTGTTCTTAACACTTAGAGAAATTCACGGCTCTGGCATCTTCTGGATAAGCTTAACATAAACACTTAAAGATTTCTGATTACATACTTTTACATAAAGAAATATTCTAACAGAGACTGCCGCATTCTCATCCAAATTTGATTTTGTTAGTTTTCAAAGACAGGACCTTTTGGAAAAACTGAAGGATCTGGAATTAAAACTATATAAGATAGGTCAAACTGAACACACAATTCATCTAAATGCTCCAAAAGATTTAAGTTCAAAAGTTGGATTAGGATCTGATAATCCGAGACTTTTAGAAAAGGACATCTACAATACACCGACTATCTATAAATTTGAATATCTGTACCTTGGTCCGAATTACCAAATTCAATTTATGAAGTCGGATCCTGATGTCGAAGAAAAGGAAGATTTGAATAGAAAAAACAAAGATTTTCATCAAATTCCTTTCTGCTATCCACAAATAGTAGAAGAGGAATCTTCAAAGGAAACTCTTCCAAACGATTATTTTCCGTCTTATTCTGCCGAAGAACTTCAAAATAAAATTCCTGAATGTAAACCCTACATTCCCACTCTATTTTTAGAAAAGAAAATTCTTCAACTTGAAAAATTGTTGGAATCTGAACGTTCTTTGGCGGACAAGGAAAAAGAATCATCACTTGCAAAAATACAAAAACTTGAAAACGAGACTTTACAATTCAACAAAAATCGCGAAAACGATACAATTTCAAATTTGTCTTCATGTAAAGCCTTCGTTAGCTCGTATTTGGATGATTGTGAAGAGTTGTTTAAAAGAGATCCAAATTATATTTCTCCAAAACAACAATGTTTCCTTTCTCCCGACCAAATCAATGATGAATTAGATGCCCATTCTAATGTTTCTTAAATTAAATCAGACGAATGTTTATATGATTTAACAGATGACTTAGACTCTCTTGAGGAAATGCCTCGTTTTGACGAGTACACTGATTCCTCACCGAACCTTAAATCCACGGAATAGTTAGATGACATAAATGTCGATTTTGACTTCAATCCTACACTTCCAAATCATACGGAGTTTTTGGACAAAGGCAAAAAGCCAATCGAATCAGTTTTACCTCCAACGGATCCGAATGAGTGTTCCACAAGTCAAATGCATTACACTCATCCTAACCAAAAGGATCAAACTCACTTTTCCAAACCAATCAATTCTCATTATGTGAAAAATGCTAACCATGGTTCAGCGTATCGAACTTTAAAATCAAAGCAAATTTGGGTCGAAAAAGGCAAAAGTACTCCGAAGTCATCATCCGGCAAAAACGACAACTCTTATTATTCAAAATTTCCTAATGTTAAAAGAACCAATCGAAAATTTCAATTTCCTTGCACTATTCGTTCTGTTAAACATTTAATTCATTGTTCTCAGAATAAAATTTGTTGCTCGAATTGCGCTGTGAATGACTTTGTGCAAATAAATTCTTTCTCTTATGATTAATTGTTCTTTCCTCACATGCATTGTTCTTACAACTCTCATTATGTCAATCAAAGGTTCACTCATAAATGGTATGGTACTTATAGTATCCCCACTTCCCCATTTATTGCATCAAAAGCTAACCTCCGAGGACCCAACAAAGCTTGGGTACCAAAATCTTGTTAATCTATTTTGTAGGTACGTCATGTATGGTCAAAAATCCGAATATTCACATCACATGACGATCTTTCAAAAGGTTTTGCAACATTTGAGGGGGGTACCACATTTTTACCATTTATTTAGCTTCATAGTATCTCAGCTATGAACCTGTTCTTAATTTTTGGCTTCTGAATATCTCAGTTCAGAACCCGTTTACATTGCATTATGACTTTTGAATACAACAGTTCAGAACTCATACTTCAATGTTTTAAACTCTTTGTGTGTTAGGAATTAGAAGTTTCAATGGTCAATCCAGAGCCGGAAGGACCTACCCATGAAAAAAATCCCTAGGTTAGAAATTTTGAAAAGATATATTGAGTGTTTGTGAGATAAAAGAAAAATGTGAGGGTGTGACAAGACTTTAAAGAAAATATTTGGTCCTCACCAAACCTAAACAGTTATCCGAGTAGCCACATAATCTATTCTTTCTCAAATTCTTTGAAGATGAATATTGAAATAGACATGGACCCAATGTCGATAACTTGTGTTTCCCCACACAACTACTCATGTATCTCACAAAAGATATTTGTTTCATATATCACGGAGAATGAGCATATCTGCTATCTTTTCTTCACTAGGAAGATTAAGATATTGAAAAAGGAAGACACACCTCCGGTCTCTGAACTTCACATTCAATGCACATTGAGTCTGTGAAATGTATTTTCACATTTTGAGCCTTAAAATTAGCATTTAATGCATAAATTTTTTCTACACATTGCACGAGTCTTTGTTATTCACCAAGCATAACTTCGTGTCTATGCCGGAACAGTTTGAGAAGTTAGTTTTAAAACTTATTTCTGTGATAACTGGAAGTCCTATCAGTGCCAATCCGCTGCCAATACTGAATATAGGCCACTTAATTAAATTTATTTTTGATTAAGTGATAACAGTTGCTACATGTGCTTCTGTATGTTAGCCCATTACCCGCTATTCCACATTTGCATTTGATCACATTCGCGCTTAATGTCTTTGATTATTCATAATGATTCGGATTCTCCTTATCATTCTGAGGGGGAGAAAAGGTATATCAAAGACACATACTATTATGAGGGGGAGAAATAAAGTTAGAAAAGATTCAAATGTTTGAAGATGAAGACTTGTCGACTTCCTTTGAACCGACATATTTTCTTGTTAAGGGGTAGATCTTTAAATCTATGAAGTGTTTATGTCGACTCATGTTCAACAAGTTCAAGTCTTGTCGACTTCCTTTGAACCGACATATTTTCTTGTTAAGGGGTAGAGCTTTAAATCTGTGAAGTGTTTATGTCGACTCATGTTCAACAAGTTCAAGTCATCATAAGACAAGATCAAAGTTATCGCATCTGCCTAACCCGACAACCTCAATGCCTAACCCGACAACATCAAGATATCACAACCATATTTTGCCTCTTTCATCAAAAGAAAAATTTTCATCAAACAAAATCAAGATACCCTGCGACATCACGGCTCCTTCAACTTTCTTTTCGTGAACTTTATGCTAAAGTTAAGGGGGAGCTACAAAGCTTATCAAGTGATCATATTCGTAGGGGGAGCAAAAGAATTCAAGAGAGTGATTTGTTGACAAAATTTCATCGTCTTCAAAAATGCTGATTTGTTGAATTGTAATCTCGAATACAAAGGGGGAGATTGTTAGGTCTGAAATTATTGTATCCGAGATGACAACTATTGAAGACATGAAGGACCAAAAGTGCAAAGCCAACAAAGTCAATAATTAGGAAGATTTAATATAAGGAACGTTGCTTTATTGTAAATAAGGCAAGTGTATAATGCCTTATCTCATAGTTTCCTTATTACGATAATTGTTCTACATATAAATAGAGGGTTAGGGTCATTTTTTAGGAGTGCGCGATTATTCATTAAGGAGTCGATTCATAATACATAGAGAGAGTGCTGAATCTGATTGTAATCGACATATATACATTCAAGAGATATATGACTACGTAAGTTCTTTAAATCATTGTTCGTGTCATATTATTTTACTATTAACTGTTTATTGTCATTGTGCTTATTATAATGGGATCAATAAGATCTAATCATTGGTGATCCATCTCAAGGGGTCAAAACTAGATCTGCAATCGCAAATGAAGCTTTCTTTGTCCATTTCTTGAGCATGATTGAACCAAAAAGAGTTCACGAAGCTCTGCCAGAACCAAGTTAGGTGGATGCAATGCAAGAAGAACTTCTCCAGTTTGACAGAAACAAAGTATGGATGTTTGTTCCTCTGCCTAAAGACAAAGTTGCAATTGGTACAAAATGGGTGTTTAGAAATAAAAAGGATGAAGACAGGATCGTCGTCAGAAGCAAGGCAAGACTAGTGGATAAGGGATATTGTCAAGAAAAGGGCATTGACTATGATGAAACCTTTGCTCCAATAGCAAGACTAGAAGCAATTAGACATTTTCTGACCTTCTCTGCATACAAAGATTTCAATGTATACCAGATGGATGTCAAATGTTCATTTCTGAATGGGAAACTCAAGGAAGAAGTGTATGTTCTACAACCTCCTGGATTTGAAGATGCAAGACATCCAGATCATGTTTATCTTCCGGACAAAGCCCTGTATGGCTTAAAGCAAGCTCCCAGAGCCTGGTACGAACGACTATCAAAGTTTCTTATTGATCATTTGTACGAAAGAGGTAAAATAGATACAACTTTGTTCATCAAAAGAGGCAAAGGTACGTTAACTGTTGTTCAAATCCACGTGGATGACATTATATTTGGCTCAACTGATCAAACAGAAGTTGAAATATTTTCAAAACTAATGGAAAGTGAATTTGAAATGAGCATGATGGGAGAATTAACTTTCTTCCTAGTGCTTCAAGTCAAATAAACTACTTCTGGCATTTTTATAAACCAAGCCAAGTATGTTTCTGACATTTTAAGGAAATTCAAACTTTATAACTCCACTACTATGAAAACTTGATGTTACGAACTTCATAACTCCACTACTATGAAAACTTGATCTCTCCTAGTACAAAACTTGATTCTGATCCCTCAGGGAAATCAGTTAATGTTACGAACTACAGAGGTATGATTGGATCTCTTCTGTTTTTAACAGCCAGCTGACCGGATATAATGTTTGCCACATGCCTCTATGCAAGATATCAAGCCAATCCAAAAGAGTCCCATCTGGCCGCTGGGAAAAGAATTTTTAGATACTTAAAAGGGACACCCTCCTTGGGCCTCTGGTATCCCAATAGTTCTGTCTTTGATTTGATTGCATACACTGAGTCTGATCATGTAGGATGCAAGTTAGACAGAAAAAGTACCTCTGGTAGCTGTCAACTTCTGGAAAATAGACTGATAAGTTGGACATCCGAGAAGCAAAATTGTGTGTCAACTTCAACAGTAGAAGCAGAATATGTTACTGCTGCTAGTTGCTGCTCGCAAGTAATCTGGATGAAGACCCAACTCAGAGACTATGGTCTAGTATATGGCAAAATTCCGATCCTTTGTGACTCAGAAAGTGCAATAGTCATCACAGAGAATTCGGAGATGCACTCGAAGACCAAACACATTGATGTCAGGTATCATTTTATAAAGGATCATGTGGAGAAAGGGACAATTGAAATTTATTTTGTCTCCACTAATTACCAACTTGCTGATTTATTCACTAAAGCTCTGGATGAAAAAAGATTTAATTTTTTAATCAGTAAGTCGGGCATGCTAAACATGTAACTTATACAGAACCTATAAGTAACTTATAGTTTTTGCATAATTATGTACTTAGCATGTCTTTAGTTTCATTTTACTTTTTCAGATTCAAGAACTTTCAATAAACTATTGATGTCCAAAAGTCTCTGGATGCCTCTGTTCGTCAAAAGGATACTTGTTGCTCTTACATTTTATGATCCAAGCATAGGTTAAGGGGGAGCATTAAATGCATAAATCAAGGGTGGGAGCACAAAATTGTGCATTGTTCAAGGGAGAGAATTCATCTTTCTTCATACCAAGTCTAACATATTTAGAACCGAAATGTTTCAACAAACAATCTGGGATATGGTAGTTGTCCTCTGGATTTTTTTTCCCTTGAAATGTTTGCGAATTAGTTACTTCTGAACTAACTCTTGCTGTCAAGGTTATCCAGAAGTCTCTGAATCAATAAAAGTTCTTCTAAAAAATTATTCACAAGACATAAAACTTTCTTTTGGTCCTAAAAACGTTTTATTTGATGTCAGACCCCGCTAAAGCAGAAACACGAGGCGTGATAGTTCAAGATTTCATCGCAATAGGGCAAAAACAACACCAATCATCCATTCAAATACATAACAAATTAAACCCAAAATTACATCATACAAGTCCAAAGTTTTAATAAAATAAAGGAAACAAAGTGTCCAAACAAAACGATTTCAAATTTAAAACGTGATTGATGTCGACGTACCCATATAACAAGCATTTCAGTTAATCTTTCTTACCCCTGAAAAGCATGATAAAAACAAGGTCAACGACAAAGAGTTGGTGAGTTCACAGGTTTTCAATAATATAAACATCTTTTGCATAAATGAATTTTTGAGCAAAAATAACTTTTATGGCACTTAGTAATTATTTAAATTTCAAAACATTCAAGGTATATTGTACTGTAATTTAAAGTAAGTTATGAGCCACCACTAAACCTTTCGACCACAAAAACTCTTTTTAATTCTACCTTAGCAGTGGGACTAAAACCCCACATATGTAGAACCTCTATTATAAGTAAAGTGCACCCCTACCTGTGAGTTTAGGTGGGATTGCTATCCGCACCCCTACTTGTCGGTTTTTAGGTTGATTGTCAGTCCAAATAGCGCTATCCACATATACTCTCGGCTCCTCACTTGAGTTAATAGTAGTGTACAAACTTTTATAGGACATTTTACTCAATACAAACTATTAGTTGTACATGTCTTAGTGCCCGTAACATAAATTTCATAATATTTCACATTCGATAATGCAAATAGCTCAAATATTTCATTTAATCATGCTTTTCACCCCAAAACGTATAGAACACTTTAAAAGAGGGGCTGTGAATACTCACCTGATAGCAAAAAGCTTCGCTTATAAACATGATAGGTTCACTTGTCGGCCTAACGTTTTCCTATCAAAGTAAAACACCCAAATGGTCACTTATTTGTCTTAGGGTTGCTTATGAGGATGATTATATTATAAGTTCTTAAATGTCCATATATGTCCAACTTGGTTAACTATTAGTCCCGTTATATATAATGCACTTATGCCCTTAATATTAGATTAATACGATAAATTATACCAAAATGTATATTTATTTCTACCGTTTTAGGCCTTTAAGTAATTAAAGTTCATGAAATCACAATTGTTCAGAATCTCACTTTTTGTCAGAAACTTTAGGTTCTAAAAATGATCAAATCAAAGTACTTTCAAATATGACAAATTTTCCTCATCTTTTTATATGTGATATAATATAGAAGTAGAGTCATTGTGACCAATTTTCATGCATTTTGAACATATAAAAAGGGTTCAAACAAATCTTACAAAATAAGGTGTCACAGTTTCTCCAGGAATTTACACACTCTTAGTATAACAGTCATTTGAGGGGTTCTACTTAGTGTTTTTCAGACATTCCAATTGGGTTAGAGACCTAACACATTAAGGAAGCTTTTAAAAGAAGAATAACTCATTTTGGATGAGTTATGAGGAAGCTATGGCACCTTAAAGTTGCATGCACACATCTGTCATTATTTGACAGATTGCACACTTAACTTATTTAAATTGGTTACCACCTCAAAACTCTATATTTTTTAGTGAGGTCAGATTCATATGAACCCTAACTCATAAAATAAGACTTTAGAAGAAGAATCATGTATTTTGGATAATTAATCAAATATATAGAGTCATGCAAAGTAGGGTTTACCTACTGATGGATTCACTGTTGCACAATCAAAATCTTTTGGATGTTTGGAGGGTCAAAACTCCATAATTTTGAGTGAAACCACTTTGGTTGAAAAGCTAACTCATAGACTTAACTCTCAAATGAAGAATCATCCTTTTTCATTGAGGTTTGAGGGAGTTATTGAATTTCCAACATGCATGTGACAATCTGTCCGAATTTCAGTTTCTGCATATCAATTTTGTTTCAAGATTTCAAAAGATCAACTCCTCATCGTTTTGAGAGAGACCATTTGCATTTGAAAGATAACTAAGTAAAATAACTTCCAGAAGAAAAAGAAAGCATTTTGGATAAAGACTCAAGGAGTTATAAGCATAACAAGTTGGTATAAGAATCTGTCCAGTCAACAGATGGGTTCCAAACTTGTTTCTAGGGTTTGAGAGCTTAAAACTCATCATTTTCATATGAAACCAAGTGGAATATGTTCCCATCTCAAAGAATATGGACCCCAAAAGAAATATATAACAATATAAAACATGTAAATGATCATAAATGATCTTCCAAAGCAAACCCATTTTCTTGACAGCAACTTTAAAACAATAAAATGTGGTTTTTGAGCATAAAACACATAAGAATGGTGGTTCATTTGTCAAGAGACTATCCCCAACATTAAATCTTGTATTTAGCATAATGAAATACTCAAAATATAATGTTGATGATGCATGCACAACCTTCAAAAACTCAGATTGGATGCATGAAAGAAAAAGGCTCATTTTGAAGGGTTATTCCACTTTATTCTTGTGTTCATGATGAAAGTTCATAGATTTTTACCATTGATGAACATTTGTCATGTTCTTGGTATTAAATCTCCCTTCTAGAATCACAATAATCCCTCTTTCAATTATATTACATTTTGGTGCAAAAACATAAAGAAAATGGCACAAAAGTGCACATTATGATGTAAAAATGAAAGTAGAATTTCATACCTTGAATATATAATGATTAAACATTCAAATCCTTTGCACACCATGGGCCCCCACTCATCAACAATTTTTTTTATAAAAAGACTAATCCAAGCCCAAAATATTAAGAAAATACCATTCTTCTCAATTTGGTGATATTTTTCCCTAAAAGCAAGTCCATTTTGGCTAGATTTTATGAAAAAAAAAAAGTTTTATACTTGAAAAATTAAAACTTCATATTTTATATAATCTGGATAAAAATTTAGGCATTTGGCATTATATAAGATGTTTCGGACAGTTACGGGTCGGAACCGGGCTTTCTAAGCAACTACAGGAAATTTTGTGAACTTTGGCCATTCTACATTAGATAGCTCCCATTCAAGTATCTTTCCTAATTTTAACTCTAATAAAAGCTAATTAGATGCTTACCTAGAAGTCTCCAACTTGACAGTTGTCACATTTGACCAACTGATTGATTCTAAATATTTTAATATTACCCAAATATTTCTAAAACCTTCTTTTGATCTACAAATATTTTGTTCATCAATTGATTGTCCTTTTATTAATTTTGATGGGAATATTCAAAATACAATAAGCGGTACTAAATCTCGTCCGAAACCAATGAGAAAACCCTTGAGTGACCCATCCAGTTAGACAGGCGTCGCTTATCCCAAAACATACTCTAGAAACTTCATCCACGTGTCCGAAATCTATGGATTGCATGTCAAGCCTCAAGAAACCGTCCCCCATTCCAAGTCAGATATAGCCCCTTTCATATTCCAAACACTCGAGTTCAATCTTAAATCCCACTATAAAAATTCGAAAAAACCCCCATTTCCACTTTTCACCATCTTCAATTACTCGATTATCACTGTGTTCTTCTTTTTCACCATCAATTGCAAACCTGCAACTTCAAATCTTTAAAACCCCAAATTTTCAAATGGCAAATCAGAACGAAAACTTGAATGTCCAAGTTGAAAACGAAAGAGTGATAGCATCCACTGCCGATAGTGCCCCTGTTATTCGCTTACCCTTAAAGCCAAACAACGTGCAAGTTTTACTGGATCGAAACACCTACATCAAGGAGTGTCGCGTAATGATTGAATTTCTACAATACCACTCCCTGAACCAAGCCCTAACTTTCACGAATCCAAATGTCCCTGAACTGTACATCTAAGAAGTATCGCAAACCATGTTCATCAAGGATGAAGATACCTTTTCTGGAAGCTTTGGTTACCCAAATGATGCTGAGCAGGCTGTCGAAGTACCAATAACAAGAAGGACAAAAAGTTCCCAATCCTGCCCTTGCACCAAACCCCTCATCTGAAACCTTGCTGGAGTTTTTGAATTTTCTGGTTTACAACGAAAGAATCACAAAAGTATCAGATTTCAAGAGGAAGAAACTGCCACCGATGTGGAATGTTCTGGTATCTATTCTACACAAGAGCTTAACCTGTATAATTGGCTCTCAGGATCAAGCAAGTACGAACATACTGACCATGATGTATGGGATGTTCTTCAATCGCCCTCTGGAGTACGCAAGTTTGATTTTTCAAGAGATATATTCAGCAGTCAACCTTAAGGTCATTCACCAGAGCTACTGCAAAGCCCTTCCAGCACTTATGTTTCCTTGCGTTCTGGCCTTATTCATCTATCCAGCGATCTCACAATTGAAAGTTCCATCCATTCAGCCCTTCTGCAAAATGTCAACGATGAATTCCCACAAACCTACAATTGATAAGGACAGCTACTCTGCTTAGCGAGAACTATCGAGGTACATGCTACATCTCAATACCTCAAACCTCTCCTGTCTTAATTTCTTATAGGCGCTCTTTGGTATTCTCAGAACAGAGAATACCTACCCCAGAGCATTTAGAAGCCAGAGTAATTGGTGAGGGGTTGAATGAGCAAGAGAATAAAAACAATATGAGTGACCCTCCGAGTGAATCTACCCATGCCGAGCGTTTATTAAGAGAGAGTGAAGAAGATGTCCACAGAGTCACATTTGGGCGAACTAAGCCGAGTCCAACCAGAGCAACCACATCTGCTGGGGTAGATGCCAACACATCTACACGCATTAAACAAGGACTACTCAGTCCAAACCACCAAGAGCCTAACCGATCAGAGGATTCTTTAAATACCTTTGCATCAAGCACAACCGGGGAAACCACCTCCTCTTCATCATCCTCTCAAAAGGATGATGATGAAAATAATAAAGTTCAATTTCCCCAGAACTCGACACTTACCACACAGAAAGTTCATGTCTTCGTGACCAACGATTTAGAAGGAAATAAAGAAGGCGCGTCCATAACATCACCTAGGATAGACGCCAATGAAATCCCATCCGAGGGGTTATGGCAAGAGGATGCACCACGTACTTTAGTCTTCGGAGTCTTTCGAGGTACGCACGTTGTATTCAACTCCTCATCCTCTAATGATGAGGAACCAGTTGATCTAACCAGAACATCCGAAGAGATGCCTCTTAATAACAACCTTCAAAGGCAGGATGGAAGTCCCTCCACGCTCAACATCCAAACAGGCGTGAATGAGGGCCTCTCTGAACGCGAGAGTAAAGGGGCTCCATGTGTTGGAGATGCACCGGTTACCACTTCGGAATTTGTCACAACTGCAGCCGTTAAGGCATTTGTTTTTTCAACTTCAGGGATCTATGGTGGATCTAAAACAAACCGTACAAACATCCGAATCCAACCTAAGATCAGAAATCACTGACCAAAACTTTTTGATATGCAAAGTTCAAGCCACGCAGAAAGAACACTCTGATGCTCTTATGAAGCTAATAACAGATATAGCAGAAGCTCAGAAAAACCTTGTCACCGATCACTTCAACAAGTTAGATGCTGGAATACAAGCCAATGCAGAAGCTATCTTTAATCTTCCAGATGATATTCCTACTCTAGAAGTCACCGTCTCTGTTGAAGAATATGGCTCCTTTGTTGCAGATGTCAAAAAGTTAATCGATGTTGTTGTCCTTTCAGAAGCTTCTACTTCTGCACTTATCAAGCAATCATATTAATAATGATCATTCTACTTCTGGATAAGTTCAATGCCATCCATGCTAAATTTGTGTCCAAGATTAATAATGATCATTCTACTGAATTATCTCAAAAGGTATCTACTCTGGATACCTCTGTGTCTAAACTATCATGTCTTGTGAGCTCTATTTCAGCAGAATTCGACTTGAAGAAGGCCAAGGAAGCCAGAGCCTGCAAGAAGGCCGTTTTAAAAAGAAAAATATCTGATGATTAGGATCCTGATTCTCAGAAGGGAGAGAACAGTAAAAGAATGAAATTTGCTCAACCTGTGTCAACTTCTGAACAACCTACCACTTCAAAAGAACAAGCTTCTACTCCACCATCCTCAACTATAGAACAGGCTCCTACTCCTACTCCTACTCCTCTAGCTGTAAGCTCTGGTCAGCTTCACAGAGATCTAGATATGGCTAAGTTCATACTTGAACTTCAGCAGAACAACTGAAGACCACAAGTACAGAGTTCAAGCCAACCACCAGAAGTTCAAACTTCAAAGAGAAATAACGATACAAGACCCAGAGCTCATTCTCGTACTCATTCCTCTGAACCAAAATCTACAACCAATCCTTCCAAACCCCAAAGCTAAAAAAATCCCGTCTCCAAACTCACTACAGAAGATCAACTTCCACCAAAGGCACCGATCAAAGAAAATCAACCTGATCCAGAGGAACAAGAACCGAATCTCACAGAATCTGAAAGAAGGTTGAGAAAATTGCTACCAAGAGTAATATGAGTAAAGAGCAACTTGAGAGAATTGCTCCATCTCAAACCTCTGCGGTATGAGAGAATGTGTTCAGATGTATGTACACATCAACAGAGGAAAGAGTTGCCATGGTATTACCAAATTTTGCAAAAGACTATAAGGTCAGTATTGAGATAGACCATAGGTTCTTAAATCACAGACAATAACGGAAAAATGTATATTCTACTTCTCCCATAAGAAGAGTTACAGGGATTAAGCATGTAAAATTCGAAAACTCAGAAATTGTTTACACAATTTAAGAAGTAGTAAGAGAGAACAAACAGACATGCTAGTTCTGGGATAACGATCTGCTCTCGTTAAATCCTTCTATTAGAGAGTCAAGACAAAGTTTCTTACTTCCGAATTTTGTCTTGCATGGAAGACTTCATTGATTATAGGAAAGAGGTTGACTTCCAGACTTGGATTGAAAGACAGGTAACTATTTTGAGCATCACTGCTCCAAATGAAGACAGAGAGGAAATTAAGCATCTTCAACCAGGGCATATTATTCTTGAACCAGAAGAAGGAGTGGTTTTTAGAAGACCTGGACGAAGAAGATTTTTCAGAATCAAGGAAGCATTTAAATTTTCAGAAGGGATAGTGGAGATTGTAAAAGGGCTGGTTTTGTTACAGAAGGAGGATATAAGATTTGAAGCTAAGATCAAAATGGCAGCAGAAAGAATGGAGAAAAAGCTTGAAGGGGTGATCAAGATAAGGGAGCTTACTAATCAATTTCATAAAGTGATCAACTGACATCCTCAAGCTCCATTCTAAATTTCAACATCTGAAACTTTTGTAACACTTGTAACTTCAAATTTCTTTAATGAAATTTATTTTGTACATTACAGTTCTGATTTCATACTCAGAGGGAGAATGTTAGAAAGTATTTTATGTACGTATGAATCAGAAAATTGTCTAAGTCTCAGAATCCAGAAGAAGAGATCCAGAAGCGCCCAGAGGCTTGAATATCTTCTGGATTCCAGCTGATGTATTACACGCGCTTCAAGTGACGTGGCATGTCACACTTCTCATGCGTAACTGATTCTGTTAGAAGTACAAGTGACGTGTTATTTCGTGATAGGCTAGCTCATTGACTTTTCAAGTGTAATAGTATAAATAGAGATAGCTATCACTGTAATAGATGTTGATCGATTGAAAGAGAATTGTGCGTATTATTCTTGCATATTGTAATCATCATCACTGAGTTATTCATTACAATTACCATTCGATCTTAATATTGTTCCTCATATTAATTGATTATTGTTCTAGTATTAATATAATAGATACTGCTTCCGCTCATCAAACTTATATTTGATCTATTGATTATGGAGTACATAAGGGAGTTGGGTTCTAACAGAAAGAAATTGAGGCTAAATAAAGTGACAAATTAAATTCTTTAGCACTTAAAAACTATTTTTAAAAGGAATGGGAATTTCTGCACGTTGATCTTCAGAGGAAGGAGCTCTTGATTAAAAATTATCAAGACACTCAGAAGGTTCATAAAAAAATACACAAGTTGGGAAAACAGGCCTTGGTTTTGAGGATCTGGATCCCTTTACATGTAAAAAGAGATCTACTCTAGATTCTGTATTCTGCTTGGGTAAAGAACAAAAACCCGATTGTCCAATCTTATAGGAACACTCTATGTTTAAAAGGTCAAAGTATGAGAATGGCCATAAAACTCGAAAACTCAAATATAAAAACATTAACTATTCTTCTGAAAAAGTTAGTCAAGTTAATTTTAAACAAACTCAGAGGAAGGATATGTTTATTTTTAGGTCATTCTCTCATATCACCTTAAACCCAGAA
Source organism: Silybum marianum (assembly GCA_036898165.1). Classification (NCBI taxonomy): domain Eukaryota; kingdom Viridiplantae; phylum Streptophyta; class Magnoliopsida; order Asterales; family Asteraceae; genus Silybum; species Silybum marianum. The sequence continues at coordinate 18,383,855 of CM072543.1, forward strand.
GCTGATGAGTTCATACCCATTCAAGCAGAAGAAGAATTAAGACTCAAATTTGAAAATGATATTCTTCAAACTCTGGCTGATTGTTCAACTCAGCAAAGTACAAATCTTTAAACAAAATCGTCTCAAAACATGCCAGAGATTTTACCTCTATTCCTTTATTGATTTAAATCTTACTCAAGAAACAAATAATGATACATAATTTGTTTATCCTTGCGAAAACGATGATCAACTTTATTATGATTTCTTTGACATGTCAGATAAATTACTCATTAAATTTGAGAATCGTATGTCTGCTACTTATGTTCCGGTTAAATCATGTATCAAGAATAACAATGCTCCCTTCTTATACACTAATGAACCACATGAAGTACGGGCAGCTGGACCAGAAGCTAAACGACTTCCAAATGGAATGTCTTAAAGAACAGAGAAAATAGGTCCTCATTCATCCAGATTTCCTTGGAATGTGCTTACAAGCTAAGTCATGTCTGGAACTTGAAAAAGAGGCTAAACTCAAGGAAAATGCCAAGCTTAAGCAGCAAAATCTAAATGCAAAGCCTTAGAAGTACACTTATGAACAAAAAGCAAAATGGAAGTTTAATGCTTTTAATCCTTCTATTTCAGTAATTTCTTCCAAAGAGTCAAGAGAGAATGTTTTCAAGAAGAAATCTACAGAGAAGAAAATTCTCTAGTTCCACAACACAAGTCTAGGCTAGATAAGAAGTTCTTTCGAACAACTGATGCTAGAATAGAAAGAAATAAGAACAATTGTAATTATTATTCAAGAAATGAAAATTCAATGAATTCTTTTATGTATCAGAACTCTGAATGCTTCTCTTTATTTCTTAAACTCAAACAATTCTTTTCCAATCAAAACTATGTTTCTTCTAACTCACAGAAAAGATCAAATTCTACATATCAGAAGTGAAATAAGAATAACCTAAAAACAGATAAACCAGAAGTTATCAAATCTGCAAAATCTTCTAAACTCAAAAACAATATCAATACGAATCACAAACCTAACTATAAAGGACCCATTATGAAATGGGATCCTAAATCTCTTTGATTCTAATTGCAGAAACAACATATGCACATATGGTATCTTGACTCTGGATGCTCGAGGCACGTGACTGGAACAAGAAACTTGTTGATAATACCTCCTCTCAGTGATTTGAATATGATTCCTCTGTATACTTAGTGAAATTCTATGTGTAAACTTATGCTTAAATTCAGCGACAGAATACGCTGAGTATTATCAGCGATCGCTGAAAATCAGAAGCCTCAAGTCTACATCTAAAGATCTGAAGATCAATCATCACACAAAAAGAACATTCAGCGAAAGTCGAAGACCAAGCTGAAGAAAGAGATAGTCAGCTAATGATCTGAAGTGGTTCAGTATTAGCAATGGTTATCTAAATCAAAGTATGAAGTCTTGTCAAGCCACAGCGATACTCTGAAAGTTCATCCTTGAAGTTTCAAGTTCAACAATCAAGTGAAGCTTCTCAAACAAGATAAATATTAATCTTATCCTCGATGCACAAAAGTCAAACCTTATACTATGTCAGAGAAGGACGTACGAATTGTCTCATATGTCCCTATCATATCTAATATGGTATTGTTCATACACGGTCAAAAGCATGGCTGCTTTTTGAACAAATGAGAAGCTTCCTATGAATGCTTGACACGTGGCATATACCTTTTGTCTAGCATTAAATGCAAACAGGTATAAATAAGATGAAGATATCTTATCTTCTTCATTTTCATGCATGCTACTTTCTAATTCCTAAAACCTTTGTCTCTTTTCTTTCTCATTTCCTTGTGCATCAATCTGCGTGATTTCTTAAGTTACAATAGTATAGGTTTACTTGTTCTAATTCCGCTTGTAACTGTAAATTTGTTTATTTAATATAAACTCATTTAAAAACGAAAATCTAACAGTTTGTATTCAACCCCCCCTCTCCTTCTACAAAATGTTTCTATATCCTTGAACTCTTGTATACTCCTTTGGAACCAACAAGTGGTATCAGAGCAGTGTTTCTTGCTTATCTTTAAGATATCTTTGAACAAATTTATTTTAAAATGACTAATACTAATACAAACTATATTGATAATGGATATTTAGCTAAACCTCCAAGATTTAGCCGTGATAACTTCCCATTATGGAAGGAAATAATGTCTCTATTCCTAGAACGGTCCGATCCTAAGATCCCCTACTATCTAGAAAATGGACCATTTGTTCCTACAACTCTAGTAGCTAGTGTCCCTGCCACTGCTACCACTCCAGCCATCACTGAAAGGAGTATCATCAAAACTCCAAATAGATGGACTGAAGAAGAGAAAAAGAAAGTAGCTGTAGATGCTAAAACTAGATCCATAATTTCTTTGTCTTTACCAGATGAAGTCTATCATTGTGTTATGAAGATGAGAACATCTAAGGCCATGTGGGATACCTTGTGTATTCAATATGAAGGGACTGATGAAGTCCAAATCACTAGGTGTATTAATCTGGTAAGACAGTATGAAAGCTTCATGCAAACAAAAGGTGAAACTCTTTCTCAAGTTCACCAAAGATTTAACTGTCTCTTGATTGACATGAAAACTGTCAACAGAGAATACTCTAACGCTGAAATACTGACAAAATCCATGGAGGCACTACCAGAACAATGGGGAGTGTACACTACATGTTTAAAACTGACAAAGAATCTTGAAACTCTCTCTCTCTAAGTGCCTTATATGGAATGCTCTTAAATGAAGAGCAATCTCTGGTTTTAAGAAAAAACCTCATAAATGAAATCAAGGGTGCCAAAAGTACTTATTTGGCACTAGTGACTTCAAAGGTAGAACCATCAAAACTTGTTTCTTCTTCCATCACCTCTATCACTGAATTAAATCAAAATAATTCAGAAGAACTCACTAATGCTGGCATCTCTGAGTTTGATAACTCTCTGGCACTTCTAACGAACAACTTTAAAAGATTTGCTAGAAAGAGCAACTTTCGAAAAACTCCCGCTATCAGTAACTCTGATATGTCGAAAACTCTGCCCGCTGAAAAAGCATCTGATATATGCTATAACTATCAGCGAAAGGATCACTTTGCTAGGGAATGTAGATCTAAGAAAGTAGTTGCTCCCACAACCTCTCAGAACTCTGATAAAAAGGAAAAGTACTTTAAATTGAAAAATAAATACAGAGACCTGAAAAAGAACCAGCAAAAGGGCAAAGGTCTAATTGCTGAAGAAGTTGACTGGGATCAAGAAGAAGATTGGCCAAAACATATGATGAATCAGGCTCCAATGAAGATGATCTTGCCTTCCTTTGTCTAATGGCAAGAATTGAAGAGGCTGAAGAAGTCTCTGAAACTTCCAGCTCAGAGTATCCTTCAACTCAGGTAAACATTCCTATAAACTTCTCTTTACCTGAAAGTGATAACTTTTCCGCTCTCGATGTTATGACCGTTGATTTTACAATGCTCTAAATGGAAAGATTAAAGCTGAACAAATTAATATTGATCTTTCTGAACAATTGAAAAACTGTCATTTAAAAATCAAAGAACTAACAAAGATTGAAGATTCCTTAAAAGATCAAGTCTTTGTAAATCAGACAATTAGTATTGAGAGACAACAAGCTATCACTGAAAAGGAAAATGCCATCGCTGATCTTAAGGCTGAAAAGGCTACCATCGAAGGATGGTGCAAGACCTCTGATAAAGTCAGCGAGATCATCAATGCTCAAACTCCTCTGAAAGTCAAAAGTGGGTTAGGTTATAACCCTGATAAAGAAGAATCAGAGAATGATCGTTCCATGTTGAAATTCGGAATGTTCGTCTCTTCTATCCCTGATCCTTCTTCATCTGAAAATTTTACTATTCTTAAATCTGATGATTAAAAGAAAATGATCAAGAACAAATGTCCTAATGCTACTAAAGCTGAAAAATTAGCTCATGGAAAGAAAGTAGCTCAAACTGATATATCAGCGAGAGAAAAATCCACCAAGGTTGGGAAACCTTCCAAGGCGAAGATATCCACTAAAGAGAATTTTTCAGCTAGTAGCTCTTTCGCCACTCCTTCCACTAACTCAGTAGGACCCATAGTAATATGGGTACCTATGAGAAATTAATCCTTTTGTTGTATGCAGAGTGCCAAAGGTATCTGGTATCTTGATAGCGGATGCTCAAGGCACATGACTGGCAGAAAATCTCTGCTCTCTGAATACAAGGAAGAAGTTGGTCCCTCAGTGACCTTTGCTGGAAATGGCAAAGGATACACTAAAGGTTATGGAATTCTATCCAACGGAGTCACCTCATTTTCTCGAGTCGCTTACGTTGAAGAACCAAAGCATAATCTGTTGAGTGTTAGTCAACTATGTGACAAAAGACTTCAAAGTTCTATTTCTAAATAATAGACGTGCTGTCACTGATTCTAATGACAAACATGCCTTAACAGGCAAAAGAGTTAAAAATGTGTATGTCATAAATATGAATAGCTCTCACTCTGAAAACATGTGTTTCATTTCCAGAGCTTCCTCAGATATAAATTGGTTATGGCACAAAATACTCTCTCATCTGAACTTTAAGACAATCAATGAATTGTCTCAAAAAGAACTTGTTAGGGATCTCCCCAATAATACCTTTGCAAAGGAATCTCTTTGCTCAACGTGTGAAAAGGGAAAACTGACAAAAGCCTCGTTCAGATCTAAACAAGTTTCTTCAGTGGCCTCACCTCTTCAACTTCTCCATATGGATCTATTTGGACTTGTCAATGTCCAATCTATGTCTGGAAAGAAGTACACTCTTGTGATAGGTGATGAATATTCCAGATACATATGGGTATTCTTTTTTCGATCCAAGAGTGATACACCTGATGTTATTATAGATTTTATCAAGGGAATGGAGGTCCTCTGTTAGATCCCAAAATATCAAGAACATAGAAAGAATCAAGAATTAGAACAAGAGTTATGTCACTGAAGTTGTATGTCGTATTGATCAATGAACAATATTACAAAATATGTGTCACACCACCCCGCTAAAGCGGAAAACACGGGGAGTGATAGTTCAAGATTTCATAGCGATAGGGCGGAAACAACACCAATAATCCATTCAAATACATAACTAAATAAAACTGAACATTACAACATACAAGTCCAAAGTTTTAACCAACATAAAAGAAACAAAGTGTTCAACAAAAAGATTTCAAATTTAAATATGGTTGTTGTCGATGCGCCCCAAACACAAGCATTTTAGTTACCCTTTCTTACCCCTGAAAAGTATGATAAAAACAAGGTCAACTACAAAGAGTTGGTGAGTTCACAGGTTTTCCATATTACAAACATCATTTGCATAAGTGAATAATGAGCAATTAAATTTTTATGGAACTTTTTATATCTTGAAAATCTTGGAATGTTCAAGGCAATTTGTACTCTAATTTTAAGTATATAATGAGCCACAACTAAACCTTTCGACCACAAAAACTGTTTTTAATTCTACTGATAGGACCCAAACAATCAAGATATCAATATATGGAAAGATTTGAACAGGAATGTGATAGCCAAATGTAATATGTATTGATTGAATGTACAGTATTACAGAATATGTCTTTACAAGGCTAATGGAAACGTTAGTTCTAACTATCTAACTGACTATCTATTTATACATGAAATAGAAAGACTAAAGTAACAGTACATTCATAACAGACAAGTTCAGAACAGGTTCTGAACTTCTTTAGAAGTATCTTCAGAAGTGTCTTCAGAACTTCTTTAAAAAATCTTCATAACTTCTGAAGTTAGCACTTCAGAACTTTATGCCATAGGCTTTTCTTTGTCTTTTCTTCAGATCTAACCCAGTCCCTTTTGAAGCTATTATGATATCTCTATCAATCTCCCCCTTAGCTTCAAAAATTGAAATCATACTTCCAGAAATTCAGAATTTCTCTAACATCTTTCAGAATTAAGTTCCTGTATTCTAGCAAGGATTCAGCAATTCTAATCATCTCTTTTGCAAGCATCTTATGCTTCTCCCAATCTTCATTGCTCAGATTATTGGTCTTTTATTCTGTCTTTTCACCAAACGATCTCTGATAGCCATGAGGGTTCCATTGCAACATTTGTGGAGTTCTTCAAATCTCACAAATAATAGTTCCTGAAAGCATTTGCAAACGAAGCCTGGAGGTTGAATTACTAAAGTGCTTTTCTTCAAGTTCTGAATATCTGGTAGACTCAGATTTGGTTTGCTCAAGTGTACTTGTTTCTTATTTAGAACATAAGCAACTTGGAAATCAGTCTTTGCAACCCATATGAATTCTCTATACAAACCATCTCTGAGAATTGGAAATGATTTTCTGAACTTGGTGATTGAATCATGAAAAGGGTAAAGACTTCTATAAACTCTGAGTAGATCTTTGAGATATACATTTTGAAAATCAGCTTCAGAAAAGGTAGAAATCTCACCATTTTGTCTTTCAACTGTAAAGAATGCATACTTGTAATTTGTTCTTGTCTTCAAGTCAGCATTAATTACCTTAACCACTGGACTTTCCTTTCTTGCTTCATTAACTGGGATTCTTAATTTTCTAATGATATCTGAATACCATTGTTTCCAACCAAAGGACTTTTTAATTCAGCAGTCAATATAGTTGAACTTTTGTTCATATTCCATGAACATTTCTGGATGGAAATATTCAAGAAACATGGTAAAAGCACTTTCTTCTATTCTTTGCACTTGCATTTGTTCCTCTTCAGATATTTGCTCTATAGGAACCAACTTTTCAGAAATATCTTCTGAAATAACTTCTTTTTTCTTTCTCTTTATCCTTCTGACTTGGTTCTGAACTTTCAATGTTCAGAGAAAACTTCAGAACTTCCTCAAAGTCTTGTTTCTTTGAGTGAATTTGAAAATCATAATTATCACTGAGCATGTAATCAGCTCCTCTGATCTTGTTTTCTCTTTTGTGACCAGCTAGATAATTTTTCCTTACAATTTTTCTGAAATGAATTCTTTCTTTGATCAGATAGATAATTTCTTCTTTGACATCTGAATCTTCAATATAATCCTTTGAATAACTAAGAAACCAATTCAGAGTTGAATTAGAGTATTTTGGAATATATGAAGTCAAAAAGGTTTTATTTCCTTCTGCTGTATATCTGAACCCAATATCTGGACTAGTAAACACTCTCGTTATTGCTGTATCTTCAAGATTTACAGGTTCCAACATATTCACTTCAGATAAACCAAATTCCAGAGCTAATTGAAAGTCATGCTTGATGATGTTTCTTATGTAGATACCCAGAACTGTCAGTTTGTCTTGCAATCTTAATTTGTACAGATCATACTGAGTAAATTCACATAAATATCAATTTCTTCTTTCTGCTCCAAATCTGAATATTATTAGATCATCTTCAACAGTCTTTGAAACACATCTAATCTTCTTTATAAGAGTGGAGTCATTCAGATTTTGAACTCCATGCTTCTGAACAAAGTTTCTAACTTGAGAAATTTGATCTTCAGACCACTCATCACTTAGAAAATCCTCTAGAGTTGCAAACCTCAGACTGGTTTTGTATATATGAAAGTAAATTGCTTCAGGAAACTCCAAGCTTGTTTCCCCCGAAAGAAATATATCTTCTTTTTCATAGACTTGATCTAGAATAGGTTCTTCAAGTAGAGGAATATCAACTTTGGGAATAGTAATGCAGGATCTGACTCTTACTTCAAATTTTCCAGAATAGACCATCAAAATTTCATTTGCAATTTCAGTTCCTCCCATATGACTTAGATCAAATTCTAGTTCAACTTTTTCATCTGGTTGATCAATAAAATCTCTGAAGACAGAAAACCTGTTGTCCAAAAGTCTACACTCCAGACTTCTTGGATTATTCAAAAAGACATGCACCCAACAGAATTGGCTTAGTATTCTCCATAGTTCTTCAGAAGCTCTTCTGTATTCATCACTCAAAGATTGTTGGGACTTCCATATTACCAAATCTTTTATTTCATTGACTTCAGAACTTTCTCCCACATCAGCTCCAGATATGTCTTCTTCAAACATAATAACATCAGAGAGATCACTGGGCTCACCAATGACATCTTCAAATGCAAGATATTCCCTTAGCATCTCTTCATTTGAATCAGGAATAATGTCTGTATTATCTTAGCTTAAGTTACCTTCAGAATCAAAGGATAACTTCTCTATTTCATACCCTTCCTCTACTATATCTTCAGAAGAATGAATATTTGTCTCTTGCCCTTCATGTTCTGCAAATAAGATATCATCTATTGCTTCAGACACTCTGTTAGATGCTTCACCACCATTCTGAGCATCTTCAGAAGTTTTCTCAGAACTTTGCTCGTGAACATTTTCAACATTTTCTGGTTCAGACACTCTCTGCCTTTTCTTCCCCTCTTTATTATCAGGATCCTGATCATCAAGACTTCTTTTAGAAGTGTCTGACTGAGGCCTGCGTTCTAGAGCAGATAATCTTGTGCCTAAATCTGTATGAGAACTCTGAATAGAAGAAAGTTGATTTAAAATCTGAGCAATATCAGCCTTGGTTGCATAAATGGAAGAATCTTGTTGTGCAAAAGAAGAAGAAGTCTGAGAAGCTTTCAGAGAAGAAACGGAAGAAGCCACTTCAGAAAAAGCAGTCAGAAGTGCTTGTTTGAAAGAATTCAGATCATTAGAAGATTGAAGTTGAAAATCAGTCAACTTATTTATCATACTTTCCCCTTGTTTATCCGACCGATGCTCCATCACCTTTTTGGTTGTATCCGTCAATTCCTTGATGTCCTTCTGAATCTTTGCAAATTCAGAAGTACAGAAATCTTTGAATTCTGTGAATTCAGAAGATGTGGGTAAGATTCCAAGACAAACAGAAGGTCTTGTTTGCAGTCTTTCAGAAGAAGGCTGGCCGATATGTGGCACAGAGACATCATGAACCACATTTGATTCTGTTAATGGGACATTTGTGATGTTCACCCCACCAGGTCTTCCAACTAATCCTTGATATCCAGAAATAGGAATATCTATAGTTGTTGATGCAATGTGACAAACACTTTGCTTAGTGACATCTAGAGGATGTGTGCTAGTGTGAATGGATTCCACATTAAGTGGTTCAGTAGGCTCAAGGTTGAGTGGACTCTCAGACTCAATGTGCTCAAAATGATGAAGGGTGGACATATATCCTTCATTTTCAACAAAAGGATCCTCCAATTGGGGTCCTAATGGATTATAAGCTGCTTGCCCCATATGTGTTGATGAAACACCCTTCTGTTGAGAGATGGGTGAGTGGCTGGAGGGGTTAATCAAATTTGCCATGGGCTCACTGACCTTTTCAATATCATCCACCAAAGACTGTGGAATGATAGAAGATGTGGGTGCCCGGCTGGTAACAGGTGGTTCACAGGTTTGTTTTTCTTTTACCTGTGTTCTCCCCTCATCAATTCTTTTTCTTACTCTTCTACCCATTCTCTCATTTGCATTTTTCCTCTTTACTCTTTGAGGTTGTTCTCCCCTTTGAACAGCCTCCCGTCTCTTTCTATTAATTCTAGACTCCCTTGCATTATCACCACTCTGGATTGAATCAAGGGAAGGGACTACTGGTTGAGGTAATCCCATAGATTCTAAATGCTCACTCACAATCCTATTTGGTGTACTTACAAAATCAATTAAATGAGAAGGAAGTGGAACTGCATTTGGAAATATAAGTTTTGCATTTGGAGGTCTTAAACTGTCTATAGTAAAGATAGGAACATGTACCTCATGTGCTAGAACAGGGATTTTTGATACTGCTTTCATTGCTCCTTTGTTGAGAGTTTGAAAAAATCTCTGAAATGGTATATAGTTGAATGTGGACTTCTTCAAAATTGCAGATTTGAATTCATCAAAAATAAGACTAGCATAATCATAGTGCTTGTTGAAGGCAGCTCCATGAAAGATAATCCTCCCATTTGCTGAAGCTTGATCCAAGCTTGAACTTTTCCCATATAAACAAGTATTCAGAATTGAGAATAAACAGTACCATATTGGAGGTAAACACTTTCTTCTAAAGGAACTGAAAGCATTTAGATTTTCAGAATATCCCAAACTCATGAAATCTGAGATCATTTCTGTTGAGGAAGGAATTTGATCATAAGAAGTTTTCCCAAGAACCTCATCTGACTTTGGCAAGAAGTGAAGGCATCTAATATCATCCACAGAGATATACACCTTGTAAGCATGAACATAGGAGACAATTTCATCTTCAGATACATCAACCTCAGCATAGTGCCAGAACTGCTGAAGGTAAGAAGCAGGAACAGAGAATTTCCTAGAAAGTAGAGTACGGAGTGGATGTTTCTTCAGAATGTCAATCAAAATTATTTGATCATCAGTAAAGTCTTTCGATTTAAAGTTCAAAGCACAGTTATTTTTCTTGATTTCTAGCAGTTTCTCAGCAGGAACATAAAGTTTTGACATATCACTACTTTCAGCACGAGTCTGAGATTCACTATCACCAGTATTTGATTCAGAAACAACTTCAATAGGTTGGATTTGTGTTTCCCCAATTTTATCAGTTCTCGGGTTAGGGTTAGGGTTAGGTTTTGAAGGTCCGGTTTGATTAATAGCAGTTGTGGTTGTGTCTTGAACCATTTGATCTTCAGTAAGTGGAACTTCCATTGTTCCAACAACCAGTTTCTGAGGTACGATCTTGAATGAACCATCACTCGAGGATCCATTGCTGTCATTGTGACTCGAGGAAGTAGAAACCATGGCTTTGGAAGTAGACATGATAGTTGAAGAACAAGGATTCGAAATAGAATGAAGATCAATGAAAACAGATAGATTTTGCAGAGTAAAATCGCTAAAAGATGAAGATGATGAAGAAACCATTAATTTATAAGACTGGATAAGCGTTGATGGACACGTGGCCAAAAAGTAAATGTGATTAGATTAGTAATCATCATTTATTTGAATAAATGAACCGTTTAAACGACATGATTAAGAAATATCCAATGAAATTAAAACACGTGGCACACGCTTAAGTGATAGTTAAGAAAATATCAACGGGAAGTTAAGTTCTGAGAACAAGTTCAAAAACTTCAGAAATTGTTCAAAACTTCTGAGAATAAGTTCAGGAGTCTGAAAGAAGGAATTCAGAAGAACCACGGAATTTTTAAGTGTAGTTCAGAACTAAACTTGGATCACTTTAGAAGACCAAAAATCATTTAAAAATACAAACTTCTAAAAAATATAAAACATTTTGAGAATTCAGAAGTAGGTTTGAACAAACAGAAAACTTATTTTATCTAAGGAAGCTTGTTCATACTTCTTAGATATGAAGATCAAGACTTGATTTCAGCAATTCAGATTTATTTTGTAGGAAAGAGTAGTGCAGAATTTTGAAATTAATACCACTCCCCCTTGAATCATTAGCAACTATGATTCTCCCCCTGAATCAGTGCAACTTTATTAAAGAAACAAGAAAATATTAGAGAAATGAGAAAGAGAAAAAAAAATTGAAAATTATTAAAAGACAATCAACCTAGATAAAGAAGAATTATATTTCTGAGATTGAAAAGAAGCAAAGATCTGAATGTTAAACTTCAGAATATTCAGAATATTTCTGAAGAGCAAACTAATCAGAATTTGAGATAAAAACTTCAGAATATAATTTCTAGAGTATAGTTGATGTGTAATACTTACATAGACATATTCATCATGCCCAATTTACTTACCAAGAAGTTAAATCGTTTTTCATCAAGTGCTTTGGTAAATAAATCAGCTAACTGATAATCTGTCTGAACAAAAAACATTTCAATATTACCTTTTTCCACATGATCTTTGATAAAATGATATCTTACATCAATGTGCTTGGTCTTTGAATGCTGAACAGAATTAGTAGTGATGGCTAGGGCACTCTTTGAATCACAATATAAAGGAATCCTTTGGAAAGTGTAACCATAGTCATTGAGTTGAATTTGCATCCAGATCACTTGTGAGCAACATATTGCAGCTGCTATATACTCAGCTTCTGCTGTAGAAGTAGAAACACAATTTTGTTTCTTTGAAGACCAGCTAACCCGTCTATCACCAAGAAACTGACATGATCCAGAAGTGTTTTTCCTGTCTAATTTGCAACCACCATGATCTGCATCTGTAAATGCTGTTAGTTCAAAACTAGAATCCTTAGGATACCAAAGTCCCAATGAAGGAGATCCTTTGAGATATCTAAGGATTCTTTTTTCAGCTAAAAGGTGTGATTCCTTAGAATTTGCTTGATATCTAGCACAAATATATGTAGCAAACATTATATCTGGTCTACTAGCAGTTAAGTAAAGCAAAGATCCAATTATACCTTTGTACTTTTTCTGATCAACAGATTTTTCATTTAGATCAGGTTCTAACTTAGTTGCAGTGGCCATTCGAGTTTGAATACTTGAACAATCAGTCATGTCAAACTTTTTAAGTAAATCTGACACATACTTAGATTGATTAATGAATATGCCAGTGGGAAGTTGTTTAACTTGAAGACCAAGGAAAAATGTCAATTCTCCCATCATACTCATTTCAAATTCAGTTTGCACGATTTTCTCAAAATTTCTACAAAATTTTGTATTAGTAGAGGCAAATATAATGTCATCTATATATATTTGTATCAATATCATATCATCACCTTCCTTTTTTAGAAATAAAGTTGTATCAACAGTACCTCTTTTGAATTTAGAATTCAGAAGAAAAGTTGTAAGAGTATCATACCATGCTCTTGGTGCTTGTTTAAGTCCATATAAGGCTTTGTCTAAAATGTAGACATTATCTGGAAATTCTTTGTTTACTAAGCCTTCTGGTTGTTCAACATACACTTCTTCATGTAAAATACCATTCAGAAATGCACATTTCACATCCATTTGAAACACCTTCATATTTTTGTGAGAAGCATATGCAAGAAATATTCTAATGGCTTCTAATCTAGCAACATAAGCAAAGGTTTCATCATAATCAATTCCTTCTTGTTGACAATACCCCTTAGCTACAAGCCTTGCCTTGTTTCTTACAACAATACCATTTTCATCCTTTTTATTTCTGAATACCCATTTTGTGCCAATGATAGATTTACCTTTTGGTTTTGGTACCAATCTCCAGACTTTGTTTCTTTCAAATTGAATTAACACATCTTGCATGGCTAAAATCCAGTCTGGATCTTGAAGTGCTTCACATGGCTTTTTTGGTTCCATACTGCTTTAAAAATTAACATATAGACAATCATTTGCTGTTGCAGATCTTGTGTGAACACCTTTTGATGCATCTCCAATAATTTGATGCACTGGATAACTTGATGTCCATTTGTTCAAATTTGGCAATGGTTGAACAGAAGAAACATTGTTCAGAGAATCATAATCATCAACAATTGCTTGAGTTTCAGTATCATGATTGATAACTGAATGTAAATCTGAAGTCTCCCCCTCAAAAGGAAACTCTAAATAGGTTCAGAACTTTGATGTACATGTGCAGAAGTATCTGAAACTGGTTCAGAAATAACTTGAACTTGTTCAGAAGTAACATGAACTGGTTCAGAAGTTGGATGTACATTTTCAGAAAGTAGAAGTTCTGAATTTGAGGTTGAGATTTGTGATGCTGATGTGCTTGTAATTTGTATTTCTGAAATGTTTTGATCATTTGTGCTTCTGATGAGAGAAGGATTTTGATAATCTGCAGAAACATTTACAGAAATATCAAATAAGTCTTGACATAAGTTGTCTAAATTTGTTTTAAGTAAAGTTTGAGATTCAGAAGTAGAGTTTGTCTGATTATGTTCTGAGTCCAAACTTTCAGAAGTTGGTTTATGTGCGAGTTCTGAACTGTTTTATTCAGAAGTCAATGTTGGCTCATGAAATCTGACATTTGTAGTCTCAATGATCCTTTGAGTTCCTTTAATGAGTACTCTATAAGCTTTGGATCTTTGAGAATAGCCAACAAAGATACCAGCTACACCTTTTGGTGCAAATTTGTCAAGATGCTGAGTATCATTCTTTAGAAAACACCTGCAACCAAAGATTTTAAAATAATCAATAGATGGTTTTCTTTGTTTTAACATTTCATAAGGAGTTTTAAGAAATTTTCTGTTTAGAATGGTCCTGTTCTGAGTAAAACATGCAGTAGCAATAGCTTCTGCCCAAAGAGAAAGAGGAAGTTCTGAATATGCAAGCATGGTTCTTGCAGCCTCTACCAAAGTTCTATTCTTTCTTTCAACCACCCCATTCTGTTGAGGAGTTCTTGCAGCGGAAAAATTATGTGAAATTCCAACAGATTCCAAAAAGTTCTGAAGTGTAGAATTTGTGAATTTTGTTCCATTGTCACTTCTGATTTTTTTAATTGGGAGTTGAAGAAGAACTTGAACTTTCTTCAGAAAAGGTATAAGTCGTTCAGAAGTATCAGATTTGAGTTTCAGAAATTCAATCCAAGTGTATCTTGTATATTCATCTACTATGACAGGGATGTATTTCTTTCCCCCCATGCTTTGAGTTTTCATTGGTCCACACAAATCCATATGTAGCATTTCTAGTGGAGCTTTGCATGAAGATAGCATTTTCAGAGGATGAGAACTTCTTTTGATCTTCCCTAGTTCACACGCAGAACAAAGAGAGTTCTTTTCAAATCTGATTTTTGGTAGTCCTCTTACAGATTGATGTTTGCCTAGTTCAGAAATGGCTTTGAAGTTCAGATGTGACATTCTTCTGTGCCAAAGCCAACTATCATTTTTCATTGATGTAGACATATAACATACACCTTGTAGTTGACCAGTTGCAGTGAATGTTGCTGTGTAGATATCTCCATCTCTATAAGCAGTTAATTCATTTTTGTTTGATGTACTCAGAACATGACAGTAATCTATGTCAAAATTAACCTTCCAGTATTTGTCACAGAATTTACTAATACTGAAAAGATTATGTCTTAGTCCCTCAACATAGAAAACTTTCATTACTTTCACATCTCCTTTAATGAAAGTGCCATATCCTCTTACATATCCCTTTGCATTGTTTCCAAAGCTAACTGTTCCTCCATATCTTTCATGATAATCAGTTAGTAGTTCTTTGAAAGGTGTCATATGTCTTGAACATCCAGAATCTAAGACCCACACATGACATATCTGCAAAAGAGATTATTGAGTTTTAGGTACCCATTTCAGAATGGGTCCTTTGAGATTAGTAATAAAATTTGAAGTTCTGAACTTTTTCTTCAGATTTTTCAATTCAGAAGTTTGTTCAGAACTTTGAGATTTATCTTTCTTAGTTTTACTTTTATTTTTATTTTTATTTTTTCGTTTAATTGAATTTGTCAATATAGCTGAACATTTCTGAATAGATTTCATCAAATTTTTCTTGTTTGTATTGGAGTTAAGATGAAAATTATGATGGCCACAATTAATACAGTGAATATGATTTTTTAATGTATTTACAACATCATTAGATATATAAGAATCAATAACATTTGATTTTTCGACAAAAAATCTTTTATTCACTTTATTTGATTTAGGTACATCATTCTTCTTAATAAATGAAAAACTATCTAATTTGTCATTCTTTGACAGTCTTTCATCTTTCTTTCTCCATACTAAAGTGGATAGCTCTGTAAAAGATAAGAAATAAGGATTAGTATAAGAAATTCTTTTGTTCACTTTATGTTTATTTTCAGAATTTGAGTTAATTTTCTGAACTTCAGAGAGAATTTGAGGATTGTCCTTGTTCAAAATTTTTAACTCCGGTGTTGAAGTCGGAAGATGTTATTGAACATGGTGTTGAAGTCAATGAAATGTTTGTATTAGTAGGAGAAAAATCTGAATTCTGATATTCTGGTTTTAAAAACACAGGACCAGACATTTCTGAAGGTATCTTTGAAGCTTCAGATTTTAGTATTTCTCCTTCAGTCATACAAGATTGTGATTTATAAACCAAATAGCCATTTTTATTAATCACTTGCATCATATGATCATCATCATCTTCTGAATCAGAAGCATTTATTAGATCTGAAAATTTATTTTGAGTCATACTAGTTGCAAAAATATTTGAATTTTTTGTTGTTGTAGACTCATCATCAGAATTATCAAAAAATATATTGGGATTCTCATCAACATCTTCTAAAGAGTCAATTTCTGAGAATTCATCATATTTTTCTTCATGTTCTGATTTATTATCAGAAGTATCTTCTGAAATTATTTCAGACTTAACAATTAGTTCAGATTTTTCTTCAGAAATAATATTTGATTCAGAAGATTCACAAATATTTGAACTTATATTTATTTCTTCTGTTTTAGAGATTATCTCTGGTTCACCGGTTTTAAGAGGTGTTTCTTCTGAAAACAAAGTCTCTAATTTTACAAACGGTATTCTTTCAGGCAAAAAATAGTTCACAGGTTTAGAAATGACACTTGTATTTGATTCATTGAAAATTTTCATTTTAGAATAATCATACAAGTTTGCAGGTGCCTTTTTCATTTTATATCCTAAACCTGCTTTTATATTGTAAAATTTTGAGTTCTGAGCCTGAGTAGTTAAAATGTTCAGAGTTTGTTCAGTTTGTCCTCTTTTAAAATTTAAATCTTCTAATTCCTTAATCTTTTTATAAAGATCAAGTCTCTCTTGATTCAGAAAATTCATCTTAACATTTAGAATTTCCTTTTCAGATTTCTCATTAATTACTTCCTTTTGTAAACTATCCATTTTTTCTTTTAAAACAAGTTTTTCTTCAGAAACTTTTTCAAGAATCTGTTCAGCTGCTTGACAATTTTCTTTGATATTTGACTTTCAGCCCTGAATTGATTGACCAAAATTATTTCACCTTTGATTCTGTTTCTGAGTGTTTCAAATTCAGAAAACATGTTTTGAAATTGACTTTTCATTTCAGAATTTATAGTGTTATGTTCAGAATTTTATTCAGAATTTTGTTCAGAATTTTGTTCAGAAGAACAGTTTATTTCAGAATTTAATTCAGAAGATGAAGAAGATACCTCAGTGTCTTGTTTGTCATTTTCTGGATCCATTTGACACATATAGCAATTGGTTGCATAGTGAGCAACTTCTTCATCATCATCTCCATCACTCCAGTTTAACCGGTCTTCTTCATACTTAGTAACTAGAGCAGGATTAAGCTCCTTTTTCTTAGCTAACAGATGCTTCTTCTCATAGTAGCATGAATTCTTGACTTTTGGCATCTTGCATTGACTTGCATAATGTCCAGGCTTTCCACAGTTGAAGCATCTTGCTGGTTCAGATGTTTCAGATTGACCAGCTTCTACACCTTTCTTAGGTCCAACATCATATCTAGGTTTATTCTGATATTTTTGATTGTATCTTTGTTTGAACTGCCTTGTCATAAAAGCAATATTATCAGAAATCCTTTTCAGCTCCTCATCTGATTCATCCCCATCACAAACAGTTGTCTCTGGAATCTCACAAACTTTCTTAGTAGCCATGGT
The DNA here is from genome assembly GCA_036898165.1 of Silybum marianum. Classification (NCBI taxonomy): domain Eukaryota; kingdom Viridiplantae; phylum Streptophyta; class Magnoliopsida; order Asterales; family Asteraceae; genus Silybum; species Silybum marianum. The sequence goes on from CM072543.1 coordinate 18,401,291, forward strand.
CAAAGAGTTATTGTAGTTCTTGCTCAGAAAGGCAACTATTTCATTTGTCTTCTTTTGTTCATCTTGCCTAACTTTGATCTTGTCATCTTGTTGGAATAAGATGCCATAGATATCATGAACAGTCTTTCTGGACAAGTTCCTAGTTACCATATTATCTGAAAAACTTGACCATTCATTTCCCAGATTGTTCAGAAATTTATTATTTATCTCTGAATTTGATTTTTGAACACCATTTCTTCTCAGATCATTCAGAATGTTGTTGAATCTATGATATGTATCAGTGATAGATTCATTTTCTTTGTATCTGAAGTTTTCATATGTTCCTATACAGATATTTAACCTCTATGTTTGAGCCTTTATGCTTCCTTGCATCTGAGCTTCCACTTCATCCCACATGGCTTTGGCTAAGGTTAAACTATCAACCCTATTGAATATTTAATTAGGAATTGCCATGGGGAGTAAAGTCAACGCTCTTCTATCAACTTTCATTTGAGCCTTTTCTGCTGGATTATACATTCCAGGACTCTTTTTAATTCTTGATGCAGGGATTTCAGGAGTGGATTCAGTTCTGGGGACAGCTGGAATCTCAACAAATACCTCTAGTGGGCCATTTGTGATTGATTGCATTAAGGCTTCATCTATGTTATCCAAGAATTGAATCATCCTGATTTTCCAGTGATGATATTCTCCCAAGAAGAGAGTTGGTGGTTTCGTTTCAGATCCGATTGAGACTATTTCTTTAGACATCTTTGATTGTTAGAAGATCAAGAATTCACCTAAGTTGAATTTGAATTTTGTAGGACAAGAACACCAAGAACTGTCAGATCTGACAAGTTCTTTCACAAATCTTTCAAGAACAGATGAACTAGCTCTGATACCAATTGATAGGACCCAAACAATCAAGATATCAATATATGGAAAGATTTGAACAGGAATGTGATAGCCAAATGTAATATGTATTGATTGAATGTACAGTATTACAGAATATGTCTTTACAAGGCTAATGGAAACGTTAATTCTAACTATCTAACTGACTAACTATTTATGCATGAAATAGAAAGACTAAAGTAACAGTACATTCATAACAGACAAGTTCAGAACAGGTTATGAACTTCTTCAGAAGTATCTTCAGAACTTCTTCAGAAAATCTTCATAACTTCTGAAGTTGGCACTTCAGAAGTTTATGCCTTAGGCTTTTCTTTGTCTTTTCTTCAGATCTAACCCAGTCCCTTTTGAAGCTATTATGATATCTCTATCATCTACCTTAGCGGTGGGACTAAAACCCCACATATGTAGAACCTTTATTTTTAAGTATAGTGCACCCTACCTGTAGTTTTTAGATGGGATTGCTATCCATATCCCTACTTGTCGGTTTTTAGGTGGGATTGTCCGTCCAAATAGCGCTATCCCCAAATACCCTCGGCTCCTCACTTGAGTTAATAGTAGTGTACAAACTTTTATGGAACATTTTACTCAATACAATCTATTAGTGTACATGCCTTAGTGCCCAAAACAACAATTTCATAATGTTTCTCATTCGGTAAAGCAAATAGCTCAAATATTACATTTAATCATGCTTTTCAACCGAAAACATATAAAATACTTTAAAAATGGGGCTGTAAATACTCACCTTATAGAAAAAACTCGAATTAACAAAACACGATCCGCACCTACTCGTCGGCCTAACGTTTCCCTATCAAAGAGAAATACCCAAAACGGTCACTTATGTGTCTAAAAGTTACTTATGGGGGTGAATATGTCTTATGTCCATAGATGTCTATAGTTGTCCAACTCGGTTAACCATTTTGTCCGTCATATATATAATGCAATTATGCCCTTTTTTATTAGTTCAAAACCATTGATTTTACCATCTATACTTATATTTGTGCCAATAATGGTCTTTAAATGATTTAAGTTCAAGAACTCAAACTTTCCAGAATTTCATATTCTGGCAGAGACTTTAGGGTATAAAGAGGATCAAATATAACTACTTTATAGAATGACAAAATCCCTAATTTTTTTATATATGATACTTTACTGAGTTAAGGTCATTGTGACCAAATTTCAAGCTTTAAGAAGATGTAAAAAGAGGTCAAATAATTTATACAATACAGTGTGTCACAACCGGTATGGCAGATTACACCATGTTAGTAGAACACTCATTTGAGGAGTTCTACTAAGTATTTTCCAGAATTTCCAGTTGGATTGAATTTATAATTCATAAAGGAAACGTTTAAGATAAGAATCACTCATTTTGAATGAGTTATGAGGAAGATATGGTACCACAAAATTGCATGCACACTTTTATCATTAGTTGACAGATAGCACACTTAACTTTAATAAATTGGCTAATGGCCCAAACTTTATATTTTTGAATGAAACCGGATTCATATGAACCCTAACTCATAAAAGAAAACTCCAGAAGAAGAATTATGCATTATGGACAAATATTAAAAGAGATATTTACATGCAAAGTAGGATTTACCTACTGGTGGTTTCACAGTTTGCACACCTAAATTTTTTTAGGTGTTTCGAGGATCAAAGCTCCATATTTTCATGTGATTACACTTGCAAACAGAAGATAACTCATAAAACTAACTTTCAAGAGAAAAATCATCCTTTTTCACCATATTTTTAAGTGAAACCAGTGGCATTTGAAAGGTAACTCATTAACATAAATTCCAGAAGAAAAATCAAGTAATTTGGATGAATATTCAAAGATTTATGGTCGTTCAAAGTAGGGCTCAACTACTGTTGAACTTCTAGATGCACATACATCTTGTTATGAGCATTTGGGGGGGTCAAAACTCAATGTTTTTGAGTGAGACCACTTGGATTAGAACCCCAAATCACTAAATAAACTTTTAGAAAGAAGATTTATGATATTTGAACATATTATTTGCAAGAAATGGATGATTTATGCACATGCAATAAATCTGTCAGCACCAAAAATCACCATTGTTGTTCAAAAACACATAAAATCATGATTTTCACCTATTTTCTTGAGTTTTATTGTTTGGGTCATTGATTATCACCATCATATAAACATTTTACATGTTTTTGGTGTATAATCTCTCCATAAAACTTAGAAAATTCAGAGGTTAGAAGAATGTGGTAATAAAATGCAAGAAAAGTAAGTTTTTCACTCAAAATTGACAAGAAAAAGGTAACATGATGTTTGTACTTACTTGGGTGATGTATAGAACTTCTATTTTTTTAAAAATCCTGAATTTTTGATGGTGTTTTGCCTTAAAATTGGCTGGAAATGAAGATGGAAGGAGAGTTTCTTGATTATGACCCTTGGTTTTAGAGAGAGAGAGAGAGAGAGAGAGAGAGAGAGAGAGAGAGTTTTGATTCAAATTTTGAATTGCAAATGAGAGGAAAATGAAAAAAAATACTATTTATATGTAAATGAAAGAGGGGGCCGGCCATTAGGGGTCCCAAGGCCAAAAAAAAAATTTATTATTTTTTTTTATAAAGTGTAAGGCCCAAAATTGTTAAAATGCTATTTTTCTAAATTTTGACATTTTTCTCCAATTTTGTAAACCCATTTTGATTAAATTCTAACAAAATAAAATTTTTATATTTAACATTCTAAAACTATATATATTTTATATAAATTAGGTATAAATTAGAGCATTTGGCATTATATAGGACATTTCGGCCAGTTACGGGACAGAACCGGACTTTCTAAGCAGCTACAGGAAACTCTAGAAACTTTTCGGCCATTCTAAGCCAACTAACTTCTATTCTTATATTTAATCTATATTAACTCTAATAAATTTAATTAAAGCTAACACGGAGGTTCAAATTTGACGATTGTCACGGTCTCCCCTTGTTAGAGAAATTTCATCCCGAAATTTAAGAGCTAGCTTTCTCCGGGTGTTCACGAATAGGTGGGATACTTATGCTTCATCAAATCTTCACGTTCCCATGTATACTCTGGACCATGTTTCGCATTCCGGCGAACTTTAATAATAGGGATTTTCTTGCGCCTCAACCGTTTAACTTCTCGGTCCGGTATCTCGATTGGTTCTTCGACGAAGTGTAACCGATCGTTAATGCGAACGTCGTCCGTGGGTAACACCAATGTTTCATCCATTAAGCATTTCTTCATATTCGACACATGGAACGTGTCGTGGATGGCGCTTAAATTACGTGGTAACTTCAATTTGTACGCCACCGGTCCAATTCTTTCGAGTATTACAAATGGACCAATGTATACGGGACCCAGCTTGTCTCTCTTCCGGAAGCGTACTAGTCCCCTCCATGGCGGCACCTTCAGAAGCACTTTATCCCCCACTTGGAGCTCCAACGGCTTTCTTCGATTATCCGCATAACTCTTCTGACGGTCTCTTGTTGTCTTGAGTCTTTCTTTGATGGTTGAGATTTTGTCGGTGGTCTCTTGAATAATATCGGGCGTAGTCGGTGTCTATCTCCGATTTCTAACCGGCTAAGCGGCGATCTACATTTACGTCCATATAACGCTTCATACGGCACACACTGTATGCGGGTGTGATAGCTGTTGTTATAAGAGAATTCAACAAGTGGCAGGTGGGTATCCCAACTTCCACCGAAATCTATTGCGCATGCCCGTAACGTATCCTCTAGCGTACGGATAGTTCTTTCCGATCGTCCATCCGTCTGAGGATGATACGCAGTGCTATAATCCAAGCACGTACCCAGTGCCTTTTGAAGAGACTGCCAAAATCGATACGTAAATCGTGTATCTCTATCCGAAATAATGGAAATAGGTACACCATGACGTGTAACTATCTCATTGATTTAGATTTGTGCACTATTTTCCATACTGAAATCTTCACGAATGGGAATGAAATGAGCCGATTTGATAAGTCGATCGACTATAACCCTTGGTTTTAGAGAGAGAGAGAGAGAGAGAGAGAGAGAGTTTTGATTCAAATTTTGAATTGCAAATGAGAGGAAAATGAAAAAAAATACTATTTATATGTAAATGAAAGAGGGGGCCGGCCATTAGGGGTCCCAAGGCCAAAAAAAAAATTTATTATTTTTTTTTATAAAGTGTAAGGCCCAAAATTGTTAAAATGCTATTTTTCTAAATTTTGACATTTTTCTCCAATTTTGTAAACCCATTTTGATTAAATTCTAACAAAATAAAATTTTTATATTTAACATTCTAAAACTATATATATTTTATATAAATTAGGTATAAATTAGAGCATTTGGCATTATATAGGACATTTCGGCCAGTTACGGGACAGAACCGGACTTTCTAAGCAGCTACGAAACTCTAGAAACTTTTCGGCCATTCTAAGCCAACTAACTTCTATTCTTATATTTAATCTATATTAACTCTAATAAATTTAATTAAAGCTAACTGAGGTTCAAATTTGACGATTGTCACAGTCTCCCCTTGTTAGAGAAATTTCATCCCGAAATTTAAGAGCTAGCTTTCTCCGGGGTGTTCACGAATAGGCTGGGATACTTATGCTTCATCAAATCTTCACGTTCCCATGTATACTCTGGACCATGTTTTGCATTCCAGCGAACTTTAATAATAGGGATTTTACTGCGCCTCAACTGTTTAACTTCTCGGTCCAGTATCTCGATTGGTTCTTCGACGAAGTGTAACCGATCGTTAATCTGAACGTCGTCCAGGGGTAACACCAATGTTTCATCCATTAAGCATTTCTTCATATTCGACACATGGAACGTGTCGTGGATGGCGCTTAAATTCTGTGGTAACTTCAATTTGTACGCCACCGGTCCAATTCTTTCGAGTATTACAAATGGACCAATGTATCTGGGACCCAGCTTGTCTCTCTTCCGGAAGCGTACTAGTCCCCTCCATGGCGGCACCTTCAGAAGCACTTTATCCCCCACTTGGAGCTCCAACGGCTTTCTTCGATTATCCGCATAACTCTTCTGACGGTCTCTTGTTGTCTTGAGTCTTTCTTTGATGGTTGAGATTTTGTCGGTGGTCTCTTGAATAATATCGGGCGTAGTCAGCTGTCTATCTCCGATTTCTAACCAGCTAAGCGGCGATCTACATTTACGTCCATATAACGCTTCATACGGCACACACTGTATGCGGGTGTGATAGCTGTTGTTATAAGAGAATTCAACAAGTGGCAGGTGGGTATCCCAACTTCCACCGAAATCTATTGCGCATGCCCGTAACGTATCCTCTAGCGTCTGGATAGTTCTTTCCGACTGTCCATCCGTCTGAGGATGATACGCAGTGCTATAATCCAAGCACGTACCCAGTGCCTTTTGAAGAGACTGCCAAAATCGATACGTAAATCGTGTATCTCTATCCGAAATAATGGAAATAGGTACACCATGACGTGTAACTATCTCATTGATTTAGATTTGTGCACTATTTTCCATACTGAAATCTTCACGAATGGGAATGAAATGAGCCGATTTGATAAGTCGATCGACTATAACCCTTGGTTTTAGAGAGAGAGAGAGAGAGAGAGAGAGAGAGAGAGAGAGTTTTGATTCAAATTTTGAATTGCAAATGAGAGGAAAATGAAAAAAAATACTATTTATATGTAAATGAAAGAGGGGGCCGGCCATTAGGGGTCCCAAGGCCAAAAAAAAAATTTATTATTTTTTTTTATAAAGTGTAAGGCCCAAAATTGTTAAAATGCTATTTTTCTAAATTTTGACATTTTTCTCCAATTTTGTAAACCCATTTTGATTAAATTCTAACAAAATAAAATTTTTATATTTAACATTCTAAAACTATATATATTTTATATAAATTAGGTATAAATTAGAGCATTTGGCATTATATAGGACATTTTGGCCAGTTACGGGACAGAACCGGACTTTCTAAGCGACTACGAAACTCTAGAAACTTTTCGGCCATTCTAAGCCAACTAACTTCTATTCTTATATTTAATCTATATTAACTCTAATAAATTTAATTAAAGCTAACCTGGAGGTTCAAATTTGACAGTTGTCACAGTCTCCCCTTGTTAGAGAAATTTCATCCCGAAATTTAAGAGCTAGCTTTCTCCGGGGTGTTCACGAATAGGCTGGGATACTTATGCTTCATCAAATCTTCACGTTCCCATGTATACTCTGGACCATGTTTCGCATTCCAGCGAACTTTAATAATAGGGATTTTATCGCGCCTCAACCGTTTAACTTCTCGGTCCGGTATCTCGATTGGTTCTTCGACGAAGTGTAACCGATCGTTAATGCGAACGTCGTCCGGTGGGTAACACCAATGTTTCATCCATTAAGCATTTCTTCATATTCGACACATGGAACGTGTCGTGGATGGCGCTTAAATTCTGTGGTAACTTCAATTTGTACGCCACCGGTCCAATTCTTTCGAGTATTACAAATGGACCAATGTATCTGGGACCCAGCTTGTCTCTCTTCCGGAAGCGTACTAGTCCCCTCCATGGCGGCACCTTCAGAAGCACTTTATCCCCCACTTGGAGCTCCAACGGCTTTCTTCGATTATCCGCATAACTCTTCTGACGGTCTCTTGTTGTCTTGAGTCTTTCTTTGATGGTTGAGATTTTGTCGGTGGTCTCTTGAATAATATCGGGCGTAGTCAGCTGTCTATCTCCGATTTCTAACCAGCTAAGCGGCGATCTACATTTACGTCCATATAACGCTTCATACGGCACACACTGTATGCGGGTGTGATAGCTGTTGTTATAAGAGAATTCAACAAGTGGCAGGTGGGTATCCCAACTTCCACCGAAATCTATTGCGCATGCCCGTAACGTATCCTCTAGCGTCTGGATAGTTCTTTCCGACTGTCCATCCGTCTGAGGATGATACGCAGTGCTATAATCCAAGCACGTACCCAGTGCCTTTTGAAGAGACTGCCAAAATCGATACGTAAATCGTGTATCTCTATCCGAAATAATGGAAATAGGTACACCATGACGTGTAACTATCTCATTGATTTAGATTTGTGCACTATTTTCCATACTGAAATCTTCACGAATGGGAATGAAATGAGCCGATTTGATAAGTCGATCGACTATAACCCTTGGTTTTAGAGAGAGAGAGAGAGAGAGAGAGAGAGAGAGTTTTGATTCAAATTTTGAATTGCAAATGAGAGGAAAATGAAAAAAAATACTATTTATATGTAAATGAAAGAGGGGGCCGGCCATTAGGGGTCCCAAGGCCAAAAAAAAAATTTATTATTTTTTTTTATAAAGTGTAAGGCCCAAAATTGTTAAAATGCTATTTTTCTAAATTTTGACATTTTTCTCCAATTTTGTAAACCCATTTTGATTAAATTCTAACAAAATAAAATTTTTATATTTAACATTCTAAAACTATATATATTTTATATAAATTAGGTATAAATTAGAGCATTTGGCATTATATAGGACATTTCGGCCAGTTACGGGACAGAACCGGACTTTCTAAGCAGCTACAGGAAACTCTAGAAACTTTTCGGCCATTCTAAGCCAACTAACTTCTATTCTTATATTTAATCTATATTAACTCTAATAAATTTAATTAAAGCTAACCTGGAGGTTCAAATTTGACAGTTGTCACAGTCTCCCCTTGTTAGAGAAATTTCATCCCGAAATTTAAGAGCTAGCTTTCTCCGGGGTGTTCACGAATAGGCTGGGATACTTATGCTTCATCAAATCTTCACGTTCCCATGTATACTCTGGACCATGTTTTGCATTCCAGCGAACTTTAATAATAGGGATTTTACTGCGCCTCAACTGTTTAACTTCTCGGTCCAGTATCTCGATTGGTTCTTCGACGAAGTGTAACCGATCGTTAATCTGAACGTCGTCCAGGGGTAACACCAATGTTTCATCCATTAAGCATTTCTTCATATTCGACACATGGAACGTGTCGTGGATGGCGCTTAAATTCTGTGGTAACTTCAATTTGTACGCCACCGGTCCAATTCTTTCGAGTATTACAAATGGACCAATGTATCTGGGACCCAGCTTGTCTCTCTTCCGGAAGCGTACTAGTCCCCTCCATGGCGGCACCTTCAGAAGCACTTTATCCCCCACTTGGAGCTCCAACGGCTTTCTTCGATTATCCGCATAACTCTTCTGACGGTCTCTTGTTGTCTTGAGTCTTTCTTTGATGGTTGAGATTTTGTCGGTGGTCTCTTGAATAATATCGGGCGTAGTCACCGTCTATCTCCGATTTCTAACCGCCTAAGCGGCGATCTACATTTACGTCCATATAACGCTTCATACGGCACACACTGTATGCGGGTGTGATAGCTGTTGTTATAAGAGAATTCAACAAGTGGCAGGTGGGTATCCCAACTTCCACCGAAATCTATTGCGCATGCCCGTAACGTATCCTCTAGCGTCTGGATAGTTCTTTCCGACTGTCCATCCGTCTGAGGATGATACGCAGTGCTATAATCCAAGCACGTACCCAGTGCCTTTTTGAAGAGACTGCCAAAATCGATACGTAAATCGTGTATCTCTATCCGAAATAATGGAAATAGGTACACCATGACGTGTAACTATCTCATTGATTTAGATTTGTGCACTATTTTCCATACTGAAATCTTCACGAATGGGAATGAAATGAGCCGATTTGATAAGTCGATCGACTATAACCCTTGGTTTTAGAGAGAGAGAGAGAGAGAGAGAGAGAGAGAGAGAGAGTTTTGATTCAAATTTTGAATTGCAAATGAGAGGAAAATGAAAAAAAATACTATTTATATGTAAATGAAAGAGGGGGCCGGCCATTAGGGGTCCCAAGGCCAAAAAAAAAATTTATTATTTTTTTTTATAAAGTGTAAGGCCCAAAATTGTTAAAATGCTATTTTTCTAAATTTTGACATTTTTCTCCAATTTTGTAAACCCATTTTGATTAAATTCTAACAAAATAAAATTTTTATATTTAACATTCTAAAACTATATATATTTTATATAAATTAGGTATAAATTAGAGCATTTGGCATTATATAGGACATTTTGGCCAGTTACGGGACAGAACCGGACTTTCTAAGCAGCTACAGGAAACTCTAGAAACTTTTCGGCCATTCTAAGCCAACTAACTTCTATTCTTATATTTAATCTATATTAACTCTAATAAATTTAATTAAAGCTAACCTGGAGGTTCAAATTTGACGATTGTCACAGTCTCCCCTTGTTAGAGAAATTTCATCCCGAAATTTAAGAGCTAGCTTTCTCCGGGGTGTTCACGAATAGGCTGGGATACTTATGCTTCATCAAATCTTCACGTTCCCATGTATACTCTGGACCATGTTTCGCATTCCAGCGAACTTTAATAATAGGGATTTTACTGCGCCTCAACTGTTTAACTTCTCGGTCCAGTATCTCGATTGGTTCTTCGACGAAGTGTAACCGATCGTTAATCTGAACGTCGTCCAGGGGTAACACCAATGTTTCATCCATTAAGCATTTCTTCATATTCGACACATGGAACGTGTCGTGGATGGCGCTTAAATTCTGTGGTAACTTCAATTTGTACGCCACCGGTCCAATTCTTTCGAGTATTACAAATGGACCAATGTATCTGGGACCCAGCTTGTCTCTCTTCCGGAAGCGTACTAGTCCCCTCCATGGCGGCACCTTCAGAAGCACTTTATCCCCCACTTGGAGCTCCAACGGCTTTCTTCGATTATCCGCATAACTCTTCTGACGGTCTCTTGTTGTCTTGAGTCTTTCTTTGATGGTTGAGATTTTGTCGGTGGTCTCTTGAATAATATCGGGCGTAGTCAGCTGTCTATCTCCGATTTCTAACCACTAAGCGGCGATCTACATTTACGTCCATATAACGCTTCATACGGCACACCTTTGTATGCGGGTGTGATAGCTGTTGTTATAAGAGAATTCAACAAGTGGCAGGTGGGTATCCCAACTTCCACCGAAATCTATTGCGCATGCCCGTAACGTATCCTCTAGCGTCTGGATAGTTCTTTCCGACTGTCCATCCGTCTGAGGATGATACGCAGTGCTATAATCCAAGCACGTACCCAGTGCCTTTTGAAGAGACTGCCAAAATCGATACGTAAATCGTGTATCTCTATCCGAAATAATGGAAATAGGTACACCATGACGTGTAACTATCTCATTGATTTAGATTTGTGCACTATTTTCCATACTGAAATCTTCACGAATGGGAATGAAATGAGCCGATTTGATAAGTCGATCGACTATAACCCTTGGTTTTAGAGAGAGAGAGAGAGAGAGAGAGAGAGAGTTTTGATTCAAATTTTGAATTGCAAATGAGAGGAAAATGAACAAAAATACTATTTATATGTAAATGAAAGAGGGGGCCGGCCATTAGGGGTCCCAAGGCCAAAAAAAAAATTTATTATTTTTTTTTATAAAGTGTAAGGCCCAAAATTGTTAAAATGCTATTTTTCTAAATTTTGACATTTTTCTCCAATTTTGTAAACCCATTTTGATTAAATTCTAACAAAATAAAATTTTTATATTTAACATTCTAAAACTATATATATTTTATATAAATTAGGTATAAATTAGAGCATTTGGCATTATATAGGACATTTCGGCCAAGCATAAGGACATTTAACCGGACTTTCTAAGCAGCTACAGGAAACTCTAGAAACTTTTCGGCCATTCTAAGCCAACTAACTTCTATTCTTATATTTAATCTATATTAACTCTAATAAATTTAATTAAAGCTAACCTGGAGGTTCAAATTTGACAGTTGTCACAGTCTCCCCTTGTTAGAGAAATTTCATCCCGAAATTTAAGAGCTAGCTTTCTCCGGGGTGTTCACGAATAGGCTGGGATACTTATGCTTCATCAAATCTTCACGTTCCCATGTATACTCTGGACCATGTTTCGCATTCCAGCGAACTTTAATAATAGGGATTTTACTGCGCCTCAACTGTTTAACTTCTCGGTCCAGTATCTCGATTGGTTCTTCGACGAAGTGTAACCGATCGTTAATCTGAACGTCGTCCAGGGGTAACACCAATGTTTCATCCATTAAGCATTTCTTCATATTCGACACATGGAACGTGTCGTGGATGGCGCTTAAATTCTGTGGTAACTTCAATTTGTACGCCACCGGTCCAATTCTTTCGAGTATTACAAATGGACCAATGTATCTGGGACCCAGCTTGTCTCTCTTCCGGAAGCGTACTAGTCCCCTCCATGGCGGCACCTTCAGAAGCACTTTATCCCCCACTTGGAGCTCCAACGGCTTTCTTCGATTATCCGCATAACTCTTCTGACGGTCTCTTGTTGTCTTGAGTCTTTCTTTGATGGTTGAGATTTTGTCGGTGGTCTCTTGAATAATATCGGGCGTAGTCAGCTGTCTATCTCCGATTTCTAACCAGCTAAGCGGCGATCTACATTTACGTCCGTAACGTATCCTCTAGCGTCTGGATAGTTCTTTCCGACTGTCCATCCGTCTGAGGATGATACGCAGTGCTATAATCCAAGCACGTACCCAGTGCCTTTTGAAGAGACTGCCAAAATCGATACGTAAATCGTGTATCTCTATCCGAAATAATGGAAATAGGTACACCATGACGTGTAACTATCTCATTGATTTAGATTTGTGCACTATTTTCCATACTGAAATCTTCACGAATGGGAATGAAATGAGCCGATTTGATAAGTCGATCGACTATAACCCATATAGAATCGTGCCCCTTTCCAGTTCTAGGTATCTTAGCTACGAAATCCATGGTTATTTGCTCCCATTTTCATTGAGGTATTTCAGGTTGTTGAAGTAGACCAGATAGTTTCTGATGTTCGGCCTTTACCTGATCTTCCTTGGTTCACATGCATAACATAAGGAATTCTTTTCAAATATGATCTTTGGTAGTCCTCTAACAGAGTTGTGTCCTTCCAGTTCAGAAATAGCTTTGAAGTTCAGATGTGACATTCTTCTGTGCCAAAGCCAACTATCATTTCTCATTGTTGTGGAAATATAACAAACTCCTTGTAATTGTCCATCTGTAGTGAAAGATGCAGTGTAGATATCTCCATCTCTATAAGCAGTTAATTCATTTTTGTTTGCAGAACTCAAAACATGACAGTAGTCTATGTCAAAATTTACTTTTCAATATTTGTCACAAAACGAACTTATACTGAAAAGGTTATGTTTTAGACCTTCAACATAGAAAACCTTCATTACTTTTACATCTCCTTTGGAAAAAGTTCCTTAACCTCTCACATATCTTTTTGCGTTGTTTCGAAAGCTAACTGTTCGTCCATATCTTTAATGATAATCAGTTAGAAGCTCTTTGAAAGGTGTCATGTGTCTTGAACATCCTGAATCTAAGACCCACACATGAGATATCTGCAAAAATGATTATTGAGATTTAGGTACCCATTTAAAAATGGGTCCTGTGAGATTAGTCAAAAACATTGAAGTTCTGAACTTTGACTTAACATTTTGAAATTCAGAATTTTGTTCAGAACTTTTGAATTTGTCTTTCTTAGTATCGTTTTGAATGTTTTATTTATTTATTTATTTATTTTATTTTTTATATGCCAGTTTTACTGAAAAGTTCTGAACTGATTTCTCAAGATTTTTCTTGTTGGTTTTGGAATTGAGATGAAAATTATGATGACCACAATTAATACAATGAATATGATTCTTCTGAATATTTAATATGTCAGTACATACACAAGAATCAACAGTATTTGATTTTGCAACAGAAGGCTTTCTTTTATTCACTTGATTAATATGTGGTACATCAGTTTTCTTAGAAATTGAAAAAACTATCTAATTTGGCAGTCTTTGATAGTCTTTCACCTTTCTTTCTCCAAACTAAAGTGGATAGCTCTGTAAAAGATAAGAAATGAGGATTGGTATAAGAAGTTCTTTTATTAACTTCAGATTTAAGTTCTGAATCTTCAACTTCAGATTTTGAATTAGAAGACTGTCTTTTTTCAAACAATTTAACTCTGTTTACAAAGTCATATGATGATATTGAAGATTTTTCTGAAATCAAAGATGTATTTTTAGAGACAGTAGTTTTGAATATATCTGAAGTCTTAGTATTTAGAAATTCTGCTTTCAGAAATACAGGATTGAACATTTCTAAAGGTAATTTTGGAGCTTCAGATTTTAAAATTTCTCCTTCAGTCATACTAGATTTTGATTTGTATACAAGATAACCCTCTTTATCAATGACTTCAACATTAGGATCATCATCATATTCTGATTCTGAAGCATTCATTAAATCTGAGAACTTGTTTTGAGTCATGCTTGATGTAAAAAAAATTGATTTGAAATTTTCTCAGTGTCATCATCAGAATTATCAAAAAATATTTATGAATTCTCCTCAATATCTTTTAAAGATTCAATATCTGAGAATTCATCATATCAGAATTATCTTTTGGAAAAATTTCAGAATATAATTCAGAAGTATGTTCAGAAGATAATTCAGAAGTATGTTCAGAAGTAATCTCAGTTTCAATAATTTGTTCAGATTTTTCTTCAGAAATAATTTTTGATTCAAAAGTATGTTCATAAATATTTTCGGAAATATTTAAAACATCTTTATGTGTTAATTCTGTAGAAATTTTCTCTCTCGAAAACAATATATATATATATATATCATTATTAGTTTTAGTTTCCAGCTTAGGAAACTTTGTTTACAGAAAAGTTTGGGAGGCTGATTCGTTGATCAAAGGATCTCGTAAACACGTTGTAATCTCTCTCGGATGGTAATTGTTAGGACCCAAACAATCAAGATATCAATATATGGAAAGATTAGAACAGAAATATGATAGCCAAATGTCATATGTATTGACTGGATGAACAGGATTACAAAATATGTCTTTTCAAAAGCTTATAGAAACGTTAGTTCTAACAATCTAACAAACTAGCTATTTATACACAAAAGGAAAGACTAAAGTAACAGTACATTTATGACAGACAAGTTCAGAACAAGTTCTGAACTCCTTCAGATATTCTTCAGAAGTATCTTCAGAAGAATCTTCAGAACTTCTTCAGAAACTCTTCAGAATATCTTCAGAACTTCTAAAGTTGGCACTTCAGAAGTTATGTCTTAGGCTTTTCTTTATCTTTTCTTCAGATCTTTACATCTTCAGAACCCAGTACCTTTTGAAGCTATTATGATATCTCTATCAATCTCCCCCTTTGCTTCAAAACTTCAGATCATACTTCCAGAAGTTCAGAATTTCTCTAACATCTTTCATAATTAAACTTCTGTATTTTAGCAAGGATTCAGCAATTCTAATCATCTCTTTTGCAAGCTTCTTGTGCTTCTCCCAATCTTCATTGCTCAGATTCTTTGACCTTCTATTCTGTCTTTTTACCAAACGAACTCTGATAGCCATGAGAGTTCCATTGCAACATTTATGGAGTTCTTCAAATCTCACAAATTATAGTTCTTGAAAGCATTTGCAAACGAAGCCTGGAGGTTGAATTACTAAGGTACTGTCACACCCCGCTAAAGCGGAAACACGAGGCGTGATAGCGCAAGATTTCATAACAATAGGATAAAAACAACACCAACCATCCATTCAAATAAACAACAGTGTAAGTTTAAAATTTTACATTTTGCATCAATTACAAGTTCTAACAAAAACAAAATAAACCAAGTGTTTCAACTAAACAGTTTTCAAATAAACAAGATGGTTGATGTCGATGCGCCCACACAAAAGAAAGATTCGGTTAATCTTTACTTACCCCTGAAAAGCATGATAAAAACAAGGTCAACTACAAAGAGTTGGTGAGTTCACAGGTTTTCAATATTTCAAAAATAATCAATTGTATGAGTGAATATGAGCAAAAATAAATTTTTGGCACTCATTGATATCTTAAAACGTTAAGGCATTATGTACTCTAATTTTTGTATATAAAGAGCCACCACTAAACCTTTCGACCACAAAACAATATTTTTAATTCTACCTTAGCGGTGGGACTAATACCCCACATATGTAGAACCTTCGTTTTTAAGTATCGTGCACCCCTACCTGTAGTTTCTAGGTGGGATTGCTATCCACACCCCTACTTATCGGTTTTTAGGTGGGATTGTCCGTCCAAATAGCGCTATCCACAAATACCCTCGGCTCCTCACTTGAGTTAATAGTAGTGTACAAACTTTTATGTTACATTTTACTCAATATAACTTATTAGTGTACATGCCTTAGTGCCCACAACATCAAATTTAACAAGATTTTATAATCAAACGACAATGGCTCATAAAACACATTCAATCATGCTTTTCACCCCAAAACGTATAAAACACTTTGAAAGAGGGGCTGTGAATACTCATCTTATAGCAACGCTCCGCAACGCAAAACAATACAATCCGAATCTCCGCACAACGACCTAACGCTTCCCTATCAAAGAGTAATACCCAAAACCGTCACTTATAGGTCTAATACTACTTAGAGGTGAATAAATCTTAAGCCCATAAGTGTCTATATATGTCCAATTATACAAAATGCCCATATGCTCATTAATATCGTAATTTATACCGAAAGTGATCTTATTATCCATCACATGATCAAAATTTATAAAAATCAATTAAGTCCAGAATTTCTCTTCTGGACAGAAATTAATTGTCCTAAAAATGATCAGCTTTCAAGGGCTTCCAAAATGATCTAGTTTCCTATATTTTTATATAAGATAAACTACGGAGTTATGGTCTTTGTGACCAAATTTCATGCCTTTTGGACATGTACAAGTGGTTCAAATAATTCATGCAAAATATTATATCACAACCGGTAAAACAGATTACACCATGTTAGTGAATCACTCACTTAAGGAGTTATACTCAGTGTTTTCTAGAATTTCCAGTTGTATTGGGATCATAACTCATAAAGGAAACTTTTGAGATAAGATTCACTGATTTTCAAGAAGTTATGAAGGAGGTATGACACTACAAAGTTGCATGCACAATTCTACCATTAGCTGACAGATTGCACACTTAACTTAAATAAATTGGTTAGTGCCTCAAAACTTCATATTTTTGCATGAAACTGGATCCATATGAATACTAACTCATAAAATGAAGTTCTAGAAGAAGAATCATGCATTAAGGACAAATAACAAAGGAGATACTAACACACAAAGTAGAGTTTAGCTGCTGGTGGTTTCACAGATTGCACACCTAAAGTATTTTAGGTGTTTGGAGGGTCAAAACTCCATATTTTTAAGTGATTCCACTTGAAAACTGAAGATAACTCATAAATATAACTCTCAAAAGAGGAATCAACCTTTTTCATTGAGTTTTGAAAGAGATATGGCCATTTGAACATGCATGCACAATTCTGTCATTGTTTGACAGTTTGCACACTCATTTTGTTTTAATCATTTGAAACCTCAAATCACCATATTTTTGAATGAAATCAGATGCATATGAAAGGTAACTCATTAAGCTAACTTCCAGTAGAAGAATCAAGTGATTTGGAGGAATATTCAAACAGTTATGGTCGTTCAAAGTAGGGTTTACCTACTGTTGAACTTCCAGATGCACATGCATCTTGTTATGAGCATTTGGGGGGTCAAAACTCAATGTTTTTGAATGAGACCACTTGGATTAGAATCCCAACTCACTAAATAAACTTGTAGAAAGAAGATTCATGATATTTGAACATAAAAATTGTAAGAAATTGACGATTTTATACACATGCATGAATCTGCCAGAACCAAAATAACCATTTTTGTTCAAGAACACATAAAGTCATGATTTTTCCCCTATTCTCTTGAGTTTTATTTGTGTAGGTCATAGATTATCACCATTTTATAAACATTTTACATGTTTTGGTGTAAAATCTCTCCACAAACTCAGAATTTTTGGATATTAGAAGAAGTAGCTAAAAAAATGTAAGAAAAGTGGGGTTTTCACCCAAAAATGGTAAGAAAATGAGGGTAAAGTTGTTACCTTGTTTGGATGATGATTAGAGCTTCTAAATCCTTGTATGAACTTGATCTTGATGATGATTTGAAATGAGAAATGGCTGGAGTTTTTGTTTTTGAGAGGGAGAAAATGTCTCTTCACTTCTAGAGAGAGAGAGGTGAGAGCAAATTTTGAATTTTGAACATGCAAAATGAGGAGAAAAATGAAAAAAAATGTATTTATATGGGGGTTTAGAGGGGAGGCCGGCCATGGGGGCCCACTCCTCTCAAAATCATATATTTATTTTATAAATAAAATAAAACTCAAGCCCAATTAAGAATACAATGTCATTTTCTCAATTTTTGGCCCTTTTTCCTCAAAATGTAAGCCCAAAAGTGATAAAATTCTATAAAAATAGAAGTTTTATATTTTAAACATTAAAACTATATATTTTACATACATTGGCTATAAATTAGAGCATTTGGCACTGTATTGGAAGTTTCGGACAGTTACGGGTCGGAACCGGACATTTTTAAGCGACTATCGGAAATGCTAGGGGTTTTTCGGCTATTCTAAACCAACTAACTCTTAATCCTAAAATTTAAACTATATAATACTAATAAACTTAATAGAAGCTAACCTGAAAGCTCGAATTTTGACAGTTGTCACAGTCTTCCCCCGTTAAAGAAATTTCGTCCCGAAATTTAAGAAGTGGCTTTCTCCGGGGTGTTCGTGAATAAGTTGGGATATTTTTGCTTCATCAAATCTTCACGTTCCCAGGTATATTCTGGACCATGTTTCGCATTCCAACGGACCTTAATAATAGGGATTTTACTGCGCCTTAACCGTTTAACTTCTCGGTCCAAAACCTCAACTGGTTCTTCAACGAAGTTTAACCGATCGTTAATCTGAACGTCGTCTATGGGTAACATCAACGTTTCATCTGCTAGGCATTTCTTTAGATTCGACACATGAAATGTGTCGTGATTGCGCTTAGATTTTGCGGTAACTTCAACTTGTACGCCACTGGTCCGATTCTTTCGAGTATTTCGAATGGACCAATGTATCTGGGACCCAGCTTGCCTCTCTTCCTGAAGCGTACCAGTCCCTTCCATGGGGACACTTTTAATAGCACTTTATCTCCCACTTGAAACTCCAACGACTTTCTCCGATTATCCGCATAACTTTTCTGACGGTCTCTTGCTGTCTTGAGTCTTTCTTTGATGATTGAGATTTTATCAGTGGTTTCCTGGATAATATCAGGCGTTGTCAGCTGTCTATCTCCGACTTCTACCCAGCTAAGCGGTGATCTGCACTTACGTCCGTATAAAGCTTCATACGGTGCACATTGTATGCTGGTATGATAGCTGTTGTTATAGGAGAATTCAACAAGTGGCAGGTGGGTATCCCAACTTCCACCGAAATCTATTGCGCAAGCCCGCAACATATCCTCTAGCGTTTGAATAGTTCTTTCCGATTGTCCATCCGTTTGAGGATGATAGGCGGTGCTATAATCCAAACGTGTACCCAATGCCTTTTGGAGTGATTGCCAAAAACGCGATGTAAATCGTGTATCTCTGTCTGAAATAATGGAAATAGGCACATCATGACGTGTAACTATTTCATTAATATAGATTTGCGCACGCCTTTCCATACTGAAATCTTCGCGAATGGGGATGAAATGAGCCGATTTGGTAAGTCGGCCTACTATAACCCATATTGTGTCGTGCCCCTTTCCAGTTCTGGGTAATTTAGTTACGAAATCCATTGTTATTTGCTCCCACTTCCACTGTGGTATTTCAGGTTGTTGGAGTAAACCAGATGGTTTCTGATGTTCAGCCTTTATCTTAGCACAAGTCAGGCACTTGCTTACGAATACAGCAATATCTTTCTTCATTCCCGGCCACCAATAATACTCCTTCAAATCCTTATACATTTTATCTGCTCCTGGGTGAATCGAATATTTGGATCGATGGGCTTCATCCAAAATGGTGGACCGTAAATCACCAACCTTCGGTACCCATGCTTTATTCTTGAAGTAATACACACCATCCTCTTGCATTTCAATTTCTTTCTCTAAATGTTGCAAGGTTTCATTCTTCCTATTTTCTTCTTTTAAAACTTCTCTTTGTGCTGCAATAATTTGAGTTTTTAAACTCGTCTGGACCATTACTCCCATAGCACATACTCTTGTTGGTTTTACTCTTTCCTTTCGGCTTAACGCGTCGGCTACCACATTAGCTTTTCCCGGATGGTACTTTATTTCACAGTCGTAGTCACTAAGTAGTTCCACCCATCTTCTCTGCCTCATATTGAGCATTTTCTGGTCAAGGATGTGTTGGAGGCTTTTATGATCAGTGAAAATGGTGCACTTGGTGCCGTATAGGTAGTGTCTCCAGATTTTGAGTGCGAACACCACCGCCCCTAATTCCAAATCATGAGTGGTGTAATTCTTCTCGTGAATCTTTAGTTGTTTCGAAGCATATGCAATAACTTGTCTTTTTGCATTAACACGCAGCCCATTCCCTGATGTGAAGCATCACAGTAGACTACGAAGTTTTCGACTCCTTCAGGTAGAGCCAGAATTGGTGCGTTGCATAACTTGTGTTTGAGCGTCTGGAAGGCTTCTTCTTGTTTCTCTCCCCAAATAAACTTTTTATCTTTTTGTGTTAGAGTTGTTAGTGGTTGCGCGATCTTAGAGAAATTCTCGATAAATCGCCGGTAATAACCTGCCAATCCCAGAAATTGTCGGATTTCGGTCGGTGTCTTTGGGGCTTCCCATTTCTTAATGGCCTCAATCTTAGCTGGATCAACTTGGATCCCCTTTTCATTCACCACATGGCCAAGAAAGTGTACCTCACGAATCTAGAATTCACATTTAGAGAATTTCGCGTACAACCTCTCGTCTCTGAGCAATTCCAATATCAACTTCAAGTGTTGCTCATGCTCCTTTTTGTCTCGAGAATAAATGAGTATATCATCTATAAATACGATCACGAATTTGTCTAGGTATGGTCGACATACTCTATTCATCAAATCCATGAAGACTGCCGGTGCGTTTGTTAGACCAAATGGCATGACTAGGAACTCGTAGTGACCGTATCGAGTCCTAAAGGCCGTCTTGGGGATATCTTCTTCTCGCACTCTCATTTGATGATATCCCGGACCTAAGATCGATCTTCGAGAAGTACGTTGCACCTTGAAGTTGGTCAAACAAATCATCAATCCGGGAAGGGGGTATCGGTTCTTAATTGTCAACTTGTTGAGTTCCCTATAATCGATACACATTCGAAAAGATCCATCTTTCTTTTTAACAAATAAGATTGGAGCTCCCCAAGGTGAAGAGCTGGGTCTGATGAATCCCTTATCGAGTAACTCCGAAGTTGTTCGACAAGCCTCGCATCTCGGATGGCGCTAACCGGTATGGTGATTTCGCCACGGGCGCGGCTCCGGGAATTAAATCGATGTGAAATTCAACTTGTCTTGGCGGGGGTATTCCAGCAAGTCGTGCGGGAATACTTCGGGAAAGTCCCGAACTATAGGAATATCTTGAACGCGTTTTTCTTCAGCTTTCTTATTCTTAACGTGAGCTAGAAAGACAATACCGTCCTTTCTCAAATGCTTTCGCATTTTCATACACGTTACTATTTTAACACTCCTTCTAGTTTTCTCGCCGTGTACTTCGAGTTTTCCCCCTTCGGGTAACGAAACTCGAATGATCTTTTTGGAACAACAAATTTCAGCTCGGTTTTTGGACAACCAATCCATACCCACGATTATGTCGAAACTTCCCAATTTAATCGGTATTAGATCTATACTAAAATCTCTATTGGCCAAACTTAAGGTGCAGTTCATTAATATGTCTTTAGCCCTACATTCTTGTCCGTTGGCATATTCAATGACATGTATTTCTTTCAATTTTTGAGGTTTTAAATTTATCTTTGATCTAAATTCTGTCGCCACAAAACTCCTATCTGCTCCAGAATCAAATAGTACAGACGCATAATGATTATTCAGAAGAAACGTACCTGTAACGACATCTGGGTTTTGCCTTGCTTCCTCTGCTCCAATCTCAAACACTCGACCTCTTGCCGGACCTCCTTGATTTCCTTGGTTGGCCGGTCTTGCTTGATGAGTGTTCGGTCTCTGATTCCATCGTGGACATGTATTCCGAAAGTGATCCGGGCTTCCACACTCAAAACATGCCCGCCTTCCTGTGCTCCTGCAATCCTTGGCATAATGACCTCCTTTGTTGCATTTTTGACAGATAATACATTGTCCGGTATGCTGTCTATTGCATTTGTCACATTTGGGATAAGGTCCTTTCCCTTTCTCTGCAGGTTGAGTTTGAATTCCGTAGTTACCTGTAGTTCTTTGTTCCTTGCTTGTCCTTTTTCCAAGCTGCTTTCTCATTGGTTCATCCAGTTTTCTCTTCCCTTGTGCCTTATCCCTTACAAACAATCCCGAGCGAGTAGCATTGTTTGTGAGTCTGGTTGCCGAACTTACTGCCTCTTGTAGAGTTTTTGGGTTTGCTGAGGTAACATCCCCGCGTATCTCCGGAGATAATCCCCAAATATACCTATCAACGCGGTTCTCTTCAGGCGTTACCAGATGCGGTACCATTTTTGCTAATTCATGAAATCGGGCTGTGTAGGAGTCGATATCATTCCCTCTCATTTCATGATTCCACAATTCCGCTTCCAGCTTCTGAATTTCGCTTCTTGGGCAGTATTCTTCTTTCAACATTTTCTTGAAATCCTCCCACGTAAGATTGTTAGCAGCTTCTCGACCACGGGTTTGTACTTGTATATTCCACCATGTTAACGCTCGTCCTTGTAATAAACATGTAGCAAACTCTACCTTCTTACCTTCGGTACATTTGCTAATATGGAGCACAGACTCCATGCTCTCTATCCAAGTTAATAATCCCACGGCTCCCTTAGTTCCATGAAATTCTTTAGGGTTACAGCTCCTAAAGGATTTATATGTACATTCTCTGTTTCCAGACCCTTGACTGTTGTTTTGATTATTGTTCAGGCCAGCTGCCACTTGACTAACAATGTTCGGAAGTGCAGCCATGAGTTGTTCGGACACAAGTCTCACAACTTCGGAATTCTCTCTTCTTGGAGGCATTGTTCTAAACACGATTTTAAATTGAGTTTTAGTCAATTTTGTGTTACAATGGCCATTATAAATCTACTTACTAAATCATACACATCTTATAACATACATCCAATACTACTCACGAACACATACATTTCAAAACAACATGAGATAAATAGATAACTTACATAATTATCAAAAATAACCCAAAGTAATTCAAACATAAGTTTTAAAGTACAACCCAAATAACATAAAATTGTTTAATCTTAAACATCTAGGCTACAAGCCTCAAAAGCAAATATGGTCCTCCAAAAGATTCTTAATAACAGAAGTTCCCTAATGGATCATTACCCAAATCAATACTCCTATCATCACCATCAGTGCTCCTAATGCCCAAGACAGATACGTGTACAGCCTCCGAGTAGCCCTTCCGGCCTCATGTGCGATCACCCTGATCCCCGTAGTGATCTCGTCTTGAGTGTGCAAGACTGTAAGAATGCTTTCTAAGGCCTGCTAAAACTCTTCTAGTCTATCTCGCTGTCCCTGTATCTGAACCTCCAATCCTGTGACCCGGAAGGTTCTCGGTTGCCGTCATCCCTTGAGGCCGCGGCTGCGGAACTCTCACGGCCGGAGACGGAGGCGTCACGCTTCGCGATCGAGATCGCGATCCACCGGTTCGCCCGACGGGTCGGACGGAACCGTGAATACCACCCTTCGGCCAGGGAGGACACGCTTTCGGGCTGTCCGAATAGTCCTAGGTCCGCGTGACGGTCCAGCCACATCGACCGGAGGTGGCGCAGGTACAGAAGTCTCCACAGAAGTCTCTCGGGTGGCCGCGTCACTTTCCTCAGACGGATCACTCTCTTCAAGCATGGGCTGGTTCCTCC
Organism: Silybum marianum; assembly: GCA_036898165.1. Classification (NCBI taxonomy): domain Eukaryota; kingdom Viridiplantae; phylum Streptophyta; class Magnoliopsida; order Asterales; family Asteraceae; genus Silybum; species Silybum marianum. The sequence continues at coordinate 18,425,063 of CM072543.1, forward strand.
TAGGGAGGCTAGTAAAGTACCCGGATTCGTCGGGGAGTGATCGGGAGTGGAAGAAGAGCTAGACATTTTAAACTGCGGCAGTAACAAATTTAATTACTAAATGCACTTTAGTAAAAAAAAAAATTAAAATACTTATGCAAACTCACACTTATGACCATGCTTTCCATTTGGGCAAGAAGTTCCCAATATAATTGTTCCACGTCTCCCCTATACATATTGAATTAGACATAGGTGATCAGGCTTTGCCTACTATCAATATGCTAAGTCGACACTTATTCCAATTATACTAGTACTAAGCTTTTTTTTTTTTTTATAAAAACAGTTTTCGAAAACTTTTGGTTATAGTATTTGTTTAGAAAAACCGGTGTTCTCTATAACCTATGGCTCTGATACCAAGTCTGTCACACCCCGCTAAAGCGGAAACACGAGGCGTGATAGCGCAAGATTTCATAACAATAGGATAAAAACAACACCAACCATCCATTCAAATAAACAACAGTTTAAGTTTAAAATTTTACATTTTGCATCAATTACAAGTTCTAACAAAAACAAAATAAACCAAGTGTTTCAACTAAACAGTTTTCAAATAAACAAGATGGTTGATGTCGATGCGCCCACATAAAAGAAAGATTCGGTTAATCTTTTCTTACCCCTGAAAAGCATGATAAAAACAAGGTCAACTACAAAGAGTTGGTGAGTTCACAGGTTTTCAATATTTCAAAAATAATTAATTGTATGAGTGAATATGAGCAAAAATAAATTTTTGGCACTCATTGATATCTTAAAACGTTAAGGCATTATGTACTCTAATTTTTGTATATAAAGAGCCACCACTAAACCTTTCGACCACAAAACAATATTTTTAATTCTACCTTAGCGGTGGGACTAATAGTAGTGTACAAACTTTTATGTTACATTTTACTCAATATAACTTATTAGTGTACATGCCTTAGTGCCCACAACATCAAATTTAACAAGATTTTATAATCATAACGACAATGGCTCATAAAACACATTCAATCATGCTTTTCACCCCAAAACGTATAAAACACTTTGAAAGAGGGGCTGTGAATACTCACCTTATAGCAACGCTCCGCAACGCAAAACAATACAATCCGAATCTCCGCACAACGACCTAACGCTTCCCTATCAAAGAGTAATACCCAAAACCGTCACTTATAGGTCTAATACTACTTAGAGGTGAATAAATCTTAAGCCCATAAGTGTCTATATATGTCCAATTATACAAAATGCCCATATGCTCATTAATATCGTAATTTATACCGAAAGTGATCTTATTATCCATCACATGATCAAAATTTATAAAAATCAATTAAGTCCAGAATTTCTCTTCTGGACAGAAATTAATTGTCCTAAAAATGATCAGTTTTCAAGGGCTTCCAAAATGATCTAGTTTCCTATATTTTTATATAAGATAAACTACGGAGTTATGGTCTTTGTGACCGAATTTCATGCCTTTTGGACATGTACAAGTGGTTCAAATAATTCATGCAAAATATTATATCACAACCGGTAAAACAGATTACACCATGTTAGTGAATCACTCACTTAAGGAGTTATACTCAGTGTTTTCTAGAATTTCCAGTTGGATTGGGATCATAACTCATAAAGGAAACTTTTGAGATAAGATTCACTGATTTTCAAGAAGTTATGAAGGAGGTATGACACTACAAAGTTGCATGCACAATTCTGCCATTAGCTGACAGATTGCACACTTAACTTAAATAAATTGGTTAGTGCCTCAAAACTTCATATTTTTGCATGCAACTGGATCTATATGAATACTAACTCATAAAATGAAGTTCTAGAAGAAGAATCATGCATTAAGGACAAATAACAAAGGAGATATACTAACACACAAAGTAGAGTTTAGCTGCTGGTGGTTTCACAGATTGCACACCTAAAGTATTTTAGGTGTTTGGAGGGTCAAAACTCCATATTTTTAAGTGATTCCACTTGAAAACTGAAGATAACTCATAAATATAACTCTCAAAAGAAGAATCAACCTTTTTCATTGAGTTTTGAAAGAGATATGGCCATTTGAACATGCATGCACAATTCTGTCATTGTTTGACAGTTTGCACACTCATTTTGTTTTAATCATTTGAAACCTCAAATCACCATATTTTTGAATGAAATAAGATGCATATGAAAGGTAACTCATTAAGCTAATTTCCAGAAGAAGAATCAAGTGATTTGGAGGAATATTCAAAGAGTTATAGTCGTTCAAAGTAGGGTTTACCTACTGTTGAACTTCCAGATGCACATGCATCTTGTTATGAGCATTTGGGGGGTCAAAACTCAATGTTTTTGAGTGAGACCACTTGGATTAGAACCCCAACTCACTAAATAAACTTGTAGAAAGAAGATTCATGATATTTGAACATAAAAATTGTAAGAAATTGACGATTTTATACACATGCATGAATCTGCCAGAACCAAAATAACCATTTTTGTTCAAGAACACATAAAATCATGATTTTTCCCCTATTCTCTTGAGTTTTATTTGTGTAGGCCATAGATTATCACCATTTTATAAACATTTTACATGTTTTGGTGTAAAATCTCTCCACAAACTCAGAATTTTTGGATATTAGAAGAAGTAGCTAAAAAAAATGTAAGAAAAGTGGGGTTTTCACCCAAAAATGGTAAGAAAATGAGGGTAAAGTTGTTACCTTGTTTGGATGATGATTAGAGCTTCTAAATCCTTGTATGAACTTGATCTTGATGATGATTTGAAATGAGAAATGGCTGGAGTTTTTGTTTTTGAGAGGGAGAAAATGTCTCTTCACTTCTAGAGAGAGAGAGGTGAGAGCAAATTTTGAATTTTGAACATGCAAAATGAGGAGAAAAATGAAAAAAAATGTATTTATATGGGGGTTTAGAGGGGAGGCCGGCCATGGGGGCCCACTCCTCTCAAAATCATATATTTGTTTTATAAATAAAATAAAACTCAAGCCCAATTAAAAATACAATGTCATTTTCTCAATTTTTGGCCCTTTTTCCTCAAAATGTAAGCCCAAAAGTGATAAAATTCTATAAAAATAGAAGTTTTATATTTTAAACATTAAAACTATATATTTTATATACATTGGGTATAAATTAGAGCATTTGGCACTGTATTGGAAGTTTCGGACAGTTACGGGTCGGAACCGGACATTTTTAAGCGACTACCGGAAATGATAGGGGTTTTTCGGCTATTCTAAACCAACTAACTCTTAATCCTAAAATTTAAACTATATAATACTAATAAACTTAATAGAAGCTAACCTGAAAGCTCGAATTTTGACAGTTGTCACAGGTACTCTTCTTCAGATTCTGAATATGTGGTAAGCTCAGATTTGGTTTGCTCAAGTGTACTTGTTTCTTGTTCAGAACATAAGCAACCTGAAAATCAGTCTTTGCAGCCCAATTAAATTCTCTGTAAAAGCCATCTCTGAGAATTGGAAATGATTTTCTGAACTTGGTGATTGAATCATGAAACGGATAAAGGCTTCTGTAAACTCTGAGTAGATCTCTGAGATACACATTCTGGAAATCAGCTTCAAAGAAGGTAGAAATCTCACCATTTTGTCTTTCAACAGTAAAGAATGCATACTTGTAATTTTGTCTTGTCTTCAAGTCAGCGTTAATTACTTTAACCACTGGACTTTCCTTTCTTGCTTCATTAATTGGAATTCTTATCTTTCTAATGATATCTGAGTACCATTGTTTCCAACCAAAAGACTTTTGAATCCAGCAATCAATGTAGTTGAACTTTTGTTCATATTCCATGAACATTTCTGAATGGAAATATTCAAGAAACATGGTGAAAGCATTTTCTTCTATTCTTTGTACTTGCAGTTGTTCCTCTTTAGATATTTGCTTTACAAGCCAACTTTTTAGAAATAGCTTCAGAAATGACTTCTTTTCCTTTCTCTTTTTCCTTTTGACTTGGTTCAGAACTTTCAATATTTAGAGAAAACTTCAGAATTTCCTCCAAGTCTTGTTTCTTTGAATGAATCTGGAAATCATAAGTATCACTAATTAGATAATCAGCTCCTCTGATCTAGTTTTCTCTTTAGTGACCAGCTAGATAACTCTTCCTTACATTTTCTCTGAAATGAATTCTTTCTTTGATCAGATATATAATTTCTTCTTTGATATCTGAATCTTCAACATAATCCTTTGCGTAACTAAGAAACCAATTCAGAGTTGAGTTAGAGTATTTTGGAATATCTGAAGCCAAAAAGGTTTTATTTCCATTCACTCTATATCTGAACCCAATATCTGGACTAGTGAACACTCTATTTATTGCTGAATTTTCAAGGTTTACAGGTTCCAACAGATTCACTTTAGATAAACCAAATTCCAGAGCTAATTGAAAGTCATGCTTGATGATGTTCCTTATGTAGATTCCCAGAATTCTTCTGATTTCAAAAACAAGTTCAACTTCACTTCTAGCAACACAGAAATGAAGAACTGTCAATTTATCTTGCAATCTTAGTTTGTACAGATCATACTGAGTAAATTCACATAAAGATCCATTTCTTCTTTCTGCTCCAAATTTGTATATTAATAAATCATCTTCAACAGTCTTTGAGAGACATCTAATCTTCTTTATAAGAGTGGCATCATTCAGATTCTGAACACCATGCTTCTGAACAAAGTTTCTAACTTGAGAGATTTGTTCTTCAGACCACTCATCATTTATAAAATCTTCGAGAGTTGCAAACCTCAGACTGTTTTTTATACATATTGTAGTAAATTGCTTCAGGAAACTCTAAGCTGATTTCTCCAAAAAGAAACATATCTTCCTTTTCATAGACTTGATCTAGAATAGGTTCTTCAAGAAGAGGAATATCAATTTTGGGAATAGTGATGCAGGATCTGACTCTTACTTCAAAATTTCCAGAGTAGACCGTTAAAATTTCATCTGCAATTTCAGTTCCTCCCATATGACCTAGATCAAGTTCTAGTTTAACACTTTCATCCTGTTGATCAAGAAAATCTCTGAAGACTGAAAATCTGTTGTCCAAAAGTCTACACTCTAGAATTCTTGGATTGTTCAGAAAGACATGCACCCAGCAAAATTGACTTAGTATTTTCCATAACTCTTCAGAAGCTCTTCTGTATTCGTCACTCAGAAGTTGTTGGGGATTCCAAATTACCAAATCTTCAAATGCAAGGTATTCCCTTAGCATCTCTTCATTTGAATCAGGAATAATATATGTATTGTCTGAGCTTAAGTTACCTTCAGAATCAAAGGATAACTTCTCTGTTTCATACCCTTCCTCTACTATATCTTCAGAAGAATGAACATTTGCCTCTTGCCCTTCATGCTCTGCAGATAAGATATCTTCTATTGCTTTAGAAACTCTATTAGATGATTCACCAACATTCTGAGCATCTTCAGAAGTTTTCTCAGAACTTTGTTCTTGAACATTTTCAACATTCTCTGTTTCAGATACTTTCTGTCTTTTCTCCCCCTCTTGATTATCAGGATCTTGATCATCAAGACTCCTTTTAGAAGTATCTGATTGAGGCCTGCACTCTAGAACAGATAATCTTGTGCTTAAATCTGTCTGAGAACTCTGAATAGAAGAAAGTTGATTCAAAATCTGAGTAATGTCATCCTTTGTTGCAAAAGTAGAAGAATCTGGTTAAGCAGATGAAGAAGAAGTCTGAGAAGCTTTCAGAGAAGAAACGGATGAAGCAACTTCAGAAAAGGCATTCATAAATGCTTGTTTGAAATTATTCAGATCATTAGAAGATTGGAGGTGATAATCATTTAACCTATTCACCATATTCACCCTTGTTGATCCAACCTATCCTCCATCATCTTTTTAGTTGTATCCGTCAATTCCTTGATGTCCTTCTGAATCTTTGCAATTCAGAAGTACAGAAATCTTTGAATTCTGTGAATTCTGTTCTCCCCCTTGAATAGCCTCCCCTCGCTTCTTAACAATTCTAGACACCCTTGCTTGCTCACCACTCTGGTTGGAATCAGGGGAAGGGACCACTGGTCTAGGTAGTCCCATTGATTCTAAATACTCACTCACAATCCTATTTTGTGGACTTACTAGATCAAGTAAGTGAGAAGGAAGTGGAGCAGCATTAGGGAAATTAAGCTTTGCATTTGGTGGTCTTAAACTGTCCATAGAAAAGATAGGAACATGTACCTCATGAGACAGAACCGGGATTGCTGGTACTGCTTTCATTGCTCATTTGATGAGTGTTTGAAAGAATCTTTGGAATGGTATATAGTTGTAGGTGGACTTCTTCAAAACAGCAGATTTGAGTTCTGAAAAAATGAGAGAAGCATAATCATAATGTTTGTTAAATGAAACCCCAGGAAAGATAATCCTCCCATTTGTTGAAGGTTGATCCAAACTTGAGCTTTTCCCAGATAGACAAGTGTTTAAAATAGAGAATAGACAGTACCAGATTGGGGGTAAACACTTTCTTCTAAAGGAACTGAAAGCATTTAGATTTTCAGAGTATCCCAAACTCATGAAATCTGAAAATCATCTCAGTTGAAGATGGTATTGGATCATAACAAGTTTTCCCAAGAACCTCATCTGGTTTTGACAGGTAGTGAAGACTCCTAATATCATCCACAGAGATGCATACCTTGTAAGCATGTACATAGGACACGATTTCATCCTCAGATTCATCAACCTCAGCATAGTACCACCACTGTTGAAAATAAGATGTAGGAACAGAGAATTTTCTTGAGAGAAGAGTACGTAATGGATGATTCTTCAGAATTTCGATCAAAATCATTTGATCATCAGCAAAGTCTGTCGATTTGAAGTTCAAAGCACCGTTATTTTTCTTGATTTCAAGCAGTTTCTCAGCAGGGACATAGAGTTTTGACAAATCACTGTTTCAACACGAGTCTGAGATTCACTATCACCAGCATTTGATTCAGAAACAACCTCAATAGGTTCAACTTGTGTTTCCCCAATTTTATCAGTAGGTTAGGGTTAGGATTAGGGTTAGGGTTTGAAGGTCCGGCTAGATTAATAGTAGTTGTGGCTGTGTCTTGGACCATTTGATCATCATTCAGTGGGATTTCCATTGTTCCAACCACCAATTTTTGAGGCACGATCTTGAATGAACCATCACTCGATGATCCATTGCTGTCATTGAAGCTCGAGGAAGCAGAAACCATGGCATTTGATATAGACATTATATTTGAAGAACAAGGATTCGAAATGGAATGAAGATCAATGAAAACAGATAGATTTCTTAGAGTAAAATAACTAAAAAATGAAGACGATGAAGAATTCATTGATTTATAAGACTGTATAAGCTCTAATGCACACGTGGCTAAAAAGTAAATGTGATTAGACCATTAGTCATCATTTATTTGGTTAAATGAACCGTTTAATCGACGTGTTTAAAAAATGTCCAATGAAATTAAAACACGTGGCACACCCTTAAGTGATACTTAAGAAAAACAACGGGAAGTGAAGTTCCGAGAACAAATTCAAAAACTTCAGAAATTGTTCAGAACTTCTGAGAAGAAGTTCAGAAGTCTGAAAGAAAGAATTCAGAAGAACTGCAGAACTTTAAAGTTTAGTTCAGAACTAAACTTGTATCACTTTAGAAGACCAAAAATTATTTAAAAATACAAACTTCTGAAAAACATAAATCATTTTGAGAATTCAGAAGTAGGTTTGAACAATGAAAAAATATTTTATCTAAGAAAGTTTGTTCATACTTCTTAGATATGAAGTGTAAGACTTGATTTCAGCATTTCAGATCTGTTTTGTAAGAAAGAGCAATTCAGAATTTTGAATTTAATATCACTCTACCTTGAATCATTAGCAACTATGATTCTCCCCATTAAACAGTGCAATTTTATCAAAGAAACAAGAAAATATTAGAGAAATGAAAAAAAAAATAGTAATAAACAATCAACCTAGATAAAGAAGGATTATACTTCTGAGTTTGAAAAAAAAACAAAGATCTGAAAGGCAAACGATTCAGAGTTTGAGGTAAGAACCTCAGAATATAACTTCTAAAGTTTAGTTGATGTTTAATACTTACATAAACCTATTCATCATGCCTAATTTACTTACCAAGAAGTTAAATCGTGTTTCATCAAGTGCTTTGGTAAATAAATCAGCTAATTGATAATCTGTCTGAACAAAAAACATTTCAATATTACCTTTTTCAACATGATCTTTGATAAAATGATATCTTACATCAATATATTTTGTCTTGGAATGCTGAACAGGATTGGCAGTGATAGCTATGGCACTCTTTGAATCACAATATAAAGGAATCTTTTTGAAAGTGTAACCATAGTCTTTGAGTTGAATTTGCATCCAGATCACTTGTGAGCAACATATTGCAGCTGCTACATACTCAGCTTCTGCTGTAGAGATAGAAACACAATTTTGTTTCTTTGAAGACTAGCTTACCAGTCTATCACCCAGAAACTGACATGATCCAGAAGTGCTTTTCCTGTCTAATTTGCATCCACCATGTTCTGCATCTGTAAATGTTGTTAGTTTAAAACTAGAATCCTTGGGATACCAAAGCCCCAATGAAGGAGAACCTTTTAGATATCTAGGGATTCTTTTTGCAGCTAGAAGGTGTGATTCCTTAAGATTTGCTTGATATCTGGCACAAATACATGTAGCAAACATTATATCTAGTCTACTAGCAGTTAAGTAAAGCAAGGATCCAATTATGCCTCTGTACTTTTTCTGATCAACAGATTTTCCATTCAGATCAGGTTCTAACTTAGTTGCAGTGGCCATTGGAGTTTGAATACTTGAACAATCAGTCATGTCAAGCTTCTTAAGTAAGTCTCAGACATACATGGATTGATTAATGAATATGCCAGTGGGAAGTTGTTTAACCTGAAGACCTAGAAAAAATGTCAACTCTTCCATCATACTCATTTCAAATTCAGTTTGCATGATTTTCTCAAAGTTTCTACAAAATTTTGGATTTGTAGAGGCAAATGTAATATCATCTACATATATTTGTATCAAGATCATATCATCACCTTCCTTTTTCAGAAATAAAGTCGTATCAACAGTACCTCTTTTGAATTCAGAATTTAGAAGAAAAGTTGTAAGAGTATCATACCATGCTCTTGGTGTTTGTTTAAGTCCATATAAGGCTTTGTCGAAAATGTAGACATGATCTGGAAACTCTTGTTTACAAAGCCTTCTGGTTGTTCAACATACACTTCTTCATGTAAAATACCATTCAGAAATGCACACTTCACATCCATTTGAAACACCTTCATGTTTTTGTGAGCAGCATATGCAAGAAATATTCTAATGGCTTCTAATCTAGCAATAGGAGCAAAGGTTTCATCATAATCAATCCCTTCTTGTTGACAATACCCCTTAGCTACAAGCCTTGCCTTGTTTCTTACAACAATACCATTTTCATCCTTTTTATTTCTGAAGACCCATGTAATAGCCATTGCCAACAACCCTGTGCTTCATTCAAGATCTAAGCACATTGATATCAGGTATCACTTTATAAGAGATCATGTCTCTAAAGGTGATGTGGAACTTCACTTTATTTCCACTGAGTATCAATTAGCTGATCTATTCACAAAATCCCTTGATGAAGCAAGGTTCAAGTTCCTCACCGGTGAACTAGGTATGATAAATATAGACTAACATATATATATATATATATATTTATATATATTATGTGTATATATATATGATATACATTTATGTATATTGTATATATATACGTGTTATATATATATTTATGTTTTATATATATTTACATATATTATATATATATATTTTATACATTTATGTATACTATATATTTATATATTATATATATATATAAGTCATATATGTATATAATAATAATAAAAAATATATATATATATACTGTCGGTGAGTGGACTCACCGACGTGGCAACATCTCTTTGTCTCTCATAAAACCCTAACCATAAAACCATACACACGTTCCAACACCACCACCATAACCACCGAAGCCACCATAGCCACAAACATCCACCATTGAGCCACCGACCCGACGACACCAACCACCGAGACCAACCACTGAGCCACCGACCCGACGCCACCAGCCACCGAGACCAACCATAGAGCCACCGACGTTGCACCATCACGTATAAGCCACCGACGCGCCATCCACTGAAAATCATCCACCGACGAGCTGCCGACGGTTCGTTTTCCGACATCACTTTCCGACGAGCTCCCATCCACCGATGTCACCTTCGTGATCCACCATCGACCAAAGCCACCGACGAGACATTGACGTCACTTTTCGACGTCACTTTCCGACGTCATACACTCACCCACTATCGCCGCGATCCACCGACGTCGTTTCCATCCACCGACGTTTGTCTCCATCCACCGACATTTTCCCTAAGACTCTCGAGCTACCGACGTCTCTCTTTCTCTCAGACCATCCACCGACGTTCAAACCAGTCACCGAGGTATCTCTAAAACCCTTCATATTCCTTAACCCCTTAAAGATAACCCTTGACTTACCATTCTTGGTGAGCAAGATTCTTTGAAATTATCCCTAATGACATCATCAACGTCATTTGTGTCAGAGAGCATGCACCGAATTCAACCCTAAAACCCTTAGAATTCTGACCTTTCAATCACCTAAGGTCATCATTATTTTTGAAAATTGAAATTCCCTCTCATATATATAACCGTTCCCCACTTTCCTCTACTCCTTTCTCGCACCCATAATCCTCACCATCTTTCTCTCTCAAATTTCAAAGAAAAACCTGCAACTCTCTCAACTCTTCAATGGCTTCTCCATCAAAATCCACAGAAGATCAAACTCTCACCTTTGGATCTCTCTCATTTCCTGCATGCAACTATTTTGGACGTATTGGAACTGACAATGCTCATCCTGAGTATAATGATGTTTGCTGGTTCCTTCAAAGATGCCCTCTCCAATATGCACTCACTGCCAAGCCAAAGATGAGTAAGTTTCTCCTAGGAAACTTATGGTTAACTTGCACATTTGATGCTTCATCAGATCAGATTTTAGCATCTGTTCTTAGCAATGATGAACATGATGTGGTCTTCGATGTGAAGATGTTCGTCGCATTCTCAGGCTTCCTACTTATGATTCTCTTGAGACTTTCCCTCTTGGAAATGAACACCAAGAGGTAGTGTCTGTTATGAACTACATTGAAGAAAAGAGGGGCTGAAAATCAAAGGGTCCAGGTACTTTGCTCAGAAAGAATATGGGAAGCATTTGGAACTTTCTATTTGCTCAGCTTATTCTTTGCTTGAGAAGGAAGACAGGTGGTCCTGATCAGTCACCTTCTCAAGTAACAGAATTGGCTCATGCTCTGATCTTTCAAAGAAGAATAGACTTTGCAAGTTATTTCTTCAATGAAATGATATCATCCTTCTCCACTCTTCGACGTCCTCAGGTACCTTTCCAACGACTTTTCTCACTTATTATTAATGCAAAGTTGGCGGATAAACTTGAAAAAAGGGATGACATTTTATATGATCTCCCTCTTCATCAAGTGGGTAACCAAATAATGAAAAAGGGAGTCTTGGCATCAGACAAGCCTCTTCGACCTGCTATGATTGAGTTTGCAAGGAATGCAACTCTTTCATGGGGAGAAAATGAACCCAGACTTCAAAGACCTTCTGGTATGTCCTCTAACTCTACTGCATAACTGATGTGCCCAAATCTCAAAAGAGATCCAAGGCGTTGGGAACATCTACCTCCGCACCCACCGATGCTACGAAGCCAAAAGAACCTTTGGCTTCTACCCAAGCACCAAAAACCCAAAAGCGGAGACACTCAAAAAGCCCCCAAAGACTTCCTCAAAGAAGTCTAAGAGTACCCAAAGGGTCTTAACACAAAAGCCACCTACTAACTCCCAAGACTTAGTAAGTGTTGAAAATATTCCTACTCGACCCAAGGAGCAGTTAACCCATCCATGCTCCTCCATGCCCTCTCAAAAGGACATGGTTGTACAAAGGGACTTCCCTATTATTCCTTCATCAACTTTCTCCTTAGTTGATGAAGAAGACTTGGAGTCTCCTATCCAAGGTGCCTCTTCACCACCCCGTGAGCTCTCACAGCTCCTTTTTCACAGTCCACATGAGAGTGCATCACAACCAGATGCACTTGATGGAGCATCCCATTTTACAGACTTTTTATTTTCCGATTCTACAACATGGACACGTACGTCTCCCGTACAGGCCAAAGGTGTTGAGGAACCCATTACTGAGGAATCCCCTCATAGACACTCTATTAAACGTGTCTCCCCCACATCTGCTAAATCCCCCCCAAGTAAACCTACAAGTTTGGTGGATTATTCCTCAAGTGATGATGAAGATGATCAACCACCAAAGCCTCAACCATCTGCTCCCATGTCTTCTCAACAGGGAAATGATCTTATGAAAGCTTTCACCAGTTTCACTCGTGACACTATCAGCCGGGTGGAAGTTCTGGAAGAACAAGCAGCTAAAGAAATGGAAAGAATGGCTTCTCTTTCTTCTACTATTAGATCTAGCATCAAGGAGTTGTTGGTGAGTCACCCAACTCTCATGACATGTTTAGATCTCCTGCATTTGGATATCCTCGATCTTCAGCAAGGATTTCTTTCAAGTCAAGAGTATGTGCTTTCTTCTATTCGGGAACTTAAAAGTACCTCTTCTCAGCAAGCTACCGAAATTACTTCTATCCTTGCCAACCAGAAGGCAATTCTGGAATCTCTTGCCACTCTTCATACAAAAATTGACAAAATACCAACCTCTTCTCCCACAGTCGAGCTTGATGTGGGTGATACTTTCTTTCAAGATAAAGATAGATTTTTACTTCAAAGGATTGAAAGGAAGATTGATACTGGGAATTCTGATATGGAAAGGGTCAGGGGTTTCTCTCTTCAGTGGGTTTCAAGGGTTCAACCACTGAGGGGGAGAAAAACAAGACAACAGCCAAGACAGTCGCCGACGCTGATGTCTCAGCCGCCGACGTCCCCAAGACAGCCACCGACGTGGCAATTACAGCCACCGATGGTGGTGTGGTCACCTTGGCCACGATCACCAACGTGACCCCTCTGGTCACCGAGGTGACTCCTCACGTGGTCACCTCTGTTACTGACCCCCTGGTCACCGAGATACCTGAAGCAGCTGTTGAGGGGGAGAGTGTCAGTGGTCGATCCCTTGAAACTGAAGAAGAGAAGAAAAGAAGAGAAAAAGCCAAAGGAAAGAAGCCTCTCTCTTTTGAAGAACAGCAAGAAGAGAAGAAGAAAAAGAAGAGAATAAACAGAGGTCCAAAATCTGACACTCTGAGGTTGCAGCCTGCTCTATTACTCACCGATCCTCTTGGGGTAATCTTGACTGAAGAAGAAAGGGAAGAAGCTATTAGAGCTCAGCTTGAGTATGACCAGACGAATGTACTCAAGTTGGCTCAAGATGAGGCCACCCATGTCATGGTAAAAGATGCACTTCAAGCTCAGAAAGATGAGCTTGAGAACATAAAGAAAAAATCTGAAGCTTTGAAAATGGTTGATGAAGCCAAAAAGACTAAAGAAGTGGAGTGGTTCAAGAGAAGGTTGAAAACAAGAAAGGATGAGTCAAAGATTATTAGTGCCACCATCCAACCTCCAACCAAAAATTCTCCCAAGTTACTTGTCACCCTCAAGAGAGCCGACACTCTCTTAAAGGTTTATGAGGTTGAATGGTTGGAAGTTCTTGGAGTAACAGAATGGATGGAGGTTGGTAAGTGTATCTCAAAGAGCAAGAGCAAGTACAAAGAGCTAGTACTTAATATTCTCAGAAAATTCTTCATTAAAATGCTCAACATTCAAAAGGAGCATGATATTCTTGTGACATGTATTGAAGCACAGCAAATGTACCTTATTCAACAAGGTCTCAAAGGAGAGGTCATCACAGCTCCTGAAAACAAAAAGAAGGGACATTTTGCCATGCTTCATGAAAGAGGCATCAAGATAAATGCTTCGGGTATAGATCTTTCCATTTCTACTCCTATTGCTTATCCGGAGCAAACTATGCTGACCACACCCGAGCTTGGGGTTTTCTTTGAAGACATCTTTGGAAACATTGGTTTCTTCAGAGCCTCTGATATCCCAAAGGCTCACAGCTCCTTCCTCTCTGCTATTCTAGGAGTGCCTCCGGTTGAAGACCATGGAATCACAAGGCTTATCTTGGATGAGCTAAAAAGAAGAGAACCCACTCCTTGAATATTCTACAAATAGTGTGAACCTTATTAATCATGTACTCTGTGTGTTGTACAATGCTGTGTGTTGATTAATAAAAGTTCATACTTTTTTTCTTCAAAAATTCTTGTTCATATCCTTATTTTTTTTCACATAATTATACCTATACTGTATATACTCATACTCAGTTAAAAAAAATAAAAAAAGAAAATAAATAAATAAATAAATCTGAGTCAAAAGAACCCAAAAGAAATAGAAAGAGTCAAAAGAATTCTTTTCTAACTTACAGGTATCATCATCAAATAGGGGGAGATTTTTGGGTCACCAATGATTTGGTGATGAACCACCTTCTTTTATGTGATTTATTTTTATAGGTTCTTTTGAAGGTCTGGAATATGCTTCAAGTATTGGAAAGTCAAAGACTATCCAATCAAGGGTTGTAAATCAAAAAGTGGAATTTTGGATGTACCAACTAACTTCAATATTCAGAACATTTTGCCAAAGTCAAGATTGGGTCACCAATATAGTGGGTCACCGATGGTACACTTTTCAGTCATCAAGGTATTGGGTCACCGATGGTACACTTTTCAGTCATCAAGGTATTGGGTCATCGATACCAGATGAGGTCATCAAGTTTGTACTCATGGTCACCGACACTATTATCTTGGTCATCGAAATTGCAGGTATCATTTTTAAGGTTGTGATATCAAGTCACACATACAAGGATGTACACTTCCAACACTTAGTGAAAAATGAGTTCACTAAGCAATATGTACACTTATCAACTCCAGCCTTACAAGGTACCCACCGATGTGATACATAGGTTCATGTATCACTTAGCAATTTTTAAGAGATAAGTTCTTGACTCACAACAAATGCAAGACACGTGGGGAGCAAGAACTTGGGCATTAAACCTTAAATAAAGACATTCTCTTTTATTCTTATAAAAGGAATATTTGTCTTTTAGCTAAAAGGTTCGATGGGACTTCACAGAGCATGAAGAAAAGAAGATAAAGTTATCTGACATTACGTGCTACAAAGAATGGTTCATCCATTATTCTAGTACAAAGGGAGTGACCTCTTCCTTTGTCCAGCAGATACACTTCCAGCTAATGAATCCTTGACAGCTGTTCACATGCATCCCATGCATGGGCACTATAAAAGGAGATGAAGTCCTTCCCATAAATTTCACGCTTTCAACAAATCTTCAAAGTGATTATTTGTTTGACTCCGGCAATCCTGTGTGTTATAACAATCTTGTTTTAACTTCCTTAGTGTATAAGTTAATTACTGTTATCTGTGTGTTTAGTTTGTTAGAATAGTGTGTCTATTCTTTTCCGCAACAAACTTTCCGTGTGTAAATTTTTAATATTTATATTAAAAAATTTAAAAAGAGTATATTCTGTATGTTTGTATTCAACTCCCCCGCCCCCCCTCTACAAACTTGCTTAACCATCTCTCTTTGGGGAGTAACACATTTAGAGTTAAATAGTAGTGTACCATGGGGACTTTACATAACTCAACATATCATTTTGTGTAATAAATAGTTGCTCATCACAATGATTTATATGCTTTTCGTTAAATCAATATAAATCAATTCAATTTCCATTAAAACAACATGCTTTACACCCCAAACGTATAAACATTTAAAAAGAGGGGCCGTGAATACTCACCTTTGCAAGCTCCGCTACTCAAAAGCACGATCCGATCCCCACCCAAAGGCCTAACGATTTCCTAACAAAGAGAAATGCTCAAAAGCATCACTTATGGGTCTAAAACTACTTATGGAAGTGAATTAAGTCTTAAGCTTATAAATGTTCACATACATCCAACTTGATTGTCTATAGTCCAATTATACATAATGCACATATGCTCGTTAATATAGTAATTTATACCGTAAGTTGTGTTATAAACCATCAAATGATCAATAATTGTTAAAATCAAGAAATTCCAGAATTTCACTTCTGGACAGAAACTTGTAGTACTCCAAATGATCAAAATGTAGAGACTTCCAAAATGACATAGCTTCCCATATTTTTATATGTGATATAGTACTGGTTATGGTGATTGTGACTAAATTTGATGCATTTTGGACATGTAAAAATGATTCAAATAATTTATGCAATGCAAAGGGTCACAACTGGCATGGCAGATTACACCATGTTAGTAAATTACTCATTTGAGGAGTTCTACTCAGTGTATTCTAGAATTTCCAGCTGGATTGCGATCATAACTCATAAAGGAAACCTTTGAGATAAGAATCACTGATTTTGAAGAAGTTATGAAGGAGATATGGCACTACAAAGTTGCATGCACAATTCTGTCATTAGCTAACAGATTGCACACTTAACTTTAATAAACTGGTTAACGCCTCAAAACTTCATATTTTTGAATGAAAGTGGATTCATATGAATCTTAACTCATAAAGAAAGTTTTAGAAGAATAATCATGCATTAAAGACAAATAACAAAGGAGATACTAGCACACAAAGTAGAGTTTAGCTGCTGGTGGTTTCACAGATTGCACACCTAAAGTATTTTAGGTGTTTGGAGGGCCAAAACTCCATATTTTTAAGTGATTTCACTTGCAAACTGAATATAACTCATAACACTAACTCTCAAAAGAAAAATCATCCTTTTTCATTGAGTTTTGAAAGAGATTTGACCATTTGAACATGCATGCACAAATCTGTCATTGGTTGACAATTTGCACACTCATTTTGTTTCAATTAGTTGGAACCTCAAATCACCATTTTTTTTAATGAAATCAGTGGCATTTGAAAGGTAACTCATTAAATTAACTTCCAGAAAAAAAATCAAGTGATTTGGAAGAATATTCAAAGAGTTATGGTTGTTCAAAGTAGGGTTTTCCTACTGTTGAACTTCCAGTTGCACACATGATTTGTTATGAGCATTTGGGGGGTCAAAACTCAATGTTTTTGAGTGAGACCACTTGGATAAGAACCCCAACTCATAAAATATGAACAATAATCAAAATAAAAACAACTTTGAGCTTGAAACTAACCCTAAATGGTCGTCCAAACAAAACCCATTTTCTGGACAGCAAGTTCAAAAGCATGAAACAAGGTTTTTAAGCTTGAAAGCTTTTGAATATGGTGATTCATTTGCAAAGAGGTCATCCCCACCATCAAGTATCGTGTTTAACATAAAGAAATACTCAAAATATATGATGGATTATGCGTGCAATATGACTCCAAACTCAGATACATGAAATGAGAGAAGGTGCTCATTTTTGAAGGGTTTTTCCACTTCATTCTTGTGTTCTTGATGAAAGTTCATAGATTTTACCATTTGATGAACATTTTTCATGTTCTTGGTATTAAATCTCTCTTCTAGAAATCACAAGAATCCTTCTCTTACATAGAAAACATTTTTGGTATGAATGTATAAAAAGAAGAGGTACAAAAGTGCACAAAAATGATGCAAAACATAAGTAGAATTCATACCTTGATTAGATGAGGTTTTAAGCTTCAATTTCTTGTATAGACTTGATTCTTAGATGATCTTCTAGGGTTTAAGTTTGCTGGAAATTTAGGAGAGAAAGAAGAGCTCTAAAAATGACTTTTGGTTCTTAGAGAGAGAGATGAGAGAGTTTTTGAAAAAATTTAGTTTGAAATGAAGTGAAATGAAAAAAAAAATTAAAATTTTATAGAGGGGAACAAGGGGAGGGCCGGCCACGTTGTGGGCCCACTACGAAATGTATATTTTTTTAAACAATTAAATCCAAGCCCATTATTGATAAAAATGCCATTTTTATCAATTTTTTGGCGTTTTTCTCAAAATGTAAGCCCAAAAGGGGTTAAATTCTAACAAAATAAAATGTTTCATAAATAAAATACTAAAACTATATATTTTATATATATTGGGTATAATTTAGAGCATTTGGCACTGTATTGGATGTTTCAGACAGTTACGGGTCGGAACCGGACATTTTAAGCGACTACCGGAAATGCTAGGGATTTTTCGGCCATTCTAAACCAACTAACTCTTATTCTTAAAATGAACTTATATAAACACTAATAAACTTAAGAGAAGCTAACTTGAAAGCTTGAATTTTGAAAGTTGTCACATAGTCTTCCCCCGTTAAAGAAATTTCATCCCGAAATTAAAGAACTAGCCTTCTCCGGGGTGTTCGCAAATAAGCTGGGATACTTATGCTTCATAAAAATCTTCGTGTTCCCATGTATACTCTGGACCATGTTTCGCATTCCATCGGACTTTAATAATAGGGATTTTACTGCGCCTTAACCATTTAACTTCTCGGTCCAATATCTCAACTGGTTCTTCAAGGAAGTTTAACCGATCATTAATCTGAACGTCGTCCATGGGTAACATCAACGTTTCATCTGCTAGGCATATCTTTAGATTCGACACATGAAATGTGTCGTGGATGGCGCTTAGATTCGGTGGTAACTTCAACTTGTACGCCACTGGTCCGATTCTTTCAAGCATTTCGAATGGACCAATGTATATGGGACCCAGCTTGCCTCTCTTCCTGAAGCGTACCAGTCCCTTCCATGGAGACACTTTTAAAAGCACTTTATCTCCTACTTGAAACTCCAACGGCTTTCTTCGATTATCTGCATAACTCTTCTGACGATCTCTTGCTGTCTTTAGTATTTCTTTGATGGTCGAGATCTTGTCAATGGTTTCCTGAATAATATCGGGCGTTGTCAACTATCTATCTCCGATTTCTACACAGCCAAGCGGCATCTACATTTACGTCCATACAGAGCTTCATACGGCGCACAATGTATGCTAGTGTGATAACTGTTGTAGGAGAATTCAACGAGTGGCAGGTGGGTATCCCAACTCCCACCGAAATCTATTGCACATGCACGCAGCATATCCTCTAACGTTTGAATAGTTCTTTCCGATTGACAATCTGTTTGAGGATGATAGGCAGTGCTATAATCCAAACGCATACCCAAAGCCTTTCTGAAATAATGGAAATAGGCAGCGCCAAAATCGCGATGTAAATCGTGTGTCTCTGTCCGAAATAATGGAAATAGGCACACCATGACGTGTAACTATTTCATTAATGTAGATTTGTGCACGCCTTTCCATGCCAAAATCTTCGCAAATGGGAATGAAATGAGCCGATTTGGTAAGTCGATCTACTATAACCCATATAGCATCATGCCCCTTTCCAGTTCTGGGTAGCTTAGTCACGAAATCCATTGTTATTTGCTCCCATTTCCATTGTGGTATTTCGGGTTGTTGAAGTAGACCAGATGGTTTCTGATGTTCGGCCTTGACTTGAGCACATGTTAAGCACTTACTTACGTACAAAGCAATATCTTTCTTCATCCCTGGCCACCAATAATATTCTTTCAAATCCTTATACATTTTATCTGTTCCTGGGTGAATCGAATATCTGGATCGATGGGATTCGTCCAAAATGATTGATCGTAGATCACCAACTTTCGGTACCCATATCTTATTCTTAAAGTAATGTACCCCATCTGTCTGCGTTTCAAATTCCTTCTCTAGGTGCTGCAAGGTTTCATTCTTCAAATTCTCTTCTTTCATAGCTTCTCCTTGTGCTTCCAGTATTTGAGTCTTTAAACTCGTCAGAACCATCATTCCTATAGCACGTGCTCTTGTCGGTTTTACTCTTTCCTTTCTGCTTAACGCGTCGGCTACTACATTAGCCTTGCCTGGATGGTACTTTATTTCACAGTCGTAGTCACTAAGTAGTTCAACCCATCTTCTTTGCCTCATGTTTAACATTTTCTGGTCAAGAATATGTTGAAGGATCTTGTGATATGTGAAGATGGCACACTTACTACCATAGAGATAATGTATCCAGATCTTGAGTGCAAACACCACCGCTCCTAGCTCCAAATCATGAGTAGTATAATTCTTCTCGTGAATCTTCAGTTGTCTGGATGCGTATGCAATAACCTTGTCTTTTTGCATCAGTATGCATCCCATCCCTTGATGTGACGCATCACGGTAGACTACAAAGTTATCCACTCCTTCTGGTAACGCCAAAATCGGTGCGTTGCATAACTTGTGATTGAGTGTCTGAAATGCTTCTTCTTGTTTCTCCCCCCAAATAAACTTCTTATCCTTTTGGGTTACCGTTGTTAGCGGTTGTGCGATTCTGGAGAAATTCTCGATGAATCGTCTGTAATAGCCTGCTAATCCAAGAAATTGACGGATCTCGGTTGGTGTCTTCGGGGCTTCCCATTTCTTAATGGCCTCGATTTTTGCTGGGTCAACATGAATTCCCTTTTCATTTACTACATGGCCAAGAAAATGTACTTCTTGAATCCAAAATTTGCATTTGGAGAACTTGGCGTACAACTTTTCGTTCTTGAGCAATTCTAGTATCAACCTTAAATGTTGTTCATGCACCTTCTTGTCCCGAGAATAAATGAGTATATCATCTATAAACACGATCACGAATTTGTCTAGGCATGGTCGACATACTCTATTCATCAAATCCATGAAGATTGTCGGTGCGTTTGTTAGCCCGAAGGGCATAACTAGGAACTCGTAATGACTGTAACGAGTCCTAAACGCTGTTTTGGGAATATCCCCTTCTCGGACTCTCATTTGGTGATATCCAGACCTATGATCGATCTTCGAGAAGTATGTAGCACCTTGAAGTTGGTCGAATAAGTCATCGATTCGAGGAAGAGGGTACCGGTTCTTGATTGTCAACTTGTTGAGTTCCCAGTAATCAATGCACATTCGAAAAGATCCATCCTTCTTTTTGAAAAATAAAACTGAAGCTCCCCAAGGTGAAGAACTGGGTCTGATAAATCCACTATCGAGTAGCTCTTGAAGTTGTTCCGATAATTCCTGCATTTCTGACGGCGCTAACCGGTAAGGTGATTTTGCTACAGGTGCGGCTCCTGGAACTAACACTATGTGAAACTCAACTTGTCTTTGTGGGGGTAACCTGGGCAACTCATCTGGGAATACTTCAGGAAAATCTCATACTATCGGAAGATTTTGAATGCTCTTCTCTATGTTATTTTTATCTACCACATGAGCCAAAAATGCAATGCCGTCCTTTCTCAAATATTTACGCATCTTCATACACGTCACTATTTTAATACCCATCCTGGGTTTCTCTCCGTGTACTTCGAGTTTTCCCCCTTCGGGTAACGGAATTTGAACGATCTTTTCGGAGCAACAAATTTTGGCTCGGTTTTTGGATAACCAATCCATGCACACAACTATGTCAAAACTTCCTAGTTTAATCGGGATTAAATCTATACGGAAATCCCTACTAGCCAAGTTTATAGTGCAGTTCATTATTACATCGTTGACCCTACATTCTTGACCGTTGGCATATTCAATTACGTGTGATTCTTTCAACTTTTGAGGTCTCAGATTTATCTATGGTCGAAAATCTAATGACACAAAACTCCTATCTGCTCCAGAATCAAATAGTACAGACGCATGATGATCGTTTAGAAGAAACGTACCTGTAACTACATATGGGTTATGTCTTGCTTCTTCCGCTCCAATTTCAAATACCCGACCTCGTGCTTGATTTCCTTGGTTCCCTTGATTTGCTAGTTGCGGTTGCCTAGTGTCTGGCCTCCAATTCCGTCTTGGGCACCTGTTGCTGAAATGATCTGTGCTCCGACATTCATAACATGCTCTCTTCTCACCAACCCTGCAATCCTTCGCAACATGGCCTCTCCTGTTGCACTTGAGACAAGTAATGCATTTCCTTTGATGATGATTATTACATTTATCACACCTCGGGTACGTCCCTTTTCCTTTATCTATTGTCGATGCCTGAATTCCATAAGTTCATGACGTTCTTTGCTCCTTGCCCGTCCTCTTTCCAAACTGTCTCCTTGCAGGTTCATCCATCTTCCTTTTTCCTAATGCTTTGTCTGTTCTAAACGATCCAGAATGAGTAGCGTTATTGGTGAGCTGGTTCCGAACTCACCGCTTGCTGTAGGGTTTTCGGGTCTGCTGAAGTAACATCTCCTCGTATTACAGGAGACAAACCCCAAGCATATCTATCGATTCTGTTTTCTTCAGGTGTTACCAAATGTGGTACCATTTTCGCCAGCTCATGAAAACGGGCAGTATAAGAGTCTATATCATTCCCTTTCATATCGTGATTCCACAACTCTGCTTCCAGCTTCTGAATTTCACTCCTTTTGGGAATATTCTTCCGTCAGCATTCTTTTGAAATCTTCCCATGTAAGACTGTTTGCTGCTTCCCGACCTCTAGTTTGCACTTGAGTGTTCCACCAAGTCAATGCTCGCCCTTGCAATAAACAAGTAGCAAACTCTACTTTGTTTCCTTCCGTGCATTTGCTGATGTGGAGGACGGACTCCATACCCTCAATCCAGGCTAATAAACTGACAGCTCCTTCAGTTCCGTGGAATTCTTTAGGATTACAACTCCTAAAGGATTTATACGTACATCCCCTGTCTCCAGATCCCTGGTTGTTATTTTGATTAGCGTTTAAACCAGCTACTACTTGGCTAACAATACCTGGTAGCGCTGCCATGAGCTGTTCGGATACCAATCGTGCAACATCGGGATTTTGTGTTCTTGGAGGCATTGATCTAAAACACAATTTTTCAAATTGAGTTTCGATCAGATTTCTATTACTAATTCCGATCTAATTCTACTTACTAAGCTCAAGCTTATAATATATTGTACGTCTAATATCAATCAACTAGACATAAAATTAAGAAATATACAATGAAACATGGATATCTTTCATAAGCATAACACATAACATTCATCACCAGTTTCAAAATACAAATCCCAAAAGATAGCAAATTGTTTACAACTTAAAATAAACAAGACCGAAATAAAAGTGTTTTTAATCCAATAGCTTTGCCTAAACAGGTTTACTGATGCATCAACAACCAAATCAATATTCCAAATAGGATCACCAGAGCTCCTATCACCCACTCTAGGTAAGTGTGCATCCTCCGAACCGCCAACCTAGCATCAAGGGAAACCTCCATGACTCTATTCTTAAACTCGTCATGTGTGTGCCAGACCGTTATGATGTCGACTATGGATTGCCGATAATGGTCCAACATATGCCTGTGGAGCTCTACTTCATTAGCCATCCCTGAGGTCCATGCGCGCTACAACGTGGTCATACCATGTGGCTGTGGTACAGGGACTCCTCTAGCCGGGGGAGGAGGAGTAATACTTCGTGACCGGGATCGTGACTATGACGGTTCCCCCGAAGGTACGGTAGGAACTGTAAAAGTCACACTCCGACGAGGGAGAACACGCTTTCGAGCGGTTCTTATCGTCCTCGGCCCTCGAGATGTACCCTCGCCGGCGGGTGAAGGTATATGCATAGGAGTAAGTGATCGAGCGGAGGAGTCGGCGGTATCCTCCTCGTAGCTATGCTCGGATTGGTCATAATCGTCGTGATTCGGGTCGTCACTCCTAACTCGGCCGGTAACGTAACCGGACTCATCTGGGTCAAGGTCGGATGACGACATAATGCTGTGATATATAAAAGAAATTTTTTTTAACAAATGTCAGAAACATTTTATAATACACATGTGAACTCACATAAAAAAAATCATATTTTCAATTTGAAATAAGAGGTTTCCGATCTATGCCTACTTTTAGTATAACTTAAGGCAAATCCTTTCTTATTCATACCATATTTAGACATAGGTGATCAGGCCTTGCCTAATTATGATATGTTAGAACGATGCCTATTCTAATTATACTAATATTAAGTTTTTTAAAACTTTTAAATTTATCTAAAGAATTGATTTTTGAAAATTTTGGTTATAGTGCATGGTTTTTGTTAGAAAACCGATGTTCTCTATAACCTAAGGCTCTAGTACCAAGTCTGTCACACCCCGCTAAAGCGGAAACACGAGGTACGACAGTTCTAGGTTTCACAACAATAGGAATATAAACCCCAACCATACATACATAATTAAAACATCAACGTTTAAAGTTTAAAGGTTTACAATTTGACAACTTTGTCTTAACAAACAAATTACATCGAAATAAAAAGATATATATAAAGTCTTGGTTGGTGTTCCACAAAAATAAACTAAGCTTGATCGGTTACCTTCTTATCTTCCTGTAAAGCATGTTAAAACAAAGTGTCAACTACAAAGAATTGGTGAGTTCACAGGTTTTTCATATGCACAAAACATTTTATATGCAAGGTATAGAGATAGCGAAGTAGAAGTTCGCATCAACTTTAAAGTTTAAAAAAAAATCATGAGCAAAAATACAAATTTACCATTACACATGATATATAAATATTGAGCCACTACTAAGCCTAGTCGACATTCTACGCCCCACGAACTACCTCAGCGGTGGACCTAAAGTCCACATGTGTAGAGCATTCTTAATTGATAAAGTGCACCCCTACTTGCCAGTTAGGTGGGTATGTCAACCAAATAGCGTTATCCACAAATATCAACGGCTCATTTAGAGTTAAATAGTAGTGTACCATGGGGACTTTACATAACTCAACATATCAATTTGATTAATAAATAGTTGCTCATCACAATAATTTATATGCTTTCGTTAAATCAATATAAATCAATTCAATTTCCATTAAAACAACATGCTTTACACCCCAAACGTATAAACATTTAAAAAGAGGGGCCGTGAATACTCACCTTTGCAAGCTCCGTTACTCAAAAGCACGATCTGATCCCCACCCAAAGCCCTAACGATTTCCTAACAAAGAGAAACGCTCAAAACCATCACTTATCGGTCTAAAACTACTTATGGAAGTGAATAAGTCTTAATCTTATAAATGTTCACATACATCCAACTTGATTGTCTATAGTCCAATTACACATAATGCACATATGCTCGTTAATATTGTAATTTATACCGTAAGTTGTGTTATAAACCATCAAATGATCAATAATTGTTAAAATCAAGAAAATTCCAGAATTTGACTTCTGGACAGAAACTTGTAGTACTCCAAATGATCAAAATGTAGAGACTTCCAAAATGACATTGTTGGTTCCAGATTCCTTTAAACCGATTGTTAATTGAGAGTATTGAATCAAAGTGAATTGCGGAAGCAGATCAATTAACAATTTAAATCAATAGAACAGTAAACAGAATGAAGAACAAAGATTATGAAATGAATTACGCACAGTATTCTTCAAAAATGTAAATGTATTAATCGACAATCTTTACTAACACAATACAATGCTATTTATACAGATACAAAGACAGAAAGTCAAAATGCTAGCCAATTACAAAGTGCCATGTGTCATAAAGGGAGCGTCTAACAACAATTAGTTATAACAAGAAGTGTGTGTTGACATTTGTAGACATCTCTTCTTTGACTCATACTTTAATATCTAACATTCTCCCCCTAAGTATGAAGTCAAAAAAAAATTTCTTCAGAGAGGATCAACAAGGCCGATGATACTTGAAATATTATTGATAAGCTCTCTCGTTCTTCTGAAGTCGATCAAGTCTTTTCTCTATTTTCTTTGCAACTTCGGATTTGTCGTGTCTAAGCCGAAAGCACTTGATGATGTAGACTACCTCAGAAGAGTATTTGTGAGCTTCTTTGATGCGAAAGAAGCTCTTTCCATTTGGTCTTTTGAAGATGATTCCCTCTTCTGGTTCAGTAAGAAGTCTACCCACTCTGAATTTGCTTATCCCTTCAAGTTCCTCATTTGGTGCAGAGATAGCCAGATTATCCATTTTGAAATTTAATCCAACTGAAGTCGACCCGCCTTTTGTATCTAATGTATGATTTCATACACGTAATAATTCTAGTGTAGGCAACATGGTCTTGTGGATCTTTGCGTTCGAAAAGCCGAGTCTTCATAAATTCTTCCGGAAAAATGAGATCACCGGATGGATGGACAACGAATCATTATCACATATGTAATAACTTTTGTTGTTTGATCCGACTATCTCGTAGATTGTGTACCAAATGGGTGTATCTTGAAACCGCTATGTTTCATGGTCGTTATCTTTGTAATTGGAACGAAGAGTGAAAACCGTCTTCTGTCTTGTTTATGAGCCATGAAGTTATCTTTAACTTCACCGCCGACATTGTATTGGTTGGCGAAGTTAGGCATCATGAGATAAATCTTCGATCCGTTGGAGCATACATGTGCCTTTTCTCAACTTCAAGTGTTGGAAGTTCAATGTTTCCAACAATGTTTCCAACTTTATTTAATTTTTCTTCAAATTCTCCTCTTCGATCTCCTTCGCTTCGAGCGGCCTCTCGCTTCCGACTCTTGCTCTTTCTTCGGCTTCAAAATTTTGTCTCGTAGTTCTTCTTTAAGTCTAGCCTTCTCTCTTTCCGCATTCTCTTTTTCAAATTTCCTCTCTATCTCTATTTGTTCTTCAACTATTAGCCTCTCGACGTATTATCTCTTCTTCTCTCTCTTTTTCAGCTCTGAACACTTCCTCATCCTCCTCTCTGGCCCTTTTAGCTCTTTCCTTTGCAGCTTTAGCTCGTTCTCGTTCTTCGTGAGCTCTGACTACTTCAGCCCTTTCAGCCGGAGAGCTCGGGATTCTGCTTTTTCCCACAAGATCCGTAATGAACTTAGCTAGCTCGGGATCTGCGGGTAGAGGACCGTAATGCGTAGCCAGAGGTGTTGGAGTGAGTGGCACTTGTTTTGAAGAAGAGGGTTGTTGTGATGGTGTTGGCGTTGAAGAGTCAGCAGTGGTCGTGTTTGTTTCTGGTGGTGTTTGTTTGGCTTGCTTAGGCTCAGAACCTTTCTCCCCCTTCTGAGAATCAGGATCCTGATCCTCAGAACGTTTTCTTTCGCCTCGCCTTTCTGCAAGCCCTTTCTTCCTTGGCTTTCTTCTTGGAAGTAAACGCCTCAGCAAGAGAAGAAACCAGAGGCACAAGTTGAGAGATAGTAGTTTCGAGAGCAGCAAGTTTCTGGTCGGTTGAAGATGTGGAGGGCTTGGAAGAGTACTTTGAAGCGATGGTCGACATTCGCTCAAGAATAATCTTCTGGAAAGAGGCGAGGTCAGATTTCTTGACAAGCGTAGACACAGAGGGATCATCAGAAGTAATGATGGTCTTGACAATCTTCTGTATATCGGCCACCAGAGAGCTGTAGTCTACAGAGGCACGTAGAGATTCTGGAAGTTGAGATATTGCCTCTGTATTTGCTTGAAGACCATTATTCAAGAGCAAAAGTTGTTCAGCAAGATAGGCCTTCTGATCTTCTTGAGAGGTACTCATTTGGCGCTGAAGATCTGCTAAAAGGGAGTTCTGCCTTTCAATTTGAAATTGAAGGCTCAGAAGAAGAGAATGATTAGTTGTGACGGATAATTTAAGATCTTCCACAGATCTCTGAATTTGATCAGCAAATGCCAAGAACGCTGCATTAGTGACAAAATCAGAAGATGTAACCGGTGCATCTCCAACACATGGAGCCCCTTTACCCTCGCGTTCAGAGGGGCCTTCTACACCTGTTTTGACGTTGAGTGTAGAAGGACTTCCAACCGATCCTTGAGGGCATTATGCATGTGCTCCTCTTCGGTTGTTCTGACTGTTTCAACAGTATCCTCATCATCAGAGGATGAGGTGCTGAAGACAGTATGCTTACCTTGATGAAGTGTAAACACTCCGGTAAGGGGTGCATTCCTAGGCTGGAACCCCTCTGATGGGAATTCATCAGCATCTATCCTAGGAGAGAATGTGGACGCATCCTCTGTGCGTATTGGTATGTCGGTCACGGAGACATGAACATGTGGTGAAGGAAGTGGCGAGTTCTGGGGCGAATGAACTCTTATATTATCATCATCATCCTTTTGGGAGGATGATGAAGTGGAGGTGCTTTCCCCAGATGAATTTGATTCAGAAGAAGAAGAAGTATCCTCTGAACGGCTGGTTTCTGGGTGGTTTGAACTGGGCTGTTCTAAGTCAATGAGTGGAGACGTGGTGACGTCAACCTCAGAAGTTGTGGTTGCCCTTTGGGGAATTGGAGAGGAACACTCATATGTGTCTCTGAGGACATCTTCTGTACCTTCATTTAATAGAAGGTCGGCATGGGTAGAAGCACTCGGATGTTCACTCCTAGTTTTTTCAAGCTCATGCTCACCAGACCCCTGACCACCTACACCTGGCTCTAAGTGCTCTGGGGTAGGAATTCTCTGTTCTGAGAAAACCATAGAGCTTCTATAGATTTGGAGATTAGAAGAGCTAGATGGGATTAGGTTTAGCATGTACCTGGATAGTTCTATGGGTGCAGAGTAGCCGATGCTGTCAATGGTTGATCGATGGGAGCTCATTGATGCAATTTTGCGTAATGGCCGAATCGGGGAGCTTCGATTGCCCCAATTGCGGGATGAGTGATGAGAGATAGAAATCGTGGGAACATGAGTCGTAGTGGCTTCCCCGACTTTGATGGAGCACCTTAGTGTGCACGAACTTCTTTGATCTCTTGGAAGATGAGACTTGCATAGTCCAAGGGTCGATTGAAGAACATCCCATACATAATCGTCGAATGTTTCGGCTAGCTTGATCCGCAGAACCTATTTTGCAGGTTAGGCTCTTGTTGAGTATGGAGACGAGTAGATTCCACATTGGGGGCAACTTCTTCCTTTTGAATTCGGACAACTGGTAAGAGGTTCATTGTAACCCGGAAGATTGATGAAGGCTAGGAGGGCTTCGTGGAAGGGTTTTCTTCTAGGGCGGTGATTGGGAATGGTTTGCCCGTCGACTTCGATCAATCGATAGGGGAAGATGAAAATATTTGGCGAGTTTTCTTTTGGTGATTGGGATTTGAACAAGAATTTCCACTTGTTCAGGATGGGTGACAGAACCGGCGAGTGTTTCATCATTTTTGATGATCATTGTTTGCCACAGTACTTGGACATAGATTTCGGGGATGTTTGGGTTGGTTAGGGTTAGGGCTCGATTCAATCGGTCTTTGTTGTAGAAACTCGATCATGATGCGAAATTCCGGTTGATAAGTGTTAGGGTTGAGCGATGCGCACATTGTTCGCCTTCAATGGCAGTTTTACAATGGGAGTACTATCAGCAGTGGAATCGATGATTCTGTCTTCATCATTGTTGGTAGGATGGGCACAGTTGGAAGCCATTTTGAAATTTTGAATGCTTGACAGTAGAACAGTTTGTCTTTGCAATGAGAATAAACACTGATTTAGGGAATTTTTGCGAGGAAGAAGATGAAGGTTGAAATTGGGGGTTTTATGTGAGAGAGAAACTGTAGAATGGGAAGGGGTTATTCAGTTTGGGGAGAAACAAAAAAACGGTTCATTTGAGCTGAGGTAAGCACGCGGGTATACACATGCAAGGTGTCGATTGGAGACACGTGTACGACTGGACACATGTATGATGATGATTTAGTAGCAGATGCGATTTTTCTTAAAAGCAGAAATAAGCAAAAGTAAAAAAAAAATCTGTTTAATTAATCAATTAATTTTGAATTAATTGAATAAACACAGAATTTAATCTTAATTTTATTTATTTAAGTTTAAAAATCAGTCAAGTGAGAACAAAAATCACATGAGAGTTTAGTTTCTATAAAAGAATAATAAAGAAGAATTTGCATTAAACATATAGATTTAAACAACCTTGGAGGCAAGAGTTGATTGAATTTATATATTTAATGGAAATTATAAGAATTATCAATATATAGAAAATTTAGTTGAAAAACATGTCGACTTGATTTATATTTAAAAAAAATTTGAAATGAATCAAAAGTCTAAGAGACCTTGGCGGCAAGAGAAACTCAGAGCAGATAGATTCAAATAAAATTTAAGTAAAATAGTAAATCAGAAGACAGCTAACCAGAGTTAGACTTAGACGAATATCCTCTTCATTGTGAAACTCCCCCGTGAATGGTAAACTCCCCCTTGAATGGTAAACTCCCTCTTGAATGGTAAACTCCCCCTTGAATGGTGAACTCCCCCTTGAGTAGTTTCTTTACCTCGTTTCTCAATCTGTACTTTATGATTTATCTTGAAAGAAAAATATTATTATGAAACAGAAAATCAGAGTAATTCGGAAGGCTTCGAAGTGTTACGAAGAGTTCGAACGACATCGAGAGACTTCTGATGACTTCTGAAGTATCGTCAGAATAGTTCAGAGGCTTCTGGATGCTTCTGAAGAAATCATTGTTACATATTAAGCATTCCCATCTTGCTAATTAAGAAGTTAAAACGACTCTCATCAAGAGCTTTTGTGAAAATATCAGCAAGTTGATAATCAGTAGAAACAAAATACATTTCGATTGTACCCTTTTCGACATGATCCTTGATGAAATGATACCTGACATCGATATGCTTTGTTTTGGAATGCTGAACAGGATTTTCTGTAATGGCGATAGCACTTTTAGAATCACATAGGATGGCAATCTTATCGTATATCAGACCATAATCTCTGAGTTGGGTCTTCATCCAAATAACTTGTGAACAACAACTAGCAGCAACATATTCGGCTCCTGCTGTAGATGTGGATACGCAGCTTTGTTTCTTGGATGTCCAACTTATAAGTCGATTTCCCGTGTTGACAACTACGATGTACTTTTTCCGTCAAGCTTACAACCCGCATGATCGAATCTGTATACGCCATTAAATCAAATCCATAATTTTTAGGATACCAAAGGCCCAACGATGGTGAACCTTTTAAGTACCTAAAAATTCTTTTTACAAACCGCCAAATGAGACTCTTTAGGATTGGCTTGATAACGAGCACAAAGACAAGTGGCAAACATAATATCGTGTCTACTTGTCGTTAAATATAAAAGAGAACCAATCATTCCTCTCCGTAGCCGGTAATATCAACGGATTTACCGTGAGGAGTCGAGTCCTAATTTCATACCGGGAGAGATGGGTGTTTTCATGGATGATGAGTTTTGAAGATGAAACTTTTTAAGCATGTCGAAACATATTTTGCTCGATTTATAAAGATACCAGAGGTACTTTGTTTAACTTGAAGTCCTAGGAAGAAAGTTAATTCTCCCATCATACTCATTTCAAATTCAGTTTCCATCAACTTAGAAAACAAATCAACTTCTGTTTGATGAGTAGAACCAAATATTATGTCATCCACGTAGATTTGAACTATAGTTAACATACCTTTGCCTCTTTTGATGAACAGAGTTGTATCGATTTTACCTTTTTCATATCCTTTGCTGATCAGAAATTTCGATAGTCGTTCATACCAGGCTCTTGGGGCTTGCTTTAGACCATACAAAGCTTTGTCAAGAAGATAAACATATTCTGGATATTTTGCATCTTTGAAACCATCAGGTTGTTCGACATACACTTCTTCTTTTAGACATCCATTAAGAAATGCACATTTAACATCCATTTGGTAGACTTTGAAGTTTTTGTATGCAGAGAAAGCCAAGAATAATCTTATTGCTTCTAGTCTTGCAACAGGAGCAAAAGTTTCATCATAATCGATACCTTCCTCTTGACAGTAGCCTTTAGCCACCAAACGAGCTTTATTTCTGACAACAATTCCATCTTCATCCTTTTTGTTCCTAAATACCCATTTTGTGCCAATAGCAACTTTGCCTTTTGGTAAAGGAACAAGACGCCAAACTTTATTTCTTTCGAATTGAAGTAGTTCTTCCTGCATAGCATCCACCCAGCTTGGTTCAACTAAGGCTTCATGTACACGTTTAGGTTCGATCATACTAAGAAAATTAACAAAGAATGCTTCATTTGCAGTGGCAGATCGTGTTCTGACCCCCTCAGAAGGACTACCAATTATAAGATCTGGTGTGTGAGATTTAGTCCATTTCGTCATTCTGGGTTGAGAAATTGAATGGGTTGTTTCATTTGACGAAATGATTTCATCTGGAAACACAAAATCTTCGTTAGTTTCTTCTGTATGTCCTTCTGGTATCTGTTTTGTCACCTGTCCTTGTGTCTCCCCCTCAGATGATGAAACAGAAGTAGCTTCTTGACTGGCAGATGTAGTAGTGGGAACTTCTGGAAAAATAGACGTGATAGAGGAAACAGAAGAAGCAGGACCAGAGAGAGTAATGCCTGAGGCTTGGAGAATATCTGGTATCTGCAAATGTGGAGGTGATATAGCTTCCGACACAACTTCGTCGCCCAGAAAATCATGAAAAATAGCATCAATCTCGGATTCTCTGGAACCTGAAAGATAGTCAGAAGTAACAGTATTAAGCTTGAGTTCTGAAGTAGAGTGTTCAGAAGTCAGTTGAGTGTTATCATCGAAGTCAATGTTGATGCTTTCCATAACAGTTTTTGTTCGTAAGTTAAAAACTCGGAAAGCTCTTGAGTTTAACGAGTAGCCTAAAAATTTAGCTTCATCGGACTTTGGATCAAATTTGCCAAGATTATCTCTGTCGTTTAAGAGAAAACATCTGCAACCAAAGATATGAAAAAATTTTACAGATGGTTTTCTTTTATTAATCAGCTCATAAGAGGTTTTGAGATGCCTCTTGACAATAATTGAACGGTTTTGAGTGAAACAAGCGATGGCGACGACTTCGGCCCTAAGTGGATTGGGAGACCGGAAGGCTGCGAGCATCGTTACGTCGCTTCAACTAAAGTTCTGTTGCGACGTTCAACTACACCGTTTTGTTGTGGAGTGCGAACAGCAGAGAAGTTTTGAGTAATCCCTTGTTCAACAAGATACGATTCAAGCTTGGCGTTCTTGAATTCTGTACCATTATCACTTCGAAGCTGCTGAATCTTCTGATGTAGAAGAACTTGAATTCTGGTCATCATATTCTGTAGTACCACTGGAACTTCTGACTTTTGACGAACGAAAGCAAGCCAAGTATATCTGGAAAATTCATCAATTAGTACCAGAATATACTTTTTACCAGATAGACTCTGAATTGCAATTGGACCACAGAGATCCACATGTAATAATTGCAGAGGTCTAGTACAAGAATGATCACTTTTTGTTTTATGAGATGCTCGTTTAATTTTGCCCATTTCACATGCAGGGTAGAGGTGATCTTTTTGAAAATGAATATCTGGAAGTCCAGATACCAGTTTGTTTTTAACAAGCATCTCAAGATTATTAAAATTTAAGTGAGACATTTTATGATGCCAGAGCCACGCAACCTCACTCTTTTTGGAGATGAGACATAAAGTTTCCTTACCATCCTTAGAGGTAAAATTCATCATATACAAGTTACCTTTCCTGTCTGCTCTCCAAAGTTCTTCACCTGCCTTAGAGAATAAATAACAATGTTTTTCATCAAATACTACTAGTATTTTAGAATCACAAAGTTGACTTACACTAAGGAGATTATGCTTCAAGCCAGAAACATGAGCTACCTTTGATAAGGTGATATTACCTTCTAGTAGAGTTCCGTAGCCTTTTATTTGACCCTTACCATTATCACCAAAAGTTACTACTCCACCTGATTTGTCCTTGAATTGGGATAGTAAATTTTGGGATCCAGTCATGTGCCTCGAGCATCCAGAGTCAAGATACCAGATATGCACGCGCTGTTTCTGCAATCAAAAAGAAATCAGAATTTCTTAGGTACCCATCGCATAATGGGTCCTTTTATGTTAGCTTTTGGAGTATGCTCGTTTTTTGATTTAACAGAAGGTAAAGACTTTATTTTTGGTTTTTGGTTTTTTTGAGTTTTATTCTTTTTGTGACAACCATATTTTTGAATTGGAATGATCAGAGATTTGCGAGAAAAATTGTTTTAACTTTAAGAACAGTGAAAAACATTCAGAAGACTGAAACATAGAAGATTGAATTGAATTTTCATTGCGAGAATGGTAATTACAACTATTCTTTCTAAAGTCTTTTCTAGTATTAGTTGTTCTAGAGAACCTATCTAGACTAGACTTTTGTTTTAGTTCTGGCGTTTTCTTCTCTGTGTTCTTCCTCTGATCTACTTTTGCGAAGCTCGTTATTTCTTGAAAAAGGAACATAAGAATTAGAGGATTTCCATTTGCCTTTTTGAATATTAGTAAACTTCGGAAGAGTAGAGTTTAAAATATTTTGATTTTGCACTTTGTTTTTGAGTTCTGCCTCTTTCTCAAGTTCAAGACATGTTTTGGCTTTGAGACACATATCGAAGAAGTCCGGATGTATAGATACTAATTTTCTCGGTTAGGAACGTAAACGGGAAGAATAGGTATACCACTTAAAAGTTTAGCACAATCTCTATCAGAAGCTCTGATTTCTTGAGATTTATCAGTATACAAATAATCATCCTTTTTATCATTAATTTCTGAATTATTGGTGATAACTTTTGATGATTTAAAAGAATTTATTTCTAAATTTGAAATGTAATTTTCAGAATTATCAAAAAATTCTTCATTATTATTGTCATTCTCCCATGGATACGTAATCTCAGCCAAACTTTCTTGAGTTTCAGAAAGATATAAATCTTCAAATGAACAGGGAGAGATCTCTGGATGATTCTCACAAAGAGTTTCATTTCTAAAATACTTGTCCGCAGTAGAGAGAATATCGCTTTCAAACATAAGTCGTAGATCTTCCTCTGCTTGACTTGGAACAAAAATAGCTGCCTCTGGATTCAAAATTGTATGTTTATTTGAACCAAAATTGAAAATATCATCTTTCTTCTAAACTTTATTTAGATCAACATTTGTTTTACAACAATATTCAATATTTTCGAATTGAAGTTTGCTTGTTTTATGATGATTTTCATATCTAGATTTTTTAAAAATAGATTTTTCATACAAAATTGGAAACTTTGGCTTCTGTATTTGTCCAACACAAAAGACAGATTTCAGATCTGACCTTTTCTTACACGTGTAGGGATCTAGGTCCTCGAAACCAAGTCCAGATCTTCCTACTTGTGTGTTAATTTTGTCATGAACCTTCTGTGCATCCGGATATGTTATAATCGTAGCTTTTTCTGTTGAAGTTCAATGTGTAAAAATTCTCTCTCTTTCTGAAAATAGTTTTTAAGTGCTACAGAGTTGAGTCTATCACTCTCTTTGTCTCTGATTTCTTTCTTTTTTTCTTCCAGAAGTTTATTGAGATTCAAAATTTCCTTTTTAAGTTTTTCTTCAGAAAGTTTTAAACTCATGGAAATTGTTTCCTTTGCAGTATTTAATTCGAGTTTTTCTTCTGTAAGTAAATCCATTTCTCTTTTAAAAATATCTCTTTCCCTTTTGATTGTAGAAAGAGTTTTCTCAGTACTTTTTCGTAATTTCTTTTCGATTGTGAGTTTCGAGTTTTAGTTCCTCAAAATTGTTTGATAACATCACAATCGTTTGTTCAAGCTCGGATGATCCAGAGAAATTACTAACCGGTGACTCGCAGGGTTGATCCTCTCGATTCGTTTGCGTTTGCCATTCCACGTAACATGGCTTCATCACCGCCGGATTCATCTTGCACCCGCTTTTCTTTTTACGCAAAGTGTGCTCTTTCAGTGACATTGTACTTATATTTGTTTTTGTAATAAGTTTTATCCTTTTCCAGAGCTCCTCTGCAATCTCTCGAGTAATGTCCGGGTTTGCCACATCTGTAGCAGACATCTTTCTTCCTTTTTAATTCTTCTTCTTTCTTTTCTTCTTCTGTTTTCTCTACTCTCTGTACTTCTTGTTTAGGAACATAGGGACGATCAAATCGTTTATTTCCTTTCAAAGACCTATTTCCAAAACGATTAGTAAATTGCTTGGTTATTAAAGCCGCAGAGTCGCAAACGCTTTAATTTCATCATCCGATTCGCAGTCATCTTGGAGCGATCTCTGATATGAAGGCCTTCGATTTCTTCCTGTCATCACTTCGTCTTCTGATTCCTTTTGTTTCTGAGATCAAAGCCACAGGACCTCCGATGTTTGTTCTTTTCTGAACAACTTCTTTTTCATGAGCTTGCAGTGTACCGAATACATCATGCAGCGACCATTGTTCAAGATCCTGATTGGCTTGTAGTGACATGGATAGATTTGACCATTCGTGGTTTAACCTTTTGAGAAATAGAACATTGTTGTCTTCCTTTGATCTAACAATGTCACATCTCTTGCGTAGATTAATCGTATTGTTGAATCGATGAAATGTTTGTTCCGGAGATTCATCGGTCGGTGCTTGAAAGCTATTATATTCATTCGAGCTTGGGCTCTTCTCGTTCTTTTTCATTTTTGCACCACCTTCTAAGAGATTCTCCGATTGATCCCATAAATCTTTTGCCGTGTCACATGAGTCCGCAGATTGAAAAATCTCATTTGGAATGGCCATTATCAACAGAGACTTAGCTTTCTTAGCTAACTCCACCTTGGCTTTTTCTTCATCAGTCCAGTTATTCCTTGACTTCTGAACCAGTCTTGCTGGTACCTCATCTGAATTTGCAGTGGCTGGAATTCTGGGAATAGTAGTGGTGGGAACAAACGGACCGTTTTGAATAATTGGATATAACTCAAAGCATCCAATCCCTCATAGAAGTTAACCATTCGAATCTTCCATTGTGGGTATTCATCACGTACAAGAGTTGGAGGTTTAGTCGGGGACCCGTACGTATAAACAGCATTCAAGCTCGAATTTGTCATTTGAGTATGATAGAAGAGAAAATTTGAAGATTTGAAAGAAATTTAGAACAATTAAATCTCAAGAAGAACAGGTCGATAATATCACTGTTTCTTCAGATTTCAAAATGAATGACTCAATTTAAGAGAAGATTGTTAACGATTTAACAAAAATTTCGTAAAACAGAGTGGATTGATAAACAAATTGTGAATCTGAGAAAATACTGTTCGATTGAAAGGAATTTCTTCAATGGAAGAGATCTAATAATCAATAGATTGATTAGAGGGCTCTGATACCAATTGTTGGTTCCAGATTCCTTTAAACCGATTGTTAATTGAGAGTATTGAATCAAAGTGAATTGCGGAAGCAGATCAATTAACAATTTAAATCAATAGAACAGTAAACAGAATGAAGAACAAAGATTATGAAATGAATTACGCACAGTATTCTTCAAAAATGTAAATGTATTAATCGACAATCTTTACTAACACAATACAATGCTATTTATACAGATACAAAGACAGAAAGTCAAAATGCTAGCCAATTACAAAGTGCCATGTGTCATAAAGGGAGCGTCTAACAACAATTAGTTATAACAAGAAGTGTGTGTTGACATTTGTAGACATCTCTTCTTTGACTCATACTTTAATATCTAACAGACATCGCTTCCCATATTTTAATATGTGATATAGTACTGGATTATGACGATTGTGACCAAATTTGATGCATTTTGGACATGTAAAAATGATTCAAATAATTTATGGAATGCAAAGGGTCACAACTAGCATGGCAGAATACACCATGTTAGTAAATCACTCATTTGAGGAGTTCTACTCAGTGTTTTCTAGAATTTCCAGTTGGATTGGAATCACAACTCATAAAGGAAACGTTTGAGATAAGAATCACTGATTTTGAAGAAGTTATGAAGGAGATATGGCACTACAAAGTTGTATGCACAATTATGTCATTAGCTGACAGATTGCACACTTAATTTAAATAAATTGGTTAATGCCTCAAAACTTCATATTTTTAAATGAAATTGAATTCACATGAATCCTAACTCATAAATGAAAGTTTTAGAAGAAGAATCATGCATTAAAGACAAATAACAAAGGAGATACTAACACACAAAGTAGAGTTTAGCTGCTGGTGGTTTCACTGATTGCACACCTAAAGTATTTTAGGTGTTTGGAGGGACAAAACTCCATATTTTTAAGTGATTTCACTTGCAAACTGAATATAACTCATAAAACTAACTCTCAAAAGAAAAATCATCCTTTTTCATTGAGTTTTGAAAGAGATATGGCCATTTGAACATGCATGCACAAATCTGTCATTGGTTGACAGTTTGCACACTCATTTTGTTTCAATTAGTTGGAGCCTCAAATCACCATTTTTTTTAATGAAATCAGTGGCATTTGAAAGGTAACTCATTAAATTAACTTCCAGAAGAAAAAATCAAGTGATTTGGAAGAATTATGGTTGTTCAAAGTAGGGTTTTCCTACTGTTGAACTTCCAGTTGCACACATGATTCGTTATGAGCATTTGGGGGGTCAAAACTCAATGTTTTTAGTGAGACCACTTGGATAAGAACTCCAACTCATAAAATATGAACAATAATCAAAATACAAACAACTTTGAACTTGAAACTAACCCTAAATGGTCGTCCAAATAAAACCCATTTTCTGGACAGCAGGTTCAAAAGCATGAAACAAGGTTTATAAACTTGAAAAGTTATGAATATGGTGGTTCATTTGCAAAGAGATCATCCCCACCATCAAGTATTGTGTTTAACATAAAGAAATACTCAAAATATATGATGGATTATGCGTGCAATATGACTCCAAACTCAGATTCATGAAATGAGAGAAGGTGCTCATTTTTGAAGGGTTTTTCCACTTCATTCTTGTGTTCTTGATGAAAGTTCATAGATTTTACCATTTGATGAACATTTTTCATGTTCTTGGTATTAAATCTCCCTTCTAGAAATCACAAGAATCCTTCTCTTACATAGAACACATTTTTGGTATGAATGTATAAAAAGAAAAGATACAAAAGTGCACAAACATGATGCAAAACATAAGTAGAATTCATACCTTAATTAGATGATGTTTTAAGCTTCAATTTCTTGTATAAACTTGATTCTTAGATGATCTTCTAGGGTTTAAGTTGGCTCTTGGTTATAAAGAGAGAGAGAGATGAGAGAGTTTTTGAAAAAATTGAGTTTGAAATGAAGTGAAATGAAAAAAAAAATTAAAATTTTATAGGGGGAAACAAGGGGAGTGCCGGCCACCTTGTGGGCCCACTCCAAAATGTATATTTTTTTAAAACACTTAAACCCAAGCCCATTATTGATAAAAAAAAATGCCATTTTTCTCAATTTTTTGGCCTTTTTCTCAAATTGTAAGCCCAAAAGGGGTTAAATTCTAACAAAATAAAAAGTTTCATAAATAAAATACTAAAACTATATATTTTATATAAATTGGGTATAATTTAGAGCATTTGGCACTGTATTGGACGTTTTAGACAGTTACGGGTCGGAATCGGACATTTTAAGCGACTACCGAAAATGCTAGGGATTTTTCGGCCATTCTAAACCAACTAACTCTTATTCTTAAAATTAAACTATATAAACACTAATAAACTTAATAGAAGCTAACCTGAAAGCTCGAATTTTGACAGTTGTCACAAAATTTCAGATGAAATTCTTATAAATTTCTTTGAAAAGGTTGAAGTAAGGTTCTGATCATGTATTGCTATTCCTGCTATTGATCTTCCAATGCTTGAAGAACCAATCATGGATCAAGTTTATAACAAAGAGATTCTTTTCAATTCTGAAGACAGTCAGATTATATTTCCAGAAGATACTTATTGTTTTATGTACAGAAGAAGTATGAAATCTGCAACGTTGGAAGATTTTCTGAATGATGAATGGTCTGAGGATCATATATCAAATGTAAGAAGTTATCTTCAGAAGCATGGAATTCAGAATTTACATGATTCAACTTTGATAAAAAGGATCAGATGTTTTACCAAGACTATTGAAGATGACTTGGTCATAGTCAAATTTGGGGCTGAAAGAAGGGATGGCACTTTATCTGAATTTACCTAATTTGATCTGTACAAGCTAAGACTGCAAGATAAGCTGGTAACTTTAGCTTTTTGTGTCAACAAAGAAGAATCTGAACTTGTTTCAGAGATTAGAAGAATTTTGGGTATCTATATTAGAAATCTGATTATGCATGATTTTCAACTGGCTTTGGAATTCAGATTATCCAAAATGAATTTGTTAGTACCTGTTTGTATTGAAAGATCAAGGATAAAAAGATTATTCACTAATCCAGATATCGGTTTTATGTACTTTGTGGAAGGAGTCACTAAGACATTCATTGCATATGATATTCCAAAGTATTCTACATCCACTCTCAAATGGTTTGTGAACTATATGATAGATTTTATTGAAGAATCTGATATCAAAGAAGAGATAATCTATTTGATCAAAGAAAGAATAAGTTTCAGAGAATTTATAAGAAAGAGTTATCTTGCAGGACAAAAGAGAGTGAATAAAATCAGAGGTGCTGATTATATTCTAAGTAACACTTATGACTTTCAGATCCATACGTAGAAACAAGATATGGAAGAAATTATGAAGTTCTCTCTGAATCCTGAAAGTTCAGAACCTAGTCCGAAGAAAAAAGCAAAAGAAAAGGTTTCTGAAGTTGTTTATGAAGAGATTGTTCCTACAAAACAAGTTTCTGAAATAGAACAACAACAAGAGCAAAGAATTGAAGACAGTGCATTCACCATGTTTCTTGAATATTTCCATCCAGAAATGTTCATGGAATATGAACAGAAATTCAACTATATTGGTTGTTGGATCAAGAAGTCCTTTGGTTGGAAGCAATGGTATTCTGATATAATAAGAAAGTTGAGAATTCCTGTGAGTGAAGTCAGAAAGGAAAGTCCAATTGTTAAAGTGATTACTGCTGATGTGAAGGCAATGAAAAATTTGAAATATGCATTTTTCATTGTAGAAAGGAAAGATGGTGAAATTTCTACTTTCTCAGAAGCTGACTTCCAAAATGTTTATCTAAGAGACATGCTTAGGGTCTACAGGAGTCTTTATCCTTTCCATGATTCAATTGCAAAATTCAGAAAATCCTTTCCTGTTCTCAGAGATGGTTTATTTAGAGAGTTCATCTGGGCTGCAAAAACTGACTTTCAAGTTTCTTATGTACTGAATAAGCAGAAAGTTCATCTAAGTAGACCAAATTTTAGTTTACCAGATATTCAGAATCTGAAGAAAAGTACTTTGGTTCTTCAACCTCCAGGATTTGTTTGTAAATGCTTTGAAGAACTACTTTTTATAAGATTTGAAGAACTTCATAAATGCTGCAATGGAACTCTGATTGCTATAAAAGATCGTTTGGTAAAAAGACAAAATAGAAGACCAAAGAATCTGAATGATGATGAGTAGGAAAAACACAGGAAGCTTTCAAAGGAGATGATCAGAATTATTGAAACTCTGCTAGAGTACAGAAGTCTCATCTTAAAAGATGTTAGACAAATCTTAAATTTTTGGAGTTATGATCTGAACTTTTGAAGCTAAAGGGGAGATTGATAGAGATAATAAAATAGCTTCAAAAGGAACTGGGTTCTGAAGATGGTAAAGATCTGAAGATAAAAAGATCCAGAACTTAGAGGTCGAGGAAAGAAAAGCCTAAGGCATAACGTCTGAAGTGGCAACTTCAGAAGTTCTGAAGATACTTCTGAAGATGTTTCTGAAGACACTTCTGAAGAAGTTCTGAAGAAGTTCAGAAGTAATTCTGAACATGTCTGTCAGATTTTGTGATGTAACTTTAGCATTTCTATTATGTATATAAATAGAGAGTTTGTTAGATACTAAAAAGTAGTTAATACGTTAGAAAGAAAAAGAGCTTGTAAAGACATATTTTGTAATACAGTTCATCTGATCAATACAATATACAACATTCAGTTATATAATTCTTGTTCTTATACATATATCTTTCTATATCTTGATTGTTTGGGATCTAACACGAACTCTCCATTCAGCCGATTGACAATCAATAGCAAATCGCTTTTGATCGAGAGGTGTCATGCCACCACATCGTGGGCTATCCCGAATCCGGCAATCAGTGCTTCATATTCTGCTTCGTTGTTCGTTGCCTTGAAATCACAAGATATTGAATATACCATTGTGCCCCCCTGTGGCGATTTTAAAACGAGACCTAGCCCAGTTCCTCATATATTGGATGAACCATCGACGTAGAGAGTCCACTGTCCGTCGTTTAAAGTTGCCACAGATGAAATCTCTGCAAGGCTTCCTGTTCTAGGTCGGGCGTAAAATTTTTGATAAAGTCGGCAATTGCTTGTGACTTTATAGTTGTTCGCGGAACGAATGAAATGTGGTAAACGCTCGGGTATATGCTCTACTTCGCGAGTCTTCCCGTCAATTCTGGTTTTCTTAAGACAGATTTGAGTGGATAGTTGATGACGACGTTCACTGGATGAGATTCGAAGTAATGTCGCAACTTTTTTGCATAAGTTACTAACGATAGGAGTAATATTTCCATCGATGAATATCGTGTTTTAGCGTCGACAAGGGATTCGCTTACATAATAAATCGGCTTTTAATGGTTTTCATCTTCTCGAACCAGTACCGAACTTACGGAATTTTTACATACCGATAAGTATAGGCACATGGTTTCGTGATCCTTTGGCTTCGATAGGAGAGGTGGGGACATCATATACTCCTTAAGTTCCTCCAACGCCTTCTCATGGTTTTCAGTCCAGTCAAAGCCTTTATATTTTCTCAGAGCATTATAAAACAAATGACATTTATCCGAAGATTTCAAAATAAATCTATTCAAAGCTGCGACCCGTCCGGTTACGCATTGTACTTCTTTCAGATTCTTTGGCGGTCGCAGGTCGAGGATAGCCTTGATCTGATCGGGGCTTTCCTCGATGCCTTGTCTTGTGACCATATGACCCTGGAATCTTCCAACTCGAACTCCAAAGGAACATTTAGTCAGCTTCAGTTTCTTGACGTATTTCCTGAGCACTTCAAAAGATTCTGCGAGGTATCCGATATATCGGTCGCATGCTTTGACTTGACGAGCATATCGTCGATATAAACTTCCATTGTTTTCCCAAGATAATCCTTGAACATCAAATTGCCAAGTCGTTGATTTGTCGATCCTGCGTTTTTTAGGCCAAATGGCATTATTTTGTAACAGTAGATGCCTTTGTCCATCATAAAAGGTGTTTTTTCTTGGTCGTCGGGATGCATAAGTATATGGTTGTACCCGGAATACGCATCCATGAACGTCAATAGATCATGTCCTGCAGTAACGTCGACCATATCATCGATATCTGGAAGAGGAAAAGGATCCTTAGGACATGCTTTATTCAAATCTGTAAAATCAATACAGACTCGCCATTTCCCATTCTTCTTTTTGACCATGACAACGTTGGCCAACCATTCTGGGTATTTGGCCTATTGAATCTTTCCCGACTTTAGAAAATTGTCGACCTCTTCGTTGATGATTTTGTTCCATTCCGGAGCGAACTTCCAGCGCTTTTGCTTGATTGGAGGAAGGTTTGAGTCTACGTCCAAGTTGTGTGATATGATATTCGGGTCTATGCCGACCATATCTTCGTGCGCCCAAGCGAAACAGTCGGAGTGGTTGCTGAGGAAGTTTATGAGGTGACTTTTTATTGCTTCCTCCAGGGATTCCCCCAGAAATGTTGTTCGTTCTGGCCTGGCGGGATCTAAGGCAATTTCTTGAAGTCCATAATCGTTAGGGGATGCATCATCTGATGGCTCTATAATTGCTAGATGTTCTGCTTTCGGGGATTCATTGTGACTTTGTAGCATTCTCTAGAGTCCTTTCGCTCGCTTTTTATCTCTTGAATTCCCCATGGAGTGGGAAATTTTATTGTTTGAAGAAAGGTCGAGGGGGCTGCTTTCATGTCGTGTATCCAAGGTCTTCCCAAGATAACGTTGTAGGCCGAGGAACACTGGACCACATTAAAACGAGTCGATCGATTAACTCCTATTCCAAAGATTGGCAGTGTGATCTCCCCCAATGTTGTGGAAGCGTCGACATTGAAGCCGACTAGGACTTTCGAGCACCGTACGATCTCTTTCTCGCTTATCCCCATTGTTTTGAGTGTGTTAAGAAAGATAATGTTGGTTGAGCTGCCTCCGTTGAAAAGGACCCTTTTGGTCAGACAATTCCCGATAGTTAGTTGGATGACAAGACCATCATGGTCTCGTCTTTTGACGTCGCCGAGATCTTCATCACCGAACGTTATCGTCATGGAATTGAGCTTTCCGTCGTCTTCTTTTTGGCGGTCGATGGGAATGTTGGATTCATCGTACTTTTGGCCCGCGTGTCTCTTTACGGCAGAATATGTCGACCCACAGACGTCGGATCCTCCTGTCACACAGTTCACGACTTTAGTATATGCAAAAGATGTGGGTCTAGAGATCTTACCTGGGTTTTGCGTCGAAAGTAAATAGCTAAGATAAGCCTTCTGTGATAGCCATGCAACTTCTTTCTTCAGAGCCTAACAGTTGTTTGTGTCATGTCCATGGTCACTGTGGAAGTTGCACCATTTCGTCATGTCTTTCTGATCGTTCCGTCGATCGCTTTTCTTGGGCCATCGAATTGTGGTTTGAGCATTCTTTAGTTTTTCTACCAATTCCTTGGGGGTACCTGCAAAACCATACGTAGAGACTTTCGGATATTGGGTGAATTTAGCCTTTCTCTTGGCGAAGCGGACGTTAGAGACGACTTTCGAGTTCTCGAAGTCTGGCTTCTTGACCCTAAAAATATTTTTATTAGTCGAAGTTCTTTTTCGGAACGCAGCGTCGTCTTCGACTCTCATGTGAGCGAGAGTCCTAGATCTCACGTCCTCAAATGTATCAGCCGGGTAGTTAG
This sequence comes from Silybum marianum, assembly GCA_036898165.1. Lineage (NCBI taxonomy): Eukaryota > Viridiplantae > Streptophyta > Magnoliopsida > Asterales > Asteraceae > Silybum > Silybum marianum. The sequence continues at coordinate 18,469,654 of CM072543.1, forward strand.
TGAGATCCAGGTATAATCCTGAACTATTATTCAACCCTCGCTTGTAGGCTTCGATCGCTGTCCTGGTGTCACAATTGCGAATTTCGATCATTTCCATGTTGAACTTGTTGAAGTAACTTCTGCCGGATTCGCCTTCTTTCTGAATCACGTAATAAAGATCGACTGTTTGTTTCTCCATCTTGCGACTACTAGAGAACTGCTGAAAAAAAGATTAACTAGATCGGCGAAGGAGTGTATCGACTTGGGCTTGAGTTTGATTAACCTTTGCAATGCAGCACTAGTGAGAGACCCTCCAAAACTTTTGCACATGCAAACCTCTTGGAAGTTATGGGGTATCGACGCTCTCCACATAAGCTGTTTATATTGCGCGACGTGCTCATTGGTATCCGTGATACCCGAATATTTTGGCGTAAATGTAGCGATATTGTATTTCCTGGGAACGTCTACTAGGGCGATCGAATCTGCGAATGGTGAGGCTTGGAATCCTGTTGGAGGCTCGACGTCGACCGGAACTGCTACTCCGATGGTTAGAATCATGACTTTCACCATTAATACCATACATTCAATACATTTGAAATTCCATTCGACGGCTCTGTCGCCAGAAAATTTAGACAACTTGAAGAACAAAACGAAAGAATGTGGTCGCTACTTGCGAAACTTCCTGGAGCAGCAGTTCCGGTTGATGTCGAGCCTCCAACAGAATTCCAAGCCTCCCGTACACCGTTAATCCGAGTATGACTATTAATGGTGAAAGTCATGATTCTAACCATCGCAGCATACCATTTTCGACCAACCACACATCGATCCCAATGACGAACGTGAATAATCCATTCAACACCTTTGAAATTCCATTCGATGGTTCGGTCGCCAGAAAGTTTAGACAACTTGAAGAGCAAAACGAAAGAATGTTGTCGATACTTGCGAAACTTTCTGAAGCAGCAGTTGTGGTTGACGTCGAGCCTCCAACAGAATTCCAAGCCTCACCATTCGCGGATTCGATAGCCCTAGTAGACGTTCCCAAGAAATACAATATCCCTACATTCACGCCAAACTATTCGGGTATCACAGATCCCAATGAGCACGTCGCACAGTATAAACAACTTATGTGGACAGCGTCGATACCCCATAATTTCCAAGAGGTTTGCATGTGCAAAAGTTTCGGAGCGTCTCTCACTGGTGTTGCATTGCAGTGGTTAATCAACCTCAAACCCAAGTCTATACACTCATTCGTCGATCTAGTTAATCAATTTTTTCCGCAGTTCGCCAGTAGTCGCAAGATGGAGAAACAAACAAGCGATCTTTATTACGTAATCCAGAAAGAGGGCGAATCAGTCAGAAGTTATTTCAACAGATTCAACATGGAAATGATCGGAATTCGCAACTGCGACACCCGAACAACGATCGAAGCCTACAAGCGAGGATTAAATGATAGCTCAGGATTATACCTGGATCTCACTAAATACCCAGCTGATACATTTGAGGACGTAAGAGCCAGGACTCTCGCTCACATGAGGGTCAAAGACGACGCTGCATTCCGACAAAGAACTTCAACTGATAAAAAGATTCTTGGGGTTAAGAAGCCAGATTTTAAAGATGAGTCATAAAAATCAAATTTCTGATCTCAATGCTGAAATTAAAAGACTTGAAGCAAGACACACAAATAACATGAATGTTCTTAATGAACTTTTAAGTGAACACGTTTATCTCAAATCTTAGTTTCATAACTCAGAACAAGATTTACAGTGTTTCTGAGTTAGAGAAATTCAAAGATTCTGAGACTTACAGTGTTTCTCTTTCAAGTAAAATTTCTGATTTCATGATATTCGAGAAAGAAAGACTTTTAACTTCTGATGAAAAACACAAATTTGAAATTGAGCGAAAAGATTTTGTAAGCAAAATTAAAACTTGTGAACTGACCATTCAAAAACTTAATAAACAAGTGTCAGATTTTGAACAAGTTGTGATTTTAGAACGAAAATCTTCCGAAACAAAAGGTGTTGAGCTATCAAAGCAAATTTCTGAACTTCAAAAACTTTTGGAAAACGAAAGAAAAGTGTTTGAAACTGATAAAAATAACGTTTTGAAGAAAAATGTGTTAATTTTATATAAGAATAAACGTTTAGAAAAGGAAGTTGAAAATAAAATAAAAGTTTTTGAAGAGGAAACTTGTAAACTTTCAAAGAAATTGTCTGAATTACAATCAAATCTTGTAACCGAACAAAAATTAAGGTCTGAATTAAAAGGTAAATATGATTTGAATACGGAAGAAAGAGATTATTTATCTAACAAACTCATGAAACTTGAAAAAGTTTTTGAAGCTAAAACGAATTTTAATTTTAGTTTGTCTGCTAAAGAAAGAGACCATCTTTTGTGCAAAACTAGAGAACTTGAAGATGTAATTTCAAAACACAATAAAGAAAATCAGTTAAATTTGAAACTCTTAAACAGTTTAGTCCCGATACTACTATTCTTTCTTCACATGATAATTCATTTGATTCTGATTATGTTTTCTCTTACAAAAATGCTTCAAGTTCAATTTATAAGATAACTCCTCATTCTCCTGTTAGTGTCTGTAAGAATAACCGTTCCTCAAGTGTTCAATCAAATAGTTATTCTAACAGCTCCAAATCATACAGTTATTTAAATTCTCAGACTCATAATTCTAATCGGTTTCACAATGATTTTGTTGCTAATTCCGGTAATTTTAAGAAGTTTAAAATAATTTGGAAAAAGAAGTCAACTACAAATGATAGTGTTGGAAACATGTCACATACATCTCCTGTAGTTGATGCAAAATGGTTTGTTTCCAAGACTGATTTACCTTATTCTATCAAGTCAATTAATCAGTTAATCAGTCTAAGCGCCACAAATCTATGTTGTTCCCTTTGTGGAACAAATGATTTTGTCAGTCACAGGTACACACATAAATGGTATGGTACTTATAATATCCCCACTTCCCCATTTGTTGCAACTAAAGCTAACATCCGAGGACCCAACAAAGCTTGGGTACCAAAATCCTTTTAATCTGTTTTGTAGGTACATCATGTGTGTTCTAAATTCCGCATATTCACATCACATGACAATCCTTCACAAGGTAATGCTACATTTGAGGGGGAGTACCACATTTTTAGTATTATTTTTTAATATTAGCTTCATAGCATTTCAGTTATGGACCCGCTCTTAATATTAGCTTCATAGCATTTCAGCAAATGGACCTGCTCTTAATATTAGCTTCATAGTATCTCAGGTATGAACCTGCTCTTAATATAATGACTTTTGAATACACCGGTTCAGAACTTGGACTTCCATGTTTCGACTCTTTGTGTGTGATAGGATTTAGATGTTTCAATGGTCAATCCAAAGCCGGAAGGACCTACCCATGAAACACATCCCTAGGTTAGATATCTTGAAAGGGTATGATTAATATAAAATTGAGTGCTTGTGAGATAAAAGAAAAGGCGAGGATGTGAAAGGACTTAAAAGAAATTTGGTCCTTACCAAACCTAAACAGTTATCCGGGTAGCCACACAATCTATTCGTTCTCAATTCTTTGGAGATGAATATTGAAAATAGACATGGACCCAATGTCGATAACTCGTGTCACCCCACCGAACTACTCAAGAATCTCACAAAAGGTGCTTGTTTCATATATCACGGAGATTTAACATATCATCTATCTATTCTTCACTCGGAAGATTTAGATATTGAAACAAGAAGACACACCTCCGGTCTTCGAACATCATGTTCTATGCACATTGAGTCTATTTTTGAGCCTAAATATATATAATTTTTTTCTTTCTACACTTGCACGAGTCTTTGTGACTCCACAAGCATATCTTTGTGTTTATGCCGGAACAGTTTGAGAAGTTAGTTTTAAAACTTACTTCTATGATAACTGGAAGTCCTATCGGTGCCACCCCGCTGCCAACACTGAATATAGGCCACTAAATTGAATTTATTTTTTATTTAAGTGGCAATAGTTGCTATTTGTGCTTTTATGTTAGAATTTTTACCCATTTTTTCACATCCGTGTATTGTCTTTGATCGTTCACAATGCTTCGGATTCTCCTTATCCTTCTGAGGGGGAGAAAAAGTATCAAAGACAAATGCCCATTATGAGGGATAAAAGTGATCATCAAAGGCACATACGAAGAAAGAAATGAGAAAAGTAATCGCATCATCACATCATATGAACTTGGAAGAAATCAGGATCGTTTCTCATAAGAGCTTATCGACTCCACTTGGCCCGACATCATTCTTTATCGCATCAATGCCTAACCCGACATCAACAATGATATCGCGACATTTTGATCCGACATTAGGTCATCATACGACAAATTCAAATTGAAGAAATCTCATCATGCCTAATCCGACAAATTCAGTTCATCGCATAGCCTAACCCGACAAACACAAGCTATCTTTCATCAAACGAGAAGTTCTACTCGATGAAAGATTTTACCCTACGACTTCACGGCTTCTTCAACAATATGTTATTTAACTTCATGTTATGGGGGAGCTACAAAGCTTATTAAGTGATCATATTCGTAGGGGGAGCTAAAGATTTCAAAAGTATATTTGCTGACAAAATTTCATCGTCTTCAAAAGTGCTGATTTGATAAATTGTAATCTCGAATACAAAGGGGGAGATTGTTAGGTCTGAAAATATTGTATCCGAGATGACAACTATTGAAGACATGAAGGACCAAAAGCGTAAAGTCAACAAAGTCATAAATATGGAAATGTTTAACAATTAGAGTTACAGTTGAATTAGAATTGTGTTAAATAAGGAAAGGATAATTATCATGTAAATAAGGCAATTCTATAATGCCTTAAACTCTTACTTTCCTTATCTCATTATAACTCTTACCAATATAAATAAAGGGTTAGAGCTAGCATTTGAAGTAGATCATTAATTCATATCATTAGAGAAAGAGCTTATTGAGAGATTATTTTGTAATCGATATATTATACAATTGAGATATACGACATAAGGTGTTATTCATATTAATCGTGTTCTTCGTATTTATGATCAAATACATCGTTACCTGCTATTATATGGGATCAACACTCACCTATGAAAACTCCTATCTCTATTAGCACGAAACTTGGCCTTGGCCCTTAAGGGAAATCAGTGGATCTTACGGGTTATAGAGGTATGATAGGATCTCTTCTGTATCTGACATCTAGTAGGCCAGATATTATGTTTGCCACTTGCCTCTTTACTCGTTATCAAGCCAACCCAAAAGAATCTCATTTGGCTACTGTTAAATGAATTTTTAGATACCTTAAAGGAACTCCTTCACTAGGTCTCTGGTATCCTAAAAATTCTGGATTTGATCTAATGGCATATATAGATTCTGATCATGAAGGATGTAAGTTGGACAGAAAAAGTACCTCTGGTAGCTGTCAACTTCTGGGAACAGGCTTATAAGCTTGACATCCAAGAAACAGAACTGTGTTTCAACATTTTCAGCTGAAGTTGAATATGTTGCTGCTGCCAGTTGTTGTTCCCAAGTCATTTGGATGCAGACTCAGGTTAGAGACTACGGTTTAGTCTACGATAAGATCCCCATCCTACGTGACTTAGAAAGTACCATTGCCATCACTGAAAATCCAGTTCAGTACTCCAAAACCGAACACATCAATGTCAGGTATCATTTTATCAAAGATCGTGTAGAGAAGGGCACAATAGAAATGTATTTTGTCTCTACTGATTATCAACTTGCTGATATTTTCACAAAAGTTTGGGATGAGAAGCGCTTTAATTTCTTAGTCAGCAAGTTGGGCATGTTAAATATGTAATTCCTTTTAAAACTATGATCTTCATAGGATTAAACATAATTATTTATTTCTGTTCACAAATTTTGGTTTCTTTTATTCTTATTTTTCTTCTTCTGTTTGAATAAATCAGAACTGTTCAGAAGCTTTGGTCACTTCTGATGGTTTCATCCAGAGGCACTCAGAAGCCTCTGGACACATTTGTGCTTCAAAAAAATATGTCTTACATTTCTGCACCAAGTGATGACAGCAAGGGAGCATTACTTGAAAAAGCAAGGGGAGCAAGATGCAACTTTTGAGGGGGAGCACAGAGATCAATTCAAGGGGGAGCAAAATCAAGTCTAACGGAAGTTAGCTGTCTTCTGAACCTCCTTTCACTTAAAATTTTTGTTGAATCTGTTTCTTCTGAATAACTCTTGCCGTCAATGTTACTAAGAATTTTCGGATTCAACTAAAACTCTTTCTAGAAGGATGTTCTTTTGACATTTTTGGTCACAAAATGTTTTCTCTGACCAGATATTTTCTGACTTCGTTTTTCCTCTGAAATTTTCATTTTAATAAGTTCATTTTATTTAACTCTTGCCTTAAAGGTTAATTAAAATTTTCTTATTTTATTAAAAATTTCTTAAGAAACAAACGCCTTTAAATATTAAACTTTCATTTGGTTCAAAAACTGATTTATTCAACCAAATGTCTGATTTTAAAATTCAATTAAAAATCTTTATTAATCTCAAAAATTATTCTATTCAACAGATTTTCTGTTGATTAATTAATAACTTTTTTATTAATTTCTTTTTAATTTTCTTTATGGGATTAATCAACAGTTTAAAGGTAATTAAACCCTCTCAATGACTCATCCATACCCGTGTCAGTCATCACACACGCAATCAAATTGTCCACCTGTCAATGATCTAGTTATTGCATGACTGCACGCCTGTGCTTACATCAGCATAAACGAACCATTTTTGACCATCCCCAAATTAAAACCCTTTCCATTGCAAATTACACTCGAGTACTCTTTCTATGTCATATATAAACCTCCCAACTACAGTGCATCGTCTTCTTCATCACGCTATTACTCGCAACTGCAAACCTGCTCTCTCATCGACTTCCAAAAACCAAAATTTCATCAATGGCGACCCAATCTACTAATCTCAATGTCCAAAATGAAGATGGAAGGTTAATCGACTCAACGGCTGACAGTGCTCCAGTCATCAAACTGCCATTAAAGGCCAACAATGTTCAGGTACTTCTCGTTCCAAACACCTATCTGGCCGATTACAGGGTCATGATAGAGTTCCTCTAACACCATTCTCTAAACCGAAACCTAACTTTAACTAATCCCAATGTCCCTGAAATTTATATCCAAGAAGTTTGGCAATCCATGTTTATAAAAGATGAAGACACTCTTATTGGAAACTTCATCCACCCCACCGAATCTGACACTGCTATGGAAATACCCATTACAAAGAAGAAAATCGCAAGGTATTTTCATTTGCCCCAACCCATTATCGATGATGGTGAACAAAAAATTCCCAATCCTACCCTTGAACAAAACCCTACCCCTGAAGCCTTACTTACCTTCATCAACTTCTTTGGTTATAATGAACCTCTCACAAAGTTATCTGAGTTCAAAAGAAAACAGTTACCCCCAATGTGGAACGTACTGGTTTCCATCCTGAACAAGAGCCTAACTTGCAAAATCGGCTCCTTAGACCAGGCAAGCAAGAGCATCCTTACCATCATGTATGGTATGTACTTCAATCAACCACTGGATTATGCAAGTTTGATTTTCCAAGAAATGAAAGCTGATGTGCATACAAAGGTTATTCACCATAGCCAAGGAAGAGCCCTCCCAGCCCTAATGTTTCCACGATTTTTATCCCTATTCACTTTTCCAGCCATAGGGGCTCTGAAGGCTCCTCTGCTTCAACCATTTTGCAAGATTGCATCTATGAGCTCACATAAGCCAACCATCGAAAACAATGAGTATTCATCACCAAGGGCGCTCTCCAGGTACATGCTTAATCTCATACCTACAACCTCTCCTAATCTCATATCCTATAGAATCTCTCTAGTATCCTTAAGACCGAGAATACCTACCCTAGAGCATTTAGAGCCTAGTTTAGGCAATGAGGGATCAAGTGAGCATGAGGTTGAAAAGAATGTGAGTGAACATCCGAGTACTTCTTCCCGTCCTGACCTCTTAATGAAAGCGGGTACTGAAGATGTCCACAGAGACACATATGAGCGATTCTCACCTTCTTCCCAAAGGGTAACAACATTTGCTGAGGTAGATGCCAACACATCTACTCTCATTGACCAAGGACTACCTAGTCCAATCCACACAGAAGCCAACCTATCAGAGGATACTCTTCTTTCCTCTAGATCTAGCACTACCGGGGATTCCACCTCTTCTTCATCATCCTCTCAAAAGGGTGATGATGAAAATATAAGAGTTCCATTGCCAGAGAACTCGCCACTACCCACACCACTCATTGACGTCTCCGTGACCAACGAAGTCCTAGCGCAAGCAGAGGGTACGTCCACACCCTTTGATAGTATAGATGCTGACGAAGTCCCATCAGAGGTTTTATAGCCACAGGATACACCACTTACCGGGGTCTTTACCTTTTATAAAGGTAAGAACATTTTGTTCAGCTCCCCATCTTCTGATGATAGGGAACAAGTTGAACCAATCAGAACAACCGAAGAGGTGCCTGTCAATGACAGACCTCGAAGACACGTTGGAAGTCCCTCCACACTCAACATCAATATAGGTGTGAATGAGGGCCTCTCTGAACGTGAGAGACAAGGGGCTCCATGTGTTGGAGAGGCACCGGTTACACCTTCTGATTTCGTCAACAATGCAGCGTTTATGGCATTTGGTGATAAAATTCAGAGATCTATGGACGATCTAAAACAATCCCTTGACTCTCAGCAAACCATACTTAACAATATTCATACAGAACAGTTAGCTCAGTCTCAAGCTCTGGAGGCCATCAAGAGGCTCATCACTGATAATGCAGATTCTCAGAGGAATTATGCTTCTGACCACTTTCATGCTCTGGACGCTGGCTTTAAGGCCAATTCAAAGGCAATTTTCCATCTTCCTGAAGAGCTTCCATCTCCAGAGGTCACCATTTCTGTTGCTGAATACAGTTCTTGCGTAGCTGATATTCGGTAGATTATTAAGGCCGTTATTCCTACTGAAGATGCTTCCTCCTCCTCCCTCGTAAAGAAGTCTAACATGGCTATTTTCCAGAAAGCCGTGATTGACAGGATCAATGCGTTGACTTCGAGATATGTTTCTAAGACAAATACTAGCACATCAAACATGGATCAGAAGATCACTTCTTTAGAAACCTCTATCTCGTAGGTATCCACCATGGTAAGTTCTATCTCTGCTGCTTTTGATGATAAGAAGAAAGCTAAGGAGGCAAGGGCATGTAAGAAAGCAAAGCACAAGCAAAAAGTCTGAGGATCAGGATCCTGATTCTCAGAAGGGGGAGAATCTGGAAAATCTTAAGAAGGCCAAAACCGACACTTCTCAGAAGATGGATCAAGATAGAGGTAAAGCTCCTGCCCCTTCACCCTCTGCTCCTCCTCCTTCTAAACAAACTCCTTTAACTCCAACGCCACTTGCCAGACACACTGATCCTCTTCCTAAAGATCCAGAGGTGGCCAAGTTTCTGCTTGAGATTATTGGCAAAACAAAGAGACAATCTCAACCTTCTAGTGCAAGTCCTTCTGCCCCTGCCCCTCAACAATCAAATATCGATGCTAAAAAAGCCAGAGCTGAAGAAGATAGAGCCAGAACAGAGGCTGAACTCAAAGGCAAAGCTGAAGCTGACAAAGCAAAAGCTGAAGCTGATGAAGTCAAGGCCGAAGCTGAAAGAGCCAAGGCACAAGCAGAAATAGACAGAGCAGAAGCTGAAAAGGCTAAAGTTGAAGCTGACGAAGCTAAGGTCAAATCTGAAAGAGCACGGGAAAATTTTGAGAAAGCCAAACGAGAGGAGTCATTAAAATGCAGAGCTGCATTTGAAGAAAGACAACAGATGCTGGGAAGACTTGAGTTACCAACTCTAGAATAGAATAACAGGCACATGTATGCTCCTGCTGATCAGAAGATTTTCTTGATGCTGCCTAATTTTGCAAATGACTATCATGTTAGTGATGTTGTCTAGGATAAATTTATGAGTCATAGGCAAGTAAGAAAGGATGCTTACTCGATTGTACCAATCAAAAAGATCTCTACAATCAAGCACACTCAATTTGAACAATCAGAGATCTGGTACACAATATATGAGGTAGTCGGAGAAGACAAACAGACTTACTATTTTTGTGACAATGATCTATTGTCCATTAACCCTTCTGATCTTCTGATCCTGGAGAAATTCATGAAGATTCAAGTAAACAAGAAAAGGGATAGTCAAGATAAGATTGCTTATTTCAGGATCATTGGATGCATGATATCTTCTATTAGATACAGAAGACAGGTAGACTTTCAGACGGGCTGAACTACAATGTTGACAACTTATGTATCTTTGCTCCAAATGAAGGCTTGGAAGGCCTCAATGCTCTAAGAACTGGAAAAGTGCTGACTCAACCAGAAGAAAGGGTTGTGTTCAAGAGGCCACACAGAAGAAGCTTCTTCAGAAAAAAAGAGGCATACAAATATTCATCAGAGGTAGTATACATTGTCAAATGTTATGCCTCTGTTGAAGTTGATGATCATGACCAAGAAGCAATAGAGAAGATAGTGAAGAGACTTGATAGCGTTTTGAAGATCATAGAAATTACAGATCAGATTTCCAAGATTATCTCACAGGTTGCCCCCTTCTGACACAAACGGAACTAAAGCCAAACGAAGTCATCTTTTAACATTCTGGACTTCATACTTAGGGGGAGATAGTTAGACCTCAGGGAAGTATGAACCGGAATTGTACAAGTGCAGAAGATCAGAAGTTCATCTTCTGATCTCACTCATCACAGAGACGCCAAGAGTTTGGAAGAACAGCTGGACTACAACAGAGGTATCATACGCGCTCCTGATGACGTGGCCTGCACATGTTCCGTGTGTCTAATCTTGTAACTGAATTCGTTACAAGCTTTGCTTAAGTGTCAGTTTGTAATAGACTAGAATGTTGACTTCTATTCATTGTACTAGTATAAATAGATCATTTTATGAATGTAATAGTTGTCGATCTGAGATACATTATGGAGAACAAATAGAGCATTTCATTCACCGTATTGTAATCATCTTCCCGGTTATTAATACGAATTACCATATGTTCTTCAAAATCGCTCTTACGGTTCTTACTGTTAACTGCTTTAATTCATAGATCTAATTTGCTTCCGCTCATATATTCACATTCGATCTATTGATTAATTGTTAGAAAGAGATCTGGGTTCCAACAACGTGTTATCTTACAATTGGTTAGGTCATTGACTTTTCTATTTGTAATTGTATAAATAGAAGTAGTTATCTATGTAAAGGGGGTCGACGAACCTGAGAAAAATCAATACTATTCACTCCTACGAATTGTAATCTATTTCCAGGTTATCAATACGATTTCTCATTTGATTTTCCTTACTGTTCTTAGTACTTTATTACTGTTTGAGTATTAATCATAGATCTGTATTGCTTCCGCTCATACTCGGTTATTACGATCGATTGATATATTGTTGATAAAGGGATCTGGGTTCCAACAATTGGTATCAGAGCCAGTTAATCAATCTATTGATTATTCGATCTCGTCCAGTTTGGAGAAATCCCTTTTCTGCAAACAGTAAATTTTAGTTTTAAACTATTGTTCATCATTCTACCGTGTTTTACGAGATTTTGTCATTTCATACAAATTTTCTCTTAATTAGTGGTAATTCAGGTTTATTTCTAAAATTAGTAAGAACACTATCTCGATTCGATCAAGATAGTGGTAATTCGAAACACTATCTGCATTTTCTAAAATTACTGGTAATTCGAACACTATCTACATTTTCTAAAACTCTGTTTTAAAAAATATGGCAAATCAAAATATGAATGCTATATACACTTTGGGTTCTTTGACCAAACCTCCCACTCTAGTCCGAGATAATATCCACAGTGGAAAATTCGTATGATAAATTTCTACAAAGGACTAGATGTTGAACTACATCCTACAGTACTAAATGGTCGATTCATACCCATGACCGTCATTCCAAGAGTTCCTCGTACTACTACCACTGAAGAAATTCCTGCAAGGAATGTTCCTAAGGAAAGGGAAGACTGGGATGATGAGGAACGTGCTAAAGTTGAAACTGCCAAAAAGGCCAAAAGTCTTCTGATAATGGCAATACCGAATGAGATTTTTCAATCTCTGGATTCATGTGAAACCGCAAAAGAATTGTGGGATCACCTTGAAAATCTTCTAGAGGAAAAGCTGAAGAAAAAGAAGGATGTGTGTTAAAGATGTGGCAAACCAGGCCACTACTCTAAAGTGTGCAAAACTACTCTTGTTAAAGACAATCAATATTACAAGAATAAGTACAAGTACAATGTAGCTGAAAGAGCACATTATGCGGAGAAGGAAAATTGGCTAGATGATCAATCAAGTAGAGATGAAGCCATGTTCTGTGGAATGGCTAAGACAGATGAATCAGAAGATCAACCCTCTGAAACTCTGGTTTGTTCCACTTCTGAAACTTCCGAACTTGAAAACACTATCTTGACTTTAACTGCTGATTTTGAAAATCGGAAACAAAAGCTTTTTATAGAAAAGAAATTGAGAAAGAATCTTGAACAAACCTTTTCTACAATACAAAAAGAAAGAGATATTTACAAACGAGAAATGGATATTTTAATTGAAGAGAAACTTGAAATATCAGTTGAGAAGGAAAAGGTTTCCAAACTAGAAAAAACAACATAAGTTAAGCTCAAGGAAGAAAAACAGAATTTTAGTAAACTACTGGATGTGAAAGATAAAGAGTTCAAAGCTAAGGAAAGTGACAGATTAAATTCTGTAGCACTTAAGAAAAGGGAATATCTGCACGTTGAACTACAAAATAAAGAGCATGATAAAATTAATACGCAAGTAGGAAAAACTGGACTTGGTTTTGAGGATCTGGATCCCTACACATGTAAAAAGAGGTCTACTCTTGACTCTGTGTTTTGTATAGGAAAAGAACAAAAGCCTGTTTTTCCTATATTATATGAACAATCAGTCTTCAAAAAATCAAAATATGAACATGGTCATCGTGTGAGGAAATTAAAATACAATAATATCAAATACTCTTCTGAAAAGATAACTCATGTTACTTTAAAGAAGGGTGATATTTTCAATTCCGGCTCTTTCACTCACATATCTTTAAATCCAGAAGTTTATGTGGTCATACCTGTACAAGCAGAAGAAGAGATAATACTCAATTTTGAAAAAGACTTGTTAACAAATTTGGATGCTTGTTTCAAATATGAACAAACAATCTTATCTAACAAAAGTTCAGAAGATCATCCAGAGATTATCCCCTGTTCTTTTGTAGATTTAAACCCCAAAGTTAGAGAGAAGGATGAGTTTGTTACATATCCCTGGGTTACATATCCCTGGGAAACTGATAATCATGATTATGATGATTTCTTTGCTAATTTAAAGAAATATATTTCTAATTTTGAAGATCAGGTACTGTCTATTTATATAAAGGATCCAGTGGATGTAAAAGACAGCGATGCTCCTTTTTTATACACCATTAAAACTTTGGAAATTAGAGCTGCTGGACAAAAAGTTGCAAAGCTGTCGAGTGGTATACTTTGATATCTGTTCCTCCTAAACAACAGAGGAAACTGGTTCCCATTCATCCAGATTTCTTGGGATGTGTCTTCAAGCTATGACTTGTCTTGAACTCGAAAAAGAAGCAAACATCAAAAACGAAGAAATTCCTCAGCAACATTATCTGAAATCGCAATCTCAGAAGCATAATTATGCTCAAAAGGGAAATGGAAATCTAATTCATTTACTTCTGTTTCAGTAAAACACAGAGTACCTGAAAAGTCTCGTCAAAGGAAGCCTCCACAGAGGAACATGTTTAGTTCTAAACATAAGCCTAGCCTAGATAAGAAGTTCGAGAGAACTACTGATACTAGAATAGACAGGAATAAGATAAATTGTAATTATCATTCTCGTAATGAAGATTCCATGAAGTCTTTTATGTTTCAGATTTCTGAATGTTTTTCTCTGTTCTTAAAACTCAAAGAATTTTTCTCAAGGCCCTCTGATTTTTCTTTCTAACAATCAACAGTACTTCAACTTCAAAACTCATACCAAAAGGAATAATTCAAACAAAAAGGGCGAACCAGTAATCTCTGAAAAACCCATTCAATCTTCTCCTAAAAAGGAAACGGTAGTTCTCTCGCAGAAGCAGCATGTGCATATCCGGTATTCTGACTCTGGATGTTCGAAGCACATGACTGAAACGAAAAACTTACTCTTCAAATTCAAAGATAAACTCCGAGGAGAAGTAACGTTTGGCGAGAGAAAAGAGTCACCAAGAAGTCTCTGGATATCTCTGATTAATTGAAAATGTCTCAGAAGCATTCAGAAGTCTCTGAATGCTTCTGTTCACAAAAACACTTATTTTTTTATCTTAGCACAGGAAAAGACAACGCACAAATGCAAAATTCAAGGGGGAGCTAAGCTTACTATCTCAAGGGGAGCTGAATATGAAATATTCAAGGGGGAGCACATAGCTATGGATCGTAGAGAAGAAATTGATTTTAAGTCTAACTCTTGTTAGTTGTCTTCTGTTTATATTTTTTTTCTTTGATATTTTATTGAATGAGTCTATTCTGAGTTATCTCTTGCCGCCAAGGATAATTTAGAATTTTCACATTACACCAAATTTCTTATGAAAACATTATTCATTAGACACAAAACTTTCTTTTGATCTACAAAATGTTTTATCACGATCAATTGAATGATTTTAATTTAATTTTAAGAATAAAAATCTTTTTCTTAAAACTTTCAATTAATTCAATTTATATTGATTAATTGGTTTTTTTATATTTGGAGGGAACATTCTAAATCTCGAAGAACAGACACTCTCTCATCGAAAAACAACAAGAAACGTTTGAGTCCCCCATACTGAAAAAACACGCGTCATTCATCCTTCCATACACGCGTGATAGAACATCCACGTGTCATGAATCGACGGCTTGCATGATTGCACATTTCCATTTGGCATACGTCAGCCGTCTGCAACCGTTTCAAATCCCAAATTCTCAATTAAACCCTTCCTATTCTAACCCATTTCCCGAACCTCGAATAAATCCTTCATCTTCAAAAATACTCGAGTGCTTTTCTCAAAACTCACCATATAAACTCGAGTAAATCCCCAATTTCACCTTTCATCGCCCTCAATCTTACTGTGCTCATGTGTTCTCCAATCCTTACCTGCAAAACTGCACTTTCGACTCTCACAATCCCAAAATTTCTCAATGGCAAGTTCATACGTTACCCTGAATGTTCACGATGACGAAGATCGCATCTTCGATTCCACGATAGAAAATGCCCCAATCACTCGATTACTACAAAAACCCAACAATGTTCAAGTAATCTTGGACCCTAACACCTACTTATTAGAGTATCGAGTGATGATCGAATTTCTACAGAATCAGTAGTTGATCCGAGCATTAACCCTCACTAACCCAAATGTTTCTGAAATGTATGTTCAGGAAGTATGGCAAACGTTGTACATCAAGAAGGACGATGTCCTAGCTGGAAGTTTTGGAAACCCAAATAACGAGGAGCTAGCGATTGAAATTCCAATCACAAAGTCGAAGATTGCTCAGATGTTTCACTTAACCCCATCAATGATCAAGGACGAATGTCAGAAGATTCCCAACCCTGCTCTTTCTCCGGATCCATCCACAGAGGCTTACTGGCTTTCATTCGATTCTTGGGCTATAATGAACCAATAACAAAACTCTCCAACTTCAAGAGGAAGAAGCTCCCACCTATAGGAAAGTGCTACCTGCTCTCATGTTCCCCAAATTTTTATCTCAATTCATACATCCAGGAATCACGGCTCTAAAGGCAACGCTCATCCAACCATTTTGTAAACTTTCCACGATGAACTCACAAAAGCCGACCATTGATGACAAAGGATACACCATTCATCACGAACATTCCAGGTTCATGCTCGATCTCATTCCTGAAACTGCTCCTTATCTTGTCTCTTATAGGAGCTGTCTGGTATTCTCAGAACCGAGAATACGTACCTTAGAGCATTTAGAGCCTAGCATAGATGGTGAGGGTCTGTTGAGGCTGAGACTGAAAACAACATGAGTGAACATCTGAGTGGTTCTACCCATGCCGATATTCTCTTACGAAGAGTCAAGAAGATGTCTTAAGAGACACATATGAGCGATTACAACTGAGTCCATCCAGAGCTCCCACATCTTTTGAGGTAGATGCCTACACATCCACTCTCATTGAAACAGGACAGCTCAGTCCAAACCACCCCTTACCCAACCGATCAGAGGACACTTCAAGCTCCTCTGCAACAAGCACACCCGCAGAAACCAATACTTCATCATTCTCTCAACAGGGTTATGATTTTAATTAAAGAGTTCCATTGCTCCAGAACTCGCCACTACCTTCACAAGTTATTGTCTCCGTGACCAACTTAGAAAACACAGAAGGTTCGTCCAGACCTTCTGATGTAGAGGCCTATGAAACCCCATCAGAGGGGTTAAGGCCAGAGGATGCACCACTTACCGGAGTCTTCGGACTTTTCCGTGGTAAGCACACATTGATTGACTCTCCACCCTCTGATGCTGGAGAGAAAGTCAACAATGTCAGAACATCCGATGAGGTGCCTGCTAATAACAGCCCTCGAAGACTGGATGGAAGCCCCTCCACGCTCAACATCAATACAGGCGTGAATGAGGGCCTCTCTGAACATGAGAGACAAGGGGCTCCATGTGTTTGAGATGCACCGGTTACCCAACCTGATTTTGTCTCGAATGTAGTGTTCTATGCATTTGTTGAACAAATAAAGGAAACTATGGTGGATTTAAAACAAACCATTCAACTATCAGAGTCGAGTATCAAATCAGAGATTAGTGCTCAGAAAGCTCAACTTAGTAAAATTCAAACCAATCAGAGCAATCTCTCTAGCGATCTCGAAGCACTGAAGTCTCTGATCTGTACAACGACAGACAATCAGACAAAGTTGGCCTCTGAAAACTTCACAAAGATGGATGACGGGATAAAATCCAACAATGAAGCCATCTTTCACCTCCCCGAAAACATTCATTTTCTAGAGATCACTATATCCACTGAAGAATATAGCATTTTTGTTTATGACGTCCACCGGATTGTCAAAACGGTTGTA
Source organism: Silybum marianum (assembly GCA_036898165.1). Taxonomy (NCBI): domain Eukaryota; kingdom Viridiplantae; phylum Streptophyta; class Magnoliopsida; order Asterales; family Asteraceae; genus Silybum; species Silybum marianum. The sequence continues at coordinate 18,486,799 of CM072543.1, forward strand.
CCATCTGAAGCCTCTACCTCTAGTGACTCTACTCTTGTCAAGCAATATGACCTGGTGGAATTTCAGAAAGCCTTAATGAATAAATTCAATGCCATTAACGCAAAGTTAGTCTCAAGAATCAACAGCTCTTGCTCTAGTACGTTAGCACCGAAGGTATCTATTTTAGATGCTTCTGTCTTAGTGCTCACTCCTTTAATTTCTGCTCTCTCTGCCGACCTTGAAGCAAAGAAGAAAAAGAAAGCAGCTAAAGCATGCAAAAAGGCAGAGCTCAAAAGGAAAAGATTCGAAGATCAAGATCCCGACTCTTCTGCTCCTTAGAAGGGGGAGAAATGCCAGAAGGGAGATCCATCTGCTGCAGGTCCTTCTTCAAGACCAGAATCTTCTTCTCATCACTCATCAGATCAACCTTCAAATGAGGCTTCGGGTCAACACCAAAAGGAGAATACAGAAGAACCACCAGTCATGAATCAAAACGCATTACCAACCCCATTAGCCATGAGACCTCTGCCTCCTCAAAATCCATCCATGGCTAACCTCATCTTAAGGTTGGAGAGCACCAGACGCCCACCATTTTTGGTCCCCACACCTAGAAGAGCAAGAAACACCAATACAAGACCAAGGGTCATAAATCCAATCACTGCATCCACCTCTGCAAATCCAACAGGTCAAGTTAATGAAGCATCCACCAGTCAACAAGAAGCTGACCGGAAAATGAAAAGTCCTATAATTGAAGATTCAGCAGGCTTAAATCTTGCTGAATCATCGTCTCAAGCAAATCATAGAAGAGGTGATGATCTTCTGAATCAAATGGATCCTGATCAACGAGAAAGAATTGCCAGAGTACGTGAAAGACTCTCTAGAGAAAGGAGAGTGACCTTTAGAGAAATTATTTATAGGCATCTATATTCTGAGAGAGATGAAGCTCCAAGATTAGTAGTTCCAAGTTTTGCTGCAGGGTCAAAATGCTAGTGTGCAACCCATTGCCAGGTTTGCTCGCTTTAAATAGTCCAGAAATAATGTGTTCTCCTCATCACGTATCAGAAGAATTGAAGAGTTGAGAACTCAATTTTTTGAAGACTCAGATATCGTATACACTGCCTAGTGGTGAGAGAAGACGGACAGGTAAGCAACTTCATTGATAACGATCTTGTGAATCTAAAACCTACAGACTTAATCTCTCTAGGCAAATTTATGAAGAGGGTTCGAGATAGAAGTGCAGATGATAATTTATCCTATGTAAGAATTTTGTCTTGCATGGAAGCTTTTGTTAATCTCCGAAGTCGTGTAGATTTTCAAATTGGACTGGAAAGATTAATGGACAGACTATCAATCTCTTCCCCAGATGAAGATCTTGAGGAGATGGCTACTAAAAGAGTTGGTGAAATCGTACTCCAGCCAGAAAGAGGCGTTATTTTTCTGAGGCCAACAGGGAAAAGATTCTTCAAAGTCAGAGATTCCTTCGAATACTCAGATGATGCATTGTAAATGATCAGAGGTTGGATAACTGTGAAGAAAGATTATGATATCAGAGATATAAGGATAGCGGCAATGGAAATGGAACGTCACTTAGACAATATTGAAATGTTAAGGAAGATTATTAGACAATTTCATAGTGTTATTAATGAGCTTCCAGATGCTCCATTCTAGTAAATCTTTGTAGTCTTTGTACTTGTCAAGTGTTTAATGTTGTGTAAAAGAATTATCTTAATCTTTTGTATTGTAATTCTGCATTCTGGATTTCATACTTAGGGGGAGATTGTTAGAGTAATCTTTATAGAAAGTATGAACCAGAATAGCAAAGTATTTGGCATCAAAAGAAGATTCAGAAGCTTATCTTTTGTTGTGTCAGTCATCAGAAGCGCCCAGAGACTTGAAGAACCTCTGGATCTTGACTGTCGTCCCACACGCGCTTTAGATGACGTGGGATGTCACACTTCCCGTGCATAACTAATGCTGTTGGAAGTACGAGTGACGTGTCATCTTATAATTGGTTAGGTCATTGACTTTTCAATTTGTAATTGTATAAATAGAAGTAGTTATCTTTGTAAAGGTGGTTGACGAACCTGAGAAAAATCAATACTATTCACTCCTTCGAATTGTAATGTATTTCCAAGTTATCAATACGATTTCTTATTTAATTTTTCTTATTGTTCTTACTACTTTATTACTGTGTGAGTCTTAATCATAGATCTGTATTGCTTCCGCTAATACTCTGTTATTATGATCTATTGATATATTGTTGATAAAGGGATCTGGGTTCCAACAACTACCGAGAATGGAATAAAGCGATTGTGATGAACAAGTACCCACTCCCGATAATTGATGATCTTTTTGATCAACTACAAAGATCAGGATGTTTCTCAAAGATCGACTTACGTTCGGGTTACAATCAAGTGAAGGTGACGGAGGATGATGTGGCAAAGACGGTGTTTAGGACGCGTTATGGTCATTATGAATTCTGAGTGATGCCGTTCGGGTTGACGAACGCACCGTCGTTGTTTATGGATTTGATGAATCGTGTGTGTCGACCTTTTCTAGACAAATCGGTAATAGTATTCATTGATGATATACTTGTCTACTCTAAAAACACCTTCGAGAAGTTCTCAAAGTTTTAAGAAAGGAGTTGGACCTGTACGCCAAATTCTCCTAGTGCGACTTTTGTTTAAAGGAAGTCCAATTCTTAGGTCATGTTGTCACTCAAGACGGGATGAAGGTAGACCCATTTAAAATAGAGGCAATGGTGAATTAGGAATCGCCTAGGAGTCTGTCAGAGATCCGAAGCTTCTTGGGATTGGCGGGTTATTATCGGAGGTTTATTCAAGACTTCTCAAAGAAGTACGCGATTGGCGGGTTATTATCTTCCCTGACGGCCTTGACAAGGAAGAATGCAAAATTCATTTAGACAGACAACCAAGAAAAGGCTTTCCGAACTCTTCAGAAGAAATTGTGTGAGGCCCCGATCCTCTCCCTGCCTGAAGGGTCTGAGGATTTTGTGGTCTATTACGACGCATCAAACATGGGATTGGGTTGTGTGTTAATGCAGAGAAGCAAAGTGATTACCTATGCATCGAGAAAACTCAAGGAGCACGAGAAGAACTATCATACCCATGATTTGGAATTAGCGGCAGTGGTCTTTGCCTTGAAGCTATGGTGGCACTATCTATACGGTACTAAGTGCACACTCTATACCGACCACAAAAGTTTGAAGTATGTGTTCGACCAAAAAGAGTTAAACATTAGGTAGCGACGTTGGCTTGAGCTACTTAGAGATTATGATTGTGAATTGCTATTCCACCCAGGAAAAGCAAACGTGGTAGCGGATGCTTTAAACGGAAAGGAGTATGGTAGTGGGACTAGGGTCGTGCTTACAAGAATTGATATAGTGTCGAGCTTGATCGGTCGGATCAAGACATCCCAAGTGGAGGCACTTCTAGGGGAAAACTTAAAGAGTGAAGTAATGGTGAAATAACACTTATTATTAACCGAAGATAGTTGCGATTTAAAGTTATTCCAAGGGCGTATTTGGGTGCCTGAGACTGGGGGCAACCGTGAGTTACGTTTGGAGGACGCTTACAAATCCATACATCCGGGTAGTACCTAGATGTATAAGGATCTGAAGTTAACATATCGGCGGCCTTTCATGAAGTTGGATGTGGCTAGATACGTGGAGAGATGTGTGACGTGCTTGCAAGTAAAGGCGGAGCACCAACGAACGTATGGAAGTCTTCAATCATTGGAAATACCAGAATGGAAATGGGAACACATCCCCATAGACTTTCTGACAAAACTACCGAAGACCTTGAAGGGTCACGATACCATATGGGTAGTTGTGGTCGATTGACGAAAAGTGCCCACTTCTTAGCAAAGCGAGAATCTGGCCTAGTTGACAAACTCGCCAAATTATATGTGGATGAGATTGTCTCAAGTTATTTCGTGTCAGGCCATGATAGCCTTTTCACCTCTAAATTTTGGGATAGGTTACAACAGGGACTAGGCACCAAGATAAATTTAAATACGACATTCCACTCCCAAACCGATGGTCAAAGTGAAAGGACTATTCAGACCCTTGAAGACATGCTTAGGTCGTGTGTCATAGGTTTCGGCGGGAATTGGGACTGACGTCTACCACTTGTAGAGTTTGCTTACAAAAATAGCTACCATTATATTATTGGAATGGCCCCGTTCGAAGCATTATATGGACGAAAACGTAGAACTCCAGTGTGTTGGTTAGAAGCGGGTGAGAAACAATTCGCCAGCCCCAAAATTTTGCAAGAGAGGGCAGAAAAGGTGAAGATTATCCAAGAGAGATTAAGAGCGGCACAAGATCGTCAAAAGAGCTACGCCGACAAGAAGGAAGACCGATGGAGTTCCAAGTGGGTGAGCGGTTCATGCTCAAAGTATCCCCATCGAAAGGCATCATTCGATTCGGAAAACGAGGGAAACTTAGTCCATGTTTCCTTGGACCGTTCAAAATTCTATATAGAGTGGGACGTCAAGCCTACAGATTGGAATTACGGCCCGAAATGGCCGGGATTCACAATACGTTCCATATATGTTATCTAAGGAAGTGTATGGCGGAAGAAGAGAGGGTGATTCCTCTCACCGAAATTCGGGTTGATAACAATAACCTATGTGTAGAAGAACAAGAGGCAATCTTAGAAAGCAAGTCTAAAAAGGTGCGCCAGAAAGAAATTGTTATGGTTAAAATTCAATGGAAGCATCATCGAGGATCAAACGTGACGTGGGAAGTGGAAGAAGTTATGAAGAACAGATACCCCTAATTGTTTACTTAGTTTAAGATTTCGAGGAAAAAATCAATTCTAAGGTTGGGAGGATTGTAACACACTGAATTTCAAGTTTAGTATGAATGCAAGTTTAGTTTTGCAATGTGTTATGTGTTTACTTCCAATGGGGCTATCAGATGAGAATCGCGACCCTTATGTGCGACCATGGCACTGCCACCGTCGCAATTGGTGTACCGTAAGTGGAGCTGCATGGAAGGTGTGACCTTGCCACGCCACCATCGCACCCCACCGTCGCACTCTTTGTATCGTAAGTTGGGGTCTGGAAAGTGCTACCCCTAAGTGCGACCCTACTAGTGGCACCATCGCACTGCCACCATCGCACCTCGCACCTGTCATATAAAAACGGGTTTTAAGCTGAGGTCTCATTTATTTTATCTTACCAGCCCTTTTTACTTAGCATTTACTCTCAAGGTAAAACCCTAAGAGCCTACTTCAAGAGCATTTACTCCTTCCAACCAACCAATCAAGACTTCAACCTATGGATTTAAGATCTAAGGTCCAAGCTTCAAGTGTTCTTCATCTCCTCTTCTAGGTTCTAGAGTTATTTGGGGATATCAAGAGTTTCCTCAAACTCTAGTATTGTGACTTCAATCTTACCAATTTACTAAACTTTATACATGTCAAAATGATGCTCTTACTTCCCACAAGTCATATTTTGAAGTACTCTTACATTTGGTTGGTTTTGATAAATTAGGTCAACTTAAAACATATAGAGATTTCACTTGAAATGTTAAAACGATTATGAGGAATGGTTTTAAACTCTTTGGGTTGGTCTATCTTCAAGGTATTATCGATTTCGGAACTAAATGCCATTTTGAGCTAATTTTGGGAAAAAGGTTTTGGATGAGAAACATAAATCATACAAAGATTTTGTGTTGGGATATGGTTAATATATCTAAATGGATGTATTAATCTCTAAAACAAAAATGTAGTGGATCCATAGGCATAAAAGTCGGTTTTGATAATAAAGCAAGTGATAGATCTAATTTGGTTGAACTTGTTTGGGTTATAGATATCGAGGTATAGATCTAATCTGGTACAACTCGTTACCCGTAAGTGATAGTTCTAATTTGGTTGAGCTTAACTACGCACTGAACTAAAGATCTAATCTGTTTGATGTTAATGCAATAACGGGTCTCCCCCGTTATCCCTAAAATTGTGTTCTCCCAAGAACAAGCGTCAGTAAAAGAATAGAGTAAGCAAGAAAGTTTACTGGTCAAAGTTTTATTTACCGCTTTCAAAGGTTTAATGGCTTTCTTATTTAAGCTGCTTGTTCTCACTAGGCGTTAAGCCTAACACTTTTTCTTAAATGACATGTATATCAACTGATCGTCATAGTGGGTCTCCCAAGGGATGAGTGTAGCTGAATGCCGGTAGAGGCATCTTTTTGAATATACACATTCAAGTGTACAAATGGAGTTACTAGATAGTTTATTTTGAAGATATTAGAAACACCCGAACATAATCTATATTTTGGATTTCTATAGATTAATAGGTTGTTTAGTATCCGTATGTTGATGTAAACTCTAATACATTTCCCCATACTTTGGGTGATCCTTATTTATTTAGTCCCTTTCCGCAAATTATTTCGGTTTAAATTTAACTCCTATTTTTATGGGTGTTACAACACTCCTTTCCTTCCTTCTTTCCATTTGCTTGTTTCCAACAACAGTATCTATCCATGTTAAATTATAAAAATGCCTATGCTTTTTTTTTTCCGATATGATTCTTTTTTTTCTTTATCGTGTTTCATCGACGATGGTTTGAGAAAATTGTACTATATGACATAACATTATGTTTAACAAATATTTTACATTTTTTTATCTATTATTTAATATTATGGATCGTTGAACTAAGAAGACAAAATACCACGAGACAGAAGAAAATTTGGTTAAAGTAGGGTTCATAATTGTTGAAAAAATCTGAAAAAAAAATCTATTTGAATCTACGTTATACAGATTATTTATTTGGATCTACATACAGATCTTCCAAAGAACTTTTTCATTCATGTATAAACTTTTCTTTCTTACATTATCACAATATTTAGTTTTCTTATTTGAGCCTCCAATATAAAAAATTCATTTTTTTTGTTAACCAATGGTGTTTAAACCAGTTTGTACGCACCCCCACTAATCTAAGAGCCCCTAATTACAATCAGGAAAAAGTCTTTCGTACATTCTCACGATATTTATTCTTCTATTTTAAATCTTCAACGTAAAAATGTTATTTTTTTTGTTAACCATGATTGTTGGAACCAGTTTATGTGCAGAGCCTTAATTACAGTCAATAATGTTTTTAATAACTTTACAGAACTCGAACCGATGACTACTGAGGATCATGTTTATTGTTTATTATAAAAAGTTTCTTTATTGGAATCATTTAACAAAGTTGGTTCAAAGTAGGAATATAATTCCAAAACTAGTGCTTTGTTAGTTAGTAAAGAAATCGTAAAGGAAAAGACAAAGAAAAAAGAAACCTTGCTTTTGAGCACTAGGGGTAGTTTAGTCATTTCACACTTGATATCAGTTGTAGTTTACGTATATTTTCTACACAAACTCCAAATCTTGATCTGAAGCTCTGATGCCAATTGTTAGGTAATTATGTGTTACAAACAAATGCTAGCAACGGGAGAATTTAATGTGGTTCCACTATCGGTGTGATAGTGTACATTCACCAAAGAGAGAGAGAGAGAGAGAGAGAGAGAGAGAGCTCGATATATTACTGATAGAGATATCATAATAGCTTCAAAAGGTACTGGGTTCTGAAGATGTAAAGACCTAAAGAAAAGATAAAGAAAAGCCTAAGGCATAACTTCTGAAGTGCCAACTTCAGAAGTTCTGAAGATATTCTGAAGAGGTTCTGAAGAAGTTCTGAAGACTCTTCTGAAGACACTTCTGAAGAATATCTGAAGGAGTTCAAAACTTGTTCTGAACTTGTCTGTCATAAATCTACTGTTACTTTAGTCTTTCCTTTTGTGTATAAATAGCTAGTTTGTTAGATTGTTAGAACTAACGTTTCTATAAGCTTTGAAAAGACATATTTTGTAATCATGTTCATCCAATCAATACATACGACATTTGGCTATCATATTTCTGTTCTAATCTTTCCATATATTGATATCTTGATTGTTTGCTTCCTAACAATTAGTATCAGAGCTAATTCATCTGTTCTTGAAGATTTGTGAAAGAATTGTCAGATCTGACAGTTCTTGGTGTTCTTGATCGATAAATTTCAAATTCAAATCAGGTGAATTCTCGATCTTCTAACAATCAAAGATGTCTAAAGAAATAGTCTCAATCGGATCTAAAACAAAACCACCAACTCTTTTCTTGGGAGAATACCATCAATGGAGAATCAGGATGATTCAATTCTTGGACAACACAGATGAAGCTTTAATGCAATCGATCACAAATGGCCCACTAGAGGTCTTTGTTGAAATTCCAGCAGTTCCTAGAACTGAATCTACTCCTGAAATACCGGCGTCAAGAATCAAGAAGAGTCCTGGAATGTACAATGCAGCAGAAAAGGCTCAAATGAGAGTTGATAGAAGAGCGTTGACTTTATCACCATGGCAATTCCTAATGAAATATTCAATAGGGTTGATAGTTTAACTTCAGCCAAAGCTATGTGGGATGAAGTAGAAGCCCAAATGCAAGGAAACACAAAGGCTCAAGCACAGAGATTAAATATCTGTGTAGGTACATATGAAAACTTCAGATACAAAGAAAATTAATCTATTACTGATACATATCATAGATTCAACAACATTCTGAATGATCTGAGAAGAAATGGTGTTCAAAAATCAAATTCTGAGATAAATAACAAATTGCTGAACAATCTCGGAAACGAATGGTCAAGTTTTTAAGATAATATGGTAACTAGGAACTTGTCTAGAAAGACAATTCATGATGTCTATGGCATCTTGTTCCAACAAGAGGACAAGATCAAAGTTAGACAATATGAACAAAAGAAGGCAAGTGAATTTGCCCTACTGAGCAAGAAATATAACAACTCTCTGACTATTTCTGCTAAGAAGGTGTGTGAGATCCCAGAGACAACAGTTTGAGATGGGGATGAATCAGATGAGGAGCTGAAAAGGATTTCTGATAATATTGCTTTTATGACAAGGCAATTTACTCAAAGATACAATCAAAAATATCAGAATAAACCTAGATCTGAAAGTGGACCTAAGAAAGGTCAAGAAGCTGGTCAATCTGAAACATCTGAACCAGCAAGGTGCTTCAACTGTGGAAAGCCTGGACATTATGCAAGACAATGCAAGATGCCAAAAGTCAAGAATTCAGGCTACTATGAGAACAAGCATCTGTTAGCTAAGAAAAAGGAGCTCAATCCTGCTTTAGTGACCAAGTATGAAGAGGACTGGTTAAACTGGAGTGATGGAGATAATGATGAATAAGTTGCTCACTATGCAACCAATTGTTATATGTGTCAAATTGATCCAGAAAAAGACAAACAAGACACTGAGGTATCTTCTTCATCTTCTGAATTAAATTATGAAATAAACTACTCTTCTGAACAAAATTCTGAACATAACACTATAGATTCTGAAATGAAAAATCCATTTCAAAACATGTTTTCTGAATTTGAAACTCTCAGAAACAGAATCAAAGGTGAAAGAATTTTGGTCAATCAATTCAGAGCTGAAAGTCAAATATATAAAGAAAATTGTCAAGAAGCTGAACAGATTCTTGAAAAAGTTTCTGAAGAAAAACTTGTTTTAAAAGAAAAAGTGGACAGCTTACAAAAGGAAATTATTAATGAGAAGTTTGAAAAAGAAATTTTGAATGTTAAAATGAATTTTCTGAATCAAGAGAGACTTGATCTTTATAAAAAGATCAAGGAATTAGAAGATTTAAATTTTAAAAGAGAACAAACTGAACAAACTCTGAACATTTTAACTAGTCAGGCTCAAAATTCAACATTTTACAACATAAAAGCAGGTTTAGGATATAATGACAGTCAAATACTGAAAAAGGCACCTGCAAATCTGTATGATTATTATAAAATGAAAATTTTCAATGAATCAAATACAGGTGTCATTTCTAAACCTGTGAACTATTTTTTTCCTGAAAGAATACCTTTTGTAAAATCAGAAACTTTGTTTTCAGAAGAAACACCTCTTAAAACTGGTGAACCAGATATAATTTCTGAACCAGAAGAAATAAATATAAGTTCAAACATTTGTGAATTTTCTGAATCAAATATTATTTCTGAAGAAAAATCTGAAGTAATTGTTAAGTCTGAAATAATTTATGAAGTCACATCTGAGATAACTTCTGAATTCAATTCTGAAGTCATTTCAGAAGATACTTCGATAATAAATCAGAACATGAAGAAAAATATGATGAATTCTCAGAAATTGAGTCTTTAGAAGATGTTGATGAGAATCCCAATATTTTTTTTGATAATTCTGATGATGAGTCTACAACAACAAAAAATTCAAATATTTTTGCAATAAGTATGACTCAAAATAAATTTTCAGAACTAATAAATACTTCTGATTCAGAAGATGATGATGATCATATGGTGCAAATCATTGATAAAAATGGCTATTTGGTTTACAAATTACAATCTTGTATGACTGAAGGAGAAATGCTAAAATCTGAAGCTTCAAAGAAACCTTCAGAAATGTTTGGTTCTGTGTTTTTAAAACCAGAATCTCAGAAATCTAAAAATTTTACTTCTTCAGATTTTTCTCCTACTACTACAAACATTTCATTGACTTCATCACCATGTTCAGTAACATCTTCTGACTTCAACACCAGAGTTAAAAACTTTGAACAAGGACAATCCTCAAATTCTCTCTCTGAAGATCAGAAAATTAACTCATATTCTGAGGTTAAACCTAAAGTGAACAAAAGAATTTCTTATACTAATCCTCATTTCTTATCAAAACAGAGCTATCCACTTTAGTGTGGAGAAAGAAAGATGAAAGACTGTCAAAGAATGACAAATTAGATAGTTTTTCATTTTCAAATAAAAGTGATGTACCTAAATCAAAGATAGTGAATAAAAGAATCTTTGTTGAAAAATCAAATGTTATTGATTCTTATATGTCTAATGTTGTTGTAAATACTTTAAAAAATCATATTAACTTTATTAATTGTGGTCATCATAACTTTCATCTTAACTCCAAAACAAACAAGAAAAATTTGATGCAATCTATTCGGAAATGTTCAGCTATATTGACAAATTCAATTAAGAGAAAAAAGATAAATAAAAATAAAACTAAAAAAGATAAATTTCAAAGTTCTGAACAATCTTCTGAATTGAAAAATCTGAAAAAAAAAGTTTAGAACTTCAAATTTTATTACTAATCTCAAAGGACCCATTCTGAAATGGGTACCTAAAACTCAATAATCTCTTTTGCAGAGATGTCATGTGTGGGTCTTAGATTCTGGATGTTCAAGACACATGACACCTTTCAAAGAACTACTAACTGATTATCATGAAAGATATGGAGGAAAGTTAGCTTTGGAAACATCGCAAAGGGATATGTAAGAGGATATGGCACGTTCATTAAAGGAGATGTGACAGTAATGAAAGTTTTTTATGTTGAGGGACTAAGACATAATCTTTTCAGTATTAGTCATGTTCTGAGTACAACAAACAAAAATGAATTAGATGTCATGTGTGGGTCTTTATTCTGCATGTGAACTAGGGAAGATCAAAAGAAGTTCTCATCCTCTGAAAATACTATCTTCATGCAAAGCTCCACTAGAAATGCTACATATGGATTTGTGTGGACCAATGAAGACTCAAAGCATGGGGGGAAAGAAATACATTCTTGTCATAGTAGATGAATACACAAGATACACATGGATTGAATTTCTGAGACTCAAATCTGATACTTCTGAAAGACTGATACCCTTTCTGAAGAATATTCAAGTTCTTCTTCAACTCCCAATCCAAAAGATCAGAAGTGACAATGGAACAGAATTTACAAATTCTACACTTCAGAATTTTTTGGAATCTGTTGGTATTTCACATAATTTTTCCGCTGCAAGAACTCCTCAACAGAATGGGGTGGTTGAAAGAAAGAATCGAACTTTGGTAGAGGCTGCAAGAACCATGTTGGCATATTCAGAACTTCCTCTTTATCTTTGGACAGAAGCTATTGCTACTGCATGTTTTACTCAGAACAGGACCATTATAAACAGAAAATTTCTTAAAACTCCTTATGAAATGCTAAAACAAAGAAAACCCTCTATTTATTATTTTAAAATCTTTGGTTGCAGGTGTTTTCTAAAGAATGATACTCAGCTTCTCGACAAATTTGCACTAAAAGGTGTAGCTGGTATCTTTGTTGGCTATTCTCAAAGATCCAAAGCTTACAGAGTACTCATTAAAGGAACTCAAAGGATCATTGAGACTACAAATGTCAGATTTCATAAGCCAACATTGACTTCTGAACAAGACAGTTCAGAACTCGCACATAAACCAATGTCTGAAAGTTTGGACTTAGAACATAAACAGACAACATCTACTTCTGAATCTCAAACTTTACTTAAATCCAATTTAGACAAATTATGTCAAGACTTATTTGATATTTCTGTAAATGTTTCTGCAGATTATCAAAATTCTTCTCTTATCAGAAGCACAAATGATCAAAACATTTCAGAAATACAAATATCAAGTATATCAGCACCACAATTCTCAACCTCAAATTCACAACTTCAAACTTCTAAAAATGTACATCAAATTTCTGAAATAGTTCAAGATTCTTCTGAACCAGTTCAAGATATTTCTGAACAAGTTCAAATCAATTCTGAACACGTTCAAGTCCATTTTGAACAAGTTATTCCTGTTTCTGAGCATGTACATCAAAATTATGAACTATTTCCAAATGTTCCATTTAAGGGGGAGACTTCAGATTTACATTCAGTTATCAATCATGATACTGAAACTGAAGCAATTGTTGATGATTATGATTCTCTGAACAATGTTTCATCTGTTCAACCATTGCCAAATGTGAACAAATGGACATCAAGTCATCAAGTGCATCAAATTATTGTAGATGCATCAAAAGGTGTTCAAATAAGATCTGCAACAACAGATGAGTGTCAGTATGTAAATTTCTTAAGCATCATGGAACCCAAAAAGCCATATGAAGCACTTCAAGATCCAAACGGGATTTTAGCCATGCAGGATGAGTTAAATCAATTTGAAAGAAACAAGGTCTGGAGATTGATACCAAAACCAAAAGGTAAATCTGAGAAAATCTGATTATAATCACACAACTGTTTTTTCATCCACAATATCTGTGCACAACTACTTCCAGCAGCCACATATTCTGCTTCAGCAGTAGAAGTAGACACCGAATGTTATTTCTTACTTGACCACCTCAGAAGCTTTCCACCAAGTAACTGACAGCTTCCAGTTGTACTTTTTCTGTCTATTTTTGAGTCTGCAAAATCAGAACCAGAGTACCCGATGAGATCGAAACCTAAGTCTTTGGGATACCAAAGACCCAGATTTATGGTACCCTTTAGATACCGAAAAATCCTTTTCACAGCAGCCAGATGTGATGCTTTAGGATTTGCTTGGTATCGAGCTCACAAACAAGTAGCAAACATAATATCAGGTCTACTTGCAGTAAGATAGAGAAGAGATCCTATCATGGCTCTATAATTTGTAGTATTAACAGAAACACCATCAGGATCAGAATAGAGTCTAAGAGGAGGAGCGATAGGAGTTTTCATGGTAGAGCAAGTATCAAATTGAAACTTTTTCAGAAGATCTTTAATGTATTTACTTTGATTTATGAAAATACCTTCTGGAGACTGTTTTACTTGCAAACCAAGAAAGAAAGTTAACTCCCCCATCATGCTCATTTCATTCTCTTTTTGCATGAGGGAGCTAAACTCATCACACAAGGATTCATCGGTGGCTCCAAAAATAATATCATCAACATAAATTTGAACAAGAATGATATTACCTTGTGATTTCTTGAAGAAGAGGGTGTTGTCAACCTTGCCTCGTATATACTTATTTTTAAGAAGATAGTCTGAGAGAGTATCATACCAGGCACGAGGAGCTTGCTTCAGTCCATACAGAGCTTTATCCAGCCGATACACATGATATGGATGGACTGGATCTTCAAACCCAGGTGGTTGCTTCAAATACACTTCTTCAACTAGCTCACTGCTACACTTTTGAAAGTATGAACCACAACTGTGCTGGACAGAAAAAGCACCTGTGGTAGCTGTCAACTTCTGGGTAATCGACTTATCAGTTGGACATCCAAGAAACAAAATTTTGTTTCAACATCTACTGCAGAAGCTGAGTATGTTGTTGCTGCTAGCTGTTGTTCCCAAGTCATTTGGATGAAAATCCAACTAAGAGACTACGGTCTAATCTATGATAAGATTCCCATACTCTGTGATTCTGAAAGTGCAATTGCCATTACAGAAAACCTAGTTCAGCACTCAAAAACGAAGCATATTGATGTTAGGTATCACTTTATCAAAGATCATGTAGAAAAGGGTACCATAGAAATGTATTTTGTCTCTACTGATTACCAACTGGCTGACATTTTTACAAAAGCTCTGGATGAGAAGCATTTTAATTGTTTAATCAACAAGTCGGGAATGCTAAACATGTAAAGTTTATTCTTAGAAATTATCAGAGATCTCTGATTGTCTTCTGAACTTCATCCAGAAGCACTCAGAGACCTCTGATCGCTTCTGGTCTAGGTTTTATTTTGTTGCATTTTATTCCTTTCCATCCAAGTTATATCAGAAAGGCGCCAATCCCTGAAGCAAAGAGGGCTTATCTTTCAAGGGGGAGCCTATTATGCAAAGGGAAGTATATCATTCAGAGCGGAATTTCTCACTTAAGCTGTTCAAAGTCTAACACTAGGTTAGCTGTCTTATGAATTTTTCATCCACCTAAGTTTCTTCTGAATCTTCTTATTCTGTGTTTCTATTGTCGTCAAGGTCTCTCAGAATGTCTATGATTCATTTCAAACTTATCCTAGATGATGATTCAAAATAGACATGTTTTTCAAAATATTTTTTTTATGAATCAAAATATTCCAAAAATTTAATTGAATATCTACATTTTATTAACTCTTGCCGTCAAGGTTATTTAAAATTTCTATATTCAATTTTAAATTTTTCTTATTATTTTATTTTCATGAAAAATCAAACTTTCATTTGGTTCAAATTTTTTTCTCACCAGATGACTGATTTTAAATCTAAATTAACAGATTTATATATTTCAATTTTTTCTTTAAATAATTTTCTTTAATTACTCAAGAAATTGTTTTATATTTTCTTTTTATTTACTTTTGGGATAATCAACCGATTTTAGGCCGATAACCCTTCGGTTTTCTTTTCAAAAATCGTGTCTTACTCATTACTCCTACTTTCCACGTGTCATTCTGTTAGGACCCTTAACAATCAATATAATGAAGAAAGTAGAATATGGAATTAGATCTGATAGCCAAATGTCATATGTATTGATCAAATGAAAGATATTACAATACTGTATTACAAGATTATGAAACGTTAGTTCTAACAGACTATCTAACAACTATTTATACAAGAGAGAAAATGCTAAACAGACAGTACATTTGTGACAGACATGTTCAGAAATAGTTCTGAACTTCTTCAGAACTTCTTCAGAAGCACCTTCAGAAGTATCTTCAGAAACATGTTCAGAACCTTCAGAACTTCTGAAGTTGACACTTCAGAAGTTATGCCTTAGGTGTTTTCTGACTTTCTCTGAGTTCTGAGCTTCTATCTTCAGATCTGCATATCTTCAGAACCCAGTCTCTTTTGAAGCTATTCTGATATACCTATCAATCTCCCCCTTAGCTTCAAAAGTTTAAATCATAATTCCAGAAATTAAGTATCTCTCTTACATCCTTCAGAATTAAACTTCTATACTCCAATAATAGTTCTGCAACTCTTATCATTTCTTTGGCAAGTATTTTATGCTTTTCCCAATCTTCATTAGATAAATTCCTTGGTCTTTTGTTTTGTCTTTTAACCAATCTATCTCTGATAGCCATAAGAGTTCCATTGCAGCATTTGTGAAATTCTTCAAATCTCACAAAGAGTAGTTCCTTGAAGCATTTGCATACAAAGCCAGGTGGATGCAATAATAAAGTGCTTTTCTTCAAGTTTGGAATCTCTGGTAAATTCAGATTTGGTCTGCTCAGATGAACTTGATCTCTATTAAGAACATATGCAACTTGAAAATCAGTCTTTGTAGCCCAAATGAATTCTCTGTATAGTCCATCTCTGATCACAGGAAAGGATTTTCTGAATTTGGTGATTGAGTCATGGAAAGGATAGAGACTTCTGTATACTCTGATTAAATCTCTGAGGTGCACATTCTGGAAATCAGCTTCAGAAAATGTTGATACTTCTCCATTTTGTCTTTCAACAGTGAAAAATGCATACTTGTAATTGTTCTTTGACTTCAGATATGCATTTATCACCTTGACAATCGGGCTTTCACTTCTGGCTTCAATAAGAGGAATTCTTAACTTTCTAATGATATTTGAATACCATTGTTTCCAGCCAAAGGATTTCTGAATCCAGCAATCAATGTAGTTGAACTTTTGTTCATATTCCATGAACATTTCTGGATGAAAATATTCAAGAAACATGGTAAAGTCACTTCCTTTGATTCTTTCAATCGTTGTTCTTCTTCTACGATTCTTTGGAATTGCTTGATCAACATCTTCAGGAACAGATTCAGAGATAACTTCTTTCCCTTTATCCCTTGACTCTTGAGAAAATTCTGGACTTTTATTGTTCAAGGAGAATTTCTGAATTTCTTCCAGATCTTGCTTTTTAGTATGAACTTGAAAGTCATAAGTATTGCTTAACCAGAAATCTTCTCTTCTTAGGTTGTTTATCTCCTTGTGACCACCTAAAAAACTTCTTCTGATGTTCTCTCTGAAATGAATCCTTTCTTTGATTAAGTATTTAATTTCTTCTCTGATGTTGACATCATCAACAAAAGTTTCAGAATAATTCAGAAACCAATTCAGAGAAGAGGTTGAATATTTTGGAATATCTGAAGCTAAGAAAGTTTTGTTTCCATTTATTGAATATCTGAATCCAATATCTGGGTTGGTGAAAAATCTTTTCAAAGTTGTAGTAGAGAGATTTGTAGGTTCTAAAAGATTGATCTTTGATAAGCCATGTTCCAAGGCCAACTGGAAATCATGCTTGATGATATTCCTGATATAGATGCCAAGGATTCTCCTTATTTCAAAAACCATCTCTACTTCACCTCTGGTAACACAAAATTGGAGTACATTTAGCTTGTCTTGAAGTCTGAGCTTGTAAAGATCATGCTGAGTAAATTCAGAAAGTGACCCATCTCTTCTTTCTACCCCAAATCTGTAAATTATCAAATTATCTTCAACTACTTTAGTGATACACCTGATCCTTTTGATGAGAGTAGAGTCATTTAGATTCTGAATACCATGGTTCTGAACATAAGTTCTTATCTTGGAGATTTGATCTTCTGACAAATTACCATCTACAAAATCTTCCAGAGTTGCATTTCTTAGATTACTTCTGAACATATTAACATAATTTTCTTCAGGAAACATCAAGTAATCTTCTCCATATTGAAATATATCTTCTTTTTCATAAATTTGATCCAGAATTGGTTCTTCAAGAAGAAATAAGTCAAACTTTGGAATAATGATGCAAGGACGGACTCTGACTTCAATTTTTTCAAAAAATACCATGAGTATTTCATCTGCAATCTCCATATCTCCCATGTGAGACAGATCAAAATCAACTTCAAAGCTTTCATCTGATTGATTTATAAACTTTCTTACCACAGAAAACCTTTCATCTAGGATTCTATTTTTCAGACTTTTAGGCTCATTGAAGAAGACTTGATTCCAGCAAAGATCACTCAGAATTTTCCAAAGATCTTCAGAGACCTTTTTGTAGACTTTATTTATAGATTCTTGTGGCTTCCACACTACCAAGTCTTTATAGCTTCAGAACTTTCTACCATACTAACTTCAGAAGCATCATCTTCAAAAAGAATGACATCTGAGAGATCACTAGGCTCTCCAATAACATCTTCAAACGCCAAATACTCCCTTATCATTTCTTCATTTGAATCAGGGATAAAATCAGTTTTTGTCAGAGCTTAGAAAACCTTCAGAATCAAGATCCACCTTTTCTGTTTCATATCCTTCATCTGCTTGTTCTTCAGAATCATACGAAACTTGTTTTTCTTGTTCAGCAGATAGGATATCATAAATTGCTTCAGAAACTCTTGAAGACTCCATAATTTGAACATTCTGAACACCTTCAGAAGGTCTTTCAGAAGTTTGTACTTCTACAATTTCCATGTCTTCAGGTTCTGATTCAGATACCCTTTGTCGCTTCTCCCCCTCTTGATTATCAGCAAGTTGATCATCAAGACATCTCTTTGAAGTATCTGAAATAGGTCTGCATTCAAGAATAGATAGCCTAGAGCTAAGATTAGCCTGAGAGTTCTGAATAGAAGTTAGTTGAGATAAAATCTGAGCAAGATCTTCCTTAGTTGCAAAAGAAGAAGACTCTGGCTGTGCTGTGGAAGAAGTAGCATTAGAGGACTTTAGAGAAGAAATTGAAGAAGAAACCTCAGAAAAAGCATTTAACAGTGCTTCGAAAACACTTCGCATCATTCGAAGTCCGAACTTGGTAATCGTTCAACTTAAGGATGACATCCTCCCCATGCTTTTGTAATCTATCCTCCATCACCTTTTTGGTTGAATCCGTCAATTCCAATATGTCCTTCTGAATCTTTGCAAATTCAGAAGTACAGAAATCCTTGAATTCTGAGAATTCAGAAGATGTGGGAAAAACACCAAG
Source organism: Silybum marianum (assembly GCA_036898165.1). Taxonomy (NCBI): domain Eukaryota; kingdom Viridiplantae; phylum Streptophyta; class Magnoliopsida; order Asterales; family Asteraceae; genus Silybum; species Silybum marianum. The sequence continues at coordinate 18,505,469 of CM072543.1, forward strand.
ACTAACATATGGCCTTGTTGACAATCCTTCAGAATAAGGTTGGCCTGTATGAGCCACGAAGGCATCATGAACCACATATGATTCTGTAAATGGAGCTTTTGTGATGTTCACTCCACCAGGGCTTCCATCCAATCCTTGATATCCAGAAATTGGAATATCTATGGTTGTTGAGGCAATGTGACAAACACTTTGCTTATGGACATCTGAAAGATGTGTGCTAGTGTGAATGGATGCCACATTAAGTGGTTCAGAAGGCTCAATGTTGAGTGGATTCTCAGACCTAGTGTGCTCAAAGCAGTGAAGGGGGACATATTTCCTTCATTTTCAACAAAAGGAACCTCCAAATGGGGTCCTAATGGATTATAAGCTGCTTGCCCCATATGTGTTAATGAAACATCTAACTGTTGAGAGAAAGATGAGTGGCTGGGGGGGTTAAACGAAGTTGCCATGGGCTCACTGGCTCTTTCAATATTATCCACCAAAGATTGTGGAATAATAGATAATGTGGGTGCCCGGCTTGTAACAGTTGGTTCACAGATTTGTTTGTCTTTTATCTGTGTTCTCCCCTCCTCAGTTCTTTTTCTTACTCTTCTACCCACTCTCTCATTCACATTTTTCCTCTTCACACCATGAGACTGTTCTCCCCCTTGAACAGTCTCCCCACTCTTCTTATGAATTCTAGACACCCTCACATTCTCACCACTCTGGTTGGAATCAGGGGAAGGGATCAACCGGTTCAGGTAATCCCATTGATTCTAAATACTCACTCACAATCCTATTTGGAAGTTTCACAAGTTCAATAAGATGTGATGGCAGTGGAATAACATTTGGAAATTGAGCCTTTGGGTTAGGTGATCTTAGGCTATCCATAGAGAAGATAGGAACATGTACCTCATGTGGCAGTGTAGGAACAGCGGGTTCTGCTTTCATTGCTCCTTTGATAAGAGATTGGAAGAATCGTTGAAAAGGAATGTAGTTGAGAGTGGATTTCTTTGAGATGGCAGTCTTCATTTCTTCAAAGATAAGAGAAGCATAATCATAGTGCTTATTGAAAGCAACACCATGAAAAATAATTCTCCCATTTGTTGATGCTTGATCCAGACTTGAGCTTTTCCCAGATAAACATGTATTCAGAATAGAAAACAGGCAATACCAGGTAGGAGGCAAACATTTTCTTATGAATGAGCTTAAAGCATTCAAGTGTTCAGAGTAACCCAGACTCATAAAATCTGAAATCATTTCTAAAGAAGTCGGAATAGGATCATATGAAGTTTTCCCAAGAACTTCATCTGCTTTGGATAAGTAATGAAGATTTCTTATATCATCCACAGAAACACAAACCTTTGAAGAATGAACATAGGACACTATCACATCTTCAGATTCATCTACCTCAGCATAAAACCACCACTGTTGTAGGTAAGAAGCAGGAACAGAGAATTTTCTTGAGAGAAGGGTTCTTAAGGGATGATGTTTCAGAATTTCAATCAAAATCATTTGATCCTCATTGAAATCTGTAGACTTTAAGTTTAGGGCACAGTTGTTCTTTTTGATTTCAAGTAATTTATCTGCAGGAATATACAATTTTGAGAAATCACTACCGTCAGTTGGAGTTTGAGATTCACTAGAAACAACATTTGATCCAGAAGCAACCTCTATGGGTGCCTTTTCAGTTTCCCCAAATTTACCAATTCGTAAGTTAGGGCTAGAGTTAGGGTTTGAAGGTCCGGCTTGAGAAATCACATTTGTAGCTGTATCCTGGATTGATTGATCATCATTCAGAGGAATTTCAATCTGTCCCACCATTAATTTTTGTTTTCCTGAAGATCCATTGCTACCATTGATACTTGAAGAAGTAGAAGCCAAGACATTTGAAGACGACATTGTTGATTAGAAATTGTTGATTAGAAACAGAAAGTCGAATGAGATTGATGAGTATAGAACACAGAAATCGGGAGAAAAAAAAATAAAGAAGGTGAAGAAAGAATAAATTTAGACGTTCAAATTATACGTTCTAATGACACGTGGCCAAAAAGCACTCGAGATTAGACAACTAATCATCATTTATTTTGAATAGGTGAACCGTTTAAGCGACGTGTGTTTAAGGTTTGGCCAATGAGATTAAAACACGCGGCACACGCGTAAATGAAAAAATCCAACGGAAAAAGAAGTTCTGAGAAAAAATTCAAAAACTTCAGAAGTAGGTCATAACTTCTGAGAAGAAGTTCAGAAGTTTTGAAGAAAAGAATAGTTCAGAAGAACGTCAGAACTAGAACATTTAGTTCAGAAGTAAACATTCATGTCTTTAATCATCCAAAAATCATTTAAAACTACAAACTTCTGAACAATATAAATCTTTTTTGAAAGTTCAGAAGTAGGTTTGAACAATGAAAACAATTTTATCTAAGAAGTTTGTTCAGTTTTCTTAGTGTTGGTGTGTAAGGCTGGGTTTCAACTTTATAGAAACACCTCCTTTTGAACCAAAAACAAATATGATTCTCCCCCTTGAATAATGCACATTTTAACACAAAAAGATACAAGTGTTAGAGAAATGAAAAAAAAATTGAGAATATAACCTACAAAAATAAATATTGTGGTTCATACTCACATAGACATATTCATCATGCCCAATTTACTTACCAAAAAATTAAATCGTTTTTCATCAAGTGCTTTGGTAAATAAATCAGCTAACTGATAATCTGTCTGAACAAAAAACATTTCAATATTACCTTTTTCCATATGATCTTTGATAAAATGATATCTTACATCAATGTGCTTGGTTTTTGAATGCCGAACAGGATTGGCAGTGATGGCTATGGCACTCTTTGAATCACAATACAAAGGAATCTTTTTGAAAGTGTAACCATAGTCTTTTAGTTGAATTTGCATCCAGATTACTTGTGAGCAACATATTGCAGCTGCTACATATTCAGGTTCTGCTGTAGAGGTAGAAACACAATTTTGTTTCTTTGAAGACCAGCTAACTAGTCTATCACCCAGAAACTGACATGATCCAGAAGTGCTTTTCCTGTCTAATTTGCAACCACCATGATGCCGTATCCGTAAATGCGGTTAACTCAAAATTAGAATCCTTAGAATACCAAAGTCCCAATGAAGGAGAACCTTTTAGGTATCTAAGTATTCTTTTTGCAGCTAGAAGGTGAGATTCCTTAGGATTAGCTTGATATCTGGCACAAATACATGTAGCAAACATTATATCTGGTCTACTAGCAGTTAAGTAAAGCAAACATCCAATTATGCCTCTGTACTTTTTCTGATCAACAGAATTGCCATTTAAATCAGGTTCTAGCTTAGTTGCAATGGCCATTGGAGTTTGAATACTTGAACAATCAGTCATGTCAAACTTCTTAAGTAAGTCAGAGACATACTTAGATTGATTAATGAATATGCCAGTGGGAAGTTGTTTAACTTGAAGACCAAGGAAAAATGTCAACTCTCCCATCATACTCATTTCAAATTCTGTTTGCATGATTTTCTCAAAATTTCTACAAAATTTTGGATTAGTAGAAGCAAATATAATATCATCCACATATATTTGTATTAAAATCAGATCATCACCTTTCTTTTTCAGAAATAAGGTAGTATCAACAGTACCTCTTTTGAATTTGGAATTCAGAAGAAAAGTTGTAAGAGTATCATACCATGCTCTTGGTGCTTGCTTGAGACCATATAAGGCTTTATCCAAAATATAAACATGATTTGGAAATTCTTTGCTTACAAATCCTTCTGGTTGCTCAACATAAACTTCTTCATGAAGAATACCATTCAAAAATGCACATTTAACGTCCATTTGGTAGACCTTCATGTTCTTGTGAGCAGCATAAGCAAGGAATATTCGAATTGCTTCTAGTCTAGCAACATGAGCAAATGTTTCATCATAATCAATGCCTTCTTGTTGGCAATACCCCTTTGCTACAAGCCTTGCCTTATTTCTTACAACAATACCATTTTCATCTTTTTTGTTTCTGAAGACCCATTTAGTGCCAATGATTGATTTTCCTTTAGGCTTTGGTATCAATCTCCAGACTTTGTTCCTTTCAAACTGATTTAACTCTTCTTGTATAGCTAGAATCTAGTCTGGATCCTGAAGTGCCTCATATGTCGTTTTGGGTTCTATATTGCTTAAGAAATTCACATACAGACATTCATTTGCTGTTGCAGATCTTGTTTGCACACCTTTTGATGGATCTCCAATTATTTGATGTACTGGATGATTTGATGTCCATTTGTTCACATTTGGTAGTGGTTGAACAGATGAGACATTATTCAAAGAGTCATAGTCATCAATAATTGCTTGAGTGTCAGTATCATGATTGATCAATGAATGTAAATCTGAAGTCTCCCCCTCAAAAGGAACATTATGTACATTCTTAAATCCAGAAGGAATAAATTCTGAAAGAATTGGAATTTCTGAATCGGGTTCAGAAGTTGGTTGAACTTGTTCAGAATTTATATAAATTTGTTCTGAATGAATAGGAATTGGTTCAGAAGTTGAATGTATATGTTCAGTGGTTGAATGTTCTGTATTTGAGGTTGAGAGGGGTGGAGCTGAAGTGCTTGGAGTTTGTATTTCTGAAATGTTTGAATCATTAGAACTTCTGAGAAGAGAAGGATTCTGATAATCTGCAGAAACATTTACAGAAATGTCAAATAAGTCTTTACACAATTCATCTGGATTTGTCTTTTGAGATTTAGAAAAAGATTTCTTATTGTTTTCGGAGTCCAAACTTTCAGAAACTAGGTTATGTACGAGTTCTGAACTGTTTTGTTCAGAAGTCAATGTTGGCTCATGAAATCTGACATTTGTAGTCTCAATGATCCTTTGTGTTCCCTTGATAAGGACTCTATATGCTTTAGATCTTTGAGAGTAGCCAACAAATATCCCAGCAACACCTTTTGGTGCAAATTTGTCTATATGCTGTGGAGTATCATTCTTTAGAAAACACCTGCAACCAAATTTTTTAAAATAATCAATAGAGGGTTTTCTTTGTTTTAACAATTCATAAGGAGTTTTAAGAAATTTTCTGTTAAGAATGGTTTTGTTTTGAGTAAAACATGCAGTAGCAATAGCTTCTGCCCAAAGAGACAGATGAAGTTCTGAATATTATGCAAGCATAGTTCTTGCAGCCTCTACCAAAGTTCTATTCTTTCTTTCAACTACCCCATTTTGTTGAGGAGTTCTTACAGCGGAAAAAATAATGAGAAATACCAACAGATTCTAAAAAATTCTGAAGTGTAGAATTAGTAAATTCTGTTCCATTGTCACTTCTGATCTTTTGAATTGGTAGTTGAAGAAGAACTTGAACTTTCTTCAGAAAAGGTATCAACTTTTCAGAGGTTTCAGATTTGAGTCTAAGAAATTCAATCCATGTATATCTTGTATATTCATCAACTATAACCAGGATGTATTTCTTTCCTCCCATGCTTTGTGTCTTCATTGGTCCACACAAGTCCATGTGTAACATTTCTAAAGGAGCTTTGCATGAAGATAACATTTTTAGAGGATGGGAACTTCTCTTTATTTTCCCTAGTTCACAAGCAGAGCAAAGAGTGTTCTTTTCAAATCTGATCTTGGGTAGACCTCTAACTTAGTGATGTTTGTCTAGTTCAGAAATGGCTTTGAAATTCAGATGTGACATTCTTCTATGCCAAAGCCAGCTATCATTTCTCATTGATGTAGACATGTAACATACACCTTGCAGTTGACCTGAGGCAGTAAAAGTTGCTGTGTAGATATCTCCATCTCTGTAGGCAGTTAATTCATTTTTATTTGCTGTACTCAGAACATGACAGTAATCTATGTCAAAATTCACTTTCCAATTTTTGTCACAGAATTGACTAATACTGAAAATATTATGTTTTAAACCTTCAACATAAAAAACCTTCATTACTGTCACTTCTCCCTTTTTGAATGTGCCATATCCTCTTACAAATCCCTTTGCATTATTTCTAAAACTAACTGTTCCTCCATATCTTTCATGATAATCAGTTAGGAGTTCTTTGAAAGGAGTCATGTGTCTTGAGCATCCGGAATCTAAGACCCACACATGACATATCTGCAAAAGAGATTATTGAGATTTAGGTACCCATTCCTGAATGGGTCCTTTGATATTAGTTGAAAATTTAGAAGTTCTGAACTTAGCCTTTAGATTTTTCAATTCAGAATTTGATTCAGAACTTTTAACTTTGTTTTGCTTTTTCTTTTTAATTTTATTTTTAAGCTTATTTGTCAATATAGCTGAACATTTTTGAATAGAATTTATCAAATTCTTTTTGTTAGTCTTGGAGATTATATGAAAATTATGATGACCACAAGTAATACAGTGAATATGTTTCTTTAAAGTATTAACAATCGCAGAAGACATAGAGGAGTTAATAACATTTGATTTATCAACAAAAGGCTTTTTATTCACTGTTTTAATCTTTGGTACAACACATTTTTGTAAAGCAGGAAAACTATCTAATTTGTCTGAATTTGATAGTCTCTCTCCTTTCTTTCTCCAAACTAGAGTGGACAACTCTGAAACAGACAAAAAATGAGGATTAGTATAAGAGATTCTTTTATGCTTTTTAGATTTTATCTCTGAATCAATTGAGTTAATTTTCTGAATGTTTGAAGCAGATTTTGAAGATTGACCTTGCTCAAAATTTTTAACTCTGGTGTTAAAGTCAGAAGATGTGCCAAATATAGATTTTAGTTTATCTCCTTCAGTCATAGAAGATTGTAGTTTATACACAACATTACCATCTTTGTCAATAACTTGCATCATTTGATCATCTTCATCTTCTGAGTCAGAAGCATTCATAAGTTCTGAAAATTTATTGGGAGTAATACTTTTTGCAAAAATACTTGAATCTTTTATAGTAGTAGACTCATTATCAGAATCATCAAAAAATATTTTGGAATTTTCATCAGCATCTTCTGAGGAGTCAGCTTCTGAAAATTCATCATACTTTTCTTCAGATTTTGATATATTCTCAGAAATATTTTCTGAAGTAACTTCAGAATTGAATTCAGAATTTATCTCTGAATTTATTTCTGAACAATCTTCAGATTTAATTTTTGATTCATCAGACTTTAGAGGAACTTCTTCTGAAAACAAAGTCTCTGATTTAATAAAAGGTATCCTTTCGAGCGAGAGAAAAATTCACTGGTTTAGGGATAACACCTACATTTGTTTCAATAAAAATTTTCATTTTTGAGAAATCATATAAATTTGCAGGTGCCTTTTTCAGAATTTGATTATCATTATATCCCAGACCAGCTTTAATATTATAAAATTTTGAATTCTGAGCCTGGTTTGTTAAAATATTCAGAGTTTTCTCAGTTTGTCCTCTTTTGCAATTTAAATCTTCAAGTTCTTTAATCTTCTTGTACAGATCAATTCTTTCTTGATTCAGAAAGTTCATTTTAACACTTAAGATCTCTTTTTCAGATTTCTCATTAACTATCTCTTTTTGTAAATTGTCCAATTTTTCTTTTAAAGAAACTTTTTCTTCAGAAATCTTTTCAAGATTTTGTTCAGCTTCTTGACAATTTTCTTTATAGATCTGACTTTCAGCTCTAAATTGATTCACTAACATTCTTTCACCCTTGATTCTGTTCCTTAATATTTCAAATTCAGAAAACATGTTTTGAACTTGAATTTTTGTTGTTCAGAATCATGGTTATGTTCAGAATTTAATTTAGAATTTAGTTTAGAGGAGAAATTATTTCCAGACTTTGATTCAGAAGATGAAGATAATACCTCTGTGTCAGCTTGTTGTTTTTCTTTAGAATCCATCTGACATGTGTAGCAGTTTGTTGCATAGTGTGCCACTTCTTCATCTTCTTCTCCATCACTCCAATTCAACCGGTCTTCCTCATACTTGGTAATTAGAGCAGGGTTGATTTCTTTCTTCTTTGCTAATGCATGCTTCTTCTCATAGTAACCTGAGTTTTTTACTTTAGGCATCTTGCACTGTCTTGCATAGTGCCCGGGTTTGCCACAATTGAAGCATCTTCTTTGGTTCGATTGTTTCAGTTTGACCAGTTTCTTGACCTTTCTTAGGTCCAGTTTCAATTCTTGCTTTGTTCTGATATTTTTGATTATATCTATGTGTGAACTGTCTTGACAAGAATGCAATATTATCATAAATTCTCTTGAGTTCTTCATCCGATTCATCACCATCACAAACCTTAACCTCAGGAATATCAACAGTCTTCTTTGTTGACATGGTCATAGAATTGTTAAACTTCTTGCTTAACAGAGCAACTTCATTTGCCTTTTTCTGTTCATGTTGTCTAACTTTGATTTTATCTTCTTGTTGAAATAAAATCCCATAGAGATCATGAATTGTCTTTCTAGAAAGATTTCTAGTGACCATGTTGTCAGAGAAGCTTGACCATTCAGTACCCAGATTATTCAGAAATTTATTGTTAATTTCAGAATTTGATTTCTGAACTCCATTTCTCCTTAGATCGTTCAGAATGTTATTGAATCTATTATATGTATCAGTAATAGATTCATTATCTTTGTATCTGAAATTTTCATAAGTACCTACACAGATGTTTAGCCTTTGTGCCTGTGCTTTGGTACTCCCGCATTTGAGCCTCTACTTCATCCCACATGGCTTTGGCTGATGAAAGACTATCAACCCTATTAAAAATTTCATTAGGAATTGCCATTGTGAGCAGAGTTAAAGCTCTTTTGTCAACTTTGACTTGGGCTTTCTCTGTTGCATTGTACATCCCTGGACTCTTTTTAATTCTTGAAGCAGGGATCTCAGGAGTGGATTCAGTTCTTGGAGCTATTTGGAATTTCAACAAATACCTCTAGTGGACCATTTGTAATAGATTGCATTAAAGCTTCATCTATGTTATCCAAGAATTGTATCATTCTAATTCTCCATTGATGATATTCCCCTAAGAAGAGAGTTGGTGGTTTCGTTTCAGATCCGATTGAGACTATTTCTTTAGACATCTTTGATTGTTAGAAGATCGAGAATTCACTTGTATTGAATTTGAATTTTGTAGATCAAGAAGAACCATCGGATACGACAACAAATCTTCTTCAAGAACAGATGAATTGGCTCTGATACCAATTGTTAGGACCCTTAACAATCAATATAATGAAGAAAGTAGAATATGGAATTAGAACTGATAGCCAAATGTCATATGTATTGATCAAATGAAAGATATTACAATACTGTATTACAAGATTATGAAACGTTAGTTCTAACAGACTATCTAACAACTATTTATACAAGAGAGAAAATGCTAAACAGACAGTACATTTGTGACAGACATGTTCAGAAATAGTTCTGAACTTCTTCAGAACTTCTTCAGAAGCACCTTCAGAAGTATCTTCAGAAACATGTTCAGAACCTTCAGAACTTCTGAAGTTGACACTTCAGAAGTTATGCCTTAGGTGTTTTCTGACTTTCTCTGAGTTCTGAGCTTCTATCTTCAGATCTGCATATCTTCAGAACCCAGTCTCTTTTGAAGCTATTCTGATATACCTATCACATTCATTGTGTGACTGCATGTATCCACGCTTGCGTGCTTACATCATCTTTCCTGAACCGTTTGCTTCTACTCCCAACACATAAACCCCTTCCAATTCCAAATCAGTCTCATATAAAATCCCCAAATTTCAGATACCCATCTTCTTCCTCTACACTGTTACTGCTCACACTCTCTTACTCACGAACTTGCTTGCAATTCTCATCAACTCTCATCAATGGCTTCTCATCTTGCAAATCCAGCTCTTAACGATGACGAAGGACGTCTCGTTGATTCTAGTGCCGATAGTGCTCCGTTCGTCAAGCTGCCATTGAAAGCAAACAATGTGCAGGTTCTTCTTGATCCTAATACCTACCAGTCCGAATTCAGAATCATGGTTGAATTTCTCCAACAACATGTACTTAACCGAGCCCTAACTCTGACAAACCCAAATGTTCCTGAAATTTACGTTCAAGAAGTGTGGCAATCGATGTACATTCATGATGATGAGACCTTGCTCGGAAATTTCAGTCACCCTGATCAACCTGATACTGCTGTGGAAATACCTATTACAAAGAAGAAATTAGCCAGGTATTTTCATTTATCCCCTTCACAGGTACTACTTGATGGTGAATTTGTGCCAAATCCAGCCCTAGAATCCAACCCATCCGCTGAAGCATTGTTATCTTTCATTCTCTTTCTTGGTTACAATGAACCCATAAGCAAACTATCTGAATTCAAGAGAAAACAGTTACCCCCAATGTGGAATCTCCTCGTTTCTATCCTGAACAAGAGTCTCAGTTGTAAAATTGGGTCTCTCGATCAAGCAAGCAGGAACATTCTGACCATAATGTATGGCATGTCTTTTAATCGCCCCTTGGACTATGCAAGCCTAATTTTTCAAGAGATTAAAGCTGTTGTACACACTAAGGTAACCTATCAAACCCAAGGAAAATCTCTTCCAGCTTTGATGTTTCCAAGATTTCTATCCCTGGTTACCTATCCTGCAATTGGTGCACTCAAGGCTCCATTAGTTCAACCATTTTGCAAAATTGCTTCAATGAGCACTCATCGTCCAACCATCGACCGCAACGGCTATCCCTCTCCCAGAGAGATTTTAAGGTACATGCTAAACCTAATTCCATCTAGCTCTTCTTATCTTCAATCATATAGGAGCTCTATGACTTTCTCAGAACAGAGAATTTCTACCCCAGAGCACTTAGAGCCAGTTCTAGAAAGTGAGGGGTCAAGTGAAAATGAGGCTGAAAATAATTTGAGTGAACATCCGAGTGGTTCTACCCATGCTGACCTCTTGTTAAAAGAAGGTACTGAAGATGTCCATCGTGACACAATTGAGCGAATCTCACCTACATCCCAAAGGGTAACTTCATTATCTGAGGTAGATGTCAACCCATCTACTTTCATTGACCAAGGACAACCCAGTCCAAACCACCCAGAATCCATCCGATCAGAGGATAATTCTTCATCCTCTGCATCAAGCACAACCGGGGAAACCTCTTCATCATTCTCTCAACAGAATTATGATGCACATATAAGCGTTCATTTGCCCCAGAACTCGCCACTTTCCCCACACAATGTTGATGTCTCTGTGACCAACAAAGATTTAGGCATCTCAGAAGATAAGTCCATATCTTCTGATAGTTTAGAGGCTCATGGAATCCCATCAGAGGGGTTACAGCCACAAGATGCACCACTTACCAGAGTGTTTACACTCCATCAAGGTAAGCACATTGTCTTCAACACCTCATCCTCTGATGATGAGGATTTTGTTGAGACAACCAGAACAACCGAAGAGGTGCCTGTTAATAACAGCCCTCGAAGACAGGTTGGAAGTCCCTCCACACTCAACGTCAAAACAGGTGTGAATGAGCGCGAGAGTAAAGGGGCTCCATGTGTTGGAGATACACCGGTTACCCATTCTGAATATGTCACCAATGCAGCGTTGCAGGCATTTGGTGATCAAATTCAGAGATCTGTGGAGGATCTAAAACTTTCTCTGGACTCTTACAATGCCATTCTTCTGGCTATTCAGAACGAACAAAAACAGCAAGCACAAACTCTGGAAGCCCTCAAAGAACTCATTTCTACAACTGCTCCTTCACATCAGAGCCAAGCTTCTGATCATTATTCTTCTCTTCATAAAGGAATCCAGCTTAATTATGAGGCTATTTTCTGCATACCTGAGACAATTCCAACTACAGAAGTCACAATCTCTGTTGATGAATATAGTTCCTTAGTGGCCGACCTTCACAAAATAATCAAGGCTATTCATCCCTCTACAGACACTTCTGAGTCTTCTCTGGTAAAGAAATCTGATATGGCTGTCTTTCAGAAGGCAATGCTTGAACGCATTAATTCTCTCTCCTCCAAGTATGTTTCCAAAACAACTGCATGCACTTCAAATGTGGATTTAAAGCTATCATCTATGGAAACCTCTCTGTCTCGGCTTACAGGTCTGGTAAGTTCTCTTTCTAATTCTTTTAATGAAAAGAAAAAGGCCAAGGAGGAGCGTGCTTGCAGAAAAGCAGAACTTAAACGCAAAAGGTCTGAGGATCAGGACCCTGATTCTCAGAAGGGGGAGAAAGCTCCAGAATCCAAGAAAGTCAAACCCACTACCAATACTGAAAGCTCAAATCCAGATCCAATGCCATCTCCATCTACTTCTGACAAACACCCCTCATCCTCCAAGCAGCAAACTCCAGCTCAAACTTCACACACACAAACCCCTCTGACTCCAACTCCATTAGCAACTCACTCTGGGCCTTTTCCAAAAGATCCAGAAATAGCTAAATTCATTCTTGAGGTAGTCGGAAACACAAGACAAACACCATACTCCTTCTCAACTCAAGCTGCAATAGCCAAAGAAAAGGAAGCCAGAGCCAGAGCTGAGGCAGCAAAGGCTAAAGTTGAAGCTCTGAACAAACGAAGAGAAGAAGAACGAATTGAGGCTGAAATCAGAGCGAAAGCTGAAGCAGAAAAAGCCTCCGCTTCTTGAATTGAAGCTGAGATCAGAGCAAAAGCTGAAGCAGAAAAAGCCTCTGCAGAAGCATCAAGAGTCCAAGCAGAAATGGAAAGAGAAAGAGCTGCAGCTGCAAAAGTAAATGCTGAAGGATCATCAAGTCGAGCAGCAGAGAATAGACAAAAACTGCAGAGACTTGGAAGAATTGATCTTCCAATTCTGGAAATTACAAAAAAGTACATATATGCTCCTATAGACCAGAAGATCTATCTCATGTTGCCCAACTTCTCAAATGCCTACAATGTAAGTGATGCTATTAAAGACAAATTCATGGCACACAGACAAGCGAGAAAGGACGTTCATACCTCTGTACCTATCAAACGAATCTCTGCAATAAAACATTCACCATTTGAAGATACAGAAATATGGTACACAATTTATGAGGTTATCAGAGAAGATAATAAGACTTATTACTTCTGTGATAATGATCTATGGTCCATCTTTCCCTCTGATCTTATCTTTCTGGAGAAATTCATGAAGGCTCAAATGACGAAAAGAAGTGATGATCAAGATCAAATTGCTTATTCTCGAATCATTCAATGCATGAAGTCCTACATCCGGTACAAGAGACAGGTTGATTTTCAAATAGGAATCAACTACAATGTTGATAACCTAGCTATCTCTGCACCCAATGAAGATCTAGAAGGCATCAACAACATGAGAATCGGCAAAGTGCTTATAGACCCAGAGGAAGGGGTAATTTTCAGAAGGCCAGACAAAAATAGCTTCTTCAGAATCAAAGAAGCACACAAATACTCATCGGAGGTCATTTACATTGCAAAAAGCTTCATTTCTGTTGATAGTAACAATCACAATCCAGAGGTTATTGAGAAGATGATCAAAAGGCTTTCAACTTTATTATCAATCAGAGAGATCATAAATAAGATTGGAAAGATTGTATCTGAGGTCGCTCCTTTTTTAACAGACTTCATTCTTCTGGTTGCATACTTAGGCGGAGATTGTTACACTTTTGAATGTATGAACCACAAGATGAAGAATATGACGTGGCACATACATCAAGGATGTCTACCTTTTGCAATCGACTAGTTTGTTACACGCTCCTATCTCTCACACGTGTCAGTTTGTAATAGGTTAAAATGTTGACTTTTACTTTATTCTATTTGTATAAATAGATCTTTTCTCTATTGTAAAAGTTGTCGATTAAAATCGTTATATTGAAGAACATACTGTGCGTCATTCCATGTATCTGTCATCATCATTCAGGTTATAATACATTGTTAATCTGTTCCTCAATCTTTGATCGATTCTTATTACTGTTGATTAATCGATATAAATTGCTTCCGCTTATACTCTGTTTATGAATCAATCGATTAATCTGTGAAGAAGAGAACCTAGAACCAACATTCACCATTCAAGAAGGCACTTTTGACATCCATTTGGAATACCCAAAAATTCTTGTAAGCTGCATGGGCAAGAAATATTCGCATAGCTTCCAATCTGGCAACAGGAGCAAAAGTTTCATCATAATCAATTCCTTCCTCTTGCCGATATCCTTGAGCAACCAACCTTTCTTTGTTTCTTATGACAGTTCCTTCTTCATCCATCTTGTTGCGGAACACCCACTTTGTTCCAATAATGGTTTTGTTAGATGGACGAGGAACTAACTTCCAGACTTTGTTTCTCTCAAATTCTGAGAGTTCTTCTTGCATGGCAATTACCCAGCTAGGATCAGCTAGGGCTTCATTTATCAGCTTAGGCTCAACAATAGAAACAAAGTTGACGTATAAGCACAGATTGCTTATGCCTCTTCTTGTTTTTACACCAACTTGTGGATCACCTATGATTTGATCTATTGGATGATCCATGGTCCACTTTAGTGTAGGAGGCAAGGGAGGAGGTAGAGAAGAGGATGAGGTAGGAATTTGAGATGGTGAGGGTAGGTTAGTGGGAGATATGGTGTTTTGGTGGGTAAGCTCTCCTATAGAGTTAGTTTCAGGAGGTGGAGAAGAAAGAGAGGGTTCTGAAGATAAGGTGGTGTTTATGGGAGGCTGAGAAGGGTTGTTATCTTGTTGATCTGAAGGATTGGGTTGAGAGGAAGATGAAATTTCACCAACACATGAGTTTATCCATAGATTTAGTTCTTCTTCATTACAAGATAATGAAGATGTTTCAAACTCATGCATTGTCTTCTTAGGTGATTTTACTCATCTATGGATAAAAAAATTTTTACTCATCTCACAAAGTTGGTGTAACATACTCTATAAAAAAAAATTTAGAAAAAAAGAGATTTTGTTGTCTATTTTATTCAAATAGATTCTTCATACTGTTTGAAATAGAGAAAGAGAACTAGAAAAAATAAAGATTTTAACAATTTTACTCTCCAACAGCTATGCTATACCTTATGTTATAATAGAGAAATGGATAGAAAGAGACAAAAAATCTCTAAATTTAGAAAATCTCTAAATGGAGAGAGAAATAATTATTTAATAATTTCCTACCAATCATACCCTTCTTTTTCTTGGGATATTGAATATTTTGTTAATATATTTTATGGTAGAATTGCTAAAATAAAATAACTGTTGGAGATGGACGTAATATTTTTTAGGGATTTTAATTTTTCATATGCTATTTTAAATTTTTTTTATCATAACCGATGGAGATGCTCTACAACCTTATGATTTTAAACCATTTCAACCAATAAAATTATAAAGTTTATGTAAAGTTTTTTTTAAGAGTGTATTAAAATATATGATAAAATCATATACTATTTTAATAATATAATTAATGTTAAAATATCTAAATAGAGAATTCGTAACGTTTTCTTTATGGACATGTATGTATGCATATCTTGGTGTATGTATGATTGTGTACAACGCCCCAATTGCAAATAAAAATCTTTGATATTTTGAAGACATAAAAGCTAGCTATTTCATACATTATTCACAATGAATAATCCTAAAATATTAATGAATAGTAAACCCTCAAATGTCACATTTTCACTATTCATCATATTTTGTCATTAAAATCTATCTCAATATTCATCATGAATACTTGGTTCCCATGTGCACAAAATTTTACGATTCTCAAAGTCCAAACAACTAGGCAAAGACAGCAAAAGAATTATGAAGCTCCGGCGACGCCTGGAAGATCCAAGATAATGAAGATCCAAACAACTAGTCCAAACTACTGGAAGATCTCAACTTTATTATTATGAGAAAATAACCAAAATGGGCTAACAAAGTTGAGAAAAAGGCCAAAATTGAGAAATTGAACTTCAAATCTCACATTTTTGGGCCTAAATTGCTTGTTTTTAAAAAAAAAAAGAGGGTTGGAGTGGGCCCATGCTTATGGCCGGCCTCCCAACCCTATTTCTCATATAAAAAGCAAAAAATTTCCCTTTTCCCTCATTTCACAAAATCAAATTCAAAGATCCTCCTCTCTCTCTAAAAATCAAAGGACACATTCATCTTTCCTCTCCCTCCTCTTTCTCTTTAAACTCCAGCCAAAATCCATCCATTCTTCATCAAAAATCAAGATTTGTGAAGGAAATCAAGGATCAAAACACAATCAAAACAAGGTAACAACACTATCTTCATCTTTTTCTTGCCATTTTGGGTGAAAAACCCACTTTTCTTACATTTTTCTTAGCCATTTCTTCTATTATCCTAAATTTCTGAGTTTGTGGAGAGATTATAAACCAAAACATGTAAAAACGTTTATACAATGATGATAATCTATGATCCACACAATAAAACTCAAGAAAGTAGGTGAAAAACATGATTTTATGTGTTTTTGAGTAAAAATGGTGATTTTTGGTGCTGACAGATTTGTTGCATGTGCATAAAGCGTCCATTTCTTGCAAATAATATGTTCAAATATCATGAATCTTCTTTCTAGAAGTTTATTTAGTGAGTTGGGGTTCTAATCCAAGTGGTCTCACTCAAAAACATTGAGTTTTGACCCCCCAAATTCTCATAACAAGATGCATGTGCATCTGCAGTTCAACAGTAGGTAAACCCTACTTTGAACGACCATAACTATTTGAATATTCTTCCAAATCACTTGATTCGTCTTCTGGAAGTTAATTTAATGTGTTACCTTTCATATGCCACTGATTTCATTAAAAAATATGGGGATTTGAGGTTCCAACTAATTGAAACAAAATGAGTGTGCAAACTGTCAACCAATGACAGATTTGTGCATGCATGTTCAAATGGCCATATTTCTTTCTAAACTCTACTTTGTGTGTTAGTATCTCCTTTGTTATTTTTCTTTAATGCATGATTCTTCTTCTAAAACTTTATTTTATGAGTTAGGGATTCATATGAATCCAGTTTCATACAAAAGTATGAAGTTTTGAGGCATTAACCAATTTATTAAAGTTAAGTGTGCAATTTGTCAGCTAATAACAGAATTGTGCATGCAACTTTGTAGTGCCATATCTCCTTCATAACTTCTTCAAAATCAGTGATTCTTATCTCAAAAGTTTCCCTTCTGAGTTATGATTCCAATCTAACGGGAAATTGTAGAAAACATTGAGTAGAACTCCTCAAATGAATGATTTTCTAACATGGTGTAATCTGCCATGCCAGTTGTGACCCTTTGCATTGCATAAATTATTTGAATCATTTTTACATATCCAAAATGCATCAAATTCGGTTACAATCACCATAACCCAGTACTATATCACATATAAAAAATTGGATGCTATGTCATTTTGGAAGTCTCTACATTTTGATCATTTTGAGTACTATAAGTTTCTGTCCAGAAGTGAAATTCTGGAATTTCTTGATTTTAACAATTATTGATCATTTGATGGTTTATAACACAACTTACGGTATAAATTACTATATTAACGAGCATAGCTGCATTTTGTATAATTGGACTATAGACAATCAAGTTGGACACATGTAGACATTTATAAGCTTAAGGTTTACTCACCTCCATAAGTAGTTTTAGACCATAAGTGAAGGTTTTGAGCATTTTCTCTTTGTTAGGGAATCGTTAGGCCTTTGGGTGGGATCGGATCGTGCTTCGGAGTAGCGGAGCTTTGCACAAAGGTGAGTATTCACGGCCCCTCTTTTAAATGTTTATTGCGTTTTGGGGTGTAAAGCATGTCGATTTAAAAGAAAGTGAATTGATTTATATGATTGAATGAAAATTATATAAATTGTTATGATGAGCAAATTGATAATTTACAAATGATATGTTGAGTTATGTGAAGTCCCTGTGTTACACTACTATTTAACTCTGTTTATTTGAGCCGATGATATTTGTGGATAGCGCTATTTGGTTGACATACCCACCTAACTGGCAAGTAGGGGTGCACTTTATCAATTAAGAATGCTCTACACATGTAGACTTTAGGTCCACCGCTGAGGTAGTTCGTGGGGCGTAGAATGTCGTTTAGGCTTAGTAGTGGCTCAATAATTAAATATCATGTGTAAAAGTAATTTGCATATTTGCTCATAAAAATTGAAATGTTTAATATTGATGCGAACTTCTGCTTCGCTATTTCTATACCTTGCATATAAAATGTTTTGTGCATATGAAAAACCTGTGAACTCACCAACTCTTTGTAGTTGACACTTTGTTCTAACATGCTTTACAGAAAGATAAGAAGGTAACCGATCCAGCTTAGTTTATTTTTGTGGAACACCAATCAAGATTTTATATGTATCTTTTTAGTTTGATTTAATTTGTTTGTTAAGACAAAGTTATCGAATTATAAACTTTTAAACTGTAAACGTTGATGTTTTATTTATGAATGTATGGTTGGTGTTTATATTCCTACTGCTGTGAACTTGAACTGTCTTACCCCGTGTTTCCGCTTTAGCGGGGTGTGACAGACTTGGTATCAGAGCCTTAGGTTATAGAGAACACCGGTTTTCTAATAAAAACCATGTACTATAACCAAAATTTTATTTTCTTAGATGAAGTTAAAAATTTACAAACCTACTACTAGTATAACTACAATAAGCATCGTTCTAGCATATTATAATTAGGCAAAGCCTGATCACCTATGTCTAAATATGGTATGAGTAAGAAGGGACTTGGACTAGTTATACTAAAAATTAGCATAGATCGTGAAAACTTCTTATTTCAAATCAAAAAAATGCGTGAGTTCGCATGAGTATTATAAGATGTTTCTAACCTTTATAAAATCGTTCTTTTTTTTTATTTCCACAGTATCATGTCATCGTCCGAAAATTCCCCAGATGAGTCTGGTTATGTCACTGGTCGAGTTAGGAGGACTGACCCGACCCACGAAGAATACGACCCTTCCGAGCACAGTCACGACGAGGATACTGCTGATTCCTCTGCTCGATCACTTCCTACTATGCCTGTACCTTCACCTACTGGCGAGGGTACATCGCGAGGACCAAGGACAATCAGAACCGCTCGAAAGCGCGTTCTCCCTGTCAGAAGAGTAACTTTCACGGTTCCTTCCGTACCTTCGGAAGAACCATCCCAATCGCGATCCAGGTCGCGAAGTGTGACTCCTCCTCCACCCGCAGTTGGAGTACCTGTGCCCCGGCCACAAGGAATGACCGCAGCAGAAAACTACTGGGTCACGGGTATGGCCAACGAGGTACATACTCATCGGCTGATGTTGGACCATTATCGGCAATCCATAGACGACATCATAATGGTTTTGCACACACATGACGAGTTTACGAATAGAGTCATGGAGGTTGCCCTTGAGGCTAGGTTGGCGGTTCGGAGGATGCACACTTACCTAGAGTGGGTGATAGGAGCTCTGGTGATCTTATTAGGAATATTGATTTGGTTGGTGATGCATTAGTAAACCTGTTCAGGCAAAGCTTTTGGATTAAAAACACTTTTATTTCGGTCTTGTTTATTTTAAGTTGTAAACAATTTGCTATCTTTTGGGATTTGTATTTTGAAACTTGTGATGAATGCTATGTGTTATGCTTATGAAAGATATCCATGTTTCATTGTATATTTCTTGATTTTATGTCTAGTTGATTGATATTAGACGTACAATATATTATAAGCTTGAGCTTAGTAAATAGAATTAGATCGGAATTAGTAATAGAAATCTGATCGAAACTCAATTTGAAAAATTGTGTTTTAGATCAATGCCTCCAAGAAGACAAAATCCCGATGTTGCACGATTGGAATACGAACAGCTCATGGCAGCGCTACCAGGTATTGTTAGCCAAGTAGCAGCTGGTTTAAACGCAAATCAAAATAACAACCAGGGATCTGGAGACAGGGGATGTACGTATAAATCTTTTAGGAGTTGTAATCCTAAATAATTCCACGGAACCGAAAGAGCTGTCGGTTTATTAGCCTCGATTGAGAGTATGGATTCCGTCCTCCACATCAGCAAATGCACGGAAGGAAACAAAGTAGAGTTTGCTACTTGTTTATTGCAAGGGAGAGCATTGACATGGTGGAACACTCAAGTGCAAACTAGAGGTCGGGAAGCAACAAACAGTCTTACATGGGAAGATTTCAAAAGAATGCTGAAGGAAGAATATTGCCCAAGGAGTGAAATTCAGAAGCTGGAAGCAAAGTTGTGGAATCACGAGATGAAAGGGAATGATATAGACTCTTATACTGCCCGTTTTCATGAGCTGGCGAAAATGGTACCTGAAGGAGATGTTAGATATGTTTGGGGTTTATCTCCTGTAATACGAGGAGATGTTACTTCGGCAGACCCGAAAACCCTACAGCAAGCGGTGAGTTCGGCAACCAGATTGACCAATAACGCTAGTCATTCTGGATTGTTTAGAACAGACAAGGCATTAGGAAAAAGGAAGATGGATGAACCTGCAAGGAGACAGTTTGGAAAGAGGACGGGCAAGGATCAAAGAACATCAGGAAATTATGGTATTCAGGCATCGGCAATGGAGAAAGGAAAAGGGTCGTACCCGAAATGTGATAAATGTAATAATCATCATCAGGGAAGATGCATTACTTGTCTCAAGTGTAATAGGAAAGGCCATGTTGCAAAGGATTGTCGAATGGGTGAGAAGCGGGTGTGTTATGAATGTGGAAGCCCGGATCACTTCAGGAATAAATGTCCAAAAAGGAATTGGAGGTCAGATGCCAGGCAAGCGCAATCAACAAACCAAGGAAACCAAGAAGGACTGGCCAGAGGTCGAGTGTTCGAGATTGGAGCTGAAGAAGCAAGGCAGAATCCAGATGTCGTTACAGGTACGTTTCTCCTGAATAATCATGATGCATCTATACTATTTGATTCTGGAGCAGATAGGAGTTTTGTGTCATTAGATTTTTGACCAAAGATAAATCTAAGGCCTCAAAAGTTGAAAGAATCATACGTAATTGAAAGAATCATACGTATAGGGTCAATGATGTAATAATGAACTGCACTGTAAATTTGGCTAGTAGGGATTTCCGTATAGATTTAATCCCGATTAAACTAGGAAGTTTTGACGTGGTTGTGGGCATGGATTGGTTATCCAAAAACCGAGCCGAAATTTGTTGCTCCGAAAAGATCGTACGAATTCCGTTACCTGAAGGGGGAAAACTCGAAGTACACGGAGAGAAACCCAGGAGGGGTATTAAAGTAGTGACATGTATGAAGATGCGAAAGTTTTTGAGAAAGGATTGCATTGCTTTTCTAGCTCACATCAAGGATAAGAAGGATGAAGAAAAACGCATTCAAGATATTCATATAGTTCAGAATTTTCCTGAGGTATTCCCGGACGAATTGCCTGGAGTACCCCCACCAAGACAAGTGGGGTTTCACATAGAATTAATTCCTGGAGCCGCGCCAGTCGCGAAAGCACCATATCGATTAGCACCATCAGAGATGCAAGAGCTGTCGGAACAACTTCAGGAATTACTCGACAAAGGATTTACCAGGCCTAGCTATTCACCTTGGAGAGCCCCAATTTTATTTGTTAAGAAGAAAGATGGATCTTTTCGAATGTGTATCGATTATAGGGAACTCAACAAGTTGACAATTAAGAACCGATACCCCCTTCCCCGGATTGATGATCTGTTTGACAAACTTCAAGGTGCAACGTACTTCTCGAAGATCGATCTTAGATCTGGATATCATCAAATGAGAGTGCGAGAAGAAGATATCCCCAAGACGGCCTTTAGGACTCGATACGGTCACTACGAGTTCCTAGTCATGCCATTTGGTCTAACAAACGCACCGGCAGTCTTTATGGATTTGATGAATAGAGTATGTCGACCATACCTAGACAAATTCGTGATCGTGTTTATAGATGATATACTCATTTATTCTCGGGACAAAAAGGAGCATGAGCAACATTTGAAGTTGATATTGGAATTGCTCAGAAACGAAAGGTTGTACGCGAAATTCTCTAAATGTGAATTCTGGATTCGTGAGGTACACTTTCTTGGCCATGTGGTGAATGAAAAGGGAATCCAAGTTGATCCAGCTAAGATTGAGGCCATTAAGAAATGGGAAGCCCCGAAGACACCGACCGAGATCCGCCAATTTCTGGGATTGGCAGGTTATTACCGGCGATTTATCGAGAATTTCTCTAAGATCGTGCAACCACTAACAACTCTAACACAAAAAGATAAAAAGTTTATTTGGGGAGAGAAACAAGAAGAAGCCTTCCAGACACTCAAACACAAGTTATGCAACGCACCGATTCTAGCTATACCCGAAGGAGTAGATAACTTTGTAGTCTACTGTGATGCTTCACATCAGGGAATGGGCTGCGTGTTAATGCAAAAAGACAAGGTTATTGCATACGCATCAAGACAACTGAAGATTCACGAGAAGAATTATACTAGTCATTATTTGGAGCTATGAGCGGTGGTGTTCGCACTCAAGATCTGGAGACATTATCTCTACGGTACTAAGTGTACTATATTCACAGATCACAAGAGCCTTCAACATATTCTTGACCAGAAAATGTTAAACATGAGGCAAAGAAGATGGGTTGAACTACTTAGTGACTATGACTGTGAAATAAAGTACCATCCAGGCAAAGCTAATGTGGTAGCCGACGCGTTAAGCCGAAAGGAAAGAGTAAAACCAACAAAAGCACGTGCTATGGGAATGATGGTCCAGACGAGTTTAAAAACTCAAATACTGGAAGCACAAGGAGACGCTTTGAAAGAAGAGAATTTGAAGAATGAAACCTTGCAGCACCTAGAGAAGGAATTTGAAATGCAGATAGATGGGGTACATTACTTTAAGAATAAGGTATGGGTACCGAAAGTTGGTGATCTACGATCAATCATTTTGGACGAAGCCCATCGATCCAGATATTCGATTCACCCAGGGGCAGATAAAATGTATAAGGATTTGAAGGAGTATTATTGGTGGCCGGGAATGAAGAAAGATATTGCCGTGTTAGTAAGCAAGTGCCTGACTTGTGCTAAGGTAAAGGCCGAACATCAGAAACCATCTGGTTTACTTCAACAACCCGAAATACCACAATGGAAATGGGAGCAAATAACAATGGATTTTGTGACTAAGCTACCTAGAACTGGAAAGGGGCACGATGCTATATGGGTTATAGTAGATCGACTTACCAAATCGGCTCATTTCATTCCCATTCGCGAGGATTTCAGCATGGAAAGGCGTGCGCAAATCTACATTAATGAAATAGTTACACGTCATGGTGTGCCTATTTCGATTATTTCGGACAGAGATACACGATTTACATCGCGATTTTGGCAATCTCTTCAAAAGGCTTTGGGTACGCGTTTAGATTATAGCACTGCCTATCATCCTCAAACAGATGGTCAATTGGAAAGAACTATTCAAACGTTAGAGGATATGCTGCGTGCATGTGCAATAGATTTTGGTGGGAGTTGGGATACCCACCTGCCACTAGTTGAATTCTCTTATAACAACAGTTATCACACCAGCATACAATGTGCACCATACGAAGCCCTATACGGACGTAAGTGCAGATCACCGCTTAGCTGGGTAGAAATCGGAGATAGACAGTTGACAACGCCCGATATTATTCAGGAAACCACTGATAAGATCTCAACCATCCAAGAAAGACTCAAGATAGCAAGAGATCATTAGAAGAGTTATGCGGATAATCGGAGAAAGCCGTTGGAGTTTCAAGTGGGAGATAAAGTGCTGTTAATAGTATCCCCATGGAAGGGACTGGTACGCTTCAGGAAGAGAGGCAAGCTGGGTCCAAGATACATTGGTCCATTCGAAATACTTGAAAGAATCGGACCAGTGGCGTACAAGTTGAAGTTACCATCGAATCTAAGCGCCATCCACGACACATTTCATATGTCGAATCTAAAGAAATGCCTAGCAGATGAAACGTTGATGTTACCCCTAGACGACGTTGAGATTAATGATCGGTTAAACTTCGTTGAAGAACCAGTTGAGGCATTGGACCGAGAAGTTAAACAGTTAAGGCGCAGTAAAATCCCTATTATTAAAGTCCGTTGGAATGCGAAACATGGTCCAGAATATACCTGGGAACGTGAAGATTTGATGAAGCAAAAGTATCCCAGCTTATTCACGAACACCTCGGAGAAGGCCACTTCTTAAATTTCGGGACGAAATTTCTTTAATGGGGGAAGGCTGTGACAACTGTCAAAATTCGAGCTTTCAGGTTAGTTTCTATTAAGTTTATTAGTGTTTATATAGTTTAATTTTAAGAATAGAAGTTAGTTGGTTTAGCATGGCCGAAAAATCCCTAGCATTTGCGGTAGTCGCTTAAAATGTCCGGTTACGACCCGTAACTGTCTGAAACGTCCAATACAGTGCCAAATGCTCTAACTTATACCTAATTTATATAAAATATATATTTTTAGTATTTTTATTATAAAACTTTTATTGTAATTAGAAAATAACCAAAATGGGCTAATAAAGTTGAGAAAAAGGTCAAAATTGAGAAATTGGACTTCAAATCTCACATTTTTGGGCCTAAATTGCTTGTTTTTTTAAAAAAAAGAGGGTTGGAGTGGGCCCATGCTTATGGCCGTCCTCCCCACCCTATTTCTCATATAAAAAGCAAAAAATTTCCCTTTTCCCTCATTTCACAAAATCAAATTCAAATATCCTCCTCTCTCTCTCTAAAAATCAAAGGACACATTCATCTTTCCTCTCCCTCCTCTTTGTCTTTAAACTCCAGCCAAAATCCATCCATTCTTCATCAAAAATCAAGATTTGTGAAGGAAATCAAGGATCAAAACACAATCAAAACAAGGTAACAACACTATCTTCATCTTTTTCTTGCAATTTTGGGTGAAAAACCCATTTTTCTTACATTTTTCTTAGCTATTTCTTCTATTATCCTAAATTTCTGAGTTTGTGGAGAGATTATAAACCAAAACATGTAAAAATGTTTATACAATGGTGATAATCTATGATCCACACAATAAAACTCAAGAAACTAGGTGAAAAACATGATTTTATGTGTTTTTGAGTAAAAATGGTGATTTTTGGTGCTGACAGATTTCTTTCATGTGCATAAATCGTCCATTTCTTGCACATAATATGTTCAAATATCATGAATTTTATTTCTACAAGTTTATTTAGTGACTTGGGGTTCTAATCCAAGTGGTCTCACTCAAAAACATTGAGTTTTGACCCCCCAAATTCTCATAACAAGATGCATGTACATCTGGAAGTTCAACAGTAGGTAAACCCTACTTTTAACTACTTTTTACTATCTAACAAACTCTCTGTTTATATACATAATAGAAATGCTAAAGTTACAACACAAAATATGACAGACATGTTCAGAATTACTTCCGAACTTCTTCAGAATTTCTTCAGAAGTGTCTTCAGAAACATATTCAGAACTTCTTCAGAAGTATCTTTAGAATCATCAGAACTTCTAAAGTTGCCACTTCAGACGTTATGCCTTAGGCTTTTCTTTCCTCGTCTTCTAAGTTCTGGATCTTTCTATCTTCAGAACCCAGTTCCTTTTGAAGCTATTTTATTATCTCTATCAGTTCGCGACTAAAAACCCTCGAATGATGAAGTATTTTGAAGTCGCAAAAGAAAAAATGAAAAACTTTGAATCCTGTACGATACAGCTAGTACCAAGAGATCAAAATATGCATGCAGATGCGCTAGCTAACTTAGGATCAGCCCTCAGCAAATCTAAGTTTGAAAATATACCAATAATTCATCTAGAATTACCAGCGATTGAAAGGAATGACGCTATAGTCATAACAAGCGACGACGAAGGAGAATGGGTTAAAGAAAGCAGGGATTATCTCAAACACGATCGACTTCCGGAAGATAAATTGAAAGCCAGGAAAATACGGTTTAAGTCCTCCAGATAAGTTATAATGAATGATCGTCTTTACAGAAGATCTTCTACTGGCCTCAACCTACGATGCGTAGGTAAAAGTCAGATGATCGAAATTCTCAGAGAAATGCACGAGGGTGAATGCGGAAGTCACTCTGGAGGACGAAGCCTAGCAAATCGAATTTCACGACAAGGATATTATTGGCCGACGTTGCGACAAGATGCATCAAGGTATGTTCAATGTTGTGATTCATGTCAAAGGCATGCAGGGTCGACGCATAAACCATCGGAAATGTTACACTCGACAATGACTCCATGGCCGTTCATGTGCTGGGGAATGGACATAGTCGGGAAGCTACCTCCGGGCCCTGGACAAAAGGTATACCTTTTAGTACTTAAGGATTATTTCTCCAAATGGATCGAGGTCGCAGCCGTCTCTCAGATAAGGGACAAGGAAGTAATCGCCTTTATCCAAAAGAACATAATCAATAGATTTGGAATCCCCTCAGAAATAGTATGCGACAATGGATCACAATTCATCAGTGAAAGAACGAGGAAGTTCTGCGAAGATCGCCATATAAAACTCATAAACTCGACGCCCAGGTATCCACAGTCTAATGGGTTGGCTGAATCAAGCAACAAAACTATTATCAATAGCATCAAACGACGTCTTAGCTCTACAAAAGGAAAATAGGTGGAACAGCTTCCGACTGTCTTATGGGCCAATAGAACAACACCCAAAACAACTACCGGGTAAACTCCTTTTTCTCTGGTTTATAGGTGCGAAGCGGTATTGCCAGTTGACAGTCGAACAAAATCTAGTCGGCCTGAATTACGACATAGATAGTCTTGAAGAAATAAGAGAAGTTGCACTCATTCGAATGGCATCTCAACAACAAACCATCGCTCGAAATCTTAACAAGAATGTGAAGGCTAAGACCTTCCTAGAAGAAGATTTTGTCTTACGACGGGTCTTCCAAAATACCCAAGAACTCAGCGCCGGTAAATTAGCGGCTAAATGGAAGGACCCTACAAGATCACCCATGTCATGGGAAAAGGAGCCTATCGCCTGCAAGGCATGGATGATCAAGATATCCCATGAAGCTGGAACGTCACTCATCTCAGGAAGTATTTCTTTTAAATTCACAAGTTTTTACCGTATGTGTATTCATTTATATTTATCTATACGATTACTAACTTGAGCATCGGAGGGTCATTGGTCAAACCACTTCTAACGTTTTCTTTCGATCGCAGGTACGCCAGAAGTCACAAGAACCCCCGAAGCGGTATAAAATACATATGTAAATAAAAACTCGATTCATAGCAAAAGATGAATATATTAAAATTCATTACAAAAATAAATGGCCCGACCTAAAATGTCATCCATAGGAAAAGTACAAAAGAAAAAAGAAAGGAAAATCAAAGGGCAGGAGGAGCAAACTTCGCTAGTTGACCATTGAGGTTGTCGATCTTTGCTTGGGCCTCGTTCAGTTGGGACCTGAGACCACCGACCTCAGTAACCTTTCCGATAAGGGTCGCCTCCAGCTCAGCTTCTTAAACTCCTATTCTCTCTAGGGCGACCTACAAGCGTCGTCGGAGATCAAAGCTAACGCTTTGTTCTCGAACAAGGTCCTCTTGAACCTCCTCGAAACGGGAAGAGAGCATCTCGGCTTTAGCCGATGCATCCTCTTCCATCGCTTGAAAAGCCTCCTACCGATCACGGACTCTCATCTCCAGATTGGAAGCCTTGGTCACAACCTGGCCGATAGACGCCTGAAGGGCCTGAAAAATATATCAATCGAAAAAACACCAGATATGCATAACCCACGATCGCTGACACGCACGACGCATGACGCACGATTACTAAAATCACACGACAAATAGAAATCACAAGTTACCTGGAAAGAAGGGACGGGAAACTCGGCGTCATCGCCAAAAATGGACGGGCTTCCCTCTATAGGTTTCTTCCCTTTATCTCTTGGAACTCGAAATCCCAAAAGACGGATCTCTCAAGGTCGACCCGGAAGCACCTCGTCGACCCATTCCCCTGCGGGAAGGTAAAATCCTCCGCCCTCGGGAAAACTCCCCAGATTTTCCTGAAACAGCTAGGGAAAGTGAGGAGACCAAACTCTTCATCAAAACAAAAATAAAGACAAGTTCAATACATATTCTTTCTTCCTCCGATTCTGGAGTCGGATGAGACGCCCCGATGAAGGTAACATCCTCATCCTCCTCATCCACAATATCTTTGCCCTCATCCTTCTCATCCATAAGATCTACGCCTTCTTTGGAGTCGTAGACCTGAATCTCCCGGTGGGGAATCTGCCGGAAGAGTGCAAATTTGGCCGACGAGTCAGGCAAGGGTGCAAGTTCGCACATCACGCCTGAAAACCAAAACAAAAAAAAAGAGTTAAATAAAGGTCTTGTTTCTACCAAATAAATAAAAGGGACGTTCAATGCAGTACCAAGTATCAACGCCTGGTCCCGCCGGTCCCTGGAATAACGACTGAATTGACGAATAGCATCAGCTTTGACCGTATAGGACAAAAATAGCTCATGGACGGTGAAAGGGGAAACCCAATCAGCCGTTAATTGCTCTATACTCAAAACAGGTCCTCCAGAATTGGGGCATTAACTGCCCCAAGGATATCTCTAATCGACCGAGAAAATCCCTCACCAGAGAGGAGAATCCCTACGTAAAACCAATCTTGAAGGGGTATTCGTAAATTATAAAGCGGTCAGAGGGACATTCTTCCACTACAAGATTACCAGGAGTCTCTAACCGAATGTAGACAGGGAGCCATGCTAAGTTCCTGAAAGCAAGAAGATCATCTGGCGACGATATCGTGCTTAACAAATTCAACATCCTTAGCAAAAAGAAATAGTTTGCTTCAATAAGAAACGATTGTAGGTTCTATAAGAAGCAAAGAAGAAGACCAGGATTTAGAAAGCTAAATTATTTCCTTTTATATGAAAATAAAGAGACGATTTGATTTCTCCACGGATCGACAACTGTTGATCAAAGGTCACACATGCTACCACCAGATCCTCGACACCTGTCCTTCGTCTATGTCATCCGCGTATCATGCGGATGACATCATCGTCATCGTCATCTCAAAAACTAACCGGGACTAAATCGATTGCTATTCCAAAATCAAAATCGACTGCCACATTAATCAATATAGTTTCCAAAAATTTGAACGCATGACAGAATAAATTCTTGAAATAATTTCCCACAAAAAATTTCAAAAATTTAGGGGCAAACTGTTATACCCAAGATTAACACCGTTAA
This sequence comes from Silybum marianum, assembly GCA_036898165.1. Lineage (NCBI taxonomy): Eukaryota > Viridiplantae > Streptophyta > Magnoliopsida > Asterales > Asteraceae > Silybum > Silybum marianum. Next base: position 18,534,487 of record CM072543.1, read on the forward strand.
CTTTGTTAAGTTTTGTTAAAATTTTGCCGTTAACTCCGTTAAAGATTGTTATAACCTGACTAACGAGGTACTAACCGTGCGACCTAACGTCGTTAATGATGTATCCGTTGCACAATTATCTTTGTATTCTTGTCATTTTCAGTTACAAGTCAAAGGCTTTATGGCAACATTTAAGACAAATCATGAAGATTCGTCCATTATGACCGTTTGGAAGTTATCAAGAGCATGACCTAAACTCGAATATAAAAGGAGAGCTCAAATCACCAAGAAGGACACATTGTAACATAACGAAACACTGAGAAGAGCCTCGAATATACTTCGACGAATCTACGACATCAGCGTTACAAGTCGCGACAACAGTTGTAGACTCGCGACCGATCGTTCATACTGTTTTTGTAACTTTATTTATTGTTCTTAAGGCCGGCGTCCCTGATTGACATCCTTTTCCTTTAGTGCATCAACGACTCCCTTACGGTCGTCCGCGGTTTTTCTCTCGGAAGGAAGTTTTTCGCATCAACAATTCTTTGTGTTGTCTATTTTCCGTTATTGGTTTTTAGAAGTGATTTTCCTTTCTTTAGTTGATTAAGGTACGAATCATCCGGCTGCCGTTAAGTCATTTTTTGGCATTAACAGTAACTGAGATTGATGACTATTACCCTGGTATATATGCGCTTAACGGGTAAAATATTGCATACAATATCGTTTTGATTTTCTACAAGGCGAGATGAGTGGGACTACGGTTTTTCTAGAAGGTGAGATGGGAGAATGTTTTGTAGGTAGGTGGCCATGTGTAGTGCTTCAACCCAATAGGATGGAGGTAAGGAAGCATGAAGAAGAAGGGTGTGTATAATATTATTAGTGGATCTGATTTTTCGTTCTGCCTTTCCGTTTTTTGAGGAGGTGTATGGACACGCGTAGCGGAACGTCATGCCATGGAGTAAAGAATAAGTTTGGAACGCAGAGTTAACGTATTTGGTACCATTATCACATTGTAAAGTTTTGATTGATATACCGAATTGTGTTTTGACATAAGCATGAAATTGTACAAACGTGTCAAAAACTTGACTCTTTTGTTTGAGCGGAAAAACCCAAAGAAAGTTTGTGTAATCATATAATAAGAGAAGATAGTACCGTAACCCACTAGGACTTAAAACAGGGGATGTCCATAAGTCTGTATGAATTATATCAAAGGGGGAAATACTTGCATTAATAGATGGATAAAATGGAAGAGGACAATGTTTTCCAGTTTGACAAGCATGGCAAATAGAAACAATCTTTATTACATGAAATGAAATTACTAACAATCCGTACTCTTGCGGTTATAAATTTAAACCTTTTAATGACTTTTTTGCATTGAAATAAAATTTATAAAAAACTTTTTAGAGAGATGAATAATTGTAAAAAGTCTTTCAAATGCTTTACCATTGTGGGTGCTCAAAGGGACGGAGGGCAAGGGTAGCAGGATAGGCTAGATACAGTTAGGATGTTGTGAAGTTGTACATTACAAAATCTAATAAGTAATAACTATTATTTTTTCAAAAAAATATGTTGGTTAGTTTGTAGTTTTTTTAAGTTAAAAATTGAATGACAAGACATTTTTTTATGGTCGTTGAGCCAAAATTAATTGCATTTCCCTTGCAACAAATATATTCCTTAAAAAATAGAAAGAAAAATAGTCCCCGTCTATGCCTCTGGTTCCGCCACTAAGTTCAAAAGACAACACGGACACGTAGAGTGAGATCCTAACCATGTATCAATGCATGTGACATGAAATCCATGTCCACACATCGGTAACACTCTGATCTCCTCACCATCAACGAATTCCGATAAACAGATAGTGCATTTGGAGAATTTGTCGGCCATTGTTTTAGTATTGTAGGTGAGCTCCGGGAGAGTAATCAGGACCTCTTTGTTTAGGCCTTGGTTTGCATCCGTAAGACCAAAGGTGTCTAGACCAAAGGTGTCTAGACCTAAGATGTCTATGTCGGAGATCCAGTGTGTTCGCAAATAGAGAGATAGTACCAAGAAGGCAAATTTGTCGGAGATCTGATAAACAAATCCGGCGGAACCATTCATAGAGAGATAGTACCAAGAAGACAAATTACCTAAATAGAATGACAACCATGACGGGAAAGAATTCGCCATTGGTATTTCCTAATCCCTGCATCTTGAAACGACCTGATATATATATATATATATATATATCGAGAGAGAGAGAGAGAGGGAGAGAGAGAGAGAGAGAGAGAGAGAGAGAGATTGATGTAGTTTTAGAAAAATCGAAAAAACGATTTACATTATATAGTATTTACGAGTTCGATAATTCCAATTTTCTAGAATTGTTATTTTATACGTAATTGGAGAACACCATGATTTCGTTCCTACTGAAAAGTGACATATGGTATTTATATTTGCTTGCGTTAAAATAAAAATTCTTATTATATTTAGTAAATGAAATAACTATTTTAACGAAGTTTTTTTTCTTAAATGAAATAAAATTGTAGAATTTAAAAGTGGTCTAACAAAGACATTGGTTCTTCAACTTTTTGCACTGCTTATTATTTATAGTAAATATCTTTAGTTTTTTTTCATATAAAAAGATATTCATCGTTTATATATATACATGGACCATCTATTGAGAACTGTAAAATTATGATAAGCTTGAACACAGTTGCATCATATGTTATTTCACATTTTTTTAATAAGAACAATTGGAAAACTATGGAAGTGCGTCCAAATTTAGTTTGGGAGGCAAAAATTGTATTCTTTTTGTGAATGTAGACGTATAAACCGTCTTTTACATATCTCGATTAATCTCATGAGAAAAGTTGAACTGGTCATCTATACAAAAATGATTTTTCAAGACTAGATCACACTATGCCGTTGGGTCGACCAAATTTGTGAATTTTACTTTGATCCATGTGCATGTTAAAGTTCACTACAATGTAACATATGCAGCCACATGATAATAACCGTAATAAGTAGGGATGTATAAATTCCGAACCTAAATAGTTGCGATAGCGGTGGCGCTGGTGGTGGTGTTTTGTGTTGGTGGTGTCATTTTTTAGGGTCTTTCACCATCTTTTACTACAATGCTTGAATTAGGATCAAGTGGTGAAATGACTAAACTACCCCTGATATCAAGTGTAAAATGACAAAACTACCCTAGTGCTCAAAAGCAGGGTTTCTTTTTTTCTTTCTCTTTTCCTTTACTATTTCTTCACTTGCTCACAAAGCACTAGTTTTGGAATTATATTCCTAATTTCGGCTTATATTATGCATTTGAACCAACTTTCTTAAATGATTCCAATAAAAAAAACTTTCTATAATAAACAATAAACATGATCTTTAGTAGTCAACGGTTTCAAGTCTGTAAAGTTATTAAAAAAAATTCTTGATTGTAATTAAGGCTCTACTCATAAACTGGTTCCAATGGTAAACAAAAAAAATTATTATTTTACGTTGAAACCCTACGCGAGTAAAACCTCACACAAACAATACTATCGCTACCCCCCCCCACCACTCCCAATTACCTTAATGTTGTCCATTCTCCATTTCGCCTAATACGTTATCAGCTCCTTCTATCAATATCCCTCTTTTCAATCTGTTTTTTATCCATCATAAGAGGTAAAATCAAAAGATAAACGGTTATGAATAGATGTATAAACCAGATATTTATGAAATGAGAACAATTGGAAAACCATGGAGGTGTGTCCAAATTTAGTTCGGGAGGCAAAAATTGTATTCTTTTTGTGAATGTAGATGTATAAACCATCTTTTACATATCTCGATTAATCTCATGAGATCTTAAAGTTAGCAGTCAAAAAAATCTTCAGTGATTTTGTGAAAAGTTAAACTGGTCATCTACACAAAAATGATTTTTCAAGACTAGATCACACTATAACGTTGGGACGACCAAATTTGTGAATTTTATTTTGATCCATGTGCATATTAAAGGTCACTACAATGTAACATATGCAAGCACATGATAAAAACCCTAATAAGTAGGGGTGTACAAAGCCCGAACCCAAATAGCTGTGATTGCGATGGCGGTGGCGGTGGTGTTTTATGTTGTTGGTGTCATTTTTTGGGGTCTTTTACTATTAGTTTGTTTTTGAGTGAAATGAAAATGTTGAATTGTGGGTGTCTTTATATCCAAGTAAAGTAGTACTGTATATCACCATCTTTTATTACAATGCTTGGATTAGGATCAAGTGGTGAAATGACTAAACTACTCCTGATATCAAGTGTGAAATGACTAAACTACCCCTAGTGCTCAAAAGCAGGGTTTCTTTTTTCTTTCTCTTTTCCTTTACGATTTCTTTACTTACTCAAAAAGCACTAGTTTTGGAATTATATTCCTAATTTCGGCTTATATTATGCATTTGAGCCAACTTTCTTAAATGATTCCAATAAAAAAAACTTTTTATAATAAACAATAAACATGATCCTCAGTAGTCATCAGTTCGAGTTCTGTAAAGTTATTAAAAAAAATTCTTGATTGTAATAAAGGTTCTGCTCAGAAACTGGTCCAACAATCATGGTTAACAAAACAAATTATATTTTTACGTTGAAGATTTAAATTAGAAGAATAAATATCGTGAGAATGTAAGAAAGACTTTTTCCTGATTGTAATTAGGGGCTCTGAGATTAGTTGGGGTGCGTACAAACTGGTTCGAAAACCATTGGTTAACAAAAAAATGAATTTTTTACATTGGAGGCTCATATTGGAAAAAAAGCATGGGCATTTTTGTAAATTAACATGGATAGATACTGTTGTTGGAAACAAGCAAATGGAAAGAAGGAAGGAAGGGAGTGTTGTAACACCCCTAAAAATGGGAGTTGAATTAAAACCGAAATAATTTGCGGAAAGGGACTAAATAAATAAGGATCACCAAAAAGTATGGGGAAATGTATTATAGTTTACATCAACATACGGATACTAAACAACAACCTATTAATCTATACAAATCCGAAATATAGATTATGTTCGGGTGTTTCTAATATCTTAAAAATAAACTATCTAGTAACTCCATTTGTACACTTGAATGTGTATATTTAAAAAGATGCCTCTACCGGCATTCAGCTCCACTCATCCCTTGGGAGCCCCACTATGACCATCTCCTCATATACATGTCATTAGATAAAAAGTGTTAGGCTTAAAGCCTAGTGAGAAGAAGCAGCTTAAATAAGAAATCCATTAAACCTTTGAAAGCAGTAAATAAAACTTTGACCAGTAAACTTTCTTGCTTACTCTTTTCTTTTACGGACGCTTGTTCTTGGGAGAACAAGGTTTTAGGGATAACGGGGGAGACCCGCTATTGCACTAACATCAACCAAATTAGATCTATCGCTTACGGGTAACGAGTTCAATCATATTAGATCTATACCTCGATATTTATAACCCAAACAAGTTTAACCAATTTAGATCTATCACTTTCTTTATTATCCAAACGGACTTTTATGCCTATGGATCCACTACATTTTAGTTTTAGAGTTTACTACATCCATTTAGATATATTAACCATTTCCCAGCACAAAATCTTTGTATGATTAATGTTTCTCATCCAAAACCTTTTTCCCAAAATTAAGTCAAAATGACATTTAGTTCCAAAATCGATAATACCTTGAAGATAAACCAACCCAAAGAGTTTAAAACCATTCCTCATAATCATTTTAACATTTCAAGTGAAATCTCTAAATGTTTCAAGTTGACCTAATTTATCAAAACCAACCAAATGTAAGACTACTTAAATATATGACTTGTGGGAAGTAAGTGCATCATTTTGACATGTATAAAGTTTTATAAAGTGGTAAGTTTGAACTCACAATACTAGAGATTGAGGAAACCCTAGAGGTCCCTAAATAACTCTTGAACCTAGAAGAGGAGATGAAGAACACTTGAAGCTTGGACCTTAGATCTTAATCCTTAGGTTGGAGTCGTCATTGGTTGGTTGGAAGGAGTAAATGCTCTTGAAGTCGGCTCCTAGGGTTTTACCTTGAGAGTAAATGCAAAGTGAAAAGGGCTGGTAAGAAAAAATAAATAAGACCTTGTTAGAATTTTAAAGTATGAGTCAAAAGATGGAAGGCTATAATAACGTGGCAGTATTCATCCGCATGTCTCCTCTTCAACAGAAATTAGTTAGACGCTCCTATCTGATGTGGCATTTTGTAATAGGCTAGAGTGTTGACTTTCAGTTTTTTAATAGTATAAATAGATCTGTACTATCACTGCAATATTTGTCAATCTGAGTACGTTCAATTGAAGAACATACTGTGCGTCATTCCGAGTATTTGTAATCATGATTCAAGGTTATTAATACAAATTCCATCTGTTCTTCATCTTTCTTACTGTTCTTATTACTGTTGATTAATCAATATTAATTGCTTCCGCTTACATTCTGATATATGAATTCATCGATTAATCATTGAAGAAGATATCTGGAACCTACAATTGGTATCAGAGCCATCTAATCAATCTGTTGATTATTAGATCTCCTTAATTTGGAAATTTCTCTCTTCATTCATTCAGTAATTTCTCTCTGTTCATAATTCCACCCTGTTCTACGAGATTTTATTAATTCATAGTAATTTTCTCCAAAAACAGTGGTAATTGATAGTTAAAATTTTGAAGAATTAGTAAGACGATCATTCTGTTATTCAATTCAATTGAAGTTTAATTGTTCTAAATTTCAAATCAATTTTTCATTATATTCTTCTCGATTCTCTGTTTTCTACGAATAAAATGACAAATTCAAATCTGAATTCTGTTTATACCTCTGGATCACTGACGAAACCTCCTACTCTCATACGTGATGAATATCCTCAATGGAAAATACAAATGGTAAATTTCTACGAGGGACTGGATGCTGATCTATTTCCAATCATTCAAAATGGTCCTCTGGTTCCCATGACTACCATTCCGCGAATTCCAGCAACAGCCAATACTGATGAGATTCCTGCTAGACAAGTTCCAAAGCTGAAGGGAAACTGATTTGATGAAGAAAAAGCCAAAGTTGAACTAGCCAAAAAGGCTAAAACTCTTCTTATCATGGCTATTCCAAATGAGATTTTTCAATCTCTAGATTCCTGTGATACTGCCAAGGAATTATGGGATCAATTAGAAAATCTTCTGGAAGGTGGTGCTAAAATGAAGAAAACCGAAGAGCTCTGAACGAATACAACAGCTTCCAGGCCATTACGGATGAATATCTGGAACAAACTTTTCATAGATTTAATAATCTGATAAATCTATGAAAAAGATGTGATATTGTTCGATCTAAGGAAGACAATAATGTCTTATTTCTAAAGAGATTAAATCCAGAATGGTCAAATCTCTTCATTTCTTTACAAGCCAATCAAGATCTTGAGCAATGGTCTCTACATGACGTATTTGGAACTCTTCAGGCCCATGAGAAGGAGGTTGTACAAAAGAAAACAACTATAGGTGGACCTCTGGCTTTGATTTCTGAATCAAAGGGAACGACCAGAAGCAGAAGTGAAGATAAAAGAGTGAAAAGCAAGGCATTCATGTCAGAAGCTGTTCCAGAAGAAGATTCTGATTCTGATGATGAAATAAAGGCATTTGCTGATTCCTTGGCTCTTATAACCAAACAGTTTACAAACCGTTTTGGAAATAGGTCGTTTCAAGGAAATAGAAGGTTTGATCGTTCTTCTACCTATACTCCTAAGCAAGAGGTTCAGAGATCTGAAAAGACTGAAACAGAGAAGAAAGAAGATGAGATGAAGAAGAAGAAAGATGTATGCTACAGATGTGGCAAGCCGCAACATTACTCGAAAGATTGTAGAGGGGCTCTGGATAAAGACAAAACATATTACAAAAACAAATACAAGTATAATGTCACTGAAAGAGCCCACTATGCTGCGAAAGAGAACTGGCTCGGAGATGAGTCCAGCGGTGATGAGGCCATGTTCTGTGGGATGGCAAAGACGAATGAATCAGAAGATAAACCTTCTGAGTCACCGGTTAGTAATTTCTCTGAGTCATCTGGACTTGAGAATACAATTGTGCTTTTGTCAAATAATTTTGATGAACTTAAACAAAAGCTTACAAATGAAAAGAAGTTACGAAAAGATATTGAGAAAACTCTTTCCACAATACAAAGGGAAAGAGATATTTACAAAAGAGAAATGGATATCTTAACAGAAGAGAAACTGGAACTTGACACTGAAAAAGAAAAGATTTCTAAAACCTTAAAAGACACAGAAGTTTTGTTAAAAAAGGAGCACTTAAGTTTTAAGGAACTTCTGGAAGAAAAGGTTAAGGAAATTCAAGTTACGGAAAGTGACAGACTAAATTCTGTAGCACTTAAAAACTACTTTCAAAAAGAAAGAGAATTTTTATACACTGAACTTCAAAACAAAACGCACCAGATCAAAACATATCTGGATGCTCAAAAAGTTCATGAGAAAATAAGTACACAAGTAGGAAGATCTGGAATCGGTTTTGAAGATTTAGATCCCTATACGTGTGAAAAGAAGTCTTGTTTAAACTCTGTTTTTCGTATGGGACAACAACAGAAGCCTGTGTTTCCGATTCTTTATGAACAATCATGCTTTAAACGATCTAAATATGAAAATGGTCATCATCAACGAAAACTCAAGTATAAAAATATTATATATTCTTCTGAAAAGACTAACGTTGATCTAAATAAAATTCAGAAGAAGGATGACATTTTCAAGTTCGGTTCAAGTGTTCTTATAAAGTTGAATCCAAAGGCTGAGGAAGAATTAAGACTTAGTTTTGAAAATGATCTTCTCTTGACTCTGGACAATTGTTTTAAACTTGAAAACGACAGTAAACAGAAAGAGTTAGGAAACAATCCAGATATTTTTTCCTTGTTCCTTTATTGATTTAAATTTTTCTGAAGTTGAAGAGGATTTAGAAGAAATCACATATCCCTGGGAAAATGATGATCAAAGCGAGGATTTTTTTGACAATTCAGAAACATATCTTTCTCACTTTGAACATCAATCTCCTCCTATCTATGCTAAAACTCCAGAGGTTATTAAGAATAAAGACGCCCCATTTCTATTTACTAATGAATCTCTGGAGATAAGAGCTTCTGGAATGAATGTTCAGAAACATTCAAGTGGAATTCCGACTTTCTCTGTTCCTCCTGAACAACGAAAAACTGTTTTTATACATCCAGATTTTGTAGGAATGTGTCTGAAAGCTAAATCTTGTCTTGAACTTGAAAAAGAAGAAAAACTTAAAGAGAAGATCCTTATCCAAACTCCTAAAACTTATCCTCCAAAATTTTCTTATGTCCAGAAAGGTAAATGGAAATCTAATCACTCTGTTCCTGTTTCAGTAATCTCAAAAGCTTCTGGGAAGAAAAATCAGAGGAAATCTCCACCGAAGAACATTTCAGATCCAAAACATAAGTCTAGTCTAGATAGGAAGTTCTCTAGAACAACTAATACTAGAAAAGATAGTCTTAAGAATAATTGTAATTATCATTATCGCAATGAAAATTCAATACAATCTTCTATGTTTCAGACTTCTGAATATTTTTCTCTGTTCTTAAAATTGAAACAATTTTTTTCGCGGACCTCTGATCAATCAAACTCAAACTATTCGCACTTCAATAAAAATAAAACAAAGAAAAACAAAAAAACAAAAATTACAAACAATCAATCTTTACCTTCTGTTAAATCAAATCAAGAGCAAATAAAAAAAATTGCAGAAACAGCGTGTGCATATCTGGTATCTTGACTCTGGATCCTCGAGGCACATGACTGGTTCACGAAACTTACTCTCCCAATTCAAAGACAAAAGTGGTGGAAATGTAAATTTTGGTGATAATGGTAAGGGTCAGATCAAAGGCTATGGTACTTTACAGGAAGGTAACATTACCTTATCTAAAGTAGCTCATGTTTCTGGATTGAAACATAACCTCCTAAGTGTAAGTCAACTCTGTGATTCTAAGATACTTGTCATATTTGATGAAGAACATTGTTACTTATTTTCTAAGGCAGGTGAGGAACTTTGGAGAGCAGACAAAAAAGGTAACCTCTACATGATGAATTTTACTTCTAAGGATGGTAAAGAAACCTTATGTCTTATCTCCAAAAAGAGTGAAGTTGCATGGCTCTGGCATCATAAAATGTCTCATTTAAACTTTGATAATCTTGAGATGCTTGTAAAACATAATTTGGTATCTGGACTTCCAGAAGTTCATTATCAAAAAGATCACCTCTGCCCTGCATGTGAAATGGGAAAGATAAAACGAGCATCTCATAAAACAAAAAGTGATCACTCATGCATAAGACCTCTGCAATTGTTACATGTCGATATCGGTGGTCCCATTGCAATTCAGAGTCTTTCTGGTAAAAAGTATATACTGGTACTTATTGTTGATGAATTTTCCAGGTATACTTGGCTTGCTTTTGTTCGACAGAAGTCAGATGTACCTATCGTACTCCATAATATGATGACCAGAATCCAAGTTCTTTTACACCAAAAGATTCAACAGCTAAGAAGCGACAATGGTACTGAATTCAAGAATGCAAAGATTGAAGCGTACTTTACTGAAAATGGAATTACTCAGAACTTCTCTGCTGTACGCACTCCCCAACAGAATGGTGTCGTTGAACGTCGCAACAGAACCTTGGTCGAAGCAGCCAGAACGATGCTTGCAGCTTCTGGACTACCCATTCACTTCTGGGCAGAAGCTGTAGCCACTACTTGTTTTACTCAGAATCATTCTATAATCGTCAAGAGGCATCTCAAAAACCTCTTATGAATTTATTAACAAAAGAAAACCATCTGTCAAATTCTTTCATATTTTTGGTTCCAGGTGTTTTATCTTAAATGACAGAGACAAACTTGGCAAGTTTGATCCAAAATCAGATGAAGCTAAATTCTTAGGCTATTCTTTAAATTCCAGAGCTTTTCGTGTTTTTAACTTAAGAACTAAAACAGTTATAGAAAGCATTAACATCGATTTTGATGATCAAACACAACTGACTTCTGAATATTCCTCGTCAGAACTCAAACTTAATACTGTCACCTCTGACTATCTTTCAGGATCCAGAGAATCCGAGATTGATGCTATTTTTCAAGATTTTTTGGGCGAAGAAATATTGTCAGAACCTATTTTACCTACCCCATCCTTAAGTATACCTGAAGTTCTTCATGCCTCTGGCATAACTCTATCTGGTCGTACTTCTTCTGTACCTAGCTCTTCAATCCCTTCTACTCTTCCCATTCCATCATTTGATTTTCCAGAAGCTTCTTCTGTTCCATCATCTGAGGGGGAGACTTTAGGATCAAGGGATTCTGAATCAATATTTCCAGATGAAGTTATCTCATCTTCTGACACAGAAATTCAGGCTCAACCAATACTACAAACAAGGATGAAGAAATGGACTAAATCACACACTCCAGATCTTATCATTGGTAGTCCTTCTTAGGATGTCAAAACACGACCTGCTACAGTAAATGAAGCTTTCTATGTCAACTTTCTTAGTATGATCGAACCCAAGCAAGTTCATGAAGCCTTAGTTGAACCTAGTTGGGTAGAAGCAATGCAGGAGGAGTTACTTCAATTTGAACGTAACAAAGTTTGGAACTTAGTACCATTACCAAAAGGCAAAGTTGCTATTGGTACTAAGTGGGTCTTCAGAAATAAAAAGGATGAAGAAGGAATTGTGATCAGAAACAAGGCTCGTCTGGTGGCAAAAGGTTATTGTCAAGAAGAAGGCATTGATTACGATGAAACCTTTGCTCCTGTTGCAAGACTGGAGGCGATACAACTTTTTCTGGCATTCTCTGCATACAAAAACTTAAAAGTATATCAAATGGATGTTAAATGTGCATTTCTAAATGGAAATCTCAAAGAAGAAGTGTATGTTGAACAACCTGCTGGCTTTAAAGATGCAAGACACCCAGAATACGTCTATCTCCTTGACAAAGCTCTGTATGGCTTAAAGCAAGCACCAGGGCCTAGTATGAACATTTATCCAAGTTTCTGATCAGCAAAGGGTATGAGAAAGGTAAAATTAATACCACACTTTTCATCAAAAGAGGCAAAGGTATGTTAACTATTGTTCAAATTTATGTGGATGACATAATTTTTGACTCTACTCATCAAACAGAAGTTGATTTATTTTCTAAATTGATGGAAACTGAATTTGAAATGAGTATGATGGGAGAACTAACATTCTTTCTAGGACTCCAGGTTAAGCAAAGTACCTCTGGTATTTTTATTAATCAAGCAAAATATGTCTCTGACATGTTAAAGAAATTTCATTTTCAGAATTCATCACCTATGAAAACACCTATCTCTCCTAGTATGAAACTAGGTCCTGATCCTTCTGGGAAACCAGTTGATATCACGGGCTACAGAGGTATGATAGGTTCTCTTCTGTACTTAACTGCAAGTAGGCCTGATATTATGTTTGCTACTTGTCTTTGTGCTCGTTATCAAGCCAATCCTAAAGAATGTCATTTGGCCGCTGTCAAAAGAATTTTTAGATACTTAAAGGGAACTCCTTCATTGGGTCTCTGGTATCCTAAAAACTCTGGGTTTGATTTAATGGCATATACAGATTCTTATCATGCAGGTTGTAAGCTGGACAGAAAAAGTACTTCTGGTAGCTGTCAACTTCTGGGTAATCGACTTATCAGCTGGACATCTTAGAAACAAAATTGTGTTTCAACATCTACCACAGAAGCTGAATATGTTGCTGCTGCTAGCTGTTGTTCTCAAGTTATTTGGATGAAGACTCAACTTAGAGACTATGGTGTGGTTTATGATAAGATTCCCATACTCTGTGATTTTGAGAGTGCAATTGCCATTACTGAAAATCCAGTTCAGCATTCAAAAACGAAGCATATTGATGTCAGGTATCATTTTATCAATGATCATGTAGAAAAGGGCACTATAGAAATGTATTTTGTCTCTAGTGATTATCAACTTGCTGATATTTTCACAAAGGCTCTAGATGAGAAGCGTTTTAATTTTTTAATCAGCAAGTTAGGAATGTTTAATATGTAACATCCTTGGAATTTTTTTTTTTGAATTGTCCAGAGGTCTCTGATTAATTCTAGTAATTCACCAGAAGCCATCAAAAGCTTCTGAACTCTTCTGACCTTCATTATCCAGATAATTTTTTTATCCAGAAGCTTACTTTTATATACTCGAGGAATCTTTGTGATTCATTCAAAAGGGGGAGTTTACCATTCCAGGGGTAGTTCACCTTTCAAGGGGGAGTTTACCATTCTAGAGGGAGTTTACTTATCAAGGGGGAGCCTCTCAAAGCCTAACTCTGGTTAGCTGTCTTCTGAATTTTTCATCTACTTTAATTTCTTCTGAATCTTCTTATTCTGAGTTTCTCTTGCCGTCAAGGTTTCTCCGAATTTTTATGATTCATTTCAAATTCATTTTAGATGATGATTCTTAGTTGACATGTTTTGCAAATTATTTTTCTATGAATAAATATTTTCTGAAATTTTTATTGAATATATATATTTTATTAACTCTTGCCGTCAAGGTTATTTAAAATTTATATATTCAGTTTTAATTTTTTTGTTATTCTCTTCATGGAAAATTAAACTTTCATTTGGTTCAAAACATTTTTCTATGTACCGAATGACTGATTTTAAATTTAAATAAAAAGATTTATTACTCTCAAAAATTGTTTTAGTCAACCAAAATGAAATTTTATTTGATTAATTAACAATTTTTTTATTAATATCTTTTTATTTACTTCTGGGATAATCAACCGATTTTAAGCCGATAACCCTTCAGTTGTCTCTTTCAAATATCGTGCTTTAATCATCACTAGCTCACCTTCCTACTTTCCACGTGTCACCCATCGTGTGACTGCATGTATCCACGCCTGCGTGCTTACATCATCATTTATGAACCGTTTTCTCCTACTCCCAAAACTAAAATCCCTTTCCATTCCAAATTGTTCACATTCTCTCTCATATAAAACCCCCAAATTTCAGAAACTCATCTTCTTATTCGCAACTGTTACTGTTCAAACTCTCCTGTTCACGAATATACTCACCAGCTTACCCAACTCTCATCAATGGCTTCTCGTCTTGCAAATCCAACCCTAAACGATGACGAAGGACGTCTCGTTGATTCCACTGCAGATAGTGCACCATTTGTCAAAATGCCATTAAAAGCGAACAATGTGCAGGTCCTTCTTGATCCAAACACTTAGCATGCTGAGTTCAGGATCATGGTCGAATTCCTCCAACAGCATCCACTTAATCGAGCCCTAACTCTGACAAACCCAAATGTCCCTGAAATTTATGTTCATGAAGTTTGGCAATCGATGTACATTAGTGATGAAGAAACTTTGATTGGAAATTTCAGCCATCCAGATCAACCTGAAAATGTTGTGGAGATACCCATCACCAAGAAGAAATTAGCCAGGTATTTTCATTTACCCCAATCACAGGTGCAAACTGATGGTCAGTTCATGCCAAATCCAGCCCTAGAATCGAATCCATCTACTGAAGACCTGCTATCCTTCATCCATTTCCTTGGCTACAACGAAACCCTAACCAAACTGTCCGAATTTAAGAGAAAGCAGTTACCCCCAATGTGGAATCTCCTTGTCTCCATTCTGAAGAAGAGCCTCACATGTAAAATTGGGTCCCTCGATCAAGCTAGCAGAAACATTCTGACCATCATGTATGGTATGTATTTCAACCGCCCTTTAAACTATGCAAGCCTCAGTTTCCAAGAAATCAAAGCTGCTGTGAACACTAAGGTATCTCATCAAACTCAAGGAAAACCTCTCCCAGCCTTAATGTTTCCACGATTCTTATCCCTGGTTACCTATCCTGCAATTGGGGCACTTAAAGCTCCATTAGTTCAACCTTTCTGCAAAATCGCCTCAATGTGCTCTCATCGGCCAACCATCGACCGCAATGGGTGTTCCTCTCCAAGGGAACTTTCCAGGTACATGCTAAACCTAAATCCATCTAGCTCTTCTTATCTGCAAACTTATAGAAGCTCTACGATTTTCTCAGAACAGAGAATTTCTACCCCAGAGCATTTAGAGCCAGTTTTAGATGATGAGGGGTCAAGTGAGGCTGAGGTTGAAAAGAATATGAGTGACCATCCGAGTGGTTCTACCCATGCCGACCTCTTAATGAAAGAGGGTACTGAAGATGTCCATAGAGACACATTTGAGCGAATCTCAACTACATCCCAAAGGGTAACCTCATATGCTGAGGTAGATGCTAACACATCTACACTCATTGACCAAGGACGATCCAGTCCAAACCACCCAGAAACCATCCATTCAGAGGATACTTCTCAATCCTCTGAATCAAGCACTGCCGGGGAAAGCACCTCCTCTTCATCATCCTCTCAAAAGGATGATGATGAAAATATAAGAGTTCCATTGCCCCAGAACTCGCCTACTCCTACACAAAATGTCGCTGTCTCTGTGACCGACAATGTTATAGAACACACAGAAGATGAGTCCACATCTTCTGATAGGATAGAAGCTGAGGAAATCCCATCAGAGGGGTTACAGCATCAGGATGCACCACTTACCGGGGTGTTTACACTCCATCAAGGTAAGCAAATTGTTTTCAGCACCTCATCCTCTAATGATGAGGACTCTGTTGAGACAATCAGAACAACCGAAGAGGTGCCTGTTAATCCCAGCCCTCGAAGACAGGTTGGAAGTCCCTCCACACTCAACGCCAAGACAGGTGTGAAAGAGGGCCTCTCTGAACGCGAGAGTAAAGGGGCTCCATGTGTTGGAGAAGCACCGGTCACACATTCTGAATTTGTCACAAATGCAGCGTTTCAGGCATTTGCTGATAAAATTCAGAGATCTATGGAAGATCTAAAATTATCCGTCTCCAATAATAATACTCTTCTTCTGGTCATCAAATCTGAACAAGCAAATCAAGCTGCTACTTTACAAGCCATTCAAAAGGTTCTCACTGTCAATTCAGAGGCTCAGAAGAATTATTTTGATGACCAGTTCAAACTTCTGCATGAAGGGATCAAAGCCAATGCTGATGCTATCTTCCACATACCTGACTCTCTCCCAACTTCTGAAGTTACCATTTCTGTGGATGAATATAGTTCTCTGGTTGCTGATTTACAAAAGATTATCCAAGTAGTAATTCCTTCTGATGATCCTTCTGGCACTACTCTGGTTAAGAAGTCAGACATGGCTATTTTCCAAAAAGCCATGCTTGACAGAATGAATGCCATATCTTCAAAGTTTGCATCAAAGAGAACGACCAGCTCTTCAAATGTTGATCAGAAGCTCTCTTCCATGGAAACCACTCTTTCTAAGCTTACAACTCTGGTAAGTTCTATATCTGAAGCATTCAACGCCAAGAAAAAGGCTAAGGAAGAACGAGCTTGCAGAATAGCAGATTTTAAACGAAAAAGGTCTGAGGATCAGGATCCTGATTCTCAGAAGGGGGAGAAAGAACCAGAAGCCAAGAAAGCCAAGCCAACAAATGATCCTAACACTACAACTCAAGATAAAGGGAAGTCGCCCTCCTCTTCTCCACCACCCCCATCAAAGCAAACTTCTTCTGTTCAACCTTCATCAACACAAACTCCTCTGACTCCAACCCCGTTGGCCACTAACTCTGGGCCTCTTCCAAAAGACCCAGAAATAGCCAAATTTCTTCTAGAAGTAATTGGCAATACAAGGAAAACGCCTTATTCACCATCCACTAAGGTAGAGATAGCTAAAGAAAAGGAAGCTAAGGCCAGAGCTGAGGCATCAAAAGCTAAAGTTGAAGCTCTAAATAAAGCAAGGAGAGAAGTTGAGTTAAAAGCAAAGGCAGAAGAAGAAAAAGCTAATGCTGAAGCGGAACTTGCCAGACAAAAAGCTGAAGAAATTAGAAGACTAGCTGATTTAGAAAAAGAAAGAATTGAAAGAGAGAAAGCAAAGGTAGAAGAAGAGAGAGAGAGAGAGAGAGAGAGAGAGAGAGAGAAAAGGAAGCCAGACAGAAAGCAAAACACGATAAATCACAAAGAAAAATCTATCCGTGAAGAAGCAGCCCAGAGGTTGGCGAGACTTGAACTTCCAATAGTTGAAATAATCAGAAACAACATGTACGCTCCAAAAGATCAGAAGATCTACTTCATGCTACCAACTTCTCGAACGCCTATAATGTAAGTGATGTTGTAAAAGGCAAATTCATGGCACACAGACAAACAAGAAAAGATGTTTATACTTCTGTACCAATCAAACGGATCTCTGCTATAAAACACTCACAATTTGAAGATACAGAGATCTGGTACACGATTTATGAAGTAATTAGAGAAGACAATCAAACCAGTTACTTCTGCGATAACGATCTACCGTATGTTCACCCCTCTGATCTTCTAGTCCTGGAAAGTTTTATGAAATTCCAAGTGGCCAGAGGTATTGATAGCCAAGACAACATTGCCTACTCAAGAATCGTTGAATGCATGAAGTCTTTGAGCAGATACAAGAGGCAGGTCGATTTCCAGATAGGGCTAAACTTCAACGTTGATAGTCTTGCCATCTCTGTACCAAATGAAGAATTAGAAAATATCAATTCATTCAAAGTTGGTAAAATTTTTCTTCAACCAGAAGAGGGGGTCATCTTTAGAAGACCAGACAGAAGAAGCTTTTTCAGAATAAAGGACGCACATCGATACTCTTCAGATGTTGTATACATTGCAAAATGTTACATCACTGTTAGTGTAAATGAACATGATCCAGAGGTACTTGAAAGGATGATCAAAAGGCTTAACAGTTTATTATCAATCAGAGAGGTCATCAAAAAAATTGCAAAGGTCGTCTCTGAAGTTGCTCCTTTCTGAACAGATGCCATTCTTCTGACTTCATACTTAGGGGGAGATTGTTAGACTTTTAAAGTATGAGTCAAAAGATGGAAGGCTATAATGACGTGGTAGCATTCATCCGCATGTCTCCTCTTCAACAGAAATTAGTTAGACGCTCCTATCTGATGTGGCATTTTGTAATAGGCTAGAGTGTTGACTTTCAGTTTTTGTAATAGTATAAATAGATCTGTACTATCACTGTAATATTTGTCGATCTGAGTACTTTCAATTGAAGAACATACTGTGCGTCATTCCGAGTATTTGTAATCATGATTCAAGGTTATTAATACAAATTCCATATGTTCTTCATCTTTCTTACTATTGTTATTACTGTTGATTAATCAATATTGATTGCTTCCGCTTACATTCTGATATATGAATTCATCAATTAATCATTGAAGAAGAAATCTGGAACCTACAAACCTTAGCTTAGAACCCGTTTTTATATGACAGGCGCGAGGTGCGATGGTGGCAGTGCGATGGTGCCACTAGTAGGGTCGCACTTAGGGGTCGCACTTTCCAAACCCCAACTTACGATACAAAGAGTGCGACAGTGGGGAGCGATGGTGGCATGGCAAGGTCGCACCTTCCATGCAGCTGCACTTACGACACACCAATTGCGACAGTGGCAGTGCCAGGGTCACGCCTTAAGGTCGCGATTCTCATCTGATAGCCCCTTTGGAAGTAAACACATAACACATTGCAAAACTAAAATTTCATTCATATTAAATGGGTCAAGAGGGGTGAAATTCAGGGTGCTACAATCCTCCCAACCATGGAATTGATTTCTTCCTCGAAATCTTAAACTAAGTAAACAATTAGGGGTATCTCTTCTTCATATCTTCTTCCACTTCCCACATCACGTTTGATCATCGATGATGCTTCCATTGAAATTTAACCATAATAATTTCTTTGTGGAGCAACTTTTTAGACTTGCTTTCTAAGATTGCTTTTGGTTCTCCTACACATAGGTTATTGTTATCAACCCAAATTTCGGTGAGAGTAATCACGCTCTCTTCTTTCGCCAAACACTTCCTTAGATAACATATATGGAACGTGTTGTGAATCCCGGCCATTTCGGGTGGTAATTCCAATCTGTAGGCTTGACTTCCCACTCTATATAAAATTTTGAACGGTCCAAGGAAACATGGACTAAGTTTCCCGCGCTTTCCGAATCGAATGATGCCTTTCCATGGGGCTACTTTGAGCATGACCCGCTCACCCACTTAAAACTCCATCCGTCTTCCTTCTTGTCGGCATAGCTCTTTTGACGATCTTGTGCCGCTCTTAATCGCTCTTGGATAGTCTTCACCTTTTCTGCCATCTCTTGCACGATTTTGGGGCTGACGAATTGTTTCTCACCCACTTCTAACCAACACACAAAAGTTCTACATTTTCGTCCATATAATGCTTCAAACGGGGTCATTCCAATACTAGAATGGTAGCTATTGTTGTAAGCAAACTCTACAAGTGGTAGATGTCAGTCCCAATTCCCGCCGAAATCTATGACACACGACCTAAGCATGTCTACAAGGGTCTGAATAGTCCTTTCACTTTGACCATTCGTTTGGGGGTGGAATGTCGTACTTAATATTATCTTGGTGGCTAGTCCCTTTTGTAACCCATCCCAAAAGTTACAGGTGAAAAGGCTATCATGGCCTGACACGATATAACTTGAGACAATCTCATACACATATAACTTGGCCAGTTTGTCAACTGGGCCGGATTCTCGCATTGCTAAGAAGTGGGCACTCTTCTCATTCGATCCACCACTACAGATATGGTATCATGACCCTTCAAGGTCTTTGGTAGTGTTGTCACGAACTCTATGGTGATGTGTTCCAATTTCCATTCCAGGATTTCCAATGATTGAAGACTTCCTTACGTTCGTTGGTGCTCCGCCTTTACTTTCAAGCACGTCACACATCTCTCCATGTGTCTAGCCACATCCAACTTCATGACAGGTCACCAATATGTTAACTTCAGATCCCTATACATCTAGGTACTACCTGGATATATGGAGTATTTGGATTTGTAAGCGTCCTCCAACCATAACTCATGGTTGCCCCCAATCTTAGGCACCCAAATACGCCCTTGGAATAACTTTAAACGACGACTATCTTCGGTTAATAATAAGTGTTGTTTCGCCATTACTTCATTCTTTAAGTTTTTTCCTAGAAGTGCCTCCACTTGGGATGTCTTGATCGACTGATCAAGCTCGACACTATATCAATTCTTGTACGCACGACCCGAGTCCCACTACCATACTTCTTTCGGCGCAAAGCATCCGCTACCACATTTATTTTTCTTGGGTGGAATAACAATTCACAATTATAATCTCTAAGTAGCTCAAGCCAACGTCGCAACCTCATGTTTAACTCTTTTTGGTCGAACACATACTTCAAACTTCTATGGTCGGTATAGAGTGTGCACTTAGTACTGTATAGATAGTGCCACCATAACTTCAAGGCAAATACCACTGCCGCTAATTCCAAATCATGGGTATGATAGTTCTTCTCATGCTCCTTGCCTCTCTACATTAACACACAACCCAATCCCATTTTTTATGCATCGCTATACACCACAAATCTTCGGACCCTTCTGGCAAGGAGAGGATCAGGGACTTACACAATTTCTTCTGAAGAGTCTTGAAAGCCTCTTATTGGTTGTCTGTCCAAATGAACTTCGCGTTCTTCCTTGTCAAGGCTGTCAGGGAAGATGCAATCTTTGAGAAGTCTTGAATAAACCTCCAATAATAACCCGCCAATCCCAAAAAGCTTTGGATCTCTGACAGACTCCTAGGCGGTTCCTAATTCACCATTGCCTCTATTTTAAATGGGTCTATCTTCACCCCGTCTTGAGTGACAACATGACCTAAGAATTGGACTTCCTTTAACCAAAAGTCAAGAAATATAAAGGTATTGTTCGAATTTGGCGTACAATTTCTCCTTTTTTAAAACTTTGAGAACTTCTCGAAGGTGTTGTTCATGGTCCAACTCCTTTTTAGAGTAGACAAGTATATCATCCATGAATACTATTACCGATTTGTCTAAAAAAGGTCGACACACACGATTCATCAAATCCATAAACACCGCCGGTGCGTTAGTCAACCCGAACGGCATCACTAAAAGTTCATAAGGACCATAACGTGTCCTAAACACCGTCTTTGCCACATCATCCTCCTTCACCTTCACTTGATGGTAACCCAAACTTAAGTCGATCTTTGAGAAACAACCTGCTCCTTGTAGTTGATCAAAAAGATCATCAATTCTCGGGAGTGGGCACATCCTCATCATGCCGTTTTTCTTCTTCACAAATAAGACCGGAGCTCCCTAAGGTGACGAGCTTGGTCTCACGAAACCCTTCACCCTTCTCTAAGAGGTCTTGTAGTTGCGTCATCATCTCTTGCATCTCGGATGGTGCCAATCGGTAGGGCGCTCTAGGAATCGAAGCGTCGCCCGGTACAAGGTCTATTCCAAACTCTACTTGCTGATCAGGTGGCAAACCGGTAAAGTATTCGGGGAACACATAGGGAAACTCACTAATGATCTAAACGTCTTCAAGCTTTCTCTTCTCTAACTTTGCATCTAAGACATAGGCTAAAAACGAAGGGCATCCTTTGGCTAGACACTTGCATGCCTTTGCCAACG
Organism: Silybum marianum; assembly: GCA_036898165.1. Classification (NCBI taxonomy): domain Eukaryota; kingdom Viridiplantae; phylum Streptophyta; class Magnoliopsida; order Asterales; family Asteraceae; genus Silybum; species Silybum marianum. The sequence continues at coordinate 18,555,980 of CM072543.1, forward strand.
TTAACAATTCTATCTGCCTACCCTGCCTTTCCTTCTCTCCCCGTAGACTACCACTATGCTGCCATCCGATAAAGGAATTCTATCAATTTCTTAGAGCATATAACTTTGGACCGATTCTCGGCCAACCAATCCGTCCCAATAACCACGTCGAATCCTCCTATTTCCAGAGGCATGAGGTTCAACCCAAACTTATTCCCTTCGATCTATAAAGTGCAATTTCTAATAACATCCCGAACTAGAATTTGATTATCATCGGCCACCTAAACAACATTGGCATCCTCTAAAGTACTAACAGGTACAAGTGAACTTGGGTAGAAAGTAGTGGACACAAAAGAAAAGGTAGCACCAGAATCAAAAAGAACACGAGTGGGTACGGAGTTAACAAGGAACTTACTCGACACCACATCCGCCGACGCCTTCGCCTCATCCACCATCATCCGGAAGGCTCTTCCGACTACCTTTGGAGCGCCACTAGCTTTTGCTTGAGGGCCCACATATTTCAACCTTGGGCACTCGTATCTGAAATGGCCCGGTTCTTTGCACTCAAAGCATACGAGTCCTTTGATCGGGCACTCATGACTGAGGTGTCCAGCTTTCCCACACTTGTGACAACTTTATGAGGACAAGTTGCATGCCCCAAAGTGTTTGCTTCCACATTTGGAGCACCAACTAGCCTCTCTTCTAAAGTTGGTCCTACGATTGTTGTTGTTGGTATTGTTGTAGTTGGACCTCTTGGAGGCGCCGAGCGGCACTCCCACTTCCTCTTTTCTCCTATCAACACCTTCTCTTCTTTGCCTAGCTCACAGGCATCCGCCAACATTTGAGCTTGATCGACGACCTCTTTTAGAGTAGAGGGCTTTGAAATTTGAACAATTGCCATTATGTCAGATGACAATCCCTTGACATAAGCTTTCACCTTTTCCTTCTCGTCTGGGGCCACATGCTCCACCAGATTCAACTTCTCCACAAATAACCGGGTATACTCTTTCACAGTCTTGTTCCTCTTCTTGAGAGCTTGGAACTCATCCACGATGCGATAAATATCCTTCTCGTTGCAATATTCTTCCACGACTTTCGCCTTGAACAACTACCAAGTAAGCATGGAGGCGATGGTCGGTCCAAGAGTAGTCGTGTGATGTTCCACCATGCCAAAGCCTCGCCCCTAAGCATTTGTGAAGAAAACTTCACTTTGTGTTTCTCCTCACATTGACTTGAGCCAAAGGCTTGCTCGATTTCCCGCAACCAATTCATACAAACCACCAGACTGTCTGATCCGGAAAACTCGGGTGCTATCAAAGGCACGCCGACTAATTACATCCGCACTCTCGAAACAAAAGAATACATATAGCTCTCTAGTTTTCATACGATAGTTTAGCTCTTTATTACCTTTTTCTCTTGTAATCGTACGACCACAACTCTAAAGGACAACATCACTACTTGACGTCACTTTTCTATAGTGCATCGACAATAGCAACCCATCATCCGCAAATTTTTCCCTCGTTTAAGGGTTTTTGCGAGTCACCAAATCTCTTGTCTCCGTTTACTTTTTGTCTTATGTGTGTTTGTCTTGAGATTACCATCCTTTAATCGATCAGGTCCACAAGCACCTTAAGTTGACTTTTGTTGAATTAATTTTTGGCATCAACAATTAGTACATTTTTTTAGGGTCGGTTCGATCCAAACTGCTTAAAAAATGTTAAAACCACAGACCAGACCGAACCAAACGGTTTTACTATTTTTTAGACCAGACCGAACTGTCAGACTGCTTAAACCACCAAAAACAATCTGATTTAACTCGATTCGACCGATTTGAACGATGCAATGGTCTTTTTTAACAACCCTAATGCCATCGCAAAGCTGTGGTGTCGTTTCATCACTATGGATAGCTTTATACAACGACGCGTACTGTGGCACTTTTGGTGGGACAATATGAATAAACAATTATTAAACTGAAATAGATAATTGTTTATAAATTACCAAATGTTATAAATTGCTCTGCTTTTTCAATATAATTGTATTTATATATTCTATTACGTTTTGTTATTTGTTTGTTAATTTTGTCTTGGTTACTTTTTTCTAATATTCTAGTTATTTGTCTGTTTTGTTTTAATTATTTTTTATTTATAATATGAGTTAGATACAAGTGTATTGTATTTTTGTGCAAATAGCCATTTTTTATTATTTTATTTTAATTACTTTTATAACTAATTTTCTAGTTTTATTGTTACACTAAATTCAAAAATCTTATATATAATTTAATTATAAATATTTTAATTTATATGTTAAAGAACAAATAAGTGAGACCATTTATGAAACTAAGAGCATCTCCGATACTAAAATTTAATACAAAGACTTGAAATAATAAAAATTACAAAAAGGATACATAGTCTCATCATAAACTTTTTTTTCTTTTTTTCTTACACTATATTTTTCAAAGACTTAAAGAAGCTCAAGTCTTTGATACCAATCTTTTGATCAAATAATTGTTCCAATGATAAAACAAGTTTTTTTCAAGTCATTCTAAGTAATTTTTTTATAGCCTTAGAGATGCTCTGAACATCCATGACTCAGGAGGATAAAATAGTGTGGCACAACTAGATAATGATGTGACGGTTTTATAAAACCAATGAGAGTTTTATGAACGTGGATCTCTTTAGACAGGTTGATGAAAAGTCAAATTAGAGAAACATTAAAATATTATTGTGATCCATAAAAAAAATTAATGAACGGTTTAACTTAATTTCGTATTGTTACGTGTTAAGTACGAAAAACAGTAGTTGAACCTATTAAAACCCATTTAAATTATATTGAGGCTATATGCGGTGAACTTGCCGGCGAGCTACTTGTTAACATGTTAGCTGATAAACTGATAAGCTACATTAAAACAAAAATGATTTTATAGGACGTCTAAAATGGCAAAAAAACGTTATAAAGGAATATTTTATAGGACACAAGTTTATAGGACCAAACCATAAAGCGTCATGTCTAAAAGCGTTACAATAGGTTTTTAGGACACTTTTAGACATTTCAACAAGTTTTTTTACGACTCTTTTAAAATAAATGTTCTATTAGCTATTTTATATGTCACTTTTTAAAGTTGTCCTATAAACCCATATTATTATAGAACATTTTTGTTTATAGGACACTTTTCAAAAATGTCCTATAAAATAGTTAATATGACACTTATTTTAAAAATGTCGTAAAAAAACTTGTTGAAACGCCTAAAAACTATTGTAACACTTTTAGATATGATGCTTTATGGTTTGGTCCTATAAACTTGTGTCCTATAAAGTAATCTTTTTAGGAAGTTTTTTCATTTTAGGTGTCTTATGAAATTATTTTTGTTGTAATGCTAGTTATTAGTTAATAAACTACTTTATGCTTATTAAACATGGTCTGGATATATAATGTTCAAGATTTATGCTTTGATTCTTCTTGACAGTAACCTCAGAAGTGAAAATGAGGGCTTGTTGCTTTCATAATTGTTGTATGTTGTTAAAAGATTGAACAAAATGCATAAAATAGAACAAACTTTATTTTCATTCATTTTTCAACAAAAAATGAATAAATACTCTTTTTTGATGAACCACAATTTAGAAATTTCTAGTTAATAGATCCATAAAAAAGTTGTAATATTTTAAACAATTCTAATTAACAAGATTGGTCTTTTATAAGGGGGTGTTTGGGATTGCTTATTTGAAACAACTTATATTTTTTTAATGTGTTTATCAATTTATGTGATGAGAAGGTAGGTTTAAGGTTAAAAATGGTAAATTGGTTCCTACAAGTCATAAGTTGGTTTTGATAAGTAAAAAGTTTTTAACTTATTGAAAACTCTTTTTCCCCGGTTCTTCACCGGTATCAGCTCTTTTCCTTTTTTCCATCCATACACTAAAAAGTGTTTCTCATCGGTTCCACTGATATACGTTAATATGTTGTTCTTAATAAGCACTTTCAAACACCCCCTAGTTAGGCGGTTAAAAATGTCAAAAGCCGACTAAACCGTTAAGCTACCAGGATCACTTGTTGAAATCCTAGGCTCTATCTAACCAACTACCTTTACTACAAAACTAATTTTGTTCGGCCATTGATGATTTATTCCCAAAATAGAAAGATCTATTTACATATTGTTGAAATATAAAAATGGTTCACTCAATCTCGATCTATAACCATGATTGTGGTTTAATTATAGGTGGAAAATTTGGTCTTTTTCTTTTCTCGTTAACAAATTTGGTTTCTATCGTAGACAATCGAAGGAGCGAGAAAAGTTTTAGATTGCTGATCCTAGGAGAAGTGGTCGAAATAGATATCAGAAACTGATTTTTGCATGAAACTGGAGCGACAATGTATTTTTCCTTCCACTAACTTTAGCATTTCCTATCCCCAACTCCATTATTGGTGTTATCTCTTTTTATGTTAATCATTTTCAAGGCTTCGAGCTTTCCCTAACATAAAGTATAACATAGCGGACCACAAAATGTGGTGTGGTGCGATTTATCTGGCTTTGTATATAATTATGATGCATGCAAAATAATATACAAAGTTTCAAATTTTCCATACTACATATAATACAAAAAATGGGTTGGGTTCCTGTGAGAGTGAAAGTTATAGTAAGAAATGTAAGATGGAATTTCCACCAATGGATCAATACTAATTGAAGAAAAACAATAGATCAACACTAATGAGATACAACAGATCAATTCCCTTCTAAAGCACAATTCATAGGTTGGTACCGGATTAAAAGTAAGCAAGGTCTAAATTTCCTTTTTACACTGCTCACCTTAACTCATATTCTCACACGATCCTTCGTCATACAAAAATTCATAGTTTATACTTCATAAAATGCCAAATCTAACTATAACACCCTAAAATTTAAAAAAAGATAATGCGTCAAACAACTTAGAATTTCGATAAACATACAAAAGCTTAAACCCTTGAAGGGAAAGTTTGTTAATCTAGCACAACGATCAAGAATTGAAATATAAATAACAACCTAATAATCTAATCTCATAGTAAACAAGATTACGGTCGGGTGTTACTATGTTTCCGGAAAATGCAATCTCCACTCAAGTGCTTCCTAAAAATATACACCCTTGATGCTTCAAGTAGCACCAACCAAGCCTCTCAAGTGGTCTTAGATCCACCACTAATGAGACCTGAAAATCACATAATCAAGAACAAGCGTGTTATGCCTTGTGAGATAAAAAAAATCAGACGGTAGATAGGAGAAACAATTCAAAGTGTTACCCGATCCGCAATAGTGGTACAATACCATGTATAACAACAAGTTGTCACAATCTGGACATTATACATAAGAAACACCCCTCGATGACTAAGGAGACTCGTTATTATACATAAGAGTTTCACCTTAAGAACTCTTGAACCTTAGTGCCTACCCATTCCTCTAGACAAGTTTCACCTAGGGTCTTAGTAGACCTTTAGTGTCTACTTACTAGCAAATCAAAAGAGTACAGATAATCATAATTATCTCAACAACCCACCTAATCCTCATGCATAAGGATTAGGGTCCAATATTGTAACACCCTCAGTTTTAGAAAGAACGTCTAATAAAAAAATCCTCAATATTACAAAAAAAATAAGATCCAATTAAATATACCTACTACATTAAGAGAGAATGTTACTAAAACTCACAAACATACACGAATTCCAACATTAACATAGGCGACTCCTGAATAGCTAAGTCCTGAACAACCCTTTAATTAGCACTTTTCACACCTAACTATCGCTAGAATCATAACCCGAAGGACTTGATGCACATGCCGATAAGAAAAAGGTTAGGCTTAACACCTAGTGAGCTCAAATAGTTTTCACCGATTTATATAAAACTGTAAAATAACGAGAGTAATTTCTAATCGCATTTCCAAATATAAAATGCCTTTAGTAAGAAAAGTGACACAATTCCCAAATCCACCATTTTCGTGATAAAATGTTTAAATAGAAGTAACGCACAAGTGTGCGACAAACTTTATACTCATACGATATACATATAGGGTTAAGACCTAAATACCCAAAAAACATGGATATAACCTTAATTCGTAATCTCAATACATGGAGGGGATCCATTATTTTAAAACCATGAACTATGGTCATTTACCACTCTGACAACGTTAGTCAAATAACATTCCACTCTCCTAGTGCGAGCGTTCCTACGACGTCTACACAAAGTTCATCAAATGAGCATGGCTGACCTTAGCGCCAATCCTTGAAATTGGAAATTTTCCCAAAAAAAGAAAGCCTGACACGGTCAGACTACTTCCAAGGCATTGTCTACAATAAGCGACGAAGATCCTGGTGCGCCACAAAGGCCATCACTTTCAGACTCAATTCTCCTAGTATGTCGTTGAAGAGACAATGGTCATGAAATGAGGGACCCCGAGTATAACCCAACATAATTCAGTGGCAGAGCCAAGATCTCGGTCTAGGGGTAACATCAGTTAGAAATAAAATAAATTTAAAAAACAAATACTAACTTTTTGATGATAGCAAAAACACTATTATTGTATTCTTAAAACACTAACTTATGCGGTTTCAACGGTTAGCTTGATGGGTTTTTAGTTTTTGAAACTTAGCTACGATTTCTTCATTATCTACCTCAACAAAAACATATTTTTAAATATAAGAAATTAAACAATCCTTCAAGAAAGACTAACTTAAACTAACAAATTTCTAATTACTAAACCTTAACAATAGTTAATAAACAAAAAAAAACAAACAAATAAATAGGCTCACTTATTATAGACAAAGAAAAATGAAAATCTGAAGATGCATAGATGCAAAAAATTATGAAATATTTTTTTATTGTAGGTGTGTTGATCCGATAACAAACACTTATGAAGCTTTTTTAGCCAATCCAAACTTATTATATTAAAAAATTAAAACAATGAGGGTTAGCTGCTACTATGTGATAGTGTGGCTCCGTCCTTGAATATTCCTAAGACCATAAATACAAAATTGACATACATGTCTATGGATCCAATGCAACACAGTCTAAATTACATGACTTCAAAATAAATGATCAATGCACTCAAAAAATGTAATTTTATAAACGATATGTTGTAGATACATATAATTTTCAAAGCTCAAAAAGAGCATTTGAAATCGGACAAATATCCCAAGACTAATTTAAGTCAAACAGATCAGCCAAAAGAATAAACATTTCGTAAGACAAATAAATAAAAATCATTAAAAGGATAAAATGTCTTTAACTTAAGTTTATGCAAACACATGTTATACAAGTATGATTTACTAAAAGAAACCTCATTAGTTGTGGGACAAACCATTTTATGAATGGACACATACCATTTATATTTCTAAAATGTCCTGTAACATCCCAATCCCGCGTGGTTTAAGACCGATGGTGCCACAATTGGTTAAAGCAAAACAACTAATATAATTTACCAAACATAATATTTACATAACCGTAAACGGAGATAACATGTATCAAAATACGGTCCCAAAATACAAGTATATCTACATTTGTCATCATAAGGTTAACAAAAGTTTGTCCTAACGGTTTATCTTTAGGCTTGTCATCTCCGTAGATCTCATCCCAAAACACATGCTAAATCATGTACTTGCCGAAGACCAAGAAAAATATCGGCTGAGCTTAACACTCAGTGAACGGATAACAGCAATTAGAAAAATTAATATGAAATAACAAGTTCAAAAGAAAGATATAACATTTAGTGATAATCCAAAATAAAGTTAAGCACAAATGGCCCGAAGGATTATCAAGGGTCCGAAGACCAAACCGTATCACGAGGATACATTGTTCCCAAAGGATGATCATTCCGTTCGGGCACGAGTGAGGAAAAGGGGTGCGAGCACAACATAAATAATCCTGTCCGTAGATTTAACCACGATCACAAATATTCTCCGATAACGGTTCCTATGATCGATCCATACACCCTCTAATTGACCGGTAACTATTCAAGTCCACTTTTAAGGACAATATATAGATGGGACCCCATGATAGTTTTATCCACCATGGAAGCATCTCAATATCGCTGCTCCAATATTAAGTCTAAAATATGAATTCAAAATAGATATGATCTTACAAGTCAACTGATCAAATGATCAAATTATTCATGTTTCAAACAAGTAGGTCACTCATGGTCAAAAGGAAAAAAAGTTCCATAACATTAACAATCATAAAGGGAACTTGGAAGCAATGTATTAGTATTAGGAAGCCTTATGCAAATGGATATCCTCGTATCAAATGAGATACGATATCCATATCGTATCCAACTTTGATAAGTAATGCACGATCAAATGGAATTCACGATCAAGCTTGACTCACTCACGTGCCTAACGAATGCATAAACGGGTTATTATTTGCAAGGCATAACGACCATATCATAACTATTCTAATAAGGTTACTTAGGTCTTAATGATCCTAAACAACTTATACTTCAAGAAGGATAGCTATATATGAATTGAGAACTCAAACGCAACATTTAGCCTTCTGCAGTATCATTCCAGCAACTCATGTCTCTCTTCTTTTTGAGCACTTTTACCCTACATAGAGGTCAATAAAGGTTCAATCATCTGAATGAAACTTGTAGTATGAAATCTTATGAGTCTATTAGCTTTGGAATCATCTCATTTGGATCATCCATTTATTTTATACAAATTAAACAAAACAGCATTTGTGATCCCGTATACACAATAAACAACTCTAAATATACATTGCGTTTTTGACCCTTCATAACAGTTGTAGTATACAGCAAGGGCTTTCCATCTACAAAGTATAAGCTTATTTGGACTTACGGTTTGAGAGTTATGCAATGTTAAACTACTGGATTTGAAGCTGTCCAAAACTCCAATTTCCACATTTTCCCCAACCAGTGTCGTACCTAGGGAGGGCGGGTTGGTGTATGCCCAGGGCCCACAAGAATGAGTTCAAGAAGATAAGTTAATAAAGAGAAATAAAAATTTTAGTATCTAATAGGACCAAAAAATAATTTGGTGTTACATTAAATATTAAGGGCCCAAACATTTATTAATCAAATATATTAGAAAAGTAAATATGTAAAAAGTCACTTGGTCGTTCATTAAATTTATAGTATTGTTTATTATTTCTCTAAGTTTTTATCTATTACAAACATCTAAAAGTACTTGTCACAAAAATCTTTCTTCATAGTTTATATCCCATCAACTCTTTTGGTTATTTCATCCTTACATTAATTATATTTTTGTGTTAGAATATAGTAGATTTTTTTTGTTAATAGCTAAGAAAACCCATATCTTTTGAAAAAATTATCAACCATACGAGACGGTACAACTTATATCTATATTTAAAATTTCAAAACTATAATTGTTTTTCATACTTCTTATTTATTATCTAATACTGAATGCAAATATCTTATGTACTCTCCTATCTCTAAAAGAATAATAAGATCTCAAGTTATAACCAACATGAACTTTTTATTTATAAGATTGATAGTTCCAAAAAAGTTTGTTTAACCCTAATGCTATGTTCTTTAAGTCTTCTTTTTTAATAAGGAAAAGAAGGGAAAGTAATGGGGAAAGAATAAATCTTCCATTCTCAAGTTTTTTTTACTAAGGCTGAGAATCCTAGCTGATAAGAGTTTTGATAAGGATGGAAAGTCTTACCCGGTAAGTTAGATTGATGACTCTTACCGGATATATAAGCGCTTAACGGGTAAAATTTTGCATACGATATCGTTTTGATGTACTACAGTCTTACCTAGTAAATAAATTGTAGTGTTGACTCCTACAACTAAGTGCTTACCGGGTAAGCATTTGAGTAAACGTCCCTTAGTCGGAAATCGGAAGAATATATTATACTATACCAAAGATACATTTTAGGATGTTTTTGATGGTTAAACAGATTGACGATGCTATTTTAAAATGTCATGGTAGATAATATTAATTTAAAAATAATTATCGATTGATCGATTTTACGTTTAGGGACACTTGGAAAAAGAGTTTATATGAATTAAATGTTACTTTTGATGAAAAAAACAACATATTGAAAAAAAAATTGTACTTATTGAGGGCTCTTTTTTTGCATCTCGCCCAAGTCCTATAAAATGTTAGGAACGACCCTTTCCCCAACACACTTTTATGATATTTTCATCAATAATTCGCTACATTTAAATGCTCTAAAACATTTACCTAACATACAGCTTAATGGTTAATATCCTGGGCTTTATCATACAATTTTTCTCTTTTTAAACATTTAACCGAATTCTTGGTGTGCGGTTAAACATAAACACACAACTTCACCATATTGATTTCATACTTAATCCTTTTCTTTTCTTCATCAATCTTAACCAATCTAACCTTCTAAACATATATACTTGTAGAATTTTGCAATACTAACTCATAGCTTAAACATAACTCAATTTGAAACTAATCACAAAAATCCTCAGGGGCGGACCTGTAGTGGTGCACACAGTGGCACGGGCCACCGTATTATTTCTCCTACGAAGGGTAAAAATTTAGGTTTGTGAATGATGCAACTGTATCGTTATGTTATGTGCCACCATATATATTTTAAAACTACAATATAGGCATTGGTTTTCCTACACTGAAGACCCAGGTTTGAATTCCACTAGTGTCATTTTTTTAGTTTTTTGCTTTTAACTTCAAATTTATTATGTTTCTAAAAAAATCACTATAAAGGAATTGAACCCAAGACCCCACGTATGAAAATCAATGAACTAACCAATAGACCAAATATGATGTTATAAAAATATCTCGACATTTTTTCTTATAGTTAAACGGTGCAACCGTTTGAAAACAATTATGGCTCTGTCCCTGAAAATCCTAACATAACAAACATAATAAAAATGAATGAATTTTATACCTTTAAGAAGGATTCAGAGAGAGGATTCCGAATTTCTTCAACAACTTATGAGAATTTGTAGAGAAAAGCAAGAGTTGAGAGAGAGTAGAAGTATATGAAGGTTACGATGTAGAAGATGAAGATGAAATGAAATTTCTATCTAATTAATTATATTATTTTACCTTTATAATTATTGAGTTTATACATTTGACGATTTTAACCCTTCAAGTCTAGACTATCAACTTTATGTCCTAGTAGGTATAAACTTAAAATTTAAAGTTAAGTTTACTTGCAGTTAGTATGTGTTAACGGAACACGGGTATTATAATAATAATTTCCATTTTTGAGCTAAACCATTAAATTAGTCTACATTCATGATTTTATTTGACAAAATACAAAAAGATCGCATATATATGTATGGAAAATAAAAAAAGGGCGGCCCCTCTTCATCATATCATATTAGGTTTTCAAGATATGATAACCCACAAAAACTAAATGTGTAAATTTCACCAAATACCAAATACATTTGATAAATATCAAGTAAAACATATTAATACTTTAGATTTTGGCATCTACATAGTTTTCACAAACAACTTGAACGTACCGTGCTAAAATGGCTAGATCTAGGGTTTACCCCAAGTTTGAGCTTCGTTGTGTGAAGCCTTTTGATCCACTACATATACCACAAAAACTTCATCTAAAACATCACCAAATAAACAAATGCACTAATATCAACTTCAAATAAAAGAAATTCACTTGATAAAATACGCGAGTTGTCGATCTTTAGACACATAATGCGGAAAAAGCATAAGGATTAGAACCAAAACAAGTTGTAACATATCTGTAATAGTTAGCTGATTGTATGTAACTCATATTGTATGTAATACTTTTTGATACACGCCGTTTGATGTGTATACTCCATACAATTGAACTTTTTAGCAGACTTCACTAATCTCTTTATTGCTATAATGCCCCTTTGTACAATATCACATAATATTAATCGCAGAAGAATAGTGAACCTCCTAGATAAGCACATATGTTCGGAATTGTTTTTCTCTTAACTTTGTTTAGAGTAAACTACAATTTTGGTCCCAACAATTTACACTCAAATGCGAACAACACCCCTTAAATTAACGCTATTAAAGTTTCTCAATTAAGTGAGATATTTTCGACCTTTTACTCACTTTTTTGTCCATTTCTATATTGGCTTTTACCCATATAAAAAACCAAGCACCAGTTTGTAGTTTCACATTTATACTATTTTGTACTTTTTTTTTTCTTTCTCATATAAGTATATCGATAATTTGTAACATGCATTTGTGAATATTCATCAATGCATATGTAATGATAGAAGTATTGATGCATAGAAACGAAAAACGCTTATATGCATTAGTGCATACCGTCCGTATATAGGGTTCCCACAATGTTCTTCAGTTTTCTCGTTTTTTAGTGTTCCCCTTGAACCTCCCTATATATATATATATAAGAAAGTTAACTATTTACGAGAATACGAGATTTTTTTTCATGTACAAAATCATATGTAATGTTACACTAACTTGAGCTGGCGACTTAAGTGGCATGAAAAAAGTCGCTCGATTTTGTACATGAACGACTGGTTTCGTATTCTCGTAAAACGTTAACGTTCTCATTGAACATTTCTCTCCCCCCTCCCTCTCTCTCTCTCTATATATATATATAAATATATAAACAACTACTACCCAAAAAAAAATATTAAAAAAATTATGTGTCGTTTTAATGAATTATTTAAAATAAATTAAAAATACATACTTCCTAAAAAGTATAGTAGAACAATTGACAATGAACCTAATTAATAAGTTTATAATAATTGTTATAGTTTACATATAACTCTAATTTTAAAATGTTGTTAAAATTTGTAATAATTTATATTTTCTTGAAAAATAATGTTACAGGATGAAATGCAATCAATGTTCTAAAAAACTCGCCGCGACAGCCGTGATGGCGTGCAATGACTCAAAGGTTGCGTTTAAGGCCACGTTATGTTTGTGGCACGCCATGACACAATGCGCGATTTTTGTAACACCATATTTGATTTTTAGTACGGCCGAATATTCCGCTTGAAATCCGACAAAAACCATAATCTGATTAACGGAATTCTTAATTTAATTAAGGGACAAATTTAAAAACATAAGTGACGGATTTCCGGCAGCTGCAAACCACTCGAAACGGCGAAATCCGCTTGTGTATTCGACGGATTTGGTCCGTTGGAAAAGGTGTTTAATTTGTTTGGTAGTGAATGACGGTCAATTAGCTCAGTTTTGATGACAAAATTCAAGCACGAATTATTATTTACACTATGTAAATCTAATAAATATGGTTAAAAAATAAGTGAGATCTTTTTGTCTGCATTTTTTGTCTTTTTTTCACATCAAGTTGATTCAGATAGTAACAGTTTCTTTTATTGAATTTTGATTTTTTGTTATAAATATATATTTTGTAAAATCATCATTGATTGAACGAAACCTATTTTGTGGGAAGTTTAGTTGGTACGACAAATGCTAGGTATCTAAAATTGACAACCATAGCTTAATGTTTTGCCTGTCTAACTTCTTACAATTCTAATAAATATATACGAAATAACTTAAACTAGAATTTAGTCCGAAAAAGTTGGGCTTAGTGAGTCTGAAGCTCGATCCATGTCAAGCCTCAACCCCGATCATGCCAAATTTTGGAGGCAGCTCTGGGTCTAGGCTTGACCTAAAATGGCGAATTAATGCCCGTCTTGAAAAACACCGGAAAAACACCAATTTTAGGAATTTTTTTTCCTTATTAAAAATGGATTTGAAAAATTTGAGCTCGAAATTCTCAAACCTTGTGAATCTCTAGTTCCTAACTAGCTAAATCAAATTATAGACATACCTATTAATGATAAATTGCAAAAACGAAATTCGCATGCCTTGTTTTGTTGGCTTAGTTGTTTTTATTTGCTTTTCGTATGCTTTTGTTGCACTTTATCCACCTTTGTTCTTGGTTCCCATATCTTGCTGACCACCCTCTTCTTGTTCGTGGTTTGGTTTTTTAATAAAATATGTTTTGTTGTTGTTCAAGAAAATTTGAAAGAAAAAGTTAATCGTTACTGAATAACAAGTAAACGAGATTGATTGTAATCTCATGTTTTTTTGTCCAAATATATTTATTACACAATCAGATAAATTTTTATTAGATATTTTTAATGTTTTATTTATAACTCGAAGGTTTCTTTAATAATTGAGAAATTCAAAATGTTACAGTTTATTATAATTGCTTTGTTTGTTAAACAATTTTATCACTTTATTTGACTAAAATATTCAACCAAACATATTTTTGTGACTTATAAATATTTATTATGACTTCGAGTTCAATGGTCGAACGAAGCTCACAACGAACGATCGTGAGTACGACGTACAGACAATGGATATCCGCTCGACGCACTATTTCAGTATAAGGTATATTATTTCGTCTATCTACTTACTACCTAACTAAGAGAATGGTATTTACTGAGAGAAGTAGTACGAGGAGCTAGATTGTTGCTGTCTTCTTTTTGGCAGTGGGATAGGGAAACTGTGAGGACTGAACTTTCACTTTCTTACTTGAACTCATAGAAACTAATGGATTAACCATTAATCATCTGTTACATGTTGCACAGGTCCGTTGGACAGTTACAGTCAACGTCATCAAAGACATTTTTGAAGATTATTAATGACGTACAATTGTTACCACCGACACCAACTATAAAATACAAGCTCAGCCTAACGAAGAAGCCCCCGATTAATCATCCTCACCCTCTAGCATCAAGAATCATACAATAGCTCTCTGGATTTCATACGATATTATTACTTATTTTTATACATTTCTCTCAGTAATCGTACGATCTCAGTCCCAAAGGACGGCGTCCCTGTTTGACGTCACTTTCCCATAGTGCAGCAACGGTAGATCTTATCGTCCGCGGTTTTTTTCCCTCGTTAAAGGGTTTTTCCGTGTCACCAAATCTCTTTTCTTTAGTTTTTGTTATCTTAATTGTGTTTGTCGCGAGAATACTATATTTGACCGATCAGCTCCACAAGCTCCTTAAGTTGACTATTGATTAATCAATTTTTGGCATTAACAGTTTGGCGCCCACCGTGGGGTCCGATCAAAGGAATTCTCCGACAAATCGCAACGTTACTAACATTCTCTTTTTAGTTTTCTGAATGGCATATAACGGAGCTACTTCCGCAGAAACAACATTAAGGGCCTTATACGCCGCACGGATGCGCATTCAACATCTGGAAGCACAGAGAAATCTTCGTGAGAGTTACGATCCATTGCCACCACTGCCGCCCGGTCCGAGACCACCCATATTTCATTATATCGGTCGACCACAGCTCTACAACCAGCAACATCAGTACGCTAACCAATAATTCCAGTACCAACAACCTGGACCAAAATCGGACGTCAATTTGGGAAGCATGGCGATCACGTTCGACGACCGTGATTTGAATGATTTATACCCTAAGCATTACAATGCTCTTATATCCGGCTGACGATCGGGGATTATCCTATAAAAGAAATACTGATCAACGGAGGCAGCTCAACCAATATAGTTTTCCTCAGCGCCCTTAAAGCAATGAGGATCAACGAGAACGAGATCGTGCGACGTTCGACGATCTTAGTAGGCTTCAACGAAGATGCAGCTCATACAATCGGGGAAATTATCCTCTCTATCAATGCACAAGGAATCAATAAGTCGACCAGGTTCAACGTTATCGAATGTTTGTCCGCATATAATGTTATCCTCGGCAGACTATGGATCCACGACATGAAATCTGTCCCTTCGACGTACCATCAAGTACTTAAATTTCCAACCCCGTAGGGAGTTCAAGAGATAAAAAGTGAACAAAAAATAACCCGCAAATATTACAAGACGACGAAGAAACCTCGTAAAAAGCACATCTATCAATTACAGAACCAGGAGGACTCAGACGACAACCTGCAACTGCAAGAGGTTGTTCGTGATCCGAATCATCCCGATCGAAAGTTTTATGTGGGGGCATCTCTCGATCAAGCTGTTAGACAGGAGTTGATCGAGTTCCGTTGAGACCATGAGTTACTGACTTTCATGGACGCGTACTCTGGATACAATTAGATTCTTATGCATCCGAATGATCAAGAGAAAATGGCCATTATGACTGACAAAGGTATTTATTGTTATATAGTAATGCCTTTCGGTCTTAAAAATGCAGGTTCAACGTATCAACAGCTAGTCAACCGAATGTTTAAACAATACCCGGGAGATACAATGGAGGTGTATATCGACGACACGTTGGTCAAATCCAAACGTGCGGCTGATCATGTGGAACACAAACGACAATCATTCGACGAACTCAGAGAATACCAGATGAAGATGAATCCAACTAAGTGTTCTTTCGGAGTACGTGCGGGAAGATTCCTAGGACATATGGTGACCCAGCGAGGAATCAAAGTTATTCCTGATCAAATCAAGGCAATAAATGAAATAAAATTGCCTAGAAGTTTCAAAGAAGTACAAAGGCTTACCAGACGAGTAGCCGCCCTCAACAGGTTCATTTCTAAATCATCCGATAAATGTCATATATTTTATAATGTTCTCAGGAAAAATAAAGGATTCGACCGGTCGAGTGATCATGAAAAAGCTTTGCAAGCCTTAAAAAAATACATGGCATCACCACCTCTATTGTCCAAACCCAAAGACGGATAAGAACTTCAGTTATACCTTATAGTGAGCTCGAACTCAGTAAGTGTTGTTCTCGTTCGAGAAGAGAACAGGCAGCAACTTCTGATATACTATGTAAGTAAGTCTTTACTCGACGCAGAAAAAAGGTACACGTCCATGGAGAAATTACTTTTATCGCTAGTCACGGCAGCTAAAAAACTTCGACATTATTTTGAATCGCATGTTATCAATATCATCACTAACTTCCCACTGAAATCCGTGTTAAGAAAACCTGAGCTTACAGGTCGGTCCGTAAAATATAGTACCTATCTCAGCAACTACGATATCAATTATAAACCCTGGACTGCGATCAAATCGCAAGTTTTAGCTGATTTCGTTGCAGATTTTAGTCCTGAGTTGGAAAAGTTAGCGATCGAAGAAACGCTTGCTGTGGCGATCCAAGACGAACGACCATGGGTATTGAACGTCGATGGATCCTCTAACATGCGAGGATCGGGATTGGATGTCCTCTTATAATCGCCACAGGGGGGCACAACGGTCTATTCCGTATCCTGCGACTTCAAAACTACCAATAACGAAACGGAAAATGAGGCCTTGATCGTAGGTCTAGATCTGGCATACGATCTGGGGGCAAGAAATTTACAAGTCATAAGCGATTCTCTACTCGTTGTCAATCAGATGAACGCAGAATTTGCGACAAAGGATTAAAAAATGACAGCATATTGGCAGATCGCTAGAGATCAGGTAAAAAAATTCAAATCCTTCGACATTTAGCAAATCCCCAGAGATCAAAATGCCCAAGCAGGCGCGCTTGCCAATTTAGGATCTGCTTTATGAAAATCATCCTTCGATGTCGTGCCAATGATCCACCTAACAAGTCCTTCGACGGAAGATGAAAAACACGATCAGGTGGTAGCCCTGGACGAATCTAACGATTGGACGAAGGAAATCCTTGAATACCTAGCAGATGACCGACTCCCGGAGGACAAAATGAAAGCCCGACAAATTTGATTCAAAGCCTCCCGATATGTAATGATCGTAGGAAAATTATATCGACGCTCGTCCAACGGGTTAAATCTACGATGCCTCATTCTGAGTGAGACTCAAAAATTCCTCCAAGAAATGCATGACGGAGACTGCAGAAATCATTCAGGAGGACGAAGTCTGGCAAATAGAATCTCTCGACAAGGCTATTATTGGCCAACTTTACGATAGGACGCTATAACGCACGGACAAAAATGTTACGCATTTCAACGACACGCATGTATGACTCGTCAACCTTCCGAACTTTTACATTCGTCTTTAGTCATGGCCTTTCACGCGATGGGACATGGATATTGTTGGCAAATGGCTGCCAGCGCCAGGACAAAAGGTATATTTATTTGTTCTTACATATATTTTTTCGAGATGGATAGAAGCCGCCGCTTTTTCTCAAATACGAGATAAAGAGGTGATATCTTTTATCCGGACTAACGTTATATGCAGATTTAGAATTCCATCCGAGATTGTGTGCGATAATGGATCTCAGTTCATAAGCGAAAAGACGAAGCGATTCTGTGAAGACTGGAATATTAAACTAACGACTCCACACCCCGTTATCCACAATCTAATGGGCTTGCGGAGTCGATAAACAAAACAATTATCAACTTGCTCAAGAAAAGACTCAAAGCTGTGGAAGGACGCTGGGTCAAAGAGTTACCTTCCGTGTTAAGGGAAAATCGCACAACTTCTCGTACCTCAACGGGACAAACGCCATTTTCGTTGGTATACAGATACGAAGTTGTCATGATGATCGAAACAAATCTACCAATTGCTCGACACGCCTCTTTCGAACATAATTTGGCAGACCTCAGTTACGATGTGGATGCCCTCGAAGAACTAAGAGATTCCGCTTATATTCGAATGGCGTCACAACAACAATCTATCGAACACCATTTCAACAAAAATGTTAAGGTGAAGGTATTCCAAGTAGGAGATTACGTCTTATGACGTGCCTTCCAAAACACCCAGGAACGGAACGCAGGTAAGTTTTCCGTTAAGTGGGAAGGACCCTATCGAATTATTGCGGTCGTCGGAAAAGGTGCCTATCGATTACAAACCATAGACGATCGAAATATCCCACGTAGCCGGAATGCGGTACATCTGAAGAAATATTTCTTTTGATTTATTTTTCATACGTATTTCTTTTTATATTTCTCTTTCGGACCATTACTAACTTGAGTGTTGGAGGGTCGTTGGTCAAATCCACAACCACCCCTAACGCTCCTTTTTTGTCGCTGGAACGCACGATCTTCGCAGGAACGTACGATCTTCACAATCACGTATGATTTGGTTTATGCCAATTAAAGACTTAATCGTCTGAAACTTCATCGATCAAAATGCATCATTCACATGAACGATTCAAAATTTATGGATTTGAGGCTCAATCGCCGGAAAATTCATTATTATCTAAGTCTTAGTCGACGTTGACTTATGATTAAATTCATTCTTGTCATAAACCCAATTTATTTTTTAGCATTATTGTCAGATCGAGAGTTATAGACAAACGTATGATTAAATGATAAACATTCGACAAAGCAGTTGAAAAATTAAAACTTCCTTTGACTGAAAAGGGGCATTATAAAAAGGGGTACGACCATGATAAGTCGTCCCAAATAACCCTAAAAACTAGAAGATAAAAGCTAAGGTGCAGGGGAAGTAACGACGGGAACGCTTTTCTTCTCATCGTTAGAATCCAAGTCCGTATTGCTGCCACCAACGGCAGAAAGGACTGATCGAAGATCAGTTTGGCATCCTTCAGAGGATCTTGCCCTCTTAACTGGCGATGAGCGATCACCGCCTTAGCCTCGGCACGACCAAAGGATTCAAGTGCCTCCTGTTGATCGTTAAGGTCAACAATCTTTCCTTGGGCCTCACCCAGCTGAGTCCACAGATCCTCGACCTTTTTGGCAGAAGCCTTCCTAACCTTCACCATTTCAGCCTACAAAGCCGCCACCTGTTCTAAGGCTGTTTTCAAACGACCTCAGAGCTCAATGCTCACTCGCTTCTCATGCTCACGATCAACACGAGCATCCTCCAAGAAAACGCCGAGTTCATCAGCTCTCGACGTCGCCGCCGCCTCTTTGGTCAATGAGGCTGCCTCGCGCTCGAGCGCCTTCTTCTCCACGGCCAAGGCCATTTTCACAGTTTGGGAGGCCTTATCGGCCTTAGCTTGCATGCTAAGGAACGCCTGGAAAGCCTGAAATAAACAAATAAAACGTCTGGATTGACTAAAGGCATAAAAACACATGGTCACACGATCGCACGTAAACGCACGACTCACGACGCCAGGAATCAAAAACATAAGTCGCATGATGCAAGAATACACACGACGCATGACCATAAACACTCAAAATTACTTGTAAGGGGTGATACCGGACCATAGTATGAGCATCGGCCAAGTGTACTCCCTCGAGGGGACCTTGAACCGGAAGATAGGGGCCTCTACTGTCTTCTTTCCCTTCTCCTGCGATGAACGGGGCGCGCTGGGTATGACTGGCGGCACAGTGGTCACCGGACTCGTCGGGATCGGTTTTGTTGCCGCCAACATCTTCGCCTTCTTAGGGTCATCGACCCCAAGGGACGGTTCTCTCAGGAAAGACCCTCCAGACCTCTTGACCCCTGTTAGGTCTATTATTTTATTGTGTCAAAATAAGTAATGGATATGCTCGATTGTAAAAGGAAGTTTATAATTCCTTAAACTCTTTCCTTCCTTAATTAGATTAGACCTTTCAATATAAATAGGAGTCTATGGTTATTCTTAATAGAAGTCGATTACTAGAGAGCCGAGATATATGACTATGAAGCTTCTTTAATCTTTGTGTTCTTATTCGTTTTATTCAATATAATCATTGTGCTTACATATACTGGGATCTACAAGTGGTATCAGAGCCGACGATCTGAGTTTTTCCGATTTTCTGAAGTTATTCATGAAACAGAAGGTAAATTATCGATTTCTGATGTTTTGAGTTTTTCTCGATTCATACTAAATACGTTTCACCCGATAAAAAGTCTTATATGTTTTTCTGGATTCTTACTTCATTCGCTTGACTGTTACTCGATTACGCTTTACCCGATAAAAAAAATTCATATTTTATTTAAAGATCTGTTTTTATCGATTCATTCTTCATTCGTTTAAATTTTTGTCAATTCAACTTAAGATATCCTTGATTTCTATTCAAACTATTTAATCTGTTTTAATTAAAATTATTTTAGTTTATTTTGATTACTTTTGAAACTCTTTACATAAGAAAACTCAGGAACTAGTGACTGTTGCAGCTTTTCTTACTAAAGAATTCTCTAGTAAAAATCATAAAAACTCTAGTAATTTTGATTTTTTTTCTTGACTGAACAAATAAGAAACTCGAGAACTTAGACATTCTTGTCCATAAAAAGACTTCTTCTTTTTAGTCAAGAACCATTTGTTCTTGGTTTCTAGTTTATCGGTTGAAGAAAATTCGGATTAAGTATCTTTGAATTTTTATCGAGCCCTTCCTAATCGACAAAATTTATTTTATCGAGTCATCTGGAGTCGATATAAATTTTTATCGATTCGGTTTTTTTTCGAGTGAAAGATTGTTTTGTCGAATCTTAATCTATCGAGAAACTCTTAGTTATCGAGTCCTTTGTAATCGATAACCTCCTTTTATCGAATCAATTTTTCTATAGAAGTTTTATCGAGTCTCATATACCCGAAAATTTCTTTTAATTGAGTCTCAAACGCCCGACAAAAACTCTTGTCATCTTAGCCCATCCCGATAAAAAGTTTTGTCGACCCCTAGTCAATCGAGAAAACTTTCTGTTTCACAAAAACAACTCAGAAACATACCAAAAACTCACTGATCGAGATCATCAAGCCAAGTACAATGACTACTCGTGAAGCAATGGCAATTGGTTCAGACACGAAATCTCCAATTCTGTTCCCCGGAGAATACTTATAGTGGAAAGACCGTTTCCTTGACTTTATTGAATGCAATGATTACGCCGATAAAATCATGCGATCAATCAATGACGGCCCTCCTCCAGTTTTCTATCAAAATCTTCCAGCCAACCCAAATGCAGATCCTCCCCTCTTTCCTCGAAAAGGAGTCAAGCCTAAATCTGCCTATGATGACAACGAAAAGAGGACTATGAAAGGTGATCAACTTGCAAGATCATATCTCCTCATGAGCATCCCGAACGATATCTATATGAGTATCGACAGCCATAAAAGAAATGCCAAAGCTATGTGGGAAGAAATAGAGAAAGTAATACTTGGCACAAAAATCGGGACCCAGCTCAAAATTACGAATTGCATCTCGCAATATGAGGACTTCAAAGCCAAAGAAGGTGAAAAACTTACTGTCACCTACTCCCGGTTCGTACACTTAGTAAATGAACTAAGTAAGAATGGGATTCGCAAAACAAAGATCGAGAACAACGTGAAATTTATGAGTAACTTGCTGCCTAAATGGCGTCGATTTGCCAATCAAATTAAACACAGCAAATATCTCGCTGATCTCGATCTACATGAAGTCTATGAAACCCTCCTTCAAGATGAAGAAGAAGTGCTCGAAGCTATGGAGGCCAACAACAAGATCAAGAAGCCCACTGATCCCATAGCTCAAGTTGCAAAAGCTAGCTCTATCACTTCCCATAGCTCTCCTCAAGAGGTTATTTCCGAATTAGAAGATGAAGACTTTGATTATGATCCGGACATTGCTCAATTCCAACAACAGTTGGTGCTCCTCACAAGAGATTTTCAACAAAAATTTTCTCGACGCTCCAACCCTAATCAACAACGTTATGATTCGGATAACAAGAACTATGAACGCAAGACACTTTCGAATCAAAACCAAAAGAGCAACGTCCGCCAGCCAAACCGGAAGATAAATTCAAAAGTGAAAAGAGTTTATGCTACAACTGCGGAAAGTCCGGTCATTACGCCCGAGAATGCAAAAAGCCGGTAGTCAAAGATTCAAATTACTTTACCTACAAACTGATGCTGGCTAAACAAAAAGAGGCTGGAAAAATATTATTGGCCGAAGATGAGGAATGGTTGAATCAAGGAAATGATGACGACGATCCGGAGAATGAACTTCAAGCCCACTTCAGTTTAATGGCTTAGTCGGATAATTCATCTTCCAACGCTTCCGACTACACCCCCGAGGTAAGTCATTCGGACTATGATCAGTTTATGATTCAAAAGAATGACATGATGATACAATTGCAAGAACTACAATCTAAATTGAAAACCGAGAAACTCTTGGTTTCCAAATTAGAGGCTCGTTTAGAAAATAATCATAATCAACTCTTAGTTGCTACCGCTGATATTGCCACTTTTCAAAATATAGCTAAAAATGCTCAAACTGAAAAAACCACCATTCAAAATGAGAACTTGGAACTAAAACAAAAACTCTCGGACCTCACAAAACTTCTTGAGAAAACACAACAAGAGGCCGACAGTTTTTCTCAAAAATTTGAGTTTTCCACTATCCAAAGAAACGATCTTTTAGAAAAACTCAAATCCTTGGAAGTTAAACTTTATAAAATTGGTCAAACGGAGCAAACTATTCATCTCAATGCTCCAAAAGATTTAGGTTCCAAAGATGGATTGGGATCAAATAATCCCGAGTTGTTAGAAAAAGCCATCTACAACACACCGACATTATATAAATTTGAATATCTTGGCCTTGGCCCGGAATATAATATTCAATTTATGAAGGCTAACCCCAAAGTTGAGAGAAGAGAAGATTGGAATAGGAAGAATAAAAACTTTCATCAACTACCTTTTTGCTATCCAACGCATGTAGAATACGAATCTTCAAAAGACACTCTTCCTAACGATTACTTTCCATCCTACACCGAAGAAGAACTTCAATCTGAACCTCCAAAACACAAAATTTATATTTCCACCTTATTCTTAGAAAAGAAAATTATTCAATTAGAAAAGGTGTTGGAAAGTGAACGTTCTTCTTCGGAAAAGGAAAGAGAAAATCTGAATTAAAAATTTTGAATACTTGAAAAAAGAGCGATACGAACTGAACTTAATAGAATTTCCAAGGCTTCTACATGTAAAGCTTTTGTTAGCTCATATTTAGATGATTAAGTCAACACCATTCCAAACAACTCTCTCACATCTGATGATGACTTAGACTCTCTTGAGGAAATGCCTCGTTTTGACGAGTACATTGATTCCTCATCGAACCTTAAATCCACGGAACAGGTAGATGACACAAATGTCGACTTTGACTTCAATCCAACTCTTCCAAGTCATAAGGAATTTTTAGATAAAGGGAAGAAACCAATGGAATCTGATTTCACTCCTGAAGTTAAGAATGAGTGTTCTACAAGCAATTTGTTTTCTAAACAAAAGGATCAAACTCATTTTTCAAAAGCCCTAAACTCTCATTATGTGAAAAACGCTAACCGTGGTTTCATTCATGTTTCAGCTTTTCGAGCTTTAGAGTCAAAGCATGTTTGGGTCGAAAAAGGCAAAAGTGCTCCGAAGTCATCATCCCGCAAAAACAAGTCCTCTTATTATTCAAAATTTCCTAATTTTAAAAGCACAAATCAATTTCCTTGCACTATTCGTTCTGTTAAACAATTAATCCATTTTTCTCGGAATAAAATTTGTTGCTCGAATTGTGGTGTGAATGACTTTATGCGTTTAAATTCCTTCTGTTATGATTATGGTTACTTTCCTAACATGCATTTTTCTTACAAAAATCATCATGTCAATCATTTCCTTGCACATCATGTTTATAAAGGGGTTCCGAAAAAGCAAATGACTGCCACTCTTAACTTCAATCGAAGGAACATGGGTGATCCGTCAACTAACCCCTATGGACCCATTTACAAATGGGTACCTAAATCTACTTAATTTCGTGCAGGTCAGTCATGCGTGGTATTTAGATTCTGGATGCTCCAAACACATGACTGGACAATAGGAGCTGTTTGCCAACTACAAAGAGAAAAAGGGCGGTTATGTCAGGTTTGGCAACAATCACTTAGCACCAATTCAAGGACATGGAGACATTATTCAAAACAACATCACCATTTCTGACGTCTCCTATGCTCATGTACTAAGCCATAATTTACTAAGCATTGGCAAATTCTGTGACAAACAACTGGAAGTCAATTTCCGACTCGACCGATACTGCGTACGTACTTTTAAAGGAAAGGAATTGCTAGCCGGCTCTCACAACTCTAACCTTTACACCATCGATCTTTCTCATATTCAAACACCCAAGGATGTATGTCTTCTTTCGAAAGTAGATAACGCAAAGAACTAGCTTTGGCATAGACGTCTTTCCCATTTGAACTTCATAAATATCAATCGACTCTCGATTGGGGGAATAGTCACGGGATTGCCAAAGATCAAATTTGACAAACCACACTTATGCGATGCTTGTGAAAAGGGAAAGATAAAGAAGATGTCCCACAAACCAAAAGTTGAACACAGTACCTCCCGACCTCTCCAACTTACTCATATGGATTTGTGCGGACCTATGCGGACTCAAAGCATACATGGCTAAAAGTACGTCCTAGTCATGGTCGAGGACTTCTCTCGTTTCACTTGGGTAAAATTTCTACGCACAAAGGATGAAGCGTCTGAATCGATCATAACCTTCTTAAAGGCTATTCAAGTCAAGTTGCAACTCACTGTACAAACCATTCGAACTGATAATGGAACCGAATTCAAGAACCATACGCTTGACACTTTCCTCGGTTGGAATTACTTACACGTTTTCTGCGGCTCGTACACCTCAACAAAATGGTGTGGTTGAACGACGTAATCGAACATTGGTTGAAGCTGCCCGGACTATGCTTGCATACTCCAACCTACCACTCTATCTTTGGGCTGAAGCAATTAATACGGCTTGCTATACTCAAAATCCCTCCATCATCAACAAGCGTTTCAACAAAACTTCATACGAGTTAGTCTTCAATCGTATTCCAACCATCCATCATTTTCAAACCTTTGGAGAACGCTACTTCATTTTGAATGAGAAAGAAGATCGAGGGAAACTCAAACCAAAAACCGATGAAGCATATTTTCTTGGTTACTCTCCAACTGCTGCTGCTTATCGGGTCTAATGATACTAGCCAGATGTGTCACAAAAAGTGTCAATGTAAAGTTTGATACTAAGGTCGAAATGGCTCCTATACATGACAGTTCAGGACCCGCACTTACCGGTGTATTAGCTTCCGAACACATCTTTCGGAACCTGCCCCAAACCCTGCTCAACCTTCTACATCTAAAGCTACTTCTTCCAATCTGGATGATTTATTCGAGTACTTTTACTCGGATTATTTTGGTTCTCACACTGATATCCCTAATCAGATCACCGTGCCTATCTTGGAGGTTGCCGAGACTACCAACCTTTCTGGACCACCAGTTACAACGGACACCGTCTCAACTGCTGCAACTCCAAGCTCATCTACATCCGCTCTTGTCGCTCAAACTGATGCTCCTCCCGCTCAACCTGATGCTCAACCGAGTTTCAACCTACTCCCTACTGAACCGACATCCTCTCCCCCACCATCAACCTCATCCCCCAAGGATGTCTCTAGTTCCACAAGATCCTCCGTCGTGGCTCCAGCCTTGGAATCACTTCAAGATCTTCCACTCGGTTCTTATGAAGATGATACCCCGGACCCTAATGCATTTCAACCGCTTCCACATACATCCAAATGGGTCCGTTCTCATCCAGTTGATCAGATTATTGGAGATCCAACCAAACTAGTCACGACACGATCCGCCTCGGCCAACGATTGTATGTTCTCCATTTTTCAAAGCAAGATCGAACCCACATCCATTTAAGAAGCAATGAATGATCCTGATTGAATTGTGGCCATGCAAGACGAACTCAATCAATTTGAAAGTTTAAAGGTTTGGCGCCTTGTTCCCCGTTCGCAAAACAAAACAATCATCGGTACCAAATGGATTTTCAAAAACAAACAAGATGAAGATGGGGTTGTCATACGCAACAAAGCTCGGCTTGTCGCAAAAGGTTACCGCCAACAAGAAGGGATTGATTATGATGAGACATTTGCGCCCGTGGCCCATATTGAACCAATTCGAATGTTCTTAGCATACGCGACACACAAGAATTTTGTGGTTTTTCAAATGGACGTCAAAACGTCCTTCTTGAATGGTGTTCTGCGTGAAGAAGACTATATATCCCAACCTGACGGGTTTGTCGATCCTTCAAAGCCTAATCATGTGTACATCCTTGACAAGGCTCTCTATGGCTTAAAACAAGCCCCGCGAGCATGGTATGACAACATGTCTGCCTATTTGGTGAAAAATGGATACTCCAAAGGTAAAATCGATCCAAATCTTTTCATTAAAAAGGAAAACGGTGATATTATGCTAATTCAGATCAATGTGGACGACATTATATTTGGTTCGACTAATCCACAACAATGCAAGAAGTTCTCCGAACTCATGATTGCAAAATTTAATATGAGCATGATGGGAATGATGAATTTTTTCCTCAGCTTTCAAATAAAACAATTTTCAACGGGAATATTCATCAATCAATCGAAATACATCTCGGATATGTTAAGTAAATATAACATGACGTCATTTACTCCGACTGCTACACCCATGTCTCAGAGTTCAAAACTACACGCTGATCCCTTGGGAAATGCGGTGGATTCTAAAAATTACCGGGGAATGGTTGGTTCCTTAATGTATCTAACGGCTAGTCGACTGGACATAATGTTTGCCACATGTTTATGCGCTAGATATCAAGCATCTCCAAAAGAATCTCAACTTAGTGCTATCAAACGTATTTTTCGGTATTTAAAAGGTACTACCGATCTTGGCCTATGGTATCCCAAGGATACGGGTTTCGAGCTAACTGCCTTTTCAGATTCTGATCATGCCGGATGCATGCTTGATCGTAGAAGCACGACGGGACACATTCAATTCTTAGGAGATAAGTTGGTAAGTTGGTCCTCAAAGAAGCAAACTTGCGTCTCCACTTCTACCGCGGAAGCCGAGTACATTGCTGCCGCAAGTTGCTGTTCTCAAGTACCGTGGATGTGCACACAACTCAAGGACTATGGGTTCTGGTTTGATAAGATTGCTATCTAGTGTGACTCGAAAAGCGCAATCGCCATCTCAAGAATCCCTGTCCAACATACGAAGACTAAACATATCGACGTTCGGTATCATTTCATTAAAGATCATGTCAAAAGAGGTACGATTGAACTACAGCTTGCCGACCTGTTCACCAAGGCATTGGATGAGAAACGTTTCCTGTTCCAAGTGTCCAAGTTGGGCATGCTAAACCTTAAAACATGATTTTCAAATCAGTCTTTTTCAAAATACACCAAACGTTTATCCAAGTTTTTATGCACATTCACCTTCGCTTCAAACGTGAATCTGCATCACTCTTGGTTTCTCGTTTTCTGGATTTTGAATTTTTTATTTTACAGTTCTGTATTCTCAATTTATTTCCTTCTTTTTCTGTTAGTTTCATCATGTATCTAACCGTTTTCAGCTTTAGAAGGGGAGCAATAAGGTAAGTTTCTTATATTCACAATTGTAGAGGGAGCTCAAATTTCTTTTTACGCATATTTTAAGGTGGAGCATTTTTCATTTACATATCTATTAAAAAAAATTAATTCAACATCAAGGTTCTCGGCCCCTAAGGGCTCGACAATAATGGATTTGTCGACCTTACTTGGCTCGACAAACACACCAATCGACATCCAACTGATGTCATCATCCTTCTCGGCCCAATAAGAGCCTGCCACGTGTCATCACCCGATGACCCACTATTTAAAAGTCGGGCCCCACTCTCAAAAAGAATCTTTTCAAACAAGTTTTCCCTCTTTCTCCCTAAAACTTTTGAGTTCATCTGTTCCAGAATTTTGTTTTTCAAATCTTCGAGTTTCACAAATCTGAAAGCATCACCAGGTTCGCATTCTTCTCTTGATCAACATTAATTCTTGAACTTTTTAATTTTATCCATTTCATGATTGCTAATTTGGCCCTTCAACTGTTGAAATTTCGAAAACCCTTTGGGTTTCCGAGTTGCATCTTTCTGTCCAGATTTTAGGTTTATTCTTGGAATTATGTTTAGTGTTAAATATATTCACTTTCACAAATTGCACCTAGCCATAGGATTTTCCTTAGATTTTAGGCCGAATTTTGCATCTGATCACGTAGGTTTTTCACTGGTTTCCTTTTCATTTTTATCGACCCCTTAAGCCGAGCCTTAGTTTTTTATCGAGCCTTAAAGATAGATAAGAACATCTTCATAAACCTCTAAGGGTTTTTATCGATTCCTTAGGGCTCGACATAAATTTTTGTCGAGTCTTAAAGGATCGATGAAACCATCATCTTAAAGTCCAAGTGTTTTTATCGACACTTATAGGATTGACAACATGATCTTCTTCCAAGGATATTTTTTTATCGAGTTTTATTGGATCGATAAGCTGTTCTTCACATGTCTAAGTATTTGAGACCGGATAAACTCTGCTTCTCGATTCCCAATGACTCGACATTTTGTTTGTTGACTCTCACAGGTTTGCTCTTTATAATTTCACCAAGTCTTTATGTCGACCCAGCTTGATTCGATATCCTTATTTTTCATCGTTCCGATTATACTCGATAAATTTTTTTTATCGACCATCCTAGTCTTGATTTCCTTTCTTAAACAGTACAATAAGATTCGATATGTTCTCAACTCTTATTGACCAAACCGAACTCGACATTGAGACTTGGATTTTTTTATAACCTGTCTTCATCCATAGAACTGACTTTTCCTATGGATTGCTAACTGTTTTCTTTCAGTTTAAATGGCGGCTATCGATGATCCACAACTTTCCTATGATGAGCACCCTATGCCCTCTGAAAGGTCAACTGAACCAAGTACTAACGCAGTCAACCGAGACGAACTCTTGATGCCTAGAGCCGAGCTTAGAAAACTCAAACCAAACAATCATCATCTCGATTTTGGCATCACGATTGAACACCAAGTCATCCTCGATATCTTTCAACGCCACCCCCTTCGCTATGCATTTGCCTTGGATCATCGCGTTCCCCAGTTCTATCTTCAGCAGTTCTGGTACACCTTAACATACCATCCGGATGACGGTGACCACCAGTTCACTGCCAATATCGACGACTTTGTCAACCGTCTGACACCTTCACGGATCTGTCGAATCCTGCGTCTGCCTGTCGCCACCGAAGAAAGGCCATTTGATGCCTTCGTGTCTGACGAAGAACTCTGTACTGATATCCAGGCCCTAGGATATAATTCCCCCGAACCTCTAACAAGCCTCGACCAGTTCAAGAGAATGTACCTGCCTCAAATCTTGTTTTCACTGTTCACCATCGTTAATCGATGTTTAACCAACAAACACACCGGCATGGACAAGGCCAGTACTGCGGCCCTACGGATATTCCACGGTATAGTGTCCAACCGTCACTATGATTACACAATGCTCATTTGGACAGATTTCGTTGAGCTCGTTGAAGACAAATCAAATTCCCGTGATCGTGCCTTCGTACCATTCCAACGGTTCCTTCAACTATTTATTCATGCCATGCTGTCATCCAAACCTGATATACCTTGACGAACAAGGTCACCGTTGGGACCAACCAACTCGCTGAAGTTCCTCAAGCTTAAAGACCGCCAGTTTGACTTCATTATGCCAATCCATGAAGCACTACTCGCCTATGCTGATCAGGATGCACCGAGTGTGATAGCTTATAGGGAGAGACATGGCTTAATGGCTCAACCACCTCCGGTTGTGCCTGCCCAAGAGCCAAACCACGAGGAACATATTGCAAGGAGAGGATCCTAGGGTAGATGAGCAGGTTCAGGATCATGGGGATCCTGAACAAGGTGATGAGCGAAATGTAAGGGGACATGACGAGGGCGGTGCACCTGATTAGCCAATCCCAACAACTGCTGCCCCATCAATCCCACTACCACCACCCACTATCCCAAGAGCTGCTTCTACTTCCCGACCTACTCCACGATTCAAGATGCTCGTCAGCCGTACCCGTGTTCGACCACGACCTTCATCGTCTAATGAGAATGAATCCGATATTTAAACACTTTCCCGCCGTCCAAAATCTCAGCCATCGAAGAACAAGCTATTCACCGAATTGGTCAGTAACCACCTCTATCAGATTCCACATCGGACACTGAAGAACAAAATGATGCAACAAATGATGAACATGATTAGCCGAATGAAACCTTCCACTTTGAAACCGACCAAGTCTCTGGATCGATGTCCGACATCTTCACCGAGCCTCATACTGGAGAGATAAGGAGAGAGGAGGGAGTTTCAGTTGAAAAAGAATGTGTGAGCGTGAGAGATGGGACGAGAAAAACTATTGTGAGCGCGATACCAGACTCCCCCATCCAGGTAACCGCGTCTGCTAGCCCTACTCATTCGTTGGGTATGTCTAGTGGATAAGTTGTTGTGGACCTAGCAGCGCACTTGCATGCCCCTCCTAGCCACTCTGAAGGCTCCCAACAGCCGACAGTTTCACATATACTTGTGAGTTTAGCTCCTTATCTAGCTCCCCTCCATTCGGGAGGCACAACTATTGAAACAAGAGGCAGTAGCTCACCTGCTTCAACTTTGATTGTATGCACTTCGAGTCTAGAGCCAAATAGGGAACACGTGTCTGCACAGACTGAGAGCCTTTCTGGCCCAGTCGGAACTGCCATTGTGATGTTCATTCTGGAAATTTCACGAGGATTGGGAGGAAATCCTACCAGTGCTACATCAATGCCATCACTGAATGTAGGTCATCCAGTTTATTCAACTGTGATGTCAACGGGTAATCTAAGTGATCCCGGTGTTTCCCTAATAGTTACCACGACTCCTGCTTTCACTATCCCCCCCGCGGCTCAAGCACTTATCGACGCTCAATTACAACGAGCCAAAGCTTCTTTGGTAGAACATGCTGCTCTTATGACTGCAGAGAGAGAAGCATTTGTTCAAGAGATACGTGCAGCTGCCCGCTCCGGTCAGTTCGATCCGTATCAGGCTAGTTCCTCCAGACCCAGCAGCAGTCGCACTCCACCACCGCAACCTCAACATCCGGATCCGACCCCGGACCCCCGGAATCGGCCTCCCTCACCACATCGATATGAGTACAACAATGATGAGCTCATGTCGTTGTTATATGCTAACTTGCTAGCCGAAGCCACTACTCGGGGTCAACCGGAAGATTCTTTAATGGGTCTACTCAGGCGAAATCTGGAAATCCCCACCGTAACTAAGTATGAATTTGAACTGTTCAAAGCTGACATGGAACAACAGTTACGTGATATGCACACGTCTCAGAAACTACACCATAATGAGCATCTGGGTGCCATCACCGCTCTACACACCGAAATTCAAGAATCTTGTCGACCGGCTGTTTCCGTTCCTCGCCTCGACCTGATCAGGACGATCCGAGCTTTGCTCCAAATCGCCCTGATGGGGACACACGTCGAGTCTAAAGAACACAATCTAGACCATCGGCTACAACTTCAACTAGACCATCTGCGCCATGATCCCATCAAAGACAACGTACAACGACGACTCCAGAAGTTAATATACGAACGGTTGAAAAGCCTGCGGTAGATATTGAATTGAAGAGCACATCTGAAGCTGCTGAACCGGAATCCAATGAGAGACAGTTGATGTTCAAAATCTAAGGAACTCCCTGAAGCACTGGTTTAAAGACTCATATGAACCGGTTCTCCAAGAGCAAGATTATGTGAACTTGAAGCACACAATGAAGAATTACAGTTCAGGAGATCAAAATGAACCAAGACTGTTACCTCATCAAATTCGGTGGCCAAGAATGTTAACTGAGCGCAAGTCTAAATGGGTAAATCAGCAAATCCGGGTGTCGTATCTTGAAGAAACCTGGAACGGATTTTCAGGAAGAATATGAAATCTGAAGACTTGGCGCACATTCATTTAGTAATGTAGATGGATTCAGCTCAAGTTAAGGAATATGTTCACATCCTGAAAATGAGAGCTCAAAAGCCATCCGATGTAATCTCACGAGACCGGATTATCGGCATTATGCAGATTGGTTCTGACAAAGCCTTTCAAGTCGAGTATCCAACCTTCAAAGTTCGAAGAGAAGATGGTAAAGTATACACTTTTTTCTGAAGCTGATTTTTCTAACCTTGATATCTTAGACTTTGAAACATTGTATCACGACCTAAGAGACAAGAAGCAAAGAAACGAGGATGAACAAAGAGCTTTAAGAGCGGTGGTGCGACACATACAAAAGGAACTCAGATTCAACTATCTTCAAGATTTGCAGCGTGGGATTGAAAGTGAACAAAGAAGATTCATATTGCCAAGCCTAATCAAAAAATTCCTGAGTTGGATAAATATGATGTTACAACTGTTGTTTCAAAATCCAGCACACGGAGTTGTATGGATGCATATGAAGGGTGAAAATAGATTTTTGAGATTTGATGAGTTGCTGCTATTCAGATGGAACGTTATGGGGTATTCGAAACAGATTAGCTTCGGAGATTGCTACTGACAAGAAGAGTACGACAAGGATGAGCTCAACTAGAAGAAATTCTCTCTTGGAAGCTATCAGGTAAATTGACGAAAGGATACTATTTCGTCAGACTCTGAGAAGATTCGAAGGCATGTTCGAGCTGAAGAAGTGAGGACATATTTTGCCACAAAGGGGGAGATTGTTAGGTTTATTATTTTATTGTGTCAAAATAAGGAATGGATATTGTAACACCCCCTGTTCCGCGTGACCAAGAACGGGGTGATGTCACAGTTCAGGGGACATAAAAAAAATAACAATAACCCTACTGATTAGATTTATAAAGTTCAGAGCTTGATTAACTAACATAAACATGAAATTATAACCATTGTTTGAAGACAACTATAATTGTGGCTTATATTTACTTATATATAGCAATATAAACATAAGAACCAAAAGTAGACTATCTGAAGATCTTCAAAAGGAGGTCGAAACATAGTTGTCTTCACTTCTCTTAGTCCCGTCTCCTGTCTAAACACCTATGTACCTGCCGCGTCAACAGAACACACGGATGAGCAACTTTGCCCAATGAGCGGATTATAAAATTAAAATAAACAATAATTTAACGAGTAGATGCGGGAACGAAATAAGGAAACATTGATATTTATAAATACAACAAGTGTACGATAATTAGGTAGACGATGAAGATTTATCGAGTTCATAAATATGATTCATACAACTTAAAATATATAAAATAATGCATTTATAAGATATCAAAAACCGTATAATTAACCGAACATCATAAATATGTCACAAGAGTTAATAAAACCAAATTGTTTCACGAAGACACTTCCTTCTCACGGGTTGATCAAACCACGTGAGTCTCATGAGGTAGCAGTGTGGGCACACTCACCGTCTAACCCCTGTCGTGAATAATTCACGACCCGACTCGTGTAACTAGGATCGATCCATTCGCCCCTGATAGCCATTACTTGGCCAGACCCCTTATGTGCCCGTTCTAAGTGAGGACGCCACGATTGTATAGCCACCGTGGAAGCATCTCGGCCTTGGTGCCCCCAATGACCGAGTCACAACATATGCGACCTCGTGAAAACAAGTTCTAAAATCCAATCAACCGTGAAGATTGTAATTTAATTGTTCATCAATGTGTTTTGATTCAAAATGAAGAAATCTTATACAATTGTTACACAAATATTCCTTAACGGAGTAATTGTATCGTTTGATAACTCCGGACCAACATAATTCCAAGAATTCAATAGGAGTGTTACCATTTCACTTATGTGATAGGAAAAACATGGTGTACCATGTTCAAGGAGTAGACACATATATTCAAATACGTGTCCAAGTATCAAACGAAAATAGAAATCCGTACCTTTACTCAAAACGACTTGTCCACTTGGTTGCTCAAGTTCCGACAAAGAGAAGGTCCTATAAAATATACAAAGCATTTAAAAGTTGTACCTACTAAACTCATACTAATCTAAGTGTAATACCCTTTAGAAACTTATTTATAACCTAACTTTAAGTACTAACACATCCTAGTATGCTTACACGACAAAACTAGAGGCTAATCAATTTGTGAAATAACCATACACTAAAAAATAGCTGCATAAAACAGCACTGTTGGGCTTCTATGTTTGGCTTATTTAGCATACTTAAAAGCCAAACTAGGTTCTGAGGTCCAAAACAAAATTGTAGATACACGTCTTATGATTCAAATGGCTTTGGAATCACCCCGTTTGGAGTAACGACCAATTCGATATAACCTTTCTAAAAACAGTGTGCAGATCCTGTTTTGCACAGGACCAGCTGCAAAAACACACTGTTTAGACACTCTTAGAGCCATAATTTGGTCACGGCTAAAACTATAAAGTTGTAAAGGAATGAAAGATCTTACTAACTGGAAAATTTGAGCTTATTTAGTGTTATGGCTTATTTAATATGAATTTTTCAATAACTGGACAGAAAGTTAAAAACTTAGCAACATTGAAAATTCCTTTTTTTGGAATTTTAACAAACACCTTGAGGGCATTACTTCATTAAGCACAAAACTATTTTGTTGGTTTCCATCATTTGCCCATTTTTTTGAAACACAAGTTAACCAAGCTACCAATTAACAAAGCTAATACAATAGAACACAATCAAATTGAAGATTGTTCCATTAAAACCCCAACATATGATCTATTTATGATCAATCATCTTCAAGTCAACTTTCTCATCCAAAGAGGCATAAACTCAATTCAAAAATCAATTCTACATCATACAAGACTATCTACACAATTTCAAAATGAGAGATTAAGAGATAATAGATTTATATACCTCAAAATTATAGCTTCAACCTTCAAAACCTTCCATCCTTAGCTTAATTTTCCTATTAATTTGACTAAGAACATAAGAGATGGAGATAGGAACTGTAAATGAGTCGGTTGTAGGCTGAAAAATGAATTAAAGCATTTAATTTCCAGCTTTTATATTTATCAAGCTTACCTAATTAACCCCTCAAGTTCCACTTATTGCAATTCTAACCCGATTAGAGGAATCCTTCACATTCTAAGTCCTAACTCAAATTTGTTTGTGCATGTGTAACCCCCATTGTACCACTTTTATAACCAATTTGTCCGGGAAAATATAAGAAGCAGCATGTACAAACTTCTCTTGCTTGATTCTAAATTTGAATATTCTAAGCTTTATACGAAACAGACATTTTAGAAATCCGGGTATTACAGATATGCTCAATTGTAAATGGAAGTTTATAATTCCTTAAACTCTTTCCTTCCTTAATTAGATTAGACCTTTCAATATAAATAGGAGTCTATGGTTATTCTTAATAGAAGTCGATTACTAGAGAGCCGAGATACTGTCATATCATTATTGACGTACAACCGTTACCACTGGCACCAACTATAAAATCGAAGCTCAGCCTAACAAAGAAGCCCCCAATTAATCATCCTCACGCTCTAGCATCGAGAATCATACAATAGCTCTCCAGATTTCATATGATATAATTACTTGTTTTTATACATTTCTCTTTGTAATCGTACGATCTCAGTTCCAAATGACAGCGTCCTTGTTTGACGTCACTTTCCCATAGTGTAGCAACGATAGATCCTATCGTCCGCGGTTTTTTTCCCTCGTTAAAGGGTTTTTCCGCGTCACCAAATCTCTTGTATTTAGTTTTTGTTATCTTAATTGTGTTTTGTCGCGAGAATACTACCTTTGACCGATCAGCTCCACAAACTCCTTAAGTTGACTTTTGTTAAATCAATTTTTGGCATTGACACCTACCAAATCTTATTTGGTTGCGTTCTCTCATTACAAAACAAATTACTTTTACCCATAAAATTTATCCAGAGAAATTTTCATTGGTGATTACCACGGATCACCTAGAAAATACCAATGGTTGGGTAAAATTCGAAGTTTTTCAAGAAAACAGCAACGAATCACCGAGAGAATCCCCGGGTAATCTGTTACTTATTTAAATTACCGCCAACAATTTATCCACCAACTTTCGTGACGGTTTTGTGAGAAATCATCCGTTAGAGACAAATTTCACAGAAAAAAGTCTGCAAACAAAAGTTTTTTATTTAGTAGTGTCTGAATACAATTTGCTATATCCAGTCATACATTTTGTTAATTTTTTCACAGATTTGCTAAAGGATTTCGTTTGTGGTATGACTCGACCCGACCACGCTACTTATACTTCAAATATCACATTTTTTTTATTTATAAGATATAATTTGACGAATTAATAAATTTTCGAAATTCTAAAATTGATATTTATATGTCTCTTAATGAAGGGACGTACCCATAATTTTTTTGATACGATGACACCATAAAACATATGTTGAAAACTTAATTTTTTTGTAAGTTTTTATGGATGCTGTATAACTCATCAAGCTAAGAGTACAAGTCTATGAAGCATGAGATTGAATGTTAATTTAAACCACAAATTAACTTTGGAAGAATCTCGATTGTTTGCTTGGAAAACAATTGAAGACTCCTTGCCAACTTGCATGTATGCATGATGTATACATAAGGATGTATGCATGCCATCATCTTGACATCAAGCTTGGGGAGCAAGTTCATAATACCTATAAATTGGAAGGCATACACATGGATTTACTCACACCTTTGTTGAAGACCTCTTTCATTTTGGTCTAGTTTCTCTCTCGAAAACAACATATATATTGTTAGGATCCAAAGATTCCTATGAATTTGGATCATATGTTTTGAATGTTTTGTAAAGGAAGGTACTTCAGAATCTGAAGATGAATAGTTCAGAAGTTCTGAACTAGTGCTAGAAAGATAAATAAAGTCATCTTTAGAAGTTCATAAGATAAATTCAGAAGCTTCTGAAGTGAATGTTCAGAAGTTCTTAACAACTTCTTAATAGAGTTTTTGATAACGTGTCTCATTGTAATTGGGCTATGATTTAAATAAATGTAGCTTTAGCTTTTCTCTGGTAGTATAAATAGAATGTATGTTCGACAGTTAGAAGTTGAACACCACAAATGAGAGGCATCTAAAGGTGTAGTGTGTGTTTCTCTGTAAGCTTTCTATAGTTCTAATAAAATGAGGATTCCTTGAGTGATTTATACTAGATCTATTGTAATATGGGACTAACATATGTATATATATATATATTGTTATTAGTTTTAGTTTTCAGCTTAGGAAACTTTGTTTAGTGAAAAATTTGGGTAGCTGATTCGTTGATCCAAGGATCTCGTAAACACGTTGTAATCTCTCCCAGTTGGTAATATATCGAGCTCTCTCTCTCTCTTTGGTGGATGTACACTATCGCACCGATAGTGGAACCACATTAAATTCTCGTGTTGCTAATACTGTGTGGTGAATATTGTCATTTACGTAGATTCTAACAATATTTGGTATTATCTATATAATGGGGTTGTTTATTTCGTTAGAGTCATTGTGCAACATCTAGATCATTCTTATCCGCATTTGTTGTCGGGTTATTTGTGTCCTTGGATTTCTATTTTGTTTGGGACCTTAGAAATCACTTGCTAGCATTTGTTTGTGACACATAATTACCTAACAAAGACAAAAGATAATTATAAAAAATCGGTTTTATCGACGTGTCTTTATATTTTCACTAACGGTCAATATCTTTCAATGTGTAATCTAATTCTACCATTTCGAGGAATTTTTAAATTTTTTTGTTTTATTTGAAGAGATTTTTAAGTTTCTTTTATCAATTTTGAGTGACCTTTTCAGGGGTTTTTGGGTAATTTCAAGAGTTTTTTTGAATTTATAAGTTTTTTATCAATTTTGAGAGATTTTTTACGGTTTTAGTACTTGCTATTGATGGTCTTTAGTAACTAAAAACAAATTAAAAATACTTTTGGAAAAATTAATATTTAAATATGAAATTAATAAAGTATTTATTAAATGTTTTTTAAGTACGAAATTAATAGAGCATTTGGTATGTTATTAGATGTTATATAGAGTTGCTACCCAGAAAATTAAATTACATGCATTAAGCATGGATCGAACCTGAAACCATCTATATAAGAAGTTTTAATTCAGTTGGGAAGAGTCACTACTCCGGTTACCCTATTTGTATCATAAGTTCAGTTTTAAGTTATTTAAGAGCACTCTAAAACGAACGGTTGCAACCGGTAACAGATCTATAAATTTTACCCTTCAATTAAAATATAGTACAATGGCCAGTCTGTCACACCCCGCTAAAGCGGAAACACGAGGCGTGATAGCGCAAGATTTCATAACAATAGGATAAAAACAACACCAACCATCCATTCAAATAAACAACAGTTTAAGTTTAAAATTTTACATTTTGCATCAATTACAAGTTCTAACAAAAACAAAATAAACCAAGTGTTTCAACTAAACAGTTTTCAAATAAACAAGATGGTAGATGTCGATGCGCCCACATAAAAGAAAGATTCGGTTAATCTTTTCTTACCCCTGAAAAGCATGATAAAAACAAGGTCAACTACAAAGAGTTGGTGAGTTCACAGGTTTTCAATATTTCAAAAATAATCAATTGTATGAGTGAATATGAGCAAAAATAAATTTTTGGCACTCATTGATATCTTAAAACGTTAAGGCATTATGTACTCTAATTTTTGTATATAAAGAGCCACCACTAAACCTTTCGACCACAAAACAATATTTTTAATTCTACCTTAGCGGTGGGACTAATACCCCACATATGTAGAACCTTCGTTTTTAAGTATCGTGCACCCCTACCTGTAGTTTCTAGGTGGGATTGCTATCCACACCCCTACTTATCGGTTTTTAGCTGGGATTGTCCGTCCAAATAGCGCTATCCACAAATACCCTCGGCTCCTCACTTGAGTTAATAGTAGTGTACAAACTTTTATGTTACATTTTACTCAATATAACTTATTAGTGTACATGCCTTAGTGCCCACAACATCAAATTTAACAAGATTTCATAATCATAACGACAATGGCTCATAAAACACATTCAATCATGCTTTTCACCCCAAAACGTATAAAACACTTTGAAAGAGGGGCTGTGAATACTCACCTTATAGCAACGCTCCGCAACGCAAAACAATACAATCCGAATCTCCGCACAACGACCTAACGCTTCCCTATCAAAGAGTAATACTCAAAACCGTCACTTATAGGTCTAATACTACTTAGAGGTGAATAAATCTTAAGCCCATAAGTGTCTATATATGTCCAATTATACAAAATGCCCATATGCTCATTAATATCGTAATATATACCGAAAGTGATCTTATTATCCATCACATGATCAATATTTATAAAAATCAATTAAGTCCAGAATTTCTCTTCTGGACAGAAACTAATTGCCCTAAAAATGATCAGTTTTCAAGGGCTTCCAAAATGATCTAGTTTCCTATATTTTTATATAAGATAAAGTACTGAGTTATGGTCTTTGTGACCAAATTTCATGCCTTTTGGACATGTACAAGTTGTTCAAATAATTCATGCAAAACATTATGTCACAACCGGTAAAACATATTACACCATGTTAGTAAATCACTCACTTGAGGAGTTATACTCAGTGTTTTCTAGAATTTCAAGTTGGATTAGAATCATAACTCATAGAGGAAACTCTTGAGATAAGAATCACGGATTTTGAAGAAGTTATGAAGGAGGTATGACACTACAAAGTTGCATGCACAATTCTGTCATTAGCTGACAGATTGCACACTTAACTTTAATAAATTGATTAGTGCCTCAAAACATCATATTTTTGCATGAAACTGGATCCATATGAATACTAACTCATAAAATGAAGTTCTAGAAGAAGAATAATGCATTAAAGACAAATAACAAAGGAGATACTAACACACAAAGTAGAGTTTAGCTGCTGGTGGTTTCACAGATTGCACACCTAAAGTATTTTAGGTGTTTGGAGGGTCAAAACTCCATATTTTTAAGTGATTCCACTTGCAAACTGAAGATAACTCATAAATATAACTCTCCAAAGAAGAATCAACCTTTTTCATTGAGTTTTGAAAGAGATATGGCCATTTGAATATGCATGCACAATTCTGTCATTGTTTGACAGTTTGCACACTCATTTTGTTTTAATCATTTGAAACTTCAAATCACCATATTTTTGAATGAAATCAGATGCATATGAAAGGGAACTCATTAAGCTAACTTCCAGAAGAAAAATCAAGTGATTTGGAAAAATATTCAAAGAGTTATGGTCGTTCAAAGTAGGGTTTACCTACTGTTGAACTTCCAGATGCACATGCATTTTGTTATGAGCATTTGGGGGGTCAAAACTCAATGTTTTTGAGTGAGACCACTTGGATTAGAACCCCAACTCACTAAATAAACTTGTAGAAAGAAGATTCATGATATTTGAACATAAAAATTGTAAGAAATTGACGATTTACCCACATGCATGAATCTGCCAGAACCAAAATAACCATTTTTGTTCAAGAACACATAAAATCATGATTTTTCCCCTATTCTCTTGAGTTTTATTTGTGTAGGTCATAGATTATCACCATTTTATAAACATTTTACATGTTTTGGTGTAAAATCTCTCCACAAACTCAGAATTTTTGGATATTAGAAGAAGTAGCTAAAAAAAAATGTAAGAAAAGTGGGGTTTTCACCCAAAAATGGTAAGAAAATGAGGGTAAAGTTGTTACCTTGTTTGGATGATGATTAGAGCTTCTAAATCCTTGTATGAACTTGATCTTGATGATGATTTGAAATGAGAAATGGCTGGAGTTTTTGTTTTAGAGAGGGAGAAAATGTCTCTTCACTTCTAGAGAGAGAGAGGTGAGAGCAAATTTTGAATTTTGAACATGCAAAATGAGGAGAAAATGAAAAAAAAAAATGTATTTATATGGGGGTTTAGAGAGGAGGCCGGCCATGGGGGCCCACTCCTCTCAAAATCATATATTTGTTTTATAAATAAAATAAAACTCAAGCCCAATTAAGAATACAATGTCATTTTCTCAATTTTTGGCCCTTTTTCCTCAAAATGTAAGCCCAAAAGTGATAAAATTCTATAAAAATAGAAGTTTTATATTTGAAACATTAAAACTATATATTTTATATACATTGGGTATAAATTAGAGCATTTGGCACTATATAGGACATTTCGGCCAGTTACGGGTCCGTACCGGACTTTCTAAGCAGTTACCGGAAACTCTAGAAATTTTTCGGTCAATCTAATCTAACCAACTCCTATACTTATAATTTAACTATAATAACACTAATAAACTTAATAAAAGCTAACATGAAGGTTCAAATTTGACAGTTGTCACACCGTACTACCGTGTGAACCACTATAGGTCCGTCCCTGTCTTAAAAGAAAGTTTGATTGATACATGAAAATGGGTACCTTCCGATCATATCTAAGTTTTGCTATTTATAATCGTGTTTCCTCAATTATAAAAGCCAGCCAACGATAATATCTCAATGTATTATAATATATTCTATTTGTGGAATTCACGACATGTTTTATTATAATATGTATAACTCGATATTGTATGCTCATATACAATACATTCACACGTATTCGCATAATAATATTCCATTATGTATTTTCTAAATAGTAAAATGTATAAGTATTGAGTATTACATTTTTGCGCGTTCGTCATTCACATTAACACAATTTCTTTCGTTGTTCCTCTCTTAAATGTTGGAGTTTCACATCAACCAGACTTGGAACATTTCTCTTCGATATATGTTAGAACCTCTCTTCATTCCTAAAATGACTCTTTTGAAGATTAATATTGGTCTACATATTCTTACATTATTTTGATCTGAGTGATGTAAACATGTCTTCCACTAGCGATCTCATTTATTTAATGTCTAATTAGCGTAATAACCAAATCAATCATCTGATTAGCATAACTAGGTCATAATCATTAAGTTGTTAGTGTTAGACCGGCACCTCCGTATGATCGACCCGTATGTTTCACACAGGGTCGTGCCTGGGGGAGGGCAGGTCGGACGTATGCCAAGGGCTCACAAGAATTAGGGCCCATTTTTTTTAGTATATTATATAGTATTAGTTCAAAAAGATAAGTTAATAAAGAGACATAAAAATTTTAGTATTTAATACGACCAAAAAAGAATTTGGTGTTACATTAAATATTATGGGCCCAAACATTTATTAATTAAATATATTAGAGAAGAAAATACGTAAAAAGTCACTTGGTCGTTAATTAATTTATAGTATTGTTTGTTGTTTCTCTAAGTTTTTATCTAATACAAACATCTAAAACTACTTGTCAGAAAAATCTTTCTTCATAATTCATCTCCCATCAACTCTTTTGGTCATTCCATCCTCACATTAATTATATTTTTGTATTAGAATATAGTAGATTTTTTTTGTTAGTAGCTAAGAAAACCCATATCTTTTGAAAAAATTACCAACCATACGAGATGGTACAACTTATATTTATATTTAAAATTTCAAAACCATAATTGTTTTTCATACTTGTTATTTATTATCTAATACTGAATGCAAATA
The DNA here is from genome assembly GCA_036898165.1 of Silybum marianum. NCBI lineage: Eukaryota > Viridiplantae > Streptophyta > Magnoliopsida > Asterales > Asteraceae > Silybum > Silybum marianum. Next base: position 18,599,042 of record CM072543.1, read on the forward strand.
TCTTATGTACTCTTCGATCTCTAAAAGAATAATAAGATATCAAGTTATAACGAACATGAATTTTTTATTTATAAGATTCATAGTTCCAAAAAAAAGTTTGTTTAACCCTAATGCTATGTCCTTTAAGTCTTCTTTTTTACTAAAGAAAAGAAGGGAAAGTATTGGGTGACGGATGCCGAGTCCACCAAATAATAAATTCCAACTATTGACTATTTACAAATAATATTGTAGTAGCGATAAGTCGGCTCGAATCCATAGAGACTCGGCTAAACTTATCATGGCTAGACAATCCAAGTACAAGAATGAAAATTTAAAAGTAAATACGAGGGGGGGGGGGGGGTGGATTTGATTAACTAAACTAAACATGCAAACTAAAAACTTATAAAAATGCAAGAAATTAAAAACCCAACATTAGACCACTCGCAATAATGATGTCGAACACCTATCATTGATTTTGCCATTTATAAAAAGAATAGGACAAGATTAAGCCGATTATAGTTGTCAATAAGCTCTGACAACCTAAGTTTTCACTAAACTAGACATTAGCTAAAATAAGCTCTTTAGCTAAATCTTAACTACAAAAGGAACAATGAACAAGCTCTCAAAATTCCCGGTGTAATTAGCATTAACGAACTAAGAAAACACGACTCAAAGAATTAAGCTCATAAGCTCGGCTTAATACCACTTTGATTGTAAGATTTCATTTCAAAAACCTTATTGAAATTGAAAGAGTTCAATTGCCACTTTATCAAAACCATTAGACAATTACGTATCTAATATTTTGACTAACACTCATTCAAAAGAACATCAAATAATTGGCCAAATTAATTAATATTCAAAGTGAAATTGACATTTAACCTAGAAATCCAACAAATAAACTTGTCCCAAACAATTACAACGAAGTCTCAAGGTAGAAAAACATCAAAAATCTAAAATGACTAATGTTGGAATGAAGAAATTAGCCACATATGGCTAAACTAGGGTTAACAAACTAAGAAAATTAACAAATTACCAAAATAGATGAGAAATTGATGGTGAAAGCTTCCAATTCGGTTTCTTGAGTTCTCTCCAAAATCGATTTCTTCCATTTTTCTGATTCAATCCCCCCAATCAACAGCTGTGGCTCTCCATTTATACCCAATCGAAATAAACCTCAAGATTAGGAACGTGGCCGATTGGGTTTTTGGCGGAGTGCTACTTGGGTTCGAACTAACCCACGGGGGCAACCCATGCGGCTGAGTTTTTGCAGAATCGAACAGTAGCTTACGCTAGTTGGCACGTTGGTTGGGATAGACTGAAAGTGGCGTCGAAGGAGAAGGCAACGAACAGTAGCTTACGCTACTTTGGACGCTGGTTTTTTCCGGAGAAAAGCAGCGAGAGAGAAGAGTCGTATCTGATGGAAGGGCTGCTGCAAATTTGGGCCTCAATCTTTCTTGTTTTTATTTTCCTTGGGCTGCTGACGTTTGCTGGACTAGGCTTAGCTGTGATTTGTGGCTGCTGTTGCTTCAAATATATACAAATATATATTCTTCTTCTTTTTTTCTTTGCTGTCATTGAAAACCACACAAGACCAAAAGTCAATATTAAAAACATATATATATTTTTCTCTTTCTTTTGTTTATCGATGCACACAACAAAAACCAAAAAGCAACTATTTTTTTATCTTCTTAAAATTAAATTGCAATTAAAACATGACTAAATGTAAGGAATTTGATATAGAAATAAGTTCAAATATGCCTTTATCAAACATCCCCACACTTATATAATTGACCATCCTCGGGCAAACACTAAGGTTTTAGCATAAAGCAAACTCCACAAGTTGATTTTTGAGAGAATCGATAACAAGAGATACATAGGATTTCATGAAGGGACGATTTAACCGGCATAATAAAAATCGACACACAAAACCAACCAAAGATGAACACTTGCTAATTTCACAAACACCTCACAAAGGATATAAATCTCCACTAATCACTCATTCACACAAAGGTGTAGGTGTTTTCACTCTTGGCATTAATTCACATGCACATACACTACCATAAGCTTGCATCAAGTCTCAATTCTCCATTGCTAGTGGTCAATACTAAGTGTGAATCAAAAGGTCTTTAGAAAGGGTTGTAACTTGGCTAAGGGTTACGGTAGGGAAAATTTTGGTAAAGTGACTAAAATTGGACTTCGGAAAATAAACCATGGATAAAATTATTAAAGTGTATGCTCCACATCTTGCACACCAAAGCAATCATAAAATTTCTCAACTTTCAAGCTCGTATTTCTTTAAGCTCTATGGAGACAATCGAGTATTTTTTCTTTTCAAAATTGGTCTCCGTCTATATATATATATATATATATATAGTTCTTTTTTTCTTGTTTTTCATATATATATATATAGAGTTTTTTTTGCTTTTTCTCTATATATTTTCTTGAACCTCTACCGATCATAATATAAGAATATTTCGATCAAGTAGATGGTTTTTAGTTCTTGTGCCCAGGGAGTCTAACTAAAACATATAGCCACATTTCCAAAGTCCGGTGGGTGAAGTGTTTGGCTAAGGGGTTAACACGTGGTGTAATGTCAACAAAATGGGTAATTAGGCTCAAAATGGGTGATCGAAAAGGAAAAACACATAAAGGTTGGCTTTTAGGCTAAACGGTTAAAGAAAACAACAAAGATGGCCTTTTTCATTTCCACAAACTAGTATTACCTAAATGCAACCTTGAAGAGTCATAATGCAAGTTCTAGAGTGTAATGAACATGGAAGATGCTATGCACACAAGAAGAGAATAAGATTGAATATAATGTTCAATCATGACTCAAAAGCTCACAGATGCATTTTTGTCCATTAATTTAGCAGGACTCACAAAGGTTGTCTCATATGTGCCAACCATGACCACACAAGTAAATCACACAATCATTCATGCTACGGTTTTCATGGCAATGCAAGCAGAAAATTATCAACTGATGCAATTTACTTAATAATCGCCCAAAAACAAGCCAAAAATTTAAAAAATTGAGCCCTTAATCATGCAATCCCCACACTAATTCCCTCCCCACACTTAAATCATATATTGTCCTCCATATAAGCATGTTGTGGCATAGTCTAAATCATTGAAAAGCAAAAGGGAACAAGAAATCTCCGCTGAATATGTAGACGATTGCCCAATACATGATCTAAGTTGGTGGCGGGTGTCTCTTTGCTCTTGGGGGGGAGGGGGGGGGGGGTCTAGAACTCCAATAATTAACGAAAGCCATCATGGAGAACCAACTCATCAACTCAAAGACAACTAGAAAAATAAAACTAAAATAAAATAAAAATAAAGCGGTAAAATTGGGTTGCCTCCCAATCAGCGCCTTTCTTTAACGTCTTTGGCTAGACACTCTCCAAACTAATCAATAACGGGCGGTGGCTCAAGAGCCATAAGATCAATATCCTTAGACTGAAAACCTTCATAAAAAGGTTTCAATCTATGCCCGTTCACTTTAAACGACTTACGCGATTTCGGGCTTTCAATATCCACCGCTCCGTGAGAATAGACTTTAACAACTTTGAAAGGACCAACCCACCTTGATCTAAGCTTACCGGGAAATAGTTTTAGGCGTGAATGAAAAAGTAAAACCTTTTGCCCGACCACAAACTCTTTCCGGGAGATTAGCTTGTCGTGAAAAGCCTTGGTCCGCTCTTTGTAAATCTTGGAGCTCTCGTATGCATCGTTTCTGATTTCTTCCAGCTCTTGCAACAGCAACTTCCTTTGAACTCCCGCCTCATCCAGCCGCATATTACATTTCTTGACAGCCCAATAAGACCTGTGCTCTAATTCAACAAGTAGATGACATTGTTTACCATAAACTAACCGAAAAGGCGACATACCTATAGGTGTCTTGTAGGCCGTACGGTAGGCCCACAAAGCATCGTTCAAACGCTCGTTCCAATCCTTACGGTTAGGATTGACGGTCTTCTCGAGAATGGATTTGATCTCCCTATTAGAGACTTCGGCTTGCCCATTGGATTGGGGATGGTATGCGGTTGAGATCCGATGAGTCACATGGTATTTCTTGAAAAGTGCCTCGATCACCTTGTTGCAAAATTGTGTTCCGCGATCATTTATGAAAGCCCTCGGAGTTCCAAATCTAGAGAAAATGTGAGATCTAAGAAAAGTTGAAACAGTACGATCATCGTTAGTTTTTGTGGCTTTGGCTTCCACCCATTTCGACACATAATCAACACATAATAAAATATAGGTGAAGCCGGAAGAGACGGGAAATGGTCCCATAAATTCAATGCCCCATACATCGAAGATTTCACAAACCAAAATTAGGTTTTGGGGCATTTGATTACGGGGGCCTATATTCCCCGTCTTTTGGCACCTATCACAACTTTTACAAAACAAGTATGCATCTTTAAAAAGCGAGGGCCAAAATAAACCACAATCTAAGACTTTATGAGCCGTACGCTTTGGACCAAAATGCCCCCCACAAGCATATTCGTGACAAAACCGAAGTACATTGTGTACTTCGTGTTGGGGAACACATCTTTTGATAATTTGATCATAATAGTGTTTCCAAAGATAAGGATCATCCCACATATAATATTTAACATGACTTCTAATTCTATCCTTTTCAGTTCTAGTCAACGTACCTGGCAAGGTGTTTGTAACTAAATAGTTTACAATATCCGTATACCAGGGTGTGGTCTCTTGAATGGCTAGAAGATGCTCATCGGGAAACTCGTCCTTCAAGGTGGAAGGATCCTCACCATTTAGCAATCGGCTCAAGTGATCGGCCACCAAATTCTCCGATCCGCTCTTATCCCGAATCTCTAGATCGAACTCTTTTAGAAGCAACATCCAACGGATAAGGCGTTGTTTGGCGTCCTTCTTTTTCATCAAATATTTAAGAGCTGCATGATCAGAAAAAACTATGACTTTAGTACCAAGTAGATAAGAACGAAACTTTTCTAAAGCAAATACTATGGCTAAAAGCTCTTTCTCGGTCGTTGAAATAGTTGCTTTAGGCACTATCCAATGTGCGAGAAGCATAGTATATAACATGTGGGTCCTTACCAAACTTCTGTCCCAAAACAGCCCCGACCGCGTAATTACTCGCGTGGCACATGATCTCAAAAGGGAGATCCCAATTTGGGGGCAGGATTATTAGGGCAGAAGTTTACTTATCTTTCAGCTCATTGAATGCTTGCTTGCACGCCTCATCAAAGTGGAAGTCCACGTCCTTTTGCAAGAGACAACAAAGTGGTCGGGTGATCTTCGAGAAGTCCTTGATGAACCTTCTATAGAACCCTGCATGACCAAGGAAAGAACGGACTTCCCTAACACAAGTAGGGTAAGGTAAGGTCTTAATAACATCAATCTTAGCTCTATCTACCTCTATACCCTTGTTTGAAACAATATGACCCAAAATAAGACCGTGATTAACCATAAAATGACATTTTTCATAATTTAAAACAAGGTTAGTCTCGATGCATCTTTTCAAGATTTTGGTCAAATTATTCAAACACTCATCAAAAGAATTACCATACACAGTGAAATCATCCATAAACACCTCAATTATATTCTCTACATACTCGGAAAAGATACTTACCATGCATCGTTGAAAAGTAGCGGGTGCGTTACATAGGCCAAAAGGCATACGCCTATAAGCAAACGTACCGAATGGGCATGTGAAAGTAGTCTTCTCTTGATCCTCTGGTGCTACAGCAATTTGATGGAAACCTGAATAACCATCAAGACAATAATAGTGAGATTTTCCGGCTAATCGCTCAAGCATTTGGTCAATAAAAGGAAGCGGAAAATGATCTTTACGAGTGGACGAATTTAACCTCCTATAGTCGATGCATACTCTCCATCCATTTGGGAATCGAGTAGGCACCGACTCACCTTCGGTGTTTTTGACCACAGTCAAACCCGTCTTTTTGGGTACTACTTGAACCGGACTTACCCACTTGCTATCCGAAATTGAGTAGATAATACCTGCGTCAGGGAGTTTAAGGATCTCCTTTTTCACTACCTCCATCATTGGTGGGTTAGGGCGGCGTTGAGCTTCTCGAAAAGGCTTGTAATCGTCCTCTAATAGGATCTTATGCATACAAATCGAGGGACTCAACCCTTTGATATCGGCTATGATCCAACCAATAGCCTCCTTGTGCTCCTCAAGCACACTCACCAACCTTTGCTCTTCATTCCTTGAAAGCTTTGTAGAAATGAATACCGGTAAAGTCTTGTCCTTGCCTAAATAAGCATACTTTAGGTTGCTTGGTAACTCCTTCAACTCGAGTTCGGGTGCCTGCACAATAGAAGGAAACATCTTTGTGTAAGAAGAAGGTAAATTAACGTTTGCTAGCTCAAACTTCTTGTGTCGGTCAGATTCTATAGCTGAGACCGTCTCTTTGAGCTCGGGCTCCAACTCATACTCTTCCATCAACATATTTACAGTTTTTACGTCTAGGTGCCTTGTAATTGCAACCTCCAACAAATCACGGTTAGTCAAATCATGAGTAATAGGAGCTAAAATATCAACAAAATTAACAGATGACAAATCACTAGGGTATTTCATGGCATCATACATATTAAACTTTATAATTTCACCATCAAATTCCATAGTGAATGTACCGGCATCAACATCAATTTTCGTCTTAGCTGTTTTCATAAAGGGTCTTCCCAACAACATTAAAGAAGACTTGGAGGTATTAAGCTCCACCATATCTATGACATAGAAATCGGCCGGGAAGACCAACTCACTAACTTTTACCAACACATCCTCAAGGACTCCCTTGGGATACACAACAGACCTATCGGCGAGTTGTATAACAACTCTTATTTTCTTAAGAGGTCCCACATTCATTGACGAATAAACTGAATAAGGCATGACATTTATAGACGCTCCTAAATCTAGCATGGCTTTATCAATCAAAACATTTCCTATCATACAAGGAATAGTATACATACCTGGATCCTTGCACTTTTTGGGCATCTTGGCTCCTTGTAGAACGGCAGAGACGTACTCTCCCATGCTTACCTTCTCATTCCCAACTAACTTCTTCTTGTTTGTACACAATTCCTTCAAAAACTTCGCATAACGAGGTATCTTTTTTATAGCATCTAGGAGTGGAATGTTTACCTCAACACGGCGAAAAGTTTCCAATATCTTTTTAGCTTCTTGCTCCTTCTTTGATTGCTCAAATCTCTTTGAAAATGGTGGTCGGATGACCACTTCGGGTGTTGCTCTTTTGCCCTCATCAGTCTTTTCCTCAAATTTCTTCTCACTTGGTTTGGTTCCAACGATCTCGGCCTCTTTCTCTTCGTTCTGTGCACTCTCCTTCTTAGGCTCGAGATCTGGTACTATCCTGTTTCGCAATGTAATAGCACTAACATTAGCTTTCGGAGGTGGTTCGGTTTGGGACGGTAACTTACCTTGATTTTCGATACGATTGAGTGAAACCGCCATTTGACCGATTTGAGCCTCCAAGTTCTTGTATTGGACCACCAAGTTCTGAATATTTGTTCTTGTCTCCTGTTGAAATTTTTAGGTGTTAGTTGCAAGAGACTTAACAATATCTTCTAAAGACATACCTGAACTGCTTCGAGCTTGGTTATTAGGCGGAAATTGCGACTGTTGCTGGAAAGGCTGTTGGAATTGCCTTTGTTGATATTGGTGTGGAGGTCTTTGGGCACCAAAGTTTGAGTTATAGAACCTTTGTTGTGGCTATTGGTTCGGATAACCTCCAATGGCATTAACGTCTTCGGGTGTAACCAAAACATCTTCTTGTAATTGTGGACAGGCGTCCGTAGGATGGTTCACTCCGCTGCAGATTCCACATGCCTTTACCTGTTCTTTCCCAACGACTAGCTGCTTAACAAGGTTAGTCAAATCATATAATTTACTTTCAATGCTAGCGACATTTACCTCATTTACCCTATGGGGTTCTCTCCTCATATCACCTCGAACACTAAAATGCTGAGAATTCTCAGCTATAGTGGTGATTAAGGCCCTCACTTGAGTTGGGGTTTTATTAAAGATTGCCCCTCCACTAGCGGCATCTATCATTTTTCTCTCCATAGGAAGGAGACCCTCATAAAAATATTGCAAAGATGTTTGAATCTCTCCCAATATTCATGGAGAGTTTCTACATCTCTTTGTTTTATGCCACAAATTTCCCTACGAAGTGTGGCAGCTCGGGAGGCGGGAAATAATTTGTCTAGAAATAACCGCGCCATTTGGTTCCAAGTTGTTACCGAACCGGGAGGTAACGAGTAGAGCCAATCCTTAGCCCGATCTTTTAAAGAAAAAGGAAATGCCTTTAACTATATTATATCTTCCGCAACCTCGTGGGGTTTCATACCTAAACACACTACATGGAACTCCTTAAGGTGTTTGTTAGGTTCCTCGTTCTCCAACCCATGAAAGGTGGGAAGGAGATGACCAACCCAGTTTTAAGCACGAAATTAGCAGTATCTTGAGGATACCTGATGCATATGGGCACTTGGGCGACATCCTGTGTCGCGAGCTCTCGTAGAGTCCGCTCCTCACCCATTTTGACTTTTGTCTCCTCTTCCTTTTCTTCTTCTTTGTCCGAATCGCTAGACAGGTCAATATCTTGCCAGATATTTAACCCCGGTGACGAAGTTCCCTCACCTAACTTCTTTCGAAGCTTGGCTTGTTTTCTTAGCTTTTTCGCGGTTCGTTCAATTTCCAAGTCAAGTGACAAAGGTGAACCTGTACGAGAAGATCTAGGCATAAACGGTTAGAAATACCGAGTCCCCGGCAACGGCGCCAAAATTTTGACGGATGCCGAGTCCACCAAATAATAAATTCCAACTATTGGCTAGTTACAAATAATATTGTAGTAGCGATAAGTCGGGTCGAATCCACAGAGACTCAGCTACACTTATTATGGCTAGACAATCAAAGTACAAGAATGAAAATTTAAAAGTAAATACGAGGGGGGGGGGGTTGGATTTGATTAACTAAACTAAACATGCAAACTAAAAACTTATAAAAATGCAAGAAATTAAAAACCCAACATTAGACCACTCTCGATAATGATGTTGAACACCTGTCATTGATTTCGCCATTTATAAAAAGAATAGGACAAGATTAAGCCGATTATAGTTGTCAATAAGCTCTGACAACCTATGTTTTCACTAAACTAGACATTAGCTAAAATAAGCTCTTTAGCTAAATCTTAACTACAAAAGGAACAATGAACAAGCTCTCAAAATTCCCGGTGTAATTAGCATTAACGAACTAAGAAAACACGACTCAAAGAATTAAGCTCATAAGCTCGGCTTAATACCACTCTGATTGTAAGATTTCAAGAACTCATTTCAAAAACGTTATTGAAATTGAAAGAGTTCAATTGCCAGTTTATCAAAACCATTAGACAATTACGTATCTAATATTTTGACTAACACTCATTCACAAGAACATCAAATAATTGGCCAAGTTAATTAATATTCAAAGTGAAATTGACATTTAAGCTAGAAATCCAACAAATAAAATTGTCCCAAACAATTACAACGAAATCTCAAGGTAGAAAAACATCAAAAATCTAAAATGACTAATGTTGGAATGAAGAAATTAGCCACATGGCTAAACTAGGGTTAACAAACTAAGAAAAATAGGAAATTACCAAAATAGATGAGAAATTGATGGTGAAAGCTTCCAATTCGGTTTCTTGAGTTTTCTCCAAAATTGATTTCTTCCTTTTTTTTTGATTCAATCCCCCCTAATCGACAGTTGTGGCTCTCCATTTATACCCAATCGAAATAAACCGCAAGATTAGGAACGTGGCCGATTGGGTTTTTGGCGGAGCGCTACTTGGGTTCGAACTAACCCACGGGGCCAACCCACGCGGCTGAGTTTTTGCCGAATCGAATAGTAGCTTACGCTAGTTGGCACGTTGGTTAGTTAGACTGAAAGTGGCCGTCCAGGGAGAACGCATCGAATAGTAGCTTACGCTACTTTAGACGTTGTTTTTGTCCGGAGAAAAGCAGTAAGAGAGAAGAGTCGTATCTGATGGAAGGGCTGCTGCAAATTTGGGCCTCAATCTTTCTTGTTTTTATTTTCCTTGGGCTGCTGACATTTGCTGGACTAGGCTTAGCTGTGATTTGTGGCTGCTGTTGCTTCAAATATATACATATATATATTCTTTTTTTTTATTTCTTTGCTGTCATTGAAAACCACACAAGACCAAAAGTCAATATTAAAAACATATGTATATTTTTCTCTTTCTTTTGTTTATCGATGCACACAACAAAAACCAAAAAGCAACTATTTTTTTATCTTCTTAAAATTAAATTGCAATGAAAACATGACTAAATGTAAGGAATTTGATATAGAAATAAGTTCAAATATGCCTTTATCAATGGGGAAAGAACAAATCTTCTGAGAATCCTAGCTGATAAGAGTAATGATAAGAATGGAAAGTCTTATCCGGTAAGTGAGATTGATGACTCTTACCCGGATATACAAGCGCTTAACGGGTAAAATGTTGCACATGATATCGTTTTGATATACTACAAGGCGAGTTAGGTGGGAGTACGGTTTCCAGAAGGCGAGATGGGAGAATATTTTGTAGGTAGGTGGCCATGTGTAGTGCTTCAACACAAAAGGATGAAGGTAAGGAAGCATGAAGAACAAGGGTGCGTATAATATTATTAGTGGATCTGATTTTTCGTTCTGCCTTTCCATTTTGTAAGAAGGTGTATGGACATGCGTAGCGGAACGTCATGCCATGGAGTAAAGAATAAGTTTGGAATGCAGAGTTAACATATTCCGTACCATTATCACCTTGTAAAGTTTTGATTGACATACCAAATTGTGTTTTGACATAAGCATGAAATTCTACAAACGTGTCAAAAACCTGACTCTTTTGCTTGAGTGGAAAAACCCAAGGAAAGTTTGTGTAATCATCTAACAAGAGAAGATAGTACCGTATCCCACTAGGACTTAAAACAGGAGACGTCCATAAGTCTGTATGAATTATATGAAAGGGGGAAATAGTTGCATTAATTGATGGATAAAATGGAAGTCGATGATGTTTTCCAGTTTGACAAGCATGGCAAATAGAAAAACTTGAGTCTTTATTACATGAAATGAAATTATTAACAATTCGTACGCTTGCGGTTATAAATTTAAACCTTTTAACGAGTTTTTTTCATTGAAATTAAATTTATAAAAAACTTTTTAGAGAGATGAATAGTTATAAAAAGTCTTTCAAAGACTTTACCATTGTGGATGCTCTAAGGGAGGGAGGGCAAGAGTAGCAGGATACGCTAGATACAGTTAGGATGTTGTGAAGTTGTATAGTACAATCCATCAATCTAAATCTAATAAGTAATAACTATTATTTTTCAAAAAAATATGTTGGTTAGTTTGTAGTTGTTTTTAAGTTAAAAATTGAATGACAAAACAGTTTTTTAAGGTCGTTGAGACAAAATTAATTGCATTTCCCTTGCAACAAATATATTCCATAAAAAATAGAAAGAAAAACAGCCTCCCCTCCCCCCGTCTACGCCTCTAGTTCCGCCACTAAGCTCTGACGACCACACGGACACGTAGAGTGAGATCTTAACCATGTATCAATGCATGTGACATGAAACCCATGTCCACACATCGGTAACACTCTGATCTCCTCACCATCAACAAATTCCGATAAACAGATAGCGCATTCGGAGAATTTATCGCCCATTGTGTCAGTATTGTAGGTGAGCATCGGGAGAGTAATCAGGACCTCCTTGTTTAGGCCTTGGTTTGCATCTGTAAGACCAAAGGTGTCTAGACCGAAGATGTCTATGCCGGAGATCCGGCGGAACCCTGCATAGAGAGATAGTACCAAAAAGGAAAATTACGCTAAATAAAATGGCAACCATGATGGGAAAGAATTCGCCATCGGTATTTTCTAATCCCTGCATCTTGAAACGACCTGATATATATATATATATAGAGAGAGAGAGAGAGAGAGATGTAGTTTTAGAAAAATCGAAAAAAATGATTTACAATGTAACATATGCAGCCACATGATAATAACCGTAATAAGTAGGGGCATACATAGTCCGAAACCAAATATCTGTGATGGCGCTGGCGCTGGCGGTGGTGTTTTGTGTTGGTGGTGTCATTGTTTCGGGTCTTTTACTATTGGTTTGTTTTAGAGTGTGATGAAAATGTTGAATTGTGGGTGTATTTATACCCAGGGAAAGTAGTACTATAGATCACCATCTTTTACTGCAATGCTTGAATTTGGATCAACTGGTGAAATGACTAAACTACCCCTGATATCAAGTGTAAAATGACTAAACTACCCATAGTGCTCAAAAGCAGGGTTTCTTTTTTTTTCTCTCTTTTCCTTTATGATTTCTTTACTTGCTCACAAAGCACTAGTTTTAGAATTATATACCTAATTTCAGCTTATATTATGCATTTGAACCAACTTTCTTAAATGATTCCAATAAAAAAAACTTTTTATAATAAACAATAAACATGATCTTCAGTAGTCATCGGTTTCAGGTCTGTAAAGTTATTAAAAAAATCTTGATTATAATTAAGTCTCTGCTCATAAATTGGTTCCAACAATCATGGTAAATAAAAAAAATTATGTTTTTACATTCCCCCCACCACTCCCAATTACCTTAATGTTGTCCATTCTCCATTTCGCCTAACACGCTATCGGCTCCTTCTATCAATCTCCCCCTTTTCAATCTATTTTTTATATATCATAAGAGGTAAAATCAAAAGATAAACGGTTATGAATAGATGTATAAACCATATATTTATGAAATGAGAACAATAGGAAAACCATGGAAGTGTGTCAAAATTTAGTTTGGGAGGCAAAAATTGAAATCTTTTTGTGAATGCAGACGTATAAACCATCTTTTACATATCTCGATTAATCTCATGAGATCTTAAAGTTAGCAGTCAAAAAACTCTTCAGTGACTTTGTGAAAAGTGAAACTGGTCATCCCCAAATAACTCTTGAACCTAGAAGAGGAGAAGAAGAACACTTGAAGCTTGGACCTTAGATCTTAAATCCTTATGTTGGAGTCTTGATTGGTTGGTTGGAAGGAGTAAATGATCTTGAATGCGGCCCTTAGGGTTTACCTTGAGAGTAAATGCTAATTGAAAAGGGCTGGTAAGAGAAAATAAATTAGATCTCAGCTTAAAACCCGTTTTTATATGACAGGCGCGAGGTGCGATGGTGGCAATGCAATTGTGCAACTAGTAGGGTCGCACTTAGGGGTCGCACTTTCCAGACCCTAACTTTCGATACAAAGAGTGCGATGGTGGGGTGCGATGGTGGCATGGCAAGGTCGCACCTTCCATGCAGCTCCACTTCGGTACACCAATTGCAACGGTGGCAGTGCCAGGGGTCGCACCTTAGGGTCGCGATTCTCATCTGATAGCCCCATTGGAAGTAAACACATAACACATTGCAAAACTAAACTTGCATTCATATTAAATGGATCAAGAGGGGTGAAATTCAGGGTGTTACAATCCTCCCAACCTTGAAATTGATTTCTTCCTCACAATCTTAACCTAAGTAACAATTAGGGGTATCTCTTCTTCATATCTTCTTCCACTTCCCACGTCACGTTTGATCCTCAATGATGCTTCCATTCAATTTTAACCATAACAATTTCTTTGTGGCACAACCTTTTAGACTTGCTTTCTAAGATTGCCTCTGGTTCTTCTACACATAGGTTATTGTTATCAACTCGAATTTCGGTGAGAGGAATCACACTCTATTCTTCCGCCAAACACTTCCTTAGATAAAATATATGGAACGTGTTGTGAATCCCGGTCATTTTGGGTGGTAATTCCAATCTGTAGGCTTGATGTCCCACTCTATATAGAATTTTGAATGGTCCAAGGAAACATGGACTAAGTTTCCCGCACTTTCCGAATCGAATGATGCCTTTCCATAGGGATACCTTGAGCATGACCCGCTCACCCACTTGGAACTCCATCGGCCTTCCTTCTTGTCGCCGTAGCTCTTTTGACGATCTTGTGCCGCTCTTAATCGCTCTTGGAAAATCTTCACCTTTTCTTCCATATCTTGCACAATTTTGGGCCGGCGAATTGTTTCTCACCGTTTCTAACCAACACACTAGAGTTCTACATATTCGTCCATATAATGCTTCGAACGGGGCCATTCCAATACTAGAATGGTAACTATTGTTGTAAGCAAACTCTACAAGTGGTAGATGTCAGTCCCAATTCCCGCCCGAAATATATGACACACAACCTAAGCATGTCTTCAAGGGTCTGAATAGTCTTTTCACTTTGACCATCGGTTTGGGGGTGGATTGTCGTACTTCATTTTATCTTGGTGCCTAGTCCCTTTTGTAACCCATCCCAAAATTTAGAGGTGAGAAGGCTATCATGGCCTGACAAGATATAATTTGAGACAATCTCATCCACATATAACTTGGCCAGTTTGTCAACCGGGCCGGATTCTCGCATTGCTAAGAAGTGGGCACTCTTCGTCAATCGATCCACCACTACCCATATGGCATCGTGAACCTTCAAGGTCTTCGGTAGTTTTGTCAGGAAGTCTATGGTGATGTGTTCCCATTTCCATTCTAGGATTTCCAATTATTGAAGGTTTCCATACGTTCATTGGTGCTCTGCCTTTACTTGCAAGCACGTCACACATCTCTCCATGTATCTAGCCACATCCAACTTCACGACTGGCCACCAATATGTTAACTTCAGATCCCTATACATCTAGGTACTACCCGGATGTATGGAGTATTAGGATTTGTAAGCGTCCTCCAAACGTAACTCATGGTTGCCCCCAATCTTAGGCACCCAAATATTCCCTTGGAATAACTTTAAACAGCGACTATCTTTGGTTAATAGTAAGTGTTGTTTCGCCATTACTTCACTATTTAAGTTTTCCCTTAGAAGTGCCTCCACTTGGGATGTCTTGATCCGACCGATCTAGCTCGACACTATATCAATTCTTGTAAGCACGACCCGAGTCCCACTACCATACTCCTTTCGGCTCAAAGCATCCGCTACCACGTTTTCTTTTCTTGTGTGGTATAGAAATTCACAATCATAATCTTTAAGTAGCTCAAGCCAACGTCGCTACCTCATGTGGTCGAACTTTTGTGGTCGGTATAGAGTGTGCACTTAGTACCGTATAGATAGTGCCGCCATAACATCAAGGCAAAGACCACTGCCGCTAATTCCAAATCATGGGTATGATAGTTCTTCTCGTGCTCCTTGAGTTGTCTCGATGCATAAGCAATCACCTTCCCTCTCTGCATTAACACACAACCCAATCCCATCTTTGATGTGTTGCTATACACCACCAAATCCTCGGACCCTTCTGGCAAGGAAAGGATCGAGGCCTCAAACAATTTTTTCTGAAGAGTTCGGAAAGCCTCTTCTTGGTTGTCTGTCCAAATGAACTTCGCGTTCTTCCTTGTCAAGGTCATCAGGGAAGATGCAATCTTTGAGAAGTCTTGAATAAACCTCCGATAATAACCCGCCAATCCCAAGAAGCTTCGGATCTCTGACGGACGCCTAGGCGGTTCCTAATTCATCATTGCCTCTATTTTAAATGGGTCTACCTTCACCCCGTTTTGAGTGACAACATGACCTAAGATTTGGACTTCCTTTAACCAAAAGTCGCACTTGGAGAATTTGGCGTACAGTTTCTCTTTTCTTAAAACTTTGACAACTTCTAGAAGGTGTTGTTCATGGTCCAACACGTTTTTAGAGTAGACAAGTATATCATCGATGAATACTATATACTACCGATTTTTCTAGAAAAGGTAGACACACACGATTCATCAAATCCATAAACACCGCCGGTGCGTTCATCAACCCAAACGACATCACTAAGAATCTAATGACGAAAAACGCGTTCTAAACAGCGTCTTTGCCACATCATCCTCCTTCACCTTCACTTGATGGTATTCCGAACCTAAGCCGATCTTTGAGAAACAACCTGCTCCTTGTAGTTGATCAAAAAGATCATCAATTCTCGGGAGTGGGTACTTGTTCTTCACAATTGCTTTATTCCATTCTCGGTAGTCAATGCACATCCTCATCATGTCGTCTTTCTTCTTCATAAATAAGATCGGAGCTTACCAAGGTGACGAGCTTGGTCTCACGAAACCCTTCTCTAAGAGGTCTTGTAGTTACGTCATCATCTCTTGCATCTCGGATGGTGCCAATCGATAGGGCGCTCTAGCAATTGAAGCGGCCCCCGGTACAAGGTCTATTCGAAACTCTACTTGCTGATTGGGTGGCAAACCAGGCAAGTCTTTGGGAAACACATCGGGAAACTCACTAATGACCTGAACGTCTTCAAGCTTTCTCTTCTCTAAATTTGCATCTAAGACATAGGCTAAAAACGAAGGGCATCCTTTGGCTAGACACAAGCATGCCTTCGCCAAGGTTAACAATGCTACCTGCCTACCCTGCCTTTCCTTCTCTCCCCGTAGACTACCACTATGCTGCCATCCGATAAAGGAATTTAGATCAATTTCTTAGAGCATATAATTTTGGCCCGGTTCTCGACCAACCAATTCAACCCAAACTTATTCCCTTCGATCGCTAAAGTGCAATTTCTAATAACATCCCGAACTAGAACTTGATTACCATCGACCACCTCAACAACATTGGTATCCTCTGAGGTACTAATAGGTACAAGTAGACTTGGGTAGAAAGTAGTGGACACAAAAGAAATGTAGCACCAGAATCAAAAAGAACAAGAGTGGGTATGGAGTTAACAAGGAACTTACCCGACACCACATCCGCCGACGCCTTCGCCTCATCCACCATCATCCGGAATACTCTTCCCATTGCCTTCGCAGCGCCACTAGCTTTCGCTTGAGGCTCCACAGATTTCAACCTTGGGCACTCCTATCTGAAATGACCCGGTTCTTTGCACTCAAAGCATAAGAGTTCTTTAGTCGGGCACTTACGACTGAGGTGTCCAGCTTTCCCTCACTTGTGACAACTTCCTGGGGACGAGTTGCATGCCCCCAAAGTGTTTGCTCCGACGTTTGAAGCACCAACTAGCCTCTTTTCTAAAGTCGATCCTTCGATTGTTGTTGTTGGTATTGTTCTAGTTGGACCTCTTGGAGGCGCCGAGTGGCGCTCCCACTTCCTCTTTTCTCCTATCAACACCTTCTCTTCATTTCCTAGCTCACAGGTATCCGCCAACATTTGAGCTTGATCGACGGCCTCTTTTAGAGTAGAGGCCTTTGAAATTTGAACAATTGCCAGTATGTCAGCTAACAATCCCTTGACATAAGCTTTCACCTTTTCTTTCTCGTGTGGGGCCATATGCCCCACCAGATTCAACTTCTCCACAAATAACCATGTATACTCTCTCACAGTCCTGTTCCCCTTCTTGAGAGCTCAGAACTCATCCATGATGCGATAAATAGCCCTCTCGTTGCAATATTCTTCCAAGACTTTCGCCTTGAACATCTCCCAAGTAAGCATGGAGGCGATGGTCGGTCCAAGAGTAGTCGTGGTGATGTTCCACCATGCCAAAGCCTCGCCCCTAAGCATTTGTGAAGCAAACTTCACTTTCTGTTTCTGCTCACATTCACTTGAGCCAAAGGCTTGCTCGATTTCCCGCAACCAATTCATACAAACCACCGGATTGTTTGATCCGGAAAACCCAGGTGCTTTGGAGCACAAAAAGGTCTTGTATGAGCACCCCTTTCCCGTTCTCCTTACTTCACCCACGGGTGTCTCTTCAGTAACGGGGCCAGTCCTGTTTCCTCCGGAACCGCCCTACGATATTCTCGGCAGTTGCTTCATGCCTTCGGTGACTGACATCCCTTTCCTCGAACATCTTGAGGAATGTTTCATGCAACTGAGCTATGAAGGAATTGACTGCCTGCATCATACTGAGCCTGAACTCATCTTGTGAACCCGTCTCCACCATCAAAGGGCCATTCAGAGGGAGGTTGACTTCCGACAAACATTCTATCTTGGGCAAAATCCCTCTTGGGATGTTAGAAATCGGAGGTGGTTGCGTGAGATCCACGGTTGCTCGCAGATCCGGAGTCGAAATACTGATAGTCGCACCCTCAACTTCGTTTCGCAATCTGATGCGCGCGTTAACCATCTTAGTCTGTTGAGAGCATAGGGTAGAAGTAATACAAGGCTAACATAAATACGTATAACACAATCTTTAATCATCACTACAATAGTAAGGTAAGCTTACTCACATAACAATATACCGAGAATAGCATTAGCTACGTGATATTTTGAATATATCATACATATAAGAATTCTCATTACCTAAGTCACATTTCATGATTAGTGCATTTCTGTCGACTGTAAACTCTCCTATCTCAATAGTGTCTACCCTTATATCACAATTCAATACTCAAAGTCTCACCTTAAGTGTAGGCATATTAATTTCATACCTAGTTCGCTTAAACTAGTGCTTTGTTACCAACTTGTATCACCCCTAAAAATGGGAGTTAAATATAAACCGAAATAATTTACGGAAAGAGACTAAATAAATAAGGATCACCCAATGTATGGAGAAATGTATTAGATTTTACATCAACATACGAATACTACACAACAACCTATTAATCTATTCAAATCCGAAATATAGATTGTGTTCGGGTGTTACTAATATCTCCAAAATAAACTATCTAGTAATTCCATTTATACACTTGAATGTGTATACTAAAAAATATGCCTCTACCAGGATTCAGCTCCACTCAACCCTTGAGAGCCCCACTATGACGATCACCTGATATACATGTCCTTTGAGAAAAAGTGTTAGGCTTAACGCCTAGTGAGAACAAGCTGTTTAAATAAGAAAGCCATTAAACTTTTGAAAGTGGTAAATAAAACTTTAACCAATAAACTTTCTTGCTTACTCTTTTCTTTTACTCACACTTGTTCTTGGGAGAACACAATTTTCGGGATAATTGGGGATACACGCTATTGCACTAACATCAACCAGATTAGATCTTTAGTTCAATGCGTAGTTAAGCTCAACCAAATTAGATCTATCGCTTACGGGTAATGAGTTCAACTAGATTAGATCTATACCTCGATATTTATAACCCAAACAAGTTCAACCAAATTAGATCTGTCACTTGCTTTATTCTCAAAACCGGCCTTTTATGCCTATGGATCAACTACATTTTAGTCTTAGAATTTAATACATCCATTCAGATATATTAACCATTTCACAAAACAAAATCTTTGTATGATTAATGTATCTCATCCAAAACCTTTTTCCCAAAATTAGGTCAAAATGGCATTTAGTTCCAAAATCAATAATACCTTGAAGATAGACCAACCCAAAGAGTTTAAAACCACTCCTCATACTCATTTTAACATTTCAAGTGAAATCTCTAAATGTTTCTAGTTGACCTAATTTATCAAAACCAACCAAATGTAAGAGTACTTCAAAATATGACTTGTGGGAAGTAAGGACATCATTTTGACATGTATAAAGTTTTATAAAGTGGTAAGAATGAACTCACAATACTAGATTTGAGGAAACCCTAGAAATCCCCAAATTACTCTTGAACCTAGAAGAGGAGATGAAGAACACTTGATGCTTGGACCTTAGATCTTAAATCCTTAGGTTGTAGTCTTGAATGGTTGGTTGAAAGGAGTAAATGATATTGAAGTCGGCTCTTAGGGTTTTACCTTGAGAGTAAATGCTAAGTGAAAAAGGTTGGTAAGTGAAAATAAATGAGACCTCAGCTTAAAATTCGTTTTTATATGACAGGCGCAAGGTGCGCTGGTGCCACTGGTAGGGTCGCACTTAGGGGTCGCACTTTGCAGACCCCAACTTATGGTACAAAGAGTGCGACAGTGGCATGGCAAGGTTGCACCTCACAGGTCGTACCTCACATAAAGCTCCACTTACTATACACCAATTGCGACGGTGACAGTGCCAGGGTCGCACCCTTGGGATGCGATTCTATGATACACTATTTCTCCCCCTCATAATGATAAGAAGAATCTCCCCCCCACCCTACGAATATGATCACTTGATAAGGTCAGTAGTTCCCCCTTAGCATTAGCATGGAGTTTATTAACAGAATATCGAAGGAGTCGTGATGTCGTAAGGTAAAATCATTCTTCAAGAAATTGACGATCTTGTCGTGATCGTATGATGCGATATCTTACTTTGAGTTGTAATTTCTGAGATGCAATTTCTTTGAGATGATGACTCTCTTATTTCTTCCTTTTGATCTCTTTGCATGTGTCTATGATACACTATTTCTCCCCCTCATAATGATAAGAAGAATCCGAAGCATTATGAAATTAATCAAAGACATTAAGTGGAAGTAATGAAGCGCGAATGTGGAATAGTGGGTAAGAAGCTAACATATAAGCACGAAGAGCAACTATTATCACTTAATGTTAGGTCTATTATTATTTTATTGTGACAAAGTAAGGAAAAGATATGCTTGATTGTAAAAGGAAGTTTATAATTCCTTAAACTCTTTGTTTCCTTAATTAGCTTAGACCTAGCAATATAAATAGGACGTTAGGGTTTTCCTTTATGCTTGTCGATTCATATTACTTAGAGAGAGAGCTGAATCTGATTTACATTGTAATCGATTAAATACAATCAAGAGATATATGACTACGTAAGTTCTTTAACATCCTTATTGTCGTATTACATTAATATTAACGTTTACTTGTCATTGTGCTTATTCATCTGGGATCAACAAGTGGTATCAGAGCCTAAGATCAAGAGTTTTTACGATTTTCTGAGCAAACCACGAAACAGAAGGTATTTTTTTCGATTTCTGCAAATTCTGCTGTTCTTTGAATTTTTGTCGAGTCCTACTATTTCATGTTTTACCCGATAAAACATCATACTGATTATTGTCGACTACCTCATATCTGCTCATTGAATTTTTCTCGAATCTCTCTTCTGTTGATTAAATTTTTATCGATTCAACTGCTTAAATCTTAAGTTTTTTTCGACTCCTACTCAAAATACTTAAATCTGATTAGTTAAAATTACTTTAGTTTATTTTTCTTCACTTTTGAATATCTTTACATAAGAAAACACAGGAACTTGTGACTCCTGCAACTTTTCTTAATAAAGATTTTCTTAGTAAAATCATAAACTCTCGTAATCTTGATTTTTTTTTTGTAATTGAACAAATAAGAAACTCAAAAACCCAGACAGTCTTGTCCATAAAAAGACTACTTCTTTTTAGTCAAGAACCCCGTGTTTTTGTTTTCTAGTTTAATCAATCACAGAAAACTCAGATTTAAAGTGTTTGATTTTTAGTCGAGTCCTATTGAATCGAGAAGAAGTTTGATCGAGTGGTCAGTATGTAACACCCCAAAATTTACATAATAAATCTAACGAAATTTCGGCATGACCCATTCGTAAAATCATGATATGCCCTTTTATAACCTGTTTGTATTTATATATGACGAAATCTCAAAAGACTGTATATACAAAATGCCACATAACTATGCTAATTTACGAACATACGGCTAGTTTCTAGAATGATGCTAATATAACTTCCTAAAAATACATCCACAAAATCTGCACCATTCTACTATGTTTAGTACTAGCTTTTCTTACCGCCATCACTAGCACCTGTTGGACCTGGGACACAAGTCAACAAACAAAACAAGTCAGGCTTTGTGCCCGGTGAGTTCAAGAGTTTATATCATAAAATAATCAATCAAAGTTTAATCGATTCATATAACTCTTTCGTATTTCCAAGAAATGCATGATTTGTAAACGCGAGTAATATGAATATCAGTCTATTTATTTACTTCAGAAATAATAAAAGAATGTGGTTACTATGTCATGTTCGTGAAATATATCCAAGCATACATAACCATCAAGTTAACGTATGTAAACATCTCATAACAGATATAAGATTAGACATAATGTTCATGTCTTACATAAACTCGCTCCTTCATGCTAAATTCGAATCATATAATTCCTCATAATAGTTAGTTCCTCGCCAATCACATTATTAATCTATAGGTAGGAGAGTCCTACCATAACCGGCTGATGAAGGAGCACAAAGTAGTTCATCAATATCGTTGGCTAGCTTAGGCATGTCATCGGACCTCCCAGGTCCGTGTACGTACGTAAGTGTGACCTCCCAGGTCTATGTACGTACATAAGTGTGACCTCCCAAGTCTGTGTACATACATAAATATGATCTCCCAGGTCTATGTATGTATTTGGCCTCCCGGGCCCCATGCCTAATAGCCGTCTAACCGGGCTCCGAGCCCCCCCACCCAACCCAACTTTAGACATCTTTTAACGAACGTCGCACGTCCTATGTCCTTTTATCAATATGCCTCAACACAACTCATCATATCTCACATATTTTATCGATCCCTAACTTTAGACATCTAATGGTGAACGTCCCACGTTCTAAGTCTTTTTATCAAAATGCATCAACGACCCAACATATCACATATGTTAATTACAAGAAATTGAGTATGCTTAAGTAAACATCAAAATTCAAACACATCAACGTGTATTTCACAAAGTTCTTTACAATCATCAAGTATACTTGTTTCACATTCGAATTTAATTTTCAATAAAAGCATTTCATAACCACATTTTATAGCAATGTTTAAATCATGCATTTATCCACAGCATATATCTGAACACAAACAATATAAATCAATTATGTCAAAATACACAAGT
The DNA here is from genome assembly GCA_036898165.1 of Silybum marianum. NCBI lineage: Eukaryota > Viridiplantae > Streptophyta > Magnoliopsida > Asterales > Asteraceae > Silybum > Silybum marianum. Next base: position 18,621,712 of record CM072543.1, read on the forward strand.
TTGACGTGTGCCCATTTAAAATCTACTTGAACTCACCTCGTTGGGCGGATGACGATTCGACCCCTTTACTGGCCTCTAGTGCATAGGTCCTCCACCTATAAAACATCTTGCAATAAGAGTCTATTACTAACTCCCTTCAATAGATTATTCCAATTCCCTATAAACAATTTCCAACTCCAACATATTACTAGGCTTATAATGTCAAATTCATCAAAATAATATGTAATCTCATTAGTTTCACAATTCTTGAACCTTTAAACAAACTTTAACCATCAAGTATCAATTAAGGTTTACCTATCCATAACCAGTCAACCATATACCGACTCATATACGTACATACATATCAAAATAAATCTGAATGTTTCAGCCTTGAACTCAAAACCAATGGATATTGTATAAATGACTAAATTTCTTGAATCCGATACATACCTTCAATTATACAATGATACCTTCACCAAATCCTCTGATTTTTGAGTTTGTTATTCTCCTTAACAATATAAACAATTCCTGTGAAAAAGTCAAAAGCTAAATCCTAAGGAATCATAACCCAAAACTGAGTTTTCTCCCCATTTTCGCACCCAAAAACCCTAGAAAAACGTGACTGTAATCGGTCTGGAAAGTGCATCTAAACTGTACGAAATCCAAATCCCACCTTTCAGATTAAATAATAATGAGTTAGGATGCTACCTGTAAAATTTCAACTCGATCGGACCACGTTTGCTTGTCGATCAGGGCTCGTGATGAAAGAGGCGCACTGTTGTGTGAAAATCCGAAAATTTTATGTTTGATTTCACCCGCTCTCTTCTTGTTCCTTCTATTTCTTTCCATCCTTTTTGCTCTTCTTTTTCATCCTTCTTTTCCAGACCTAGGCGATAGATAGAGACGTGTTTTTGAAGGAAACCAATTTAGAATATAACACAATATTACTCCATTACCCCTTTAAAAATTATTATTTTCTCAAAGTGTCCCAATATTATAACATACATATGCATATACATATATTTCCTAGTCGCTATCTTATTTTGCAACGAAACAAATGGAATGAATTCGCGGGTGTTACACAGTATTCGATAAAAATTTTGATCGAAATCTTTATCTGATTTTATCGAGCCACGTTCACTCGATAACAATTTATATCGAGTCTATTTAATTCACCCAATTTGTGTGAAAATCCGAAAACTTTATGTTTGATTTCACCCGCTCTCTTCTTGTTCCTCCTATTTCTTTCCATCCTTTTTGCTCTTCTTTTTCATCCTTCTTTTCCAGACCTAGGCGATAGATAGAGACGTGTTTTTGAAGGAAACCAATTTAGAATATAACACAATATTACTCCATTACCCCTTTAAAAGTTATTATTTTCTCAAAGTGTCCCAATATTATAACATACATATGCATATACATATATTTCCTAGTTGCTATCTTATTTTGCAACGAAACAAATGGAATGAATTCGCGGGTGTTACAATTCTCCCCTCCTTTGAAAAGATTTCGTCCCCGAAATCTAGATACATGTAAAAAAAATTCCTTGGTTCGGTTCCTCCATTGCACTTTGACAAGTGAAATATCTTTGTTTTGAAATATTTGGCCTTTATTTCAAACATAACCTAAATCTCTCGTATATACTTAACATGATCACCAATTCAGACCTTGAATCACATTTTTGTATTGGCCATACACTTGTGTAGATGTCACACCAATAGGCACCCTATAATACCCTACATCTCATGTGAAACATTTAATACGTAAGCTTGAGATCCTACCCATTGAAGTACGAAGAATAGTCTAATGAAATAATCATGGACCGAGATTCATATTTTTTTTAACCCGAAAGATTCTCTTCCAAGTAGATACATTTATAAATACTTGATTCCCAAATTTGAAATTCTTCACGCCTTTTATTTTATTTGCAAAACTTATATGCATAACTTGAGCTACTTTTAGTCTTTCTTTAATCACATTTACTCTTTCATTTTTGGCGTAAGAACGATCTCTTGCTCTGCAAGTTGTTTCTCACATGTCTCAAGACAACAGCCCAAAGTCAGACACTTTCTACCTTACAATGACTCATAAAAAGCCATATATATTGTGTGTGTGTATACGTATATATATTTAATCTCATGAGAATTGTACAAAAACCCAACAAGTTGTATAATTCCAACTTCTCTCGATGCCGATAACACATGATCTCCACACATATTCCAATGTCTAAATTGTCAACTCACCCTAACCATGTCTTGGATGATGTGTAATATTCAGATTTATTCTTGTAACTACTTCTCCCTAAAGCCTTTTCCAAAAACTTGGATGTCTAACATCCCATACTAACCATACCACATTATAAGTATATAGAGCAACTAAGGTAATTTACATAACAAACTATTCATGGTTATAGACAACCAATTGTTAGGTTACATAATATTTACAACCCAAAAGTAACTACACAAAAGTGTGGTCGTCTATCCAGTTAGCCTCCAAAATGCACTCCGGTCACTCAACCCGGATATACCCCAGTCAGTCCTTAAAACCTGCCACGGAATAACAAACGTGGCTGAGCAATAACTCAGTGAACAGATCAACAATATGAATAATAAACAAAGTTCAATATGAATGATAATCAACAATACATAAACAATGAAAATTATAGAAATCAATTGAAATCAGAAAGATATAATAAGTGGGTTCACATAATCACCCAATTCCGGATCAAGGCCAGCGCACTCACCACGCATATACGAGGACGCTATAGTGATTATAGCCACCATGGAAACATCACATGGTCGGTGCTCCCGACCAAGTGTCTGGGTAAAGAATAACAACAAATGCAATGTAACGGAATCACAAGAATTGATCAATAATCATTTTTAGCAACAATCCATTGACGCCTCAACATTCGGAGTATAACTCAAGAACCGGGCCAACGGTCCCTATTAGGAGCAATCAACCTTGGAACATTCCTAAGTTATGCTCAACTAATGGAACACCAAATGGAAATCAAATAAGGAATAATAACAATGAAAACCCAAGAATATATGATTATTGAAGTCTTTCGTACATCAAATTTACCATTAAGTAAATCAATTTCGAATGGAATGACCTTTAGCAATAGGTCACTCCCGTGTCAAAGTAATAAGAGATCCGTACCTTATATAGCCGAGAATCAAAGCAATATGCTCTTATACCAATTGTTCCAATCTTTGCTAGTCGAATATCCTATCACAAATAATGTATACTTAGAATTGTACCAATTACCTACGTTTGTTTAACCATCCTAATTTTATTTGTACCCTTCCTTATGACATAATTAAGCCTTACATAAACCCTAATAACATATAATTCATTGTTAATGTTGGTGATTGGATGATAGGTATCAATAATTAAACATGACATTATAAAGGAAATTCATCCCCTGCACATTTCGGCTTCTGTCCATCACTTTTGTGGACATTAACGTCACGCTTAGGAGTCAAATTAAGTGATACCCTCTGAATAAAAAATGGAGATATGTGTGTTATGAATTCATCCCAACAAGATTCATGTCATTTGAAGCTATGACCAATTCAATACGAAGTTTTTGCCAACAGTGTGTAAATCCCGAGTACACTGTGACCAGCCACTGTAATTCACTGTTTTGACCCACTTAAACTCCGAATTAGCTCTCGGACTCTTCATGACAGTTGTGGTAGATGTTCTAAGCTTTCCAAAGACATATTATACACCTTAGTTGGATCAGTGGTTGATTTTATACAAATTTTTAAATCCAACAGCTGCTACCATCAACATCAATTTATCACTATTCGAAGATATCATCTCTACCACTTGATTTGGTAACCATTCTAAACCATTAAATTGACAAAATTGGAGAATTTGTTTATGGTTTAACAGCCCCTACATAAATTAAACCAAAACCTACATGAATATTAGATTCCTAAGCACCTAATTCAAGGATTTCAAAGTTCTTACCTTAGGGATGATTATAATATCATGAAGACATTGATTCCTTCAATCCCTTCAAATTTTCAGCACCTAATCAACACATATTCACACACTTAGCATATGTATTACAACCAAATAACATAGATTCAAGTTACCCAATGGTTTACCTTCAAGATTTACCTTCAATTCTTCAATGTTTCTTCATTTTATCAACATTATAGCCCAAATGCATGGTGAATGTTGGTTCTAGGGTTTTAGGTCGTGCAATGAGGAAGAAGAGAGGAGAAATCAGATTAATGAAGTTTTAATAATTTTAGAATGGTTTTTATATTTTTCAGTTTTTCACATTTAGTCCCTCAAGTTTCAGAAATTGTATCCTCAACATGATTAGTGAACTCTTTTGCATCTAAGTTTAATTCCAGTTTCATTTGTCCAGGTTTAACCCCTCACATGGTTATGTTTGACAAATTTATTTTGGGTTCAAGTCTTTATGCTTTATGTACAAGCATACAAAGCAAGGACTAACTCCAAACGTTAATTTTTTTACTTAAAGTTCGTTATAAAAGTCCGGTTATTATATTCCTCCCCTCTTAATATAAGATTTCGTCCTCGAAATCTAAGATAGGTAAGAGGACTTACAATTTTTATAGAAATCCGGATACTCGTTTTTGAACGACTCTTCTTGTTCCCATGTCGCTTCTCGGTAGTCCTGATTCTTCCAAAGGACTTTGATGTATGGAATCGATCGGTTTCGTAGTTCCTTTGACATTCGCCCGATTATCCGTTCAGGTTCTTCTTTGTAAGAAAGATCGAGCACAATTTGCTCAAGTGGGTAACTAATTACATGTAGAGGATGGTAATTATACCCACGTAACAATGAAACATGAAAAACGTTGTGAATGTGAGACATCTGTGGAGGTAAGGCAAGACGATAAGCAACTTCGCCCACTCTTTCTAGAATTTCAAACGGACCAACATATCGAGGGCTCAACTTGCCTTTAATACCGAACCTACGAGTGCCACGGATTGGAGAGACTTTAACAAAGACATGATCACCTGGATGGAACTCTAAAAGTCGTCGGTGTTTGTCGGCATAACTTTTTTGTCTAGACTGGGCTTCCCGCATTTTCTGTTTTGCCAACTAGACCTTTTCTGTTGTGAACTGGACTAATTCAGGACCCTCAATCTTCTTTTCACCCACTTCATTCCAACATACTGGAGCTCTACACTTTCGACCATATAGAGCTTCAAATGGGGCAATTCCGATTGAAGATTGATAATTGTTGTTGTATGAAAATTCAACTAGAAACAAATACTCGTCCCAATTTCCAGACCACTCTAGAGTACAAGCACGTAACATATCTTCCAAGGTTTGAATAGTCTTTTCAGACTAACCGTCAGTTTGGGGATGATATGCGGTGCTTATATTCAATCGGGTTCCCCAAGAATTTTGAAGTCCTGTCCAAAATCGTGAAGTGAATCTTGGATCTCTATCAGAAACAATGGAAACAGGAGTACCATGCAATCTAACAATTTCACGATTGAAGAGATCGGAAAGTTTACTGATAGAATCTGTCTCTTTAATCGGAAGAAAATGTGCCGATTTCGTAAGTCGATCGACAACAACCCATATAGCATTATTCTTCCGAGAAGTCCTTGGCAAACCGGTTAAGAAATCCATAGTGATATTCTCCCATTTCCAGACGGGAATATTCAACGGCTGTAATAATCCACCGGCTCTTTGATGTTCAATTTTGACCTTCTGACAAGTTAGGCATTTAGCAACAAACCTGGCCATGTCTCTTTTCATCCCGTTCCACCAAAATTGTTGTTTTAAATCATGATACATCTTTGTGGAACCTGGGTGAATAGAAAGTGGAGAATTATGAGCCTCAGCCAAGATTGCTTCCTTTAGTTCTTGTATTTTCGGAACACACAATCTGTCACTAAATCACAATACGCCTTTATCATCAACACGAAAATCGGTTTCAAAATCATCTTGGATTTGTTGTTGTATTGCCCAAAATTCACCATCAGATTGTTGAGCTTCTTTGATTTTTGAAATGAGAGTCGGTTCAACAATAAGATTAGCTAACACCCCGTTTCCGACTCGACAACATAGTTCAATTCCCATTCTTTCCAAATCTTCCGCTAATTGGGGTTGAACATAAAAGCATGATACAGATCCAACACCTTTCCGACTAAGAGCATCAGCCACAAGATTAGCTCTTCCAGGGTGATACTGTATTCGAACATCATAATCCTTCAACAATTCAAGCCATCGACGTTGTCTCATGTTCAGTTCTTTTTGTGTGAAAATGTATTTCAGACTTTTGTGATCGGTGAACATGTCACAGGTTTCACCGTATAAGTAATGCCGCCAAATCTTTAAAGCGAAGATAACTGCAGCTAGTTCCAAATCATGTGTTGGGTAGTTAACTTCATACGGCTTGAGTTGACGCGAAGCATAAGCTATAACACGTCCATTCTGCATTAATACGCAACCCAATCCGGATTTGGAAGCATCACTATAAACTTGATACCCGCCTGACCCAGATGGTAAGGTAAGTACCGGTGCAGTTACGAGTCGTCGGTTTAATTCTTCAAAACTCATGTCTTGTTCGTCACCCCATACAAACTTTACTCCTTTTGGAGGAGTATAGTCAACGGAAGTGCGATCCTGGAAAAGTTTTCAACAAAACATCGATAATAACCAGCTAAACCAAGAACTGCACATAGCTTAGAAACGTTCATTGGTTTCGGCCAATTTGTAACGGCTTCAACCTTAGCGGGATCAACTTGAATGCCACTTGCTGAGATAACGTGGCCTAAGAACGCCACTTGATCTAGCCAGAAATCACACTTCGACAGTTTGGCATATAACTTTTTCTTTCGAAGTATATTCAAAACTAATCGGAGATGTGTTTCATGTTCAGACTTTGACTTTGAATAAACAAGAATATCATCAATAAAGACAATAACAAAATCGTCCAAATAATTCTTGAATACTCTATTCATCATATCCATGAAGATTGCTGGAGCATTGGTCAACCCAAGTGGCATAACTATAAACTCATAGTGGCCGTATCGAGTTCGAAATGCAGTCTTTGGTATATCTGAATCCTTGATTCTGAGCTGATAATAACCTGATCTTAAATCAATCTTTGAGAAACAACTGGCACCCTGTAACTGATCAAACAAGTCATCGATCCTGGGTAAAGGGTATTTGTTCCGAATAGTGAGACGGTTCAATTCTCGGTAATCGATACATAGTCTCATGGAACCATCGTTCTTCTTAACAAAGAGTACAGGTGCGCCCCACGGTGACACGATGGGTCGGATGTAACCTTTGTTTGATAGATCTTGCAGTTGTTCCTTCAGTTCTTTCATCTCAGACGGGGCCATACGATATGGAGCTTTCGAAACTGGGCCAGCTCCTGGAATAAGATCGATTGAAAATTCAACTTCCCGTTCAGGTGGTAGTCATGGAAGTTCATCTGGAAAGACATCAGGAAATTCTTTCACAATTGGAATATCTTCCAATTTAGGACCTGCTTTAGAAACATCCTGGACCGCAGCTAGAAACACTTCACACCCACGATCCATTAGTTTATGAGCTTTTAAAGCAGATATGACACAGATAGATTTGCGAGGAGGAATGCCTTGAACAACATGTTCAGGCTTGGTAACATCACCAAATATAACCTTTTTGGCTTCACAATCAATTGTGACACGATGTTTGGCCAACCAATTCATACCGAGTATGAGATCAAAATCTCTCATTCTCATAGGAAGTAGAGTGGCTATCCAAACTTTTTCCCCAATCATTAATGGACAGTCAACATATTCATTGTTGACATATTCCTTGTAGCCCGTTGGGGTTGTAATAGTAAAGAATTCATCTAATGGTCGTTCATATGGCTTAAGATACTTCACAAACTTTTCTGACACAATAGAGTGAGTAGCTCCAGTGTCGAATAACGCATGCAAATGTTTATCATTAATATGAACAGTAGCAGAAACCATACAATCGGTAGTTTGATCCGTTGATAGCGCGAAGACTCGCCCGCCTGCAGTGGTTTGCTTGCCTTTATCTTTCGATCCCGATCCACCACCTTGATTTTGTTTGCGGTCTATAGAAATATGACCTTGTTGGCCACAAGTATAACATGCACCCGTCATTTTAAAACACGGACCTGGCCTATGAAATTTACCACAGTCTTTACATAGAGTAGGGGAAGTGAAGTTTCCTGAATTTCTTGCCGGTCCAGAAAATAAGGAAGGTCGTGAACTGCCTTGTTTGCGTTGACCTGCAAAAGAATTCTTTTGACGGGTAGCTACCTGTCCATTCTGACTTCTGGATGAAGAATGTCGGCTCTTTTTCTTATAATCACCCTTAGTAGCTAAAAAGTCAATCCGATCAAGCTTGATGTCTCTGGCTGTGTTAATAATATGAGATAACTCTGTGAATCTTTGCCCCATCAACTTCGAACGGTATTTGTATTGTAAGGCCCATTTAAACTTTTGAATTTGATTTGCCTCAGTACCGGCAAGTGGTCCGGCAAAGGCGACTAATCGAAGAAAGCGGGCCACAAAATCTGTTATTGACTCGTTCTCGTGTTGTTTTATTATAGCAAAGTCTCGAATAAATGATTCATGATCGGCTTCAGTAAAATACTGTTGTAGAAATGCATCACTAAATTCAACCCACGTAAGATTTTCCACAACTGTATTACCTCCTCGTGCCTGCTTCCAAGATTGCCACCACTGATTGGCATCATCCTCTAGTTTGTATGCAGCCAATCTAACTTTAATGTTATCAGGACATTCTAGTACATCAAATATCTTCTCAAGGTGTTTAATCCAATGCTCGGCCTCAATAGGATTCGCAGCTGATGAGAAAGATTGTGGCTTCTGTTTATGAAACTTTTCTAACCACTGGTGTAGGGTTAGTTGAGTCCCAACTGCAGCAGTAGCAATACCTGTAAGACCAGTGCCTCCGGCAGTATTAGGAGTTGCAGTCTCACTAGCTTGACGAACAGCTTCAACAACCTGAGTTATTAGACCGGGCATCATTGAGTTCAAGGCTTGTTGAACTGCCTCAGAAATATCCGGATTCGGCTGATTAGGAATGGGAATATCATCAGTATAGACCTCCTCTATTCGCCTCCTACGAGAATTCCTTCTTGGTGGCATTCTGATTACACCACAAAAATCATCACCATTAGTAAATTTATCTAAAATAAAATTTGTTAAGTAGTGCATAATCTAATATAATATAAAGACTATTTCTATTCTAATCCTAAGTCTACCCATTTCTCACAGGTCAAACTTAGATATATTCTACAGGTCGCAACCTAGGCTCTGATACCATAAGTGTAACATCCCATACTAACCATACCACATTATAAGTATATAGAGCAACTAAGGTAATTTACATAACAAACTATTCATGGTTATAGACAACCAATTGTTAGGTTACATAATATTTACAACCCAAAAGTAACTACACAAAAGTGTGGTCGTCTATCCAGTTACCCTCCAAAATGCACTCCGGTCACTCAACCCGGATATACCCCAGTCAGTCCTTAAAACCTGCCACGGAATAACAAACGTGGCTGAGCAATAACTCAGTGAACAGATCAACAATATGAATAATAAACAATGTTCAATATGAATGAGAATCAACGATACATAAACAATGAAAATTATAGAAATCAATTGAAATCAGAAAGATATAACAAGTGGGTTCACATAATCAACCAATTCCGTGTTTCGTGTTATCCAAGTTCACATGATCACCCGAATACACTAACACGTTGTTCCCAAAAGGATGTACGGTCCTATGGGCATAGGTGAGAACTAGCAGTGTGGGCACAACACTCACTAGCCCTCGACTACTATTAAAGTAGTCCTAATTCTATTTGGTTCCTAGGATATCCATCCGCCCCCATGACCGGATCAAGGCCAGCGCACTCACCACGCATATACGAGGACGCCATAGTGATTATAGCCACCATGTAAACATCACATGGTCGGTGCCCCCGACCAAGTGTCTGGGTAAAGAATAATAACAACAAATGCAATGTAACGGAATCACAAGAATTGATCAATAATCATTTTTAGCAACAATCCATTCGCGCCTCAGCATTCGGAGTAAAACTCAAGAACCGGGCCAACGGTCCCTATTAGGAGCAATCAACCTTGGAACATTCCTAAGTTGTGCTCAACTAATGGAACACCAAATGGGAATCAAATAAGGAATAATAACAATGAAAACCCAAGAATATATGATTATTGAACTCTTTCGTACATCAAATTTACCATTAAGTAAATCAATTTCGAATGGAATGACCTTTAGCAATAGGTCACTCCCGTGTCAAAATAATAAAAGATCCGTACTTTATATTGCCGAGAATCAAAGCAATATGCTCTTATACCAATTGTTCCAATCTTTGCTAGTCGAATATCCTATCACAAATAATGTATACTTAATTAAGCCAAGTTTGTTTAACCATCCTAATTTTATTTGTACCCTCCCTTATGACTTAATTAAGCCTTACATAAACCCTAATAACATATAATTCATTGTTAATGTTGGTGATTGGATGATAGGTATCAATAATTAAACATGACATTATAAAGGAAATTCATACCCTGCACATTTCGGCTTCTGTCCATCACTTTTGTGGACATTAACGTCATTCTTAGGAGCCAAATTAAGTGATACCCTCTGAATAAAAAATGGAGATATGTGTGTTATGAATTCATCCCAACAAGATTCATGTCATTTGAAGCTATGACCAATTCAATACGAAGTTTTTGCCAACAGTGTGTAAATCCCGAGTACACTGTGACCAGCCACTGTAATTCACTGTTTTGACCCACTTAAACTCCGAATTAGCTCTCGGACTCTTCATGACAGTTGTAGTAGACGTTCTAAGCTTTCCAAAGACATATTATACACCTTAGTTGGATCAATGGTTGATTTTATACAAATTTTTAAAACCAACAGCTCCTAATGTTTGCTACCATCAACATCAATTTATCACTATTCGAAGATATCATCTCTACCACTTGATTTGGTAACCATTCTAAACAATTAAATTGGAGAATTTGTTTATGGTTTAACAGCCCCTACATAAATTAAACCAAAACCCACATGAATATTAGATTCCTAAGCACCTAATTCAAGGATTTCAAAGTTCTTACCTTAGGGATGATTATAATATCATGAAGACATTGATTCCTTCAATCCCTTCAAATTTTCAGCACCTAATCAACACATATTCACACACTTAGCATATGTATTACAACCAAATAACATAGATTCAAGTTACCCAATGGTTTACCTTCAAGATTTACCTTCAATTCTTCAATGTTTCTTCATTTTATCAACATTATAGCCCAAATGCATGGTGAATTTTGGTTCTAGGGTTTTAGGTCGTGCAATGAGGAAGAAGAGAGGAGAAATCAGATTAATGAAGTATCTCGGCCATATACTATCAAACCAATATTCAGTGCCTTAATACAATCTCATCAATATAAAACTTAGTTGATATATCTATTGATCACGATTCTTTTATGCCAAGGAAGGAGCACTATATTTTTTTTTCAGTCTGTCAACAATCATCCATATGGTGTCGTAACCTTTTAAATGTCTTTGATAAAATAGTCACAAAATCCATACTAACATTTCCCATTTCCATTTAGGAATTTTCTATAGGATGAAAGCATCCATAAGGGCTCCGATGTCCGACTTTATGATGAAAAGATGTCAAAGATTGCCCACTTATGAAGTTACATCTAACTTCATTATATGCCACCAGTAACGTATCCTCAAATCTCAGTACATCTTTATGTTTCTCAGATGAATAAGGCATCGGGATCTGTATGCATCTTCAAGTAGAATCTCCCTATTTCCTTCGAGCTTAAGTACCTAAATTTGTCCCTTGAACAACTTAGTCCTTTATTGTCTCCTCTAAAATATGTTGTTCTTTCACCATAATCTCATTTTCCCTCAAATTCACCTTTTTGTAAAAGACTATATCTAAGCCACCTTGATTCGATCCATCAAACTTGGCCTTATTTCAATTCGAACAAACTAAGTTAACACATACACATAATGTTTCTTTGCGACTTAAAGCGTCCGCTATAATATTTGCTTTCTTAGGATGGCAAAGAATTGCACAATCGTAGTCTTTAATTAGCGCTGATCAATGTTGTTGCTTCACATGCAACTTATTTTGATTAAATACATACTTGAAACTCTTGTGACTTCGCAAAGAGTATGCATTTGGCACCATATGGATAATGATACCATAACTTCAAAACAAAACAATAACTGCAAGTTTGAAATCATGAACGGTGTAATTCTTCTTGTGTTTCTCTAATTGAGCAGAAATATAAGCAATCACCTTAACCCATTTGATTTAACAAACACTCCAATCTCATTCGTGAGGCATCAATGTACCTTGTAAAGTCCTTTGATTCCTCGGTAAAGATAATACGGGAACCTCACATACAGGGTCCCAATGCCATATCTTGTGTCTATAACTAATCAAAATTGACATTCTTTCTAACGAGTGTCATAATATGGTGATGAATCTTTGAGATAACTCCTGATTAAATCTTCTATAATAACCCACCAAGCCAAAATAAACTACGAACCTCTAATGAGTTCTTAGGTGCTTCTCGCTTCATAACTGTTTCAATCTTTGTCGGATCAACTTTAACTCCGTTTTTTTTACATCACGTTCCTTAGAAATTAAACCTTGGAGTAGCCGAAATTCACACTTAGAGAATTTTGCATATAGCTATTCCCGCCTCAATATCTTCAATACTTCACAAAGATGTTCCTCATGATCATCCTCTTTCTTTGAATAAAACATTCTTGCAAATTTGTCCAAGAAATGACCATAAATTGATTCATAAGGTTCAAGAACATAACTGAAATGTTTTTCAATTCAAATGGCATCATAAGAAACTCATAGTGTCAATAGTACTTCCGAAAAGTTGTTTTGGCAATGTCTTCCCCTTATTGATGATACCCCGACATTAGATCGATCTCGGGAAAACAGCACGCTCCCTACAACTGATCAAAGAAGTCATCTAAACAATACAAACATATACTTCTATTTATTGTAACCTTGTTCAACCCATAATAAGTTATACACATTATCAGGGACCCATTTTTCTTCTTAAGGAATAGAACTAGAGGTTTCACTTAAAGCGAAGAACTAGGTCAAACAAACCTTTAATCAAGTAACTCCTAGAGCTAAGACACCATTTCTTTCATCTTTGACATTGTTATTCGATAAGGAGATCGAGATATAGGTGCAACCCTATAACTAGGTTGATATGAAACTTAACTTTTAGCAATTCGATGACATTCCTACAAGGTCATAAAAAAAACATCCTGGAACTCTCAAATAACAAGAATATCCCTAATATATATATATATATATATATATTTAACCTTGACATCAATTACGCATGCCAAGTAAAAGTAGCACCTTTGACAAGAAATTTTCGAAATTTTGCTACTCATATGATCCCAACATCTTCTACCTTCCAAAAGCACTTGTATATAATAACATGTCCTTTGTCTGCTATCTCTACGACAAAGGTTGCGTCTAATTGGTTAATCAACGAGTCAAATATTTTACAGAAAGCAAAATACACAAGGTATTGATTTGCTTCATAATCAAATAACACGCTAGCTCGAATATCATTCATGAAATTTATATATCCATCCTTAGGCACCTATTTTCTCAACCATGACATCTCCTAGACAAACTTAAGATACCTAATATTCTATAATCACCGAATCTCTTATCGATCGTCAGTCATGACTCAAGCTTAAGCATTTAGCCCTCGGTTTAAGACTAGATTCCCAACCTAACTCACTTAAACCATCGCTCTGATACCAACTTGTAACACCCCAAAATTTACATAACAAATCTAACGAAATTTCGGCATGACCCATTCGTAAAATCATGATATGCACTTTTATAACCTGTTTGTATTTATATATGACGAAATCTCAAAATACTATATATACAAAATGCCACATAACTAGGCTAATTTACGAACATACGGCTAGTTTCTAGAATGATGCTAATATAACTTCCTAAAAATACATCCACAAAATCTGCACCATTCTACTATGTTTAGTACTAGATTTTCTTACCGCCATCACTAGCACCTGTTGGACCTGGGACACACGTCAACAAACAAAACAAGTCAGGCTTTGTGCCCGGTGAGTTCAAGAGTTTATATCATAAAATAATCAATCAAAGTTTAATCGATTCATATAACTCTTTCGTATTTCCAAGAAATGCATGATTTGTAAACGCGAGTAATATGAATATCAGTCTATTTATTTACTTCAGAAATAATAAAAGAATGTGGTTACTATGTCATGTTCGTGAAATATATCCAAGCATACATAACCATCAAGTTAACGTATGTAAACATCTCTTAACAGTTATAAGATTAGACATAATGTTCATGTCTTACATAAACTCGCTCCTTCATGCTAAATTCGAATCATATAGTTCCTCATAGTAGTTAGTTCCTCGCCAATCACATTATTAATCTATAGGTAGGAGAGTCCTACCATAACCGGCTGATGAAGGAGCACAAAGTAGTTCATCAATACCGTTGGCTAGCTTAGGCATGTCATCCGACCTCCCAGGTCCGTGTACGTACGTAAGTGTGACCTCCCAGGTCTATGTACGTACATAAGTGTGACCTCCCAGGTCTGTGTACATACATAAATATGACCTCCCAGGTCTATGTATGTATTTGGCCCCCCGAGCTCCATGCCTAATAGCCTTCTAACCGGGCTCCAAGCCCCCCCCCAACTTTAGACATCTTTTAATGAACGTCGCATGTCGTATGTCCTTTTATCAATATGCCTCAACACAACTCATCATTTCTCACATATTTTATCGATCCCTAACTTTAGACATCTAATGGTGACCGTCCCACGTTCTAAGTCGTTTTATCAAAATGCATCAACGACCCAACATATCACATATGTTAATTACAAGAAATTGAGTATGCTTAAGTAAACATCAAAATTCAAACACATCAACGTGTATTTCACAAAGTTCTTTATAATCATCAAGTATACTTGTTTCACATTCGAATTTACTTTTCAATAGAAGCATTTCATAACCACATTTTATATCAATTTTTAAATCATGCATTTATCCACAGCATATATCTGAACACAAACAATATAAATCAATTATGTCAAAATAAACAAGTTTGACATGTGCCCATTTAAAATCTACTTGAACTCACCTCGTTGGGCGGATGACGATTCGACCCCTTTACTGGCCTCTAGTGCCATAGGTCCTCCACCTATAAAACATCTTGCAATAAGAGTCTATTACTAACTCCCTTCAATAGATTATTCCAATTCCCTATATACAATTCTTGAACCTTTAAACAAACCTTAACCATCAAGTATCAATTAAGGTTTACCTATCCATAACCAGTCAACCATATACCGACTCATATACATACATACATATCAAAATAAATCTGAATGTTTCAGCCTTGAACTCAAAACCAATGGATATTGTATAAATGACTAAATTTCTTGAATCCGATACATACCTTCAATTATACAATGATACCTTCACCAAATCCTCTGATTTATGAGTATCTTATTCTCCTTAACGATATAAACAATTCCTGTGAAAAAGTCAAAAGCTAAATCCTAAGGAATCATAACCCAAAACTGAGTTTTCTCCCAATTTTCGCACCCAAAAACCCTAGAAAAACGTGACTGTAATCGGTCTGGAAAGTGCATCTAAACTGTTCGAAATCCAAATCCCACCGTTCAGATTAAATAATAATGAGTTAGGATGCTACCTGTAAAATTTCAACTCGATCGGACCACGTTTTCTTGTCGATCAGGCCTCGTGATGAAAGGAGGCGCACTGCTGTGTGATAATCCGAAAATTTTATGTTTGATTTCACCCGCTCTCTTCTTGTTCCTCCTATTTCTTTCCATCCTTTTTGCTCTTATTTTTCATCCTTCTTTTCCAGACCTAGGCGATAGATAGAGACGTGTTTTTGAAGGAAACCAATTTATAATATAACACAATATTACTCCATTACCCCTTTAAAAGTTATTATTTTCTCAAAGTGTCCCAATATTATAACATACATATGCATATACATATATTTCCTAGTTGCTATCTTATTTTGCAACGAAACAAATGGAATGAATTCGCGGGTGTTACACAGTATTCGATAAAGCCTCGTTCACTCGATAACAATTTATATCGAGTCTATTTAATTCAACAATTTTTTTTATCGAGTCTCGTTCACTCGATAACAATTTATATCAAGCCTATTTCATTTGACAACCTTTATTATCGAGCCTCTGTCACTCGATAACAATTTTCACCGAGAACCTCACACCCGACAACAGTCCTTAATCGATACTTCTATTATCGATCTCCTTTGTCCCTCGAGAAAAACCTACTGTTTCATGAGTCAACTCATAAATTTTAAAAACTCATCGATCGAGGTCCACCCAAAAGTACAATGACTACCTGTGAGGCTATGGCTATTGGATCAGACACCAAACCTCCTATTCTCTTCCCGGGCGAATATTCTCAATGGAAGGATAGATTCCTTGACTTCATTTAACGCAATGACTATGTCGATGAGATCATGCGTTCCATCAAGGAAGGTCCTCCCCCGACCTTTTATCAGGAGTTTCCGGCTATGCCAAACAATACTCCTCCTTCGCCCGCACGAAGGGAAGTTAAACTCAAAAGTACATGGGATGCAAACGAGAAGAAGATAATGAGAGGTGACCAACTTGCCCGTTCTTATCTACTTATGAGCCTCCCAAATGAAATCTATATGAGCATTGACAGCCACAAGAAGACGGCTAAAGAAATGTGGGAGGTCATAGAAAAGTTCATGCTTGGAACGAAGATTGGCACACAACTCAAAATCACCAACTGCGTCTCTCAATATGAAGAATTCAAGGCAAAAGATGGAGAAAGTCTTACGAACACGTATACCTGTTTTGTACAACTGGTAAACGAACTAAGCAAGAACGAAATTCGTAACACCAAGATCGAAAACAACGTTAAATTTGTTAGCAATCTTCAACCGGAATGGCACCGGTTTGCTAATCAAATCAAACACAACAAATATCTTGCTGACCTTGATCTTCATGAAGTCTATGAAACCCTTCAACAAGACGAAGAGGAGGTTCTCGAACTAACGGGGTTAAATTCAAAGAACAACCCGGATCCAATCGCGTTGATGGCAAAAGATTTCTCTTCCACTCCTCAAGAGATGTTTCCTGAACTAGAAGACGAAGATTTTGACTGTGATCCCAAAATTGCCAAACTTTAACAACAACTGGCGTTCCTTACAAGATCTTTTCAACAAAAGTTCTCACGTCGCTTGAATCCCAACCAACAAAGGTATGCCTCGGGATATAATAATCATGAGCGAAAGGCCCTGTTTGAACCAAAACCAAGAAGAGAAGAACCACGCCCGACACCCAAGCCAGAAGACAAGTTCAAGGGTGAGAGAAGCCTGTTCTACAACTGTGGCAAATCTGGTCACTATGCAAGGGAATGCAAGAAGCCAATAGTGAAGGACTCCAACTACTTCACTTACAAACTAATGTTGTCCAAACAAAAGGAAGTCGGTAAAGTTCTTCTAGCTGAAGATGAACAATGGCTTAATCAAGATGATGAAGATGACACGGAAGGGGATACTCAAGCACATTTCAGTTTGTTGGCTTACTCTGATGACACTCCTTCTCACGCTTCCGACTACACACCCGAGGTAAGCCCTTCTGACTATGACTCTTTCGTATCTCAAATGCATGATTTAATGTGTCAATTAAAATAATTACACTCCAAATTGAAAACCGAGAAACTCTTGGTTATCAATTTAGAAACAAGTCTAGAAAATAATCATAATCAATTGCTTCTTATGCAAACCGACCTTGTCAATTCTCAAAGTATAGCACACAATCTCGAAACGGAGAAAATGGTTTTAAAAGAAGAAAATTATCTTTTTCAACAACAAATATCTGATCTCACACTTCAACTTCAATCATCTAGGAATGAGACTGCCAAATTTTCATCAAAGTTTGACTTTGTCAGTTTTCAAAGACAAGATCTATTAGAAAAACCTCGAAAATTTGGAATTAAAACTTTACAAGCTTGGTCAAACTGAACACACTATTCACTTAAATGCACCGAAAGATTTAAGCTTTAAAGCCTAATTAGGTTTTGAAAACCCGAAACAGTTAGCAAAGGCTATCTATAATACTCTAACGATTTTTAAATCCGAATATCTGAACCTTGGTCCAGATTACCAAATTCAATTTATGAAGCCGGACCCTAGTGTTGAGGAAAGAGAAGATTGGAAGAGACAAAACAAAAACTATTTTCAAATACCTTTCTGCTATCCTCAAATAGTAGAAGAGGAATCTTCAAATGAATCTCTTCCAAACAACTACTTTACATCATATTCTGCCGAAGAACGTCAAAACAAGATTCCTGAATGTAAACCGTACATTCCCACTCTATTTTTAGAAAAGAAAATTATTCAACTCGAACGAGTGTTGGAAACTGAACGTTCTTTGGCGGAAAAGGAAAAGTAATCATTTTTATTTAAAATACAACAACTTGAGAACGAGACTTTACAATTGAACAAAACTCATGAAAATGATACTATTTCAAACATTTCAACTTGTAAAGCCTTCGTTAGCAATTATTTAGATAATTGCGAAGAGTTGTTTAAAATGGACCCAAATTCCAATCTTCCAAAACAAAAATGTTCCTATTCCGACGAACAAATCAATGCTAAATTAGATGCCCTTTCTAACCAATCTTCACTTGAATCGGACGAGTATTTAAATGACATGTGTGATGAGTTTGACTTCAATCCTGTACTTCCAAAGCACACGGAGTTTTTAGACAAAGGCAAACAACCTATGGAATCAGTTTCATTGCCTACGGAACCAACGGAGTGTTCCACGAGCCAAAATCAAACCACTCCTAAACAAACGAAAACCAATCATGTCTTCTAAAACCATACTAACCGTGTTCCTTTCAATGTTTCAGCGGTTCATTCTTTAGAAAACAAACAAGTTTGGATCAAAAAGGGCACGCGTTCTACAAAGTCAACACCCCGCGAAGAAGACAATTTTTTCCGTTCAAATGTTAAAAGAAGCAATTCTCGTTTTAGATTTCCTTATCAAATTCATTCATTTCGACACTTAATTAAATTTTCTCGTAATAAAATTTGCTGTTCTAATTGCGGTGTGGATGATTTTGTACGTAAACCTCCAATTGATTATGGTTATGATTATTTTCCTGACATGCATAATTCTTTTAACCACAAAGCTTTTTCTTCATCACCTGTTTCTAAATGGGGTCCGAGAAATCAAATGACTAACACCTGTAAGTCCCACTACAAGTGGGTACCCAAGGGTGCTAAGTTGACTAACAATGATGGACCCATTTACAAATGGGTACCTAAATCTGCCAAATTTTGTGCAGATCGGTCATGTGTGGTACTTAGATTTCGGATGCTCCAAAAACATGACCGGACAAAAAAGGTTGCTTGCCAATTACACTGAAAAGAAGGGCGGATTCGTCAAATTTGGCAACAATCATTTGGCACCGATTAAAGGATATGGTGATATCATTCAAAACAACATCACCATTACCAACGTCTCTTATGTTCAAGGCCTGAGTCACAACCTGTTGAGCATTGGAAAATTCTGTGACAAGCAACTCGAAGTAAATTTTAGACCCGAACGATGCTGTGTTCGCACATTCGATGGAAAGGAGCTACTAACCGGCACAGGCAAGTCAAATCTCTACACGATCGATCTTTCTCAAGTGAACGCACCCTCAAGTGTTTGTCTGCTTTCAAATGTTTCCAGTCCAAAGACATGGTTATGGCATCGACGTTTATCTCACTTAAACTTCAAAAACATCAATCGTCTTTCATTCAAGGACTAGTCACTGGTCTTCCAGCTGTTAAATTCGACAAACCGCATCTCTGTGACGCATGCGAGATGGGAATAATGAAGAAGGTCTCTCACAAACCCAAGTTAGTTCACAGCACATCCTCGACCTCTTCACCTCATTCATATGGACTTGTACGGCCCGTTGCGAACTCAAAGCATACATGGTAAAAAGTATGTTCTAGTAAAGGTGGACGCTTTCTCTCGGTTCACATGGGTAAAGTTCCTTCGTTCGAAGGATGAAACCCCCGACACCATCATCACGTTTCTCAAAGCCATCCAAGTTAAGCTAGAACTTACTGCCCAAACCATCCGCACCGATAATGGAACTGAATTCGAAAACCGTACCCTTGAAGGTTACCTCGAATCGGTTGGTATAACCCACACATTCTCTGCAGCTCGCACTCCGCAACAAAACGGTGTGGTCGAACGCCGAAATCGAACTCTAGTTGAAGCCCCTCGCATTATGCTTACTTTCTCAAAGCTTCCTCTCCACCTTTCGGCCGAAGCTATCAACACTGCATGCTACACTCAAAACCGCTCTATCATCAACAAACGCTTCAACAAGACACCTTATCACTTGGTTTACGATCGCGTTCCTTCCATCGAGCATCTTCGAACGTCTGGCACTCGTTGCTTCGTACTAGATGAAAAAGAAGATCGTGGGAAACTCAAGCCAAAGCCGATGAAGCTTACTTTCTCGGATACTCACCAAACGCATCATCTTATCGGGTCTACATAAAACACGCACGTTGCGTCACTGAAAGGGTTAATATTCAATTCGATCCAAACGCCGAAATGGCTCCTGAACACAGCAGTTCTGGACCCACACTAATCGGCATATTAGCTTCCGATCACATTCGTTCGGAACCTGCTCCCAACCCCGCTGAACCTTCAACATCCAAAACCGCCATGTCAAATCTGGATGACTTATTCGAGTACTTCTACTCGGATTACTTTGGACCATCCACTGATACCTCTTTCCAGATTCCCCCGCCTACCTTGGAGATTGCCGAGACCACGAATCTTTCCGGACCGCCAATTACAACGGAAACCGTCTCAACTGCTGCATCTCCAAGCACATCGTCAACTGCTCCTCCAAATCAAACCGTTTCAACGGATGCTCCTCTTGTTCCACCTGAACCTCAACTGGCTGTTCAACCAAATCCTGCGGAACCGACATCCTCTCCCCCACCATCAACTTCGGCCCCTATGGATGTCACAAGTGCTACAAGATCCTCTGCCTTGGCTCCAACCTTCGAATCACTTCAAGATCTTCCGCTAGGCTCATATGAAGATGAAACCCCGGATCCAAATGCATTCCAACCGCTCCTTCATACAACCAAATGGACCCGTTCTCATCTAGTTGATCAGATAATTGGCGATCCAACCAGACCAGTCACTACACGAGCCGCCTCGGCCAACGATTGTATGTTAACTTCATTCATAAGCAAGATTGAACCCACATCCATTCACGAGGCAATGAATGATCCTGATTGGATTGTGCCAATGCAAGAGGAACTCAATCAAATTGAAAGCTTGAAAGTTTGGCGCCTTGTTCCCCGTCCACGAAACAAAACCATTATCGACACGAAATCGATATTCAAGAACAAGCAAGATGAAGATGGAGTCGTTATACGCAACAAAGCTAGTCTTGTCGCCAAAAGATACCGTCAACAAGAAGGCATTGACTACGACGAAACATTTGCACCCGTCGCCCGCATTGAAGCAATCCGGATGTTCTTGGCTTATGCGGCACATAAGAACTTTGTGGTTTTCCAAATGGACGTCAAGACGGCCTTCTTAAACGGTGTTCTACGTGAAGAAGTCTATGTTTCTCAGCCCGACGGGTTTGTCGACTCCTCCAAACCGACTCATGTCTACATTCTGGACAAAGCTCTGTATGGCTTGAAACAAGCCCCTCGCACATGGTACGATAGTTTGTCTACCTATTTAGTGAAGAACGGATACTCCAAAGGTAAGATCGATCCAACTCTTTTCATTAAAAAGAACAAAGGTGACATTATGCTCATACAAGTCTACGTGGACGACATCATCATCGGTTCGACTAACCCACAGCAATGCAAAGAGTTCTCCTAACTCATGATTGCAAAATTTAACATGAGCATGATGGGAATGATGAATTTTTTCCTTGGTCTTCAATTAAAACAATTTTCTACGGGAATATTCATCAACCAATCAAAATACATCTCGGATATGTTGTGTAAATACAACATGACGTCATGTTCTCCGATTGGTACACCCATGTCCCCGGGTTCAAAACTACATGCTGATGCTTAGGGAAAAGATGTGGATTCTAAAAATTACCGGGGCATGGTTGGTTCTCTCATGTATCTTACGGTTAGTCATCCGGACATAATGTTTGCCACCTGTCAATGCGCGAGATATCAAGCGTCCCCCAAGGAATCTCATCTTAGTGCTATCAAACGGATTTTCCGGTATTTAAAAGGTACACCTAATCTTGGCCTATGGTATCCCAAGGATACGGGTTTCGAGCTAACTGCCTTTTCAGATTTGGATCACGCCGGATGCATGCTCGATCGCAAAAGCACTTCGGGCCACATTCAATTCCTTGGAGACAAATTGGTCAGCTGGTCCTCCAAAAAGCAAGCTTGCATCTCCACATCTACCGCGGAAGCCGAATATATCGCTGCCGCAAGCTGCTGCTCTCAAGTACTGTGGATGCGCACTCAACTCAAAGACTATGGCTTCTGGTTCAACAAGATTCCTATCTACTGTGATTCCAAAAGCGCCATAGCCATTTCAAGCAACCCGGTTCAACACACGAAGACAAAGCACATCGACGTTCGATATCACTTCATCAAGGATCATGTCGAAAGAGGTACAATTGAACTATATTATGTCAATACGGAACTTCAACTTGCCGACCTGTTTACCAAGGCACTGGATGAAAAACGATTCCAGTTTCCAGTATCCAAGTTGGGAATGCTCAATCTTAAAACCTGATTATCACAAATCAGTCTGTCTCAAAATTCTCAAAAACGTCTATCCAAGGGTTTATGCACATTCAGTCTACGAGTCAATCTGCATCACACTTGGGTTCTCATTTTTTTGGATTTTGACCTTTACCTTACAGTTCCGTATTTTCAATCTTTCTTTCATTTCTATCTACCTCGCTGTGTGTATCACCATGGTTCATCTTTCAAGGGGGAGCAACAAGGTACGTTTTTTTATTCACATTCCTAGGGGGAGCACAACACTTTTTGCCCACATTAAGGGGGAGCCTTATACTTTTACTGTTTTAACAAAAAAAAAAAAAAACAAGTGAAGTTCTCGGCCCCTAAGGGCTCGATAAACATGAGGTTGTCGACCTCACTTGGATCGATAACCCCCAACCTGTCTTCTCGATTTGAAGAAAATTTTCCTCGGCCCAATCCCTCTCTACCACGTGTCATCACTCGATGACCACTATTTAAGAAATCGGGCCCCTCTCTGAAAGAGACTTCTCTCACAAGTTATTGAATTTCCCTCTTTCTCTCTGAAAAACCCTTCAAAGTTCTTGGCCTTCAAAGATCAAAACCTCAAATCTTCGAGTTTTTCAGATCCGAAAGCACCACCAGGTTCGTAATTCTCCACGCATCATTTTTAATACTTGCACATTGTTCTTTAAATCACTACATGATTCGATTTATGTGGTCTGACTGTTCGTTTTTTTTATGACTGTTGGGTTTTCGGATTTTGACTGTTCTTCAGTCAAAATCGTTGGTAGATAATCCTTTTTGGTCTTAAATAATTAACTAATAATGTTCTAAATCACTAATCGCACCTAGTAATAGGATTTCCCATTAGTTTTAGGCATTATTTTGGGTCTGAGTACTTAGGATTGTTCGTCTGATTGAGTTTGAGTTTTTATCGAGTCCATATACAACCTTTGAATTTTTATCGAGTCTCGTTTCATTGACCAAGAACATCATCTTCTTCACTAAGGGTTTTTATCGAGCCCTTATGACTCGATAATTTTTGTTATCGACTCAAATAAGATCGTTGAAAATCACTAAGTATTTTTATCGAACCCTTAGAACTCGATAACATTTGTTATCGATTTTCAAAGGATCGATTAAAATTACTAAGTGTTTTCATCAAGCCCTATAAGACTCGATAACATGTTCTTACATCTTCCAAGATTTTTTATCGAGTGCTTAAGGCTCGATAACATCATCAAGTACTTTCATCGAGTCAATTTGGATCGATAAGATACTTTAAGTTTTTTTATCGACTCTCAAAGAATCGATAACCTGTGTTTCTCGATTCCCAATGACTCCTCATCCATCTTATAGATTCACAGGTTTGTTCTTTCATTTTTTTAAACAAGTCTTGTTGTCGACCCGGCTCTCTCGAACAAACTTTTGATTATCGATCCTATTGCACTCGATAACAATTGTTATCGGCCCAATGGGACTCGACAAAAAGACAGCATATTTTTTCATGGTGTCACTATCACTTCACAACTAACTATTCATCTGTTTGACTAACTGTCTTATTTCAGTACACATGGCAGCCATGAATGATCTAAATGTATCCGACGATGAACACCCGATGCCATCTGAACGTTCAACTGAACCGAGCATAAATGCCGTCAACCGAGACGATCTTTTAATGCCTCGAGACAAACTCCGGGAACTCAAACCGAACAATCATCGCCTCGACTTCAGTACCACCATCGAGCATCAAGTATTACTGGACATCCTACAACGTCATCCTCTACGCTTCGCATTCTCATTGGACCACCGGGTCCCCGTATTCTACCTTCAACAGTTCTGGTATTTGCTCACATACCAACCTGTTGAAGGCGATCACCACTTCACAGCCCAAATCGACGACTACAACACCCGCCTAACACCTGCCCGGATCTGCCGCATCCTTCATCTCCCGGTGGCCACTGAGGAAAGACCGTTCGACGCCTTTGCTTCCGACGAAGAACTATGCACCGATATTCGCGCCCTAGGCTACGACCCGGAACAACCATTAAACAGCCCTAAGCAGTTCAAGCAAATGTACCTGCCCCAAATATGGTTCTCCTTATTTACCATCGTCAACCGCTGTCTCACAAGCAAACACACAGGAATGGACAAGGCCAGTGCAGCGGTCTTGCGGATTTTCCACGGAATCGTCTACAACCGGCACCACGACTACGCAATGCTAATCTGGACAGACTTCGTCGAGCTCGTAGAAGACAAGTCTAACTCACGTAACCGGGCGTTTGTACCCTTCCAATGCTTCCTCCAGCTGTTCATCCAAGTAATGATGGTCTCCCAGCCAGCCATCCCGCGACGTGCCGAAACTCCTTTAGGCCCGACCAACGCCCTTAAATTTTTACGCCTAAATGATGGGGTCTTCAACTATACTATGCCTATCCCTGAAGCACTCCTCACTTATGCTGATCAGAGTGCACCTAGTGTGATAGCCTATAGGGAGCGACATGGCTTAATGGCCCAACCACCTCCGGTTGCGGCTGCCTAAGAGCCGATCCATGAGGAAAATTTTGAGGGAGGTGAGGGTCCTAGAGTAGAAGAGAAGGTTCAGGATCATGGGGATCCTAAACACGGTGATGAGCGAATAGTGAGGGGAAACGAAGAAGGCGGTGCACCTGATCAGCCAATACCAACATCTGCCGCCCCATCAATCCCAATACCACCACCCACCAACCCACGGGCTGCTTCTACTTCCAGATCTACCCCGCGAATTAAAATGCTTGTTAGCCGTAGCCGTGTTCGTCCACGACCCTCATCATCAGATGAAGATGAATCCGACACTCAACCCCTTTCCCGCCGACCGAGAACTGCTGCCATTGAAGAACAAGCTCTACGTCGCATCGGCACACAACCACCCCTATCCGACTCTGCATCGGACACCGAGGACCACCAAGCTGCAACAACTGAAGAACTTGATGAGCCAAATGACCTCTTTGACTTTGAAACCGATCATGTAACTACCTTACTGTCCGGCATATTTACCGAGCCATTTACTGGAGAAATAAGGAGAGAGGAGGGAGTACAAGTTGAAAAAGAAATAGTGAGCATGAGCGAAGGGGAGACAAAAACGATAGAGAGTGAGAGTCCACCATCCCCCAACTAGGTAACCGAGTCAACTAGCCCTACTAATTCGTTGGTTATGCCTAGTGGACAAGTCGTTGTGACCTAGCAGCGCAATTGCACGCCCCTCCTAGCGACTCTGAAGGCTCCCAACAGCCAACAGTTTCAAACATACTTGTGAGTCTAGCATCTTATCTAGCCCCCCTCCACTCGGGAGGCATAGCTATTGAAACAAGAGGCAGTAGCTCACCTACTTCAAATTCTTTTGTATGCACGTCGAGTCTAGAGCATGCTAGGGGACACGAGGATTGGGAGGAAATCCTACCAGCACTACATCTATGCCAACGCTGAACGTAGGTCATACAGTTGAATCAACTGTTATGTTAACGGGCAATCTAAGTGATCCCGGTGTTACCCATACATCAACCCCATCTCCGTCGTTCACTATACCCCCGGAAGGCGAAGCGATCATTACCGCCCGCTTACAAAAGGCAAGAGATACCCTTGCTGAACATGTTGCCTTAATGACAGCCGAAAGGGAAGCCTTCGTGCGCCAAATCCGTGAAGCCACGCGCCTTAAATAACCGACTCATCTTCAAGCCGACCCTTCACAGCCAAGCTCAAGCCGTCCAAGCACCAGCCGCTCTCCTCCGCCACCATCACCCCCCGAAGATCGACCTCATTCCCCACATCGATATGAGTACAACATCGATGAACTCATGTCGATGTTGTATGCTAACCTGCTAGCCGAATCCAATGCAACCGACCAACCGGAGAATTCGCTTGAGGGTCTTCTTCGCCGCAACCTTCAGATCCCCACTGTCACTCGTCATGAGTTCGATGTCTTCCGCGCCCACATTGACCAAGAGCTCACTGACTTGAAGACCACCCAACAACGCCAAACAGATGACATCTTGGGTGCTATTACTGCTCTACGCACCGAAATCCAAGAGTCTTGCCGTCCGGCCGTTCGTGCATCTGCATCCAGACCTCACCAGGACGACCCGGGCTCCGCTCCAACTCGTCCTGAGGGGGAGACACGCCAAACGGCAAGATCACGACCAAGAGCAGCTGTTGCATCAGCTTCAAGACCACCCGCTCAAACTACCCAACAAGGCAACGCATTACAACGACTCAAGAGGACGATACACCAACGGTTGAAAAACCTGCGGATATCGAACTCGAGAGTACAGCCGAACCAGCCGAATCTGCCGAACCCGAACAAAATGAAGAACGAGTTGATGTTCAAGGTCTGCGAAACTCACTACGAATCTGGTTCCGAGATCCGTACGAACTAGTACTTGAGGCATACATCAAGGAACTATGCTTTAAGGGAACAGAACGAACCAAGACTGCTACCTCATCAGATTCGGTGGCAAAGACTGTTGACGGAAAGCAAATCCAAATGGGTAAATCAGCAGATTCGTGTGCCATATCTTGAGGAAACTATGGAGAAGATCTTCCGCAAGGAAGCAAAACCTGACGATTTGGCACACATTCATCTGGTGATGGAAATGGACCCTGCTCAGGTTAGAGAGTATCTCCATATCCTGAAGATGAGAGCTTTACCTCCAGCTGAAGTGGTCTCAAGACACAGGGTTATCGGGATTCTGAAAATTGACACTGCAAGGATCTATCAAGTCGAGTACCCGGTTTTCACTGTCCAAAGAGAAGATGGTAAAACGTATTCCTTCTCTGAAACTGATTTTGCAAACCTTGATATAATGGACTTTGAAATCATCTATAACGACTTGAGAGACAAGCGCAACCGAAACGAACACGAGCAAAGGGCATTAAGGGCAGTGGTAAGGCATGTTCAGAAAGAGCTTCAGTACAGCTATCTGCATGATCTTCAACGTGGGATAGAAAGCGAGCAAAAGAAGATACATATTACTAAGCCTGATCAATCATTACTTGTACCAGACAGTACTCTAGTAACCACTATCGTCACTCGTCCTGTTCATGGAGTAGTTTGGATGCATGCTTCTAGAGAAAAATGGTTTCTCAGGTTTCACGAAGTGGCTGCATATTCTGACGGTACTTTGTGGGGAATCCGAAACAGACTTGCTTCAGAACTTGCAACGGATAGAAAGAGCGCAACAAGGATGAGCAACGACAAAAGAAACTCTCTCATAGAAGCTATCAAGATAATCGATGAAAGAATTATCTATCGTCAAACCCTCCGAAGATTTGAAGGCATGTTCGAGCTAAAGAGATGAAGACTCATTTTGCCACAAAGGGGGAGATTGTTAGGTCTATTATTATTTAATTGTGACAAAATAAGGAAACGATATGCTTGATTGTAAAAGGAAGTTTATAATTCCTTAAACTCTTTGTTTCCTTAATTAGCTTAGACCTAGCAATATAAATAGGACGTTAGGGTTTTCCTTTATGCTTGTCGATTCATATTAGTTAGAGAGAGAGCTGAATCTGATTTACATTGTAATCGATTAACATACAATCAAGAGATATATGACTATGTAAGTTCTTTAACATCTTTATTGTCGTATTACATTAATATTAACGTTTACTTGTCATTGTGCTTATTCATCTGAGATCAACACTTAAATCAATATAAATTCATATAAGTGGCCTATTTTCAGCGTTGGCATCGGGCTAGCACTAATAGGACTTCCAGTTATCATAGAAGTAAGTCATAAACCTATCTTCTCAAACTGTTCCAGCATAAACACAAATATATGCTTATGGAATAACAAAGACTCGTGGAAGTGTAGAAAAAATATGTGTATATATTACGGCTCAAAAGACTCAATGTGCACATAATATGAAGTTCGCAGACCAGAGGTGTGTCTTATTGTTTCAATATCTAATTCTTCCAAGTGAAGAATAGATAAATGATAAGCTTAATGTCCGTAAGATATGAAACAAGCACCTTTTGTTGGATACTTGAGTAGTGGGTTGAGGTGACACAAGTTATCGACATTGGTTCCATGTCTATTTCAATATTCATCTCCAAAGAATCGAGAATGAATAAATTGTGTGGCTACCCGGATAACTATTTAGGTTTTGTATAGACCAAATATTTTCTTTTAAGTCTTGTCACACTCTCAATTTTTTCTTTTAACTCACAATCACTCAATTTTATTTCAATCATACCCTTTTCAAAATATATTTAACCTAGGATGTGTTTCATGGGTAGGTCATTCCGGCTCTGGATTAATTAACCATTGAAACTTCTAATTCCTATCACACAAAGAGTTGAAACATTGAAGTCCGAGTTCTGAACTGATGTATTCAGAAGTCAAAATGCTTTGTAAAACGGGTTCTAAATGGAGATATTCAGAAGCCAAAATTAAGAGCAGGTCCATAGCTGAGATACTATGAAGTTAAACATAAAGAAGAATATATGGTACTCCAACTCAAATGTAGCATAACCTTTTGAATGATTATGTCATGTGCTGTGAATATTCTAAATTTAGAATACACATGACATACCTACAAAACAAATTAAAAAGATTTTGGTACATAAGCTTTGTTGGGTCCTCGAAGGTTAGCTTTAGAGCCATCAAATACAGAAGTGGGGGGATACTATAAGTACCATACCATTTATGAACATAACTTTGGTTGACAAAATTATTTGTTCTGCAAGTAGAACAATAAAGATTTGTGGTGCTTAGACTGATTAGCTGATTGATTGACCAGACAAAATAAGGCAAATCAGTCTTGAAAACAAATGAGTTTGCATCAACTACAGGAGATGTATGTGGCATGTGTCCAACACTATCATCTGTAGTTGATTTTTTTCTCCAAACCATTTTAAACTTCATAAAATTACCGGAATGAGCAACAGAATCATTGTGAGATAAAGTAGAGTTATGAGTCTGAGAAGTTGGATAATTATATGATTTGGTGTTGTTAGAATAACAATTTGATTTAACACTTGTAGTAGTTATTTTTACAGACACTTATTGGAGAAAGGGGATTCGTCTTATGATTGAACTTGAAAAAGTTTTATAACCTTCAAGTTCTCTGAATTTGCACAAAAGATGATTTCTTCCTTCCATAATCAAATCATATTTTGTTCA
The DNA here is from genome assembly GCA_036898165.1 of Silybum marianum. Classification (NCBI taxonomy): domain Eukaryota; kingdom Viridiplantae; phylum Streptophyta; class Magnoliopsida; order Asterales; family Asteraceae; genus Silybum; species Silybum marianum. Next base: position 18,651,804 of record CM072543.1, read on the forward strand.
AAATTCAGATTCATTTTCTGTTCATTCATACGATTTGTTTCTAAAGCATATATTTTATTTGAATGTTTACCAATTTTCTCTTCAAAAACTATCCTCTCATTTTCAAAAAAAAATTCCAAATTTTTATTTTTAGCAATGATCAAAGCATGTTAGCACTTTATTTTAATTGTGTCAAAATAACGAAACTATTCTTTTAATTGTAAAAGGCAAGTGTATAATGCCTTATTCTACTTTCCTTATATCGCTTAGTCCTTTATTATAAATACAAGCTTAGGGGTCGATGATAAGAGAGAGAGAGAGAGAGAGAGAGAGAGAGATTCAACTTTGTAATCGCATCATAATCTTGTGTGACATTGTAAATCCGATTACAACAAGTAAGTTATACAACTTTCGTTCTATTTATATTCATCGTGTTCTTTGCATTCATTCATATATTCAAACATACTTGATCATACACTAGGATCAACAATTGGTATTAAAGCCGAACGATTTGAGTTTTGATCTGCTTCTAATCGATCTCGTGAAAAACAGGGTAAATCTCGATTTTTAGTTTCCTCGAATACTATGCCTACTTTTTCAATCGATAAAACTTCTTTATTGGTGAAAAACCCAGTTTAAACAATTCTTATCAAACTGTTTTCGATTTTATAGTTTCTGCTTTTGTTTACTTAATTTTTTCGACCTAGTCTGTAAAGATTAAAATCGATTTCTGATTTTTTTTTACATATTCATACTTGTCGGACTATACGACCCGAAAAACAAGTTTATCGGACCCTATTAACCCGAGATATAAGTTTATAGGACCACTCTATTTTAAATCTTGTCGATTCATAGTTACCGGACATAACCATTGTCTTTATAGAATCCCTGCTTTTGAAAAATTTTAAATTGCTTTCGTTTGTTTCAATCACCTAAGACCTTCTTGTCCATAGAAAACTCAATAGCTTTGCTACTTGATCGCTTTTCTAGTCAAGAAACTTTTAGTGATTGTTATGAACCTTAGCAATTAATTATTTGTCTTATAATTCATTCCTGGTTGTTTAGAGATACTTGTCCATAGAAAACTCAGTAGCTTTGCTACTTGATCGATTTTCTAGTCAAGAAAACTATTACAACACGTTTGGATTACTGATAATTTTTTTAAAAAAAAAGTCTTTGGAAATCTTGATTGTTTTGGAAAATCAAAAACATGATTGTTCTTGTCCATAATAAGACTCGAAGAACCTTAGTTCTCGCAGATCTTGTTAGTCAAGAAACCTCTGTTTTTGTCCTCGTTAACCTCAAGAAAGAAAAGGATTTTTTTCAAAAACCCTAAGGACTAGATAAACTCAATCTTTTCAATCTGTTAAAATCGACATATTTTTCATCCGACGAATTTCTTCTCGACTCAACTTGGCTCAACATAAATTAGTTCTCGAGTCCCCTTGATCCGACAAGTTAAGATATCAGAACCCTTTTAAGTTTTTTCGAACCCAACATTCTTTTTCCTCAACTCTAGTAGACTCGACATTAAGTTTTCTCGAACCCTTTATATCCGACATACTTCCTCACCCGAGATAATCTTCTTGTTTTTCAATGAAAACTTAGAAGTTTTTGAAAACGATCGAGATTACTCTGTCAAGTCCAATGACTACACGCGAAGCAATTGCCATAGGTTCTGACCCAAAAACTCCAATCCTCTTCCGAGGAGAATATTCACAATGGAAGAACCGATTCCTCGACTTTGTTGAACGACATGACTATGCGGACGAAATCATGCGATCCATCACCGAAGGTCCACCTCCGATCTTTATTGAGATCTTCCTACTGTACCCAACGCCGATCCTCCTCCACCAGCCCGGAAAGAAGTCAAACCCAAATCCGCTTATGACGACAACGAGAAACGAATTACAAAAGGTGATCAACTCGCACGATCATATTTACTTCATAGCCTTTCCAATGATATCTACATTAGCATCGATAGTCATCGGACTACGGCCAAAGGAATGTTGGAACAAATTGAAAAGATCATGCTTGAAACAAAAATCGGAACCCAAATGAAGATCACAAATTTCATCTCACAATATGAAGAATTCAAGGCGAAAGAAGGAGAAAGTCTTACGGAAACATACGAATGCTTTATTCACTTGCTAAACGAAGTTAGTAAAAACCATATTCGCAAGACAAAGATCAAGAACAACGTCAAACTGGTTAGCAATCTACAACCGGAATGGCGTCGCTTTGCAAATCAAATCAAACATAGGAAGTTTCTCGCTGACCTTGATCTTCACGAAGTGTATGAAACCTTAAAAGAAGATGAAGAGGAGGTACTAGAAGCTATGGAGGCTAACAAAACAATCACCAAATCTTCCAATCCAATTTCTCTTGTCGCCAAAGAAGAACCACACTCACCTCGAAACATCCGTCAAGAAAATCTCGTGGAAATGGAATGTCACATCCCGCTAAAGCGGAAACACGAGGTACGACAATTCTAGGTTTCACAACAATAGGAATATAAACACCAACCATACATACATAATAAAAACATCAACGTTCAAAGTTTAAAAGTTTACAATTTGACAACTTTGTCTTAACAAACTAATTACATCGAAATAAATAGATATATATATATATAAATTCTTGATTGGTGTTCCACAAAAATAAACTAAGCTTGATCGGTTACCTTCTTATCTTCCTGTAAAGCATGTTAAACAAAGTGTCAACTACAAAGAGTTGGTGAGTTCACAGGTTTTTCATATGCACAAAACATTTTATATGCAAGGTATAGAAATAGCGAACCAGAAGTTCGCATCAACTTTATTGTTTTAAAATTTCATGAGCAAAAATACAAATTTACCATTACACATGATACATAAATATTGAGCCACTACTAAGCCTATTCGACATTCTATGCCGCACGAACTACCTCAGCGGTGGACCTAAAGTCTACATGTGTAAAGCATTCTTAATTGATAAAGTGCACCCCTACTTGCCAGTTAGGTGGGTATGTCAACCAAAGAGCACTATCCACAAATATCAACGGCTCATTTAGAGTTAAATAGTTGTGTACCACGGGGACTTTACATAACTCAACATATCATTTTGTGTAATAAATAGTTGCTCATCACAATGATTTATATGCTTTTCGTTTAATCAATATAAATCAATTCAATTTCCATTAAAACAACATGCTTTACACCCCAAACGTATAAACCTTTAAAAAGAGGGGCCCTGAATACTCACCTTTGCAAGCTCCGCTACTCAAAAGCACGATCCGATCCCCACCCAAAGGCCTAACGATTCCCAAACAATGAGAAATGTTCAAAACCATCACTTATGGGTCTAAAACTACTTATGGAAGTGAATAAGTCTTAAGCTTATAAATGTCCACATACATCCAACTTGATTGTCTAGAGTCCAATTATACATAATGCACATATGCTCGTTAATATAGTAATTTATACCGTAAGTTGTGTTATAAACCATCAAACGATCAATAATTGTTAAAATCAATAAATTCCAGAATTTCACTTCTGGACAGAAACTTGTAGTACTCCAAATGATCAAAATGTAGAGACTTCCAAAATGACATAGCTTCCCATATTTTTATATGTGATATAATATTGGGTTATGGTGATTGTGACCAAATTTGATGCATTTTGGACATGTAAAAATGATTCAAATAATTTATGCAATGCAAAGGGTCACAACTGGCATGGCAGATTACACCATGTTAGTAAATCACTGATTTGAGGAGTTCTACTTAGTGTTTTCTACAATTTCCAGTTGTACTGAAATCATAACTCATAAAAGAAACTTTTGAGATAAGAATAACGGATTTTGAAGAAGTTATGAAGGAGATATGGCACTACAAAGTTGCATGCACAATTCTGCCATTGGCTGACAGATTGCACACTTAACCTTAATAAAGTGGTTAATGCCTCAAAACTTCATATTTTTGAATAAACCTGGATTCATATGAATCCTAACTCATAAAAGAAAGTTTTAGAAGAAGAATCGTGCCTTAAAGACAAATAACAAAGGAGATACTAACACACAAAGTAGCGTTTAGCTGCTGGTGGTTTCACATATTGCACAGCTAAAGTATTTTAGGTGTTTGGAGGGTCAAAACTCCATATTTTTAAGTGATTCCACTTGAAAACTGAATATAACTCATAACACTAGCTGTCAAAAGACAAATCATCCTTTTTCATTGAGTTTGGAAAGAGATACGGCCATTTGAACATGCATGCACAAATCTGTCATTGGTTGACAGTTTGCACACTCATTTTGTTTCAATTAGTTGGAACCTCAAATCACCATATTTTTTAATAATATCAGTGGCATTTGAAAGGTAACTCATTAAATTAACTACCAAAAGAAAAATCAAGTAACTTGGAAGAATATTCAAAGAGTTATGGTTGTTGAAAGTAGGGTTTTACTACTGTTGAACTTCCAATTGCACACACGATTTGTTATGAGCATTTGGGTGGTTAAAACTCAATGTTTTAGAGTGAGACCACTTGGATTAGAACCCCAACTCACTAAATAAAGTTGTTGAAAGAAGATTCATGATATTTTAACATATTATTTGCAAGAAATGGACGATTTATGCACATGCAATAAATCTGTCAGCACCAAAAATCACCATTTTTACTCAAAAACACATAAAATCATGATTTTCACCTATTTTCTTGAGTTTTATTGTGTGGATCATAGATTACCACCATTGTATAAACAATTTTTACATGTTTTGGTGTATAATCTCTCCACAAACTCAGAAATTTTGGATATTAAAAGAAGTAGCTAAAAACTTATAAGAAAAGTGGGTTTTTCACCCAAAAATTGCAACAAAAAAGGAATAGAGTTGTTACCTTGTTTTGGATGGTGATTAGAGCTTCTAAATTTTTGCTTGAACTTGATTTTTGATGAAGATATTTGATGAAAATGGCTGAGTTTAATCTTAGAGAGGAAGAGAAGAGAGAAGTGAATATGTCTCTTTGTTTTTAGAGAGAGAGAGAAAGGTTTTGAATTTGAAAGTGAGCTAATGAGGGGGGGGGGGGGGCGCCATGGTGATGGGCCCCACCCAAAACCCAAAAAAGTTTTCTTTTAAATTTATTTTAAGCCCAAACATGCTAAATTGGAAGTCCATTTTCTCAATTTTTGGCCTTTTTCTCAAAATGTAGGCCCTAAAATGGTTAATTTCTAACAAAATAAAAAGTTTCATAAATAAAATACTAAAACTATATATTTTATATAAATTGGGTATAATTTAGAGCATTTGGCACTGTATTGGACGTTTCGGACAATTACGGGTCGGAACCGGACATTTTAAGCGACTACCGGAAATGCTAGTGATTTTTCGGCCATTCTAAACCAACTAACTCCTATTCTTAAAATTAATCTATATAAACACTAATAAACTTAATAGAAGCTAACATGAAAGCTCGAATTTTGACAGTTGTCACATGGAAGAAGACGACTTTGAAACTGATCCCGAGATTGCTCAATTTCACACAAGCTGTCCAAAAAATGTTTTCTCGCCATCCCAACTGCAACCAACAAAGATATGCTTCGTACCAAAGCATCACGAACGAAAAGCCATGTTTGAACCAAATCAAAGAAAAGAGGAAAAACGTCTTCCACCCAAACCTGAAGACAAATTCAAAGGAGAAATGAGCTTGTCCAACAACTGCGGCAAATCCGGTCACGATACTCGAGAATGCAAAAAGGAAGTCGTCAAAGATTCAAACTATTTCCACTACAAACTGAGACTTGCAAAACGGGAAGAAGCCGGAAAAGTACTAATGGCGGAAGATGCCCATTGGCTTCACCAAGATGACGATGAACCGGAAGAAGAGATTCAAGCTCACTTCATTTTAATGGCATACACTGATCCCTCCAGTGAGGACTCCACATCTCACGCTTCCAACTTCTCACACGAGGTAAATCACTCTGACTACGATAATTTTGTTGCTCAAATGAATGACTTGATGATTAAATTGCAAGGTCTGCAATCTAAGTTGAAAACCGAGAAACTCTCAGTTTCCAAATTAGAAGCACGTCTAGAAAACAATCATAACCAACTTTTAATTATCACATCCAAACTGGCCAACTCTAAGTGTGATGTTCAAAATCTACAAAAAGAAAAGAGCACTTTTCAAAATGAGAATTTCGATCTAAAACTAAAACTTATGGATATCACAGAACGATTTCAAAAATCCGAACGTGTAGCCATAGATGCCTCTTCCAAATTGGAATTTGCCACCATCCAAAGAACTGATCTTTTAAAAAAACTCATGTGTTAGGACCCAAACAATCAAGATATCAATATATGGAAAGATTTGAACAGGAATGTGATAGCCAAATGTAATATGTATTGATTGAATGTACAGTATTACAGAATATGTCTTTACAAGGCTTATGGAAACGTTAGTTCTAACTATCTAACTGACTATCTATTTATACATGAAATAGAAATACTAAAGTAACAGTACATTCATAACAGACAAGTTCAGAACAGGTTCTGAACTTCTTCAGAAGTATCTTTAGAAGTGTCTTCAAAACTTCTTCAGAAACTCTTCAGAAAATCTTCATAACTTCTGAAGTTGGCACTTCAAAAGTTTATGCCTTAGGCTTTTCTTTGTCTTTTCTTCAGATCTAACCCAGTCCCTTTTGAAGCTATTATGATATCTCTATCAATCTCCCCCTTAGCTTCAAAAATTCAAATCATACTTCCAGAAATTCAGAATTTCTCTAAAATCTTTCAGAATTAAGTTCCTGTATTCTAGCAAGGATTCAGCAATTCGAATCATCTCTTTTGCAAGCTTCTTATGCTTCTCCCAATCTTCATTTCTCAGATTCTTTGGTCTTTTATTCTGTCTTTTCACCAAACAATCCCTGATAGCCATGAGGGTTCCATTGAAACATTTGTGGAGTTCTTCAAATCTCACAAATAATAGTTCCTGAATGCATTTGCAAACGAAGCCTGGAGGTTGAATTACTAAAGTGCTTTTCTTCAAATTCTGAATATCTGGTAGACTCAGATTTGGTTTGCTCAAGTGTTCTTGTTTCTTGTTTAGAACATAAGCAACTTGGAAATCAGTCTTTGCAGCCCATATGAATTCTCTGTACAAACCATTTCTGAGAATTGGAAATGATTTTCTGAACTTGGTGATTGAATCATGAAAAGGATAAAGACTTCTATAAACTCTGAGTAGATCTCTGAGATATACATTTTGAAAATCAGCTTCAGAAAAGGTAGAAATCTCACCATTTTGTCTTTCAACCGTAAAGAATGCATACTTGTAATTTTGTCTTGTCTTCAAGTCAGCATTAATTACCTTAACCACTGGGCTTTCCTTTCTTGCTTCATTAGCTGGGATTCTTAATTTTCTAATGATATCTTAATACCATTGTTTCCAACCAAAGGACTCTTGAATCCAGCAGTCAATATAGTTGAACTTTTGTTAATATTCCATGAACATTTCTGGATGGAAATATTCAAGAAACATGGTAAAAGAACTTTCTTCTATTCTTTGCACTTGCATTTGTTCCTCTTCAGATATTTGCTCTATAGGAACCAACTTTTCAGAAATATCTTCTGAAATGACTTCTTTTCCTTTCTCTTTATCCTTCTGACTTGGTTCTGAACTTTCAATGTTCAGAGAAAACTTCAGAATTTCCTACAAGTCTTGTCTCTTTGAGTGAATTTGAAAATCATAAGTATCACTGAGCATGTAATCAGCTCCTCTGATCTTGTTTTCTCTTTTGTGACCAGCTAGATAACTTTTCCTTACAATTTCTCTGAAATGAATTCTTTCTTTGATCAGATAGGTAATTTCTTCTTTGACATCTGAATCTTCAATATAATCCTTTGCATAACTAAGAAACCAATTCAGAGTTGAATTAGAGTATTTTGGAATATCTGAAATCAAAAAAGTTTTATTTCCATCTGCTGTATATCTGAACCCAAGATCTGGACTAGTGAACACTCTAGTTATTGTATTTTCAAGGTTTACAGGTTCCAACAGATTCACTTTAGATAAACCAAATTCCAAAGCTAATTGAAAGTCATGCTTGATTAAGTTCCTTATGTAGATTCCCAGAATTCTTCTGATTTCAAAGACAAACTCAACTTCACTTCTAGCAACACAATATTGAAGAACTGTCAGTTTGTCTTGCAATCTTAATTTGTACAGATCATACTGAGTAAATTCACATAAATATCCATTTCTTCTTTCTGCTCCAAATCTGAATATTACTAGATCATCTTCAACAGTCTTTGACAACACATCTAATCTTCTTTATAAGAGTGGAGTCATTCAGATTTTGAACTCCATTCTTCTGAACAAAGTTTCTAACTTGAGAAATTTGATCTTCAGACCACTCATCACTTACAAAATCCTCCAGAGTGGCAAACCTTAGACTGGTTTTGTATATATGAAAGTAAATTGCTTCAGGAAACTCCAAGCTTGATTCTCCAGAAAGAAATATATCTTCTTTTTCATAGACTTGATCTAGAATAGATTCTTCAAGTAGAGGAATATCAACTTTGGGAATAGTAATGCAGGATCTGACTCTTGCTTCAAATTTTCCAGAATAGACCATCAAAATTTCATCTGCAATATCAGTTCCTCCCATATGACTTAGATCAAATTCTAGTTCAACTTTTTCATCTGGTTGATCAAGAAAATCTCTGAAGACAGAAAACCTGTAGTCCAAAAGTCTACACTCCAGACTTCTTGGATTATTCAAAAAGACATGCACCCAACATAATTGGCTTAGTATTCTCCATAGTTCTTCAGAAGCTCTTCTGTATTCATCACTCAAAGATTGTTGGGGCTTCCATATTACCAAATCTTTTATTTCATTGACTTCAGAACTTTCTCCCACATCAGCTCCAGACATGTCTTCTTCAAACATAATAACAACAGAGAGATCACTGGGCTCACCAATGACATCTTCAAATGCAAGATATTCCCTTAGCATCTCTTCATTTGAATCAGGAATAATGTCTGTATTATCTGTGCTTAAGTTACCTTCAGATTCAAATGATAACTTCTCTGTTTCATACCCTTCCTCTACTATATCATCAGAAGAATGAATATTTGTCTCTTGCCCTTCATGTTCTGCAAATAAGATATCATCTATTGCTTCAGAGACTCTGTTAGATGCTTCACCAACATTCTGAGCATCTTCAGAAGTTTTCTCAGAACTTTGCTCGTAAACATTTTCAACATTTTCTGGTTCAGACACTATCTGCCTTTTCTCCCCCTCTTGATTATCAGGATCCTGTTCATCAAGACTTCTTTTAGAAGTGTCTGACTGAGGCCTGCATTCTAGAGCATATAATCTTGTGCCTAAATCTGTCTGAGAACTCTGAATAGAAGAAAGTTGATTTAAAATCTCAGCAATATCAGCCTTGGTTGCATAAATGGAAGAATCTTTTTGTGCAGAAGAAGAAGAAGTATGAGAAGCTTTCAGAGAAGAAACGGAAGAAGCCACTTCAGAAAAAGCAGGCAGAAGTGCTTGTTTGAAAGAATTCAGATCATTAGAAGATTGAAGTTTAAAATCAGTCAACTTATTTACCATTTCCCTTTGTTTATTCAACCGATCCTCCAACACCTTTTTGGTTGTATCCGTCAATTCCTTAATGTCCTTCTGAATCTTTGCAATTTCAGAAGTACAAAAATCTTTGAAGTTTGTGAATTCAGAAGATGTGGGTAAGATTCCAAGACCAACAGATGGTCTTGTTTGCAGTCCTTCAGAAGAAGGCTGGCCTGTATGTGTCACAGAGACATCATGAACCACATTTGATTCTGTTAATGGGGGTTTTGTGATGTTCACCCCACCAGGTCTTCCAACTAATCCTTGATATCCAGAAATAGGAATATTTATAGTTGTTGATGCAATGTGACAAACACTTTACTTAGTGACATCTAGAAGATGTGTGCTAGTGTGAATGGATTCCACATTAAGTGGTTCAGTAGGCTCAATGTTGAGTGGACTCTCAGACTCAATGTGTTCAAAATGATGAAGGGGGGACATGTATCCTTCGTTTTCAACAAAAGGATCCTCCAATTGGGGTCCTAATGGATTATAAGCAGCTTGCCCCATATGTGTTGATGAAACACCCTTCTGTTGAGAGATGGGTGAGTGGCTGGAGGGGTTAATAAAATTTACCATGGGCTCACTGGCCTTTTTCAATATCATCCACCAAAGACTGTGGAATGATAGAAGATGTGGGTGCCCGGCTGGTAACAGGTGGTACACAGGTTTGTTTTTCTTTTACCTGTGTTCTCCCCTCATCAATTCTTTTTCTTACTCTTCTACCCATTCTTTCATTTGCATTTTTCCTCTTTACTCTTTGAGGTTGTTCTCCCCCTTGAACAGCCTCCCCTCTCTTTCTATTAATTCTAGACTCCCTTGCATTATCACCTCTCTGGTTTGAATCAGGGGAAGGGACTACTGGTTGAGGTAATCCCATAGATTCTAAATGCTCACTCACAATCCTATTTGGTATACTTACAAGATCAATTACATGAGAAGGAAGTGGAATTGCATTTGGAAATGTAAGTTTTGCATTTGGAGGTTTTAAACTGTCCATAGTAAAGATAGGAACATGTACCTCATGTGCTAGAACAGGGATTTTTGATACTGCTTTCATTGCTCCTTTGATGAGAGTTTGAAAAAATCTCAGAAATGGAATGTAGTTGAATGTGGACTTCTTCAAAATTGCATATTTGAGTTCATCAAAAATAAGACTAGCATAATCATAGTGCTTGTTGAAGGCAACTCAATGAAAGATAATCCTCCCATTTGCTGAAGCTTGATCCAAGCTTGAACTTTTCCCAGATAAACAAGTATTCAGAATTGAGAATAAACAGTACCATATTGGAGGTAAACACTTTCTTCTAAAGGAACTTAAAGCATTTAGATTTTCAGAATATCCCAAACTCATGAAATCTGAGATCATTTCTGTTGAGGAAGGAAGTTGATCATAAGAAGTTTTCCCAAGAACCTCATCTGACTTTGGCAAGAAGTGAAGGCATCTAATATCATCCACAGAGATACACACCTTGTAAGCATGAACATAGGAGACAATTTCATCTTCAGATTCCTCAACCTCAGCATAGTGCCATAATTGTTGAAGGTAAGAAACAGGAACAGAGAATTTCCTAGAAAGTAGAGTACGGAGTGAATGTTTCTTCAGAATGTCAATCAAAATTATTTGATCATCAGTATAGTCTTTCGATTTAAAGTTCAAAGCACAGTTATTTTTCTTGATTTCTAGCAGTTTCTCAGCAGGAACATAAAGTTTTGACATATCACTACTTTCAACACGAGTCTGAGATTCACTATCACCAGCATTTGATTCAGAAACAACTTCAATAGGTTCGATTTGTGTTTCCCCAATTTTATCAGTTCTCGGGTTAGGGTTAGGGTTAGGTTTTGAAGGCCCGACTTGATTAATAGCCGTTGTGGCTGTGTCTTGAACCATTGATCTTCAGGAAGTGGAACTTCCATTGTTGCAACAACCAGTTTCTGAGGTACGATCTTGAATGAACCATCACTCGATGATCCATTGCTGTCATTGTGACTCGAGGAAGTAGAAACCATAGCTTTTGAGGTAGACATGATAGTTGAAGAACAAGGATTCGAAATAGAATGAAGATCAATGAAAACAGATAGATTTTGCAGAGTAAAATTGCTAAAAGATGAAGATGATGAAGAAACCATTGATTTATAAGACTGGATAAGTGTTGATGGACACGTGGCCAAAAAGTAAATGTGATTAGATTAGTAATCATCATTTATTTGGATAAATGAACCGTTTAAACGACATGATTAAGAAATATCCAATGAAATTAAAACACGTGGCACACGCTTAAGTGATACTTAAGAAAATATTAACGGGAAGTTAAGTTCTGAGAACAAGTTCAAAAACTTCAGAAATTGTTCAGAACTTCTAAGAATAAGTTCAAAAGTTTGAAAGAAGGAATTCAGAAGAGCCACAGAATTTTTAACTGTAGTTCAGAACTAAACTTGGATCACTTTAGAAGACCAAAAATCATTTAAAAATACAAACTTTTGAAAAATATTAAACATTTTGAGAATTCAGAAGTAGGTTTGAACAAACAGAAAACTTATTTTATCTAAGGAAGCTTGTTCATACTTCTTAGATATGAAGATCAAGACTTGATTTCAGCAATTTAGATTTGTTTTGTAGGAAAGAGTAGTGCAGAATTTTGAAATGAATACCACCCCCCCTTAAATCATTAGCAACTATGATTCTCCCCCTTAATCAGTGCAACTTTATTAAAGAAAGAAGAAAATATTAGAGAAATGAGAAAGAGAAAAAAAATGAAAAGTATTAAAAGACAATCAACTTAGATACAGAAGAATTATATTTCTGAGATTGAAAAGAAGCAAAGATCTAAATGTTAAACTTCAGAATATTCAGAATATTTCTTAAGAGCAAACTATTCAGAATTTGAGATAAAAATTTCAGAATATAATTTCTAGAGTATAGTTGATGTGTAATACTTACATAGACATATTCATCATGCCCAATTTACTTACCAAGAAGTTAAATCGTTTTTCATCAAGTGCTTTGGTAAATAAATCAGCTAACTGATAATCTGTCTGAACAAAAAACATTTCAATATTACCTTTTTTCCACATGATCGTTGATAAAATGATATCTTACTTCAATGTGCTTGGTCTTTTAATGCTGAACAGGATTGGCAGTGATGGCTATGGCACTCTTTAAATCACAATAAAGTGGAATCTTTTTGAAAGTATAACCATAGTCTTTAAGTTGAACTTGCATCCAGATCACTTGTGAGCAACATATTGCAGCTGCCACATACTCAGCCTCTGTTGTAGAAGTAGAAACACAATTTTGTTTCTTTAAAGACCAGCTTACCAGTCTATCACCCAAAAACTGACATGATCCAGAAGTGCTTTTCCTGTCTAATTTGCATCCACCATGATCTGCATCTGTAAAGGCTGTTAGTTCAAAACTAGAATCCTTAGAATACCAAAGTCCTAATGAAGGAGAACCTTTTAGGTATCTAAGAATTCTTTTTGCAGCTAGAAGGTGTGATTCCTTAGGATTAGCTTGATATCTGGCACAATACATGTAGCAAGCATTATATCTGGTCTACTAGCAGTTAAGTAAAGCAAAGATCCAATTATGCCTCTGTACTTTTTCTGATCAACAGATTTTCCATTCAAATCAGGTTCGGACTTAGTTGCGGTGGCCATTGAAGTTTGAATACTTGAACAATCAGTCATGTCAAACTTCTTAAGTAAGTCTGAGACATACTTGGATTGATTAATGAATATGCCAGTGGGAAGTTGTTTAACTTGAAGACCAAGAAAGAATGTTAATTCTCCCATCATACTCATTTCAAATTCAGTTTGCATGATTTTCTCAAAATTTCTACAAAATTTTGGATTTGTAGAGGCAAATATAATATCATCTACATATATTTGTATCAAAATCATATCATCACCCTCCTTTTTCAAAAATAAAGTTGTATCAACAGTACCTCTTTTGAAATTAGAATTCAGAATAAAAGTTGTAAGAGTATCATACCATACTCTTGGTGCTTGTTTAAGTCCATATAAGGCTTTGTCTAAAATATAGACATGATCTGGGAATGCTTTGTTGACAAAGCTTTCTGGTTGTTCAAAATACACTTCTTCATGTAAAATACCATTCAGAAATGCACATTTCACATCCATTTGAAATACCTTCATGTTTTTATTAGCAACATATGCAAGAAAGATTCTAATGGCCTCTAATCTAGCAACAGGAGCAAACCTTTCATCAAAATCAATCCCTTCTTGTTGACAATAACCCTTAGCTACAAGCCTTGCCTTGTTTCTTACAACAATACCATTTTCAGCCTTTTTATTTCTGAATACGCATTTTGTGCCAATGATGGATTTACCTTTTGGTTTTGGTATCAATCTCCAGACCTTGTTTCTTTCAAATTGATTTAACTCATCCTGCATGGCTAAAATCCAGTCTGGATCTTGAAGTGCTTCATATGGCTTTTTGGGTTCCATGCTTCCTAAGAAATTTACATACATACATTCATTTGCTATTGCAGACCCTGTTTGAACACCTTTTGATGCATCTCCTATAATTAGATGCACAGGATGAATGGATGTCCATTTGTTTAGAGAATCATAATCATCAACAATTGCTTGAGTTTCAGTATCATGATTGATAACTGAATGTAAATCTGAAGTCTCCCCCTCAAATGAAACATTCTGAATTTGTTCAGAAATTTGATGTACATGCTCAGAAGTATCTTGAACTGGTTCAGAAACAACTTGAACTGGTTCAGAAACAACTTGAACTGGTTCAGAAATAGCTTGAACTGGTTCAGAAATAACTGGAACTGATTCAGAAATTGGATGTACATATGTAGAAGTTGGAAGTTCTGAATTTGAGGTTGAGATTTGTGGTGCTGATGTAATTGAAATTTGTATTTCTGAAATGTATTGATTTTTTAAGCTTCTGATGAGAGAAGGATTTTGATAATCTGCAGAAACATTTACAAAAATATCAAATAAGTCTTGACATAGAATGACTAAATTTGTTTTAAGTAAAGTTTGAGTTTCAGAAGTAGAGTTTGTCTGATTATGTTCTGAGTCCAAACTTTCAGAAGTTGGTTTATGTGCGAGTTCTGAACTGTTTTGTTCAGAAGTCAATGTTGGCTCATGAAATCTGACATTTGTAGTCTCAATGATCCTTTGAGTTCCTTTAATGAGTACTCTATAAGCTTTGGATCTTTGAGAATAGCCAACAAAGATACCAGCTACACCCTTTGGTGCAAATTTGTCAAGATGCTGAATATCATTCTTTAGAAAACACCTGCAACCAAAGGTTTTAAAATAATCAATAGAGGGTTTTCTTTGTTTTAACATTTCATAAGGAGTTTTTAGAAATTATCTGTTTAGAATGGTCCTGTTCTGAGTAAAACATGCTGTAGCAATTGCTTCTGCCAAAAGAGAAAGAGGAAGTTCTGAATATGCCAGCATGGTTCTTGCAGCCTCTACCAAAGTTCGATTCTTTCTTTCAACGACCCCATTTTGTTGAGGAGTTCTTGCAGCGGAAAAATTATGTGAAATACCAACAGATTCCAAAAAATTCTAAAGTGTAGAACAGGTAAATTCTGTTCCATTGTCACTTCTGATCTTTTGAATTGAGAGTTGAAGAAGAACTTGAATTTTCTTCAGAAAGGGTATCAGTCTTTCAGAAGTATTAGACTTGAGTCTCAGAAATTCAATCCATGTATATCTTGTGTATTCATCTACTATGACAAGAATGTATTTCTTTCCCCTCATGCTTTGAGTTTTCATTGGTCCACATAAATCCATATGTAGCATTTCAAGTGGAGCTTTGCATGAAGATAGCATTTTCAGAGGATGAGAACTTCTTTTGATCTTCCCTAGTTCACATGCAGAACAAAGATAGTTCTTTTCAAATCTGATCTTTGGTAGTCCTCTTACAGATTGATGTTTGCCTAGTTCAGAAATGGCTTTGAAGTTCACATGTGACATTCTTCTGTGCCAAAGCCAACTATCATTTCTCATTGTTGTAGACATATAACATACACCTTGTAGTTGACCTGTTGCAGTGAATGTTGTTGTGTAGATATCTTCATCTCTATAAGCAGTTAATTCATTTTTGTTTGCTTTACTCAGAACATGACAATGATCTATGTCAAAATTAACCTTCCAGTATTTGTCACAGAATTGACTAATACTGAAAAGATTATGTCTTAGTCCCTCAACATAGAAAACTTTCATTACTGTTACATTTCCTTTAATGAAAGTGCCATATCCTCTTACATATTCCCTTTGCATTGTTTCCAAAACTAACTGTTCCTCCATATCTTTCATGATAATCAGTTAGTAGTTCTTTGAAAGGTGTCATTTGTCTTGAACATCCAGAATCTAAGACCCACACATGACATATCTCTGTGTCTTGTTTGTCTTTTTCTGGATCCATTTGACACATATAGCAATTTGTTGCATAGTGAGCAACTTCTTCATCATCATCTCCATCACTCAAGTTTAACCAGTCCTCTTCATACTTGGTTACTAAAGCAGAATTAAGTTCCTTTTTCTTGGCTAACAGATGCTTTTTCTCATAGTAGCCTGAATTCTTCACTTTAGGCATCTTGCATTGTCTTGCATAATGTCCAGGCTTTCCACAGTTGAAGCATCTTGCTGGTTCAGATGTTTCAGATTGACCGGCTTCTTGACCTTTTTTAGGTCCACTTTTAGATCCAGGTTTATTCTGATATTTTTGATTGTATCTTTGTGTAAATTGGCTTGTCATAAAAGAAATATTATCAGAAATCCTTTTTAGCTCCTCATCTGATTCATCCCCATCACAATGTTGTCTCTAGGATCTCACACACCTTCTTGGCAGAAATAGTCAGAGAATTATTATACTTCTTGCTTAACAAGGCTACAGTTTCATTTACCTTCTTTTGTTCATTTTGTCTAGTTTTGATTTTGTCTTCTTGTTGAAACAGAATACCATAGACATCATCAATGGATTTTCTTGATAAATTTCTAGTAACCATGTTATCAGAGAAGCTTGACCATTCATTACCCAAGTTGTTTAGAAATTTGTTGTTTATCTCAGAATTTGATTTCTTCTCAGATCATTCAGAATATTTTTCAATCTATGGTAAGTCTCTGTAATGGATTCATTCTCCTTATACCTGAAGTTCTCATAAGTACCCACACAGATATTCAGTCTTTGTGCTTGGGCTTTTGTACTACTCTGCATTTGAGCTTCAACTTCATCCCACATGGCCTTAGCAGATGTTAAGCTATCTACTCTATTGAATATCTCATTAGGAATAGCCATGGTGAGTAAAGTCAA
Source organism: Silybum marianum (assembly GCA_036898165.1). Lineage (NCBI taxonomy): Eukaryota > Viridiplantae > Streptophyta > Magnoliopsida > Asterales > Asteraceae > Silybum > Silybum marianum. The sequence goes on from CM072543.1 coordinate 18,668,707, forward strand.
CGCTCTTCTATCAACTTTCATTTGAGCCTTTTCTGCTGGATTATACATGTCAGGACTCTTTTTAATTCTTGATGCAGGGATTTCAGGTGTGGATTCAGTTCTGGGGACAGATGGAATCTCAACAAATACCTCTAGTGGGCCATTTGTGATTGATTGCATTAAGGCTTCATCTATGTTATCCAAGAATTGAATCATCCTGATTCTCCATTGATGATATTCTCCCAAGAAGAGAGTTGGTGGTTTCGTTTCAGATCCGATTGAGACTATTTCTTTAGACATCTTTGATTGTTAGAAGATCGAGAATTCATCTGAGTTGAATTTGAATTTTGTAGATCAAGAACACCAAGAACTGTCAGATCTGACAAGTTCTTTCACAAATCTTTCAAGATGAATTGGCTCTGATACCAATTGTTAGGACCCAAACAATCAAGATATCAATATATGGAAAGATTTGAACAGGAATGTGATAGCCAAATGTATTATGTATTGACAGAATATGTCTTTACAAGGCTAATGGAAACGTTAGTTCTAACTACCTAACTGACAATCTATTTATACCTGAAATAGAAAGACTAAAGTAACAGTACATTCATAGCAGACAAGTTCAGAACAGGTTATGAACTTCTTCAGAAGTATCTTCAGAAGTATCTTCAGAAGTGTCTTCAGAACTTCTTCACAAGTTCAGAACAGGTTGTCACTTAAGAAGTTTATGCCTTAGGTTTTTCTTTGTCTTTTCTTCAGATCTAACCCAGTCCCTTTTGAAGCTATTATGATATTTCTATCATCATGGCATTGGAACTCAAACTTGGTCAAACGGAACAAACGATTCTCCTAAACACACCTAAGGATTTAAGTTCAAAAGCTGGCCTAGGTTTTAACAACCCTAAATGTTTGGAAAAAGCCATCTACAACACTCCCACACTATATAAGTTTGAATATCTAGACCTTGGTCCAGATTACAAAATTCAATTTATGAAGGCACCTATGAAAGTCGAGAGAAGGGAAGAATGGAATAGAAAAATTAGAAATATCACCGAATTCCATTTTGCTATCCAACACACATAGAAAAGTATTCTTTAAAAGAAACTCTTCCAAATAATTATTTTCCTTCTATACCGACGAAGAACTTCAAACTGACCTCCAACTTTTAAACCATATATTCCCACCCTATTTTTACAAAAGAAAATTGTTCAACTAGAGAAGGTTTTGGAATTTGAACGATCTTCGTCGGAAAAGGAAAAAGAGGCTTTCATCAGCAAAATTCAAAAACTTGAAAACGACGCTTTACACAACTAAAACTACGAAACTGGTACAACTTCATATATCTCATCTTGTAAAGCGTTTGTTAGCAAATATTTGGATGATTATAAAATTGGTAACTTTGACTGTGATCCACGCCACTACTATCCTCCCAAGCACAAAACTTCCCTCACTCCTGAACAAATAGATGCGGAGTTAGATGATCTTGAAAAAATGATCTTTCCGGATAACCACACAAATTTTTCTCAAACACTTAAACCCAAAGGGTGCGCAAATGACTCGTTTGCCAATTTTGACTTTAATCCAACTCTTCCAAACCATGAGGAGTTTTTGGACAAAGGCACGAAACCAATGGAAACAATTTCCACTCCGGACGTTGAAATTGAATGTTCCACTAGTTATTCATGATAGATATCAGAAGATAGCTTCAAAAGAAGACTGGGTTCTGTCTCAAGAAAAACAGGTTCAGAACTCAGAAGACAAGCAAAGCAAAACCTAAGGCATAACTTCTGAAGTGGCTACTTCAGAAGTTCTGAAGAATCTGAAGAAGTTCTAAAGAAGTTCAGAAGTAGTTCTGAACATGCTTGTCGTTTTTGTACTGTAACTTTAGCATTTCTGTTTGTATATAAATAGATAGTTTGTTAGATAGTTAGAACTAACGTTCATAGAGCTGATAAAGATACATACTTTGCAATGCTGTTCAGTAATCAATACGATATACAACTTCAGTGACATAATTCTTGTTCTTGTTCTTTAATCTTTCTACCTTTTGATAGTTTGGGATCTAACAATTGGTATCAGAGCCAATTCATTTGATTGATCAAATTAGAGAAGAACTTGTCAGGTCAGACAGTTCTTGAAATTCTTGATCGATAAACTTCAAGATTCAAATTCAGGTGAATTCTCGATCTATTCTAAATCAAAATGTCTAAAGAAATCGTCTCCATCAGATCTGAAACAAAACCACCAACCTTGTTTCTAGGCGGGTATCATCAATGGCGAATCAGAATGATTCAATTCTTGGACCATATCGATGAAGCTTTAATGCACTCGATCGTAAATGGCCCTCTGGAGGTCTATGTGGAAATTCCTGCAGTTCCAAGAACTGAATCTACTCCTGAGCTTAAGCTTAGGATCTTATACTTGAAGGCCTTCTATCCGCTTCTGCCGTCGATCTTTCCCTTTTGTGAGGAGTATGTCGGATGCGCTTCCAGCGTTACTCACCAAGTCTGACCCCTTGGTTTAGGCATTTAACCCTACTTGCAGCTTTCCTTTTACTCCAGGTCTGTTCCTGTACTTACTTGCCCGATATCCTAGGCATATCGGCTAGTAAATTCCTGCATCACGAATCAAGAAAAGCCCAGGTATGTACAGTACTGCTGAGAAAAACCAAGCCAAGTTTAACAAAAGGGCACTGACTCTTCTTACAATGGCCATTCCCAATGAAATATTCAATAGGGTAGATAGTTTAACCTCTGCTAAGGCCATGTGGGATGAGGTTGAAGCTCAAATGTAGGGAAGCACAAAAGCCCAAGCCCAAAGGTTGAACATCTGTGTTGGCACTTATGAAAACTTCAGGTATAAGGAAAATGAATCTATCACAGAGACTTATCACATATTCAACAATATCCTGAATGATTTGAGAAGAAATAGTGTTATGAAATCCAACTCAGAAATAAATAATAAATTTCTGAACAATCTGGGTAATGAGTGGTCAAGCTTTTCTGACAATATGGTTACTAGAAATTTGTCTAGAAAATCAATTCATGATGTTTATGGCATCTTGTTTCAACAAGAGGATAAAATCAAGACTAGACAGAATGAGCAAAAGAAGGCAAATGAAACAGTAGACTTATTGAGCAAGAAGTATAATAATTCCATGAACATTTCTACTAAGAGCAAGGTTTGTGAAATCCCAGAGACAACTCTGTGTGATAGAGATGAATCAGATGAAGAGCTTAAAAGAATTTATGATAATATTGCTTTCATGACAAGGCAATTCACTCAAAGATATAATCAGAAATATAAGAACAAGTCTAAATCTGAAGATGGATCTAAGAAAGGTCAAGATGCTGATGAAAATGAGATACTAGAACCAGCAAGATGCTTCAACTATGGTAAGCCTGGACATTATGCAAGACAGTGTAAAATGTCTAAAGTGAAATTTTTTGGCTACTATGAGAAGAAGCATCTTCTTGCTAAGAAGAAGCATCTTCTTGCTAAGAAGAAGAAACTTAATCCAGCTCTGGTGACCAAGTATGAAGAGGACAGGTTAAACTGGAGTGATGGAGAGTATGATGAAGAAGTGGCTCACTATGCCTCACATTGTTACATGTGCCAGCTGGATCCTGAAGATAAACATGCACATGACTCTGAGGTACTTTCTTCATCTTCTGAATTAAATTCTGAGTTAAGTTCCTCTTCTGAACAAAATATTGAACCAAATTTTGGAGAACCTGAAATGCAAAATCAAATTCAGAACATGTATTCTGAATTTGAAAGTCTCAGAAATAGAATCAAAGGGGAAAGAATTTTGGTGAATCAATTCAGAGCTGAGAGCCAAATTTATAAACAAAATTACCAAGAAGCTGAACAAATTCTTGAAAAAGTTTCTGAAGAAAAATTATTATTAAAAGAAAAGATGGAAAGTTTACAAAAAGATACCTTAAATGAATAATCTGTGAAGGAAGTTCTGAATGTTAAAATGAATTTTCTGAATCAAGAAAGACTTGATCTTTATAAAAATATCAAAGAATTAGAAGATCTGAACTTTAAAAGAGGTCAAACTAAACAAACTCTGAATATTTTAACAAATCAGGCTCAAAATTCAAAATTTTACAATATAAAAGCAGGTTTGTGATATAATGAAAGCCAAATTTTGAAAAAGGCACCTGCAAATCTTTATGATTATTCAAAAATGAAAATTTTCAATGAAACAAACACGGATGTCATATCCAAACCTGTTAATTACTATTTGCCTGAAAGAATTCCATTTGTAAAATCAGAGACTTTATTTTCTGAAGAAAAATCTCTTAATTCTGGTGAAACAGAATTTTTTTTTGAAACAGAAGTAACAAATAAAGATGTTTCAAATATTTCTGAACATACTTCTGAATCAAAAATTATTTCTGAAGAAAAATTTGAACCAATTATTAAAATTGAGATTACTTCTGAACATACTTCTGAATTATCTTCTGGACATACTTTTGATTTATCTTCTGAAGTTTTCCAGAAGATCATTCTGATAATAAATCAGAACATGAAGAAAAATATGATGAATTCTCAGATATTGAATCTTTAAAAGACAATGATGAGAAATCAGAAATATTTTTTGATAATTCTGATGATGAGTCTGAGAAAATTTCCAATCTAAATTTTTTTGCATCAAACATGACTTAGAACAAGTTCTTAGATTTAATAAATGCTTCAGATTCAGAAGATGATGGTGATCCTAAAGTTGAAGTCATTGATAAAGATGGTTATCTTGTATACAATTTAAAATCTTGTATGACTGAAGGAGAATTTTAAAATCTGAAGCTCCAAAATTACCTTCAGAAATGTCTAATCCTGTATTTCAGAAAGAAGAATTTCTGAACACTGACAAATTCAAAACTCCTATCTCTAAAAATACATCTTTGACTTCAGAAAAATCTTCAATATCATCATCTGATTTTGTAACCAGAGTTAAATTGTTTGAAAAAGGCAGTCTTCTAATTCAAAATTTGAAGTTCAAAATTCAGAACTTAAATTTAAAGTTGGTAAAAGAACTTCTTATACTAATCCTCATCTCTTATGTTTTACAGAGCTATCCACTTTAGTTTGGAGAAAATAAGGTGAAAGACTATCAAAGACTGCCAAATTAGATAGTTTTTCAGTTTCAAAGAAAACTGATGTACCACATATTAATAAAGTGAATAAAAGAAAGACTTTTGTAGCAAAATCAAATACTGTTGATTATTGTTCATGTACTGACATATTAAATATTCTGAATAATCATATTCATTGTATTAAACGTGGTCATCATATTTTTCATCTCAACTACAAAACCAACAAGAAAAATCTTGAGAAATCAATTCGGAACTTTTCAGCAAAATTGGCAAATAAGCATAAAAATACAAATAAAAATAAAAACAATACTAAGAAAGACAAATTCAAAAGTTCTGAACAAACTTCTAAATCTCAAAATGTTAAGTCAAAGTTCAAAATTTCAAAATTTTTAACTAATCTCACAGGACCTATTCTTAAATGGGTACCTAAATCTCAATAATCATTTTTGCAGATATTTCATATGTGGGTCTTAGATTCAGGATGTTCAAGACACATGACACCTTTCAAAGAACTTCTAACTGATTATCATGAAAGATATGGAGGAACAGTTAGCTTTGGAAACAATGCAAAAGGTAATGTGAGAGGTTATGGAACTTTTTCCAAAGGAGATGTCAAAGTGATGAAGGTTTTCTATGTTGAAGGTCTAAAACGTAACCTTTTCAGCATAAGTCAGTTTTGTGACAAGTATTGAAAAGTAAATTTTGACATAGACTACTGTCATGTTATGAGTTCTGCAAACAAAAATGAATTAACTGCTTATAGAGATGGAGATATCTACACTGCAACTTTCACAGCAGATGGTCAATTACAAGGAGTTTGTTATATTTCCACTACAATGAAATATGATTGTTGACTTTGGCACAGAAGAATGTCACATCTGAATTTCAAAGCAATTTCTGAACTGGAAAGACACAACTCTGTTAGAGGACTACCAAAGATCAGATTTGAAAAGAATTCCTTATGTTCTGCACGTGAACTAGGGAAGATCAAAAGAACCTCTCATCCTCTGAAAATGTTATCTTCATGCAAAGCTCCACTTGAAATGCTACATATGGATTTGTGTGGACCAATGAAGACTCAAAGCATGGGTGGAAAGAAGTATATTCTTGTCTTTGTAGATGAATATTCAAGATATACTTGGGTTGAATTTCTAAGACTCAAATCTGATACTTCTGAAAGGCTCATCCCTTTTCTGAAGAAAATTCAAGTTCTTCTTCAACTACGAATCCAACAGATCAGAAGTGATATGGCACAGAATTTACAAATTCTACATTTCAGAACTTTTTGGAATCTATTGGTATATCACACAACTTTTCCGCTGCCAGAACTCCTCAAGAGAATGGTGTTGTTGAAAGAAAAAGTAGACCTTTGGTAGAAGCTGCAAGGACCATGCTAGCATATTCTGAACTCCTTTTATCTCTTTGGGCAGAAGAAATAGCAACTGCATGTTTTACTCAGAGTAGGACTATTCTTAACAGAAAACTACTTAAAACTCCTTATGAAATTATTAAGCAAAGAAAACCCTCTATTGATTACTTTAAAATCTTTGGTTGCAGGTGTTTTCTTCTGAATGATACACAACATCTAGATAAATTTGCACCTAAAGGTATAACTGGTATCTTTGTTGGTTATTCTCAAAGATCGAAGGCATACAGAGTACTCATCAAAGGAACTCAAAGGACCATTGAAGCTTCAAATATCAGATTTCATGAGCCAACAATGACTTCTGAACAAGACAGTTCAGAACTCAAGCTTAACCCAGCTTCTGAAATTTTGGATTCAGAAAATAGTAAGACAAATCACACTTCTAAATCTAAAACTTTACTTAAATACATTTTACTCACATTATGCCAAGACTTATTTGATATTTCTGTGAATGTTTCTGCAGATTATTAGAATCCTTCTCTTCTCAGAAGCATACCAGAACAAGAATCTATAAAACCTACAATATCAAATCTTTCTGGACCACCTATCTCAACCTCAAATTTAGATTTTCCTACCTCTGAATTCTGTACAAGTCATTCAGAAACAGTTCAAGTTATTTCTGCACCTGTTGTTCCTATTTCTGAACCGATGACTATTATTTCTGAACCAGTACAGAATCTTCAATTTGAGGGGGAGACTTCAGGTCTATATTCAGTTATCAATCTTGATACTGAAACTCAAGCAATCATTGATGATTATGACTCTTTCAACAATGTCTCATTTGTTCAACCATTACCAAATGTGAACAAATGGACCTCAAGTCATTCAATTCATCAAATTATTGGTGATGCATCTAAAGGTGTACAAACAAGGTCAGCCACAGCAAATGAGTGTCTGTATGTGAACTTTTGAAGTAGCATTGAACCCAAAAGGCCAAGTGAGGCTCTTCAAGATCCAAACTGGATTCTAGCTATGCAAGATGAGCTAAATCAATTTGAAAGAAACAAAGTCTGGAGATTGATTCCAAAACCAAAAGGTAAATCAATCATTGGCACCAAGTGGGTTTTCAAAAATAAAAAAGATGAACATGGGATTGTTATGAGAAACAAAGCAAAACTTGTAGCTAAGGGGTATTGTCAACAAGAAAGAATTGATTATGATGAAACCTTTGCTCCAGATGCAAGACTAGAAGCTATTAGATTTTTCTTGCATATGCTGCTCACAAAAACATGAAGGTGTTTCAAATGGATGTTAAATGTGCATTTCTGAATGGAATTCTTCATGAAGAAGTGTATGTTGAGCAACCAGAAGGCTTTGTAAGTAAAGAATTTCCAGATCATGTCTATATTTTAGACAAAGCCTTATATGGACTTAAACAAGCACCAAGAGCATGGTATGACACTCTCACAACTTTTCTTCTGAATTCCAAATTCAAAAGAGGTACAGTTGATACCACTTTATTTCTGAAAAAGGAAGGTGATAATATTATATTAATAAACCAGCTTCATGAATAGGTTCAGAACAAGGAATCTCTTGAAATTCAGGTTCAGAAGGTAAAATATCTTCAATTGCTTGGGAAACCTTTTCAGCACCAACATCTTTCTGAACATCTTCATAAGATCTTTCAGAAGTCTAAGCTTTTAGCATAAGAATATCTTCAGAGTGAGACACTTTCTTCTTTTCTTCCTCTCCCTCTCATGATCATCAGAATCCTGATCATAATGCTTTCTTTTCAAAGTGTCAGCCTGTGGTCTGCATTCTAAAGCAGAGATTCTTTGAACAAGAGTTACTTGAGTATTCTGAATAGAAGTTAACTGATCTAGAATAAGGTGAATATCATCTTTTGTGGCTAATTAGAAAGATCTGGCTGTTCAGAAGTAGATGGCAAGGAAGTTCTGAGACTTGCCATTGATGAAACAACTTCAGAAAAAGATTTTAAAATAACCTCTGAGAGGCTTTAAGATCATTTGGAGATACAAAGACTTCCTTCATATCACTTAGTCTCTCATCTAACCTCTTCTCCTGACTTTCCACCCTATCCTCCAACACCTTGGTTGATTTTTCAGACAACTCCTTGATGTCCTTCTAAATCTTTTCAAATTCAGAAGTACAAAAATCTTTGAATTCAGAGAATTCAGAAGATTGGGTAAGTGAACCAATACCAACAGATGGTCCAATTTGCAATCCTACATAAGTAGGCTGGCTTGTTGATGTCACAACATCATGAATCATTACTGATTCATTGAATGGAGCTTTAGAAATGTTCACCCCACCAGGACTTCCTACAAATCCTTGATATCCTGATATAGGTATATCTATTGAAGTTGTTGCAATGTGACACACGCTTTGCATTAGTATATCTGAAAGATATGTGCTTGTGTGAAGGAATCCCACATCTTGTGGTGCATTAGGCTCAACATTGAGTGGACTCCAGACTCTATGTGCTCATATGTGTGAAGGGGGAATATGTATTCTTCATTTTCAACATTGGGCTCCTCCATGTCGGGACCCGGTGGTAGATTAGCTGCTTGCCCCATAAGTGTTATTGAAACACCCTTCTGTTGATAGATGGGTGAGTAGCTGGGGGGTTAACAAGATTTTCCATGGGCTCACTGCTATTTCAATATTACATTCGCGGACATATATCTATGCCCAACATGGCTAACAGCACATCACTTTCAACGCCCAACAATAAATAATGTGGAATAATAGATTGTGTGGCTACCTGGCTTGTAACAGTTAGTGCACAAGATAATTTTTCTTTTACCTGTGATCTCCCCTCATCAATTCTTTTTCTTACAGTTCGACCTTGTCTCTCATTTACATTTTTCCTCTTAGCACTATGAGGTTGTTCCCCACCTTGAACTTCATCCCCCTCTCTTGCTATTTAGTCTAGACCCCTCAACTTGCTCACCACTCTGGATTAAATCAAGGGAAGAGACTACTTGTTTAGGTAGTGTCACACCCCGCTAAAGCGGAAACACGAGGTACAACAGTTCAAAGTTTCACAGCAATAGGAATATAAACACCAACCATACATAAATAACTAGAACGTCAAGTTAAAGTTTAATAGTTTACAACTTGACTACTTTGTCTTAAATAAACAAATTACAACAAAATTTAACATAAACAAAAATTTGATTGGTGTTCCTCAAAAATATACAAAACTTGATCGGTTACCTTCTAGTTTCCTGTAAAGCATGATAATTCAAAGTGTCAACTACAAAGAGTTGGTGAGTTCACAGGTTTTCAAATGCACAAAACATTTCATATGCAAGGTATATAAAAAAAATATAGCGAATCAAATGATCGCATCAACTTTAATGTTTTAAAGTTTTATGAGCAAAAATACATATTATGAGCCACTACTAAGCCTAAACGATATTCTACACCCCACGAACTACCTCAGCGGTGGACCTAAAGTCCACATGGGTAGAGGATTCTTAATTGATAAAGTGCACCCCTACTTGCTAGTTAGGTGGGTATGTCAACCAAATAGCGCCATCCACAAATATCATCGGCTCATTTAGAGTTAAATAGTAGTGTACCACGGGGAATTGACATAACTCACCATATCATTTTGTGTAATATAAAGTTGCTCATCACAATGATTTATATACTTTTCTTTAATCAATATAAATCAATTCAACTTCCATTAAAACAACATGCTTTACACCCCAAAATGTTTAAACATTTAAAAAGAGGGGCCGTGAATACTCACCTTATATCAAAGCTTCCAAAAAAAATACCCGAGATGTCCGTTCGATGGCCTAACGCTTACCTAACAAAGCAACGTACCCAAATTAACCCTTATATGTCTAATGGTTACTATAAGAGTGCTTATAAGTCCTTATATGTCCAACTTGGTCTAATATTGTCCCGTTATACATAATGCTCATATGCTCATTAAAGAAATAATTTATACCGAAAATGTAATGTATAGTCTTTTAAGTGATCCTAATTTATGAAATCAAATAGTTTCCAAAATTTCATTTCCTGACAGAAACTATAAGTCCCAAAGATGATCAATTTAATGTAACATCCAAAATAATAAAATTTCCCATAATTTTTGTATGTGATGCATTACTGAGTTTAGGTCATTGTGACCAAATTTCATGCATTTTAGACATATAAAAAGGGTTCAAATAATTTATATCAAACAGTATGTCACAGCAAGCATGGCAGATTACACACTGTTAGTAAAACAATCCTTTGAAGAGTTATACTAAATATTTTTCAGAAATTCAAATTGGATTATAAGCATAACACATAAAGGAAACTTTTGAAATAAGAATCACTCATTTTGGATGAGTTATGAAGGAGATATGGCACCACAAAGTTGCATGCACACTTCTGTCATTAGTTGAAAGATTGCACACTTAACTTTAATAAATTGGTTAATGCCTCAAAACTTCATATTTTTTCATGAAACTGGATTCATATGAATCCTAACTCATAAAAGAAAACTCCAGAAGAAGAATTATGCGTTATGGACAAATATTCAAAGAGGTATTAACATGCAAAGTAGGGTTTACCTACTGGTGGTTTTACAGTTTGCACACCTAAATTGTTTTAGGTTTTTGGAGGGTCAAAACTCCATATTTTAATGTGATTCTACTTGCAAACAAAAGATAACTCATAAAACTAACTCTCAAAAGAAAAATCATCCTTTTTCATTGATTTTTGAAAGAGATATGTCCATTTGAACATGCATGCACAAATCTATCAGCTTTGGACAGAATGCACCCTCATTTTGTTTTGATTAATTGAAACCTCAAATCACCATATTGTTAAGTGAAACCAGTGGCATTTGAAAGATAACTCACTAAATTAAATTTCAGAAGAAAAAAATCAAGTGATTTGGATGAATATTCAAAGAGTTATGGTCGTTAAAATTAAGGTTACTTACTGTTGAACTTCCAGATGCACATTCATTTTGCTATGAGCATTTGGGGGGTCAAAACTCATTGTTTTTGAGTGAGACCACTTGGATTAGAACATATTATTTGCAAGAAATGGACGATTTATGCACAAGCATGAAATCTGTCAGCACCAAAAATCACCATTGTTGTTCATAATCACATAAAATCATGTTTTTCACCTATTTTCTTGAGTTTTATTGTGTGGATCATAGATTACCACCATTGTATAAACATTTTTACATGTTTTGGTGTATAATCTCTCCAGAAGCTCATAATTTTCAGATATTAAAAGAAGTAGCTAAAAATATGCAAGAAAAGTGGGTTTTTCACCCAAAATTTGCAAGAAAGAGAGAGTATAGTTGTTACCTTATTTTGGATGGTGATTAGAGCTTCTAAATCTTTGCTTGAACTTGATTTTTGATGAACATATTTGATGAAAATGGCTGGAGTTTAGTCTTAGAGAGGAAGAGAAGAGAGAGATGAATGTGTCTATTTGTTTTTAGAGAGAGAGAGAGGAGGGTTTTGAATTGGAAAGTTACAAATGAGGATTTTGAAATTTTTTTTTGTTTAAATATGGGGGAAGGAGAGGGGAGGAGGGGGGGGGGCAAGCTATGGGCCCCACTCCAAGTCCATAATTTTTTTTTAAATGTAAGTGTAAGGCCCAAAAATGCTAATCTGAAAGTCCATTTTCTCAATTATTGGACGTTTCGGACATTTACGGGTCGGAACCGGACATTTTTAGCGACTACCGGAAGTGCTAGAGATTTTGCGGTTAATCTAATCTATCTAACTCTTATTCTTCTAATTATAAGAAATAACTCTAACAAACTTAATAGAAGCTAACCTGAAAGCTCGAATTTCGACAGTTGTCACAGTCTCCCCCTGTTAAAGAAATTTTGTCCCGAAATTTAAGAGCTAGCTTTCTCCCGGGTGTTCACGAATAGGCTGGGATGCTTATGCTTCATCAAATCTTCGCATTCCCATGTATACTTTGGACCATGTTTCGCATTCCAACGGACTTTAATAATAGGGATTTTACTGCGCCTCAACCGTTTAACTTCTCGGTCCAATATCTCAATTGGTTCTTCAGCAACCGATCATTAATCTGAACGTCGTCCATGGGTAACACCAACGTTTCATCTGGTAGGCATTTCTTTAGATTTGACACATGAAATGTGTCGTGGATGGTGCTTAGATTTTGTGGTAACTTTAATTTGTACGTCACTGATCCAACTCTTTCGAGTATTTCGAATGGACCAATATATCTGGGACCCAACTTGCCTCTTTTCCTGAAGCGTACTAGTCCCTTCCATGGCGACACTTTTAAAAGCACTTTATCTCCCACTTGAAACTCCAACGGCTTTCTCCGATTATTCGCATAACTCTTCTGACGATCTCTTGCTGTCTTGAGTCTTTCTTTGATGGTCGAGATCTTGTTAGTGGTTTCCTGAATAATATCGGGCGTTGTCAACTGTCTATCTCCGATTTCTACCCAACTAAGCGGCGATCTACATTGACGTCCATATAGAGCTTCATACGACGCACACTGTATGCTGGTGTGGTAGTTGTTGTTGTTGGAGAATTGAACAAGTGGCAGGTGGGTATCCCAACTCCCATCGAAATCTATTGCACATGCCCGTAACATATCCTCTAGCATTTGGATAGTTCTTTCTGACTGTCCATCCATCTGGGGATGATACGCGGTGCTATAATCCAAACGTGTACCCAATGCCTTTTGAAGGGATTGCCAAAATCGTGACGTAAATTGTGTATCCCTATCCGAAATAATGGAATTAGGCACGCCATGACGTGTAACTATCTCGTTGATGTAGATTTGGGCACGCTTTTCCATACTAAAATCTTCGCGAATAGGAATGAAATGACCCGATTTGGTGAGTCGGTCCACTATAACCCATATAGTATCGTGCCCCTTTCTGGTTCTGGGAAGCTTGGTTACGAAATCCATGGCTATTTGCTCCCATTTCCATTGTGGTATTTCAGGCTGTTCGGCCTTTACCTTAGCACAAGTCAGGCACTTGCTTACGAACACGGCAATATCTTTCTTCATTCCTGGCGAGGCAAATTGCATCAAAAAGTAACATACTTTGTTTTAATTCCTATTTTTGGTAATATACTTTTAAAACCTTCATTTAGGTACCTGAGATAGAAAGTTCCGAACATTTAAGTACCTCGGTAACCTGGTTAACCATTAACCGGTTACCATGCTTACATGACGAGTGACACAACATACAACTAGACATTTATTTGTTGATGTGGCAAATGAGATGGATTATTTTTATATAAAAAAAGTTTTAAAATATATATTTCTCAATTAAAATTAATATAATAAAAAGAAAGCTTGAAAACCCTAATTTCTATGTGTCCCCTTCCAGCCGCCGCCATCCCTTCCCCACCGATTTCTACTGCAACTCACCATATCACAACCAAATAATCAAACTAATCCACCAAGAATAATTAATCATTCATAGACTCCGTATTAACCACCATACCATCGCCACCACCGTCACCTTGCTCCTTGCATTTTAACTACAACCTTTTTACACCATGTATACTTCATCTTCCATGAACATCTCATTCGAATCCATCTGAGTTCATGTCGAGTTGGGTTTTTGGGTTTTCAAAGCAATCCACACAAATGATCGATTAATGAGAATATGCAGACATGTCATGATATCTAGATTTCTCATAGTTCTAACCACGGAGATGAATTGAAAACTTGCATAGAGACACCATAGAAACCATAGCCATACCCCGCCGGAGATGATGGCCGGAGACGAACGTCGGAGATATTGGGAGATGTTGACAGGAGACGACCGTCGGAGATATTGACTAGAGATAAACGTCGGATATTGTTACCGGAGACAAACGTCGGAGTTGTTTGATCTTGTTGACGTACTGTGTGTATATATATAAATGTATATATTATAAGATAATAGAGTTTAAAATAATTAATATAAATTAAAAAAGAAAATACATTTTATAATTGTTTAATATAATAAAATCCACCTCACGGGCGACATCAGCAAATAAATATTGAATTGTATGCCATGTCACTCGCCATGTAAGCATGGTAACCGGTTAATGGTTATACAGGTTACCGAGGTACTTAAATGTTTAGAACTTTCTATCTCAGGTACCTAAATGAAGGTTTTAAAAGTATGTTACCTAAAATAGGAATTAAAACAAAGTATGTTACTTTTTGATGCAATTTGCCCTTCCTGACCACCAATAATACTCCTTCAAATCCTTATACATTTTATCTGCTCCTGGGTGAATCGAATATCTGGATCCATGGGCTTCGTCCAAAATGGTTGATCGTAGATCACCAACTTTCGGTACCCATACTTTATTCTTAAAATAATGTACCCCATCTGTTTGCATTTCATATTCCTTCTCTAGGTGCTGCAAGGTTTCATTCTTCAAGTTGTCTTCTTTCAAAGCTTCTCCTTGTGCTTCCAGAATTTGAGTTTTTAGACTTGTCTGAACCATCATTCCCATAGCACGTGCTCTTGTTGGTTTTAATCTTTCCTTTCGGCTTAACGCGTCGGCTACTATATTAGTTAGCCTGGATGGTACTTTATTTCACAGTCGTAGTCACTAAGTAGTTCAACCCATCTTCTTTGCCTCATGTTTAACATTTTCTGATCAAGAATACGTTGAAGCCTCTTTTGATCTGTGAAGATAGTACACTTTGTACCGTAGAGATAATGTCTCTAGATCTTGAGTGCGAACACCACCGCTCCTAGCTCCAAATCATGAGTAGTGTAATTCTTCTCGTGAATCTTCAGTTGTCTTGATGCGTGTGCAATAACCTTGTCTTTTTGCATTAATACGCATCCCATTCCCTGATGTGAAGCATCACAGTAGACTACAAAGTTATCCACTCCTTCTTATAGAGCCAGAATCGGTGCGTTGCATAACTTGTGTTTGAGTGTCTGGAAGGCTTCTTCTTGTTTTTCTCCCCAAATAAACTTTTTATCTTTTTGGGTTAGAGTTGTTAGTGGTTGCGCAATCTTAGAGAAATTCTTGATAAATCGCCGGTAATAACCTGCCAATCCCAGAAATTGGCGGATCTCCGTTGGTGTCTTTGGGGCTTCCCATTTCTTAATGGCTTCAATCTTAGCTGGATCAACTTAGATTCCTTTTTCATTCACCACATGGCCAAGAAAGTGCACTTCACGAATCCAAAATTTGCATTTAGAGAATTTGGCATACAACTTTTTGTTTCTGAGCAATTCCAGTATCAGCTTTAAATGTTTCTCGTGCTCCTTCTTATCTCGCAAATAAATAAGTATGTCATCTATAAGCACGATCACGAACTTGTCTAGATACGGTCGACATACTCTATTCATCAAATCCATGAAAACTGTTGGTGCGTTTATTAGACCAAATGGAATAACTAGGAACTCGTAATGACCGTTTCGAGTCCTAAAGGCCGTCTTGGGGATATCCTCTTCTCACACTCTCATTTGATGATATCCAGACCTAAGATCGATCTTCGAGAAGTACGTTGCACCTTGAAGTTGGTCAAACAGATCATCAATTCGAGAAGTACGTTGCACCTTTTGAAGAGACTGCCAAAATTGTGACGTAAAACGTGTGTCTCTGTCTGAAATAATGGAAATAGGCACACCGTGACGTGTAACTATTTCGTTGACGTAAATTTGTGCACGTTTCTCCATACT
The DNA here is from genome assembly GCA_036898165.1 of Silybum marianum. Lineage (NCBI taxonomy): Eukaryota > Viridiplantae > Streptophyta > Magnoliopsida > Asterales > Asteraceae > Silybum > Silybum marianum. The sequence continues at coordinate 18,684,848 of CM072543.1, forward strand.
AAAATCTTCACGAATGGGAATGAAATGAGCTGATTTTGTAAGTCGATCTAATAAAATCCATAGTTATTTGCTCCCATTTCCGTTGGGGAATTTCAGGTTGTTGAAGTAGACCGGATGGTTTCTGATGTTCGGCATTGACTTGAGCACAAGTTAAGCACTAGCTTACATACTCAGCAAAATCTTTCTTCATTCCTGGCCACCAATAGAATACCTTCAGATCCTTGCACATCTTATCTTCTCCTTGGTGAATTGAATACCTTGATCGGTAGGCTTCACCCAAGATGGTTGATAGTAGATTGCCAACCTTTGGTACCCAAACTTTATTCTTAAAGTAATGCACTCCATCTGCTTGCATTTCAAATTATTTCTCTAAGTGCTGCAAGGTTTCATTCTTCAAGTTCTCTTCTTTCAAAGCTTCTCCTTGTGCTTCTAGAATTTGAGTCTTTAAACTCGTCTGAATCATCATTCCCATAGCACGTGCTCTCGTCGATTTTACATTTTCTTTCCTGCTTAATGCATCCGCTACTACATTAGCCTTCCCTGGGTGGTACTTTATTTCACAATCATAATCACTAAGTAGCTCATCCCATCTTCTTTGTCTAATATTGAGCATTTTCTGGTCAAGAATATGTTGAAGGCTCTTGTGATCGGTGAAGAGAGTACACTTAGTACCGTAGAGATAATGTTTCCAGATCTTGAGTGCGAATACCACCGCTCCTAGCTCCAAATCATTAGTAGTGTAATTCTTCTCGTGAATCTTCAGTTGTCTTGATGCATATGCAATAACTTTGTCTTTTTGCATCAACACGCATCCCATTCCCTGATGTGAAGCATCATAGTAGACTATGAAGTTATCCACTCCTTCGGGTAGAGCCAGAATCGGTGCGTTGCATAACTTGTGTTTAAGTGTCTGAAATGCTTCCTCTTGTTTCTCTCCTCAAATAAACTTTTTGTCCTTTTAAGTTAGAGTCGTAAGTGGTTGCGCGATCTTGGAGAAATTCGTGATAATTCACCGGTAATAGCCTGCCAACCCAAGAAATTGTCGGATCTCAGTTGGTGTCTTCGGGGCTTCCCATTTCTTAATGACCTCAATCTTAGTTGGATCAACAGGAATTCCCTTTTCATTTACTACATGGTCAAGAAAGTGCACTTCGGGAATCCAGAATTCGCTTTTGGAGAATTTGGCGTACAACTTTTCTTTTATGAGCAATTCTAGTATCAGCTTTAAATGCTGCTCATGCTCCCTCTTGTCTCGAGAATAAATGAGTATATCATCTATAAACACGATCACAAACTTGTCAAGGTTCGGTCGGCATACTCTATTCATTAAATCCATGATGACTGTTAGTGCGTTTGTTAGCCCAAAAGACATAACTAGAAACTCATAATGACCATAACGAGTTCTAAATGTTGTCTTGGGAATGACTTCTTCACGAACTCTCATTTGATGATATCCCGATCGAAGATCGATCTTTGAGAAATACGTAGCACCTTGAAGTTGATCAAATAAGTCATCAATTCAACGTATTGAGTTCCCTATAATCGATACACATTCGGAAAAATCCATCCTTTTTTTTAACAAACAAAATCGGAGCTCCCCAAGGTGAAGAGCTAGGCCTGATGAATCCTTTATCGAGTAGCTCTTGAAGTTGTTCTGACAGTTCTTGCATTTCCAACGGCGCTAACCGGTATGGTGATTTTGGTACACGCACGGCTCCTAGAACTAACTAGATGTGAAACTCAACTTGTCTTTGCGGGGGTAATCCAGACAACTCATCTGGGAATACCTCAGAATAACCCCGCACTATCGGAAGATCTTGAATGCTCTTTTCCTTGTTCTTCTTATCCTCAACATGAGCCAAAAATGCCATGCAGTCCTTTCTCAAGTATTTTCGCATATTCATACTCGTCACCATTTTAATACTCCTTCTGTGTTTCTCTCCGTGTACATCGAGTACTTCACGTTCAGGTAGTGGAACTCGAATGATCTTTTCGGAGCAGCAAATTTCAGCTCGGTTTTTAGACAACCAATCCATACCCACAATTATATCAAAGCTTCCTAACTTGATTGGGATTATGTCTATGCTAAAGTTCCTCCATCTTTCTCTTACCTTGAGTTTTGTCTCTTGCCAATATCCCCAAACGATTAGCATTGTTGGTGAGCCTGGTTGCCAAATTCACAGCATCTTGAAGGGTTTTTGGGTTTGCTGAAGTAACGTCCGTGCGTATTTCAGGAGATAAATCCCAGACATACATGTCGACTCGATTTTCCTCAGGCGTCACCAAATGTGGTACCATCTTTGAAAGTTTATGGAAACGAGCAGAGTAAGAATCTATGTCAATTCCCTTCATTTCATGATTCCATAGCTCCGCTTCCAACTTCTGGATTTCGCTCTTCGGTAGTATTCCTCTTTGAACATCTTTATTAATTCCTCGCAAGTAAGACTGTTGGCTGCTTCTCGGCCTCGGGTTTGCACTTGGGTGTTCCACCAGGTCAATGCTCGTTCTTGTAGCAGACAGGTGGTAAACTGCACTTTATTTCCTTTAGTGCACTTGCTGATGTGGAGAACGGACTCCATAATCTCAATCAATGTCAGTAATCCAACAGCTCCTTTAGTTCCATGGAATTCCTTAGGATTACATTTCCTGAAAGTCTTGTATGTGCACTCTCTGTTCCTATCTACTCTGGAGCCTGGGTTGTTTCCATGATTAGCATTCAGACCCGCTGCCACCTGACTAACGATGTTTGGGAGTGCTGCCACGAGTTGTTCAAATACAAGTCGTGCGATTTCGGGATCTTCTCTCCTTGGAGGAATTTTCTTTAGGCATAGGTTCATATTGAGGTTGGGTCATATTACTATTACTATTTTTGCGCTAAATCTACTTAACTAAGTTATGCATATAAAACACTCGATTCATCAAATATAACTTCAATATCCCGCAAAAATAATTCCCAAAAGACATCAAGTGTCTTAGAGTTCTAAATAGGGAGCTACATGCCACCAAAATAAGTTTCCTAGTTTAACCAACAAAGTAGTCAAAAAGTTCTCTCCTAGGTTGACTTATCGCATAGCCTGAGGAGTCAGTAGAGTACTTAGTAGGAGTGGATGAGTGAGACATAGTGAACTACGATAGTAACAAACTTAATTACTAAATGTACTTTAGTAAATAACAATTTATAAAATGCTTATGCAAACTCAAACGTATGACCATGTTTTTCATTTGGGCAAGAAGTTCCCAATATAATTGTTCATGTCTCCCTTATACATATTAAATTAGACATAGGTGATCAGGCTTTGCCTAATTATAATATGCTAAGTCGACACTTATTCCAATTATACCAGTAGTAAGCTTTTAAAATTACAGTTAGTTTAGAAAAATAGTTTTCAAAAACTTTTGGTTATAGTATTTGGTTTTATAGAAAAAACCGGTGTTCTCTATAACCTATGGCTCTAATACCAAGTCTGTCACACCCCGCTAATGCGGAAACACGAGGAGTGATAGTTCAAGATTTCATAGTAATAGAGCGATAACAACACCAATTGTCCAATCAAATACATAACAAAATAAAACTGAACATTACATCATCCAGGTTCAAGTTTTAACAAAATAAAAGAAATAAGATATTCTACAAAACGATTTCAAATTTAAACGTGGTTGATGTTGATGCGCCCCTAACACAAGCATTTTTAGTTACCCTTTCTTACCCCTGAAAAGCATGAATAAAACAAGGTCAACTACAAAGAGTTGGTGAGTTCACAGGTTTTCAATATTTTAAACATCTTTTGCATAAATGAATATTGAGGAAAATAACTTTTATGGCACTAGGTAAATCTACATCTTAAAACGTTCAAGGCATTTTTGTACCCTAATTATTAGTAAGTAATGAGCCACCACTAAACCTTCGACCACAAAAATATTTTTAGTTCTACCTCAGCGGTGGACCTAAAGTCCACATGTGTAGAACCTTCTTTTTAGTTCTACCTTAGCGGTGGACCTAAAGTCCACATGTGCAGAACCTTCTTTTTAGTTCTACCTCGACCTAAAGTCCACATGTGCAGAACCTTCTTTTTAGTTCTACCTCAGTGGTGGACCTAAAGTCCACATGTGTAGAACCTTCCCTTTTAAGTATAGTGCACCCCTACCTATAGTTTCCCGGTGGGATTGCTATCCACACCCCTACTTTTTGGTTTTTCGGTGGGATTGTCCGTCCAATAGCGCTATCCACATATACCCTCGGCTCCTCACTTGAGTTAATAGTAGTGTACAAACTTTTATGGAACATTTTACTCAATACAATCTATTAGTGTACATGCCCTAATGCCCAAAAACAACAATTTTCATAATATTCACATTCGTTAATCAAAATAGCTCAAATATTTCATTTAATCATGCTTTTCACCCCAAAACATATAAAATACTTTAAAAATAGGGCTGTGAATACTCACCTTATAGCAAAAACTCCAATTAACAAAACACGATCCACACCCACTCGTCGGCCTAACGTTTCCCTGTCAAAGAGAAGTACCCCAAATGTCACTTATGTGTCTAACGATTACTATGAGAGTGCTTATAAGTCCTTATATGTCCAACTTGGTCTACTATTGTCCCGTAATACATAATGCACATATGCTCTTTAAAGAAATAATTTATACCGGAAATGTAACATTATAGTCTTTCAAGTGATCAAAATTTATGAAATCAAACAATTTCAAAATTTCACTTTCTGACAGAAACTTAAAATCCTAAAAATGATCAAATTAATATAACATCCAAAATGATAAAATTTTCCATCTTTTTATATGTGATGCATTACTAAGTTAAGGTCACTGTGACCAAATTTCATGCATTTTAGACATATAAAAAGGGTTCAAATAATTTATAACAAACAGTATGTCACAGCAAGCATGGCAGATTACACACTGTTAGTAAAACAATCATTTGAGGAGTTCTACTTTTAAGATAAAAATCACTCATTTTAAATGGGTTATGAGGAAGATATGGCATCACAAAGTTGCATGCACACATCTGTCATTAGTTGACAGATTGCACACTTCATTTTAAATAACTTTAATAAATTGATTAATGCCTCAAAACTTCATATTTTTGAATGAAGCCGGATTCAAATGAACCCTAACTCATAAAAAAAAACTCCAGAAGAATAATTATGCATTATGGACAAATATTCAAAGAGATATTAGCATGCAAAGTAGGATTTACCTACTGGTGGTTTCACATATTGCACACCTAAAATATTTTAGGTTTTTGGAGGGTTAAAACTCCATATTTTTAAATGATTCCACTTTCAAACTGAACATAACCCATAAAACTAACTCTCAAAGGAAAAATAATCCTTTTTCATTGAGTTTTGAAAGAGATATGGTTATTTGAACATGCATGCACAAATGTATCATTGGTTGACAGTTTGCACACTCATTTTGTTTTAATTAGTTTGAACCTCAAATCACCATATTTTTGAATGAAATCAGTGGCATTTGACTCATTAAATAAAATTCCAGAAGAAGAATCAAGTAATTTGGATGAATATTCAAAGAGTTATGGTCGTTCAAAGTAGGGTTTGCCTACTGTTGAACTTCCAGATGCACATGCATCTTATTATGAGCATTTGGGGGTCAAAACTCAATGTTTTTTAGTGAAACCACTTGGATTAGAACCCCAAGTCACTAAATAAAATTTTAGAAGAAGATTTATGGTATTTGAACATATTATTTGCAAGAAATGGATGATTTATGCATATGCATGAAATCTGTCAGCACCAAAAATCACCATTGTCGTTCTAAATCACATAAAATCATGTTTTTCACCTATTTTCTTGAGTTTTATTGTGTGGATCATATATTACCACCATTGTTTAAACATTTTTACATGTTTTGGTGTATAATCTCTCCACAAACTCAAAAATTTCGGATATTAGAAGAAAGTAGCTAAAAAATGTAAGAAAAGTGGGTTTTTCACCCAAAATTTGCAATAAAAAGATGAAGATAGTGTTGTTACCTTGTTTTGATTGTGTTTTGATCCTTCATTTCCTTCACTAAACTTGAATTTTGAAGAAGAATGGATGGATTTTGGCTGGAGTTTAAAGAGAGAAAAGAGGGTGTTGAAAGTGTCCTTTGAGTTTTAGAGAGAGAGAGAGAGATGAGAGCAATTTTGAATTTGAAAAATGAGCAAATGAGGAGAAAAAATGATTTTTATATGTGAACAAGGTGGGGTGGCTGGCCATGGGTATGGGCCCACCAAACCCAACAATTTATTTTTTTTAAATTATTTTAAGCGCAAATAATTTGTACAGGTTCAGAAATGGGAAATTCTGAATTTGAGGTTGAGAGTGGTGGTCTAGAAGTATTTGATATTGTAGGTTCTGTAGTTTCTTGTTCTGGAATACTTCTGAGTAGACAAAGATTTTGATAATCTGCAGAAACATTCACAGAAATATCAAATAAGTCTTGACATAAAGTATCTAAATTTGTTTTAAGAAAAGTTTTTGATTCAGAAATGAGATTTGTCTTGTTGCATTCTGAATCCAAAATTTCAGAAACTTGGTTAAGCTTGAGTTCTGAACTGGCTTGTTCAGAAGTCATTGTTGGCTCATGAAATCTAATATTTGAAGTCTCAATGATTTTGCATTTCAGAATCTCCAGAAAGTTGTTCAGAATTTGGTTCAGAATTTGGTTCAGAAGAGTAATATATTTCAGAATTTAGTTCAGAAGATGAAGAAATTACCTCAGAAACACGTGCATGTTTGTCTTCTGGATCCATTTGGCACATATAGCAGTTTGAGGCATAGTGAGCTACTTCTTCATCATATTCACAATCACTCCAGTTTAACCAATCCTCTTCATATTTGGTTACTAAAGCTGGATTAAGCTCCTTCTTCTTAGCAAGAAGATGCTTTTTCTCATAGTAGCCTGAGTTTTTACTTTGGGCATTTTGCACTGTCTTGCATAATGATCAGGCTTACCACAATTAAAGCATCTTGCTGGTTCAGATGTCTCAGATTGACCAGCATCTTGACTTTTCTTGAGACCAACTTCAGATTTTGGTTTATTCTGATATTTTTGATTATATATTTGAGTGAATTTCCTTGTCATAAAAGCAATATTATAAGAAATTCTCTTAAGTTTTTCATCTGATTCATCCCCATCACATAAATTTGTTTCTAGGATCTCACAGATTTTGCTCTTGGCAGAAATAGTCATAGAATTGTTATACTTCTTGCTTAACAAGGCTACTCTGTCATTTGCCTTCTTTTGTTCATTATGTCTAGTTTTGATTTTGTCTTCTTGTTGAAACAGAATACCATAGACATCATGAATGGATTTTCTAGATAAATTTCTAGTAACCATGTTGTCAGAGAAGCTTGACCATTCATTACCCAAGTTGTTCATAAATTTGTTATTTATCTCAGAGTTTGATTTCTGAACACCATTTCTTCTCAGATCATTCAGGATATTGTTGAATCTATGATAAGTCTCTGTAATAGATTCATTTTCTTTATACCAGAAGTTTTCATAAGTATCCACACAGATATTCAATCTTTGTGCTTGGGCTTTTGTACTACCCTGCATTTGAGCTTCAACCTCATCCCACATGGCTTTAGCAGATGTTAAGCTATCTACCATATTGAATATCTCATTAGGAATAGCCATTGTAAGAAGAGTTAATGCCCTTTTGTCAACTTTAGCTTGAGCTTTCTCAGCAGTACAGTACATACCTGGGCTTTTCTTGATTCTTCATGCAGGTATCTCAGAAGTTGATTCAGTTCTTGGTACTGATGGAATTTCCACATAGACCTCCAGAGGGCCATTTACAATTGATTGCATTAAAGCTTCATCAATATTATCCAAGAATTGAATCATCCTGATTCGCCACTGATGATATTCACCCAAAAATAGAGTTGGTGGTTTAGTTTCTGATCCGATAGAGACGATTTCTTTCGACATCTTTGATTTGAAAATAGATCAAGAATTCACCTGAAATTGAATCTTGAATTTATCAATCAAGAATATCAAGAACTGTCAGATCTGACAAGTTCTTCCCTGAATGACAAGAACCGATGAATTGGCTCTGATACCAATTTTTAGATCCCAAACAATCAAGAATGTGGAAAGATTAAAGAATAAGATCAAGAATTAGATCACCGAAGCTACTTCTGATATCTATCAATTAAGCTTGTGTTCTGAACTGTCTTGTTCAGAAGTCATAGTTGGCTCATGAAATCTGATATTTGAAGTTTCAATGATCCTTTATGTGCTTTTTATGAGAACCTTGTATGCCTTGGATCTTTTTGAGTAGCCAACAAACACTCCAGCCACTCCTTTAGGAGAAAATTTGTCTACGTGTTGTGTGTCATTCAGAAGAAAACACCTGCATCCAAATTTTTTAAAATAATCAATGGAGGGTTTTATCTTTTTATTAATTTCATAAGGAGTTTTGAGAAGTTTTCTATTAAGTATGGTTCTGTTCTGAGTAAAGCAAGCAGTTGTTATTGCTTCTGCGTAGAGAGATAAAGGTAATTCTGAATAAGCAAGCATAGTTCTTGTAGCCTCTAACAACGTTTTTTTCTTCCTTTACTCCATTTTGTTGAGGAGTTCTTGCAGCGCAAAAATTATGAGATATTCCAACAGAATCCAAAAAATTCTAAAGTTTAGAATTTGTAAATTTTGTGCCATTGTCACTTCTGATCTTTTGGATAGGAAGATGAAGGAGAACCTGCACTTTCTTCAAAAAAGGAATTAGAATGTCAGAAGTATCAGATTTAAGTCTGAGAAGTTCAACCCAAATATATCTAGAATATTCATCAACTATAAGTAGGATATACTTCTTTCCTTCCATGCTTTGAGTCTTCATTTGTCCACATAAGTACATATGTAGCATTTCAAGTGGAGCTTGACAAGAAGAAAGCATTTTCAGAGGGTGTGAACTTCTCTTTATCTTTCCAAGCTCACATGCAGAACATAGTGAATTCCTTTCAAACTTGATCTTTAGGAATCCTCTAACTGATTTGTTCTTTCCAATTCAGAAATTGTTTTGAAATTCAGACGTGATAGCCTTCTGTGCCATAACCAACTCATTTCTTTCATTGAAGTATAAATATAAGATACTCCTTGAAGTTGACCATCTTCAGTGAAAGTAGCAATGTAGATATCACCATCTCTATAGGCTGTTAACTTATTTAGGTTTTCAGAACTAAGAAGATGACAGAAGTCAATGTCAACATGTACTGTCCAGTATTTATCACAGAACTGACTTATGCCAAAAAGATTATGATTGAGTCCCTCAACATAGAAAACTTTCATTATAGTGACATCTCCTTTTGTAAAAGTTCCATACCCTCTCACATAGCCTTTTACATTGTTTTCAAAGCTAAATGTTCCTCCATTTCTTTCATGATAGTCAGTTAGTAATTCTTTGAAGGTGTCATGTATTTTGAACATACAGAGTCTAAAACACACACATGACACATATGTAAAAAGAATTATTTAGTTTTAGGTACCCATTTGAGAATGGGTCCTTTAAGATTCGCTATAACAGAAGAAATTCTGAATTTGGATTTAACAGAAGTAAATTCAGAACTTTGTTCAGAACTTTGTTTGACAGATTTATCTTTTTGATGTTTTTTATTATTCCTTTTTGAAAAAATTGCTGAAGAATTCTTAATTGGTTTCTTAGGATTTTTCTTGTTGATGTTGGAATTTAATTGAAAATTATGATGTCCACATTTCATACAATGAATATGATTTTTAAGAACCTTCAATATCTCAACACACAAGCAAAAAAATTAACAACATTTGTTTGAGAAACAGAATACTTGCTTTGATTCAAAGTATTGTCTTTGTGTAGATCAAATTTCTTAAAAGAAGAAAAACTATCTGATTTGTCTTTCTTTGGTAGTCTTTCCCCTTTTTTCTTCTAAACTAGAGTGGATAGCACTGTAAAAGATAAGAAATGTGGATTAGAATAAGAAAGAACTTTTATCAACATTCATTGCAACTTTTGAATTAAGTTTATCGGATTTAGGAATGGAAGACTATCCTTTTTCAAAAGTTTTGACTCTTGTGATAAAATCTGAAGATGATAATGAAGAATTTCTTATTGAAAAGTAAGATGCTGCTTTTAAATCATTTATAGAAGGAGTAGAATTTGAATCTGTAGAAGAATTAATTTCAGAAGATGTACAATGTTTATATTCATCTTTCAAGAATACACCATTAAACATTTCTGAAGGTAATTTTGGTTTTTCAGATTTTAATTTTTCTCCCTAAGTCATAGAAGATTTAGATTTATAAACTATGTACCCATCTTTATCTATTATAGCAACAGTAGGATCATCATCATCATCAGAATCTGAGTCATTCATCATGTCTGAAAATTTATTGTTAGTCATATTTGTGGCAAAAAAAATTAATTTGGAAAGTGTTTCTTTATTTTCAGAACTTGATATATGTAACCCCCTAAAAATTTGAACAAATTTAAACCGAAAAGTAAATGCGGTATTAAATAAAATCGCCCAATAAGTGGGGAATGATTATGGGAGTTTACAACACAAAACAGATACTAAAACAACAACCTATTAATCTACATAAACAGGAACATAGATTATGTTCGGGTGTTGCTAATATCTCCAAAATTTCAATTCTAATATCTCCAATAATTACACTCTAAAGTGCATTTCCCAAAAAGAATGCCTTCACCGGCACTTCACTCCGCTCCACTCTAAGGAGCCCCATCAAACCCGATCACCTGCTAAACAACATTTAAAATCAAGTGTTAGGCTTACGCCTAGTGAGACAAACAGTTAAATGGATAAAATAGTTAAAACATTTACAACAAAGATACGGTGCATTTTATCCCATTTAACTTCACTTGAAATAACTCACTCTTAATAAGTAAGGATCTTTTATAAACAATCGGAGGAGATCCGATATTACCATTAGTCGTGACGGAACACAAGTAGGCCACGAACCAATGTTATGGAGCGGCACATAAAGGTCTGGTAGCCATTGACATCAACCACAATATAGTCTTTAGTCATTTGTACACATAAGCTCGAGCCTCAAGAATTGCACGCTAACCACAATGCACATTCCGAGTGTGTGAAAGGATAGATTGGAAATTACACAATTTATCGCAATGCCTATTTCCAATTTAAAAGTGGGTTCATCCTATCCTTCACAACGTTAAAAAAATACCGAATCTTATGCCTATGGATCCATATCATACTAGTCTAATAATCAACTACATCAAACGAGACGTATTGATAGTGTTCCAAACACTGAAAACCTTTATATAAATGATTTCCTTGAAAAACAAGTTTTACCAAAAATTAGGTCAAACTATTTTAGTTCCAAAATCAGATATTTTCTTATCAAGAGACATTTACAAGTAATATGATACCATCTAAAATGCTCATTTTAAATCCAAGATCAAAATCCCCAAATTTCTCATTTTGACCTAAAACCTCCAAACTTAACCAAACACATAAATACTTGAGTTTATAACCTAGAAATAGTAAATAAGAACATTTATGACAAGTATTATGGTTGTAAAAGGTTGGATTTGAACTCCCAAAGCTAGGGTTAGGAAAACCCTAGAAATCTCCCTAAGAGGATGAAGATGGTGATGAAGCTTGGTGAAGGACACGAATCCTTGAAACTCTAACCTTAAATCTTCAAGCTTGAGGTGCAATAAATGATTTGGAATGAGTAGGTTTAAGGAGTTAAGACCCTCCAAAATGGTCTTGAGCGAGAAGAAGAAGAAAAAATAAGTTTGGGTGAGAAATGAGGGTGAAAGACAAGAAAAAACGGAGGTTTTAATGTAGAACAGGAGCTGGACGCCAGTTGTCCCGCCAGTTATAACTGGCGTACTAACTGGCCCGGACCAAAACAGAGGCTAACGCCACTTGTTGCGTGGGTTAGTTTTTGTAACTGGCGCCGTAACTGGCCCCAGCCAAACAGAGGCTAATGCCACTTAGTGGCGTGGGTTAGTTTTTGTAACTGGCGCCGTAACTGGCCCCAGCCATTTAAGTCAACCCGAAACTCACAAACTTGATTTCCGACGCATAACTTCGATCTTTTTCATTAACCAACCCATAACACTTTTAAAACACGTCTTTTCTAGAGTATTTTTATTCATCAAAAATTTCCGGGTGTTACAATCCTCCCACCCTTGAAATTAATTTCGTCCTCGAAATTTTACAAATTAAGTGAACAAATGAGGGTATCTACTCTTCATGTCCTCTTCCGCTTCCTATGTCACATTTGATCCACGATGATACTTCCATTGGACTTTAACCATGACAATGCCTTTATGGCGGAGCATTTTTGATTTTCTTTCTAAGATCATTTCCGGCTCCTCCACACAACGACTAATTATCAACGCGGATTTCCGAGAGAGGTATTACACTCTCTTCTTCCGCTAGACATTTCCTTAAGTAACATATGTGGAACGTAGGGTGTATGCCGGCCATTTCGGGTGGCAATTCCAATTTATACGCTTGTCGTCCCACTGTTTCCAAAATTTTAAACGGTCCTAGGAAACGAGGACTAAGCTTCCCACGCTTCCCAAACCTTATAATACCCTTCCAAGGGGATACTTTTAGCATGACTCGCTCCCCTACTTGGAATTCCATGGGTCTTCTCTTCTTATCGGCGTAACTCTTTTGACTATCTTGAGCCGCCTTTAGCCTCTCACGGATACATTTCACTTTGTCGGCCGTCTCTTGTACAATTTCGGGACCGGTAAATTGTTTCTCACCCGCTTCCAACCAACACACCGGTGTTCTACATTTCCTTCCATATAAGGCTTCAAACAGTGCCATCCCAATACTAGAATGACCCTTACAATCTCGAGAGTATCTTACAACATTAATTACCCCACTTCATTATTTTTGCTCGTAGATGGATTCCTTCTTAAATATTTTCCAACTATCTCGATTGACCAAAATGCCCTTCCTCTCTTGCATTAAACCCTCCGATAGTTTCGCAATAGCTCAGCCGGCTATAGCCATACATATTCCCTTCGATTCAGGTTACTCCCTAACATGCCGACTTTACCCGGGTGGTAAGGTAATCCCTCACAACTGGTCCTAAAAAAACGAGTACCGCGTTAAGGTTTTGACTTCAACTAGTCAACGTATCTCTAAGATTTACAATTTCTTCCTACGGTCTACCTTAACACTCACACTCAAATTCTCCAATAATCAGCACAACGTAAAACTTATCATCTCTTCCATGATGAAACCTTAATCACTAATTAGGTCCGGCTCAACGAAAACGTGAAATTAAGATCTAAACTTTCACCGAGCCCAACAACTCCAAGAATTTTTAAACTTTCTGAGTAGTACAAATGATTACCATCATTCATCACTGACCACTAAAATCCATTCTCAACAAGCCCACCACATAATGCCTCCAAACCTTACTTGGAATTCAACCGAAACACTCCAAGTACTCTAGTGATACTTGACCTCAAGAACACCAAGATTGACACCGATACCAACCACTTCTTTAAGGCACACGATCACATGAATTCTAACCGAATATTGATGAAACGAGAGGGTCATCACGTAAATAGCTCGTTATGACCCGAAAATCCCGTATAACTCATAATCTGATCAATCATGATCTTTCTTGATCTATCTACATGAGATAAAATCTTACCAACATAACTTTTCAATAAGGCTACCCAACCTCTCTAGCCCAAACTTTCTCATTTCCAAACAAACACGGACGTGTGACTATCATGATATGTATACAAAATACACTTTGAGCCATTATGGTAATTACTTGAAATTTGAATGCAAATACTACACTGTTAATTCCCAATCATCTATCCGATTAACGTTCTCACGTCCTTGCAACTAACCTGACGCATAGGCAATAAACTTGCCTCAATACATAAATACCAGGTCTAATTCAGACCTTGAAGGTTGTTGAAAATATAACCCTCCTAGCCTTCAAGCAACCATCAAATTTACGCTTAGCTTCACCTTTGCTTTCAATAGCTGAGAGACATGTTCTAACTGGCTTCAAGCTAACTCACGGTGCTTCTGGATTAATGTTGACATTAAACTTCGCAATATAGGGAACCCTTAATGAACTTTCAACCACACTTCAATATCCAATTAAGCTTCTATCTATGTCACTAATATCGGTTGCTTTAAATTAGACACAACCTTTGAGCTTATTGGATTTTACTCAGGCCACAAATTGGGAGAATTTGGCCCTACTTTAAATTTCCGAGGATGTCCTTCTTGTCAACTTTGTGACCAAGAAAACTAAAATCTTGCATCTACGCTCATATTGAGTTTTCTGCCTTTACAACTTCTCTTCTTCAATGGTCGTGGGACCGACCCTTGTTGTTATGCACTCTTGTTCTTATCTAACAAACAATTGAATCCCCTGCAATTAACCACTATAGCAACTTCTCTAAGTATGGTCCACATACCATGCCCACCAGGTGCATAACATTATTGTCGTGTTTATCAACCCATGTGGCATTACTGAGAGCCGCAAATTTTAACCCAATTTTGGATGCGCAAATGTTACATCAAGGTATGCAACGTTTATGTTGATTTGAAACAATGAATCTAATGTCCAAAAGCCTCGAACAACTTGTATTTAAACAAAACATGTAGTCAGTCATCTTCTGGATCTTGATTCCCATGGTGTTGTGCGAGGTCATTCACCTAACTGATCCATCCATGTGAAGTGACCACAGTATGCACTTGATGCACATCCAAACTAAGTAAATGTGTGTATTTAAATACCCTTGCCGTACCTGTACCTTTTTCGCATATTCGTAGTGTTTTGCCTGAATTATTGGTATTCCGATACATGACTTTTCACACACATAGCCAATTCAACGTGCATAACTAACACTAATTGAGGTTGAAACTGTCAGCAACATACATATACATAAACCAATTCAAGTTCTGGCTGAAAAGCACTGGTGATATCAAAATCAAATTTTCCTTGACGTTTCTAAATTTGCACATTGCAAGACTTAATCTCAGGCCTAAGCCCATACTCCCCATTCTGCAATACGTTGCACTGGCTTACTTTCAAGCCCCCTTCACTCATCCTTAAAACCGATCTTATCTAAAAGATTAGATCCATTGCAACCACACTTAAGCTTACTACATCGGTGTACAATGCTATACTGATCTTACACCATGTTATGTTGTACCAAACATGTGTTATGCTAGTAGAGATCTACGCAGGATGCATATCTTGATTCACATCTAGAGTTGTGACATCATCCCCTCACCACATCAATACTTCCTATTTTCATAGGTATGAGGTTCACCGAAAATTGATTTTCTTTCATTTCCAAAGTACAATTTCTAAGAACATCCCGATCCAACACCGTTCTACCATTTTCCTTAAACCGTTTTACTCAAGAGACTAATCTTGGCATTTGTTAACTTGCTAACAACTTAAGCTTGATCTCCGACATGAAAAAGGGCAACCGCCCACAAGATGACTTTTCCACAAAACCCATTAATCTCCAATATTCTTAAGAACATGCTACCATCAATGACCTTTCTCAATGAATCTAAGCATCAACAAACTCATCAATAGACTTAGATAAATAAATAAAAAACCGATCCCTTGTTGAGCTACATAGATCCATGCTTAAAACTTTCCAAAACCCAAACGATACAAGATGTTAAGGTAATTAAAACTTTTACAAGGGTTACTTCCTTGCTCAAGCCCATATGCCACAATATCTATAAGCTTTAACACAAGATTACATCTTTTCAAGACTCCAACCATAACCAAAATCTTAACTAATAAGATCGAGTGCTTATAACTTAAACAACTCAAAAGATAGCGAGTAAAGTTTCCACAACATACCTGACTCAAGTCCACAAGTGCTCTTGGTCTAAATTCAACTGAAATCAAAGACCCTCCTTGGTCCTTAGGCAATGCTTTCGGGTGTGACCTGGGTCTCCGCATTCATAGCATGAAATTCCATTAACGATGCAAACGTGAATTGAGTGACCTCGCGTTCCACACCTACAGCACTCTAGAGACTTGGGTGCGTATGCTCCATTACGTTTACTTCAACAAGTGGTACACCAACCAATGTCTTCACTAGACCCGGTCATTTGCTTCTTGGGGTCATTTGTATCCTCTTCAGTTAAGTCCATTTCCTGCTCGTTGCGAGATTCCTTCAAAACCTTCTTCTTGAATAAGACTCATCTTAGTCGAACAAAAGTATAGAATAGGAGTAAGACAAAGCTAACATAAATACGTATAACACATTCACAATTCACCGCAACAATAGTAAGTAAGCATACTTACATAATAATATACCCAAAATAGCATTAGCTACGTGATATCTTGAATATATCATACCAGTAAGAATTCCCATTACCAAAGTCACATTTCATGATTAGTGCATTTCCGTCGACTCTAAAGATCTCCTATCTCAATGGTGTCTACCCATATCTCACAAATCCACACTTAAAGTCTCAGCTTAAGTCTAGGCATCTTAAATTCACACCTAGTTCCCTTAAACTAGAGCTCTGATACCAACTTGTAACCCCCTAAAAATTTGAACAAATTTAAACCGAAAAGTAAATGCGGTATTAAATAAAATCGCCCAATAAGTGGGGAATGAGTATGAGAGTTTACAACAAAAAACAGATACTAAAACAACAACCTATTAATCTACATAAACAGGAACATAGATTATGTTCGGATGTTGCTAATATCTCCAAAATTTCAATTCTAATATCTCCAATAATTACACTCTAAAGTGCATTTCCCAAAAAGAATGCCTTCACCGGCACTTCACTCCGCTCCACTCTAAGGAGCCCCATCAAACCCGATCACCTGCTAAACAACATTTAAAATCAAGTGTTAGGCTCACGCCTAGTGAGTCAAACAGTTAAATGGATAAAATAGTTAAAACATTTACAACAAAGATACGGTGATTTTATCCCATTTAACTTCACTTGAAATAACTCACTCTTAATAAGTAAGGATCTTTTATAAACAATCGGAGGAGATCCGATATTACCATTAGTCGTGACGGAACACAAGGTAGGCCACGAAACAATGTTATGGAGCGGGACATAAAGGTCTGGTAGCCATTGATATCAACCACAATACAGTCTTTAGTCATTTGTATACATAAGCTCGAGCCTCAAGAATTGCACGCTAACCACAATGCACATTTCGAGAGTGTGAAAGGATAGATTGGAAATTACACAATTTATTGCAATGCCTATTTCCAATTTAAAAGTGGGTTCATCCTATCCTTCACAACGTTAAAAAAATACCGATTCTTATGCCTATGGATCCATATCATACTAGTCTAATAATCAACTACATCAAACGAGACGTATTGATAGTGTTCCAAACACTGAAAACCTTTATATAAATGATTTCCTTGAAAAGCAAGTTTTACCAAAAATTAGGTCAAACTATTTTAGTTCCAAAATCAGATATTTTCTTATCAAGAGACATTTACAAGTAATATGATACCATCTAAAATGCTCATTTTAAATCCAAGATCAAAATCCCCAAATTTCTCATTTTGACCTAAAACCTCCAAACTTAACCAAACACATAAATACTTGAGTTTATAACCTAGAAAGAGTAAATAAGAACATTTATGACAAGTATTATGGTTGTAAAAGGTTGGATTTGAACTCACAAAGATAGGGTTAGGAAAACCCTAGAAATCTCCCTAAGAGGATGAAGATGGTGATGAAGCTTGGTGAAGGACACGAATCCTTAAAACTCTAGCCTTAAATCTTCAAGCTTGAGGTGCGATAAATGATTTGGAATGAGTAGGTTTAAGGAGTTAAGACCCTCCAAAATGGTCTTGAGAGAAAAGAAGAAGAAAAAATAAGTTTGGGTGAGAAATGAGTGTGAAAGACAAGAAAAAACGAAGGTTTTCATGTAGAACAGGAGCTGGACGCCAGTTGTCCCGCCAGTTATAACTGGCGTACTAACTGGGCCGGACCAAAACAGAGGCTAACGCCACTTGTTGCGTGGGTTAGTTTTTGTAACTGGCGCCGTAACTGGCCCCAGCCATTTAAGTCAACCCGAAACTCACAAACTTGATTTCCGACGCATAACTTCGATCTTTTTCATTAACCAACCCATAACACTTTTAAAACACGTCTTTTCTAGAATATCATTATTCATCAAAAATTTCCGGGTGTTACAATATATTTTCGAAACTTCCTCAGTTTCATCATCAGAATTATCAAATAATATTTCAGAATGTTCATCATTATCATTTAAAGATTCAATTTCTGAAAATTGTTCATATATGTCTTCAATTTTCTTTTTAGAATTTATTATGTTTTGAGCTTCAGTAGTATTATTTGATGTAATTTCAGAACTTTCTTCTGGAATAACTCCAAATTTCAATTCAGAAGATACTTCATAGTCAGACTTTGGTTCGAAGTACTTTCAGAAGTAACTTCAGAAATATTTGAAACTTCAAAGTTTGTTTCAGGTTAGCTCTTACTAAGTTTATATTAGTGTTATTTTAGATAAATTATAAGAATAAGAGTTAGTTAGATTAGCTTGACCGAAAAATTTCTAGAATTTCCGGTAGTTGCTTAGAAAGTCCGGTTCCAACCCGTAACTATCTGAAACGTCCTAAATAGTGCCAAATGCTCTAATTTATACCTGAATTATATAAAATATATAGTTTTAATGTTTCAAATATAAAGTTATTATTTTTATAGAATTTAATCACTTTTGGGCTTGCATTTTAAGGAAAAAAAATGCCAAAATTGAGGAAAAATGACATTTTTATTGGTTTTGGGCTTGAGTTTTATTTTTATTTTATTTTTTTAAAATTTGGGTTGGAGTGGGGCCCATTAACATGGCTGCCCCCCCCCACCCCCCCCTATTTCCCCCCATATTAATACAAATTTTTTTTCCATTTCCTCCTCATTTGTGCATGTTAAATATTTGAATTCCTCTCTTCTCTCTCTCTCTCTCTCTCTCTCTCTCTCTCTAAAACTCAAGGGACATCTTCAAAAAATATTCTTCCTCCTTTAAGTTCCAGCCATTTTTTTCATCAAAAACCCATCAAAGTACAAGGTTATTGAAGATATTCAACACATTTCATCATCCAAGTAAGTAGTAACATCGTCTTCATCATTTTTCTTGTAAATCATGAGTGCAAAACCCACTTTTTCTTGAATTTTTAGTCACATTCATCTATCCTCCGAAATTTCTGAGTTTTATGGAGAGATTATACACCAAAAACATGTAAAATGTTCATATAGTGGTTATAATCTATGACCCAAACATTAGAACTCAAGAAAGTAGGTAAAATCTCTTTGCATGTGGGTTTGTTCATTGAAATGAGCATTTTTGGTCCTGGCAGATTACTTCCTTGTATTCATGTTGCCCAAATCTTGCTAAATAATCATCCATATGGTATGAATCTTCTTCTAAAAGTTTATTTTATAAGTTGGGGTTCTAATCCAAGTGGTCTCACTCAAAAACATTGAGTTTTGACCCCCAAATGCTCAAAACAAGTTGGATATGCATCTGGAAGTTCAACAGTAGGTAAACCCTACTTTGAACAACCATAACTCTCAAAATAATCGTCCAAATTACATGATTTTTCTTCTGGAACTTAATTTAATGAGCTGACTTGCAAATGTCACTGGTTTCACTCAAAGATGAGGTGATTTGGGGTTTCAATTATTCAAAACAAAATGAGTATGCAATATGTCCAAAGCTGACAGATTTGTGCATGCATGTTCGAATGGCCATCATATCTCTTTCAAAACTCAATGAAAAAGGATAATATTTCTTTTGAGAGTTAGTTTTATGAGTTATCTTCTATTTTCAAGTGGAATCACATGAAAATATGGAGTTTTGACCCTCCAAACACCTAAAACATTTTAGGTATGCAAACTATAAACCCACCAGAAGGTAAACCGTAATTTGTGTGATAATATCCCTTTGATTAGTAGTCCATAATGCATAATTCTTCTTCTGGAATTTTCTACATGAGTTAGGGTTCATATGAATCAGTTTCCTTCAAAAATATGATGTTTTGAGGCATTAACCAATTTATTAAAGTTAAGTGTGCAATCTGTCAACTAATGACAGATGTGTGCATGCAACTTTGTGGTGACATATCTTCCTCATAACTCATTCAAAATGAGTGATTCTTATCTTAAAGGTTTCCTTTATGTGTTATGCTTATAATCCAAATGGAATTTCTGAAAAATACTTAGTAGAACTCCTCAAATGATTGTTTTACTAACAGAATATAATCTGCCATACTTGTTGTGACACTGTTGGAAACCAGATCCCTTTTCTAACAATTTATCAATAGATCAAACAAGTAAATATGAGCAAAAGCAAACAGATCTATGATAAACAGTAAGAGTAGTAAGAACAGAATTGAAGAATAATCGTTAATTCGTATTGAACAACTTAAACGATAATTATAGTACGCGCAATTTAGCTCTCAAATCTGTATTCTCCAAAATTAATCTTTTACAAACAACAATGAGCTATTTATACGATTACAATAATGAAAGTAAACTATTTACCCTATTACATCTTGACACGTAAGCTAAGTGAATAACTAACTTAGTTACACATGGAAGATGTGCCTGCCACGTCATCAGGGGCGCATGTACTTGCATAATTCTGATTCATACTTCTTCTGAAAATGAGGCCTAATAATCTCCCCCTAAGTATGAAATTCAGAATGTTGCACACGTAGCTTCAATGTTCTTCCTTAGGCTTTATAGTTGATTTGACAATAAGCACGTATTGTAATTTATCAGAAGGGGGCTGTTTGAGAAATGACTTTGGAGATGGCATCTGCAACTTCCCTGAGCTTCATTAGTTTGTCAAGTCTCTTCACAATATTCTCTTTAACTTCTGAATCTTGATTGTCAACTGCTACAGAAGCATAACACTTTACGATATACACAACTTCTGTAGACTATTTGTAAGCATCTTTAATTCTGAAGAAGCTTTTTCTGTTCTGCCTTCTGAACACGATTCCTACTTCTGGTTCAATTATCACTTTCCAAATCCTTAATGCATGTAGACCTTCCAAATCTTCATTTGGAGCAGATATACACAAATTATCTATCTTGTAGTTCAAACCAGTTTGAAAGTCTACTTGCCTTCTGTATCGAATAAAAGACTTCATACATTCAATGATACGAAAGTAAGCAACTTTGTCTTGATCATCTCTCCCTCTGTTCATTTGAGTCTTCATAAATTTCGCCAGAGTTATAAGATCAGAAGGATTGATAGACAATAAATCATTGTCACAGAAGTAGGATGGTTTGTTGTCTTCTCTGACAACCTTGTAAATCGTATACCAGATAGGTGTTTGTTCAAACTGTGCATGCCTGAATGATATTGTTTTGATTGGAACAGTAGAATAAGCCTCCTTCCTTGGTTGCCTGTGAGTTATGAATTTATCTTTGATCTCATCACTTACTTGGTAATCATTTGAGAAATTAGGCATCATCAGGTAAATCTTCTGATCAGTGATAGCATACATGTGCTTGTGTTTGATTTCTAAAGTGGGTAAATCGAGTCTTCCCAACTTCTGTATCTTTTCTTCATTTGAGGCTTTGAATTTTGCAGACTCCCTTCTTTTAGTTTCTTCAAAATTTGCACGTGCCTTTTCAGCGGCTTCATTAGCTTTTTCAGCTTCTTCTCTTTCTTTTTCTGCTTGAGCCAGAGCTTTTTCTGCTTCAGTTTTGGCTTTTATGGCTTCTTCCTTAGCTTTTTCTGCTTCAGATTTAGCTTTTTGTTCAGCCTCAGATCTTATTCTGTCTTCGTCTATTCTAGCTGCCTCGGCTCCGCCGCCTCGCTCGCTCCGTCGCTTCGCGGTCGAGATTGTGTTTTAGTATTGCCAATTATCTCCAGTATAAATTTGGCAATTTCTGGATCCTTGGGCAGGGGACCCTTGTGAGTAGCTAGAGGAGTAGGCGTCATTGGAGTCTGTTTAGAGGGAGGAGGTGCAGAAGGTGAGGAGGTTGAAGCTTTACCTTTTTCTTGTTCCATCTTCTGGCCCGTTTCAGTTTTCATCTTCTTAAGATTTTCTATGTTCTCCCCCTTCTGAAAATCAGGGTCCTGATCCTCAGATCGTTTTCGTTTCATCTCAACATTTTTACATGCCCGAGCTTCTTTGGCTTTCGTCCGGTCTTCAAGTGATGCAGATAACTCAGTAACTAGAGAAGATAACTTTGAAATAGAGGTCTCTAAAGTTGTGAGCTTTTGATCCATATTGAAGTTGTTGGAGTTGGTTTTAGATGCATATTTGGAGGTCAGAGTGTTGATGCGTTCAATCATTGCCTTTTGAAAATGGGCCATATCAGACTTTTTGACTACAGAGGAGGCAGAAGCAGAAGCATCTTCTGAAGGAAATACAGCCAGTATAAGTTTGTGGATGTCAGCAACAAATGAACCATACTCATCAGCAGAGATTGTGACTTCTGGAGTGGGAATCTCTGAAGGAAGATTAAAGATAGCCTTTGCATTAGCTTTTATCCCTGCGTCCAGAACCTGGAATTGAGCAGCAGCAGAATTCCTTTGAGCCACTGCATTTTCAAAGAGAAGCTTTCTGATATCCTCCAACGTTGGAGTTTGAGTTGCTTGGTGGGCTTTTATGGCTGTCAGGACTTGTTGTGGAGAAACCAGGGATAATTTTAGATCTTCCACAGATCTCTGAATTTGATCACCAAATGCCTTGAACGCTGCATTGGTGACAAATTCAGAAGAGGTAACCGGTGCATCTCCAACATATGGAGCCCCTTGTCTCTCGCGTTTAGAGAGGCCCTCTTTCACACCTGTTTCGACGTTGAGTGTGGAGGGACTTCCAACCTGTCTTTGAGGGCTGTTATTCACAGACACCTCTTCGGTTGTTTTGAAAGGTGCAACTTTAGCCCGATCACCAGAGGATGGGGAGCTGAATATAATGTGCTTACCTTTATGAAGGGTAAAGACCCCGGTAAGTGGTGCATTCTGTGGCTGTAACCCCTCTGATAGGATTTCATCAGCATCTAAACTAACAGAGGGCATGGACGTACCCTCTGGTTGCCCTAAGACATCGTTGGTCACGAAGACATCAACGTTCTGTGTGGGTTGAGGCGAGTTCTGGGGCAATGGAACTCTTATATTTGCATCATCACCCTTTTGAGAGGATGATGAAGATGAGGTGGATTCCCCTGTTGTACGTGATTCAGAGGAACAAAGAACACCCTCTGATCGGTTTGGCTCTTGGTGGTTTGGACTGGGTTGTCCTTTTTCAATGAGAGTATATGTGTTGACATCTACTTCAGGAGATGTGGGTACCCGTGGGGAACTTGGAGAGATTCGCTCAAATGTGTCTCGACGGACATCTTCTCTACCCTCTTGCATTAAGAGGTCGGGATGGATGGAAGCTCTCTGGTGGTCACTCAAGTTCTTTTCAATCTCATTCTCGCTTGACCCCTCACTGCCTAATATTGGCTCTAAGTGCTCTGGGTAGATACTCTCTGTTCTGAGAATATCATAGAGCGTCTATAGGATATGAGAGTTAGAGAGGTTGAAGGAATAAGGTTTAGCATGTACCTGGAGAGTTCTCTAGGTGCAGGATAACCATTGTTATCAATTGTTGGCTTATGGGAGCTCATTGAAGCGATTTTGCAGAACGGCGAATCAGAGGAGCTTTTAGAGCACCAATAGCTGGAAAGGTAAATAGTGATAGAAAGCATGGGAACATTAAAGCAGGAAGTGGTTTCCCTTGGCTCTGGAGGGAAACTTTTGTTTGAACAGCAGCCTTCATTTCTTGAAATATAAGGCTCGTGTAGTCCAAAGGTTTGTTGAAAAACATCCCATACATGATGGTGAGAGCATTCTTACTGGCTTGGTCTAGAGAACCAATTTTGCAGGTGAGGCTCTTATTCAGAATGGAGACTAGGACATTCCACAACGCGGGAAACTTCTTTCTTTTGAACTCAGATAGCCTATTGAGTTGTTCATTGTAACCTAAGAAGCAAATGAAAGCCAATAGAGCTTCTGGTGTTGGATTAGGTTCTAGGTCAGGGTTGGGAACAGTTTGACCTTCAGCTTCAATATAGGGTTGAGGAAGATGAAAATACCTTGCTATTTTCTTACGTGTGATTGGGATTTGTCGGTAGTTTCTGGTTCAATGGGGTGTCCAAAGCTTCCAAGTACCGTATTGTCATCCTTGATGAACACAGTTTGCCATACTTCTTGCACATAGATTTCAGGAACATTTGGATTTGTCAGGGTTAGGGTTCAATTCAAGGAGTGGTTTTGCAGGAACTCAATCATGATCCTGAATTCAGACAGATAAGTGCTTGGATCGAGAAGAACCTGAACATTGTTGGGTTTCAATGGTAGCTTGACGACTGGAGCACTGTCAGTCGTTGATGCGACTAAATTACCGTCATCGTTTTGGGTATTTGGATTTGCAACTGGAGACGCCATTGATGAAGAATGCTTTGGATAGAATAAGACGCCGATTGTGAAGGATTCAGGTTCTTGAGGAAGATGATGAAGCACAGTACATTTAAATTCCCAAATCGAGGTTTATATATAAGAGAGAGAGAGAGTAATTGAGTGATTTTTGAATGGGAAGGGTTTTAATTTGGGGACTAACAAAAACAGTTCGTGTATGCTGAGGTAAGCATGCAGGCGTGTCATCATGCAATGGCACGATGAATGACACGTGTAAAGGAAAACTGACAAGGGAAAAGGTTTTAGCGCCTAAAACGATTGAGTATTCCCCCCTCAAAAAGAAATTAAAAGGAAATTAATTAAAAGAAAATTACAATTTAAACAAACAGATAAACTGTTGATTAAAAAATAATTTTGAAGTCACTAATTCCTTTAAAAATTAAAATCAGACATTTGGGTTGAAAAACATATTTGCACCAAATGAAAGTTTAATATTCGAAGCCAAGTATTTATTTAAGAAATTAATATAGAATAAGAAAATTTTAATTAACCTTCAAGGCAAGAGTTAAATAAAATAGGCTTATTAAAAAAAATTCAAAAAAAATGCAAAGGCAGAGAATATCTGGTCATAGAAAAAGATTTTTGACCAAGAATGTCAAAGAACATCTTTTCAGAAAAATTTAAGTTGAATATGAAACGTCTTTGTAACCTTGACGGCAAGAGTTAGTCAGAAGAAACAAATTCAAAGAAAATTATTAAGTAAAGAGAGGTTCAGAAGACAGCTAACAGATGTTAAACTTGACGTGCTCCTCCTTGAACATGGAAGATATTTCATTCGGCTCCCCCTCAAAAATTGCATTCTGCTCCCCCTCGCAATTGTAAGATATGCACCCTTTTTGTTGTCACTTGGATCACAAATGTAAGATTTATTCGGTATGGAACAGAGGTGTCCAGAGGCTTCTGAGTGCTTCTGAATTAAATCATCAGAAGTGACCAGAGGCTTCTCGACGATTCTGATTTGGGCGAAACAGAAGATAAGAAAATAAAACAATATGTAGAGAAGAAAATATGTATAGAAATAGGTAATTTGATAGAATTCTAAGGAAATCAAAGAATTTAGTAAAATTTCATATTTAACATGCCCAACTTGCTGACTAAGAAATTGACGTGTCTCATCCAGAGTGTTTGGGAAAATTTCAGCAAGTTGATAATCAGTAGAGACAAAATACATTTCAATTATGCCTTTCTCTACATGATCTTTAATAAAATGATACCTGACATCGATGTGCTTAGTTTTTGAGTGCTGAAATGGAATTTCAGTAATGGAAATTGCACTCTCTGAGTCACATAGGATAGAGATTTTATCGTATATTAATCCGTAGTTTTAAGAACAACAATTGATAACAGCAACATACTCAACTTCTGCTGTTGATATTGAAACACATTTTTGTTTCTTCGATGTCCAACTTACAAGTCTGTTACCCAAAAGTTGACAGCTTCCAGAGGTACTTTTTCGATCCAACTTGCATCCTGCATGATCAGAATCTGTATATGCCATTAAATCAAATCCAGAATTTTTGGATACCAGAGATCTAGTGATAGAGATCCCCTGAGATATCTAAAAATTCGTTTAACAGCGGCCAAATGTAGTTCTTTAGGATTCGCTTGATAGCGTGCACAGAGGCAAGTGGCAAACATAATATCTGCTCTACTAGCAGTTAGATACTGAAGAGATCCAATCATACCTCTATAGCCCGTAACATCCACTGAGTTCCCAGAAGGATCAGGGCCTAGCTTCGTGCTGGTAGAGATAGGAGTTTTCATAGGTGAGGAATTTTGAAGATGAAATTTCTTAAGCATGTCAGAAACATACTTAGCTTGATTTATAAAAATGCCAGAGGCATTTTGTTTAAGTTGGAGTCCTAGAAAGAACGTTAGTTCTCCCAGCATACTCATTTCAAATTCTTGTTCCATCAATTTAGAAAACAAATCAACTTCTGATTGATGAGTAGGACCAAAGATTATGTCATCCACATAGATTTGGACAACAGTTAGCATACCTTTGCCTCTTTTGATGAACAAAGTTGTATCAATTTTACTTTTTTCATAGCCTTTACTGATCAGAAACGTAGATAGGCGTTCGTACCAGGCTTTTGGTGCTTGCTTTAAACTATATAAAGCTTTGTCGAGAAGATAGACATACTCTGGATGTTTAGCATCTTTAAAGCCAGCAGGTTGTTCAACATACACTTCTTCTTTGAGATACCCATTCAGAAATGCACATTTAACATCCATTTGATATACCTTCAACTTTTTGTATGCAGAGAAAGCCAGAAATAGTCGTATTGCCTCAAGTCTTGCTACAGGGGCAAAGGTTTCATCGTAATCGTTTCCTTCTTCTAGACAATACCCCTTAGCCACCAGTCGAACTTTGTTTCTGATCACTATTCCGTCATCAACTTTCTTATTTCTGAAGACCCACTTAGTACCAATAGCTACTTTGTTCTTTGATAAAGGTACTAAGTTCCAGACTTTGTTTCGATCAAATTGTAGCAGTTCTTCTTGCATAGCGTTCACCCAGCTAGGTTCTTGCAAGGCCTCATGAACATGCTTTGGTTCGATCATGCTAAGAAAATTTACAAAGAAAGCTTCATTTGTAGTAGCAGATCTTGTTTTAACACCTTCAGATGGACTACCAATTATGAGATCTGGGGTGTGTGACTTAGTCCATCTCCTCATCCTAGATTGAGATACTGGTTGAGCGTGAACTTTTGTTTCATAAGATGGAATCATCTCTTCTGGAAGGGGTTATGAAACAAGAGGATCATCTATAGTCTCCCTTTCAGATGAATTCATAGAAGTGACTTCTGGACAATCACTAGATGAAACAGGAAAGACAGAAGGTTCTGATGGGCTCTTAGTAGGTGATTCAGGACCAGAAAGTGTAATTCCAAAAGCCTTAAGAACTTCAGGAATACTTAATGATGGATTGGTTGGTCTTTGCACTGAAAATATTTCTTCGCCCAAGAAATCTTGAAAAATAGCATCTATTTCAGATTCTCTGGTACTTGAAAGATAATCAGATGTTACTGCATTAAGTTTAAGTTCAAAAGTAGAATACTCAGAAGTTAATTGAGTTTGATCGTCAAAATCGATGTTAATGCTTTCCATTACAGTCTTATTCCGTAAATTAAAAACTCTAAAAGCTCTTGAATTTAACGAGTATCCTAAGAATTTAGCTTCATCTGATTTCTTGTCAAACTTGCCAAGTTTTTCTCTGTCATTTAAAATAAAACACCTACATCCAAAAATGTGAAATAATTTGACAGAGGGTTTCCGATTATTAATAAGCTCATAAGAGGTTTTGAGATGCCTCTTGACAATAATGGAACGATTCTTGGTGAAACACGCAGTGGCTACAGCTTCAGCCCAGAAATGGATGGGAAGTCCAGAAGCTGCAAGGATCGGTCTGGCAGCTTCCACCGATGTTCTGTTGCGTTGTTCTACTACACCATTTTGTTGAGGAGTTCTCACAGCAGAGAATTTATGTGTAATTCCATTTTAAATAAGGTATGCTTCAAGCTTGACATTCTTGAACTCAGTACCGTTGTCACTTCTAAGGTGTTGAATCTGTTGGTGTAAAAGAACTTGAATTCTTGTCATCATATTTTGCAATACAATCGGCACTTCTGATTTCTGTCTGACGAATGCGAGCCATGTATACCTGGAAAATTCATCAATAAGTACCAGTATATAATTTTTACCAGATAAACTTTGAATTGCAATGGGACCACAGAGGTCGACATGTAACAATTGCAAAGGTCTAGTACAAGAATGATCACTTTTTGTTTTATGATATGCTTGTTTTATTTTGCCCATTTCACATGTAGGGCAGAGGTGATCTTTTTGAAAGTGAACTTCTGGAAGACTAGTTACCAAATCGTGTTTGACAAGCATCTCAAGGTTATCAAAATTTAAGTGAGACATTTTGTGATGCCATAACCATGCAACTTCGCTCTTTTTGGAGATAAGACGGAGGGTTTCTTTACCGTCCTTTGATGTGAAGTTCATCATATACAAATTACCTTTTCTGTCTGCTCTCCAGAGTTCTTCACCTGCCTTTGAAAACAAGTAACAATGCTTTTCATCAAATACAACAAGTATTTTAGAATCACAAAGTTGACTTACACTCAGCAGGTTATGTTTCAGTCCAGAAACATGAGCTACTTTTGATAAGGTAATATTACCTTCTTGTAATGTACCATAGCCTTTTATTTGACCCTTACCATTGTCTCCAAACGTTACAGCTCCACCACATTTGTCTTTGAATTGGGAGAGTAAGTTTTTCCATCCAGTCATGTGCCTCGAGCATCCAGAGTCAAGATACCAGATGTGCACACGCTGCTTCTGTAATCACAATCAGAGTTTTTTAGGTATCCATCTCATAATGGGTCCTTTAATGTTAGTTTTAGATTTTTCACTCTTTTTGTCTTGCACATGATTTGATATAGCAGTCTTTAAAGGTTTGGTCTTTTTAGTTGCTGTTTGTTTGTTTTTCTTTGGTTTAGTCCTGAAGTGTGAGATATTATCATAAAGATGATCAGAGGGCCTCGAGAAAAATTCCTTTAATTTTAAGAATAAAGAAAAACATTCAGAATTATGAGACAAAAAATATTGCATTGAATTTTCATTAGAATAATGATAATTACCATTCTTCTTATATCTGTCTATACTAGTATCAATAGTTCTATTAAACTTCTTAGCTAGGCTAGATTTATGCTTAGAATCATAAGTGTTCTTCTGTTGAGGTTTCCTCTGATAAACCTTCTCAGGAATTTTCTGAATTACTGAAACAAAAGCAGAAAGATTAGATTTTCATTTGCCTTTTTGAGCAGAAGTAAACTTTGGATTACATGATTGCGATGATTTTTGCTGAACAGAACATTTCTTTTTAAGACTTTCTTCTTTCTCAAGTTCAAGACAAGATTTGGCCTTAAGACACATCCCAATGAAGTCTGGATTAATGGAGACCGGTTTTCTCTGTCCTGTTGGAGGAACAGAGAGTATTGGTATTTCACTTTGATGTTTTTCAGCATTCAGGCCAGAGGCCCTAATTTCCAGAGGTTCATTAGTAAATAAGAAAGGAGCATCCTCATTCTTAGTTACTTTAGTAACCTTTTTGTACTCAGAAGGTAGTTGATTTTCTAAAATTGAGAGATATTTTTCTGAGTTAAAGAAATCATCACCTTGATCATCATTTTCCCATGGATATGTAATCTTTTCAAAACAGTCTTGTGATTCAGAAAGATTTAGGTCTACCAAAGAACAAGGGAATATCTCTGGATTGTTTTCTGAAGAGATTTTCTGAACATTTTCAAGTTTGAGTTTAAAGCATTTATCCAGAGTGGAGAGAATATATTTTTCAAAGTTGAGACGTAGCTCTTCTTCTGCTTGTGAAGGAATAAATACATCCGCCTTTGGATTCAAAGTCATATGAATGTTTGAGCCAAATTTGAAAATGTCGCTTTTCTTCTTAATTTTATTCAGATCAACATTTGTTTTTCCAGACGAATATTCGATGTTTTTAAACTTGAGTTTTCGTTGATGACGACCATTTTTAATTTTTGATTTTTTTAGAAATAGACTGTTCATATAAAATTGGAAACACAGGCTTCTGTTCTTGTCCTAGACAGAAAACAGATTTCAGAGTTGATCTTTTCTCACACGTGTAGGGATCCAGATCCTCGAAACCAAGTCCAGATCTTCCTACTTGTGTAGGGATCCAGATCCTCGAAAACAAGTCCAGATCTTCCTACTTGTGTATTTATCTTGTCATGAACTTTTTGAGCATCTAGATATGTTTTGATCTGTAGCTTTGTCTTTTGAAGTTCAATATGTAAAAACTCTCTTTCCTTTTGAAAATAGTTTTTAAGTGCAACAAAATTTAATCTATCACTTTCCTTAGCACTAATCTCCTTTTCTTTGTTTTCCAAAAGTTTGTTTAAGTTCAATTTCTCTTCCTTGAACTTGACTTCTGTATTTTTTAGAATTTTGGAAATCTTGTCATTTTCAGCATTGAGTTCCAATTTTTTCTTCAGTTAAAAGATCCATTTCTCTTTTATAAATTTCTCTCTCTCTTTGAGTTACAGAGAGAGTTTTTTCAATCTGTTTTCGCAGTTTCTTTTCAACTGTAAGCTTTTGCTTAAGTTCTTCAAAGTTATTTGATATTTGCAAAATGGTGTTCTCAAGTTCAGATGTGTCATAGAGAGTACATACAGGTGTTTCAGATGGCTGATCTTCTGATTCATTTGTTTTGGCCATTCCACAGAACATGGCTTCATTACCACTTGACTCATCTTCTAGCCAGT
Organism: Silybum marianum; assembly: GCA_036898165.1. Taxonomy (NCBI): domain Eukaryota; kingdom Viridiplantae; phylum Streptophyta; class Magnoliopsida; order Asterales; family Asteraceae; genus Silybum; species Silybum marianum. The sequence goes on from CM072543.1 coordinate 18,715,671, forward strand.
TTTCTTTATTGCAAAGTGAGCTCTTTCATCGACATTATACTTGTATTTATTCTTGTAGTACATTTTGTCTTTGTTCAGAGTTCCCCTGCAATCCTTTGAATAGTGCCCTGGCTTGCCACATCTATAACACACATCCTTCTTTTTCTTTAACTCTTCTTCCTTCTTTTCTGCCTCTGTCTTCTTAGATCTCTGTATCTCTTGACGAGGTGCAAATTAGGAGTAGGGCGATCAAACCTTTTGCTTCCTTGGAAAGATCTATTATCAAACCTCTTTGTGAATTGTTTGGTAATAAGTGTCAGTGAATCAGCAAAAGCTTTAATTTCATCATCAGAGTCATAATCATCCTTTGGAGTTGCTTCTGACATGAGAGCCATACTCTTTCCTTTCTTCTCGACTTCCTTACTCCTTATGACAGATCCTCTGGATTCAGAAATTAGAGCCAGAGGTCCACCGATAGTAGTTTTGTGCTGAACAACCTCTTTTTCATGAGCTTGTAGAGTACCAAATACATCATGTAGAGACCATTGTTCCAGATCCTGATTGGCTTGCAGAGACATCGAGAGATTTGACCATTCTGGATTTAATCTTTTGAGGAATAAGACGTTATTGTATTCTTTAGATCTGATGATATCACATCTTTTGCATAGATTTAACAAAGTGTTAAATCTATGAAAAGTCTATTCTAGAGATTCTTCAGGAATAGCCTGGAAACTGTTATATTCATTCAGAGCTTAGGCTCTTTTGTTGTTCTTCATTTTTGCACCTCCTTCCAGAATGTTTTCCAGTTGATCCCATAGCTCTTTGGCAGTATCACAGGAATCCAGAGATTGGAAAATCTCATTTGGAATTGCCATGTCTAAGAGACCCTTTGCCTTTCTGGACAATTCCACCTTTGCCTTCTCTGCATCAGTCCAACTATCCCTTGATTTTGGAACATGCTTTGTACGGACCTAATCAGTAACCGCAGTAGCAGGAACCCTTGGAATAGTTGTCATTGGAACAAACGGACCATTTTGAACAATAGGATACAGTTCAACGTCACAATCCTTCACAGAAGTTGATCATACGGATCTTCCATTGTGGATATTCATCACGTATTAGAGTAGGAGGTTTGGTTAGAGAACCAGAAGTATATACGGCATTCAGATTAGAATTAGCCATATTACCAGAAACAGAGATTTGAGAATTACTGAAGATTTGTTGAAATTTGGAGCAAATAAATTTCAAATTGATCGAAATAAGACTGTATTCTTACTAATCTCAGGTTTAAGCAAAAATTACCACAGATTTAGAGAAGATTGTAATGAAATTAACAAAATCTCGTAAAACATGGTAGAATGAAGAACAGGAGCTTAAAACTGAAAAATACTGTAAATAGAAAGGGGATTTCTCCGAATGGAAGAGATCTAGTAATCAATAGATTGATTATCAGGCTCTGATACCAATTGTTGGAACCCATATCCCTTTTCTAACAATTTATCAATAGATCAAACAAGTAAATATGAGCGGAAGCAAACAGATCTATGATAAACAGTAAGATTAGTAAGAACAGAATTGAAGAACAATCGTTAATTCGTATTGAACAGCTTGAACGATAATTACAGTACGCGCAATTTAGCTCTCAAATATGTATTCTCCAAAATTAATCTTTTACAAACAACAATGAGCTATTTATACGATTACAATAATGAAAGTAAACTATCTAGCCTATTACATCTTGACACGTAAGCTAAGTGAATAACTAACTTAGTTACACATGGAAGATGTGCCTGCCACGTCTTCAGGGGCGCGTGTACTTGCATAATTCTGATTCATACTTCTTCTGAAATGAGGTCTAACAGACACACTGTTTTGTATAAATTATATGAACCCTTTTTATATGTCCAAAATGCATGAAATTTGGTCACAATGACCATAACTCAGTAATGTATCACATATAAAAAGATGGGAAATTTTGTCATTTTGGATATTACATTAATTTGATTATTTTTAGGACTTATAGTTTCTGTCGGAAAGTGAAACTTAGAATTTGTTTGATTTCATGAATGTTGATCACTTGAAGGACTATAACATTACATTTTCAGTATAAGTTATATCATTAAAGAGCATATGTGCATTATGTGTAACGGGACAATAGTAGGCCAAGTTGGACATATAAGGACTTATAAGCACTCTCATAGTAATCGTTTAACATATAAGTGATCTTTTGGGTACTTTGCTTTGTGAGGAAAGCGTTAGGCCGTTAAGCGGACGTCTCGTGTATCTAATTGGAAGCTTTTGCTAAAAATGTGAGTATTCACGGCCCCTCTTTTTAAATGTTTATATGTTTTAGGGTGTAAAGCATGTTGTTTTAAAGGAATTGAATTGATTTATATTGATTAATAAAAAGCATATAAATCATTATGATGGGCAAATTTATATTACACAAATGATATGTTGAGTGTAGATCCCACTATATGCAAGCACAATGATTATATCAATTAATGCAATAAGAACAAAGTGATTGAGGAATTTTCGCAGTCGGATATCTCACTTGTATGGTTACAATATGATTTGACAGTATTTAGGCTTTCTAGTAATCGACTAATGTTCACTCTAATCTCTTCTTAATAAATAATCTCGCGCACACCTAAAGAATGACCCTAACCCTCTATTTATATGTAGAACGTTTATCGTAATAAGGAAACTATGAGATAAGGCATTATACAGTTGCCTTATTTACAATAAAGCAACGTTTCCTTATATTAAACCTTCCTAATTATTGACTTTGTTGAATTTGCACTTTTGGTCCTTCATGTGTTCAATAGTTGTCATCTCGGATACAATAATTTCAGACCTAACAATCTCCCCCTTTGTATTCGAGATTATAATTTCAACAAATCAGCACTCTTCTTTTGAAGATCATGAAACTTTTGTCAACAAATCTTTCTTTTGAATATTTTGCTCCCCCTACGAAAATGATCTCTTGTAATCTCCGTTGCTCCCCCTTAACATTATAATGATTGGAAAAATCGAAGAAGCCGTGATGTTGTAGGATATAAACTTTTTGGGTCAGGTGATGTCGATGAAAAAAAATCTCGGGCCAAGTAGAATCGACAAGAATTGATGTCGGGCCAAGATCAGTCGATGAAACTTTATGTCGGGTCGTAAGCACTCGATAAGTCTTCAACATAAAATGATCTCGGGTTAAGTTGAATCGATGAAAATTTATGTCGGGTCTTAAGCACTCGATAAGTCTTCAACTTTATCTTCAGCAGTCGACAAAACATATTTACTTCAGTCTTTATCTTCAAAACAAATCTACATTTGTCATCTTCCTTTTCTCATGTCGTAATGTCGTGTCTCTGATATACATCTTTCCCCTCAGAATGATAAGGATAATCTGAATCATTATGAATAACCAAAGACAAAAAAATAGTTAACTAATGAAGCGTGTAAAAATAACATAAAAAAGCACGTGAAGCAACTGTTATCACCTAATCAAAATAAATTTTAATTAAGTGGCCTATATGCAGTGTTGGCAGAGGGTTGGCACTGATAGGACTTCCAGTTATCATAGTAGTAAGTTATAAAACTAACTTCTGAAACTGTCCCGGCATAAACACGAAGATATGCTTGAGGAATCACAAAGACTCGTGCAATGTGTAGAAAGAATTTATGCATTAAATGCTAATTTTAAGGCTCAAAATGTGAAAATACATTTCACAGACTCAATGTGCATTGAATGTGAAGTTCGAAGACCGGAGGTGTGTCATCCTTTTTCAATATCTTAATCTTCTGAGTGAAGAAAAGATAGCAGATATGCTCATTCTCCGTGATATATGAAACAAATATCTTTTGTGAGATACTTGAGTAGTTGGGTGGGGTGACATGAGTTATCGACATTGGATCATGTCTAGTTCAATATTCATCTCCAAAGAATCGAGAATGAATAGATTATGTGGCTACCCGGATAACTGTTTAGGTTTGGTTAAGACCAAATATTTTCTTTAAAGTCTTGTCACACACTCACATTTTTCTTTTATCTCACAAGCACTCAATTTTATTTTAATCATTCCCTTTCAGGATATCTAACCTATGGATGTGTTTCATGGGTAGGTCCTTCCTGATTTGGTTTGACCATTGAAACGTCTAAATCTAACGCACAAAGAGTTTTGAAGTATTGAAGTCCGAGTTCTGAACTGATGTATTCAGAAGTCATAATGTTAAGAGCAGGTTCATAGCTGAGATACTATGAAACTAAATAAATGGTAAAAATGTGGTACTCCCCTCAAATGTATCATAACCTTTTGAAAGATTTTCATGTGATGTGAATATTCAGAATTTATAACACATATGACGTACCTACAAAATAGATTAAAAAGATTTTGGTACCCAAGTTTTGTTGGGTCCTTGGAGGTTAGCTTTTGATGCAATAAATGGGGAAGTGGGGATACTGTAAGTACCATACCATTTATGAGTGAACCTGTGATCAACAAAATCATTTGTTCCACAAGTAGAACAACAAATCATTGTGGCACTTAGACTAATTAGCTGATTGATAGATCTTACAAGATAAGGCAAATTAGTCTTTGAAACAAATGATTTTGCATCAACTATAGGAGATGTATGTGGCATATTTCAAACAGTATTATCTATAGTTGATTTTTTTTTCCAAACCATCTTAAACTTCTTGAAATTTCCGGATTTAGCAACAAAATCATTATGAAACTGTTTAGAATTACGAGTTCGAAAAGCTTTAGCATTTTTCACATAATGAGAATAGATGGGTTTGGAAAAGTGAGTTTGATCCTTTTGGTTAGAGTGAGTGTAATGCATTTGACTTGTGGAACACTCGTTCGGATCCGTTGGAAGTAAAACTGATTCGATTGGCTTTTTGCCTTTGTCCAAAAACTCCGTATGATTTGGAAGTGTAGGACTGAAGTCAAAATCGGCATTTAAATCATCTAACTGTTCCGTGGATTTAAGGTTCGATGAGGAAATAGTGTACTCGTCAAAACGAGGCATTTCCTCAAGAGAGTCTAAGTCATCATCAATTTGCTCTAAAGAAGGGGAACATTTTTGTTTAGGATGAATATAGTTTGGATCTAATTTAAGCAACTCTTCACAACCATCCAAATACGAGCTAACGAAGGCTTCACATGTAGACATATTTGAAATTGTCTCATTTTCCCGGTTTTGGTTTAATTGTAAAGCCTCGTTCTCAAGTTTTTGAATTTTGGAAAGTAATGTTTCTTTTTCTTTGTTCGACGAAGAACATTCATGTTCCAACACTTTTTCAAGTTGAATAATTTTCTTTTCTAAGAATAAAGTGGGAATGTAAGGTTTATTTTCAGGAATTTTATTTTGAAGTTCTTCGTCAGAATAAGATGGAAAATAATCATTTGGAATAGTTTCTTTTGAAGATTCCTCTGCTACTATTTGAGGATAGAAGAACGGAATTTGGTGAAAATTCTTGTTTTGTCTTTTCCAATCTTCCCTTTCTTCGACGTTGGAATCCGACTTCATAAATTGAATTTTGTAATCCGGACCAAGGTTCAGATATTCAAATTTATAGATAGTCGGAGTATTGTAGATGGCCTTTTCTAAATGTTTCGGATTATTACATCCTAAACCAGCTTTTGAACTTAAATCTTTTGGAGCGTTTAAATAAATTGTCTGCTTAGTTTGACCAATTTTATACAGTTTTAGTTCCAAATTTTTGAGTTTTTCCAAAAGGTCTTGTCTTTGAAAACTCACAAATTCATATTTTGATGAAAAATTTTCGGTCTCACTTTTAGATTTGTTAAGTTGAAGTGTGAGATCCGAGATTTGTTGTTTTAAGAGAATATTTTCTTCTTGAAAAGCTGTTTTCTCCGTTTGATGATTGTGTGCAATACTTCGAGATGTAGCAATTTCAGATTGGGCAATTAGCAGTTGATGATGATTATTTTCTAGTCGTGCTTCTAAGTCGGAAACCAAGAGTTTCTCGGTTTTCAACTTAGATTGTAATTCTTTTAATTTAAGCATCAAATCATGCATTTGGGAAACAAAAGCATCATAGTCAGAGTGGCTTACCTCGGGCGTGTAGTCGAAACCGATTGCCTTTGCTTCGCGAGTGGTCATTGTATTTGGCTTGATGATCTCGATCAGCGAGTTTTTTTTTTTTTTTGAAATTTTATGACTTTGTTTTTGTGAAACAGAAAATTTTCTCGATTGAGTAGGGGTCGACAATTTTTTTTTTGTTGCGCTTTGAGGACAAGAGTTTTTGTCGGGTGTTTGAGGCTCGATAAAAATTATTGTCGGGTAAAGGGGACTCGATAAAACTTCTAAGAAAATATTGAATCGATAAGAAGAGTTTTATCGATCACAAGTGACTCGATAACTTCGAATTTCTCGATAGATTAAGATTCGACAAAAAAAAATCTTTCACTCGATAAAAACCGAATCGATAAAAAATTTATATCGATTCCAGATGACTCGATAAAATAAATTTTGTCGATTAGGAAGGGCTCGATAAAAATTCAAAGATACTTAATCCGAATTTTCTTTAACCGATAAACCAGAAAACAAGAACAAAGGGTTCTTGACTAAAAAGAACAAGTTATTTTATGGACAAGAATGTCTAAGTTCTCGAATTTCTTATTTGTTCAGTCAAGAAAAAAAATCAAAATTACTAGAGTTTATGATTTTTACTAGAGAATTCTTTAGTAAGAAAAGCTGCAAGAGTCAATAATTCCTGAGTTTTCTTATGTAAAGAGTTCCAAAAGTAATCAAAATAAACTAAAATAATTTTAATTAAAACAGATTAAATAGTTTGAATAGAAATCAAGGATATATTACGATGAATCGACAAAAATTTAAACGAATAAAGAATGAATCGAGAAAAAAACAGATCTTAAAAATTATGAGTTTTTATCGGCTATAGCTAAGACAGTATGAATCGATAAAAACTCAAAAAAAAACGCAGAAATCGAAAAATTACCTTCTGTTTCATGGATAACTTCAGAAAAACGCAAAAACTCAGATCGTCTTCTCTGATACCACTTGTAGATCCCAGTATATGCAAGCACAATGATTATATCGATTAAAGCAATAAGAACAAAGTGATTGAGGAATTTTCGCAGTCGAATATCTCACTTGTACGGTTACAATATGATTTGACAGTTTTTAGGCTTTCTAGTAATCGACTAATATTCACTCTAATCTCTTCTTAATAAATAATCTCGCACACACCTAAAGAATGACCCTAACCCTCTATTTATATGTAGAACATTTATCGTAATAAGAAAACTATGAGATAAGGCATTATACACTTTTCTTATTTACAATAAAGCAACGTTTCCTTATATTAAACCTTCCTAATTATTGACTTTGTTGAATTTGCACTTTTGGTCCTTCATGTCTTCTAGTTGTCGTCTCGGATACAATAATTTCAGACCTAACATTGAGTTACGTGAAGTCCCCGTGGTACACTACTATTTAACTCTGTATTTGTTTTGAGCCGCTGATACTTGTGGATAGCGCTATTTGGTTGACATACCCACCTAACTGGCAAGTAGGGGTGCACTTTATCAATTAAGAATGTTCTACACATGTGGACTTTAGGTCCACCGCTGAGGTAGTTCGTGGGGCGTAGAATGTCGTTCAGGCTTAGTAGTGGCTCAATATTTAAATATCATGTATAAAGATAATTTGTATATTTGCTCATAAAGGTTAAAAAGTTAAAGTTGATGCGATCATCCGATTTGCTATTTTTATACCTTGCATATAAAATGTTTTGTGCATTTGAAAACCCTGTGAACTCACCAACTCTTTGTAGTTGACCCTTTTGTTTTAACATGCTTTACAGGAAAATAAGAAGGTATCCGATCAGGCTTAGCTTATTTTTGTGGAACACCAATCAAGACTATATATATCTATTTTGATGTAATTTGTTTGTTAAAGTTAAAGTAGCCGGGTTGTAAACTTTTAAACTTTAAACTTTGACGTTTTAAATATATGAATGGTTGGTGTTTATATTCCTATTGTTGTGAAACCTAGAACTGTCGTACCTCGTGTTTCCGCTTTAGCAGGGTGTGACAGACTTGGTCTCAGAGCCGCTCCTGTGCCGTTCAGGATGTGGGGCAAACCTCATCGAGGATGATGAGTCCCTAAGGGGGGGGGGGGTGTTTCTAACACCTTAGGTAGATCCCATATCGGCCGTGGACATGAATGATGTTGGGTTCATAAGTAAACCTTGGCCTTCCTAAACACAACGCGTTTTGGGGCCACACGCAAGTCATGCTCTTGGAACTCTGTGGTTAAGCGTGCTTGGGTAGGAGTAGTACCAGGATGGGTGACCCCTGGGAAGTCCTCGCTAGGTCGCCAGAAACAAATCCGTGCGGCTTATGCCAAAGCGGACAATATTGTGTCGTGGTAAGGCGGGGTGTTACATTTTCCGAACTTATTTCTGATTCAGAATTATTTATTGAATCACTTGAGTCAAGATGTTTTTCATCTGAAAACAAAACTTCTGATTTGATAAAAGGAATTCTTTCAGGCAAAGAATGATCAACGGGTTTATTTACAACACCTTTACTTTTCTCATTGAAAATTTTCATATTTGAAACATCATATAAATTTGAAGTTGCTTTCTTCAAAATTTGACTTTCACTGTATCTTAAACCTGCTGTGACATTATAAAATTTTGAATTCTGAGCCTAACTTGTTAAAATGTTCAGAGTTTGTTCAGTTTGACCTCTTTTAAAATTCAGATCTTCTAATTTCTTGATCTTTTTGTATAATTCAAGTCTTTCTTGATTCAGAAAATTCATTTTGACATTTAGAACTTCTTTTTCAGATTTTTCATGAAGAATATCTTTTTGCATACTATCCATCTTTTCTTTCAACAAAGATTTTTCTTTAGAAACTTTTTCAAGTGTTTCTTCAGCATTTTGACAGTTTTATTTATAGATTTGACTTTCAGCTCTAAACTTATTTACCAACGTTCTTTCTCCTTTTATTCTATTTTAGAGATTTTCAAATTCATTAGTCATATTCAGAATTTGATCATGCATGTTGTTTTCAGAATTTTCAGAATTTAATGATGTAATTGTTTTAGAATTAAATTCAGAAGAAGAAGTGTGTACCTCAGAATCATGTGCATGTGTATTTTCTGGATCCATCTGGCACATGTAGCAGTTTGCAGAATAGTGTGCAACTTCTTCATCATATTCTCCATCACTCCAGTTCAACCAATCTTATTCATACTTTGTAACTAGAGTTGGATTCATTTTATTTTCTTTGCAAGTAAATGCTTCTTTTCATAGTAACCAACATTTTTGACCTTAGGCATTTTGCATTGTCTTGCAAAATGACCAGGTTTTCCACAATTAAAACACCTAGTTGATTCTGCAGTATCTTGTTGAACGACATCTTGACTAAAGATCTTCTTAGCTCCATCGTCAGACTTTGGTTTGTTCTTGTATTTCTGATTGTATCTTTGATGGAACTGTCTTGTCATGAAAGCAATACTATCAGAAATCCTTTTTAACTCTTCATCTGACTCGTTTCCATCACAGAGGGTAGCTTCTAGAATCTCACAAATTTTGTTCATTAGTGACATGGACATTGAACTATTTAACTTCTTGCTTAACAAAGCTACAGTATCATTTGTCTTTTTCCGTTCATTCTGTCTGAATTTGATTTTGTCTTCTTGTTGAAACAAAATCCCATAAACATCAAGGATAGACTTTCTAGGCATATTCCTAGTAACCATGTTGTCAGACAAGCTAGTCCATTCATTCCCCAGATTATTATGAAACTTATTATTAATTTCTGAATTAGATTTCTGAACACCATTTCTCCTTAAGTCATTCAGAATATTATTAATCCTATGATAAGTTTCAGTGATTGATTCACTATCTTTGTATCTAAAATTTCCATATGTACCAATGCATATGTTCAGTCTCTGAGCTTGAGCTTTAGTGCTCCCCTGCATCTGAGCCTCAACTTCATCCCACATGGCCTTCGTAGAAGTTAATCTGTCAACTCTGTTGAATATTTCATTTGGGATAGCCATGGTGAGTAAAGTAAGTGCCCTTCTATCTTCTTTGGCTAGCTCCTTTTCAACATTATTATACATACCAGGACTCTTCTTGATCCGGGTAGTTGGAATTTCAGGAGTAGTTTTTGTTCTAGGAACATCAACAATTTCACGTAGACTTCAAGGGGTCCATTTATAATGGATTGCATCAATGCCTCATCAATGTTATCCAAGAATTAAATCATCCTTATGCTCTATTGATGATACTCACGCAAAAACAGAGTAGGTGGTTTAGTTTCAGATCCGATGGAAACGATTTCTTTGGACATCTTGCTATGCATGATCGCAAATTCACCTAAGCTTGAAATTTAGATCAAATCGAATCAATCCTGAATAGATTGATCAAGAATTTCAAGAACTTGTCAGATCTGACAGGTTCTTAATAGAATCAACAATAGATGAATTGGCTCTGATACCAATTGATAGATCCCAAGTATCAAAATATAGAAAGAATGCAGAATGTAATACAAGAAATATAGCAATGAAGTCGGATGTTGTATTGATATTGACAAAGTTACACAGATGTGTCTTTTCAGTACAAAAGATCTAAGAACGTTAGTTTTAACAAACTAACTAACCTTCTATTTATGTACAAGAAAGGATTCTAAACTAATAGATAGTCACATGACCGACCAATATAATCAATTCAAGTGTACAACATAAAGTTCAGAACCACTTCTGAACTTATTCAGAACTGTCTTCAGAAGTTCTTCAGAACCTCTTCAGAACATCTTCAGAATCTTTAGAACTTCTGAAGTAGACACTACAGAAGTTATACCTTAGGCTTTCCTTGGCTTCTTGACTTGACTTCTGACTTTAGACTTCTAAGCTTTCTTCTTTTGTCTCTTCAGAACTAGTTCAGAAGATCTGAACTATGTAGCTTTAGAACCAAGTCTTCTTTGAAGCTATTTCATGATCTCTATCAACTAACACCCAGTCTGGATCTTGAAGAGCCTCACATGGCTTCTTTAGTTTTATGCTGCTTAGAAAGTTCACATACAGACATTCATTAGCTGTTGCAGATCTGGTTTGTACACCTTTTGATGCATCAACTATAATTTGAAGAATAGGGTGATTAGATGTCCATTTGTTCATATTTGGAAATGGTTGAATAGATGACACGTTGTTTTGAGGATCATATTCATCAATAATTGCTTGATATTCTGTTTCGAAATGTATTACAGAATGAAGATCCGAAGTCTCACGCTCAACAGATGAATTTAATTCTGGTTCAGAAATATCAACTTGCACAGGGTCAGAAGTTTCTTGAAAAGGTTCAGAAGTTAGTTGTACAGGTTCAGAAGTTACTTGACCATCATTAGAAATTACTTGGACTGGTTGTCTGTAATTGAGGTTGACACAGATGGACCAAAAATATTTGATGTGTTAGATTCTTCTAAAAGAAGCTCATGATTGTTTCTGATAAGTGATGGATTTTGAAAATCTGCAGAAATATCAGAAGAAACATCAAATGATTCTTAACATAATAAATCTAGTTAGCTTTAAGTATAGAATCATTAGATTTATCATTAATGCCCTTTTCTGAATCAATTTGTTCAGAATTCTAATTCAGTTTGAGTTCTGAACTGTCTTGTTCAGAAGTCATTGTTGGCTCATTAAATCTGACATTTGTGCTTTCAATGATTGTTCTTGTTTTCTTCATGAGAATCCTGTAAGCTTTTGATCTTTGTGAGTAGCCAACAAATATTCCAACCAAGCCTTTAGGATCAAATATCACTTCTAATCTTCTAAATTGGGAGATGAAGTAGAACTTGTATCATTTTCAGAAATGGGATTAAAACATCTGAAGTACCAGATTTTTGTCTTAGGAACTCAACCCATGTATATCTAGAATATTCATCTATTATACCAAAATATACTTCTTTCCTTCTAAACTCTGAGTCTTCATAGGCTCGCATAGATCCATATGTAACGTCTCAAGAGGAGCCTTGCATGAAGAAAACATCTTCAGAGGATGTGAACTTTTCTTTATCTTACCTAATTCACAGGCAAAACATAAAGTGTTCTTCTGAATTTTAATTCTTGGTAATCCTCTGACTGAATGTTGCCTATCTAATTCAGAAATAGATTTTGAAGTTTAGATGTGAAATTCTTCTATGCCATAGCCCACTCATTTCTAACATAGGTATTAAAATATAGCATATTTCTTTGAGTTGACCATCTTTAGTGAAAGTTGCTGTATAGATGTCAACATCTCTATAGGCAGTTAATTTGTTGTGCTTCTCAGAATTTAGTATGTGGCAGAACTCAATGTCAAAGTGAACAGTCTATAATACCTGTCATAGAATTGACTTATACTGAATAGATTATGTTTAAGTCCTTCAACATAGAAAACCTTCATCACAGTTACATCTCCTTTGGAAAAAGTTCCATACCCTCTCACAAAACCTCTAGCGTTGTTCCCAAAACTAACTGTTCCACCATTTCTCTCATTATAATAAGTTAGTAGATCCTTATAAGGTGTCATGTATCTTGAACATCCAGAATCTAAGACGCACACATGACGGATCTGCAAAAACAATTACTTGATTTTAGGTACCCATTTAAGAATGGGTCCTTTCAGATTAGTAAGAAAAGTGGGAATTCTGAATTTTGATTTTACAGAAGTTGATTCAGAACTTTGTTCCGAACTTTGTTTAATAATCCAGTGTAACTCTGATTTATCCTTTTTATGAGTTTTAGATTTATTACTTTGAGAAATATGTGAACAATACTTGGTTTGTTTATTTGGAGATATCTTTTTAATTTTTGAAGTCAGTTGGAAGTTATGATGTCCACAATTTACACAATGGATATGATTTTTAAGAACTTTTAACATATCAACACATAGACAAGAATTGACAATATCGGATTTAGAAACTAATTTCTTGCTTTTATTAAAAGTAGTAAACTTGTGTACATCATTTGACTGAATTAAAATTATCTAATTTGTCTTGATTTGATAATCTTTCATCTTTTCTCTTCCAAACTAAAGTGTTCAGATCTGTAAAAGATAAGAAATTTGGATTAGAATTATAAGAACTTTGACCAACTTTCTTTCCAAATTTAGGTCTGAGTTGATTTGTAGATTTAGGATTAGAAGATTGACCCTTTTCAAAATTCTTGACTATAGAAGTAAAATTTGATGATGACATTTTAGCTGTTCCTATGGAAGACAAAGATTTAACTTCTGAATCATTTTGAGAATAATTAGTATTTGAATCTTAACAAGGTGAGTTAGATTCAGAACTTGTATAATTTTTATATTCTTCTTTTAAGAATACATAATTAAACATTTTTGAAGGTAACTTTGTTTATTCAGATTTTAACTTTTCTCCCTCAATCATAGAAGACTTAGATTTGTATACAATATATCCATCCTTATCTATGACAACAACATAAGGATCATCAGCATCTTCAGAATCTGAGGCATTCATTAAATTTGAGAATTTATCCTCAGTCATATTTGATTCAGAATTTCGAATATCATTAATAATATCCTCATAATCTTCATTGTTTAAAGATTCATCTTCAGAAAATTCTTCATAGATATCCTCAGAATTTTCTTTAGAAGTATCTTTAATATCATTTTGAACTTCAGAAATCTTAGAATAGTCTTCTGATCTTAGTTCAGAAGTTTCTTCTGAAGTGACTTTAGAATTGGAATCAGAAGTAACTTCTGAAATTATTTCAGAAATAAACTCAAAAATTGGTTCTGACTTGGATTTTGTTTTTGATACTTCAGAATTTAGAAGTTTTTCATTTGAAAATAGAACTTCTGATTTAACAAACGGAATTCTTTCACGTAAAGATAAATCCATTGGTTTAGGAGTAACTTGGTTATAATCTAAATTAAAAATTCTCATTTTAGAAAGATCATATAAATTTGAAGTAGCCTTTTTAAAATGTTGGCCATCAGTGTAACCCAAACCAACTTTAAAATTGTAAAATTTTGAATTCTGAGCTTAACTTGTCAAAGTGTTCAGATAGTTTGTTCTGTTTGACCTCTTTTAAAATTCAAATCTTCTAATTCCTTAATTTTTTTGTACAACTCAACCCTTTCATTGTTCAAATAATTCATTTTGACATTTAAAATTTCTTTTTCAGATTTTTCATTTTGAACATCTTTTTGCATAATATCCAACTTTTCTTTTAACACAGATTTCTCCTCAGAAATTTTACCAACCTGTTCGTCAGCATTTTGACAGTTAAGTTTATAAATTTGACTCTCTTCTCTGAATTTGTTCACCAAAATTCTTTCACCTTTAATTTTGTTTCTTAATGTTTCAAATTCAGAAGTCATATTAAAAATTTGTTCATGCATATTATTTTCAGAAGTTGATTCAGAAGAAATCTTAGAAGTAGATTCAGAAGAGATTTTTACCTCAGTGTCATGGGAATGTGTATCTTCTGGATCCATTTGACACATGTAGCAGGTTGCAACATAGTGAGCAACCTCTTCATCATACTCATCATCACTCTAGTTCAGCCAGTCATCTCCATATTTGGTGATTAGAGCAGGATTGATCTCCTTCTTTTTGGCTATGTAACACCTTAGGCAGATCCCATATCGGCCGTGGACAGGAGTGATGCTGGGTTCATAAGTAAACCTTGGCCTTCCTAAACACAACGCGTTTTGGGGCTACACGCAAGGCAGGTTCTTGGAACTCTGTGGTTAAACGTGCTTGGGTGGTGTTAGGTCTGAAACTATTGTATCCGAGATGACAACTATTGAAGACATGAAGGACCAAAAGTGCAAAGTCAACAAAGTCATTAATTAGGAAGGTTTAATATAAGGAAAGGATAATTATCTTGTAAATGACAATTGTATAATGCCTAAAACACTTACCTTCCTTATATAGATTAATGGTTTAATATAAATAGGAGTCTTGGGCTATTCATTATGGGTGTGAATGTAAGTCGATTACCATAGAGCTAAAATACTGTCATATTAACATTGTAACCGTACAAGTGAGATATCCGATTGCGAAAATTCCTCAATCACTTTGTTCTTATTTCTTTAATCGATATAATCATTGTGCTTGCATATACTGGGATCTACAAGTGGTATCAGAGCAGACGATCTGAGTTTTTGCGTTTTTCTGAAGTTATCCACGAAACAAAAGGTAATTTTTCGATTTCTGCGTTTTTTTTGAGTTTTCATCGATTCATACTGTCTTAGCTATACCCGATAAAAACTCATAATTTTTAAGATCTGCTTTTTTCACGATTCGTTCTTCATTCTTTTGACTGGTTCTCGATTACGCTTTACCCGATAAAAAAAATTCATATTTTTTTAAGATCTGTTTTTCTCGATTCATTCTTCATTCGTTTAAATTTATGTCGATTCATCGTAATATATCATTGATTTCTATTCAAACTATTTAATCTGTTTTAATTAAAATTATTTTAGTTTATTTTGATTACTTTTGAAACTCTTTACATAAGAAAACTCAGGAATTGGTGACTCTTGCAGCTTTTCTTACTAAAGAATTGTCTAGTAAAAACATAAACTCTAGTAATTTTGATTTTTTTCTTGACTGAACAAATAAGAAACTCGAGAATTATACATTCGTGTCCATCAAAAGACTTGTTCTTTTTAGTCAAGAACCTTTTGTTCTTGTTTTCTGGTTTATCGATTAAAGAAAATTCGGATTAAGTATCTTTGAATTTTTTTCGAGCCCTTCCTAATCGAGAAAATTTATTTGTCGAGTCATCTAGAATCAATATAAATTTTTTATCGATTCGGTTTTTATCGAGTGAAAGACTTTTTTTTTCGAATCTTCATCTATCGAGAAACTCGAAGTTATCGAGTCCCTTGTGATCGATAAAACTCTTCTTATCGATTCAATATTTTCTTAGAAGTTTTATCGAGTCCCCTATACCCGACAATAATTTTTATCGAGCCTCAAAAACCCGACAAAAACTCTTGTCCTCAAAGCCCAACTTGAAAAAAAAAATGTCGACCCCTACTCAATCGAGAAAACTTTCTTTTTCACAAAAACAAACTCATAAAATTTCAAAAAAAAACTCGTTGATCGAGATCATCAAGCCAAGTACAATGACCACTCGCGAAGCAAAGGCAATCGGTTCCGACTACACGCCCGAGGTAAGCCACTCTGTCTATGATGCTTTTGTTTCCCAAATGCATGATTTCATGCTTAAATTAAAAGAATTACAATCTAAGTTGAAAACCAAGAAACTCTTGGTTTCCGACTTAGAAGCACGACTAGAAATAATCATCATCAACTGCTAATTGCCCAATCTAAAATTGCTACATCTCGAAGTATTGCACACAATCATCAAACAGAGAAAACGGTTTTTCAAGAATAAAATATTCTCTTAAAACAACAAATCTCGGATCTCACACTTCAACTTAACAAATCTAAAAGTGAGACCGAAGATTTTTCATCAAAATATGAAATTTGTGAGTTTTCAAAGACAAGACCTTTTGGAAAAACTCAAAGATTTGGAACTAAAACTGTATAAAATTGGTCAAACTAAGCACACAATTTATTTAAACGCTCCAAAAGATTTAAGTTCAAAAGTTGGTTTAGGATTTGATAATCCGAAACATTTAGAAAAGGCCATCTACAATACTCCGACTATCTATAAATTTGAATATCTGAACCTTGGTCCGGATTACAAAATTCAATTTATGAAGTCGGATTCCAACGTCGAAGAAAGGGAAGATTGGAAAAGACAAAACAAGAATTTTCACCAAATTCCGTTCTGCTATCCTCAAATAGTAGAAGAGGAATCTTCAAAAGAAACTCTTCCAAATGATTATTTTCCTTCTTATTCTGACGAAGAACTTCAAAATAAAATTCCTGAAAATAAACCCTACATTCCCACTTTATTCTTAGAAAAGAAACTTATTCAACTTGAAAAAGTGTTGGAACATGAACGTTCTTCGTCGGACAAAGAAAAAGAAACATTACTTTCCGAAATTCAAAAACTTGAGAACGAGGCTTTACAATTAAACCAAAACCGGGAAAATGATACAATTTCAAATATGTCTACATGTAAAGCCTTCGTTAGCTCGTATTTGGATGATTGTGAAGAGTTGTTTAAATTAGATTCAAACTATATTCATCCTAAACAAAAATGTTCCCCTTCTTTCGACCAAATTGATGATGACTTAGACTCTCTTGAGGAAATGCCTCGTTTTGACGAGTACACTGATTCCTCATCGAACCTTAAATCCACGGAACAGTTAGATGATTTAAATGCCAATTTTGACTTCAATCCTACACTTCCAAATCATACGGAGTTTTTGGACAAAGGCAAAAAGCCAATCGAATCAGTTTTAATTCCAACGGATCCGAACGAGTGTTCCACAAGTCAAATGCATTACACTCACTCTAACCAAAAGAATTAAACTCACTTTTCCAAACCCATCAATTCTCATTATGTGAAAAATGCTAAAGCTTTTCGAACTCATAATTCTAAACAGTTTCATAATGATTTTGTTGCTAAATCCGGAAATTTCAAGAGGTTTAAGATGGTTTGGAGAAAGAAATCAACTACAGAAGATAGTGTTAGAAACATGCCATATACATCTCCTGTAGTTGATGAAAAATCATTTGTTTCCAAGACTAATTTTCCTTATTTTGTCAAATCTATCAATCAGCTACTTAGTCTAAGTGCCACAAAGATTTGTTGTTCTACATGTGGAACAAATGATTTTGTCAACCAAAATTTCATTCATAAATGGTATGATACTTACAATATCCCCACTTCCCCATTTATTGTATCTAAAGCTAACCTCCGAGGACCCAACAAAGCTTGGGTACCAAAATCTTGTTAATCTGTTTTGTAGGTACGTCATGTATGGTCAAAATTCTGAATATTCACATCACATGACGATCTTTCAAGAGGTTTTGCTACATTTGAGGGAGAGTACCACATTTTTACCATTTAATTAGATTCATAGTATCTCAGCTATGGACCTGCTCTTAACCCGTTTTACATTGCATTATGACTTCTGAATACATCAGTTCAGAACTCGTACTTCCATGTTTCGACTCTTTGTGTGTGATAGGAATTAGAAGTTTCTATGGTCAATCCAAAGCCGAAAGGACCTACCCATGAAACACACCCTTAGGATAGATATTTTGAAAGGGTATAAATTGAGTGGTTGTGAGATAAAAGAGTGTGACAAGGCTTCAAAGAAGTTAATTGGTCTTCACCAAACCTAAACAGTTATCCGGGTAGCCACATAATCTATTCATTCTCAATTCTTTGGAGATGAATATTAAAATAGACATTGACCCAATGTCGATAACTTGTGTCACCCCACACAACTACTCAAGTATCTCACAAAAGATATTTGTTTCATATATCACGGAGAATGAGCATATCTGCTATCTTTTCTTCACTCGGAAGATTAAGATATTGAAAAGGAAGTCATACCTCCAGTCTCCGAACTTCATATTCTGTGCACAATCGAGTCTATTTTTGAGCCAAAATATATACAAATATTTCCTTGACACATTGCACGAATCTTTGTGATTCAACAAGCATAACTTCGTGTTAATGTCGGAACGGTCTGAGAAGTTAGTTTTCTAACTTACTTCAATGATAACTGGAAGTCCTATCAGAGATTCATCATTGCCAACTCTGAAAATAGGCCACTTCAATTGAATTTATTTTGATTAAGTGATAACAGTTGCTTCACGTGCTTCTGTATGTTAGTTTTTACACGCTTCATTAGTTAAACAATTTTTTTTGTCTTTGGTTATTCATAATGATTCGGATTCTGCTTATCATTCTGAGGGGGAGAGATTGTATATCAAAGTCACGACATGCTTATTTGGGAGAAAAGTTGATTTGTTGAGTCTGATTTTGTCAATTTGTCAAGTTTACTTACTTGATTTTTTAATTTTTTTTTGTCAAGTTTCCTTACTTGATTTTTGAAGAAAAATAATTTTTTCGACTGCTGAAGATAAAGTTGAAGACTTATTGAGTGCTTAAGACCCGACATAAATTTTCATCGATTCATCTTGACCAGATATCCTTTTATGTTGACCCGATATTTTTTAAGCCACTTCTGAGCTTATCAAAATGGTTGACCCGACTAAGTTTTGAATACCCTACGACTTCAAGGCTCCTTCGAATTTCTTTTCATGCTAATGTTAAGGGGGAGCTCCGGAACTTACAAGAGATCATTTTCGTAGGGGGAGCAAAAGAATCAAGAGGAAAGATTCGTTGACACAAGTTTCATGATCTTCAAAAGAAGAGTGTTGATTTGCTGAATTGTAATCTCGAATACAACGGGGGAGATTGTTAGGTCTGAAATTATTGTATCCGAGATGACAACTATTGAAGACATGAAGGACCAAAAGTGCAAAGTCAACAAAGTCATTAATTAGGAAGGTTTAATATAAAGAAAAGGATAATTATCTTGTAAATGACAATTGTATAATGCCTAAAACACTTACCTTCCTTATATAGATTAATGGTTTAATATAAATAGGAGTCTTGGGCTATTCATTGTGGGTGTGAATGTAAGTCGATTACCATAGAGCTAAAATACTGTCATATTAACATTGTAACCGTACAAGTGAGAGTAGTACCAGGATGGGTGACCCCTAGGAAGTCCTCGACAGGTCGCCAGAAACAAATCCGTGCGGCTTAGACCAAAGTGGACAATATTGTGTCGTGGTAAGGAGGGGTGTTACAAATGTTATCAGAGCCGCTCCTGTGCCGTTCGGGATGTGGGGCAAACCTCATCGAGGACGATGAGTCCCTAAGGGGGGTGTTTGTAACACCTTAGGCAGATCCCATATCGATCGTGGACAGGAGTGATGCTAGGTTCATAAGTAAACCTTGGCCTTCCTAAACACAACGCGTTTTGGAGCCACACGCAAGGCAGGTTCTAGGAACTCTGTGGTTAAGCGTGCTTGGGTGGGAGTAGTACAAGGATGGGTGACCCCCTGGGAAGTCCTCGCCAGGTCGTTAGAAACAAATCCGTGCGACTTAGGCCAAAGCGGACAATATTGTGTCGTGGTAAAGCGGGGTGTTACAAATTAATGTAACATCCAAAATGATAAAATTTTCCATCTTTTTATATATGATGCATTACTGAGTTAAGGTCATTGTGACCAAATTTCATGCATTTTAGACATATAAAGAGGGTTCAAATAATTCATATCAAACAGTGTGTCACAGCAAGCATGGCAGATTACACAATGTTAGTAAAACAATCATTTGAGGAGTTTTACTTAGTATTTTTCAGAAATTCAAGTTGTATTATAAGCCTAACACATAAAAGAAACTTTTGAAATAAGAATCACTCATTTTGGATGAGTTATGAAGGAGATATGGCACTACAAAGTTGCATGCACAATTCTGTCATTAGTTGACAGATTGCACACTTAACTTTAATAAATTGATTAATGCTTCAAAACTTCATATTTTTGAATGAAACTAGATTCATATGAATCCTAACTCGTAAAAGAAAACTCCAGAAGAAGAATTATGCATTATGAACAAATATTCAAGGAGATATTAGCATGCAAAGTAGGGTTTACCTACTGGTGGTTTCACAGATTGCACACCTAAAATATTTTAAGTGTTTGGAGGGTCCAAACTCCATATTTTTAAGTGATTCTACTTGCAAACTAAATATAACTCATAACACTAACTCTCAAAAGAAAAATCATCCTTTTTCATTGAGTTTTGAAAGAGATATGGCCATTTGAACATGCATGCACAAATCTGTCATTGGTTGACAGTTGCACACTCATTTTGTTTTAATTAGTTGGAACCTCAAATCACCATATTTATTAATAAAATTAGTGGCATTTGAAAGGTAACTCATCAAATTAACTTCCAGAAGAAAAATCAAGTGATTTGGAAGAATAATCAAAGAGTTATGGTCGTTCAAAGTAGGGTTTTCCTACTGTTGAACTTCCAGTTGCACACACGATTTGTTATGAGCATTTGGGGGGGTCCAAACTCAATGTTTTTGAGTGAGACCACTTGGATTAGAACCCCAACTCACTAAATAAACTTGTAGAAAGAATATTCATGATATTTGAACATATTATTTGCAAGAAATGGACGTTTTATGCACATGCAATAAATCTGTCAGCACCAAAAATCACCATTTTTACTCAAAAACACATAAAATCATGATTTTTCAGCTATTTCTTGAGTTTTATTGATTGGGTCATTGATTATCACCATTATGTAAAAATTTTATATGTTCTAGGGTCACATATAGTCTACATACTAAGTTATGCATATCTTATTACATTCATTCAACAATAATCAAATAAACTCATACATGAACAATCATGCGGTAATAGTTTTCATGCATAACTCTAATATAAACCATAACAATTTAACATAAAAACAATTCAAAATACAATACCAACAAAACAATAAAGTGTTTAAACTTAACATCTAGGCTACAAGCCTCAAAATAAAATAACTATTGTTATCCAAAAGGTTCATAAAGACAGAAGTCTCCTAATGCATCAAAACCCAAATCAAGACTCCTAGCATCACCATCAACGCTCCTAATGCCCAAGCCAAATAAGTGTACAGCCTCCTAATCGCCCTCCTAGACTTAGAGGTAATCTCCATGATTCTATCAGTAATCTCATTCTGTGAGTACAGGGCTGTAAAAACGCCGTCTATGGACTGCTGGAAATGGTCCAACCTCAGCCGATGAGTGTGTACTTTGTTGGCCATGCCTGAGACCCAGTAGTTCTCCGCTGCGGTCATTCCTCGAGACTGGGGCATGGGTACTCCAACTGCAGGTGAAGGAGGAGTCACACTTCGCGATAGAGTTCGCGATCTGGATGGCTCGCTCGGAGGTTCAGAGGGAACTGCAATAGTCACCCTCCTAGGAGGGAGAACCCAGAAGTTGCACGACTGGTATCCGAACAACTCATGGCTGCACTTCCAAACATTGTTAGCCAAGTAGCAGCTGGCCTAAATTCTAATCAAAATAACAATCATGGACCGGGAGATAGGGAATGTACGTTTAAATCTTTCCGTGGTTGCAACCCTAAAGAATTCCACGGAACTGAAGGAGCCGTCGGTTTACTGACCTGGTTAGAGAGCATGGAGTCTGTTCTCCACATTAGCAAGTGTACAGAAGGAAGGAAGGTAGAGTATGCTGCTTATCTTTTACAAGGGCGAGCATTAACTTGGTGGAACACTCAAGTACAGACACGAGGGAGGGAAGCAGCAAACAATCTTACATGGGAAGACCTTAAAAGAATGTTGAAGGAAGAATATTGTCCGAGAAGTGAAATTCAGAAATTAGAAGCAGAATTATGGAACCATAAAATGAAAGGAAACAACATTGATACTTATACTGCCCGTTTCCATGAATTGGCCAAGCTAGTACCACATTTGGTAACACCTGAGGAGAATAGAGTTGACCGATATGTATGGGGTTTGTCTCCGGAAATTAGAGGGGACGTTACTTCAGCTGATCCAAAGACACTTCAAGCAGCAGTAAACGTAGCAACCCGACTCACCAACAATGCGAACCGTACCGGGACGCTTGCAACCAGCAAGGCATTGGGAAAGAGGAAGGTGGATGAACCTGCAAGAAGACAGTTTGGGAAGAGGTCTGGTAGGGATCAAAGAACATCAGGATATTATGGAATTCAGGCATCGGCAACGGAGAAAGGAAAAGGGTCGTACCCGAAATGTGATAAATGTAATAATCATCATCAGGGAAGATGCATTACTTGTCTCAAGTGTAATAGGAAAGGCCATGTTGCAAAGGATTGCCGAATGGGTGATAAGCGGGTGTGTTATGAATGTGGAAGCCCGGATCACTTCAGGAATAAATGTCCAAAAAGGAATTGGAGGCCAGATACCAGACAAGCGCAACCAACAAACCAAAGAAACCAAGGAGGACCGGCCAGAGGTCGAGTGTTCGAGATTGAAGCTGAAGAAGCAAGGCAGAATCCAGATGTCGTTACAGGTACGTTTCTCCTGAATAATCATGATGCATCTATACTATTTGATTCTGGAGCAGATAGGAGTTTTGTGTCTTTAGATTTTAGACCAAAGATAAATCTGAGGCCTCAAAAGTTGAAAGAATCATACGTAATTGAATATGCCAACGGTCAAGAATGTAGGGTCAACGATGTAATACTGGACTATAAACTTGGCTAGTAGGGATTTCCATATAGATTTAATCTCGATTAAACTAAGAAGTTTTGACATAGTTGTGGGCATGGATTGGTTATCCAAAAACCGAGCCGAAATTTGTTACTCCGAAAAGATCGTTCGAATTCCGTTACCTGAAGGGGTATTAAATTAGTGACGTGTATGAAGATGCGAAAGTATTTGAGAAAGGATTGCATAGCTTTTCTAGCTCACATCTTGGATAAGAAGGCCGAAGATAAACGCATTCAAGATATTCCTATCGTTCGGAATTTTTCTAAAGTATTCCCGGACGAATTGCCTGGAATACCCCCACCAAGACAAGTGGAGTTCTACATAGAATTAATTCCTGGAGCCGCGCCAGTGGTGAAAGAACCATATCGGTTAGCACCATCAGAGATGCAAGAACTGTCGGAACAACTTTAGGAATTACTCGACAAAGTATTCATCAGACCTAGCTCTTCATCAAATGAGAGTGTGAGAAGAAGATATCCCCAAGACAGCCTTTAGGACTCGATACAGTCACTACGAGTTCCTAGTCATGCCATTTGGTCTAACAAACGCACCAACAATTTTTATGGATTTGATGAATAGAGTATGTCGACCGTATCTCGAGAAGTTCGTGATTGTGTTTATAGATGATATACGTATTTATTCTCGAGACAAAAAAGGAGCATGAGCAACATTTGAAGCTGATACTGGAATTGCTCAGAAACGAAAAGTTGTACGCCAAAATCTCTAAATGCGAATTTTGGATTCGTGAAGTGCACTTTCTTGGCCACGTGGTGAATGAAAAAGGAATCCAAGTTGATCCAGCTAAGGTTAAAGCCATTAAGAAATGGGAAGCCCCAAAGACACCAACGGAGATCCGCCAATTTCTGGGATTGGCAGGTTATTACAGGCGATTCATCGAGAATTTCTCTAAAATTGCGCAACCACTAACAACTCTAACCCAAAAAGATAAAAAGTTTATTTGGGGAGAAAAACAAGAAGAAGCCTTCCAGACACTCAAACACAAGTTATGCAACGCACCGATTCTGGCTCTACCCGAAGGAGTAGATAACTTCGTAGTCTACTTTGATGCTTCACATCAGGGAATGGGCTGCGTGTTAATGCAAAAGACAAGGTTATTGCATACGCATCAAGACAACTGAAGATTCACGAGAAGAATTACACTACTCATGATTTGGAGCTAGGAGCGGTGGTATTCACACTCAAGATCTGGAGACATTATCTCTACGGTACTATGTGTATATATTCACAGATCACCTAGAGAAGGAATTTGAAATGCAAACAGATGGGGTACATTACATTGAGAATAAAGTATGGGTACCGAAAGTTGGTGATCTACGATAAATCATTTTGGACGAAGCCCATCGATCCAGATATTCGATTCACCCAGGGGCAGATAAAATGTATAAGGATTTGAAGGAGTATTATTAGTGGCCGGGAATGAAGAAAGATATTGTCGTGTTCGTAAGCAAGTGCCTGACTTGTGCTAAGGTAAAGGCCGAACATCAGAAACCATCTGGTTTACTTCAACAACCTGAAATACCACAATGGAAATGGGAACAAATAACAATGGATTTCCTGACTAAGCTACCAGAACTGGAAAAGGGCACGATACTATATGGGTTGTAGTAGATCGACTTACCAAATCGGCTCATTTCATTCCCATTCGCGAAGATTTCAGCATTGAAAGGCGTGCACAAATCTACATTAATGAAATAGTTACACGTCATGGTGTGCCTATTTCCATTATTTTGGACAGAGATACACGATTTACATCGCGATTTTGGCAATCTCTTCAAAAGGCTTTGGGTACGCGTTTGGATTATAGCACCGCCTATCATCCTCAAACAGATGGTCAATCGGAAAGAACTATTCAAACGTTAGAGGATATGCTGCGTGCATGTGCAATAGATTTTGGTGGGAGTTGGGATACCCACCAGCCACTAGTTGAATTCTCTTATAACAACAGCTATCACACCAGGATACAATGTGCACCATACGAAGCTCTATACGGACGTAAGTGCAGATCACCGCTTAGCTGGGTAGAAATCGGAGATAGACAGTTGACAACGCCCGATATTATTCAGGAAACCACTGATAAGATCTCGACCATCAAAGAAAGACTCAAGACAACAAGAGATCGTCAGAAGAGTTATGCAGATAATCGGAGAAAGCCGTTGGAGTTTCAAGTGGGAGATAAAGTGCTTTTAAAAGTGTCGCCATGGAAGGGACTGGTACGCTTCAGGAAGAGAGGCAAGCTGGGTCCCAGATACATTGGTCCATTCGAAATACTCGAAAGAATCGGACCAGTGGCATACAAGTTGAAGTTACCATCGAATCTAAGCGCCATCCACGACACATTTCATGTGTCGAATCTAAAGAAATTCCTAGCAGATGAAACGTTGATGTTACCCCTGGACACGTTCAGATTAACGATCGGTTACACTTCGTCGAGGAACCAATCGAGATACTGGACCGAGAAGTTAAACAGTTGAGGCGTAGTAAAATCCCTATTATAAAGGTCCGCTGGAATGCGAAACATGGTCCCGACTATACCTGGGAGCGAGAAGATTTGATGAAGCATAAGTATCCTCACCTGTTCGCTGATACCCCAGGGCAAGCTAATTCTTAAATTTCGGGACGAAATTTCTCTAACAGGGGGAGGCTGTGACAACTGTCGAAATTCAAGTTTTCAGGTTAGCTTCTGTTAAGTTTATTAGAGTTATTTTAGATAATTAGAAGAATAAGAGGTAGATATATTAGAGTAGCCGAAAATCCCTAGCATTTCCGGTAGTCGCTTAAAATGTCCGGTTCCGACCCGTAACTGTCTAAAACGTCCAATACAGTGCCAAATGCTCTAATTTATACCCAATTTATATAAAATATATTGTTTTAGTATTTTAAGTATAAAACTTTTATTTGTATTAGAAAATAACCAAAATGGGCTAACAATTTTGAGAAAAAGGCCAAAAATTGAGAAAGTGGACTTACAATTTAGCATGGTTGGGCCTTATACTTAATTTAAAAAATATATATATATAAATTGAAGGGAGTGGGCCCCCATGGCCGCCCCCCCCCCCCCCTCCACATATATAAATTACTTTTTTTTCCAAATTACTCAATTTCAACCTCAAATTCAAATATATCTCTCTCTCTCTCTAGAAGTAAAGAGACATAAATCACTTCTGTCTTCTCCTTCTCTTTTCTCTCCAAAAACTCCAGCCCTTTTCTTCATCAAAAACTCATCATAGTGCAACATTATTGAAGATATTCAACACTCTTCATCATCCAAATAAGTACAAACATCATTTCCTTCATTTTTCTTAACATTTTTGGGGAAAAACCCACTTTTTCATGCATTTTAAGTGTTTTTCTTCTAACTTCTGTAAACTTTGAGTTTTATGGAAACATTATACACCCAAAAACATATAAAAATGTTTACATAATGGTGATAATCAATGACCCAAACAATAAAACTCAAGAAATAGGTGAAAAATCATGATTTTATGTGTTTTTGAGTAAAAATGGTGATTTTTGGTCTTTGTGATTTATTGCATGTGCATAAATCGTCCATTTCTTGCAAATAATATGTTCAAATATCATGAATATTCTTTCTACAAGTTTATTTAGTGAGTTGGGGTTCTAATCCAAGTGGTCTCACTCAAAAACATTGAGTTTTGACCCCCCCAAATGCTCATAACAAATCATGTGTGCAACTGGAAGTTCAACAGTATAAAAACCCTACTTTGAACGACCATAACTCTTTGAATATTCTTCTAAATCACTTGATTTTTCTTCTAGAAGTTAATTTAATGAGTTACCTTTCAAATGCCACTGATTTTATTAAAAAAATATGGTGATTTGAGTTTCCAACTAATCAAAACAAAATGAGTGTGGAAACTGTCAACCAATGACAGATTTGTGAATGCATGTTCAAATCGCCATATCTCTTTCAAAACTCAATGAAAAAGGATGATTTTTCTTTTGAGAGTTAGTTTTATGAGTTATATTAAGTTTTCAAGTGGAATCACTTAAAAATATGGAGTTTTGACCCTCCAAACACTTAAAATATTTTAGGTCTGCAATATGTGAAACCACCAGTAGGTAAAGCCTACTTTGCATTCTAATATGTCCTTGAATATTTGTCCATAATGCATAATTCTTCTTCTGGAGTTTTCTTTTATGACTTAGGATTTATATGAATTTAGTTTCATTCAAAAATATGAAGTTTTGAGGCATTAATCAGTTTATTAAAGGTAAGTGTGCAATCTATCAACTAATGACAGAATTGTGCATGCAACTGTGTAGTGCCATATCTCCTTCATAACTCATCCAAAATGAGTGATTCTTATTTCAAAGGTTTCCTTTATATGTTAGGCTTATAATACAACTGGAATTTCTGAAAAATACTAAGTAAAACTCCTCAAATGATTGTTTTACTAACAGTGTGTAATCTGCCATGCTTGCTGTGACACACTGTTTGATATAAATTATTTGAACCCTCTTTATATGTTTTAAATGCATGAAATTTGGTCACAATGACCTTAACTCAGTAATGCATCATATATAAAAAGATGGAAAATTTTATCATTTTGGATATTACATTAATTTGATCCTTTTTAAGACTTATAGTTTCTGTCAGAAAGTTAAAAATTATGAAACTGGAGGATTTCATAAATTTTGTCACTTGAAAGACTATAATATTACATTTTTCGGTATAAATTATTTCTTTAAAAGAGCATATGTGCATTATGTATAACGGGACAATAGTAGACCAAGTTGGACATATAGGGACTTATAAACACTCTCATAGTAAATCGTTAGACACATATGTGACCGTTTTGGGTATTTTAATTTGATAGGGAAGCGTTAGGTCGGCTAGCGGACGAATTGTGCTTTAATCGGAGCTCTTTGCAAAAGATGAGTATTCACGACCCCTCTTTTTAAATGTTTATACTTTTGGGGTGTAAAGCATGTTGTTTTAATGGAAATTGAATTGATTTAACAAAACGTATATAAATCATTGTGATGAGCAACTTTTTATTACACAAAATGATATGTTGAGTTATGTAAAGTCCCCGTGGTACACTACTATTTAACTCTAAGTGAGCCGATGATATTTGTGGATAGCGCTATTTGATTGACATACCCACCTAACTGGTAAGTAGGGGTGCACTTTATCAATTAAGAATGCTCTACACATGTGGACTTTAGGTCCACCGTTGAGGTAGTTCATGGGGCGTAGAATGTCGAGTAGGCTTAGTACTGGCTCAATATTTATATATCATGTGTAATGGTAAATTCGTATTTTTGCTCATGAAATTTTTTAAAACATTAAAGTTGATGCGAACTTCTGCTTCGCTATTTTATACCTTGCATATAAAATGGTTTGTGCATATGAAAAACCTGTGAACTCACCAACTCTTGTAGTTGACACTTTGTTTTAACATGCTTTACAGGAAGATAAGAAGGTAACCGATCAAGCTTAGTTTATTTTTGTGGAACACCATTTGTTTGTTGAGACAAAGTTGTCAAATTGTAAACTTTTAAACTTTAAGCGTTGATGTTTTAATTATGTATGTATGGTTGGTGTTTATATTCCTATTGTTGTGAAACCTAGAAGTGTCGTACCTCGTGTTTCCGCTTTAGCGGGGTGTGACAGGCTAGCACATGCTTCCTCTCATAATACCCAACATTTTTAACCTTAAGCATTTTGTATTGTCTTGCAAAATGACCAGGTTTACGACACTTGAAGCATCTAGCTGGTTCTGCATCATCTTTCTGAACCACTTCCTTGCTAATAACTTTCTCAGCTCCATCTTCTGTCTTAGGTTTGCCTTTATACTTTTGATTGTATCATTGATTATACCGTCTAGTCATAAAAGCAATACCTTCAGACATCCTTTTCATCTCCTCATCAGATTCATTTCCATCACATAGAGAATTTCCGGTATTTCATAGATTTTGTTCATTGAAGAAATGGGTTTGGGATTATATATCTTCTTGCTTAATAGAGCCAATGTATCACTGATCTTCTTTTTGTCACTCTGTCTAGTTTTGATCTTGTCTTCTTGTTGAAACAAGATTCCATATCTGTCATGAATGGACTTTCTAGACAAACTTCTTGTTACCATATTATTAGTGAAACTTTCCGATTCATCTCCCAAATTATTCAGAAATTTGTTGTTAATTTCAGAATTTGATTTCTTAACTCCATTTCTTCTGAGATCATTCAGAATGTTGTTGAATCTGTGTTAAATATCAGTAATTGATTCACCTTCTTTAGATATGAAGTTTTCATATTTTCCGATACAGATATTCAACCTTTGTGCTAGAGATTTAGAGCTCCCCTGCATCTGAGCTTCAACTTCATCCCACATGGCTTTGGCAGAAGTCAAACTATCTACCCTATTGGATATTTCATTAGGAATAGCCATGGTGAGTAGAGTTAGTGCCCTTTTATCTATTTTTGCTTGTTCGTTCTCTGTAGTGCTATACATACTTAGGCTCTTCTTGATTCGAGTTGCAGAAATTTCAGGAGTAGTCTCTGTTCTTAGAACAACATCAATTTCCACGTAAACTTCAAGAGGGCCATTGATGATAGATTGCATCAATTTTTCACCAACGTTGTCAAGAAACTGTATCATGGGAATTCTCCATTGATGGTATTCTCCGAGGAATAGGGTTGGTGGCTTTGTTTCAGAACCTATAGAAACAATTTCTTTAGATATCTTGATATACGATCTTGAATTTACCTGAATTTGTAAAGAAATTTTCAAGAATCTTGTCAGATCTGACAAGTTCTTAACAGAAAAAGGTTGAATCAACAAAACAAATAAATTGGCTCTGATACCAATTGACAGAGCCCAAGATCAAGATATAGAAAGAATATAGAAATATAGAACAAGATTTGAGCAACATAGTCGGATGTACTATTGATATGATCAAGATTACAAACAAATGTGTAATGTTAGTATCTATAGAAATACTAACTAACTAACTAACTTTCTATTTATATACCTATAGAAATACTAAACTAATATGTAGTTACAAGACAGTCCTATAGTATCTTTACACGTGGAGGACATCAGTTCAGAACCACTTCTGAACTGTCTTCAGAACTGCCTTCAGAAGTCACTTCAAAAGTTATGCTTATCTTCACATCTTTACTTCTGGTAGTCTTCTGACTTTACACTTATGATTTTTCCTTTAACATGTTTCTATTCAGAACCAGTTCAGAAGATCTGAACTGTTATGCTCCAGAACCCACTCTCCTTTGAAGCAATTCTTATATCCTTAACACATTTATCATATAACGTTAAATCTAGAAGCCGATGAGTTCATACCTATATATACAAAAGAAGAACTAAGACTCAAATTGCAAAAAGTTCTTCTTCAAACTCCGAATGAGTGTGCTAAAAAGGAAACCAAAGAACAATCTTTCATCTTTGAAAACCACCCAGAAAAACGCGAAAAGATAACCAGTGCTCGAGTTGTTACATCCAGAGAAATTATCTATAAACATCTATACTTAGACAAAGAAGAAAAAGTTCGAATGATTGCTCCAAACTTTGTTGAAGGCATAGATGTACATACAATGGCCAAATTTGCAAGATTCAGACAACCCAGAGAGAATGTGTTTGTTACTTTGGCTATCAGAAGAGTACTTGGATTGAGAACTAAATATTTTGAAGATACTGATGTTATGTATAATGTTTACAGAGTTGAAAGTGCCAACGGACAAGTATATAACTTCACTAAAATTGATCTTCTGTCATTAAATCCTTCTAATCTTATTCCTCATGGAAGATACATGAAACGATTTAGGGACAGAAGTCCATATAATCACATTGCGTGTCTAAGAATTCTGACAAGTATGGAAGTTTTTGTTGATTTCAACAACTAAGGTGGACTTTCAGATAAAGCTTGATAGGCTTGTGGAGAAATTATTTATAACTACTCCAAATGAAGAATTGGAAGGGATCAGTTCAAAGAGAATTAGTGATCCGATACTTCAACCTGAAAGAGGAATTGTGTTTCATAGACCAACGGGCAAGAAGTTTTTCATGCTGATCGAATCATTCAAGTATTCTGATAGAGATCATGAAATAGCTTCAAAGGAGACTGAGTTCTAAAGCTACATAGTTCAGACCTTCTGAACTAGTTCTGAAGAGACAAAGAAAGAAAGCTTAGAAGTCTAAGGTCAGAAGTTAAGTAAAGAAGTCAAGGAAAGCCCAAGGCATAACTTCTGAAGTGTATACTTCAGAAGTTCTGAAGATTCTGAAGAGGTTTTGAAGAACTTCTGAAGATAGTTCTGAAAAAGTTCAGAAGTGGTTCTGAACTTTATACGGTAACTATCTGTTAGTTTAGAATCCTTTCTTGTATATAAATAGACGGTTAGTTAGTTTGTTAAAACTAACGTTCTTAGATCTTTTCTACTGTAAAGATACATCTGTAACTTTGTCAATATCAATACTACATCCGACTTCCTTGCAATATTTCTTGTTCTATATTTTAGATTCTTTCTGTATTTTGGTATTTCGGATCTATCATAATCCGGTTTGAAATATACAAGCATCTTGAAGGGGTTTCCAAGATAAGAGAGATTACAAGGCAATATCATAGAGTTCTTAGTGGGCACCCAGAAGCCCCATTCTAACTAATCTCTGTATCATCTTTTGTATTTTAAGTTCACTGTAATGAAAAGTTGTTTTTAATCTTGTTTCTTTCTTAGCTTGTATGTTGTGGTTCTGATTTCACACTTAGGGGGAGATTGTTAGAACTTAAAAGTGTGAATCAGCACTTGTTCAGAAGAAACAAGTTAATCTCTCCAGAAGAAGGCACTTCAGAAGATCAACTCTTCAGATATGATAGTCCAGAAGCAATGGCGTCCAGAAGATTGGGCATCTTCTGGATTTCACTTGATTGGACTACACGTGCTTAAATTACGTGGCATGATATGCTTCCTGTGCGTAACCAATTCTGTTACTAGTACAGCTGACGTGTCAACATATGATGGGCTGGCTTGTTGAGTTTTCTTATTTAATAGTATAAATAGAGCTAGGGTTCACTGTTGTTAATGTCGATTGGAAAGGAGAGAAACAGAGAGAGTAATTTGTATGTTGTAATCAACGATATATTGAGTGATATACAAATTACTGTTGTTCTTCATTTATCATTTACAATTCTATATTACTGTTGATTAAACTGCTTCCGCTTTCTACTCTTATTATTCGTACTTTAATCAACATATTTGAGTATTTGAGGGATCTGGGTTCCAACATAAATAACGACGCCAAGTCTTGAGTGCGAAGATGACCGCAGCCAATTCGATGTCGTGAGTCGGATAGTTGACCTCATAAGGCTTCAATTGACGAGAAGCATATGCGATCACTCTTCCGTTTTGCATAAGAGCACAACCAAGACCTTTCTTTGAAGCATCGCTATAAACTTGAAACTCACCGGTGCTAGACAGCAATTCAAGAATAGGTGTGGTAACCAATTGATGCTTGCGTTCCTCAAAACTAGAATCTTGTTCGGAACCCCAATTGAATTTGACTCTTTTCTGGAGTAATCAGGTAAACGGTAGAGATATTTTAGAGACACCTTCCACGAATCGTCTGTAATAACCAGCCAGACCAAGAAAACCACGAACTTCAGATACGTTCGTAGGTCGTGGCCATTTAGTTTGCCAGATCGACTTTAACATCTTCGGCGGAGATTACGTGCCCAAGGAAAGACACTTGATCAAGCCAAAATTCATATTTGGAACATTTTGCGTATAACTCTTTCACGAACAGTCTCCAAAATGATTTGAAGATGTTGATCATGTTGCTTCCGTGACTTCCAATATATCAAGATGTCATCAATAAACACGATAACAAATTCGTTGAGATAATCTTTAAACCCGCTTCATAAGGTCCGTAAAGAGTGTCAGAGCATTGGTTAGCCCGAAAGGCAGTGCCCGTAGCGAGTTCTGAATGTGGTTTTTGGAATACCACAATCTCTTGTATGAAGTTGATGGTATCCGAATCGATGATCAAACTTGGAAAAATATCATGCCCCTTGTAAATCATCGAACAAATCGTCGATTCTTGGCAACAGATACTTGTTACAGATTGTTACTTTATAGGCTATCGGTAATCGACACAAAGTCGCATCGTACCATCTCTTTTTGACGAAAAGAATTGGGGCTCCCCAGGGTGAGACATTAGGTCGAATGAAACCTTTCTTCAATAGATCATCAAGTTGAGTTTTAAGCTCTTTCGTTTCCGTTGGAGCCATTCGATAAGGAGCTTTGGAAATAGGAGATGCTCCTAGAACTAGATCGATGGTGAATTTGACTTCCCGGACCGGTGGTATACCCGGTAGATCGTTGGTAAAGACATCCGGATAATCAAAAACAACAGGTATGGATGTAGAAGTAGGAAATATTTGTTCAGGATCTTATAGAGTAGCAAGAAAATCTTTGTTGCTTTGCCAAGTATACTGTTTCCCAGAAATGGAGACTATAGCACTAACATCTTCTTTTGGAATATCTCCTAGGAAGATTGCCTCCGGGTTGTCTATATTCCCAAGCAATATTTTTTTTGAGTTACAGTCTATAGTTGCCCTATGGCGTGACAGCCAATCCATACCCAATATTAAATCGAAGTAGGACATATGCATTGGGAGTAAAGTAACCTCTCGTATGCATTCCCTAATAAGCAAGGGACAATTGGAAAATCAAGCTAACACACAGATTGAAGAACCCATAGGGGTAGATATCACGCCTAGAAATTCAGTGGTTTACTCATAAGGTTTAACTGGGATTCTAATCGTTTAGAAACAACATCAAGATATGAGTACAAAACAGTTATATATCGGAAGACGGTAAATAGAATTAACTTCTACTCAACCCGTTTAATGTCTACCCAATCCTCACAAGTTAATACTACTTAATCTACAAGTCGAAACCTAAGCTCTGATACCACATTTGTAACATCCCCCGTCAGCGTGGTCCGGACGGCGGTGTCACTAACGGGACTTAAGTAAAAATACAAACAATTCAAAGCTACTAATAAACTCCATACATAAATTACAACTGTCTAAATATAGTTATAATAGAAAAGGTTACATTCCAAAAAGTATTTATAAACTTATAATATTGACTGCCAAAAGAGAGATTGAAAACTCAAAAAGTTGTAGTCCCGATCTCAAGCCCCGTCCTATCGATCACTTGGAACCTACCGTGTTAGAAAATAAAAACACGGCTGAGCAACAGGGCTCAGTGAACGGATTATAATATAAATTTGAAATAACAATTGATAACATCGATAACAAAGCGGAAGACTTATAATTCAAAAAATATAAATTCATAGAAAATCAAGACGGTTTGCAATTCTCAATTCGAATCATAAAGAAAACAAAGTTCGTCAATTAATGTTCAAGTGTCCGGTTCATAATTCTCGCTTCAAAAACATAATATAAATAAAATCTGTCAATTCCTGTTGTGTTCGTGGGTTGGCCAAACCACACGAACTATCGGGTCGGCGTGCGGGTACACACCCTGAGTCCCCCATGAATTTAACCACGGTCACATGATGGGTAAGTCCTATGATCGATCTGTCCCCCCTGGAGCCAATAAAATCGGCCTAGTCCACAAGGTGGGTTCACATAAGCCACTATTGGGCTTAACCCTGTGGAAAGAGTTCACCTGCAGGACGCCATGACTACAAAGCCACCATAGAAGGCATCCCAACTAATGTGCCCATCAATTGGGTGATACTGAAAATTAATAAAATTAAACATATGCCACTACCCGGATGGCTTTCATAAAAGTCAAGTTTCAATACATTTCATAAAATTCACAACTACTTCAAATATAAGAATCAATATATTAAATTCAAGTCTTAAAAATAAAGGTGCAACGGTTTATATATTCAAATACGTATTTTATTGGCCAATTTTTAGTGATCAATCACAAGGGGGTGAACCATCGTTATGAAGGGTCAACTAGAACAACTAGTTGTCCGAGTGTCTAAAGAAAGTGAAATCCGTACCTTAGTCAAAGATAAGAAGCAACACACGATTAGACGAGATTCACGATACGAATCGACTTGATTGCGCCTAACGAATACATAAATTGGTTATTACCTAAACAACGTTGTTAGGATTCGAAGAATCATATGAATTTGGATTCTATGTTTTGAATGTTTTTAAAGTGATTATTCAAATATTCAGAAGTTCAGAAGATCAGAAGTTCTGAAGATAACTTCTGAAGAGAAGTTCTGATGACAACTTCTGAAGAGAAGTTCTAAATATAGGTCAAAAGTTCCGAAGAACTTCTGAATAGAGTTTTGATGATGTGTCTTAGTATAATTGGGTTGTAATTTAAATACATGTAGCTTTAGCTTTTCTCTAATAGTATAAATAGATTGTAATGAGCTACTAGTTAAGAAGAGAGTAATTCAATGAGAGTCGATTGAAGTGTAATGTGTGTTTCATTGTAAAGCTTTTTATATTCAGTATAAATAAAGAGGATCAATTGAGCAATTCTTATCAGATCTGTTGTAATAAAGGACTAACAATAAGATCTAAAGATTAAAGACTATGATTCCTTTACAAAACATTAGAGGGAGATTGTTAGGATCCGAAGAATCATATGAATTTGGATCCTATGTTTTGAATGTTTTGTAAAGTCATGATTCAGATATTCAGAAGTTCAGAAGTCTGAAGATCAGAAGTTCTGAATATAACTTCTTAAGTGAAGTTCGAAAGAGAAGTTCTGAAGACAACTTCTGAAGAGAAGTGTGAATACAGTTCAATATCGGAAGACAGTAAATAGAATTAACTTCTACTCTACCCGTTTAATGTCTACCCAATCCTCACAGGTTAAGACTACTTAATCGACAAGTCGAAACCTAAGCTCTGATACCACATTTGTAACATCCCCCGTCAGCGTGGTCCGGACGGCGGTGTCACTAACGGGACTTAAGTAAAAATACAAACAATTTAAAGCTACTAATAAAGTCCAAACATAAATTACAACTGTCTAAATATAGTTATAATAGAAAAGGTT
The DNA here is from genome assembly GCA_036898165.1 of Silybum marianum. Lineage (NCBI taxonomy): Eukaryota > Viridiplantae > Streptophyta > Magnoliopsida > Asterales > Asteraceae > Silybum > Silybum marianum. Next base: position 18,751,949 of record CM072543.1, read on the forward strand.
ATATTCCAAAAAGTATTTATAAACTTATAATATTGACTGCCAAAAGAGAGATTGAAAACTCAAAAAGTTGTAGTCCCGATCTCAAGCCCCGTCCTATCGATCACTTGGAACCTACCGTGTTAGAAAATAAAAACACGGCTGAGCAACAGGGCTCAGTGAACGGATTATAATATAAATTTGAAATAACAATTGATAACATCGATAACAAAGCGGAAGACTTATAATTCAAAAAATATAAATTCATAGAAAATCAAGACGGTTTGCAATTCTCAATTCGAATCATAAAGAAAACAAAGTTCGTCAATTAATGTTCAAGTGTTCGGTTCATAATTCTCGCTTCAAAAATATAATATAAATAAAATCTGTCAATTCCTGTTGTGTTCGTGGGTTGGCCAAACCACACGAACTATCGGGTCGGCGTGTGGGTACACACCCTGAGTCCCCCATGAATTTAACCACGGTCACATGATGGGTAAGTCCTATGATCGATCTGTCTCCCCTGGAGCCAATAAAATCGGTCTAGTCCACAAGGTGGGTTCACATAAGCCACTATTGGGCTTAACCCTGTGGAAAGAGTTCACCTGCAGGACGCCATGACTACAAAGCCACCATAGAAGGCATCCCAACTAATGTGCCCATCAATTGGGTGATACTGAAAATCAATAAAATTAAATATATGCCACTACCCGGATGGCTTTCATAAAAGTCAAGTTTCAATACATTTCATAAAATTCACAACTACTTCAAATATAAGAATCAATATATTAAATTCAAGTCTTAAAAATAAAGGTGCAACGGTTTATATATTCAAATACGTATTTTATTGACCAATTTTTAGTGGTCAATCACAAGGGGGTGAACCATCGTTACGAAGGGTCAACTAGAACAACTAGTTGCCCGAGTGTCTAAAGAAAGTGAAATCCGTACCTTAGTCAAAGATAAGAAGCAACACACGATTAGACGAGATTCACGATACGATTCGACTTGATTGCGCCTAACGAATACATAAATTGGTTATTACCTAAACAACGTTGTTAGGATTCGAAGAATCATATGAATTTGGATTCTATGTTTTGAATGTTTTGTAAAGTGATTATTCAAATATTCAGAAGTTCAGAAGTCTGAAGATCAGAAGTTCTGAAGATAACTTCTGAAGAGAAGTTCTGATGACAACTTCTGAAGAGAAGTTCTGAATATAGTTCAAAAGTTCCGAAGAACTTCTGAATAGAGTTTTGATGATGTGTCTTAGTATAATTGGGTTGTAATTTAAATACATGTAGCTTTAGCTTTTCTCTAATAGTATAAATAGATTGTAATGAGCTACTAGTTAAGAAGAGAGTAATTCAATGAGAGTCGATTGAAGTGTAATGTGTGTTTCATTGTAAAGCTTTTTATATTCAGTATAAATAAAGAGGATCAATTGAGCAATTCTTATCAGATCTGTTGTAATAAGGGACTAACAATAAGATCTAAAGATTAAAGACTATGATTCCTTTACAAAACATTAGGGGGAGATTGTTAGGATCCGAAGAATCATATGAATTTGGATCCTATGTTTTGAATGTTTTGTAAAGTCATTATTCAGATATTCAGAAGTTCAGAAGTCTGAAGATCAGAAGTTCTGAATATAACTTCTTAAGTGAAGTTCTGAAGAGAAGTTCTGAAGACAACTACTGAAGAGAAGTTCTGAATACAGTTCAGAAGTTCAGAAGAACTTCTGAATAGAGTTCTGATGATGTGTCTTAAAATAATTGGGCGGTGGTTTAAATACATGTAGCTTTAACTTTTCTCTAATAGTATAAATAGATTTTAATGAGCTACTAGTTAAGAAGAGAGTAATTCAATGAGAGTCTATTGAAGTGTATTGTGTGGGTTTCATTGTAAAGCTTTCTATATTCAGTATAAATAAAGAGGATCAATTGAGCAAAAAAAAAGATCTGAAGATTAAAGACTATGATTCCTTTACAAAACATTAGGGGGAGATTGTTAGGATCCGAAGAATCATATGAATTTGGATCCTATGTTTTGAATGTTTTGTAAAGTCATTATTCATATATTCAGCAGTCAGAAGTCTGAAGATCAGAAGTTCAAAAGTTCTGAAGATAACTTCTGAAGTGAGGTTCTGAATACAGTTCAGAAGTTCTGAATAGAGTTCTGATGGTGTGTCTTAAAATAATTGGGCTGTGATTTAAAAAGATGTAGCTTTAGCTTTTCTCTAGTAGTATAAATTGATTTTAATGAGCTACTAGTTTAGAAGAGAGTAATTCAATGACAGTCGATTGAAGTGTACTGTGTGTGTTTCATTGGAAAGCTTCCTATATTCAATATAAATAAAGAGGATCAATTGAGCCACAAAAAGAAAAGATCTGAAGATTAAAGACTATGATTCCTTAACAAAACATTAGGGGGAGATTGTTAGGATCCGAAAAATCATATGAATTTGGATCCTATGTTTTGAATGTTTTGTAAACTCATTATTCAGATATTCAGAAGTTCAGATGTCTAAAGATCAGAAGATCTGAAGATAACTTCTTAAGTGAAGTTCCGAAGATAACTTCTAAAGAGAAGTTTTGAAGACAACTTCTGAAGAGAGGTTCTGAATACAGTTCACAAGTTCAGAAGAAATTCTGAATAAAGTTCTGATGATGTGTCTTAATATAATTGGGTTGTGATTTAAATACATGTAGCATTAGCTTTTCTCTAATAGTATAAATAGATTTTAACAAGCTACTAGTTAAGAAGAGAGTAATTCAATGAGAGTCTATTGAAGTGTATTGTGTGTGTTTCATTGTAAAGCTTTATATATTCAGTATAAATAAAGAGGATCAATTGAGCAAAAAAAAATAAAGATCTGAAGATTAAAGACTATGATTCCTTTACAAAACATTAGGGGGAGATTGTTAGGATCCGAAAAATCATATGAATTTGGATCCTATGTTTTGAATGTTTTTGTAAAGTCATTATTCAGATATTCAGAAGTTCAGAAGTCTGAAGATTAGAAGTTCAGATGTTCTGACATAACTTCTGAACTGAAGTTCTGAAGAGATTTTCTGAAGAGAAGTTCTGAATACAGTTCAGAACTTCTGAAGAACTTCTCAATAGACTTTTGATGATGTGTCTTAATATAATTGGGTTGTGATTTAAATATATGTGACTTTAGCTTTTCTCTAATAGTATAAATAGATTTTAATGAGCTACTAGTTAAGAAGAGAGTAATTCAATGAGAGTCGATTAAAGTGTACTGTGTGTTTCATTGTAAAGCTTTCTATATTCAGTATAAATAAAGAGGATCAATTGAGCAAAAAAAAAATAAAGATCTGAAGATTAAAGACTATGATTCATTTACAAAACATTAGGGGGAGATTGTTAGGATCCGAAGAATCATATGAATTTGGATCCTATGTTTTGAATGTTTTGTAAAGTCATTATTCAGATATTCAGCAGTCAGAAGTCTGAAGATCAGAAGTTCAAAAGTTCTGAAGATAACTTCTGAAGTGAAGTTCTGAATACAGTTCAGAAGTTCTAAGAACATCCTAATAGAGTTCTGATGATGTGTCTTAATATAATTTGGTTGTTATTTAAATACATATAGTTTTAGCTTTTCTCTAATAGTATAAATTGATTTTAATGAGCTACTAGTTAAGAATAGAGTAATTCAATGACAGTCGATTGAAGTGTACTGTGTGTGTTTCATTGTAAAGCTTCCTATATTCAATATAAATAAAGAGGATCAATTGAGCCAAAAAAAAAGGCCTGAAGATTAAAGACTATGATTCCTTTACAAAACATTAAGGGGAGATTGTTAGGATCCGAAAAATCATATGAATTTGGATCCTATGTTTTGAATGTTTTGTAAAGTCATTATTCAGATATTCAGAAGTTTAGAAGTCTGAAGATCAGAAGTCCAGAAGTACTGAAGATAACTTCTGAAGTGAAGTTCTGAATACAGTTCAAAACTTCTGAAGAACTTCTGAATAGACTTTTGATGATGTGACTTATTATAATTGGGTTGTGATTTAAATACATGTAATTTTAGCTTTTCTGTAATAGTATAAATAGATTTTAATGAGCTACTAGTTAAGAAGAGAGTAATTCAATGAGAGTCGATTGAAGTGTATTGTGTGTGTTTCATTGTAAAGCTTTCTATATTCAGTATAAATAAAGAGGATCAATTGAGCAAAAAAATAAAAATAAAGATCTGAAGATTAAAGACTATGATTCCTGTACAAAACATTAGGGGGAGATTGTTAGGATCCAAAGAATCATATGAATTTGGATCCTATGTTTTGAATGTTTTTTAAGGTCATTATTCAGATATTCAGAAGTTTGGAAGTCTGAAGATCAAAAGTTCTGAAGATAACTTCTGAAGAGAAGTTCTGAAGATAACTTCTGAAGAGATTTGATGATTTGTCTTAATATAATTATAACATCTCATTTATAAAAAAAAGGTCTAGTATAAAAATGTAAAATAAAAGAAAAAATGGGCTTTTTATAGCTAGACCCAAGTTAAAGCCCATGTCTTTTGTTTGAATCAATTCTCTTTCTCGATCTCAAAACAGAAAATCAGTGACTCGGTGACTTCTTGGTCGGCTCTTCCTTAACATCGAGCAATCATCTAGTTTATCTTCATCATCTCCCCGTTTCTATCCTAACCTATTGTTGATAAGTTACCAGTTCTACTCTTTTTATAGAGTTATTACCTAGGGTTTCTTTGTATTATCTTTTTTGGTAAAATCTTTGAATTGGTGAGAAATTCTAGTTATATTAGTTGTCTTTTACATGCTTAGACATAAATGAGTTGGAGTTTCATTGTTATTTTAAGTTTGAGAAGTGTTTAATCAAGAAATGGGTTGGAAATTTCAACAATTGACTATCTTTAAAAGTCCAACTATGGAACTAGAGTTTGAATCCTTGAATTGGTATGTAAGGGTGAAAATACTTGATATACTTTGTTTCATAGCTTTAGTAAGTTGATTTTAGATGGATTCAAGAAGGTAATTTTGTCTTAAAATCGTTTTTGATGGGAGTTTAGAATGTTGGTGTAAAACAGTTGACTTTTTCAAAAAGTCAAACTGTTTTGATAAAAATTCAAATTATGTAGTTTTATGTAAAATTGAAGGTTGAGATTAAAGGGATGGAATTATATAAGGTATATAAAGTTGGTTTGATGATCAAATCACCTTTTCATAGGTATTTAGATGGGTATTCAAAGTTAAAGAATGTGGATTTTCGGTTTGAGTCTAAATAGAGGAAATGTTATGTAGATGGATTTCAAGTGAAAAAAAACGGATATGAGAACCTTCTAAGCATATTCTAAATGGTAAAATAATCATGTTTTGAAGGTTGGAATTCAAGCCAAGTATTCCATAGGAATTATGGGAACATGGTCGAGTTGAACTAGTTAGTTGTCAAAACTTGTAAAAATTAGAAAAATTCACTCGTAACTCGGATTTAAGAGTGTAATACCTTTTTGGAATCGATAGGATATATTCTACATGTTTTTGTGACCACCATGTTGCAATTAAGAATTTAAATAGATCAAAAAGCTGAATTATTAGAGTTGTCCGTTTTCTTTATATATATAAAAACATGTGATTTTTATAAGTTTAAGAAAAAAATGGTTTTACAACCGGTATGAGTGATTTTTAATGAACTGAATATGATGGATTGAATGTGTTAGTAGAATGGACGTACTAATATAGAGATCATGTATGTGTTCTTTAGGTGTCAAGCCGGTCGAAAGAGCCATTCAGAGACTAGACTCGCCGGAATGTGACGAAAGTGAGTTCAAGTAGATTTCACTGGGTGCACGTCAAAAGTACGTGTTTACATAACTGATTCATGTTGTTGGTATTGAATCTATTAATGGAAAATGTCTTATGAAAAAAATGAAATGAGCATTTTAATTAACAACTATGTGGTATTTACTTGATATATGGAAATATGATATTTAGTTGAACAAACTTAATTTATTTTAATGAACATATGAGATATGTCGAGTGGTTATACATATTGACATGAGACATAGAATGTGGGACATACGTTGGAAGATGTGTAAAACCGAGGGCTGGGAGCCCAGATAGGTGGCTACTAGGCATGCGGCCCGGGGGGCCAAGTATATACACGTACCTGGGAGGTCAAATCAGTATGTACACCGACCTGGGAGGTCAAATGACATGTCTAAATTAGCCAACGGTATAGATGAGTTGCTTTGTGCTCCCTCATCAACCGGTTACGGTAGGATTCCCCTACCTAGATTATTGATGACAATAATTGGGAAGTCGTTATTACGAGGGATTATCTGAGGGAAACTATGACGTAGGAAGCTAATTCCTTTATCGATTGTCAGTGAAAAGTAATTGGTGAAATTTCATGTTTATTAGTGTGTACAAATCATATATCATTTTGAAATATGAATCAGTTCACTTTATTTATATAAATGTTTATAATATAAACTCTTGAACTCACCGGGCATAAAGCTGACATGTTTTGTTTGTTGACGTGTGTCCCAGGACCAACAGGTGCTAGTGATGGTGGTAAGAAATACTAGTACTTAACATAGTAGGATGGTGCACATTTTTGTAACGGATGTATTTTTGGAAAGTTATATTAGTATCATCCTAGTAACTAGTTGTATGTTCGTAAATTGGCCCAGTTATGTGGCATTTTGTATATATAGTCTTTTGGGATTTCGTATATATATATATATATATATATATATGTAAACAGGTTATAAAATGGCATGTTATTATTTTACGAACGAGTCATGCCGAAATTTCGTTAGATTTCTTTATGTAATTTTTAGGATGTTACAATAATTGGGCTGTGATTTAAATATATGTAGCTTTAGCTTTTGTCTAATAGTATAAATAGATTGTAATGAGCTACTAGTTAAGAAAAGAGTAATTCAATGACAGTCGATTGAAGTGTACTGTGTGTTTCATTGTAAAGCTTTCTATATTCAGTATAAATAAAGAGGATCAACAAACGTAAAACCAAATCCTAACTCTACTAATAAGGTACTTAGGTCTTACACACTTATAAACCACTTAAACTCCAAACAAAACAGCCTCATATGCATTAAGAAATTGACTCAAATGCAGATTCATTTCCGACTTTTAACAGATTCGGTACCTCTTTCCCGTGAGCATTTTTATCGCACTTAGAGGTCAATAGAGAGAATACTATCTAAATGAAAGTTGTAGTATACGTTAAGCTCTTTCAATCTGCAAAATATGAGCATAATCCGACAAACTGTTTATGAGTTATTCCCGGTCAAAGTACGATTTTCACCGCTTTTCACAACTAACCTTTATAATCCCAACTTCATGAAATGTTACATTTAAAGGCTCAAAAACATGCCTTAACATACTAGACATTACAATAAGGCTTAATGGTCATTAAGCTAGGCTTAATCATGCAATTTTATTCTTTCCGACATTTAACCGAACACTTGGAGTACTGTTAAACAAATACACAAAATCTAACCAAATGGAAACCATAATCTAACCTTTTAATTTTTACAACAATATTAACCAATCTTAACATTCTAAACATACAAGATATCACAACTTTAACAGTATCAAACTGTAAACTTAACATAAACACCCGATTATAAACCGGTCTCGATAACCCTAACGTAACAAACTTAACAAAAAGGAAATAAATTTATACCTTTATGAAGGATTCGAAAAGTGGATTCCGAATATGTGATCGTTAGAGAGAGAGATGAGAGGAAATTAGAATACGATGAATCAAGGGAAAATGTATAGGAGAATGAAAGAAAATTAGAGAGAGAGAGAGAGATGAGAGTATTTTTGATGGCGGTGAATTGAACAAAACCACGGGGATGGCGTAGTTGTAATTACTCTATTGAAAAACATACATATTTATATTTATTATTTTTATTTTCTTTTCATATATATAAATTATTAGAAGTTTAGGTATTTGACAGGTTTAATCCTTAAACAATCATCAATCGTCATTTGAGTATGATACAATTCAGGTACGAACGAGTAAATTTTAAAAACTCGGGTCTTACACGTGATTTTCATTTACAAAGGCGTTATATGTTAAATTTATATCTAAAAAAGAACATAACACATTTGCAAAATAAGTTATTACTTTATAACATTTTTTTTGGAAAGTATCCCAAGACTAATCCTGAAAAATTACGATTGCAAGAAATCGACCTGGAAAAATTTAATGTTCACAATTGTTGTATAACCTTGGAATTGAACCCTAGACAAGTGGATATACCACTACATCTTCCAGGTTCTCATCCACTACACCACAACTTTTGTGGTTTACTTTAGAACACTTACCATGTGAACAATTATATTTCATCAATTAATCATGAAATAATAAAGATGGTTAAAAGAGTAATTTTTCGTTAGCGAGACAATTCATTTAGAGCACTTAGAGCATCCATAATAGAGGTTCTTCTTGATGTTTTTACAAAAACCTGCACTATGAGACAGGGGTACTTGTCTAGTCACAAGTTCCTATAGGCACACAGATGTTTGAACAAGAACTCAGTTTCTTGTAAACAATCATTTTTTAGTTTTTAGTTTTTATTATTTTTTATTATTTTATTATTTTCTGAATCATTATATTTTATTTTAATAAGTTTATAAAGTATATTAGTAAATATTGATTAAAAATAGATAAATTAAATATTATAATATATATAGTTTTAAAATTTTTTTTTTTTTTCTTTAAATTTTTATACAAGTATTTTTTTAATTATCTCATTATATTATACTAGGTTCTAACCTGTGAATCACACAGGATATTAAAAAAATTAAATCATGGAAGGAAAAATTATCTTATGATTATACTCATAACATAATATCATTATACACTAATTTATCGAAAAACACTAACTATGAGATATTTCCTGTATTACATGCGTGTGTTGTTGATGTTACCTAATCCTTCATTTGGCATGATGTCGACCATTGCTATATCAGCTAAATATTCTAAGTTTCTTCTTAGTTTGTGTTTTCCTGACGTTAGCTTTACAATATTAAAAGTTTGTTCAATTGATGTTGAATTGGTCAATGTCATATGAAGATATTGAATTTGTTATTTGAAATATCAAACACAGAACTTCTTATAGGAATATTTGACGAAGAAGGATGAACGGTGTTATGTTGATATACAGAATATTTAACTGCGTCGACATTTTCGGAATCAGAAGGAAAATTTGTTGAAGATCTTACTTCACGTTGAGATACGTGATTACCAAATGCAAAAATAAAATGTAAATATTCTAAATGAAATTAGCAACTTTAAGTAATTTAGTTACAGATACATACGGTTATTAGTTTCTTTCACGGTAATATGAGTTCTGGTTGAGAAACACTGACTATTTGATAATCTAAACGCATAAACATTTTTTTATATTTTAATTTTCCTTTCGCTGCTTTCTCTTTTCTTTAGAATAATTATACTATATGTTAAATTACAGATTCTGGAAAAAAAAACCATTAAATAATATAAATAAAAAATTAATATAAAATACATTAGCTTCAAAATATTAGCTTTAACATATCTAATACATATTAAAATATTTTGCTTACGTGAGATAGAAATGGCAGTAGATTGGAAGTTTGTCGAAGTAGATCATTCATGCCGGATTGACAGTGCCCGGTTGGCTTAATCTAGTATTTACGAAATGAATAATGGGAGAGAAAATTATTTACTTCATAACAGGAAGTTAGAGAAAATGACGTGAATGAAAAATCGTTTACAAATATATTCTGAAAACTAATTTAGGAAAATGTATAAATATTTGTAATCAAATATCTAAAATTTGAATTTGATGTTACAGGTAAATCCCATTTTTTTGAGGATTACTATAAACGGTTATAGCGTGTTGAATTTTTTTTAAATAAATAAAAAGTTTGATAATTATCAAAAAAAAACCTATTTCTTAAATTAACATATTTAAATTTTAAGTGACTCCTCTTGTTTGTTTTAATTCATAAAGACAATAAATTTATAATTAAAATAATATTGTTTTTTCATAAATTATATTTACAAATTTAACTAAACATAAAATTATATCATATGTTGTTATTGTATAACTTGACACTACATTAGAAGTAATTAGATGGGGATAAATTGTATATCACGGTATGCCAATTTACTCTGATATTCTTTTAACGTCAAATTACTATAGAATTATCAAAATAAAAAAACGAATTTAAGGTGTTTAAGGGAATTGATGTTATTTTATCAAAATTTGTCCAAAAAAAATTGTAAGTTTATCTTCTGGTTCAAAATTTATATATTACGTGTACACTTCGGTACGTATAATTTGGAATACATAATACTTTTCGGCATTTATAATTATTAAAAAAATATAGCTATGAATTTATATACACTATGTGAAGGAATGAAATAAAAATTTCATTCAAGAACTTGATCAGTTACAATTTAAATAATATTGTACATCTTTGTGTCTTAAACAAGGATTAGATGGATCACCTTGGTTGCGATTTAGAAGTTCCTCATAGATGTTGTTGTACAAGGGCCACCCGTCAACAACATTGGGAATCAAAGCTAGTATGGCTATGAGAAAGGAGGAATGAGCAATGGAAATTTTTTGGCCCTGAAAAATCTATTGTTTTGAAGCGCATCTTGAAAGAAAATTCCATAATCGGGAGTTGTTATTACGGTACCTTCCGGTTGTGCAACAACGGTTGGAACAGACAGATCAAGATTTGAAAAATGGGTGTTTTCCCCGCTTAGGCAAGCTCTTGAAAAAATGGTTTTTCCTCCTTGGATTAGATCGGCCTCTGGTGGAAGAAAAGGTGCTCGTATGAAGTTGTTTGAGAGGCTCAACTTCGGCAGGAACCGTAGGCAGACCATAACTATTGTGAGTCATTGTGAGCTTTTTAATAAGCTTAATGAGATAGTTATGAACTACCTGTTTATATTGGTTCTTGGTTTTATTCATCAGATGAAACATTTCGACCCATTCTCCAACATCGAGGTTGTGCATAAAGGAAAGTTTTTCCTTCTTCATATAACCGTTCTCCCTTAAGACCTGCACAAAACTTAGTTTTTCATTCTCGACAAAACCTTATGTCCAAAAATTTGGACTGGGTTATCTTTGACTTCATAGATCGATGAAGAATTCTCTTATTATACCAGTTAATGCATGCTTATTAGCACCGACTATTGTAGATCGATCGGATCTTGCACATTTGAATCTTTGGCTTCTTCTACCGCTAGTTCTATAACAATTCTTTCGTTGACATCAAGAACTTGTTGAGCCTTAAGACATTCTTCTCTGTCCTTCTCGGAAATTCCCAAGTCATCAACAACGTGCGTACAAGCTTTAACTTTCATCAAATCTTCGGGCTTGATAAATAGATTCTTACGCTCCTCATTTTTTATTCTCTATTCCTCAACAATTTCTTCAGCCGACATTATTTTCTGTCCTTTGTCCTTACCTACACCAGTATCGATGCCTGTACCATTAGCTAGAGGAAAATCATTTTGACAGGCGAATCATTGCATTTTGGCAGCATCGGGTTGAAAATCATTAGGTTGTTTGACTTCATCAGCGGTAACATCATTTTCGGTTCATTGGACGCACTCGGTTGGTCCTCACCAAACTGTACCCCGGTTCCTTTAAATTCTAGTTCGGTAATTTCAACCTCATCCTGTTCAATATCATTCAACTGAACATCATGCAATTCATCCCCATGAGGTGAGCCTTCATAATATTGAACATCAACATCAATGGCTTTGGGGGAGTTTTGTGACGGCTTATCTTGGGAAAGTTGAAGGACTATGTCGGGGGTATTAAGAGATGTTTAAGGATAGGCTCATTGCATTCAGTTCCGCCACCTGAACTATGCATAGGTTTTCTACCATTTTGAGCCTTTCTCGCTCCTGATGACCAAATAAGAAATTCGTTGCATCGACGTCGATTTCGGGAGGATTGCTGAGATGACTATCCATCGAATCAACTTTCTTATGAAGAGATGCAAGTGACTCCTTAATTTGTTTATTCACGTCTGATTGAAAAGATGATTTTGTAGGAGCTCTCTTATCCCTAGAAGTTTGCGAATTCGAAAGTATCTTTCGGACGTCGGCATAACGTGCTTCGAATGCGACTTTAAGGGTGTTGGAACCCAGATCCCCATTTATACTCAAATGATGTTGATTGTGAATAAGATAATCAGCAAGCGGAGGCAATTATTATCAACAATCAAGCTAGAATATTTAAATTGTAACGGAAAAATATATCAACATGAATTAATGATAATATGTATTTCACTCAAAATGTCGATGATTACAATAAGGGAAATATAAATTGATCTCACAGGTTCTCTCCAAGACAATCGACATCTAATACAGTGATGACCCTCTCTATTTATACTATTACAAATGTAAAAGTCAATCAGCTAGTCAATCACGTATTGACACATAAGCAAATTCTCTAACAGAATTAGTTATGCACGAGAAGCATGACTTGTCACGTAATTTAACCAAACGCGTAACCATTTGAGCAATATCCAGAAGATGGTCAACTTCTGGATCATCTCTGTAGCTTCTGAACTATTTTTCTAAAGTAGCTAACTTTTAGAGAAACTTGCTTCTGGAGAGATATACTTTGTTCTTTCAGAGAGAAATTCTAATTCATACTTTTACAAGACAAATAAGTTCTAACAATCTCCCCCTAAGTGTGAATATAGAACAAATAGATAAATATAAAGAAAGATCAAAGTTGAATTTTTTTGTTACATTACAAAAGGAATTACAAAAGGGAAAGTACATGAAATAACTAGAATGGGGCTACTGGATGCCCACTGATAACTCTGAAAAATTGTCTAGTAATTTCTCTTAGCTTGAATACTCCTTCAATGTACATCTCCATATCAAAAGTTGCTCTTTTGATGATCATATTCACATCATCCTTCTTCGTAGCAATCAATCCTCTGATAAGTTTCAACATATCTTTTGAGTATTTAAACGCTTCTGTAAATCTAAAGAACCTTTTGCCAAGAGGTCTTCTGAAGACAACTCCCCGTTCCTGTTTTGGCTCAAGTGTTAGGTCACCAAGTTTCTTTGTTTCGATTCCCTCTAGCCCTTCATTTGGCACAGTGATTGATAAGCTTTTTATATGTCTTTCAAAACCAATCTGAAAATCTACCTTAGCTCTGCAATCCACGAAGGCTTCCATACAACTCAGAATTCTCAAATAGGTAATGTTATCATTTGCACTGTTGTTTCTTCTTCGCTTCATGTATCTCCCCGGAGGTATTAGATCAGAAGGGTTTAGGGACAGCAAATCCTTGTCACATAAGGTATAACTTTGCCCATTAGCTCTTTCAACCTTGTATGATGTGTACATGATATCAGAATTTTCAAAGTATTTTGTCCTTAACCCAACTATTCTTCTTATTGGAAATGAGGAAAAAATGTTTCTTCTAGGTTGTTTGAATCTTGCAAGCTTGCTTTAGTTTGCTCATCTGCACCTACAGCAAAGTCAGGTGTTATGAAAATAGCCCTTTCTTCCGTCTCTGCATATAAATGGCTGAAGTGTATCTCTCTACTTCCAGAAATTAGAGCACTGGCCACTCATTCACATTGTTCTGGTTCCATAGCACTCCATCGTAGATCAACCCTTATTTTGTTGTTCTGCTCAACAATGATTTGATCATCAGATTGATCAACCATTGGAGCTTTCATCCTTTGATCAGTAGAAGTTTGAGCTGGTTGACTTGTTGAGGCATTAGTAATAGGCACGCTTGTTGCTGCTTCTGGATTGTCACTTGATTGTGCTTCTTAAGTTTCAGGAACTAGAGTGGTTTCTGGAATTACAGCTGTTAGGTTTTCAAAAGTATTTGCCTCTGGAACATGAGTGGTAGGGACAGATGTGGATACCTGGCCATGAGCTCTTGGTCGTGTGTTTGTGTTTCCTGGTCTTCTAGGAATTGAAGGAGGAATTGGTTGTATTCTGTTTTGTTCAAGACCAAGAATAAAATTTGTCTTTTCTGGAGTTGAAGGTAAAGGACGCATTGCAAGTGGCGTTGCAGTGATTGGAGCAGAAGGAGCAGAAGGAGCAGAAGGATTCTCTTGTACAGAAGGTTGTTGCTCTGAAGATTGTTGCTCTGGTTAAGATGAAGGTTGAGCTTGTTCAGAAGTAGATCCCACCTTTTGTCTTTTCTCCCCCTTCTGAGGATCAGAAGCATCTGGATCCTGGTCCTCATATCTTTTTCTCTTGAGCTCGACTTTCTTACAAGCTTTGGCCTCCTTTGTATTTTTCCTTGAAGTCTGATACTCAGAGATGGTTTAAACAGTTGTCTTTACAACATTGACAGAGGTTTCCAAGGCAGATACCTTCTGGGTAAGCTCATTGTTGGGCAGAGTTAATCTTTGAGACAAACTTGGCATTCACATCATTAATTTCTCTAGCATAGCTTTCTTGAACTCTACCAAGTCAGCTTTAGTTATCATACCAGATGAGGTAGAGTTTTCTGAAGGAACAACAGTATCAAACAACTTCTTCATATCTGCAACAAAAGCATTAAATTATTCTGAAGTAATAGTTGATGTTGGAGGAGTGGGAAATTTAGAAGGGAGCTTGGAGATGGCTTCTGTGTTGGCTTTAAGATCACTCTCCAACTTCTGGAATTGTTGTATTGCCAAATCTCTGTGAGCATCATTTGCAGAGATCAAAAAGTTCTAACACTAAGCTAGTTTCTTCGTATGTTCTATCTGTGTGGATCAAATATTACACAGAGAAAAATTCACTGCGGGGAGCTCTTCATTTAGATTTGCCTGAGTTTGCTAAATTGTATGTTTAAGATCATTCAAGGATCCCTTTATTTGATCAGTGAATGCTTGAAACGCAACATTCGTGACAAATTCAGGAGAGGGGGAGCGGGTAACCTCTGTATCCACAACACATGTGGCCGCTTGTCTTTCGCGTTCAGAGAGGCCGTCATTTACACCTATTTGTCTTTGAGTGTAAAGGGACTTCCATCCTGACATTGAGGACTCTCTTGAGCTACCTCTTCGGATATTATGATCTCATTGACTTGGTCTCCAATATCAGAGATTGGAGAGTCAATGTAGATGTTGGTACCTCGATGCATTTCAAGTACAGAGGTCCTTACGCTGTGTTCTCGAAACTCATTTAACGAAAGAAAGGAAAGGAAAGCGAGGGAAAGCGGAGGAAAGTGAAAAAACCTCGTGTTCACGAAACTTTTTTAGGAGAGAAAGGAAAGGAAAGGGAGGGAAACTAAAGCTTATTTTCGTTCCAAACCTTTCCTCCCAAACATGGGAGGAAAGGGAAGGAAAGGAAAGAAAAAAATTAAAATTATTTAAAAAATTAATAAAATTACAAAACTATCCAGTTTTTCATCTTATATTATATTAATTTTAAGGGATATTAGTAAAAATGACAGTTTTCCTTTCCTTTCTCTTCTCTTTAAGAACATGAAAATTATTTTCTTTCTTTTCCTTTCCTTTCTTTTACTTCACTTTCGAGAACACAAATAATTTTTTTATTTTCCTTTCCTTTCTTTTCCTTCCCTTTCTTTTCCATCCCTTTCTTTCCCTTTCCTTTCTCTCCAAATTTGAGAACACAGTGTTAGTGTGCCTTGTTGCCATAGCCCCTCTGATGGGATTTCATTGGTATTTGTATCAAGAGGTGGAATGGATGTGGCAACCTCCATCCAATCTATATCATCGATCATAGAGACAACGATATTGTGTTGGGAAGGAGGCGAGTTCTGGGGCAATGGAACTCTTATATTAGCATCTTCATCCTGTTGAGATGAAGAAGATAAACTAGTTTCCCTGAAGTTCTTGATTCAGAAGCATTTGAGATAGCCTCTGATCGGTTGGTTTCTGGGTTAGGATTCGGACCGAGCGTACGTCCTTTTTCAATAGATCCTGATGCTTGAACATCAGTTTTAGTAGATGTGGTTGCTCGGGGTGGACTCGGCTGTATTCTCTCATTTGTGTCCATTTGAACATCTTCTGTGCTCTCTCTTAATAAACGCTCGGCATGGTTAGAATCACTCTGTTGGTCACTCTGATTATTTTCATGCGCAGGCTCACTCAACCCATCACTCTCTATTCTGGATACTAAGTACTCTAGGGTTGGTGATCTTTGTGCTAAGAACACCTCAGAGTATCTATAGAGTTCAAGAGAGGGATTTGGGTTAGTTAAGAGTGCAAGCATGTACCTGGAAAGTGGTCTGGCCTTCGGATATCCAACATCAAGAATAGTTGCGCAATGAGTTTTCATGATGTGGAATTTGCAGAAAGGAGGTGAGCATCGAAGATGCTTGTAGGTGATCGCACTTCGAAGCAACAGAGGAATGAATCGTGGAAACATCGAGGAAGGCAGTCGCTTAGCGTTGTCTTGAGATGTAACCTTGGTAATGACAGCCCCCTTGATTTCACAATAAAGGAGTTCAGCA
The DNA here is from genome assembly GCA_036898165.1 of Silybum marianum. NCBI lineage: Eukaryota > Viridiplantae > Streptophyta > Magnoliopsida > Asterales > Asteraceae > Silybum > Silybum marianum. The sequence continues at coordinate 18,768,406 of CM072543.1, forward strand.
TAGTCGATTGGGCGTTTGAAGTAGATTCCATACATCAGTGTGAGAATATTAGTTCTTTCTTGATCCATAGAACCTAATTTGCAAGTAAGACCTTTATTCAAGATCGAGACCAGCACATTCCAAATTGGGGGTAGATATTGTCGTTTGAATTCCATGACCTTGGTGATGTCATTATTGTACCTTAGATGCTTCAGAAAATCCACAAGAACATCAGATGTTGGGTATGGTTCGAATTCTACAATTTGAAGTGCAACCAGGGTTGGTATTTGGAAAACTCTTTCCATCTTTGCTCTAGTGATCTTCACTTCACACGCTTATTCAGAGTCTGGCATGTCAAAATCACCCTTCAATGACTTTCCATCGTCATACACATTCAAAGAATACCAAAAATCTTGAACAAATTCCTCAGGAACAGATGGGCCAGTTGTTGTTAGGCTTGATTTAAAAACTGAATTTTGTTAGGTCTGAAATTATTGTATCCGAGATGACAACTATTGAAGATATGAAGGACCAAAAGTGCAAAGTCAACAAAGTCAATAATTAGGAAGGTTTAATATAAGGAAACGTTGCTTTATTGTAAATAAGGCAAGTGTATAATGCCTTATCTCATAGTTTCCTTATTACAATAGTTGTTCTATATATAAATAGAGGGTTAGGGTCATTCTTTAGGTGTGCACAAGATTATCTATTAAGAAGAGATTAAAGTGAATGTAAGTCAATTACTAGAGAGCCTAAATTCTGTCAAATCATATTGTAACCGTACAAGTGAGATATCCGACTACGAAGCTTCTTTAATGTTTGTGTTCTTATTGCATTATTCGATATAATCATTGTGCTTGCATATACTGGGATCTACAAGTGGCATCAGAGCCTGCGATCTGAGTTTTGGCTATTTTCTGAAGCGTTCTTCACAAACAGAAGGTAAAATCTCGATTTCCTTTTCTTTGATTTTTTCTCGATCCATTCTTCATACGTTTTACCCGATAAAAATTCTTATTTTTATAAACTTGTAGTTTTGTCGATTCATACTTCTGTCGCTTAAATTTTTATCGATTCATACTTCTGTCGCTTAAATTTTTGTCGATCCATATTAAGTTAAACTTGATTTTCATTCAAATTATTTAATCGGTTTTGATTAAAATAATTCTAGTTTATCTTGATTACTTTTGAAACTCTTTACATAAGAAAACTCAGGAACTAGTGACTCTTGCAGCTTTTCTTACTAAAGAATTCCTAAGTAAAAAATCATAAACTCTAGTAATTTTGTCTTTTATTCTTGACTAAACAAATAAGAAACTCGAGAACTTAGATATTCTTGTCCAAAAAAAGACTTGTTCTTTTTAGTCAAGAACCCTTTGTTCTTGGTTTCTGGTTTATCAGTTAAGAAAAGTCAGATTAAATATCCTTGAATTTTTATCAAGTCCTTATCAATCGACAAGATTTATTATCGAGTCAATTGTAATTGATATAAATTTTTTATCGATCCGATTTTTATCCAGAAGATTATTTTTAGTATCTGAAAATCGAGAAACTTTAGTTATCGAGTCTTTTCTGATCGATAACTTCTGCTTATCGACTCAATTTATTCATAGAAAGTTTTTATTGAATCCCCCTCACCTGACAATTTTTTTTCGAGTCACATACACCCGAGAAATCTTCTTATCGAGCCCATACCATTCGACAAATTGTTTTTTGTCGATCCTTCGTCACCCGAGAAAAATTATTCTCGGCCCTTCGTCACCCGAGAAAAAAAAATAAAAAATTCTTCTCGGCCCTTCATCACCCGATAAAACCCCTCATCTATCAAGAACACCTTCTGTTTTCCAAAGAAAACTCAGAAAATTTCCAAAACTCACCGATCGAGATCACTTTATTAGGTAACAAGTACTATAATTTGTTTTCTTTTTCACAATGAGTTCTCAAAAACAAATCTCTGAGCTAAATGCAAAAATCTCTCAACTTGAAACCAGACACACAAACAACATGCAAGTGTTGGATGAACTTTTAAGAGAACATGTCACTCTCAAATCTAAGTTTAATAACCCAGAATAATCAAGAAAAGTTTTGCAAAATCAAAATGAATTTTTGGAGAAACAACTCACCGAGTATTCTAGGAATGGATATTATACATATGAAGAGTTTTGCAAAAAGACAAATCTGATAAAAATAAATTTTGATCTAAAAACCAAAATTTCTAAGCTTGAAAAATTTATAGATCATGAGAGGTATAGTGTGGTTCTTAAAAGAAAATTAACTGAATTTCTGAAATGTGAGAAAGAAAGGATTTTAACTTCTGATGAGAAGCACATATTTGAGTCTGAACGAAAAGATTTTGAAAGCATAATTAACACTTGTGAATTGACCATTCAAAAACTTTCTAAAGAAGTGTCAGATTTTGAACAAGTTGTGATTTTAGAAAGAAATTCATCTAAAACGAAATGTCTAAAGCTATCAAAGCAACTTTCTGAGCTTCAGAAAATTCTAGATGATGAACGAAAAATGTTTGAAAACGATAAAAAGAATATTTTAAATAAAAGTGTTTTAATTTTCAACAAAAATAAACGTTTAGAAAAGGAAGTTGAGAATAAAAAGGAAATTTTTGAAAAGATAATTTGTAAACTTTCAAAGAAATTGTCTGAATTACAATCAAATCTTGTGATTGAAAAAACTTGAGATCTGAATTTAAAAATAAAAATGATTTGGTGTTGAAAGAAAGAGATCATCTCTTAAGAAAAATTAAAGAACTTGAAATCGAGATTTCAAAGCAAAAACAAATGAATTCAGAATCAATCAAACAACTCACTCCCGAACAAATAAATGCGGAGTTAGATGACTTTGAAAAAATGATTTTTCCTAATGATTCTGATTCGGCTTCAAGTTCAAAGATGACTCCTCTTTCTCCTATTAGTGACTGTCGGAATAACTACTGTTCAAGTGTTAAATCAAACGGTTATTCTCACTGCTCCGAATCATATGATTCTTCAAATTCTCGAACTCATAATTCTTATCGGTTTCACAATGACTTTGTTGCTAATTCCGGTAATTTTCAGAAGTTTAAAATGGTTTGGAGGAATAAATCAACTACAGATGATAGTGTTGGAAACATGTCACATACATCTCCTGTAGCTGATACAAGATCATTTGTTTCCAAGACTAATTTGCCTTATTTTGTCAAATCTATCAATAAGCTAATTAGTCTAAGTGCCACAAAGATTTGTTGTTCTACATGTGGAACTAATGGTTTTGTCAATCAAAATTTCATTCATAAATGGTATGGTACTTACAGTATCCCTACTTCCCCAAAATCTTTTTAATCTGTTATGTAGGTATGTCATGTGTGTTCCAAATTCAGAATATTCACATCACATGACAATCTTTCAAAAGGTTTTGCTACATTTGAGGGGGAGTACCACATTTTTACCATTTAGTTAGCTTCATAGTATCTCAGTTATGAACCTACTCTAAACATTTTGACTTTTGAATACACCAGTTCAGAACTCGGAATTTAATGTTTTAACTCTTTGTGTGTTAGGAATTAGCATTTTCAATGGTCAATCTAAATCCGGAAGGACCTACCCATGAAACACATCCCTAGGTTAGATATCCTGAAAGGGAATGATTAAAATAAAATTGAGTGCTTGTGAGATAAAAGAAAAATGTGAGGGTGTGACAAGACTTTAAAGAAAATATTTGGTCTTCACCAAACCTAAACAGTTATCCGGGTAGCCACATAATCTATTCATTCTCGATTCTTTGGAGATGAATATTGAACTAGACATGGACCCAATGTCGATAACTCGTGTCACCCCACCCAACTACTTAAGTATCTCACAAAAGATATTTGTTTCATATATCACGGAGAATGAGCATATCTGCTATCTTTTCTTCACTCGGAAGATTATGATATTGAAAAAGGAAGACACACCTCCGGTCTCCGAACTTCACATTCAATGCACATTGAGTCTGTGAAATGTATTTTCACATTTTGAGCCTTAAAATTAGCATTTAATGCATAAATTCGTTTTACACATTGCACGAGTCTTTGTGATTCCTCAAGCATATCTTCGTGTTTATGCCGGAACAGTTTGAGAAGTTAGTTTTATAACTTACTTCTATGATAACTGGAAGTCCTATCAGTGCCAACCCGCTGCCAACACTGCATATAGGCCACTTAATTAAAATTTATTTTGATTAGGTGATAACAGTTGCTTCACGTGCTTCTGTATGTTAGTTTTACACGCTTCATTAGTTAACTATTTTTTTTTGTCTTTGGTTATTCATAATGATTCGGATTCTCCTTATCATTCTGAGGGGAGAGATTGTATATCAGAGACACGACATCACGACATGAGAAAAGGAAGATGACAAATGTTGATTTGTTTTGAAGATAAAGACTGAAGTAAATATGTATTGTCGACTGCTGAAGATAAAGTTGAAGACTTATCGAGTGCTTAAGACCCGACATAAATTTTCATCGATTCAACTTGACCCGAGATCATTTTCTGTTGAAGACTTATCGAGTGCTTAAGACCCGACATAAAGTTTCATCGACTCATCTTGGCCCGACATCAATTCTTGTCGAATCTACTTGGCCCGAGATTTTTTTTCCATTGACATCACCTGACCCTACAAGTTTATATCCAACGACATCACGGCTCCTTCGATTTTTCCAATCATGCTAATGTTAAGGGGGAGCAACGGAGATTACAAGAGATCATTTTCGTAGGGGGAGCAAAATATTCAAAAGAAAGATTTGTTGACAAAAGTTTCATGATCTTCAAAAGAAGAGTGTTGATTTGTTGAATTGTAATCTCGAATACAAAGGGGGAGATTGTTAGGTATGAAATTATTGTATTCGAGATGACAACTATTGAAGACATGAAGGACCAAAAGTGCAAAGTCAACAAAGTCAATAATTAGGAAGGTTTATATAAGGAAACGTTACTTTATTGGAAATAAGGCAAGTGTATAATGTCTTATATCATAGTTTTCTTATTACAATAATTGTTCCATATATAAATAGAGGGTTAGGGTCATTCTTTAGGTGTGGGCAAGATTATCTATTAAGAAGAGATTAGAGTGAATGTAAGTCAATTACTAGAGAGCCTAAATTCTGTCAAATCATATTGTAACCGTACAAGTGAAATATCCGACTACGAAGCTTCTTTAATCTTTGTGTTCTTATTGCATTATTCGATATAATCATTGTGCTTGCATATACTGGGATCTACAAATTTGAAGAAACTCAATCAGGATTTGATAGTCAGAATCATATTTACTTGGATCAAGAATGACTTGGTAGTTTTTGGGTTTGTTGGGAAGAAATAGGATTACCTCACTTTCAATGGTTTGGGATAGGTGAATATTCACCTCTTCGTTATCATTTCCCATTTGTGCTTGTTGAGCAGCCATTTGAGTAGGTAGGGTTTTTGGAAATTGTAGGTTTGTTGTAATGGGGTTGTTGAAATGCAAGGAATTTAAAGAACAGGGATGGTGGAAAGTGAAAATGATAGGGTAAATCGAGTTTAAATAATCGGATTGAAAATGTACTCGAGTGGTAAAGAAATGAATCGACAAAGATGAAGTGGGCTGGAAAACGATTCAGCATGCTGGCCATAGGGTTTGGACGTGTCTCTGACGATTCATATTTGGATTGTTTGAAATTTGGACACATGTTTGTGTGTCAGGAAAAGAAACCATTGAGAGGAATAAGCGCGTATATTAGCTCTCATCTTCGATTTTCACCCTTGAAACTTTGTAAGAGCATCCTAGAAGATTTTGAAGATCAATCTATCTGGTCTTATGAAAATCGTTTTAGGACTAGAAGAAAGTTTTATGAAGAGCATATATCAAAAGAAAGAATAAGTAGTAAAAAAATCTTCTGTATACCTTGGCGGCAAGAGTTATTAAGAGAGTATTACTACTTATGTTCTTAGGAAGTATGTGTTTGCAGAAAGTTTCATAGACATGCCAGAGACTTCTGTATAACCTTGTAGACAAAAGTTATATCAGCAGTTCTGAATTACTATAATACTTTTGAAAAGTTTTCATCTGCATTACGTCCGTTTTGATTTGTTCCAGAAGTTTGTGGATTACAAGAAAACTTTTAAAAGCAATCAATTGGTCTAATGAAAAACGTTTGTGGGACCAAAAGAAAGTTTGAACACAATTGAATGATTATTTAGAGATAATTACAGACATGTCAGAAGATTTTGTTTAACCTTGACGGCAAGAGTTAGTATAGAAGAAAGTGACATGTATAATTTTCAGAGAAATATGCATTCATCAAGTTGCTTAGACAATCCAGAGGCTTCTGTATAACCGTGAAGACACGAATTAGTTCAGAAGTTCCGAATGGCTTTTGAAATTGCAACATTTGTAACTCAAAAAGATCGATAGACATACAAGAGACTTTTGGATAACCTTGACAACAAGAGTTAGGGCAGAGGTTCTGGATGTTCATCTTTTTGATAAATTCTTTGTACAAAAACATAAATTTCTCCTTTTTGAAGTATGCATTAATGGTTGCTCCCCCTTGGCTCGTACATTATTATCTGCCCCCCCCCCCCCTTAAACTATGCTTGGATCAAAAATTCGTAAGAGCAATAGGCAGAGTTTGAAGATACAGAGACTTTTCTAGTGCAGTCAGAAGCTTCTAGTATGCTTGATGTGTAGAAATGAGTACAGAATATGAACAAGGATAAGAAATGTAAAGTCATGCTTAGAGAGATGTTCTAGAAAACCTATTAAAAATAAATTCTGATTTCTTGTTACATATTAAGCATGCCCAACTTGGTGATTAGAAATCCAAATCTGTTTTTATCTAATGCTTTTCTGAAAATATCAGCAATTTGGTAATCAGTGGGGACAAAGTACATTTCAATTGTACCTTTTTCCACATGATCCTTTATAAAATGATACCTGACATCAATATGCTTGGTTTTAGGGTGTTGAACTGGATTTTTTGTGATTTCTATTACACTTTCTAAATCACACAGGATGGGAATCTTGTCGTACACAAGACCATAATCCCTTAGTTGGGTTTTCATCCATATTACTTGTGAACAACAACTTGCAGCAGCAACATATTCTGCTTCTACTGTGGAAATGGACACACAGTTTTGCTTTTTGGATGTCCAACTAATTAAACTGTGGCCCAGAAGTTGACAACATACAGAGGTGCTTTTTCGGTCTAACGTACATCCTGCATGATCTGAGTCAGTATAGGCAATTAAATCAAAACCAGAATGCTTTGGACACCTTTAGGTATCTAAAGATTCTTTTTACAGCAGCCAAATGTGATTCTTTGGGATTGGCTTGATATCTAGCACAAAGACATGTAGAAAACATTATATCTGGTTTTCTTGTAGTTCAGTACATAAGTGATCCAATCACACCTCTATAATTCTTGACATCTACTTGTTTCCTATAAGGATCAGAGTCAAGTTTCATATTTGGTGAAATTGGAGTTTTCATAGTTGTGAAGTTGTGAAGTTTATATTTTTTTAAAATGTCAGAGACATACTTGGCCTGATTTATAAAAATGTCAGTTGTGGTCTGTTTGACTTGAAGCCCTAGGAAGAAGTTTAGTTCTCCCATCATGCTCATTTCAAATTCACTTTCCATCAATTTTGAAAACAATTCAACTTCTACTTGGTCAGTAGAACCGAATATAATGTCATCAACGTAAATTTCGACCATAGTTAACTCACCTTTGCAATGTTTGATGAATAAAGTGGTATCGATTTTACCTTTGTCATATCCACTATCAATCAGCAATTTTGATAGACGTTCATACTAGGCTCGAGGAACTTGTTTTAATCCATACACAGCTTTGCCTAAGAGATAGACATAGTCTGGATGACTTGCACTTTCAAAACTAGGGGGTTGATAGACATAAACTTCTTCTTTCAGTTTTCCATTCAGAAAAGCACATTTGACATCCATTAGATAAACATTGAAATCCTTGTATGCAGAGAAAGCTAGAAACAATCAAATTGCTTCAAGCCTTGCTACTGGAGCGAAGGTTTCATCATAATCAATGCCTTCTTCTTGACAATATCCTTTTGCAACAAGTCTGGCTTTGTTTCTGACAACAATTCCATCTTCATCCTTCTTGTTTCTAAAGACCCACTTTGTACCAATTGCAGTCTTATCTTCTGGTAATGGTACAAACTTCCATACATTGTTTCTGTCAAATTGAAGAAGTTCCTCCTGCATTGCATCAATCCAACTTAGATCTTGTAGAGCTTCATGAACTTCTTTGGTTCGACCATGCTTAAAAAGTTAATAAAGAAGGCTTCATTTGTAGTGGCAGATCTAGTTTATACACCATTAGAAGGATCACTAATGGTTTTGTCAGAAGAATGGTCTTTTGCCAATCTTTTCCTTCGAGTTTGGGAGACAGGAAGGAATATGATTTATTTTCCATGCATTGGAATAGCTTCTGGTGCAGGGTTCTGAATTGGAGAGGAGCCAAGTTTCTCCCCCTCAAATGAAGGCACAGAGGAAAGTGGATCAAGAACAAAGCTCTCTACATCAAGATTAGGCAGAGTGTCCTCTGGGCTATCATTTGAAGTAGTGGGTATAGGAATGGACATGGTACTTGGTATCTCTGCATTAGAAGTTGAATGTGAGTCAGAGGGACCAGAGATTGTTGATTCAAAAGGGCGTGGTTCCTCTGTTGGTCTTGTTGGGATACTTCTGACTATTTCTACAGAAGGAATTTCTTCTCCGAGAAATTCTTCAAATATAGCATCAATTTTAGATTCCCTGGTATCGGAGAGACAGTCAGAAGTTACGTTGTTAAGCTTAAGTTCTGAATCTGAATAATCAGAAGTCAATTGTGCCAGATCATCAAAGTGTACATTGATGCTTTCCATGACCGTTTTGGTTTTGAGATTGTAAACTCTGAAAGCCTTTGAGGTCAGAGAATATCCCAACAATTTGGCTTCATCTAACTTCTTGTCGAACTCTCCAAGTTTATCTCAATCATTTAGGATATAGCACCTGCAGCCAAAGATGTGTAAGAATTTAACATTTGGTTTTCTATTATTGATAAGCTCATAAGAAGTTTTGAGATGTGTCTTGACGATTATTGATCTGTTATGTGAAAAACAGGCAGTAGGGACAGCCTCAGCCAAGAAATGTGTGGGTAGTCCAGAAGTTGTAAGCATCGTTCTTGCGGCTTCAACGAAAGTGTGATTTCATTTTTCCACCACACCATTTTGTTGAGGAGTTCGTGTAGCTGAGAAGTTTTGTGATATTCCTTACTTGTTTAGATACTCATCAAGTTTGGCATTCTTGAATTCAGTACCGTTGTCACTTCTCAGCTTCTAAATCTTACTTTGCGATAACACTTGAATCCTCTTCATTATGTTGATCAGTACAACTGGGACATCTGACTTCTGTCTTACAAAGGCAAGCCAAGTATATCTAGAAAATGCATCAATTAGCATAAGAATATACTTTTTACCAGAGAGACTTTGCACAGCAATGGGACCACAGAGGTTAACATGTAACATGTGTAGAGGTCTTGGACATGAATGCTCACTCTTTGTCTTATGGGAAGCTCTTTTTATTTTGCCCACTTCACAAGTTGGACAAAGATGAGCCTTCTGGAAGTGGACCTCTGGAAGTCCCTCAACCAGGTTATGTTGGACAAGCAACTCAAAATTTTGGAAGTTAAGATGAGAAAGCTTATGATGCCTAAGCCAAGATACTTCACTTTTCTTGGAGATGAGATAGAGAGCCTCTGTTCCGTCTTTAGAAGTGAAGTTCATCATATATAGGTTACCTTTTTTGTTGCCTCTCCATAACTCCTTTCCAGCCTGATATAGTAATTAGCAATGCTTTTTGTAACGACATAAAATCTCAAATTTCAAAATTATATAATTCAAAGCCAAAACGGCTATTTACAACTCCCAACAATGAGTAAAAACTAAAACTCATCACTAATGTACGCAGCGGAAAGATAAGAAATTACAACCACAGCTGAGAATCTTTGCTACTAAGTCGAGGAAGCTAAGTCTAGACCACTTAACTCCGAGCTCACACCTTGCTCTTCCCTTGAGTTCTCAATTCCACAGAATACCTGTCTGAAAAAGGTTTATTTTGAAAACATGGGTTAGACCAAAAGTTCTAGTGAATTCCCAATAAAACAGTTAACAATTTCAGCAGTTCAATCATTAAAAAATACAATGGTTTACGAATAAATGATCCCGTTCTCATGAAGAGAACAAGTTACGTATTTGAGAAACATGGCAAGACAATTAGCAACTAGAGTAGGATTTATCACACCTATATGTAGGGCTCAAATAGAACCACACCTATTAGTAGGATTTATCACACCTAGCTATAGGATTTTATAAATGACCTTGCCAGTTATTCCCAATTAAAAACAGGTAATGCACATACCGACCCCAAAGCTTATAAAAGTGATCATGACAGTTTTACATATAAATAAACATTTATAGAAAACCATAATCAACAAGTAAGCATTTGAAACATTTCCACATTGCATTTTAAGTGATAGGGAATTCACCTGGATTGGACACACCTTGTCCGAAGCTCAACCGGTCAAAACCTCCAAACTGATCGCCTAAATTCACCAACACAAAACGGGTGTTAACCCATTGAAATAATACCAAAAGTCTTATAAAATAGACCTAAGATGAACCCCAAATTTAAAGGTCCAAATCCTTACTCGAAATAGCGAGTTCGTGCCCAAAACAGTAGCTCACGCCACTAAGCACGCCACCTACCTGCGTGGTTACCCGCGTCATTTACTGACTGTGCGATTTTCCCCCTTTTTTCCTCATAAATCCCAAATTTTTCCCCAAAGTTCCAAATAAACTTCCAATCATTGATTCCAACCTTTCCGAATCATATTTAATGATCTTATAAACTTCCCAAACAAGAGGAATCATAAGAATGGGATTCACCCAACTAATTTAATCAAATCTCAACTCAAGTATTTATCAATGGAGTTGTAATTGAGATTCCCATCTAATAACTCCATTAATGAACACAAGAAATCTTTTATCTAAATGGTGATAGTTATGAAATCCAACTTAGAACAATCCCCAAACATCAATCAATCCAAACCAACCATGGAATCTATAGATTATATAACACATTTGAAGATTACAAACTCATCCATCGGGTTTTGGACCCTTGATTCAACAATAATCCCCAAAACTCCATTAGAGAAACTAAAATGCTAGGAGATAGATATACCTGAGAATCCTTGATCTTCTTGATGATTTTCTTGAATGGAACATTCCTTCTTCTCCTTTGCTTGCTTTCTACGTTCTCTAATATACACACACTTCACACACACTGATTTTTGAGACAAAGAGTGAGAAATGAAGACTTCCTTTCTTCTCTTCTTACATATATATTGGGCTTAAATTCTCAATCAAGCCATAGCCCATCAGCCATTTTATTTAGAGCCCAATTTTTTTTAATAGCCTAAAAATTAATATAAAATTTCGGGTTATTACAACACTTCCCCCTTAACAGAATTTCGTCCCCGAAATTTCTTCGCCGAACATATACAGGTACAATTCTTTCATCTTTGACTCTAACTCCCACGTAGCTTCTTGACCCTTGTGAAATCACTACTGCACCTTCAGTTGTAGGATTTCTTTGCTCCTGGATATCTTGATCTTCCAATCAATAATCGCCTCTGGTTCCACAAAGTTCAACCTCTCGTCAATCTGTACTCCATGCAACGGTACAGTCATTTATGCTTCCGCCAAACATCTCCTCAAATTCGAAATGTGGAAGGTACTATGTATACCTTGCAACTTTCCAGCAAATCCAACTTGTACCATGCGAGCTAATGATCAATCACCCCCTTTGCTCTTTCTCGAAGCAGTTTCTCAATCCACAACACGAATACCAACAGATTGTCCCACTTTCACTTGGTAACTCTAGTTCAACTCACAAACATACGATATCCTTCGTGAACACGCAACAACTAATTACCACTTTCTTTTACCGGAGTACTTCACAACAGTTCAAGTCACTACCACGCTTTATCTCAACATTCCCCCTCAAAAAGTTATACCATACGATAGATACCGACCATTTTTCGTAACATTCCGAGCCAACCGTATCTGATATTCTCCGCTTTGTCCACACACTTGGACTTACGGTTTTTAAAGCGCGCCTTCAATGAAATTCGTAATCAATCTCCATTCCCTAAAGAAAGGGTTTTTAACGAAGTTCACCTTTCAACAACACGAATCGAAACTAATCATTACATCTGCCCGATTTATCAATTTAACAGCAAGCCAACCTTGCACTTTCTTTTTAGACTTTCAACTAAGAGTTCCTTAACAATAACATGCCACTCTCTAGAGCACCTATCTTCACCAGCTGTATCCAACCTGGTTAATATTGCACCTCTACTACAGACTTGAACATTAATTCATCAACACTACTCTTTCTCCCCGAATCGTACGTGCATCACCCACAATTTTAATATCTCACTCACGTACGTAAGAAAATACCTTTATGTGATAATATTCCACAATACCACATATGAATAGTCTACCAAACAAAATAGAACCAATCCTGAAAGCACGCTCTTCAAATTTCCATCAAGTCAATGTATCACCCAAGATTTTCTCCAAAATTATTTCGAGTTCATTTGCCTCACAGAAGCAGCAACCATTCACTGCCAACCATTCTAACTAGCATGACATAAAACATAAGATTCATGCGGCATACCTGCCACTCTAATATTAACTTCAACTTCAATAATGTTTCCTTCAACGCATCACTTCTAACCACTTTTACCTGCTTTTCCGAAATTATAAGACATACATTCTCAAAATAAGACTTGCTAACAATACAAGATTTAAAAGAACCTCTCGAATTGATTTATCAAATGCTTTCGCTAGGCTTAGCATCCACACCTCTTACTCTCTCGAGGGGTTTTGTACATATAAACTTACCCAACAATGACATGTTTAGGTATAACTCAATTTCTTGTTGTCACCCGACCATCTTCATACTAGCATCAAAACCACTTATTCTCACAAGCCATTATCACCTTCTCACACTAGCAAGATATATCCATGTCCAACCAATAACACTAATAAAAATTTAACATAATCAAATACCAAAAGTACGCATCCATAACTGCGAGTCTAAGTCTAGCTACTCGGTTCCACCGAAATCCCCAATTGATATAATTAATGACACTTCCATACTTGACGTTTACGAAGCAATACGAATGCTTCAAACCACAACACGCCTTCCGATTCCCAAAAGGAGTTAACCGGACTACCGTGTTTCTTAACACAACAGACATATTCCGACACCTAATTCAAATATGAGAATCTACTATCAAGATCTATTAATCAATCGAATTTGTAATTTCACCAACGTCCCAACGTAAAGAAATATATTCGTCTAAAATGACGACATAACCAAATAAAAATGTGAATCCATCACCGATTTACCACCCAAGTCTTTTGTTCCAAATAATCAAGATATCGCACCACCCTTTACAAATTCCTTCACCACAAACAATTGTAATTACCGCTCTCGAATACCTCCACAATAGATATCCCACAATGACTCATACCGTACTTAAATCAATTATGTCCATCGAGTTTGCTAACTCCCATGAACAGTCCAACTAACATTCATATAACGTCATATACTCCACAAAAGAAAACAATCTATCGTCAAGGCTTACTTCACAACAAGCTCGATATCAATTTAATAATTTCCAGGTCACAATTGATATAACACGCCCTTATCTAACCATACATATCAATGTCTAAACACAACACTAACAGACAGTATAGTTAGTTCTCCAAACTCTCGAATTTTATCACACCCAAAACCTTAAAGAATCCATCATAATCCCACTACCAAAATACTAGGATTACAACCCTAAACAATTTCCATTAGCTGAGATCACTTTCTCAGGACCCAAAGACCATGCGAAATTGCCATGGTGCTGAATTTACATTCTGATCAATCAATCAAGCACTTTAATGTCTATCATCGACACTTAAACGCTTTCGAGTTACTCTTCAACTTTCTTGATCGATTGCCACTTTTGCCTGTTTCAACATTAGATACCGAAAACAGTTAATCAATTCCAAAGATAACTTCCAACTTGGTAATACTATAATCACTACACCAACATTTGACGATTCCCACGAATGTTCACATGATTTACAACCTGCGCCTTACATCATCTAACTGCGAAGCCCCTCGAATATCACTTGAGCATGGAATACGGATCTATTGACACACAGGATTACTTACATGTCCACTTTAACATTCATGCATGTCTCCACCATCGCTTTCCCAAGTTCCAAACCGCTACTCCCACATAACACTACTAGAAGTGTTTGTAAAAATAAAACTTCACCCCAGACATAAGCAACATCGATCAATCACATCACACTTTAGGGAACAAAATCTGACACTCTTATAATAGAGACATCACTAAACTTAATGTGCGAGGTTTTTCCCTTACTCGCCTATTTTCCCACTGACAATACAAATTTCAACACTTTGGCTAGCACGCCTCGATAATAAGGTTTGGTTTTCAAGCTCAAACCTCAACGTCAATCGTATTACCCTCTAAAGAAAGTTCAACCTTTCAAAGGCCAGCGAGTTCATAGAATTCATGCATGATGAGTCAAATAAATGCATACTAATAAAATAATAGTTTTTTCGCAGTTTCGAAAATTTGCTAAAGACGACGACGAATAAAGTTCATGCATGCGTGATAGAACACCATTTTAACTTCGTAGCCATGCACATTTATCTCAAAAACCGTTCATATATGAAAACAAAACAATCCATCCAGTCAATCCAAAACTACATTGACGACTACAAGATGCATATGGTAAAAAGTCTCCTTCATTTAAATAAAAACCTGATATGTGATTACCCATACCGTGTGAGATTGTCAATTTTCGCACCCATTATTGTACAACCAAAATACTCACACATGCTTTTTAATAATAAAATCTTCACTACAAAATGTTTTCATGGTTTTTAAGTTAACACTTAGATCAACCTTTGATAAATCAAATAAACCAATATACATATGTATATATATATATATCAACACTTTGAAATTCAATCCGTAATTATGTTTTCAATATGATGAGACCCATGCAACATGCAACGAATGAAATGTATGAACTCGTTTTACGGGTGAGGTAATTCGCCCCTTTTTCCATGTTCGCAATTCGGTAATAACTCCCCTTAGGATTTCTGTTTTTACTCATGAACAATCATTTCATTTGATCACAAACTTGTAGATTACCGGTCGATAGAAGCTTTGAACTCTCAAGGCCATAATCAGAACCTTCTGATTTTCTCTCATCTCAACATCATATTAGAGTTGGTGATTAGCTCACCCCCAAACAATATTCATTGCGACTATTGCGAACTAAATGCAACCAAACAAATCATTGATCTCTTTTGCGTTCCAATGGAACATATAACCCCAAATAAGCCTTTCTCTCCAAGATCAACCCATCCATCAGATCAACTCCACATAATAAGGACACTCCAAAATTTAGGAGCATCCTCTTAAATCATCCCACTTTCCTTCTAAATTCCCAAACTTTCCAACCTCAATTGATTTGCTACCAGTTAAAGACAACTTCTCAAGAGTTTATAACTTTATCCACAAATAGGCTCAAAAGAAACATTGAGATATCCCACATAAGCAATACCTATTCCAACAGTTCCGAGATAATAAGGTAAGATAATCACATACATGTACCTGTAAATTTGCAATTGCACTGGCCCCATGCAATCCCAAATTCACCTTACATGTTAGTTCTCATTTCCCTATTATACTCTTCCCTATTGTGGAATTCAAAATTCTCAGTCGTGACCCCCAACATATAGTCTAAGACTAGGCACCAAAAGGTCACCTAATTCACTTAAACTATGGCTCTGATACCATTTGTAACGACCCAAAATCTCAAATTTCCAAATTATATAAATCAAAGCCAAAACGTCTATTTACAACTCCCAACAATGAGTAAAAACTAAAACTCGTCACTAATAACGGGAAGAAAAGAAATTACAACCACAACTGAGAATTTTTGCTACTGAGTCGAGGAAGCTAAGTCTAGACCACTTTACTTCGAGCTCACACCTTGCTATTCCCTTGAGTTCTCAATTCCACAAAATACCTGTCTGAAAAAGGTTTATTTTGAAAACATGGGTTAGACCAAAAGGTCTAGTGAATTTCCCATAAAACATATAACAATTTTAGCAGGTCAATCATTATAACATGCAATGGTTTACGAATAAATGATCTCGTTCTCATGAAGAGAACAATTTACGTATTGGAGAAACATGGCAAGAGAATTAGTAACTAGATATAGGATTTATCACACCTATATGTAGGGCTTAAATAGAACCACACCTAATAGTAGGATTTATCACACCTACCTATAGGCTTTTATAAATGACCTTTCCAGTTATTCCCAATTAAAAATAGGTAATGCACATACCGACCCAAAGCTTACAAAAGTGATCATGACAGTTTTACATATAAATAAGGACAAAATGCAAGAAATAGCAACCTACTTTCATAAATTTCTCTATTATAACATTGTACTTTTAGTTTTTCTTATTACAACAATGTACTTTCAAATTATTTTTTATCAGAGTATTGTACTTTGAAAAATCTACCCATTATAGCATTGAGTAACCTTTTCTTTTAAATTTACTCACTATACTAGGTTTCCATGCCACCTCATTGTCCATATTAGTTTTTAAACTAAACTAAATTATTCATAAATATAAGAATATTAAGAAAATTTATAGGTGACAATTTATTTCCTTAATATTAAAAAATGTTTAAAAATATATTTTTTAACTAAGAAAATAAGAATTGTTACGTTGTTTTACAAATAAAATATTTATATAGAAAAAAATATATCTATTTGTCTTAAAAAACTGAATTGACATATCATTCAATAAATGTATTAAATTAATTAGATTATTTCTAAAATATTTATTAAAATGTAACAATATTAAGAAGATTTCTAAAACACAATTTATGTCGTTAAATTTTTTTTAAAAAAAGTACAAAATAAGTATTTTTTGAACTAGAAAAATTAAATCACAAGTTTTATGTTTTTTATAAATAAAATATTATTCTTCAAGAAAATTATCATATTTGTTAAAAAAAATGTAACTCTAAAATATTTAATTTGCATACAATTTAGTAAGAGTGATTTTTTTAAAAAAAGTGATGACGTGAAGAAATTACTAAAAAATTGAGATAATTAAGAATAATATAAACTGGGTGAGATATGAATAATCAGAAGAGAAAGTGAGAATTTTTTAAAAAAAATTACAAGAGATTTTTTTATTAGTGTCATGTAATCATGATGACATGTTATCCATTTCATCTGATTTAAGCGATGTAAGCAAAAAAAATCGGGGTTAACTTGTTTAAAAGGTAACAAGTTACCCATTGCTATAAAGGGTAAATTTTTTAAAGTACAATGCCTTAATAAAAAATAATTTGAAAGCAAATTGCTGTAATAAGTAAAACTGAACGTACAATGCTATAATAAAGAAATTTTTGAAAATAGGTTGCTATTTCTTGCATTTTGCCCTATAAATAAACATTTAAAGAAAGTCATAATCAACAAGTAATCATTTGAAACATTTCCACATTGCATTGTAAGTGATAGGGAACTCACCTGGATTAGACACACCTTGTCCGAAGCTCAACCGGTCAAAACCTCCAAACCGATCGCCTAAATTCACCAACACAAAACGGGTGGTAACCCATTGAAATCATACCAAAAGTCTTATAAAATAGACCTAAGATGAACCCTGTTAGGTCTTAAAAGATTGTATTCGAGATCACAAATATTGAATACATGAAGGGCCAAACTGTAAAGTCAACTAAGTCATTAATTAGAAATGTTTTATATTAGGAAAGGTTTAGAAAATAGGAATGCTCTTAATTATGGCAAGTGAATATTGCCTTATCTCTTAGTTTCCTTATTATGTATTTCTCCATACATATAAATAGAAGGTTAAGGCTAGCATTAGAACGAACACGTTAATTCATATCATTAAGAGAGAGCTTATTAGAGATATCATTGTAATCACGATTCATCAAGTTAGATATATGAAATAAGGTTTTCTTCATATTATTCTTGATATTACTCGGTTACCTGATCAAACTGGGATCCACAAGTGGTATCAGAGCCTACTATCTGAGTTTTTACGATTTTTCTGAGGATATCCATGAAACAGAAGGTATTTTTCTCGATTTTTGCGTTTTTTTTTTCTGTTTTTTGAGTTTTTGTCGAGTCCCCCTTTTCAAAGATTTACCCGACAAAACTTCATATTTTTTTATCGATTCATATACATATCTGTTATTTTTCTCGATTTTTATATCCATTACTATGCGTATTTATCGAATATTACTTCTGTGTTTTTGTCGATTCAAAAAATCTATTGCATAATTATTTATCGACTATTACCCCTGCTTGATTAATTGTTATCGACTCATACTGTTGTTTATTGATTTTTTATCGCTTAACACACAAAATATTTAATCTGTGTTAGTTAAAATTACTTTAGTTTATTTTATTTACTTTTGAATTTCTTTAAATGAAAAAACTCAGGAAGTAGTGACTCCTGCAGCTTTTCTTACTAAAGAATTCCCTAGTAAAATCATAAACTCTCGTAATCTTGATTTTTTTAATTGAAAGAATAAGAAACTCGAGAACTTAGACATTCTTGTCCATAAAAAGACTTGTTCTTTTTAGTCAAGAACCCTCTGTTCTCTTTTTTTGGTTTATCAATTACAGAAAACTCGGATTAAGTATCGTTGAGTTATTATCGAGTCCTTTTAAGTCGACAACAATTTTTCATCAAGTCTTCAGGAATCGATCAAAATTTTATCGACTCGGTATCCTATCAAGAAAAACAAAGTTATCGAGTACTTTGTAATCGACAGTACTTTGTTTTATCGATTTTTTTTTTTTTAAGTTTTATCGAGTCTCTTTCACTCGACAATAATTGTTATCGAGTCTTGAACACCCGACAAAAGTCCTTATCATTCAGACCCAATTTTTTTTTGTTGATCCTTTGTCTCCCGAGAAAAATTTCTTGGCCCTTCATCACTCGAGAAAACCTTCTATCTTTCGAAAGAACAGTCAGAAAATTACCAAAACTCACCGATCGAGATCACTTTATCAGGTAACAAGTACTTTATTTTTTATTTCTTCTTCAAGATGAGTTCTCAAAATCAAGTTTCTGAGCTAAATGCAAAAATTTCTCAACTTGAAACCAGACACACAAACAATATGCAAGTGTTGAATGGACTTTTAAGAGAACATGTCACTTTCAAATCTAAGTTTAATAACTCAGAAGAATCAAGAAAAGTTTTGCAAAATCAAAATGAATTTTTGGAGGAACAACTCACCGAGCATACTTGGAACACATATCATGTATTTTATGAAGACGTTTGCAAAAAGAAAAATCTTGAGTTGATAAAAATAAATTTTGATCTGAAAAATAAAATTTCTGAGTTAGAAAAGTTTATAGATCATGAGACTTATAGTGTGGTTCTTAAAAGAAAATTAACTGAATTTTTGGATTGTGAGAAAGAAAGGATATTAACTTCTGATGAGAAACACAAGTTTGAGATTGAGAGAGAAGCCTATCAAAGCAAAATTAACACTTGTGAATTGACCATTCAAAAACTTTCTAAACAACTGTCTGATTTCGAACAAATTGTGATTTTAGAAAGAAAATGTAACACCTTAGGCAGATCCCATATCGGCCGTGGACAAGAGTGATGCTGAGTTCATAACTAAACCTTGGCCTTCCTAAACACAACGCGTTTTGGGGCCACACGCAAGGCAGGTTCTTGGAACTCTGTGGTTAAGCGTGCTTGGGTGGGAGTAGTACCAGGATGGGTGACCCCCTGGGAAGTCCTCGCCAGGTCGCTAGAAACAAATCCGTGCGGCTTAGGCCAAAGCGAACAATATTGTGTCGTGGTATGGCGGGATGTTACAAATGGTATCAAAGCCGCTCCTGTGCCGTTCGGGATATGGGGCAAACCTCATCGAGGACGATGAGTCCCTAAGGGGGGGTGTTTGTAACACCTTAGGCAGATCCCATATCGGCCGTGGATAGGAGTGATGCTGGGTTCATAAGTAAACCTTGGCCTTCCTAAACACAACACGTTTTGGAGCCACACACAAGGCAGGTTCTTGGAACTCTGTGGTTAAGCGTGCTTGGGTGGGAGTAGTACCAGGATGGGTGACCCCCTGGGAAGTCCTCGCCAGGTCGCTAGAAACAAATCCGTGCGGCTTAGGCCAAAGCGGACAATATTGTGTCGTGGTATGGCGGGATGTTACAAATGGTATCAAAGCCGCTCCAGTGCCGTTCGGGATATGGGGAAACCTCATCGAGGACGATGAGTCCCTAAGGGGGGGTGTTTGTAACACCTTAGGCAGATCCCATATCGGCCGTGGATAGGAGTGATGCTGGGTTCATAAGTAAACCTTGGCCTTCCTAAACACAACACGTTTTGGGGCCACACGCAAGGCAGGTTCTTGGAACTCTGTGATTAAGCGTGCTTGGGTGGGAGTAGTACCAGGATGGGTGACCCCCTGGGAAGTCCTCGCCAGGTCGCCAGAAACAAATCCGTGCGGCCTAGGCCAAAGCGGACAATATTGTGTCGTGGTAAGGCGGGGTGTTACAGAAAATCATATGAAACGAAATGTCTAAAACAATCAAAGCAACTTTCTGAACTTCAAAATCTTTTAAAAGCTGAAAGAAAAGTGTTTGAAACTGATAAGACGGATTTAATCAAGAAAAGTGTTTTGATCGTTGCTAAAAGCAAAAATTCGGAAAAAGCTTTTGAAAACGAAAGTAAAACTTTTGAAGAGAAAATTAGTAAACTTTCAAATAAATTATCTGTTTTAGAAACAACTCTTGTGAATGAACGGAAAATGAGATCCGAATCTCAAACAAAATTTGAAGTGATTTTGGAAGAAAGAGATCATCTATTGTGCAAAATTAGAAAACTTGAAAGTTCTACAACTGCTTCAAGTTCAATTTTTCAGTTGAATTTTCTTTCTACAAATAAATGTCTGTAAGAATAACTCGTCTACAAGTGTCAAATCAAACAGTTATTCTAACAGCTCCAAATCATATAATTCTCCAACTTTCCGGACTCATAATTCTACTTTATCTCACAATGATTTTGTTGCTAATTCCGGTAATTCTAATAAGTTTAAAATGGTTTGGAGGAAGAAATCAACTACAGATGATAGTGTTGGAAACATGTCACATACATCTTCTGTAGTTGATACAAGATCATTTGTTTCCAAGACTAATTTGCCTTATTTTGTCAAATATATCAATCAGCTAATTAGTCTAAGTGCCACACAGATTTGTTGTTCTACATGTGGAACAAATGATTTTGTCAATCAAAATTTCAATCATAAATGGTATGATACTTACAGTATCCCCAGTTCCCCACTTATTGCATCTAAAGCTAACCTCCGAGGACCCAACAAAACTTGGGTACCAAAATCTTTTTAATCTGTTTTGTAGGTACGTCATGTGTGTTCTAAATTCCGAATATTCACATCACATGACAATCTTTCAAAAGGTTATGTTACATTTGAGGGGGAGTACCACATATTTTTTTTCCATTTATTTTAGCTTCATAGTATCTCAGCTATGGACCTGCTCTTAACCCGTTTTACATTGCATTATGACTTCTGAATACATTAGTTCAGAACTCGGACTTTAATGTTTTAACTGTTTGTGTGTTAGGAATTAGAAGTTTCTATGGTCAATCCAAAGCCGGAAGGACCTACCCATGAAACATATCCCTAGGTTAGATATCCTGAAAGGGAATGATTAAAATAAAATTGAGTGCTTGTGAGATAAAAGAAAAATGTGAGGGTGTGACAAGACTTTAAAGAAAATATTTGGTCTTCACCAAACCTAAACAGTTATCCGGGTAGCCACATAATCTATTCATTCTCGATTCTTTGGAGATGAATATTGAACTAGACATGGACCCCATGTCGATAACTCGTGTCACCCCACCCAACTACTCAAGTATTTCACAAAAGATATTTGTTTCATATATCACGGAGAATGAGCATATCTACTATCTTTTCTTTACTCGGAAGATTAAGATATTGAAAAAGGAAGGCACACCTCTGGTCTCCGAACTTCACATTCAATGCACATTGAGTCTGTGAAATGTATTTTCACATTTTGAGCCTTAAAATTAGCATTTAATGCATAAATTCTTTCTACACATTGCACGAGTCTTTGTGATTCCTCAAGCATATATTCGTGTTTATGTCGGAACAGTTTGAGAAGTTAGTTTTATAACTTACTTCTATGATAACTGGAAGTCCTATCAGTGCCAACCCGCTGCCAACACTGAATATAAGCCACTTAATTAAATTTATTTTTGATTAATGATAACAGTTGCTACATGCGCTTCTGTCTGTTAGCCCATTACCCAATATTCCATATTTACATTTGATCATATTCGCACTTATTGTCTTTGATTGTTCATAATGATTCGGATTCTCTTTGTCATTCTGAGGAGGAAGTTATATCAAAGACGCATACTATTATGAGGGGGAGAAATAAAGTTAGAAAAGATTCAGAAATAAAGTTAGAAAAGATTCAAATGTTTGAAGATGAAGACTTGTTCAGATCATCATATGACAAGCTCAAAGTTATCGCATCTGCCTAACCGACAACCTCAATGCTAACCCGAGAACATCATGATATTACAACCATCTTTTGCCTCTTTTATCAAACGACAAAATTCTACTCAAAGAAAGATACCCTGCGACATCATGGCTCCTTCAACTTTCTTTTCGTGAACTTTATGCTAATGTTATGGGGGAGCTACGGAGCTTACAAGAGATCATTTTCGTAGCGGGAGCAAAAGAATCAAGAAAAAAGATTTGTTGACAAAAGTTTCACCGTCTTCAAAAGAGTGCTGATTTGCTGAATTGTAATCTCGAATACAAAGGGGGAGATTGTTAGGTTTGAAAAGATTGTATCCGAGATCACAAATATTGAATACATGAAGGGCCAAACTGTAAAGTCAACTAAGTCATTAATTAGGAAGGTTTTTATATTAGGAAAGGTTTAGAAAATAGGAATGCTCTTAATTATGGCAAGTGAATATTGCCTTATCTCTTAGTTTCCTATTATGTATTTCTCTATACATATAAATAGTGGGTTAAGGCTAGCATTAGAACGAACACGTTAATTCATATCATTAAGAGAGAGCTTATTAGAGATATCATTGTAATCAAGATTCATCAAGTTAGATATATGAAATAAGGTTTTCTTCATATTATTCTTGATATTACACGGTTACCTTATCAAACTGGGATCCACAAACCCCTAATTTAAAGGTCCAAAGCCTGACTCGAAATAGCGAGTTCGTGCCCAAAACAGTAGCTCACGCTAGTAACCACGCACCTACCCGCGTGGTTACCCGCGTCATTTATTGACTGTGTGATTTTCCCCCTTTTTTCCTCATAAATCCCAAATTTTTCCCCAAAGTTCCAAAAAAACTTCCAATCACTGATTCCAACCTTTCCGAATCAGATTTAATGATATTATAAACTTCCCAAATAAGAGGAATCATAAGAATGGGATTCACCCAACTAATTTAATCAAATCTCAACTCAATAATCCCCAAAACTCCATTAGAGAAACTAAAATGCTAGGAGATAGATATATACCTGAGAATGCTTAATCTTCTTGATGATTTTCTTCAATGGAACATTCCTTCTTCTCCTTTGCTTGCTCTATACGTTCTCTAATATACACATACTTCACACACACTGATCTTTGAGACAAAGAGTGAGAAATTAAGACTTCCTCTCTTCTCTTGATATATATATTGGACTTAAATTCTCAATCAAGCCCTAGCCCATCAGCCATTTTATTTAGAGCCCAATTTTTTTAATAGCCTAAAAATTAATATAAAGGTTCGGGTTATTACAAAGCTTTTCGTCAAAAAGAACTTTCATTTTAGCATCACATAGTTGACTTACAATCAAAAGATTATGTTTTTGTCCAGAGACATGAGCCACCTTTGATAAAGTGACATTCCCTTCTTGTAGCGTACCATAACCTTTTATTTGACCCTTTCCATTATCTCCAAACGTTACTGCTCCACCAGTTTTGTCTTTGTACATATAAAGTAAGTTTCTTGTTCCAGTCATGTGCACCCGTTGTTTCTGCAATGCAGAATTAGAAGGATTTAGGTACCCATTTCATAACGGGTCATTTGTAGTTAGACTTGGGTTTCACATTTAATTTTTCTTTTTCTTTTTGTGAATTTGCAAGTTTTCCAGAGACATCTGGTTTGCCTGTCTTAGTTTTAGGTGTCTGTTTCTTCTGACCTTTAAAATTTTTATGTTTCTTTAAGTCAGAAGAATAACGTTGTGGTCTTAAGAAAAACTGTTTTAGTTTAAGTAACAGTGAAAAGCATTCAGAGTTCTGAGATGTAAAAGATTTAATTGAATTTTCATTTCTGGAATGATAATTACAACAATTTTTTGTCTATTCTACCATCAATTGTTCGAATGAACTTCTTATCTAGGCTAGACATATTATCTGGAACGTGTGAATTCTTCTCTGTTGGCTTCATCTTTGCTATCCACTTCTTTTGATCTTCTGGATATCTCACAGAAACAGAAGGTAGAGTGTTAAATTCCCATTTTTATTTCTGTTCTCATGTGAACTTTATGTGCTTCTGAGGCTATGGCTTTTGAGGCTTTGGCACATTTTTCTGTTTTTGCTTGAGTTCTACCTCATTTTCTAGATCAAGACAAGACTTAGCTTGAATACACGTATCTAAGAAATCTGGATGAATGGGAAACTTTTTTCTCTGTTCCTTTGGAGGAACTGAATTCAGAGGTATACCATTCAGAAGTATTTCAACTTCTAGTCCAGCAGCCCTCACTTCTGGTGTCTCGTTTGTATATAAAAAAACAGCAGAGCTATTCTTTACAAAAGTTTTGAGCGAAACATAAGTAGAAGGCACACGATTTTCAAACTTAGTGAGTAATTTGTCTGACATGTCAAAGAAATCATCATAATTTTGATATTCGTTTTCACAGGGATAAACATCATACACATCATTATCCTTTTCTTGAGAAAGATTTAAATCAATAAATGAACAGGGAGTGATCTCTGGATAGTTTTCAAAAGATATAGATTTTTCTAGTTTTTCCTTTTGAAGAGATAAAGTTTTAAGTTATGTACTATTTTGAATAGTACACTCATCCAGAGCCTTAGGAATATCTGTTTGGAACTTGATTCTCAAATCTTCTTCTGTATTTATGGGTATGAACTCATCTGCTTTTGGATTCAAAGTAATATAAGTGAATGAACCAAAGTTGAAAAAATTGTTTTTCTTATGAATTTGTTTTAAATCAACTTGATTTGGTTTACAAATCTTTCCTTCAAAAGAATATTTTACGTTGTTATACTTGAGTTTTCTAACTCGATGTCCATTCTCATATTTTGACCTTTTGAAAACAGATTGTTCATACAAAACAGGAAAATCAGGTTTTTGTTCTTTTACCATACAGAAGACAAAATCTAAGGTAGATCTCTTTTTACAAGTATAAGGATCCAAATCATCAAATCCGAGACCTGTCTTTCCAACTTGTGTGTTAATCTGTTCATGCACCTTATGAGCATCTTGATATTTTTAAATCAAGAGCTCCTTCTTCTGAACATCGATGTGCAGAAACTCCCTTTCCTTTTGAAATAATTTTTGAGTGCCACAGAGTTTAATCTGTCACTCTCTTTTCCCTCAAGCTCTTTGTTCTTATCCTTCAGAAGTTTATTAATTCATTTATTTCTTCTTTTAAAGAGGTTTCTGTGGATTTCTTAAGTTTAGAAATATTTTGATTTTCCACAAAGAGTTCTTATTTTTCTTTTATGAGAATCTCCATCTATCTTTTGCAAATATTTTTTTCCTTTTCAATAAGAGTGAATGATTTTTCAACATCTTTTATGACTTTCCTTTCGTTTTGAAGCTTTTGTTTCAGATTTTCAAAATTGAAAGTTTATCAATTTTAAATATGTAAAATTACAATAAATTGACTAAAATAAAGTCTGCTATCTTTAAAAAACTTTCCATCTAATTGGGGTAATTAGATCACCAATTTCAAGTTTTATAAAGATGCTTCCTTTATAAAACTTTAGGGGGAGATTGTTAGATCTAATTAGTCCCAATTAGATGGAAAGTTTTATAAACATAGCATAGTTTATTCTAGCCCATTTATTGGTTCATCTCTTCTTTTACCTAAATTTGATTGTGTACTATTCTAACAATAGGCAACAATCGACAAAAGTAGATCGACATGTGAACTTTGATGCCGAGTGAATGAAGATTGAACTTTCTCAAGTGTGGTAAGTATAATGGAAGGGATGTTGGTCACGTCTCGACTTAATGCATCAAGCACCTTGTAGAAATCGGTCTTAATACGGTTTACCTCTTGGTTTTGATCCTTAAGAAGTTTAAAATGGTTGCCTGTGACGTTAATTAGACCATCAAGTCGTGAACCTATCTGATCCTCATTTTCCTTCACCCGATGGCCAAACATACCACAAAACCGGTCAAAAGAATCCTGTAATTTAGCAATTTAGGCACCCAAAAGCCTTAGTTGCTTATCAATGTCGGCAATATGGTCATAAAATTCAGAAGGCAATGTAGTAGTACTGATGGATTGAGAGGTAGAAGCTTCATTCATCGACCGATTTAAGCGACCAATGTTTTATTGAATAGGGATGTTCATATTGTCTTTCGGCATCGATTCAATGGGATCGATTACATCTTTTTCTATACCTGGGAAGGTAACTGTGAAGAAAATTTAAAAGTAGAAGGTGTCTTTGGGTTGTGTAGACGGTGGTGGAGTTAGAATTCTCGGTGGTATTCCGGTTGGGAGAGGGGTAAATAAAACTTCGGCTTGAGACTGACTGGGGGAGGGGGTTTTGTCTTTACCAGTCTTTTGGTCATGAGAATCGGTTGAATTCCGAATCAAAAGTTGATGATACGAATTGGTATCTTCGATTCCGGCTACTTCATCGGTCGGTTCCACAAATGGTCCAAGATCTTGAAGGTTGTCAACCTCTATGAATGAATCGGAATCTTCAGATATGATTTTTTCGTTTCGATGGACAAATTAAACACTGACCGAGCAGCTTCTTCGGGAATATTCGAAAGATTTATGACGGATTCAACAACAACCGTTTTTTACAACAACCGTTTTTTCTGTTTCAGTTAATTGTTCGGAAAGGGTTTCGGTTGTACCTTTCTTTTGCCTCTTTGGTGAGGACTTAAGAGGAGATAAGGAGGCAGCGCGTTTTTTTTAAAACCTTGGAGTTATTAGTTTTTCTCTTCTTCACCACCGATTTGACTCGAACATTTGGTTTTGGAACCATCAGTACATCATTTTCGGTAGAGGGTGGTTTAGTAGAGGGGGTATTATCAGTCCAAGCCAAACTTGTACTTCTGGCGAAGGCAAGGATAATTGAGCATACATAATAAACTATTTAGATAATTTTGAAATAACATAAGAGGTAATTATTATATTCGAACGTGCAAAATTACAACTTTGCCGATAATACCTTATGGAAGAGGTTTGTCAACGCCATTGTATTTTTTATTCTGCGCATTTTTGCCGATTTGTTGTGGTTGAAGATCAAATTGAATTGATTCTTCGACGAATATCTTTTCACCTAGGTTATACATAATGATCATCAAGAAGAACCTCTGACAAGATACTTGTGGCCGTTTTGGAGGAACAATTGTCTTCATCATTTAGTTAAAAAAGTATTTTTCGAAATCAATCGGCCGGCGGAATATGAGTGCTTGTGCCAGGTCGGTGATATAAGAAGGAGATTGGTCATGAGCACCTGGCTTGTGACTTAGACACTGGATGATATGGATGAAATAAAGTTCCATACTCCTCCCATTTGTCGGCGAAGAAGAGTCGACGAACTTTTGTTGGAACCCAGATTCCCATAAACATTCACAGAATATTGATCACAGATAATATATGTATAAACAGTAAGCGGAAGAAAGTAAGATTGACAATCAAACTAGAAAACGTAAACTGAATTGGATGAACAGATTCATATCGATTAATAATAATTAGTATTTCACTGAGAGTGCCAATGATTACAGTATAGGAAATACAAATTAATCTCTCATATTCTCTCCAAAACAATCGACAAAAAATACAAGGATAGCTCACTCTGTTTATACAGTTGCAAAGATAAAAGTCAATGAGCTAGCCTATCACGTGTTGACACGTATGCAGAGTCACTAAAAAATTAGTTACGCATGAAAAGTATGACTTGCCATGTCATATCCCACGTGAAGGTCCTTGTAATTTATTCAGAGAATATTCCATCTTCTGTAATATCTGACAATCTTCTGGACGATACTATCTTCTGAAGAGTTCAACTTTGATCTTTGAGACAAGTTCTGATTTGTTCTTTTACATGAAATAATTTCTAACAATCTCTCCCTAAGTACAAATACAGAACTAAGAAAACAAATTGAAAAAGACAAAGTAGAACGAGTTTTCATTACATTACTTAAAAGAAATTTCAAAAAGAGAATGTACAAGTAATGCCTAGTACGGAGCTTCTGGATGCCCACTAATTATCTTAACAAAGTTTTTTATGAGCTTTCTCAGGCCAATAACTCCTTTGATGTACAAATCAATGTCAAATGCTGCTCTTCTGATACTGAGACTAAGATCTTCCTTCTTTAGTTCAAGCAACCCATGTATTATGTTTCGAATGTTAGGAGAGTATTTAAACCTTCGGTCATTCTGAAAAACCTTTTTCCTCGAGGTCTTCTGAATACAAGCCCTTGCTCTGGTTCAGTTACAACTGCGCCATATCTCATGTTTCCCACTCCCTCCATATCTTCATTTGGATTTGTGATGCTCAAACGTGTGATGTCTCTTTCCATGCCAATATGAAAATCCACCTTTGCTCGATATTCCACAAAGGCTTCCATACACCTCTGCAATCTCAGAAATGAAATTCTATCATTTGGACTTATGTCTATTCTTTCCTACATGCACCTTCCAAGTGGCAAGAGATTGTTTGGATTTAATGATAATAGGTCATCATCACTAAACACATACGTTTGCCTATCTTGCCTTTCAACTCGGTACTCAATGTACATGACATCTGTGTTTTCAAAGAATTTTGTCCTTACCCCAATTATTCTTCTTGTAAGAGATGTTGATAAGACATGTCTCCGATCCTGCTTGAGTCATGCAAATCTAGCCTTGGTTCGTGGATTAGCACCTAAGGCAAAATCCGGAGTCTGTAATACCACTCTTTCTTCCGTTTCAGCATACATATATCTGTAGATTATTTCTCTGTTTGGAGGGAGAAGTTGTCTTGCCAACCTACCTCGCTCAAGCATCTCAGCTCTCCTTGATCAACGTTGTGTTCAACTATTGGTTCTATTGTGACAGGGGCATCATATTTATCAACCATTGGGGCTTTCATTTACTCATCTGCTGGTGTTGGGATTTATTGGCTTGTAGAGGATTCTTGAACTTCAAATGATTGAGCTTGTAGAATGTCAGTACTGGGAACTTCTGGAACCTAAAAAGATTGTGCCTCTGAAATATCAGTGATGGGATCTTCTGGGACTTGAGTGGAGGTTTGGCAATCGGGTTTTGGTCTTGTTATGGATGACCTTAGTCTTGTGGGAAATGGCGGTCTTCTGTATTCTTTCCAGATCTTCTATAAACTTGGCCATTTCAGGATCTGATGGTAAGGGATCAGAGGTTGTTGGAATCGTAGCCGATGTATCTCCAGGAACAAGATATGTTCCTGATCCAGTCACCATAGCAATAGGCTTTACAATCAATGGAACTTGAGCTTGGGAAGCAGAGGGAGCTTCCTGCTGTTGTGATTATTCAGGAGGAGGATGTTGTTGTTCTGAAGCTTGTGGAGGTTGGGATTATGAGGCTTGTGCTGGTTCGGAAGCTCCTGTCTTCTGTTTCTTGTGAGCATTCTCCCCTTTCTGAGGATCAGAGGAATTTAGATCCTGGTCCTCATACCGCTTTCTGCCTTTTTACAAGCTCTGGCTTTGTTTGATTTTCTTCTGGTTGATTGATTGTCACCAATCGTTTGAACAGTGGCCTTCAAGTCATTCACCGAAGTCTCGATAGTTGTCAACTTTTGGTGGAGATCAGAATTTGGTATAGAAGTGGGCTTTCTCGGAAGAATTGAGAGATCTTTCGTGGTAGCATCTGCTCTAGAGACAAATTTGGCATTTATCTCTGTGAATTTCTCAATCAAGGCTTTCTGAAAGCCAGCTAAATCAACTTTAAAAACTAGTGCTGATGGATTGGATGACGATGAAGGAATAGAGTCTAACATATTCTTGATATCATCAACAAATGCTTGAAAATTTGTACAAGTTATGGTTGAAGTGGAGACAGAGATGGATGGTATAGCAGAGGGGAGTTTGGAAATTGATTCTGCATTCTTCAAACTTCTTAAACTGATCTACTTCCAGAGTCTTTTGGGCGTCAGTTTCAGAAGTAAGGAAGTTCTAAAGTTTATCAAGTGCCTCTGTATGAGCTTTCTGAGTTGCACGAACATCCACCAGAAAAACATTAATGGCTGTAAGTTCTGCATTGAGATTGGATTCGGAGTTCTGAATTGTGAGTTTTATATCTTCCAAGGATCCCTTTGTTTGATCAGCAAATACTTGGGACGCAACATTAGTGACAGACATAGGAGGGGTAACCCGCTGCATCCCCAACACATGGGGCCGCTTGACCCTCACGTCTAAAGGGGCCATCATATGCACCTGTTGTGATGTTGAGTGCAGAGGGACTTCCATATAGTTCTCGAGTGGTCTTAAGAGTTTCCTCTCCAGATGTTCAGATCACATCAACTTGTTCTCCAACGTCAGAGGGAGGAGAGTTGATGTAGATGTGGGTACCTCGATGCATATCAAGTACAGAAGTACGTTGTGCAGCCCGATACCATAACCCCTCTGACATTGGCATTTGGATCAGCGGTTGCCATGGACGTGACAACCTCTGTCCAATCTACATCATTGGTCACAAAGACGTCAATGGGGTGTAAGGAGAGTGGCGAGTTCTGGGGCGATGGAATAGTCATCTTCCTTTTGAGATGAAGGAGATGAACTAGATTCCCCAGTTGTGCTTGACTCAGAAGTGCTAGAATGAGCTTCTGGTCGGTTGGTTTGAGGGTTTGGGTTCGGACTGAAGCGAATGTCCTTCTTCAATAGATAGTGATGCTTGAACACCAGGCCTTGTAGATGTGGTTGCTCTGGATGGACTCGGCTGCAATCTCTAATTTGAGTCCATTTGGACATCTTCTCTTAATAATCTCTCAGGATGGGTATAAGAACTCCGTTGGTCGCTCATATTCTTTTCAATCTCATCCTCACTTGACCCCTCACTCACTATTCTGGATACTAAATACTCCGGGGTAGGTGATCTCGGTGATGGGACCACCATGGAGTTCCTATAGACTTGGAGAAAGGAAGAGGTGTTAGGAATAAGGGTAAGCATGTACCTGGAGAGTTCTCGTGCCTTTGGATAGCCGGCAATGTGGATTGTTGGAAGAAGAGATTTCATAAGATGGATTTTGCAGAGAGGTGGAGCACATGGGATTTCCCATTTTGTAATGCCACTTCGAATTAACAGTAATAGGAATCGTGGAAATATTAGGGCAGGTAAGGATTTCCCTTTTCTTGTGATGTACAATTGTTGTGGATAGTGCCGTAGATTTCTCTATACAAGAGCTCAATATAATCTAGTGGTCGGTTGAAAAACATTCCATACATGATTGTTAGTATATTGGTGCTCGCTTGATCCATGGAGCAAATTTTGCAAGTAAGCCCCTTGTTGAGAATGGAAACCAGAACGTTCCAAATGGGAGGTAGAAATTGTCTTTTGAACTCAGAGACCCTTATGATGTCTCGATTGTAACCTAGAAATTTCAGAAAGTCCACAATGACATCTGAGGTTGGATTACGCTTAAGGAGAGCAAATTTGAGAGCCTTTGGTGTGTGAAGATGGAATAGGTTTGCGATTTTCTCTCTGGTAATCGTAACTTCAACTGCATGTTCCGAGTTAGGAATGTCGAAGTTTCCACAAGGTGTTAGACCATCATCACTGATGTCTAGGAACGTTAGTTACAGAAGGTAACCAAAAATTTAAAAAGCATTCAAACTGGTCATATGAAAACACTTTGGGACCAGAAGAAGGTTTTAAATAATTTTGAAATCATTGTAGAGAAAAATATAAACATGTCGGAGGCTTCTGTATAACCATGGTGCAAGAGTTAGTTCAGAAGATGTGACTTGTCCTAATTTTTCAGAGAAAGATTTTTGCAGCAAGTTTGCAAGACATGTCGGAGGCTTCTGTATAACCTTGAAGGCCAGAGTTAATACCGAGGTCCTGGATGACTTATGGACTTGCAAATTTGGTTTGAAAAAAGGATAGACATGCGAGAAGCTTCTGGATAACCTTGGCGGCAAGAGTTGATACAGAAACTCTAGATGACTATCTAATTTTAGTAAAATGAAGTCTCCTTAATCATTTACTTACATTAAAGCACGAAATTTCTCCCCCTTGATATATGCATGATCTGTTGCTCCCCCTCAAACTGTGCTTGGATTAAAAAAAATGTAAAAGCAATAGATATAGTTTGAGGTGCACGAGGCTTCTGTAGAGTATACAGAAGCTTCTGTCACTCTGGTGTAAAGATTGATAATTCAAAAGAATGATAAATACGAGAAAGATAGAAAGACACACTTACAAGACGAATACAGAACATCTATATTAATATATATTTTGGTATGATTACATGTTAAGCATGCCCAACTTGCTGATTAAGAAATTCAAACGATGTCCATCCAAAGCTTTGGTAAATATGTCAGCAAATTGATAATTAGTGGGAACAAAATACATTTCAATTGTACATTTCTCCACATGATCCATTATGAAATGATACCTGACATCAATGTGATTGGTTTTTGAATGTTGAACAGGGTTCTCTGTAATGGCTATTGCACTTTCTGAATCACACAGGATTGGAATTTTGTCGTACAGAAGGCCGTAATCTTTAAGTTGGGTTTTCATCCAGATAACTTCTAAACAACAGCTAGCGTTAGCCACATATTCAACTTCTGCTATAGAGGTTGACACACAGTTTTTCTTTTTGGATGTCCAACTTATTAGCGTGTTTTCAAGAAGTTGACAACTTCCAGAGGTGCTCTTCCTGTCGAATTTACATCCTCCTTGATCTGAATCAGGATAAGCAATTAAATCAAATCCATAATACTTTGGATACCAGAGACCCAAGGAGGGGGTCCCTTTTAGGTATCTAATTTTTTTTTACAGCAGCCAAATATGATTCTTTAGGGTTGGCTTGATATCTTGCACAAAGGCATGTAGCAAAAAATATATTAGGTCTACTAGCGAATCAAGTACAGAAGTGATCCAATCATACCTCTATAATTCTTGACATCTATGTTAATCCCATATTACAACAAATCTGATAGATTGCTCAAGGAATCCTTATTTATTGATATGAAATGTAGAAACCTTACAGGGAAACACACAGTTAAACCTTAAACGACTGTCATATATGAAGTTCTACATCTAACTGTCTAACAGACATTCTATTTATACAACTAGAGAAAAGCTAAAGCTACATGTATTTAAATCACAGTGCAATTACATTAAGACATGTCATAAAAAACTCTATTCAGAACTTCCTTAGAACTTCTGAACTTTCACTTCAGAACTTCTTCAGAAGTTGTCTTCAGAACATTTTTGTCTTCAGAACTTCTATTCTGAACTTCAGAACTTCTATTCAGAACTTCAGAATATCTGAATAATGACTTTATAAAACATTCCAAACATAGGATCCAAATTCATAGGATTCTTTGGATCCCAACAATCAACTTCTTTCCCAGAAGGGTTAGAGTCAAGTTTTGTACTTGGTGATATAGGTGTTTTCATGGTTGTGGAGTTGTCAAGTTTGTATTTCTTTAAAATATCAGAGACATAAAAATGTCAGCTGTAGTCTGCTTGACTTGGATCCCTAGAAAGAAGGCTAGTTCTCCCATCATGCTCATTTCAAATTCACTTTCCATCAACTTTGAAAATAACTCAACTTCTGCTTTGTCAGTAGAGCTAAATATAATAGCGTCCACATAAATTTGAACAAGAGTTAACTCACCTTTTCAATGCTTGATAAACAGGTAGTGGGGTTGTTTCAATCATACAAGGCTTGTGGGCTTGTTTCAATCCGTACAAAGCTTTATCTAATAAATAGACATAATCTGGATGAGATGAACTTTAAAAACCAGGGGGCTGTTGGACAAATACTTCTTCGTTCAACTTGCCATTCAGAAAGGCGGACTTGACATCCATTTGATTGACATTGAAATCCTTGTAATCAGAGAAATTCAGGAACAAACGAATTGCTTCAAGTCTTGCGACTGGAGCAAAGGTTTCATCGTAATAAATCCCTTCTTTTTGACAGTAACTTTTGGCAACCAATCTGGCCTTGTTTCTGGCCACGATGCCATCCTCATCCTTTATGTTTCTGAATACCCACTTGGTGCCAATTGCAGCTTTGTCTTTTGGTAAAGTTAGTAGTCTCCAGACTTTGTTTCTTTCAAACTGGAGGAGTTCTTTTCTGCATTGCATTAATCCAACTAGGATCTTGTAGAGCTTCATGGACTCTTTTTGGTTATACCATGCTCAGAAAGTTTACAAAGAAAGCTTCGTTAGCGGTGGCAGATCTGGTCTTGACACCATCAGAAGGATTACCGATTATTTGATCACTTGGATGATCTTGTGTCCATTTTTCATGCGAGTGTGAGACAGTTGGGGAGGTTCGACTTCGA
The DNA here is from genome assembly GCA_036898165.1 of Silybum marianum. Lineage (NCBI taxonomy): Eukaryota > Viridiplantae > Streptophyta > Magnoliopsida > Asterales > Asteraceae > Silybum > Silybum marianum. Next base: position 18,803,411 of record CM072543.1, read on the forward strand.
TTTCTGGATGTTTTACAGCTTCTGGTGCTATGAGTTGTTCAACTTTTGGTGTTGTATCCTGAATAGGAGATGAGCCAAGTCTCTCCCCCTCAAATGATGGCAAAGAGGAATAAGGATCAAGAATGAAGCTCTCTGCATCTGGATGAGGTAGAGTTTCCTCTGGACTTGCATTTGAGTTTTAAGATGCAGGGATGATCACGATGGATGGTTCCTCATCTGTATCTGCATGTTCATTTGACGTCGTTGGTGAACCAAAGGGACCGGAGATGTTGATACCAGAGGTTCGAAGGTCCTCTGTTACCCTGATCAGTACACTGATGTCTGCATTTGCAGAGGTTGTTTCTTCTCCAAAGAAGTCTTCAAATAAAACGTCTAGTTCGGACTCTCTTAACTTTGAGAGGTAGTCAGAAGTAACATTATTGAGCTTGAGTTCTGAATTGAAGTACTCAAAAGTCAATTGTGCCTGATCATCAAAGTCTACATTGTTGCTTTCCATGACCGTCTTGTTTCTGAGATTGAAAACTCTGAAGGCTTTTAAAGTTAATGAATATCCCAAAGATGTGTAAGAATTTTATGTTAGGTTTTCTTCCATTTATAAGCTCATAAGAAGTTTTAAGGTGCCTCTCGACTATTATTGATATATTCTGAGTAAAATAAGCAGTCTAGACATCCTCAACCCAGAAGTGGGTGGGTACTCCAGAGGCTGCAAGCATTGTTCTTGCGGCTTCGACTAGTGTTTGATTTTTTTCTTTCCGCAACACTATTTTGTTGAGGAGTTCTTGCAGGTGAGATGTTTTGAGAAATTCCTTCATTGTTCAGATACTCTTCAAGTTTGGTATTCTTGAATTATGTACCTATGTCACTTCTTAGCTTTTGGATTTTTCCTTGAAGAAGCACTTGAATCCTCTTTATCATGGTGATTAAAACTTCTGGTACTTATGATTTCTGTCTAACAAAGGAAGGCCACGTATATCTTGAAAATTCATCAATTAGTACAAGTATATAGTTTTTACCATACAAACTTTGCACAGGAATTGGACCACAGAGGTCAATATGTAACATGCGCAGAGGTTTGGGACATGAATAATCACTCTTTGTCTTATGGGAGGCTCTTTTTATTTTTCCCATTTCACAAGTTGGACAAAGATGATGCTTTTGAAAATCAACCTCTGGGAGGCCTGTTACCAGATTAAGTTTTACAAGTTTCTCAAGATTTTAAAAATTGAGATGAGAAAGCTTATGATGCCAGAGCCAAGCTACTTCACTCTTCTTTGAGATGAGACAGAGAGTTTCTATTCCATTTTTAGAAGTGAAGTTCATCATATACAAGTTACCTTTTCTGTTTCCCCTTAGCAGTTCTTGACCTGACTCTGTAAGTAAGTGACAGTTCTTTTTGTCGAAGAGAGCTTTCATGTCAGCATCGCAAAGTTGGCTTACGCCTAGAAGATTGTGTTTTAATCTAGAGACATAAGCAACCTTTAATATAGTAACATTTCCTTCTTGTAATGTACCATAACCTTTTATCTGTCCTTTGCCATTATCACCAAACGTTACTACTCGTCTTTCTTTATCTTTGAATGTGGAGAGTATGTTTTTGGTTCCAGTCATATGCCTCGAGCATCCAGAGTCAAGATATCAGATTTGCACATGCTGTTTCTCCAATACATATTAGAGAGTTTTAGGTACCCATTACATAATGGGTCCTCTTATGTTAGGTTTTGGAAACTTGCATTGTTTATCTTTCCTCTTACTCAAATTTTCAGGTTTTCCAGAAGCTTTTGGTTCTGGTTTACCTATATTCGTCTTAATGTTAAGTTTCTTCTGACTCTTTGGATTTCTTCTTTTCTTGAAGTCAGAAGAAAAACAATATGGATTAGAAAAGAATTGTTTTAATTTTAACAAAAGAGAAAGACATTCAGAGTTCTGAAAAAACAAAGATTTCATTGAATTTTCGTTTTTAGAATGATAATTACAAGATTCCTTATTTCTGTCTATTCTAGCATCAAATGTTCTAGAGAACTTCCTATCTAGTCTAGACTTATTCTCTTGAACATAAGAATTCTTCTCTGAAGTATTCTTATGAGTAGTCCAATCCCTTTGGACTTTAGGGGATTTCACTGAAATAGAAGGATAAGAATGATTATTATGGTGCCATTTTTCTTTCTGTTCCCTTGTGAACTTAGTTTGCTTCTAAAGAATAGGCTTTGGAGGATGTTGCACAGGTTTGGCTTTTTGTATGACTTATGCCTTCTTCTTGTTGATCATAACTCCTCTCAGTGATTTGAATATGATTTCTCTGTATACTTAGTGAAATTCCATTTGTAAACTTATGCTTAAATTCAGCAATAGAATACGCTGAGTGTTAGCAGTGATCGCTGAAAATCAGAAGCCTCAAGTCTACCTCTGAAGATCTGAAGATCAACCATCACACCAAAAGAACATCCAGCAAAAGTCGAAGACCAAGCTGAAGAAAGAGATAATCAGCTAATGATCTGAAGCGGTTCAGTGATAGCAATGGTTATCTAAACCAAAGTGTGAAGTCTTGTCAAGCCTCAACGATACTCTGAAAGTTCATCCTTGAAGTTTCAAGTTCAACGATCAAGTGAAGCTTCTCAAACAAGATAAATGTTGATCTTATCCTCGATGCACAAAAGTCAAACCTTATACTATGTCAGAGAAGGACGTACGAATTGTCTCATATGTCCCCATCATATCTGATATGGTACTGTTCATATACGGCCAAAAGCATGGCTGCTTTTTGAACAAAGGACAAGCTTTCTATGAAGTGGCATATACCTTTTGTCTTGTATTAAATGCAAACGGCTATAAATTAGATGAAGATATCTTCTTAATCTTCATGCATGCTACTTTCTATTTCCTAAAACCTCTGTCTCTTTTCTTTCTCATTTCCTTGTCATCAATCTGTGTGATTTCTTAAGTTACAATAGAATAGGTTTACTAGTTCTAATTCTACTTGTAATTGTAAATTTGTTTATTCAATATAAACTCATTTAAAAATGAAAATCTGACTGTTTGTATTCAACCCCCCTTTCTACAAACTGTTTCTATATCCTTGAACTCTTATAGACTCATTTGGGACCAACAAGTGGTATCAGAGCAGTGTTTCTCACTTATCTTTAAATTTTTTTTGAACAAACCTATTTTAAAATGACTAATACTAATACAAACTATATTGATAATGGATCTTGTTGGTCATAACTCCTCTCAGTGATTTGAATATGATTCCTCTTTTCACTTAGTGAAATTCCTTTGTTTGAGTTTAAGTTCAAATTCAGCGATAAGCATACGCTGACTGCCATCAGCGATCGCTGAAGCTCAAGGAACCTTAAGCTTAACTCTGAAGATCTGAAGGTCAGCTATCACACCTAATGACCATTCAGTGAAAGTCAAAGACCAAGCTGAAGAAAGAGATAATCAGCTACGTGACCTGAAGCGGTTCAGCGATTCAAAGATTATCTATCCAAGTGTGAAGTCTTGTGAAGCCTCAGCGATACTGAAAGTTCATCCTTGAAGATTCAGTCTCAGCGATCAAGTGAAGCTTCTCATACAAGATTAACGTTGACCTTATCCTCGATGCACAATAGACAAACCCTATACTGTGTCAGAGAAGGACGTACGAATTGTCTCTTATGTCCCCATCATATTTGATATGGTATTGTTCATATGCGGCCAAAAACATGGTTGTATTCTGAGCAAAGGACAAGTCTCCTATGGATGCTTGCCACGTTGCACATACTTTTTGTCTTGCATTAATGCAAACGGGTATAAATAAGATGAAGATATCTTCTTCATCTGTGTGCATGCTACCTTCTTTCTTTAACCTTCGGTATTCCATCTTACTTCCTTCTTGTGCATCTTAGTGATTTCTTAGTTACAACAGAATAGGTTTAAACTTGTTCTAATTCCGCTTGTAACTATAAATTTGTTTATGCAATATAAACTAATTTAAAAACCAAAGATTTGTGTGTTAAACCCCCCCCCCCCTCTAGAAACTGTTTCTATATCCTAGAACTCTTGTAGACTCCTAAGGGACCAACAAGTGGTATCAGAGCAGTGTGTTTTCTATCTTTAAAATATTTTCTTTCAAAACTATTATAAAAATGTCAAATCCTAATACAAACTATAATGACAATGGATCTTTAGCTAAACCTCCAAGATTTACCCATGATAATTTCTCATTGTGGAAGGAAAGAATGTCTCTGTTTCTAGAAGGATCAGATCCAAAGATCCCTTACTATATAGAAAACGGACCATTTGTTCCTACAACTATTGTAGCTGGTGTTCCTGCCACCACCACTACACCAACCATCCCTGAAAGGAGTATCATTAAAACTCCTAATCGATGGACTCAAGAAGATAAGAAAGAAATTTCTATTGACTCAAAAGCCAGATCCATAATAGCAATGTCCCTCCCTTATGAAGTATATCATTCAGTAATGAAAATGAGGACTTCTAAAGCCATGTGGGATACTCTATGTATTCAATATGAAGGAACATTTGAGATACAAATCACTAGAAGTATTAATCTAGTAAGACAATATGAAAGTTTAATGCATCATAAAGGTGAAACTCTTTCTCAACTTCACCAGCGATTTAACTACTTGTTGATTGATTTAAAAACAGTCAACAGACACTATTCTAACGCTGAAATTCTGACAAAATTCATGGAGGCACTACCCGAACAATGGGCAGTGTACACTACATGTCTGAAATTGTCAAAGAATCTTGAAACCCTTTTGTAAGTGCTTTGTATGGAATGCTATTAAATGAAGAGCAATCCCAAGTTTTGAGGAAAAACCTCATCAATGAACTCAAGGGTGCCAAAAGTACTTCTTTGGCACTCGTGTCTTCAGAGGTTAATCCATTAAAAAATGCTTCCTCCTCTACTATTACTTCCATCACTGAATTAGGTCAAACTGATTCAGAAGATCAACTCACTGATGCTGACATCTCTGAGTTCGATAACTCTCTGGCTCTGTTAACTAATAACTTTAAAAGATTCGCCAGAAGAGCAACTTTCGAAGAACACCGACTCTCGCTGACTCTGATAAATTGAAGACTATGCCCGCTGAGAAAACCTCAACCATATGCTACAATTGTCAGCGAAAGGGCCACTTCGCTAGTGAATGTAGATCAAAGTAAGTTGCAGCCCCCACTACCTCGCTGACCTCTGATAAGAAAAAAAAGTATTTGAAATTAAAAAACAAATACAAAGATCTGAAGAAAAACCAGCCAAAAGGCAAAGGTCTTGTAGCTCAAGAAGTTGATTGGAATGATGAAGGTGACTGGGCTAAAACTTCTGATGAGTCAGGCACAGATGAAGAAGATCTTGCCTTCTTATGTCTGATGGCAAGAATAGAAGACGCTGAAGAAGTATCTGAAACTTCTTCCTCTGAGTCCCCTTCTACTCAGGTATCCATTCCTTCTATCTCCTTAATATCTGAAAATGATAACTTATATGCGCTTGATGCTATGACCGTTGATTTTTACAATGCTTTAAATGGAAAAATCAAAGCTGAGAAAATTAACATTGATTTATCTGAACAATTAGAAAATTTCCATCTAAAAATCAAAGAACATTCAAAGATTAAGGAAACCTTAAAGGACCAAGTCTTTGTGAATTAAACAATTAGCATTGAGAAGCAGCAAACTATCGCTGAAAGAGAAAAGGCCATCGCTGATCTTAAATCTGAAAAGGCTACCATCGAAGGATGGTGCAAAGCCTCTGACAAGGTAAATGAGATCATCAATGCCCAGATCCCGATGAAAGTAAGAAGTGGGTTAGGCTTTAACCTTGAAAAGGAAGAATTAGAGAAAGACCGTTCCATGCTTAAATTTGGAATGTTTGTCTCCTCTATCCCTGATCCCTCCCCTTCATCTCAGAGACCTCAATCTAATGAGAAGACTCCTGTGTTAAAATCTTTCAACTCTAAGAAAGTGGTCAAAAACAAGATTCTTGACCAGGTTCCTAGAAATAAAAATGTTCAGAAGAAGAACAAGAAATCCTCAACCTCCTCAGAGAGTAATCCTAAACCTGGGAGAAAAATCTCTGACTTCTTTCAGAGGTCAACCCCCATAATTAAGATTGATCTCACTCCTGTTCCTGAAAAGGTTGTTATACCTCCAAGAACAATGGATAAAAGAATTCTTGGTCCTATTCCTGACAAAACCCCTTCTATCTCTCTAAAATCTTTGAATTCCAAACCTTATAAATATAGGAAGTGCTATCACTGTGGTGAAACTACCCACATTGCAAGTAAGTGTCCTAATGCTACTAAAGCTGATTAACTAGCAAGAGTGAAATCCACCAAAGTTGCAAAACCAACAAAGGTGAAGATATCCACTGAAGAGAGTTTTTCAGCAAGTAGCTCCTCCGCCACTCCTTCCACTAACAAAGCAGGACCCATAGTAATATGGGTACCTTCAAACAATTAATCTATTTGTTGAATGCAGAGTGCTAAAGGTATCTGGTATCTCGATAGCGGATGCTCAAGGCACATGACTGGCAGAAAATCTCTGCTCTCTGACTACAAAGAAGAAGCTGGTCCATCAGTGACCTTTGGTGGAAATGGCAAAGGATACACTAAAGGTTATGGAATCTTGTCCAACGGAGCCACCTTGTTTAGTCGAGTTGCCTACGTTGAAGGACTAAAACACAATCTCCTAAGCGTTAGTCGGCTATGTGACAAAGATTTCAAAGTTCTATTCCTAAGGAATAGATGTGCTGTCACTGACAGCGACGCTAAGCTTGCCTTAACAGGAAAAAGAGTAGAAAATGTATTCGTAATAAATATGAACATTTCTCACTCTGAGAACGTGTGCTTTATCTCTAAAGCATCCTCTAATGTAAATTGGTTATGGCATAAAAGACTCTCTCATCTCAACTCAAGACAATTAATGAACTGTCTCAAAAGGAACTCGTCAGAGATCTCCAAAATCATAGCTTCGCAAAGGAATCTCTTTGCTCAGCGTGTGAAAAGGGAAAGCTGACAAAAGCATCTTTCAGATCTAAACAAGTTTCTTCAGTAACCTCTCCTCTTCAGCTACTCCATATGGATCTCTTTGGACCTGTCAATGTCCAATCTATATCTGGAAAGAAGTACATTCTTGTGATTGTTCATGAATATTTCAGATATACATGGGTATTTTTTCTTCGATCCAAAAGTGACACCCCTGATATGATAATCTCTTTTATCAAGAGGATGGAAGTTCTGAAAAATTTCTTTGATGAAAACGGTATCTCTCACAACTTCTCTTCAGTGAGAACTCCTCAGCAAAACGGTGTTGCTGAAAGAAGAAACCAAACTATCATTGAAGTAGCTCGCTCAATGCTCAGCGAATCACGCCTTCCAACTCAATTCTTGGCCGAAGCAGTCAATACAACATGCTTTACTCAGAATCGATCCCTGATTGTGAAGCGATTCAAGAAAACCCCTTATGAATTATTTCATGGAAGAAGACCTACTCTAAAGTTTCTTCACATCTTTGGATGCAAATGCTACATTCTGAATGACAGAGATCATTTGGGAAAGTTCGACCCAAAAGCTGATGATGGAATTTTTCTTAGGTATTCCTCTATATCTAAGTCTTTCAGAATCTTCAACAAACGGAGACAGCATGTTGAAGAATCCATGCATGTCAATTTTGATGAATCTCGTACTACCCCCACTTCACATATCCCTGAAAAGATGAAGAATTGAATGCTTGGATGAAGTCTCACTATGGGGAACCTGAAACTTATTTCAACAATCAACCTCATGCTGAACCAAGTGATGATGAAATTCCTGAAATACCTATTAACAATGATCCATCTTCAGGGATCAGTGTTACTCCTCTCAATCAGATTCCTCCTTCTGATGCATCTCTTGGAAATTCCTCAGTAAATAATCAAGCTTCACCATCTGCAAATGAATCCCCTGAGTCTCCTCAATTGATTCTAAACGATGAAGTACCTATTGCTGAAACAACAAATATTATCCCTGAAGAAGAACAAGTCGCTGAATATGCCGTTGATCTCTCTCCTCAACCACCAGCTCAGCGATGGACTGCAAATCATCCAATAAATCAGATTATTGGTGATCCTAATGCAGGTATCAAAACGCGTAGAGGTACATGTAATATTTGTCTCTATGTTAATTTCACTCTCTCTCTGAACCTAAAAAGATAGATCAAGCTATCTCTGATCCTAGCTGGATTTCAGCAATGCAAGAAGACTAACTGAGTTTCGTAGAAACAAAGTTTGGAATTTTGTTCCTAGACCCTCTGGTAAAACAGTGATTGGAACCAAATGGGTATTTAGAAATAAGCTAGATGAAAACGGGACTGTTATTCACAATAAGGCTAGACTGGTCGCTCAATGATACAGACAGGAAGAAGGTATTGATTACGATGAAACCTTTGCACCTGTAGCTCGTTTAGAAGCTATAAGAGTTTTCTCAGCTTATGCTTCCCATAAAGACTTCAAAGTTTTTCAAATGGATGTTAAAAGTGTTTTTCTAAATGGGAAACTCAGTGAGGAGGTTTATGTTGAACAACCCCCTGGTTTCTCAGACCCCAACCATCCTAGTTATGTTTACAAACTTGAAAAAAATCTACTAGTCATCGCCTTTGAGCAGGTCAAAGCTGTTTGGGGTTGAGTGAGTAAGGAAGTAGGACCTTTTTACCCCGGCTGTGAGTTAAGCCGACTGGCGATTTCCAACAAGTCTTTCCTAATTTTTTAGAGCAAGAAGCGGAACTACAAGAAAATGAATATAACTCATAAAACTAACTCTCAAAAGAAAAATCATCCTTTTTCATTGAGTTTTGAAAGAGATGTGGCCATTTGAACATGCATGCTCAAATCTGTCATTGGTTGACAGTTTGCACACTCATTTTGTTTCAATTAATTGGAACCTCAAAGCACCATATTTTAATGAAATCAGTGGCATTTGAAAGGTAACTCATTAAATTAACTTACAGAAGAAAAATCAAGTGATTTGAAAGAATATTCAAAGAGTTATGGTCGTTCAAAGTAGGGTTTTCCTACTGTTGAACTTCCAGTTGCACACATGATTTATTATGAGCATTTGGGGTGTCAAAACTCAGTGTTTTTGAGTGAGACCACTTGGATTAGAACCCCAACTCACTAAATAAACTTTTAGAAATAAGATTCATGATACTTGAACATATTATTTGGAAGAAATGGACGATTAATGCACATGCAATAAATCTGTCAGCACCAAAAATCACCATTTTTACTCAAAAACACATAAAATCATGATTTTTCACCTATTTCTTGAGTTTTATTGTTTGGGTCATTGATTATCACCATTATGTAAACATTTTTATATGTTTTTGGGTGTATATCTTTCCATAAAACTCAAAATTTACAGAAGTTAGAAGAAAACACTTAAAATGCATGAAAAAGTGGGTTTCCCCAAAAATGTTGAGAAAAATGAAGAAGATGAAGTTTGCACTTACTTGGATGATGAAATGTGTTGAATATCTTCAATAATCCTGCACTATGATGAGTTTTTGATGAAGAAAAGGGCTGGAATTTTTGGAGAGAAAAGAGAGGGAGAAGAGAGAGTGATTATGCCTTTTTAGTTCTCGAGAGAGAGAGGTTTGAATTTTGAGAGTTGCAAATGAGGGAAACTAAAAAAAAAAACAATATTTATATGTGATATCAAAGGTGTGCCAGCCATGGAGATGGGCCCCACCCAAACCCAACAATTTATTTTCTTAAATTAATTTAAGCCCAAAAATATGAAATTAGAAGTCCATTTTCTCAATTTTTGGCCTTTTTCCTTCAAATATGAGCCCAAAAGTGTTTAAATTATATAAATAATAAAAGTTTTATATTTAGCATTCTAAACTATATATTTTATATAAATTAGGTATAAATTAGAGCATTTGGCACTGTATTGGACGTTTCAGACAGTTACGGGTTGGAACCGGACATTTTAAGCGACTAGTGGAAATGCTAGGGATTTTTCGGCCATTCTAAACCAACTAACTCCTATTCTTATAACTTATCTAAAATAACACTAATATAAACTTAATAAGAGCTAACTTGGTAGCTCAAATTTGACAGTTGTCACATTTCTAATGCATTTAATGAACGAGAGTTTTATTAAATACTGATATTGCTGAAATCAATGAATTCAGGAAAAGGTCAGTGTATTTTGTCTATTTATATTTGTATTATATTTATATTTCATACAAAAATATAATATTTGTAATTTCTTATAAACAGTATCTATCGGTTGGGTGGTGAATCCAATTCTTCTCAACATATATTGGTGTTGTCTGGTTTGTCATATTCCTATCGCGAAGACTTTATAGACAAGAACCTTTATGTTAGTATTCCGATTTTTTCAAAACAATTGAGGTAATATAACAATTTTTTCATTTGTTAACTTTAGTTGTTCATTGATATTATTTAATTAAATATTATGGTTTATATAGCAGAAGTCGTTGATAATTTTAGCTACGGTCAAAGCAATCACTAAAGAGATTTCTTGGTTTTACATGGGTTGTAAAAGATGTATGAAAAACAATAAGCGAACGTACATGATCAACGATAAACAAGATGATTATGATGGACTTGATGAGTAAGTAAAGGGATTTCTTGTTTCTGATTTGTTTACCGATTTCATGATGAATATTATGCCGATGTTCTTATGAAGTTTTGGAAACCATTTAAAAAATTAAAACATTGTCTCAGAATATTATACTGATATACTCTCAATGATCGTATTTTTATTATTAATAATAAACATGCGATGTATTATGATTTATTGCTTTCTCCGATTTCTTATTTAGATTTATAAGCCCGATATTTTACCTTATGGAATTTAAAACCTTCCTTTCTAAGTGCTTTTTCCACTTGTCCTTTTACCTTCCTTTTTCATGATTAACTTTGTTAACTCCAGATATATCAGATAACAATGAATCTAATACAAAATAACAAGAGTAACAAGAATAACATCAATGGATCTCCAATCATATGTATATTGATGAATATTCTCTCTCTCTCTCTCTCTACATTTATCTCTCTCTAGATCTACAAGATATAACAATGGAATCTAATCTCAAAGTACATTGACAAAGGGTATTTATACCCCACTCTATTACAAAGAATAAACTACAGTTAAGCTCTTGTTGACTTTGTTGACTTCAAGCTTTGACTTTCTTGTCTTCAATATTGTAATCTCAGATACAATATATTTCTAAGAATCTCCCCCTTTGTATTCGAGATAATAGTTCGGAAAAACAACTCTGACAGTCTCCTTCTTTCTTTGAAGACGATCAAACTTTGTCAACAAACAATCTTCAACTGAGAAACAGTGTTCCCCTTTGTATTCAAGCATATTGCATCTGAAGAAAAACAAGCTCCCTCTATACAAATCAGAATTTGCAGATTAAAATCAGTCAGCTTGAATAAGTCTTTAGAAACATTTGGAAGATTTTTTATCAGAAAATTTTATAAGTCAACAATAAGTCTCTAAGAAGATTTGACACTATGTATACTAAGCTTGTCACCTATTTATCATGAAATAATCAATCTTCAAATATCGTCAAGCAGCCTTGAAACTTTTATTATTTTGCTCAACATCAAATCTACAATCTTTGAATCTAACGGCTTTTTAACCTTAGAATCAACAAATTTAGATTCAAACTTTTTAAACATATGAATATTTCGGTAATCTCTGTTAGCTCTGATTGCTCCCCCTCAAAATAATATCTATCAGCTATGATTGCTCCTCCTCAACATCAACATTAATTCTTTGAATATCCCTTTGCATGGGCCTTCATGATCAGTTCTTTGCATGTGACTTCATGTATTTACATGTGTCTTTGATATATAATTTATACCCCTAATGATTATTAGGAGAATCCTGAGCGTCATGAACGATCAAAGACTAAATCATTGTAGATATATAAAGCACAACTGTTAGCTCCCCTTAGAAGATATCTTTGTCCTAACGTTTTGATCCCCCTTAAAAATTGATCTCTTTTAAACGAACTGTTTCGTTACAACAAATGGGTAGTTGGCAACTTAACAAAGCTCTCGATCAACTAAAGTCAGTGTCCGGATCAAGAAAAGTCTCAGGTGGCGAAAACTAAAAAATCCATGGTTTCCCGGTAGAACCCTATTTCGCCCAAGTTGTTTCAGAACAGGCTAACATAGAAGCACATTTAGCAAGTATTAACACTACAATCAAAATTAAATTCAATTGAGTGACCTATTTTCAGAGTTGGCAATGATGAAACTCTGATAGGACTTCCGGTTGTCACTAAAGTAAAGTTATAAAACTAACTTCTCAAACTGTTCCGAAAATACCACAAAAATATGCGTTCGAATCATGAAGAATCGTGCAATGTCTAGAAATGATTAAGCATTAAATGCTCTTTTTAGGCTCAAATTGTGAAAATACATTTCACAGACTCAAAGTGCATTGAATATGAAGTTTGGAGACCGGAGGTGTGTCTTTCTTTTTGAATATCTTAATCTTCCAAGTGAAGAAAAGATAGCAGATATGCTCATTCTCCGTGATATATGAAACAAATATCTTTTGTGAGATACTTTTGTGGCTAGGTGGGGTGACACGAGTAGTCGACATGAGATTGTTGATCCAAACTCCTTTTAGTGATTCAAATATGATTTCTTTTATACTTAGTGAAAATTCCATTTATAGGATGGTGTTCAGAAATCAGTGATAGCATACACTGACTACGATTCAGTGATCGCTGATAATCAAGAACAACATCCTATCCCTGAAGATCTGAAGAACAACTCTCACACCAAAATCCATTCAACGAATGTCGAAGGCCTAACTGAAGAAAGAGATGGATAACCCGTGATCTGAAGCGGCTCAGTGATAGCAACATCCATCTAATTGAAGTGTGAAATCTTGCATAAGCCTCAGTGATACCTGAAGTCTTCATCCTTAAAGCCTCTAGATCAGCGATCAATGTAGGGCCCATTCAGCAAGATCAAAGTTGATTTTATCCTCGATGCACAAAAGTCAAAACCTCCATGCCTTGTCGAAAAAGGACGTACGAATTATTCCTTAAGTCCCCATCAAATCTGATTTGGTTAATGTTCATATACGGCCAAAAGAATGGTTGTCTTTTGGACAAAGGACAAGTCTCTAATTGAAACTTGACACATGGCATATACCTTTTTCTTTGCATTTAATGCAACGGGTATAAATAGATGAAGAACCCTTCTTCATCTTCATGCATGCTACTTTCTTTTTTGTAACCTTTGTTGCTTTTCTTACTCATTCTTGTGCATCAACTTAGTGATTTCTTTGTTGTAATAGAATAGGCTTAATACTTGTTCAAATTCCGCATACAATTGTAAATTTGTTTATTCAATTTAAACTCATTTAAAAACCCTAAAAGATTGTGTTCGTGTTCAACCCCCCCCCCCCCCCTACAAACTGTTTCTATATCCACTAAACTTTTGTAGGCTCATTTGGGACCAACAAGTGGCATCAGAGCAGTGTTTTATTGCTTTAAGCTTCTAAAAATCTAAAACGAACTCAATTCTTGTTTTCATTTTAAAATGGCTAATTCAAACTCAAACTAAATAGACAATGGATCTTTAGTTAAACCTCTAAGATTTAACCGTGATAATTTCCTAGTCTATAAAGAAAGAATGATCCTATTTCTAGAAGGGTCAGATCCTAAGATCCCCTATTATCTAGAGAATAGACCATACGTTCCAACAACCCTAGTTCCAGCAGTTCCAGCTACTGGAACCACACGTGCTATTCCTGAAAGAAGAATTCCCAAAGCTCCACATCAATGGAGTGAGGAAGACAAAAAAGAGCTAGCCATGTCTCTTCTAGATGAAGTTTATCACTCTGTGATGAAGATGAGGACTTCAAAGTCCTTGTGGGATACTGTCTGTATCCAATATGAAGGAACCAATGAGGTTCAGATTACTCATAGTATTAATTTAGTGAGACAATAAGTTTCATGTGTCTGAAAATTATGAAACTCTTCCGCAAATCCACCTAAGATTTAACTGTCTCTTAATTGACATGAAAACTGTTAATAGAGAATACTCTAACGCTGAAATCTTGACAAAATTCATGGAAGCTCTTCCTGAACATTGGGAAGTGTTCACTAGCTGTCTTAAACTGACAACGAATCTTGAAACTCTTTCTTTAAATGCTCTATATGGAATATTGCTCAATCAAGAGCAATCTCTTGTCTTAAAATGAATCTCTTGAAAGACACTAAAACAGCCAAAAATACTTCTTTGGCTTTAGTATCTTCAAAGATAGAAAACCCTAAACTAGTTTCTTCTTCTATTACCTCTATCACTGAGTTAGATCACTCTAACTCCAAAGATATCACTGAAGTTGATATCTATGAATTCGATAACTCTCTAGAAAGAGCAACTTCAGAAAGATCCCTGCTATCACTGACTCTGATAAGTCAAAAACGGCTCCAGCTGGCAAAGCCTCAACGATCTGCTTCAACTGTCAGCGCAAAGGTAACTTTGCAAATGAATGCAGATCAAAGAAAGTTGCTGCTACAACCTCCTCTCAGACTTTTGGTAAAAATAAAAATGAAAAATACTCAGAATTAAAAGAAAAACATCAGAATCTGCAAAAGAATAACCAGCGAAAAGGCAAGAGCTTTGTCGCTGAAGAACTTGACTGGGATCAAGAAGTTGATTGGGCTCAAACCACTGATGAATCCGAATCAGATTAAGAAGACATAGCCTTCATATGTCTTATGGCAAGAATAGAAGAAGCTGAAGACACCTCTAACACCTCTTCTTCAGAGTCTCCATCGACTCAGATACCTCTCACTTCCAACTCCTCTAAACCCATACCTGATAGTATCTCTGCTATCGATTCTATGACTGTTGATTTTTACAATGCGCTAAATGGTAAAATTAAAGTTGAACAAATAAATATAGATCTCTCTGAACATCTTAAAAATTGTCATTTAAGAATAAAAGAACTTACTAAAATCGAAGAAGATTTTAAAGATCAAATATATGTAAATCAAACAATCAGTATCGAGAAAGAACAAGCTATCACTAAGCGCGAAACTGATCTCAAGACTGAAAAAGCTACCATTGAAGGATGGTGTAAGGCTTCTGACAAAGTCAGTGAGATCATTTATGCTCAGATCCCTAAAAAGTTCAAGAGTGGTCTAGGATATTCATCTGACCAAGAAGAAATAGACAATGACCATTCCATGTTAAATATTGAAATGTTTGTTTCTTCTATCCCTGATCCCTCTTCTCAGAAAACTCCTATCTCTGATAAAAGACCTTCTAAATCCTCTTCCAAGGACTCAAGGAAGGTTATCAAAGACAAATTCCTTGATCATTTTCCTACAATCAAAATTTTCCAAAAACAGAAGTAGAATTCCTCATTTCCTTCAGTAGGTCATCCTAAATCTGGAAGAAAGATCCCTGGATTTATTCAGAGATCAACTCCCAAAATTAAGATATATCTAACTCCTTCTGAACCTGAGAAACTTATTGTTCCTCCTAGGACAATGGAAAACGGAATTCTTGGTCCTGTTCCTGAATTTGTTTTGACCTCCTCTCTGAATGCTTGTTGTTCAAAACCTTTTCTTAAATATAGGAAGTGCTATCACTGTGGTGAGACTACTCACATTGCTAGCAAATGCCCTAATGTTACTAAAGGTGAAAGATTGGCTCATGGTAAGAAAGTAGGTCTTGTTGAAAAATCGGCTAAAGTGAAATCCACTAAGGGTGGTAAAATATCCAAGGTGAAGATAACCACTGAGGAAAATTCCTCAGCGAGTAACATATCCGCCAATCCTGTTATTTCCACTAACACTACAGGACCCATAGTAGTATGGGTACTTATGAAAAATTAACCCTCTTGTTTTATGCAGAGTGCTAAAGGTATCTGGTATCTAGATAGTGGATACTCAAGGCACATGACAAGCAGAAAATCTCTGCTCTCTAATTACAAGGAGGAAACTGGTCCCTCAGTGACCTTTGGTGGAAATGGCAAAGGATACACCAAGGGTTATGGCGTTCTATCCAATGGAGCAACCTCATTCAGTCGTGTTGCTTATGTTGAAGGATTAAAGCATAATCTCTTAAGCATTAGCCAACTCTGTGACAAAGACTTCAAAGTCTTATTCACAAAGACCAGATGTACGGTCACTGACAAAAATGATAAACTCGCTCTGAAAGGCAAAAGGTCAAAAAACGTATATGTCATCAATATGGATAGTTCTCACTTTGAAAATGTGTGCTTTCTCTCAAGAGCCTCCACTGACATTAACTGGCTCTGGCACAAAAGACTATTTCATCTGAACTTTAAGATGATAAATGATCTATCTCAAAAAGAACTTGTCAGAGATCTCCCTAAACACTCTTTTACAAAGGAATCTCTTTGTTTAGCGTGTGAAAAAGGAAAGTTGACTAAAGCTTCTTTCAAATCCAAGCAAGTTTCCTTAGTGACTACTCCTCTTCACTTACTTCATATGGAGTTATTTGGACCAGTCAACGTCTAGTCCATATCTGGAAAGAAATAAACTCTAGTGATTGGGGTGAATACTTCAGATATACATGGGTATTCTTTCTTCAATCTAAGAGTGATACACCTGATGAAATTATCTCCTTTATCAAGAAAATGGAAGTCCTGAACAATCTAAATGTTCGCTCCATGATAAGTGATCATGGCACTGAATTATAAAACAATACTCTGATTACCTTCTTTGAAGAAAAATGAATCACTCATAATTTCTCATCAGTGAGAACTCCTCAGCAAAATGGCATTGTTGAAAGAAGAAATCGAACGATCATTGAAGCCACACGCTCAATGCCTAGTGAATCACGTCTACCAACTCAATTATGGGCTGAAGAAATTAACACCGCGTGTTTCACTCAGAATAGATCCCTGATAGTCAAATGATTCAAGAAAACCTCCTATGAATTATTTCATGGAAGAAGACCCACTCTGAAATACTTACATATCTTCAGATGTAGGTGCTATATTCTGAATGACAGAGATCATTTGGGAAAATTCGATCCAAAAGCTGACGATGGAATCTTTGTTGGATACTCCTCAGTATCTAAGGCGTTTAGGGTCTTCAACAAAAGAAGACAACACGTAGAAGAAACCATGCATGTTAACTTTGATGAATCATGCTCATCAAGTTCTATTCTCATCCTTGAAGATGTCAAATAACTAGATAATTGGATGAAATCTCACTATAGGGAACCTGAATCTTATTTCAACGCACCTCCAGTCGCTGAAAATTATGATGATGAAGGACCAATTTTCATTCCTTCTACAAGTGACAATACATCATCCTCAGGGATAGATGTTACTCCCTTAAATCAGATTCCTCCTTATTATTCCTCAAATGGTGATGCTTTAGTGAACAATCAAGTCCCTTCCACAACTCAGAAGAATCCAACTCCTTTAGAGTCGCCACAAGGGATGATGACAAAAGCTGACGAACATATAGCTGATGTTTCCTCTACTCTTCATGAAATGGGTAAAAAAAATGGAAATATCGGTTAAAACAAGCTCCTAGAGCTTGGTTTGATACTCTTTCCAAATTTCTTCTTAAAAAAAAATTCTTTCGTGGAAAAATTGACCAAACTCTATTTTTAAGAAAATATAAAGGTCATATACTCGCTCAAATATATGTCGATGACATTATCTTTGGTTCCACAAGACCCAAATTATGCACTCGTTTCGCTGCAAGAATGCAAAAACAATATAAAATGAGTATGATGGGTGAACTAACGTATTTTCTAGGTTTGCAGATAAAACAATCTGACAAAGGAATTTTTATTTGTCAAAGTAAATACGTTAAAGATATGCTGAACAAGTTTGATATGAATCAATGCTCAGCGATGAAGACTCCTATGGCCCCTCCTCTGACTCTGAATAAGGACCCTAATGGGAAACCTGTAAATATCACCGCCTATCGAGGGATGATTGGGTCTCTGCTATATCTTACAGCGAATAGACCTGATATCATGTATTCTACTTGTCTCTGTGCTCGGTATCAAGCTGAACCGAAGGAATCTAATCTCATCGCTGTAAAGCGAATCTTCAGATACCTGAAAGGAACTCCTAATCTGGGTCTTTGGTATCCCAAAGGCTCAGGGTTCGATCTAATTGGTTACCCTGATAGTGATTTTGCAGGTTGCAAGATAGATAGAAAGAGCACCACTGGTGGGTGTCAGCTACTAGGTGGTAAATTGATTAGTTGGACAAGTAAAAAGCAAAATTATGTGTCCACCTCCACCACTGAAGCTAAATACATAGCTGCTGGAAGCTGTTGTGCTCAAATCCTTTGGATGAGAAATCAACTCAGAGACTATGATCTCATGCTCTCCAAGATCCGTATTTATTGTGATACCACTAGTGCTATTGCAATTGCCAACAACCCTGTACTTCACTCTAAAACCAAGCACATTGAGATTCGATATCACTTTATCAGAGATCATGTGATGAATGGTGAAATTGAGCTTCATTTTGTACCCACTGAATATCAGCTCGCGGATTTTTTCACTAAGCCTCTTGATGAAACTAGATTCAATCTACTCATCAGCGAACTGGGTATGTTGAACGCTGAATAATTCTTACTCAGCTAACAACAAACAGTAATACAAATAAAGTCCTCTATTATCATTCGTTGAACTCTGATTCAGCAATATCTATTCTTTCTCACTCAGGTATTATCTTCTAAAACCTTTCCGCTTCCTGATGTTTCTTTAATTAGGGAATGAATCTGAAAACATAAAACTCTTCACTAACAATCATTTATTGTTTTTGATGAATATTTTCGAAGATAATGATTAATCTTTCCAAATGGATAATTAGCATTATATTTTTTTTAAAGAAAAGGTCACGTCAAACCTTTTCTGACACAAGACGGACCACGACGTTTCCCTTCCAATTCCTTTCTAGGGACGTGCGCCATGTCATCATTAGTTTTTCAAAAAGCTAAGACCGTCGTTTAGCTATCCTTTTCTCTCTCCTCATGCTATTTAAGCAAATCCTTGCCTTATTTCTCTCTTTACGCTCTCAAAATTTCCAAAAGGCACGAATTCTCTCAGCTTCTCAAAGTTTTCTCAAGAACACCAAGAACACGCACTTGTGCGTTTTTCTTCTCGAACTTCACTAAGGTTTGATCTAAACCTTACACATTAATCTGGAAACATTTTGTTTCACTTCTCTTCTCTTTTCTTAAAATCAAAACAAAAATCTAGGGTAAATAAAATAAAAATCTGGATTAAACTTCAAAACCCTTCAAAACCCTGTTCTAAATCTTTTCCTTAAGAACAGAAGATTTTTTTTGTTTAATCCATCTTTTATATTCTATACCTGTATTTTTAAATATACCAAACTTTTTAAAACACATTTGGTATTTTTATTTTTTATTTGCTTTTCTATCACAAGTATTTTGATCTTGTTTTTTAGTCAAGGAATGTGCTCACACCAGGGCTAAGGTTGAGCATTTATAGAAGTCTGTTGAGTTCATCTTCCGAACAGTGGTTGGGACTCGAGGGATCAAGACCGCTATGAACAACATCCCCAGCGACATCCAATCCCTGAAGGAAGACAATCAGGCGCATGGTCAGTCCATTGCCTATAAGGAGAAGAAGGTGGACGATCAGAATCTGGTGCTCGAGTCTATTTAAAATACTCAATCCGAAATGATGCAGTTGCTGACAAAGCTATCTGAGTCTAGCTCCTCTTTCTCCACTGCTGATTGGACATCCCTGAATTCGGTCCTTGAGCACTAAGAGCGCCATGAAGGTAAGCTAAAGGACATTCAAGGGAATGTACGTCTGCTGATGGTGCACTGTCTCCCTTCTGACAACATCGAGGGGGAGAGATGTGCCAAAGAATTTGCTGACGACATCATTGCGGATCACAATGAGACCTTCCCTGATGATAACATTTCTCCTACATCAAGCAGGCATGACCTTCCCTCACTGAAGGTGTAGTGGAAGAAGAACAGGAAGAAGATGATGATGATGATGATGAGTATGAAGAAGCCATCCCTCACTATGGGGGAGGCAATGATGATGATGAAGACGACAATATAGGAAGTGCTTTGGAGCACTTCAAAATGTCAAGGCCAGAAGTCTCTCATCAGAAGCCTTTGGGGGACGGACAACATCCCTCTCAGGGACAGTCCGGTCCCTCAGGCAAAGGAAATAACGTGGCAGAAGCTGATGCCACCATCTCTTTAACCGAGGGGGAGACCACTGTCGAGGTATCTCTTCCTCTCATTCTCCTTTCTACTCCAATCTCTGAACCACCCACATATCCCTCTTTCTCACCACCAAATTTTGGCTTTGATAAAACTCCTTCTACCTCTCCTTCTCTCAGTGAGCCCAGTCCCCAAAGGACTCCACTTTTCTGAAGGACCCTTCATCTGAAGAGCAGTTTATGTACATATATGACTCTAACTCTGAAGATGAAGAAGGCCTCATTCCTTGACGCCGGGCTCAGAGACCACTAATAAGCGAGCCTGCAGAGGAAGAAAGGCGAATAAACTTTTTGAATGAACTTGAAGCCAAGAGAATAAGGTTTCCTCTACTGAAATAGAATGTCCAACTACTATCAGCAAGGTAGATGACTTCTATTTTCTGTCAAAAGAGGAAAGAGCTCAAGCTCTTGAAGCACAGAGAATAAGGCATGAAAAAGATGAAGCAAACTGAGAATGATCTAGAGCTTGCAAGAAGAATACTCAGGGAGGATGCTGCTAAAGACAAAGCGAAGCAAGCGATGATCCACAAAAGCCAAAGAGTCGCTGAAGCTCTGGCACAAAAGGAACTAACTAAAAAAAATATCCAAGTCAATCCCATCCTCGCTCAAGAGAAGATCCAAAATGCTATGACCAAAACAAATGAAGAACCAAGCCACTGAGAAAAAGAACTACGCTGGGGCACTGACTGATTCAATTTTCGTCGGTCTGACCCAAAAATCATTCGAGCAACTATCGAAGGACGTTCTTCCAAAAGGCATGGACTGAAGGTATTTGTTCAAACGTACATGCATTCGAATGTTGAAAAAGAAGAAGCCAAGTTCTTGAAATTCTATGGATACTCTGAATGGCTAGAAATCAGAGATGCCATTTAGGGTTCCAAATCAAAGTTTAAAGATGTGGTAGAAAGAGCATTGGATCAACTTCTTCAAAGGATGTCACAACATGTGCAAGTTCCGCCTCTCCCTGAGTCTACAAGAAGGAGAAAATCAAATGCTGAAGGAGGTTCATCTTCTAAAAGTGAACATGAAAACAAATTCAACTACGAAAGCATTCTCGGCCATCTGGAAATCCCTAACATCACAATGCTGAACTCCTCTCTCCCTCTAGATAGAAGATATGAAGAAAATGAAATCATCCCCTTCCCTGAACCTGGTATAGTTTTCTTGGATAATGATGGATTCTTAGGGCTCTTCAGAAACAAAGAAGTCAGCAAGGCTCCATCAGCCTTCATAAAGATCATGCATCACTACTGTTGGTCAGATTACCTGGTGATGAATCGACAGAAGAGGCTCTATGAAAATGAAATACAAAGAAGACACGAAAAACTCTCTGATTGATATATAGTAGTTTTTCCTTTGTATTACTCTTCAGTATATTGTACTTTTCTCTTCTTGCAAATTTGTAATTTATTTTTTCATGTAATTTCTTCAGATCGTTGATAATGAAATTTCAAAAGAATTTCTCTACTCCAATTGTGTACTGAAAAGATCCCTGAAAAACAGTAAATGGGACACTGAACATAAGAGTTCTAACTTCTTTACATACCTCCTTACTCACTGATATTTCTCTCTGAAATTTAAATCAGTGAATGTACTTAAAGCCTCTGCTTGTAAAAATTGTGCTTTCATATCCTTATAAATGAAACTCAATGGCTATAATAGATTAGCTGAAAACGATCTCACAGATTAGTACTTAGAAATTTTTATTTCAATATTTCTTAAGTCCCTACTAATCCTATCAAGTAGTTTTCCCATGTTACTTAATCATAATCAAATAGGGGGAGATTGCTGATCATAACTACTCTCAGTGATTTAAATATGATTCCTCTGTATACTTAGTGAAATTCCATTTGTAAACTTATGTTTAAATTCAGCGATAGCATATGCTGAGTGTTATCAGCGATCGCTGAAAATCAGAAGCCTCAAGTCTACCTCTGAAGATCTGAAGATCAACCATCACACCAAAAGAACATTCAGCGAAAGTCAAAGACCAAGCTGAAGAAAGAGATATTCAGCTAATGATCTGAAGCGATACAGTGATAGCAATGGTTATCTAAACCAAAGTGTGAAGTCTTGTCAAGACTCAGTGATACACTGAAAGTTCATCCGTGAAGTTTCAACTTCAGCGATGAAGTGAAGCTTGTCAAACAAGATTAATGTTGATCTTATCCTCGATGCACAAAATTCAAACCTTATACTATGTCAGAGAAGGACGTACGAATTGTCTCTATGTCCCCATCATATCTGATATGGTACTGTTCATATACGACAAAAGAGGCTCTATGAAAATGAAATACGAAGAAGACACGAAAAACTCTCAGATTGATATATTGTAGTTTTTTCCTTTGTATTACTCTTCAGTATATTGTACTTTTCTCTTCTTGCAAATTTGTAATTTCTTTTTTCATGTAATTTCTTCAGATTATTGATAATGAAATTTCAAATGAAGTAATCTACTCCAATTGTGTACTGAAAAGATCCCTGAAAAATAGTAAATGGGACACTGAACATAAGAGTTCTAACTTCTATACATACCTCCTTACTCACTGATATTTCTCTCTGAAATTTAAATCAGTGAATGTACTTAAGGCCTCTGCTTGTAAAAATTGTGCTTATAAATGAAACTCAATGGCTATAATAGATTAGCTGAAAAAGGTCTCACAGATTAGTACTTAGAAATTTTTATTTCAATATTTCTTAAGTCCCTACTAATCCCATCAAGTAATTTTCCCATCAAGTCTACCTCTGAAGATCTGAAGATCGACCATCACACCAAAAGAACATTCAGCGAAAATCAAAGACCAAGCTGAAGAAAGAGATAATCAGCTGATGATCTAAAGCGGTACAGTGATAGCAATGGTTATCTAAACCAAAGTGTGAAGTCTTGTCAAGCCTCAGGGATACTCTGAAAGTTCATCCTTGAAGTTTCAAGTTCAGCGATCAAGTGAAGCTTGTCAAACAAGATTAATGTTGATCTTATCCTTGATGCACAAAAGTCAAACCTTATACTATGTCAGAGAAGGACATACGAATTGTCTCATATGTCCCCATCATATCTGACATGAACTGTTCATATACGGCCAAAAGCATGGCTGCTTTTTGGACAAAGGACAAGCTTCCTATGAATGCTTGACACGTGGCATATACCTTTTGTCTTGTATTAAATGCAAACGGGGAAAAATAAGATGAAGATATCTTCTTCATCTTCATGCATGCTACTTTCTATTTCCTAATACCTCTGTCTCTTTTCTTTCTCATTTCCTTGTTGCCTCAATTTGTGTGATTTCTTAAGTTACAATAGAAAAGTTTACTAGTTCTAATTCCTCTTGTAATTGTAAATTTGTTTATTCAATATAAACTCATTTAAAAACGAAAATCTGGCTGTTTGTATTCAACCCCCCCCCCCCTTCTACAAACTGTTTCTATATCCTTGAACTCTTGTAGACTCCTTTCGGACCAACACTTCTCTAGATCAAAACATGGTTTAGCTTTAATGCACATATCTAGGAAGTCTGGATGAATGGGAAACCTTTTCTTCTGTTCTTTTGGAAGAACTGAATTCGTTGGTATACCATTCGGAAGTCTTTTGAGTTTTGGTCCAGCTACTCTTACTTCTGGTATGCCAATGTCTGTTTTAACTTCTGTGTTTATAATGACAAAAGTTGCATTTTTCTCACAATTGACAATTTTATAGGGACGTAAGTAGGAGGCAAACTGTTTTCAAAATTTATAAGAAATTTCTCTGAATTGTCAAAGAAATCATCACAATTTTGATCTTCAGTTTCTCATAGATAAACATCAAACTCATCATTATCCTTTTCTGGACAAAGGTTTAAGTCAACAAATAAGCATGGGGTTATCTCTAGATGGTTTTCAAGAAAGACATTTTCTGATTCTGTAAGATTTTGAAGAGCACACTCATCCAGAGCTTTAAGAACATGTTTTTCAAATTTAATATTAGTTCTTCTTCTGCATTTTTGGGGATAAACTCATCTGCTTATGGATTTAAAATGATACGAGTAAACGAACCAAAGTGGAAAAATTCACTTTTCTTCTAAACCTGTATCAATAAGCAGTAATTCCCTTTCTTTTTTAAAATAGTTTTTAAGTGCTACAGAATTTAATCTGTCACTTTCCTCTTCGAGCTCCTTGTTCTTATCTTTCTGAAGCTTGTTAAGTTCATCAATCTCCCTTTTTAACAAACTTTCTGTGGAATTTTTTAGTTTTAAAATATTTTGGTTTTCCACAAAGAGTTCTTGCTTTTCTTCTGTCAGAAGCTCCATCTCTCTTTTGAAAATATTTCTTTCTTTCAGTAATAATAAAATATTTTTCGAGATCCTTTCTCTTTTCCTTTTTCATTTTGGAGCTTCTGTTTCAGAGTTTCAAAATCTAGAGTAAGATTTAAGCTAGTCTATTCAAGTTTAGAAGGTTCAGAAGTAGTACAAACCAGAGTTTCAGAGATTTGATCTTCTGCATTATTTTCCATGGCCATCCCACAGAACATGGCTTCTGCATCGCTTGATTGGTCTGAACAATAGTTCTCTAATTCGGAAGATTTTGTTCTTTCATATCTGTTGTACTTGTATTTGTTCTTGTAGTACATGTCATCTTTGACAAGAGCTCATTTGCAGGCTTTGGAAAAATGACCCGGTTTGCAACATCTGAAACAAACATCTTTCTTCTTCTTCTTCTTCTTCTTCTTCTTCTTCTTCTTCTTCTTTGTTCTCTGCTTCTATCTTCTCTACCCGAGGAGCTTCTGTTCTTGGTACATAGACTTGATTTGGTCGTTCACTTCTGTTGTCAAATCTTCTTTTGTTTTCAAATGAACGATTAACAAACTTCCTAGTGAACTGTTTGGTGATTAGAGCCAGAGATTCAGCAAAGGCACTGATGTCAACATCTTCTGAACCTGAAAGTCCAACTTCTATATCAGCTTCTGACATCAGAGCCTTTCTCTTTACTTTCATCGTTGCTTCTCTTGTCCTTCTGCTTGACCGTCTGGATTCGGAAATTATAGCCAAAGGATCACCAACATTCACTTTCATCTGTTGAACCTCCTTCTCATGGGCCTGAAGAGTTCCAAAGACATCTTGTAAGGACCACTGCTCCAGATCCTAATTTTCTTGTAGGGACATTGACAAATTAAACCACTTTGTATTCAGCGGCTTTAGAAATAAGAAATTGTTGTCTTCTTGTGACCATATGATGTCACATCTTCTGCATTTATTTATCAAGGTATTGAACCTGTGATAGGATTGTTCTAAAGTCCCTTCTGTTAGAGCTTGAAAAATGTTATATGCATTTAGAGCCTGTGCTCTTCTATTCTTTTTCATCTTCGCTCCACCTTCTAGCTGATTTGCCAATTAATCCCACAACTGTTTTGTAGAAGTGCATTGATCCCGAGATTGGAAAATATCGTTTGGAATTGCCATGATGAGAAGTCGTTTGGCCTTTTGATCAACTTCATTTTTCTTTTTGTCTTCTTCATTCCAGTCTTTTCTATCCTTTGGGACTTGTCTTGCTGGGATTTCTTCAGTGGTGGTTGTAGCAGGCATTGGAACATATGGATCATTGAGTACGGAAAAATATAGATTGAGATCTAGTCCTTCATGAAAATTGATCATTTGAATTTTCCATTTGGGATATTTATCCCTGAGTAGAGTAGGAGGTTTTGTTAGGGAACCAGAACTGTACATGGCGTTCAGATTTGGATGTGCCATTTTTGCATAAAATCAGAGTAAAAAAAATATGGGGTAGACGATTAAAAATTGGGTGCGATTGATTTCACGGAACTTGAAACAATAAACGATGGTTCACAATTCTCAGATTTAGAAACAAATTACCACTGAAATAGATAAGATTTGTGTAAAAACAACAAAAACTCATAAAACAACAATTAAATATATTAGATTAGAAGGATCTGATACCAAACTGGATTAGATCGATTAATAAATAGATTGATTAGAAGGCTCTGATACCAATTTTTGGAACCCAGATCCCCATAAACATTCACAAAATGTTGATCACATATAATCTATACTACATTAATAACCATTTAGACCAATAGTCTTAATTACAACTTATAATGCATTTGGTACAACCATTTTATGCATTGAATCTAAAAATCTCTTAATTGCAAGCGCAGATGCACAATGTACAAGTTATTTATGCTATGATTTAACCTCACCACTAACCCCCTACAAATTTTGACAGTTTTCTACTATGTTTCCTTTCTATGCAGTGTACCCTATTCCCCAAATTTAATTCAACCATTCAAATTTTCAAAATTCAAATTTGATGCTCTATCAATTCACCGGCTCTCGATGAAATCCATCCTCCCAAGTTGAAAGTTTCAGGTTTACTTTCTTCCTTTCAGCTTTCTTCCTTGCATTTGGTAGCTTCAACCATACCTTTTTCTTATCAGGATTTTATTTATTCTAATTTCAGCTCTCACCCATGAAAAAGACAATTTCAGTCTACATTCGAGATACACACGGGTCTTTTGCATTTGGTAACATTATGCATTATTCAAGAAACCGATCAAAACACAAAACTTACATCACACAATCCTCTCTCTCAATACCAATCGTACGACATCACATAGCAAGCTGATTCTGCGTTCAAAATGCTTGAGGTAATGTATGAAAACCCTAACTCTTGATTTGAGATTTTAACATTTTTTTGTTTCTGTTTTTGTTGTTGATTTTAAGAAGGACTTTCCTTCTGAATACCACTTACATGGTGTTGTTGTTGGAGCACCTGATTTTTAACTTGCATTCATGACATATTGGATAAACAACTTCTTCCACTTGAAAAACGAAATACCTTTTGTTGATTACCTGGATATATAAAATAAGTTGACCTGGTGGACCCAAATTAATGATGGAAAGCAACTCACTGCAACAAGTTTCTTTCTTTTGCTCTCTTTTCTGATTCAATATGCGATTTTTTTTATCCTTCTATTGATCTGCTAAATATTTCATCTTTAAAAGTTTGGTTTTTCATTTTGTTTTCAACTCCGAGTATCGTATGATTTGCATTATCTATTTTTGTTTAACATTGGTTTGAGGTGAATGGTCTAAGCTCTTATTGAGCTTAGTTCCGTATAATCCAAAGTTTAGTTTATTGTTATATTTTTTTTGTTATTATCGCTTTTTTCAATTAAGAAATCTTGAATTCATGGTTGCCTCTTTCTATCTTGTAAACCAAATCTTCTTTGGTAAGAACATAAGCAGTTACCTTATTTGTCGATTCATCATACTCACAGCTTACCCAAAAATTGCCTGGTAATAACTTACTCATTTTTGGTTTATGAAAAAATGCGTATTGAATAGGAGACCTTTGAAGAGAGAAGGATAACACGTTGAATTCGGGATGTGCAATATCATGACTGAATCGAGCAATGTGATTGCAGTCTTGAAATGAAACATCTTCAATCTTAAGTGGTGCATCAAAATCAGTTTTGGAGATCTTGGAGAGTGCCATTTGTGTTTTGTTAATAAGTGCAGGTTTGGGAAAGAATGAAGATATTCAAAGAAGACGATATTGTAAAAGTGACAAATATTGGTCGTATGTGGGTTTTGTATGAGGGATACGAATTGAATAGGTTTAAAGTTTGTTAGGTATAAACATATTGTATTCGAGACTACAATATTGAAGACGAGAAAATCAAAGCTTGAAGTTAACAATAGCTTAATTTTAGTTTATTCTTTGTAATAGAGTAGGGATATAAATACCTTTTGTCAATGTACTTTGAGATTAGATTCCATTGTTATATCTTGTAGATCTAGATAGAGAGAATTGTAGAGAGACAGAATATTCATCAATATACATATGATTTGAAGATCCATTGATGTTATTCTTGTTATCTTGTCTTAGATTCATCGTTATCTGATATATTTGGAGGTAACAATTGCTATCCTAGTGGGAATTAAAGATTTGATGAAGATTTGAAGAAGAAATTTGAAGTTTTTGATGTTTTTCAAAATCTTCTTGATTTCATCATTTTAGGAGATTTTATGAATGGATTAATGTGAACTTAGGTGTGTTAGATTCGTTTTTGCTAGGAGATTGATTTGTGATAATCAATTTTGGAATTGAAACAGATTAGATCGTGTTTTAGAATCAAAATCGTAGTTTTTGGGTTTTGTTAAAAAGTTACTATTTTGGATCGAAAGATGGAACTCTAGGTTGTTTTTGATATAAGTATAAGAATTAAAAGTGTTTTAGGAAGTGTTTTACAATCAAAATGTTTTAAAAAGTTACTATTTGGATAAGTTTTGAGGTCTAATTCGAAGATTTTGGGGTTTTTGTTCGAAAAAGTTCTAGTTTTGTTTGAAGTTACTGTTCATGTTCATAGCCTTCGGATAGGCATAATTCATAACCTTCAGAGAAAGCTTGTGCGAAGGTACCCGAGGCTCGTACAAAGCATCCAAGCCTCACACAAAGCATCTGAGACTCGTACTCGCATCCAGTTATATCCGAGCCTCGCATAGTAACCTTCACAAGAGGCTTATCCGAGCCTCGCACGAAGCCTAATCCGAAGCTTCGCATATCAAAGTTTCATCCAATCTTCGCACGAACTCTCGGATACCAAGAATAAAAAAAAGAGGCTTATCCAAGCCTCGTACGAAGCCTGACTTTTACTTTTTAACTTGATTTTTTCTGCATTTATTTGATAGTCAAAGTAATTCAAATCATCCGCAAATCATTTTATTAACGATCCTTAAATCTGATAGCGATGTCTATTACTGATTTGAATTCTCTAGTCTCATCTTTGCAAGCATAAGTTGCTAGTCAGAAGAAAGAGATCTATAATCTTAAAATCGATCATATTACAAATGACAAATTGATTCTCTCTTTAAAAGCAGGTTGTACTAAACAAAAGGCGTTCCAAGCACAATTTGATGAGCTTAAGAAGGAACGTTTGAGTCACGGTTATCTAGAGGAATGGAACTATAGGAACATTGACCTGATACAGAGTAATTATGATCTTGAGAGTGCGATTAGAACTTATCAACTTCAGGATAAGATGCTTAATTGGAACATTGTTGTTGATTTAAAAGTGCTTACGGATGATAATTTCAAATTGGAGACTGAGAAGAATAATTTTGAAAGCAAGCTCAAGTCTTGTGTGTTGAAAATTGCTAAACTTTCAAAGCAAATATCAGATTTTGAACAAGTTGTCGTTATGGAAAGAAGTAATTTTGACGAAGAGAGAAAACAGACCAAGAAGAAGAGTTTGGAGCTTACCAAGCAGATTTCTAATCTTTAGGAAAGATTAGAAAAACAACAAAAGGATTTTGCAACTGAAAGAAAGTTGATTGAGAAGAAAAATGCTGCCTTGGTCAAAGATTCAACTCAAAATAGAAAGTGGTTACAAATAGATTTAGAAAATGAGAAGAGTAGCTTCGAATCTTAAAGAAAAATTCTTGAGGATAAGTTGCTTCTTTCTCAAAGAAAATTTCTGTGTTAGAAGAGCAAATAGAGCATGACAAAGCAGTATTGCCTAAAGTAATGAAATTGGAATTGATAAGGTTGCTGAAAAGGTAAAAGAATCTGATATGGAAAAGCAGTTCAAGAAAGAAAAAGAAGAATTTCAGAAGAAAATTGTTGAGCTTTCAAGTCAATTATTTGAACTTCAGACAGATATTATGAATGAGTAGAATATGAAGTCTGAAATACAGAATAAGTTTGATTTTCTTGTTGAGGAACGAAATGCTTTATCTAAAAAAGTGAAGGACCTTGAAGAAATTAAGTTCAAGGTGGATTTATCTGACAGAGCTAGTGCCGAAACCACTGCTCAGTCTCCGTATGATAAATCTGCTGATTCTTAGTGCTCGTACAAGACAACTTCAAGTTTTATTCACAAGAAGAGTCCTTCAACAAAGTATTGCAAATCAAGTGATTTTTCACAAGATCAGATTCGTACTTCTAATGTTTTCTGTAATTATTCTACTTCTAATTCAAATACTAACCTTTCAAAGCAAGTTAAGATAGTTTGGAGAAAGAATCAATTGTAGATGAGCATGCAAGAAACAAGTCATATCAATCTCCCACAATTGATGCAAAGTCATTTGTTTAAAGGACTGATCTTCCATACTTTGTCAGATCAATAAATGAGTTGATCAGTCTGAGCCAAAACAAGATATGTTGTTCAGCATGTGGAAAAGATGACTTTGTGAATCAAAGGTATGTGAATAAATGGTATGGTACGTATTCTATACCAGAGTCCCCAGTGAGAAGATCATGTGTTAGAACATCTAATCACAATAGATGGTTCGGATCACACAAAATACCTCAGACCAAAGCTAACATGCATTGACCCATGAACGTATGGGTAGCAAAATCTTCTTAATCTGGTTTGCAGGTTATCATGTGTCATGCTGAATTCAGATTATTTAAACACATGATCAGATTTGTTAATGGTTTGAGGGTTAGTAAGTATTTTCTATCTTTGAGGGGAAAATCTTTTATACTATGTTATATTTTCTTTTTGAAAATTTATTCTTTTTGATTACCACGTGTAATATTTTCTTGAGAAAGTTATTTCCACGTCTCTTAAATTTCTTGCATATTCAGTGAAAATACACTCGATTGATATTCTATAGTTGTTTTCATTTTTGTCTTTAATTCATTTCAATGATTTAATTCCTGTCGACATAATAATTGTGACTTGTTCTTCAAAATTAATCTCAATAATCATTGAACATTTATTTCATTAAACACTATGCTCACTGAGTCACTCTCTTTAGCGTATATTTGTTTCATTGATATTCCTAAACATAAACATTCATGTTTTAGTTTCTAAACAATTCAATTTAGAACTTGTGCTACATATGTTTAGCTTCTAAACAAATCAATTTAGAACATGTGATACATATATTTAGTTTATGAATACCTCAATTCAGAACATGTACTTTATTTATTTGACTTCTAAACAATTCAGTTTAGAACTCGGAGTTAAATGTTATGCTCCTTACAACATCAATATTTCAGCATAGGATATTTCCGCATGTGTGATAGGAATTTTAGAGTTTCTATGGTCAATCCAGAACCGGAAGGACCTACCCAAGAAACATACCCATGGCTAGTCATCGGAAATGGGTCTAGATGCTACTTGAGTTTCTTGATCATTGGGATGATCTTGAAAAGGGGTGTGCTGAGATAAAATGGAAATGAGACGGAATTTCAAGGGGTAGACTCTCAAGCTGAAAAGATTATTTCTGTATTTACAATCATTATCAAATGTGATTTAATACGAGATTGATATGAGGGATATTTAGTTGAAAATTTTGCGAGATGAGTGCTAGCGAGCTAAAAGAATATAGTGAGTGTGATAGGATCAAAAGAATAAAAAATCCTCACGAAACCGAGTCAGTAAACCGGGTTGCCACATAATCTATTCATTTTCATTCTTTAGAGATGAATATTGAAAAAGACATGGATCTATGTTGGTCCCAAAGGAGTCTACAAGAGTTCAATGGATATAAAAAACAGTTTGTAGAAGGGGGGGGGGGTTGAATACAAACACAATCTTTTAGGGTTTTTAAATGAGTTTATATTGAATAAACAAATTTTATAGTTGTAACAGGAATTAGAACAAGTATTAAACCTACTCTATTCAACAACGAAATCACTATGTTGATGCACAAGAATGAGTAAGAAAAGCAATAGAGGTTATAGAAAAGTAAGTAGCATGCATGAAGATGAAGAAGGGTTCTTCATCTATTACATTTAATGCAAAGCAAAGGTATATGCCACGTGTCAAGTTTCAATTAGAGACTTGTCCTTTGTCCAAAAGACAACCATTCTTTTTCGCCGTATATGAATAGTAACCAAATTAGATTTGATGGGGACTTAAGGAACAATCCGTACGTCCTTTTATGACAAGGCATGGAGGTTTTGACTTTTGTGCATCGAGGATAAGATCAACTTTGATCTTTTTGAACGGGCCCCACTTTGATCGCTGAACCAGAAGCTTCAAGGATGAAGAGTTCAGGTATCACTAAGGCTTATGCAAGATTTCACATAGATGGATGTTCCTATCACTGAGCCGCTTCAGATCACGAGCTATCCATATCTTTCTTTAGCTATGCCTTCAACAGTCACTGAATGGCTTTTGGTGTGAGAGTTATTCTTCAGATCTTCAGGGATAGGATGTTTTTCCTGATTATCAGCGATCACTGAATTGTAGCCAGTGTATGGTATGGCTGATTTCTTAACACTATCCTATAAATGAAATTTTCACCAAGTATAAAAGGAATCATATTCAAATCACTGAAAGGAGTTTGGATCAACAATATCCCCCTATTTGATTATGATTAAGCAACATAGGAAGATTGGTTGAAGAGAGTAGAAAGGACTTAGAAATTTTTAAGGCAAAGATTTCTAAGTACCAATCTGTGAGATCTTTTTCAGCTAGTCTATTTATTTAAATTGAGTTTCATTTATAAGGATATGAAAACATAATTTTTACAAGTAGAGGCTATAAAGTACATTTACTGACTGATTACAAAGTGTAATGTCAGTGAGTATGTAGATTTAAAAATAAGTTAGAACTCATATATTCATTGTCCCTTTTTACTCTTTTCAGTGATCTTTTCAGTACACAGATGGAGTAGAGTACTTTGTTGTATTTCATTTAAAATATAATTTGAAGTATTACAAGTAGAATCAAAATACAGTTTGTAAAAGTAAAGTACAATACATTGAAGTAAATTACAAAGGAATTGAAAAACAATCTAGACTAGTGTTGGAACCCAGATCCCTTTCTTAACAATAAATCAATAGATCGTAATAACAGAGTATGAGCGGAAGAAATACAGGTCTATGATTAATACTCAAACAGTAATAAACCAGTAAGAACAGTAAGAAGATCAAATCAGAAATCGTATTAATAACCTGGAAATTGAACAAGAATTATGTCACTAAAGTTGTATATCGTATTGATTACTGAACAGTATTACAAAGTACGAATCTTTACCAGCTCTATGAACGTTAGTTCTAACTACCTAACAAACTATCTATTTATATATACAAACACAAATGCTAAAGTTACAGTACAAAAACAACAAGCATGTCCAAAATTTCTTCAGAACTTCTTCAGAAGTATCTTCAGAACCATCTTTAGAACTTCTTCAGAAGTTTATCAGATTCTTCAGAACTTCTGAAGTAGCCACTTCAGAAGTTATGCCTTTGGCTTTGCTTTGCTTGTCTTCTGAGTTCTGAACCTTTCTTTCTTTAGACAGAACCCAATCTTCTTTTGAAGCTATCTTCTGATATCGATCAATGTCCCCCTTAGCTTCAAAAGTTCAAATCATAACTCCAGAAATTTAAGATTTGTCTTACATCTTTAAGAATAAGACTTATGTATTCCAACAAAGATCCAATGATTCTAAGCATCTCTTTGGCAAGCTTTTTGTACTTTTCCCATTCTTCATCACTTAGATTCTTTTGTCTTTTGTTCTGTCTCTTCTCCAATCTATCTCTTATAACCATCAGAGTTCCATTGCAATGTTTATGTAGTTCTTCAAATCTTATGAACATCAAATCTTCAAAGCATTTACATACAAATCCTGGAGGCTGAATAACAAGAGTGCTTCTTTTAAGATTCTCAATGTTTGACAGGCTGAAGTTTGGACTACTTAAATGAACCTTTTCTTTGTTCAGAACATAGGCAACTTGAAAATCTGTTTTAGCAGCCCAAATGAATTCTCTGTAAAGACCATCTCTGAGAACTGGAAAAGATTTTCTAAACTTGGCAATAGAATCATGAAAAGGATAGATACTCTTGTAGACTCTAAGTAAATCTCTAAGACGAACATTCTGAAAATCTGCTTCTGAGAATGTAGAGATCTCACCATCCTTTCTTTCCACAGTGAAGTAAGCATACTTATAATTGTTTCTTGGCTTTATATCTGTAGTAATAACTTTCACTATTGGACTTTCTTTTCTTGCTTCACTTACAGGGATTCTGATCTTTGTGATTATATCTGAATACCATTGCTTCCATCCAAAAGACTTCTTGATCCAGCAATCAATGTAATTAAACTTTTGTTCATATTCCATGAGCATTTCAGGATGAAAATATTCAAGAAACATTGTGAGAGCATTTTCTTCAATCCTTTCTCTTGCAGATGTTCAGATTCTGAAACTTGAGTGACAGGAGCATTTTCTTCCCTTTTTCTATTTCTTTTAAACTTGCTTCTGAACTTTATATCTTATGAGAAAGCTTCAAAATTTCTTCAATATCTTGTTTCTTATTATGACTTTTGTTAATCAGAGTAGAATCATGTAATTCTTGCATTCCATGCTTTTGTACATACATTCTGACTTTTGAAATTTGATCTTCAGACCATTCATCATTTAAAAAAATTTCAAGAGTTGCATACTTCAGATTCCTTCTATACATGTAACTATAAGAATCTTCTGGAAAGATAAGCTGACTATCTTCACAATTATCAAACAGTATCTCTTTTTCATATACTTGATCAATAATAGGTTCTTCAAGAATAGGAAGATTGATTGAAGAAATAGTAATACTTGCTCTGAATCTGACTTCTAATTTTTTTGAAAAGACCATCAGAATTTCATCTGAAATATCAACATCATGCAATATGACATAAGTCCATCTCTGTGTCAAAATATTCAGCTGCTTGATTTAGAAAATCTGTGAAAATAACCAATCTTTCATCCAAGAATCTACACAACAGATTCCTTGGACTATTCAGAATTATGTATACCCAGCAGAATTTTCTTATTAACCTCCATAAGTTTTCAGATATTTCATCATTATCCACTCTATTCAGAACTTGTGGTCACCAAATCACTACTTCTCTATGTTCGTTTTCTTCTATTTCATCATTCTCCTCCACTCCACATCATCATCAAATACTATAACATATGAGAGATCACCAGGTTCTCCAAGTACTTCTTTAAAGGCCAAATATTCATTCAGCATTTCTTCATTAGAATCTGGAATAATGTCTGTATCTTTTGAACCTTGATTTCTTGCAGAATCATGAGACACTTTTTCAGTCTCATATCCTTCTTCAACATTTGCTTCAGAAGTAACATTTTCAGCCTCTTGTCCTTCTGTTTCAACATATAAAATATCATCTATAGCTTCAGAAACTCTGTTAGTATCTTCACCAACAACATTCTGAACATGTTCAGAAAATTTTTCAGAAGTTTGAACAACATCTTCAGATACTTTATGTCTCTTCTCCCCCTCTTGATCATCAGGACCCTAATCTTCAAGATTTCTATTCAAAGTATTTGCTTGAGGCCTGCACTCTAAGATAGAGAGTCTTTCATTTAAAGATGACTGAGAATTCTGAATTGCAGACAGTTCAGTCAGAATCTGAGTAATATCTTCCTTTGTAGCAAATTTGGAAGAATCTGGCTGAGTAAAAGAAGTAGAAGGCATTGAAGTCTTCAGAGACGCAACTGTAGAAACCACTTCAAAAAAAGAATTCAGAATTGCCTGCTTAAAGGATTGTAGATCATTGGAAGTTGACAACTGGAAATCATTCAACTTATTTACCACTTTTATCTCCTACTTATCCAACCAATCCTCGATCACCTTATAAGATTTATCCGTCAAATCCTTAATGTCCTTCTGAATCTTTGCAAATTCAGATGAACAGAAATCTTTGAATTATGAGAATTCAAGATTGAGTGGACTCTCAGACTCAATGTGCTCAAAGTTGTGAAGGGGGAATATGTCCTTCTTTTTCAACAATAGGCTCCACCAAATGGGGACCCATTGGTAAATGAGCTGCTTGCCCCATAAATGTTTCTGAAACACCCTTCTGTTGAGAGATGGGTGAGTGGCTGGGGGGGTTAACAAGAGTTGTCATGGGCTCACTGGCTAGTTTAATATTACCCACCAAAGAGTGTGGAGTAATAGATGATGTGGCTGCCCGGCTTGTAACATTTGGTTCACAAGTTTGTTTTTCTTTTACTTGTGTTCTCCCCTATTCAATTCTTTTTCTCACTCTTCTACCCAAGCTCTCATTTACATTTTTCCTCTTCACACCATGAGGTTCTCCCCCATGAACAGCCTCCCCACTCTTCCTAGGAATTCTAGACTGCTCACAATTCTCACCACTCTGGTTAGAATCAGGGGAAGAGACAACTGGTTTTGGTAGTCCCATTGATTCATAATACTCATTCAGAATCCTATTTTTGGGATTTACATGAGCAAGTAAATGATTAGGTAATGGTAATGCATTGGAAAATTGCAATTTTGCACTTGGTGGCTTTAGATTATCCATGGAGAATAGTGGAACATGTACCTCATGAGTTAAATCTGGAATAGCTGAAACAACTTTCATAGCACCTTTTATTAAAGTCTGAAAAAATCTCTGAAAAGGTATATAGTTGTAGGTAGATTTCTTCAGAACAGTAGACTTGAGTTCTTCAAAGATAAGGGAAGCATAATCATAATGTTTATTATATGCAACGCCATGAAAAATGATCCTCCCATTTGTAGAAGCTTGATCCAGGCTTGAACTTTTCCTAGAAAGACAAGTGTTCAGAATGGTGAAAAGACAATACCAGATTGGGGGTAAACACTTCCTTCTGAAGGAGCTTAAGGCATTTAATTGTTCAGAATAGCCCAACTTCATAAAATCAGAAATCATTTCTGAGGATGATGAAATAGGGTCAAATGAAGTTTTCCCAACAACTTCATCTTCTTTAGGAAGAAAATGAATGCTGCGAACATTTTCAACAGAAACACATACCCTGTATCCATGAATATATGAAGAAATATCATCAGCGTCTTCATCAACTTCAGCATGAAACCACCACTGTTGTAGGTATGAGACAGGAACCAGAAATTTCCTTGATAAGAGAGCACGAAGGGGATGTTGCTTCAAAATTTCAATCAAGATCATTTGATCATCATTGAAATCAGCTGATTTGAAATTCAGAGCACAGTTGTTCTTTTTGATATCCAATTGCTTATCATCAGGAACATATATTTTTGACAAATCAGGACCATCACTGCTTTCAGCACGAGAATGAGAATCACCTACTCCAGTATTTGATTCAGAAGCCACATCAATAGGCTCAATTTGTGTTTTCCCCAATTTTGTCAATACACGGGTTAGGGTTAAGGTTAGCATTTGAAGGTCCGGCTTCAGAATTACCAGTTGTAGCAGTGTCCTTTAACATCGGATCATCTTCCAGAGTTATGTCCATTGATCCAACCATTATTTTCTTAGAAACAATCTTGAATGAATCATCACTTGATGATTCATTACTGTCACTGAAGCACGATTTGGCAGTTTGAAAAGGTAAATCCACATTTGAAGTCGACATTGTTGGAAATGAGTAAGGATTTAAGTTTGAATGAAGATCAATGACCACAGAGAGATTTCGGAGGGAAAACATGCTAAAAAATGAAGAAGACGATGAAGCCATGGATTATATATGACTGGATGATCGTGGATGGACACGTGGCCAAAAAGTAATGGTCATTAGAGTAGTAATCATCATTTATGTAGATAAATGAACCGTTTAAGCGACATGTTTAGGAGTTGACCAATGAAATTAAAACACGTGGCACACGTTTAAATGAAGTACAACCGGAAGTAAATTTCTGAGAATAAGTTCAAAAAACTTCAGAATAAGTTTAGAACTTCTGAGAATAAGTTCAGAAGTTTGAATGAAAATATTCAGAAATACTTCAGAACTTTCGAATTTAGTTCAGAAGTTAACTTTTATTACCTCATATCCACGAAAGTCATTTAAAACTACAAACTTCTGGAAAATAGAAAACATTTTAATATTTCATAAGTAGGTTTGAACAATATGGAAAAGATTTTATCTTCAGAAGTTTGTCCATACTTCTTAGATTTGTAAGGTTTGAACTTTGATCCACCATTTCAGATCTTGATGACATAGGAGAGTACCAAAGAGTTAGACTTTAGTATCTCTCCCCCTTGAATCATGAACACCTATGATTCTCCCCCTTAAGCAGTGCGAATCATCAATTTTGTTAGAAAGAAGAGAAATAGAGAAATGAAAAAAAAATTCGAAAGTAATGAGAGACAAAATACAGATTTAAAACAATTTAACTCTGGTTAGAAAATCAGATGATGATATTGAAGATTTTTCTGAAGTCAGAGATATAATTTTAGAGATACGAGTTTTGAATTTGTCAGTGTTCAGAAATTCTTCTTTCAGAAATACAGGATTAAACATTTCTGAAGGTAATTTTGGAGCTTCAGATTTTAAAATTTCTCCTTCAGTCATACAAGATTTTGATTTGTATACAAGATAACCATCTTTATCAATGACTTCAACTTTAGGATCATCATCATCGTCTGAATCTGAAGCATTCATTAAATCTGAGAACTTGTTCTGAGTCATGTTTGATGCAAAAAAATTTAGATTTTAAATTTTCTCAGACTCATCATCAGAATTATCAAAAAAATATTTCCGAATTCTCATCATTGTCTTTTTAAAGATTCAATATCTGAGAATTCATCATATTTTTCTTTATGTTTTGATTTATTATCAGAATGATCTTCTGGAAAAACTTCAGAAGATAACTCAGAAGTATGTCCAGAAGATAATTCAGAAGTATGTTCAGAAGTAATCTCAGTTTTAATAATTGGTTCAGATTTTTCTTCAGAAATAATTTTTGATTCAAAAGTATGTTTAGAAATATATTTTGTGAAATATTTGAAACATCTTTATTTGTTACTTCTGTTTCAGAATTTTTCTCTGTCTCACCAGAATTAAGAGATTTTTCTTCAGAAAATAAAGTCTCTGATTTTACAAATGGAATTCTTTCAGGCAAAAAGTAATTAACAGGTTTGGATATGACACCTGTGTTAGTTACATTGAAAATTTTCATTTTCGAATAATCATAAAGATTTGCAGGTGCCTTTTTCAAAATTTGGCTTTCATTATGTCCCAAACTTGCTTTTATATTGTAAAATTTTGAATTCTGAGTCTGATTTGTTAAAATATCAAGAGTTTGTTCAATTTGACCTCTTTTAAAGTTCAGATCTTCTAATTTCTTGATCTTTTTGTAAAGATCAAGTCTTTCTTGATTCAGAAAGTTCATTTGAACATTCAAAACTTGCTTCTCAGATTTTTCATTTAAGATATCTTTTTGTAAACTATCCATCTTTTCTTTTAATAATAATTATTCTTCAGAAACCTTTTCAAGAATTTGTTCAGCTTCTTGGCAAATTTTTTTATAAATTTGGCTCTCAGCTCTGAATTGATTCACCAAAATTCTTTCCCATTTGATTCTATTTCTGAGACTATCAAATTCAGAATACATGTTTTGAATTTGATTTTGCATTTCAGGTTCTCCAGAATTTGGTTCAGAATTTTGTTTAGAAGAGGAATTTAACTCAGAATTTAATTCAGAAGATGAAGAAAGTACCTCAGAGTCATGTGCATGTTTATCTTCAGGATCCAGCTGGCACATGTAACAATGTGAGGCATAGTGAGCCACTTCTTCATCATACTCTCCATCACTCCTGTTTAACCAGTTCTCTTCATACTTGGTCACCAGAGCTGGATTAAGTTCCTTCTTCTTAGCAAGAAGATGCTTCTTCTCATAGTAGCCATAATTTTTTACTTTAGTCATTTTGCACTGTCTTGGATAATGTCCAGGCTTACCACAGTTGAACCATCTTGCTGGTTCTAGTATCTCATTTTGACCAGCATCTTGACCTTTCTTAGGTCCATCTTTAGATTTACACTTGTTCTTATATTTCTGATTATATCTTTGATTGAATTGCCTTGTCATGAAAGCTATATTATCAGAAATTCTTTTAAGCTCTTCATCTGATTCATCTCCATCACACAGAACTGATTCTGGGATTTCACAAACCTTGCTCTTAGCAGAAATGTTCATGGAATTATTATACTTCTTGCTCAATAAGGCTACTGTTTTTCATTTGCCTTCTTTTGCTAATTCTGTCTGGTCTTGATTTTATCCTCTTGTTGAAACAAGATGCCATAAACATCATGAATTGATTTTCTAGATAGATCTCTAGTAACCATATTGTCAGAAAAGCTTGACCACTCATTACCCAGATTATTCATAAATTTATTATTTATTTCTGAGTTGGATTTCTGAACACCATTTCTTCTCAAATCATTCAGTATATTGTTGAATTTGTGATAAGTCTCTCTGATAGATTCATTTTCTTTATACCTGAAATTTTTCATAAGTCCCAACCTTTGTGCTTGGGCATTTGTGCTTCCCTGCATTTGAGCTTCAACCTCATCCCACATGGCCTTAGCAGAGGTTAAACTATCCCACATTTCATTGGGAATGTGCCATTGTAAGAAGAGTTAGTGCCCTTTTGTCAATCTTGGCTTGGTTTTTCTCAGCAGTACTATACATACCTGGGCTTTTCTTGATTCGCGATGCAGGAATCTCAGAAGTAGATTCAGTTCTTGATATTGCAGGAATTTCCACATAGACCGCCAGAGGGCCATTTATGATCGATTGCATTAAAGCTTCATCGATATTGTCCAGGAATTGAATCATTCTTATTCGCCATTGATGATACTCGCCTAGAAACAAGGTTGGTGGTTTTGTTTCAGATTCGATGGAGACGATTTCTATAGACATCTTGATTTAGAATAGATCGAGAATTCACCTGAATTTGAATCTTCAATTTTATCGATCAAGAATTTCAAGAAATGTCAGATTTGACAAGTTCTTCTCTAAATTGATCAATCGCATGAATTGGCTCTGATACCAATTGTTAGATCCCAAAATATCAAGAACGTAGAAAGATTAAAGAACAAGAACAAGAATTATGTCACTGAAGTTGTATATCGTATTGATTACTGAACAGTATTACAAAATATGTATCTTTACCAGCTCTATGAACGTTAGTTCTAACTACCTAACAAACTATCTATTTATATACAAACAGAAATGCTAAAGTTAAAGTACAAAAATGACAAGCATGTCCAGAACAACTTCTGAACTTTTTCAGAACTTCTTCAGAAGTATCTTCAAAACCATCTTCAGAACTTCTGAAGTAGCCACTTCAAAAGTTATGCCTTAGGCTTTGTTTTGCTTGTCTTCTGAGTTCTGAACCTTTCTTTCTTCAGACAGAACCCAGTCTACTTTTGAAGCTATCTTCTGATATCTATTACGCAGGAATGAATCGCTTAATTTCTCTCAAAGATAATCAACTCTCTTACAGTGAAGCCTGATTCTATTTATACGATTACAAAAGATAAAGTCAACAAGACAGCCTATCACTAAGTGACACGTCACTTGTACGACTAACAGTTGCAGTTACGCACGGAAAGTGTGACAAGCCACATCATCAAGCGCGTGAGTAAAGCAATTAATATCCAGAGGTCTTCAGAGATCTCTGGGCGCTTCTGATGAGAGAGTGATCAGAGGTTGAACTTCTGGATTGCTTTCTGAAGTTTGACACAGGCATTTATGATTCAGACTTCACATTAATACTTTTTAACAATCTCCCCCTAAGTATGAAGTTCGAAATTACAAGAATTTATAATAACAGAAGTTCTTTACTATTAAGAAACAATTACAACAAAGAGAAATAGATTACAAAATAAAGACTTAGAAAGGTTCATCGGGTTGAAATGTGATGACCTTGTGAAATATCTCTGTGATCTCTCTTAGATTATTAATTATGATGAGTTTTTCCTCCATCCTTTCACCGATGATTCTTTCACAACGTTTTTCCTTGTATTGTCTTTCTGGAGAGAGGCGTAACTCTTGACGATGCTTTTCATAGATGCAGAGTATTTATGTGCTTCACTGATTCTGAAGAAGCTTTTCCTTGTTGGTCTTCTGAATACAATGCCATCTTCAGGTTCTGTTAACAGCTCTCCAATAGAAAGATGATCAAGACCCTATCTATCTTCATTGGGTGCAATGATGCTCAGATTTATCACTTTATGATCTAGATCCATTTGAAAGGCTACCTGTCTTCTATACTTGATT
This sequence comes from Silybum marianum, assembly GCA_036898165.1. Lineage (NCBI taxonomy): Eukaryota > Viridiplantae > Streptophyta > Magnoliopsida > Asterales > Asteraceae > Silybum > Silybum marianum. The sequence continues at coordinate 18,845,651 of CM072543.1, forward strand.
AAAGTTTCCATGTAGCTAATAATTCGGAAGAAGGCAACTTTGTTCTGAGCATTAGTTCTTTGATTCATTTGGGTTTTCATATATCTTCCCAAACGTATGAAATCAGAAGGATTGATGAATAATAGATCATTATCACAGAAGTAATACTTGTTGTTGTCTTCTCTCTTCACTTCATAGATTGTGTACGTTATCTCAGTATTTTCGAATTTGACATGCTTAATACCAGAGATTTTTCTGATTTGCAGAGTAGAAAAAGCCTCTTTCCTCTTTTGCCTATGACTCATGAATCTGTTTTTGATTTCATCACTTACATGATAGTCATTGGCAAAGTTAGAAAGCATTAGGAAGACCTTTTGTTCTATGATTGAGTACATGTGCCTGTGCTCAATCTCGAATGTGGTTGAACGTTCAAACTTCTTCAACTTATCCTTTTCCACATGAATCGCAGTCCTTCTTTTGATTGAAGCTTCCATATTGATTTGTTCGATCAGAAGTGGGTTGTTCAGAAGCGGAGACAGAGGGATTTGGATTTTGATCAACAGGGAACTCTCTGGTTCTAGCATAGGAAGGAATTGGCGGTGTTTGTGTTGAGGTTGTGGTTGAGGTTGTGAAGGTTGTGGTTGAGGTTGGGAAGGTTGTGGTTGAGGTTAAAGACGGTGAAAATTGAAATTGGAGGTTTACTCCAGATTATATAGTAGGATTTGAGAATGCACTCGAGTAATTTTGAAGATTAAGGGTTTATTTGAGATTTGGGAAAGGGGTTAGAATGGGAAGGGTGTATTTGGGAATTGAGGATTTGAGAGCGTTTCCCGATTGATGATGTCAGCCTAAAAGGCGTCCAGACATGCAAACCATGGATATATGACACGTGGAGGATTAAACACGCGTGTATAGAGGGATGATGGATGCATGTTGTCAGTGACTGGCACTGTAACGTTTCTTATGGGTTTATGATAAAAATCGGTTCCTCTTTCATTATTGTGAATATTCCCTCCAAAAATAAAATTAATCAATTAATCAATAAAAATTTAATTAATTGAAAGTTTTAAGAAACAGATTTTTATTTTAAAATCAAATTAAAATCATTCAATTGATCATGATAAAACATTTTTAAGATCAAAAGAAAGTTTTGTGTCTAATGAATAATGTTTCATAAGAAATTAGGTAAAATGTGAAAATTCTAAATTATCCTTGGTGGCAAGAGATAGTTCAGAATAGACTCATTTCACAAAATATCAAGGAAAAAATGTATCGAGAGGATAGCTAACAAGAGTTAGACTTAAAATCAATTTCTTTTTCTATACGATCCAGAGCTATGTGCTCCCCCTTGAATTTTGCATATTTAGCTCCCCCTTGAAATAGCTAACTTAGCTACCCCTGGAATTTTTCCAGAGATTTCTGATTGCTTTTGAGTCAGTTTCCGTTAATCAGAGATGTCCAGAGACTTCTGGGTGACTTTGGTTTATTGAAAAATTATGAAAATAACTAAGTACAGAGAAAATAATATGTTAAATAAGTAGGTAATTAGTTTGTTAAATCTTAGTTAGTTACATGTTTAACATACCCAACTTGCTTACAAGAAAATTGAATCTTTTCTCATCCAGAGCTTTCGTAAAAATGTCAGCAAGTTGGTAATCAGTGGAGACAAAATACCTTTCAATAGTCCCTTTCTCCACATGATCCTTTATGAAATGATACCTGACATCAATGTGCTTTGTCTTTGAGTTATGTACTGGATTTCCTTTGATAGCAATAACACTTTTTTAGTCACAGAGGGTGGGAATTTTGTCGTACACCATACCATAATCTCTGAGTTGAGTTTTCATCCAGATAACTTGAGAGAAACAACTAGCAGCAACAACATATACGGCTTCTGCTATAGATGTTGAAACACAGTTTTGCTTCTTGGATGTCCAACTGATTAGCCTGTTTCTCAGTAGTTAACAGCTACCAGAGGTACTTTTTCTGTCTAACTTACATCCTGCATGATCAGAGTCAGTATACGCAATAAAATCAAATCCAGAATTCTTAGGATACCAGAGACTCAGTGATGGAGTTCCTTTTAGGTATCTAAAAATTCTTTTTACAGCAGCCAAATGAGATTCTATTGGATTGGCTTGAAATCTTGCACAAAGACAAGTGGCAAACATGATATCTGGTCTACTTACAGTCAAATATAAAAGTGATCCGATCATACCTCTATAGCTGGTAACATCAACTGATTTCCCTGAGAGAATAGGATCAAGTTTCGTGCTAGAAGAGATAGGGGTTTTCATATTAGTGGAATTTTGAAGTTTGAATTTCTTTAACATGTCAGAAACGTACTTGGCTTGATTTATGGAAATGGCAAAAGTAGTTTGTTTGACTTGTAGCCCTAAAAAGAATGTTAATTCTCCCATCATGCTCATTTCAAATTTTTTGTCCATTAGTTTTGAAAACATATCACTTCTGCTTGATCACTAGAACCAAATATGATGTCATCCACATATATTTGAACTACAGTTAACGTAACTTTGCCTCTTTTGATGAATAAAGTGGTATCGATCTTACCTTTCTCATATGAGTGAATAATCAGATATCTAGATAAACGTTCATACCAGGCTCTTGGTGCTTGCCTTAATCCGTATAGAGCTTTATTCAGAAGATAGACATAATCTGGATGTCTAGCATCTTCAAATCCAGGAGGTTGTTCAACATACACTTCTTCTTTGAGATTTCCATTCAGAAATGAACATTTAACATCCATCTGATATACATTAAAGTCTTTGTATGCTGAGAAGGCCAGAAAAAGTCTTATTGCTTCAAGTTTTGCTACAGGAGCAAATGTTTCATCGTAGTCTGTCCCTTCTTCTTGACAATAGCCCATAGCCACCAATCTTGCCTTATTTCTGACCACTATTCCATCTTCATCCTTTTTATTTCTGAAAACCCACTTAGTACCAATGGCTACTTTATCTTTTAGTAGAGGTACTAATTTCCACACCTTGTTTCTTTCGAATTGAAGTAGCTCCTCTTGCATTGCTTCTACCCAGCTTGGTTCAAGTAGAGCTTCATGAACTTTCTTTGGCTCTATCATGCTTAGAGAGTTTACAAAGAAAGCTTCATTTGGAGTTGCAGATCTTGTTTTAACCCCTGCAGATAGATCGCCAATTACTAGATCTGGAGTGAGAGACTTGGTCCATCTTTTCATCATTGTTTGAGGTATCTGCTGAGCTTGAACTTCTGTATCCGAAGATTGAATAACTTCTTCTGATATTGGAATAGGTTCTAGATCTGGAGAAGCACCTAAAGTCTCCCCCTCAAATGAAGGCACAGAGGTTACCTCTAGACTGTCATTTGGTGAGGCAGAGTAAGGAGGACAAGAGAGAGTTATTCTAGATGCTTGACAGACGTTAGGAAGATTCAAAGGAGGATCAGTGGGTATTCTTTCTGAAAGGATTTCTTTGCCCAAAAAATCGTCAAATAGGGCATCAATTTCAGATTCTCTGGAACCTGAAAGCTAATCAGAGGTGACAATGTTAAGCTTGAGTTTTGAATCAGAATAATCAGAAGTCAATTGAGTTTGATCATCAAAATCGATATTTATTCTTTCCATAACAGTTTAGTGCGTAAATAAAAGACACAAAAAGCTTTAGCATTCAAAGAACAGCCTAAGAACTTGGCTTCATCAGATTTCTTGTCAAACTTGCCAAGTTTATGTCGATCATTCAGAATAGAACACCCGCAGCCAAAAATGTGAAAGAATTTAACTGAGGGTATTCCGTTGTTAATTAGCTCATAAGAGGTTTTGAAATGCCTCTTAACAATAATAGATCGATTTTGGGTGAAACATGTAGTAGCAACTGCTTCTGCCCACAAATTGGTAGGTAGTCCAAAAGCTGCAAGCATTGTTCTGGCTGCTTCTACTAATGTTCTGTTATGTCTTTCTACCATACCATTCTACTGAGGATTATGTACAGCAGAGAAGTTTTGGGTGATGCCTTCTTGAACAAGATATTCATCAAGTTTGTCATTTTTGAATTCTGTCCCATTGTCACTTCTTAATTGTTGGATCTTTTAATGCAGAAGTACTTGAATCCTTGTCATCATGTTCCTCAAAACTATTGGAACATCAGACTTTTGTCTAACAAATTTAAGCCATGTGTACCTGAAAAGTTCATCAATTAGTACAAGAATATACTTTTTCCCAGATACGCTTTGAATAACAATAGGACCACAAAGGTCAACATGAAGGATTTGCAGAGGTCAATTGCATGAATGATCACTTTTGGTTTCGTGGGATGCGCGTTTTATTTTTCCCATCTCACATGCAGGACAGAGGTGATCCTTCTGGAAATGTCCCTCTGGAAGACCTGTAACCAACTTATGTTTTACGAGCAGCTCAAGATTTGGAAAATTTAAGTAAGAGAGTTTGTGGTGCCAAAGGTACACTATTTCACTCTTCTTTGAAATGAGACAGAGAGTATATATTCCATCCTTGGAAGTGAAGTTCATTAAGTACATATTTCCTTTTCTGTCAGCTTTCCACAATAGTTCACTTGCTCGAGAGAGTAAGTAACGGTGTTTATCATCAAATAAAGCTAACATTTTAGAATCACACAGTTGGCTTACACTCAGAAGATTATGTTTCAATCTTGAGACGGGTGCTACTTTGGATAAGCTAATGTTACCTTCTTGTAGAGTACCGTAGCCTTTTATTTGACCCTTACCATTATCACCAAAAGTTACTACTTCACCTGATTTATCTTTAAATTTGGAGATTATGTTTTTGGTTCCAGTGATGTGCCTCGAGCATTCCGAGTCAAGATACCAGATATGCACACGCTGCTTCTGCAATCAAAATCAGAGAGATTTAGGTACCCATTTCATAATGGGTCCTTTTATGTTAGGTTTAGGTTTATGATTTGTGGATTTCTTTTGAGCAGAATTGATTGTAGGATTTCCAGAAAACCAGTGGTACTTGTATTTCTTTTGTTCTGTCTTGAGATTTTCTTATTATTAAAGAAATAACCAGAACGCCGTGAGAAAAATTGTTTAAGTTTCAAGAATAAAGAGAAGTATTCAGAATTCCGAAACATAAAAAATTCATTGAATTTTCATTACATGAATGATAATTACAATTGTTCTTATTTTTGTCTATTCTAGCATCAGTTGTTCGATTGAACTTCTTATCTAGTCTAGACTTATGTTTTGGAACATCTGAAGTGACGACTTCTTCTGTGAGGATTTTTCTGGAACTCTAGATTTCACTGAAACAAAAGACGAGAAATTAGCTTTCCATTTTCCTTTTTCAATGTAAGTAAACTTCTGTGACTTGGATTTTGGAAATTTTGGAGATTGAAAAATAATATTTTCTTTCTTTTTAAGATGTTTCTCCTTTTCAAGTTCAAGACATGATTTCGCTTTTAGACACATCCCAATAAAATCTGGATGAATGGGATCCTCTTTTCTTTGTTTCTTGGGAGAAACAGAGAAAATTGGTATTACATTTGAAATTTTGGAAACTTCTGGTCCAACTGCTGTAATTTCAAAAGGTTCATTTGTATATAGGAATGGAGCATCAGGGTTTTTTACAACTTTTGGAACCTTTTTATAAGCAGAAGGCAAATTGTTTTCATATTTGAATAAAGATTTATCCGTGATTTCAAAAAATTCATCATGATTTTGATTATTATTTTCCCAGGGATATGTAACAAACTCATCTATGTCTCTGACTCTGGAGTTTAAATCTATAAAAGAACAGGGAATAATCTCTGGATGATCTTTTGAACTTTAGTTAGATAAGATTGTTTGTTCACATTCGAAACAAGCCTACAAAGTTGTCAATAAGTCATTTTCAAAATTGAGCCTTATCTTTTCTTCTGCCTGCCCATGTATGAACTAATCAGTTTCTGGATCTAAAGATATGTAAGTGAAAGAGCCAAAATTGAAAATATCACCCTTCTTTAAAGTAACATGAGTTATCTTTTCAGAAGAGAATTTGATACTTTTGTATTTTAATTTCCTCACAAATTGACCATGTTCATACTATGATTTTTTGAAGATTGATTGGTCATACAGAATAGGAAACGCTGGTGTTTGTTCTTTACCTTTGCAGAACACAGATTCAAGAGTAGACCCCTTTTTATATGTGTAAGGATCCAGATCCTCAAAACCAAGACCTGTTTTCCCTACTTGTGTATTTATCTTTTCATGTACCTTCTGAGCATCCAGATATTTCTATTGTAGCTCTATGTTTTGGAGTTCCACATGTAAAAATTCCCTTTCCTTTTGAAAATAATTTTGAAGTGCTACAGAATTTAATCTGTCACTTTCTTTGGTACTTATCTCCTTGTCTTTTGTTTCCAGAAGTTTACGAAAATTCTGGTTTTCTTCTTTGAGTTCGACTTTTGATGTTTTAAGACGTTTTGAAATTTTTTCACATTCCTCAGAAAGTTCAAGTTTTTCACAAGTCAAAATCTCCATCTCTCTTTTGAAAATATCTCTTTCTTTTTGAATAGTTGAAAAGGTTTTTTCGAGATTTTTTCTAAGTTTTTTTCTAACACAAGCTTCTATTTTAGATTTTCAAATCTTCAGTTAGAATTATGATTGTGTTTTCGAGATCAGAAGATTCAGAAGATGATCTAACCGGTGTTTCAGAAGGTTGATCTTCTGAACTGTCTGTGTTAGCCTTTCCACAGAACATAGCCTCATCTCCACCTGATTGGTCATCTAACCAGTTTTCTCTTTCTACATAGTTTGCTCTCTCAACTTTGTTATATTTGTACTTATTCTTATATTACTGTTTATCTTTGACAAGAGCACTTTTGCAATCTATAGAATAATGACCCGGCTTTCCACACCTATAGCAAACATCTTCCTTTTTATTTAACTCCTCCTCTTTCTTCTCAGCTTCTGACTTTTCCACCTTCTGTACTTGTACTTCTTGCCTTTGAACATAAGACAAAGTAGGGCGTTCATCTCTGTTGTCAAACCTTCTGCTTTGAAATGAACGATTACCAAACTTATTTGTGAACTGTTTGGTAATTAGAGCTAAAGCTTCGGCAAATGAATTGATTTCATCATCTTCAGAATTAGAATCTTCTGGATTAGTCTCTGAAATGAGTGCTTTACTCTTCCCTTTCTTCTCTGTCTCTCTATTTCTTCTGCCAGACCCTCTAGACTCAGAGATGAGAACCAGAGGTCCACCTACACTTGCCCTTTTCTGATTAACCTCTTTCTCATGTGCTTGAAGCATTCCAAACACATCATGTAGTGACTAAATCTCCAGATCTTGATTAGCTTGAAGGGACATGGACAAATTTGACCATTCTGGATTCAAGCGTTTTAGAAACAAAACATTGTTGTCTTCTTTTGATCTGATGATATCACATTTCTTACATAGATTAAACAGAGTGTTAAATCTGTGGTAAGTTTGTTTCAGAGTTTCTTCTGGGAGAGCTTGGAAGCTGTCGTATTCGTTCAGTGCTTGAGTTCTTCTGTTTTTCTTCATCTTGGCACCTCCTTCCAATTGGTAGGCTAGTTGATCCCATAGATCCTTTGCTGTTTCACAAGAATCAAGAGATTGAAAAATCTCATTGGGAATTGCCATGATAAGTAGACTTTTTTCCTTTTTGGAAATTTTACTTTGTCCTTATCATCCTCAGTCTAGTCTCCCTTATCCTTAGGAACATGTCGAGTAGGAATTTCATAAGTGGTGGAAGTAGGGGGTACTCTAGGAATGACAGTCATTGGTACGAAAGGACCATCCACAATGGTAGGATAGAGATTTGCATCTAATCCTTCGTAGAAATTGATCATACGAATCTTCCATTGGGGGTATTCATCACGAATTAGAGTAGGAGGTTTCGTTAGTGATCCAGATGTGTAAACAGCGTTCAAATTTTGATTCGCCATTTTTGCAGAAAACAGAGATTAAAAATTTGCAGAAAATACTGTTTGAAATTTAGAACAAATAAAATTCAAATCGATCGAATCGAGACAATATTCTTACTGATTTTAGAAATAAACCGGAATTACCACTGATTAAGAGAGAATTTGTATGAAATGACAAAATCTCGTAAATCAGGGTAGAATGATGAACAATAGTTTAAAACGAAAATTTACTGTTTGTAGAAAAGGTATTTCTCCAAACTGGACGAGATCGAATAATCAATAAATTCATTATCTAGCTCTGATACCAATTGTTGGAACCCAGATCCCTTTTTTAACAATAAATCAACATATCGTCATAACAGCGTATGAACGGAAGCAATACAGATCTATGATTAATACTCAACAATAATGAAATAGTAAGAACAGTAAGAAGATCAAATGAGAAATCGTATTAATAACCAGAAATTGGTTAAATACGTAGGAATGAATCGCTTAATTTCTCTCAAAGATAATCAACTCTCTTATAGTGAAGACTGACTCTATTTATACGATTACAAAAGATAAATTCAACAAGACAGCATATCACTAAGTGACACATCACTAGTACGACCAACAGAATCAGTTACGCACGAAAAGTGTGACAAGCCACGTCATCAAGCGCGTGAGTAAAGCAATTAATATCCAGAGGTCTTCAGACATCTCTGGGCGCTTCTAATGAGAGAGTGATCAGAGGTTGAACTTCTGGATTGCCTTCTGAAGTTTGACACAGGCATTTCTGATTCATACTTCACATAATACTTTCTAACAACTAGTCAGAGAGCTTTTTTGTTCTTCTTCGTAATTCTTCCTCATAGATCATCTTTTGAATGCATTTTAGACCATAGGTGGTCAGGCAATTGTAGTACATGATCTTTACATGTTTTGAAGGAGCTTTCTTGATCTCCTTATTTGTTAGAAACCTTGTTTGCCCATCATTTCCTAGAAAGGCCATTCCTGGTTCAGGGAGAGTAGTAATTTCATTTTCTTCGTACTTTCTCGCCTCAGGCAGAGATGTAATAAGCATTGAGATATCAGGAATAATGAGGTGGGCTAAGAGACTGTCAAGGTCAAATTTAGTCTCATATTCATTTCTCAACGATGGACCTTCTTCACCATTAGACTTTGATCTTCTCTTATTGGTTTTCTCAGGGAGAGGAGGATATGCTAACGTGTTGTGATATCCTTTGCAGTAGCTGATCAAGATGTCTTTCTGCTACACCCTTGAATTGAGATTTGGAATCTTGAATAACATCTTTGATTTCGAGCCATTCAGAGAATCCATAAAACTTAAGGAATTGAGGTTCTTCTTCTTCGCTTCTATCACCTCTGAACATAGTTATAGTTATCTTCGGACTCTTTCTTCGATTTCATCCTAGGATAGTTGCAAGAGTTATTGTTTCAGAGCGAATGCGAAAATCAACCTTCTTCATACACCATTTAAGTTCAGCATCCTTTGGTTCTTCATTTTCTCTATTCAGGGATTGTAGAATCTTCTCTTGAGCTACCACAGGATCAACTCTTAGGTTATCTCTGGTCAGTTCCTTCTCATCGAGTTTTGTAGCTACTCGCTCATTCCTTTCTTCTTTTTGTCTCTAACGGTTTAGCCTTTTTGTTACTTCCCTTGCAATTTTCTGAGCGACCTTGAGACTTTCTTGGGTTTGCTTTATTTCTTGGTCTCTTAGTCACTGAGCTTCTAGAGCCTGTGCTCGTTCTTCAGATGACAAAAAGGAAAATCCGTCGTAGATGTTTATTGGGACAGGAGCTTCGGACATAGTGGTACGAAAAGGAATTTTTACTCTGGCCAGCTCGAGGTCTCTTATGAAGTTTGCTCATCTTTGTTCTTCTTCAGGTTCAAAGATCAGTTGCCTATTTACATGCCATGGAATAAGGCCTTCTTCCTCTTCAGATTCAGATTCAGATATGTACAAGAACTGATCTTCAGCGGAAGGATCCTTCAAGACTGGAGAGTCCTTTGGGGGACTAGGGTCACTCTACGGAGAGCTCACCTTCAGAATTTAGCAAAGTGGAATCAAGATCCACAACTTGCTTGTTCTTCCCTAAGGGATCAGACTACTCCTGACTAGGAGGAGGCCTGTCCCCCAAAGGTTCTTTGAACACCACTCTAGGTAGAAAGGCCCCTGGGCGATTTTGAGTAAAGAATCTTGCGAAGCCTTCTACATTGTCATCATCATCATTTCCACCAACTGATAGATGAGGGATATCTTCGTCTTCTTCATCATTTTCATATTCTTCTTGTTCATCATCACCATCTTCAGGAACTGGATCTTGTTGAGGTGGTTGCTGATAGTAGAGAGGAATCGGTTCTCTAGGAAGCATTGTATTTGCTTCACCAATAATCTCGGAGAGAGTCTTTGCTTGCGATGTTTGAGTCTGAGCAACCACCCTTAGGTTCCCTCTATCAACCTCAGTGAATGAGGGAGCTCTGTCAGCAATACTTTGAACGAGATGTAGAAGATCATCTTGTGTCTTCTTCATTTCAGCGATTGTCTTTGCCTGTTCTTCAAAAGCGGTGGCGAGACGATCAATGGCCCATTCATTTGCATAGTTATCATCCTTCACTGTTTGAATATCAGTGACGATGTTGTTAATGGTTGCTTTCATGTCAGGAACTCCATTGACCGTTTTGAAAACAATCTTAGAGGACACCTGCAACGTATCCACTCTATGCCTTGTGAGAGCACATTCATTGACCAAAAAGTCCATGGCTGGAAATGATGGAGGAGGCAGAGAGATTTTTGGAATGTCAGCAACAAAGGAAGGAAGCTTAGTTGGAAGCTTCTTTGTCTTTTCTTTCTTGAGGTCTACAAGTTTCCTGACCTTATGAGATGAAGAGAAAGTAGGGTTGCTGGATGGAGATGTAGAGACAAATGGTCCACTGATAGGAGCAGCGATGGCGGCAGAGGTGGCGGTTGCTGACGAGAAGACAAGAGCAGCAACACCTGTTGATAATAAAGATAGAGCAGCCAAAAAGAGCTCTAGGTTAGATGATATGTGTTGGGAGGTAGTATGTATAACCAAGGGTTCCTTGAGAGTATCGTGAGGGTTACTCTCAGGGATGGTACATGCTACGGTAGTGTCGTGAAGATCACTGACCTGTGTTTAAGAATGTTTAAGATAAACATTTTCAGGTCCTGTGCACGTGGCTTTCCAAAGCTCAGATTGTCGAAACAACATTGATTCTTGGATAGCACGTTGTTCAACCTCTTCAGAGATAGGGACAACTATCTCCGAATCATGGGTTGATGTGTGGACCAAAGAATAGGAGGTAGAAGAAGAAAATAGGGTTGTGCATGTAGTACCTGATGCAGCTTCAACGCAGCTGCCTATAACGTTCTCAGGGACCGAGGTCACTGAAGAAGTGGGTAGAGCTGATGAAGCGGCAAAGGAGACAAAAACCATTGTTGCAGCTGTAGGTAGAGGAGACGTTGGTAGTACGACTGAATCAGAGAGGGTGGTCTGTTGAGAAACCATCTTCTTTGGCTTCTTTGTCAAAGGCTTGCGAGCGATGGTCTTTTTGTGACCATCGGATGGTTGTTTTCTCTTAGCAGGGGAGGACGTGTCAGGGATCATCATTGTGGGGATTGGCAGTGATGTGGACACAATGTCTACCAGAGTGGTAGAAGCAGGAGTAGAAGTTCTTTCAGGGATAACATCCCTAATTAGGTTCAGCATATAAGGGAGATAGGGAGCATCTCCTGGCTGTTCATCAACTTCCAGCGATTTCTTCCCTATCAGAGAGAAGCCTTGATTAGTTACCTTGGGGTATCCCTCATAGACAAATTCCATGATGGTGGCCATGATTCTTGGGTAAGGTATAGCCCTATCCCTCTTTTGAGCTTTCACTTTGTTGTACATATCACTGAAGATGTAGTCAGCGAAGTTCAGCTTCTGCCCATTGCAGAGAGCGTAGCCCATATCCATGAAGTGTCTACTGGCTTGATCTTGGAATCACTTGAGTGAAAATATATTGCCACCTCGTTGGCAATCGCTTCTTCTCCGTCTTGGTGATGGCCTTGACATCAGCATCCCAGCGATAACAGATGGTATCAAGGAAGCTGATAAGTTCTTCCTTAGAAAGTGGAGCAACCCATGCTGATTCTTCTCCCTAGTAAATAGGTGAAGAGCAGCTCTGACAATTCCAGTAGTGAAGGCAAAAGTGCCCATAGGAATGGTGAATTTGATAGCAGCTTGTTTTGCTCCCTTGTCAGTAGTGACAGAACTGCAGTGAGCAGTATACTAGAAGTATTTTAGATGAGAATTGATGTCAATGGGGTTGTGGGTGAACGCATACATCAGAGGGCATGCTTTGATGAAGGTTGCACCATAAGCGAATTGAGGTTTGTCAGCGGGGATGTCCACCAGTGCAATGAAGTTGCTTGGCTTGATAATGGCCTGTTCAGGAGTGAAAGTGATTCCAGGAGCACCCTGGAATTTTGTGACTGGTAGCTCTTCAGCTTTAGAGAGAGTAAGGAATAACGATACATACCTTTGCGAGATATATGTATCACTGAGTCCTAGTTCAGGGAATGATTTTTGATTTTGAAAGATATTTTGATATCCACTGAAATGAGTTGATCACTGAGAATTTTCATTCTTCAACGTTCACCATACCAAGTTAACTTATTAATATATTAAATCTAGTCTCATCAAGAGGCTTAGTGAATAGGTCAGCGAGCTGATATTCAGTGGGTATAAATGAAGTTCAACTTCACAATTCATTACATGATCTCTGATAAAGTGATATCTAATCTTAATATGCTTGGTTTTCGATTGAAGCACAGGATTGTTAGCGATGGCAATAGTACTTGTGCTATCACAATAAATAGGGATGTTGGAGAGCTTAAGGTCATAGCCTCTAAGTTGGTTCCTCATCCAAAGAATTTGGGCACAACAACTTCCAGCGGCTATGTACTCAGCTTCAGCAGTTGATGTGGACACTGAGTTTTGCTTCTTGCTTGTCCAACTTATCAACTTACGGTTAGTCAATTTTGAAATACGGTTGAGAATGAATGGCCGAATGATCTATTGGCTAAAATACCATTAATTGGAAATATCCCGGTCCCATCCTTATCGAACAATAGTGATACTATTTGTTGGGTGGGGAGGAACAATGAGCTTATACAGTTCTCTATAAATCAAGCGTGCAAATCAATGCAACCAGTAAATATGGAAGTGTGGTGGACAAAAATTGTTTGGAATAGGCTTATATCCCAATACATGCCTTATGTACATGGTTGGCGTGTTGGAAGAGACTCCCTACACAAGACCGGATTCGGAATTGGAAACATAATCCCCCGGATATGAAATGCCTATTGTGTCATCAATGTTTGGAAACTCACGATCACCTATTCTTTCAATGCTCTTATTCGAAAGAATTTTTGTACTTGATTAAGGATGAGGTAAATTTATCAAATATTCTGAAAAGATCGGAGATTATTTTGGAACGTTTTGGCACTGGTAGCTATAATCATTGGTCTACGTTACAAATACTATCCTTCTCACCCATCATCTACTACATTTGGCAAGAGAGGAATAGAAGACTTTATGAAAACTGCGCTAGAAGGCCGATGAATCATTTCAAAGATGCTAGAGATGCTATTCTGGGAATAACGGCTTGGAAGAGAAAGAATCTGCTTGTGAATCATGTCATGGCCTAAAGCTCCCTTCGGTTTGGTGTGGTTTTGGTTTGGTGTTGGTTGTTTTGCTTGGTTCTATGTGTATACCGTTTATCTTTGTTTGTTTTGGTTGTTGGTCGCTTGGTTTATTATGGCCGAGTTTGGTGTTTTTTTTTTCATGTCTGTACTTAGACGTTGCTGTGTTTTGTGTTTTTAATGGAGGTGGCTGGGTTTTTCCGCTCAAAAAAAAATTATCAACTTACCATTTAGTAGCTGACAGCCACCAGTGGTGCCCTACCTATCAATCTTGCATCCTGCAAAATCACTATCAGAGTAACCAATTAGATCGAACCCTGAGCCTTTGGGATACCAAAGACCCAGATTAGGAGTTCATTTCAGATATTTGAAGATTCGCATTACAGCGATCAGATTGGATTCCTTGGGTTCAGCTTGATATCTTGCATAGAGACAGGTAGAATACATGATATCAGGCCGGCTAGCTGTTAGATACAGCAGAGAGCGAATCATTCCTCTCAATGCAGTGACATTGACTAGTTTCCCATTAGGGTCCTTGTTTAATGTCAGTGGAGGCGCCATAGGGGTCTTCATCGCTGAACTTTGAGTTATGTGAAATTTATTCAGCATGTCCGTAACATATTTATTTTGACATATAAAGATGCCTTTCTCAGATTGCTTAATCTGCAAACCTAGAAATTACGTTAGTTCACCCATCATACTCATTATATTTTATATTCTTTCTTCATTCTCCCAGTGAAACGAGTGCGGAGTTTGGGATTAGTTGAACCAAAGATAATGTCATTGACATATACTTGAGCCAGAATGGTATGACCTTTGCGTTTTCGAAGAAAGAGGGTTTGGTCAATTTTTCCACATACAAATTTTTCTTTAAGAAGGTATTTAGAAAGAGTATCATACCAAGCACGAGGAGCGTGTTTTAATCCGTAAATATCTTTTTGAAGTTTGAAAACATGGCCAGGGTATTTTGGATAAGAGAAGCCAGGAGGTTGGTCAACATAAACTTCCTCTTTTAGTTTGCCATTTAGAAAAGCACTTTTAACATCCATTTGAAAATCTTTGAAGTTTTTATGGGCATCATAGGATAAGAAAAGTCTTATGGCTTCTAACCTGGCTACAAGAGCGAAGGTTTCACCATAATTTATTCCTTCTTCTTGTCTGTATCCATGAGCAACAAGTAGAGCCTTCTTGCGAGTTATAGTACCATGTTCATCCAACTTGTTATGACAAACCCATTTGGTTCCAATAACAGTCTTGTCAGAGAGACGAGGTACAAAATTTGAAACTTTGTTCCTGCGAAATTCAGTTAGTTTTTCTTGCATAGTGATGACCCAACTAGGATCAGTGATAGCGTCATTGATCTTTTTAGGTTCGATTATAGAAATAAAATTTACAAAGAGACAAATGTTACTTAAACCACAACGAGTTTTAACACATGTGCAGGGATCACCAATGATTTGACAATAGGGTGATTTATGGTCCATCGCTGAGCAGGAGGTTGAGGTGAGTGATCAATAATAGATTCAGTGACGTGATAATGAAGAGTAGAGGAAACATCAGCTATATGTTCGTCAGCTTTTGTCATCATCCCTTGTGGCGACTCTAAAGGAGTTGGATTCTTCTGAGTTGTGGAAGGGACTTGATTGTTCACTAAAGCATCACCATTTGAGGAATAATAAGGAGGAATCTGATTTAAGGGAGTAACATCTATCCTTGAGGATGATGTATTGTCACTTGTAGAAGGAATAAAAATTGGTCCTTCATCATCATAATTTTCAGCGACTGGAGGTGCGTTGAAATAAGATTCAGGTTCCCTATAGTGAGATTTCATCCAATTATCTAGTTATTTGACATCTTCAGGGATGAGAATAGAACTTGATGAGCATGATTCATCAAAGTTAACATGCATGGTTTCTTCTACGTGTTGTCTTCTTTTGTTGAAGACCCTAAACGCCTTAGATACTGAGGAGTATCCAACAAAGATTCCACATGTCAGCTTTTGGATCGAATTTTCCCAAATGATCTCTGTCATTCAGAATATAGCACCTACATCTGAAGATATGTAAGTATTTCAGAGTGGGTCTTCTTCCATGAAATAATTCATAGGAGGTTTTCTTGAATCATTTGACTATCAGGGATCTATTCTGAGTGAAACACGCGGTGTTAATTTCTTCAGCCCATAATTGAGTTGGTAGACGTGATTCACTAGGCATTGAGCGTGTGGCTTCAATGATCGTTCGATTTCTTCTTTCAACAATGCCATTTTGCTGAGGAGTTCTCACTGATGAGAAATTATGAGTGATTCATTTTTCTTCAAAGAAGGTAATCAGAGTATTGTTTTATAATTCAGTGCCATGATCACTTATCATGGAGCGAACATTTAGATTGTTCAGGACTTCCATTTTCTTGATAAAGGAGATAATTTCATCAGGTGTATCACTCTTAGATTGAAGAAAGAATACCCATGTATATCTGGAGTATTCACCCCAATCACTAGAGTTTATTTCTTTCCAGATATGGACTAGACGTTGACTGGTCCAAATAACTCCATATGAAGTAAGTGAAGAGGAGTAGTCACTAAGGAAACTTGCTTGGATTTGAAAGAAGCTTTAGTCAACTTTCCTTTTTCACACGCTAAACAAAGAGATTCCTTTGTAAAAGAGTGTTTAGGGAGATCTCTGACAAGTTCTTTTTGAGATAGATCATTTATCATCTTAAAGTTCAGATGAAATAGTCTTTTGTGCCAGAGCCAGTTAATGTCAGTGGAGGCTCTTGAGAGAAAGCACACATTTTCAAAGTGAGAACTATCCATATTGATGACATATACGTTTTTTGACCTTTTGCCTTTCAGAGCGAGTTTATCATTTTTGTCAGTGACCGTACATCTGGTCTTTGTGAATAAGACTTTGAAGTCTTTGTCACAGAGTTGGCTAATGCTTAAGAGATTATGCTTTAATCCTTCAACATAAGCAACACGACTGAATGAGGTTGCTCCATTGGATAGAACGCCATAACCCTTGGTGTATCCTTTGCCATTTCCACCAAAGGTCACTGAGGGACCAGTTTCCTCCTTGTAATTAGAGAGCAGAGAGATTTTCTGCTTGTCATGTGCCTTGAGCATCCACTATCTAGATACCAGATACCTTTAGCACTCTGCATAAAACAAGAGGGTTAATTTTTCATAAGTACCCATACTACTATGGGTCCTGTAGTGTTAGTGGAAATAACAGGATTGGCGGATATGTTACTCGCTGAGGAATTTTCCTCAGTGG
This sequence comes from Silybum marianum, assembly GCA_036898165.1. Lineage (NCBI taxonomy): Eukaryota > Viridiplantae > Streptophyta > Magnoliopsida > Asterales > Asteraceae > Silybum > Silybum marianum. The sequence continues at coordinate 18,862,509 of CM072543.1, forward strand.
TTATCTTCACCTTGGATATTTTACCACCCTTAGTGGATTTCACTTTAGCCGATTTTTCCACATGACCTACTTTCTTACCATGAGCCAATCTTTCACCTTTAGTAACATTAGGGCATTTGCTAGCAATGTGAGTAGTCTCACCACAGTGATAGCACTTCCTATATTTAAGAAAAGGTTTTGAACAACAAGCATTCAGAGAGGAGGTCAAAACAAATTCAGGAACAGGACCAAGAATTCCGTTTTCCATTGTCCTAGGAGGAACAATAAGTTTCTCAGGTTCAGAAGGAGTTAGATATATCTTAATTTTGGGAGTTTATCTCTGAATAAATCCAGGGATCTTTCTTCCAGATTTAGGATGACCTACTGAAGGAAATGAGGAATTCTACTTCTGTTTTTGGAAAATTTTGATTGTAGGAAAATGATCAAGGAATTTGTCTTTGATATCCTTCCTTGAGTCCTTGGAAGAGGATTTAGAAGGTCTTTTATCAGAGATAGGAGTTTTCTGAGAAGAGGGATCAGGGATAGAAGAAACAAACATTCCAAATTTTAACATGGAATGGTCATTGTCTATTTCTTCTTGGTCAGATGAATATCCTAGACCACTCTTGAACTTTTTAGGGATCTGAGCATAAATGATCTCACTGACTTTGTCAGAAGCCTTACACCATCCTTCAATGGTAGCTTTTTCAGTCTTGAGATCAGTTTCGCGCTTAGTGATAGCTTGTTCTTTCTCGATACTGATTGTTTGATTTACATATATTTGATCTTTAAAATCTTCTTCGATTTTAGTAAGTTCTTTATTCTTAAATGACAATTTTTAAGATGTTCAGAGAGATCTATATTTATTTGTTCAACTTTAATTTTACCATTTAGCGCATTGTAAAAATCAACAGTCATAGAATCGATAGCAGAGATACTATCAGGTATGGGTTTAGAGGAGTTGGAAGTGAGAGGTATCTGAGTTGATGGAGACTCTGAAGAAGAGGTGTTAGAGGTGTCTTCAGCTTCTTCTATTCTTGCCATAAGACATATGAAGGCTATGTCTTCTTAATCTGATTCGGATTCATCAGTGGTTTGAGCCCAATCAACTTCTTGATCCCAGTCAAGTTCTTCAGCGACAAAGCCCTTGCCTTTTCGCTGGTTATTCTTTTGCAGATTCTGATGTTTTTCTTTTAATTCTGAGTATATTTCATTTTTATTTTTACTAAAAGTCTGAGAGGAGGTTGTAGCAGCAACTTTCTTTGATCTGCATTCATTTGCAAAGTTACCTTTGCGCTGACAGTTGAAGCAGATCGTTGAGGCTTTGCCAGCTGGAGCCGTTTTTGACTTATCAGGGTCAGTGATAGCAGGGATCGTTTTTTCTGAAGTTGCTCTTTCTAGAGAGTTATCGAATTCATAGATATCAACTTCAGTGATATCTTTGGAGTTAGAGTGATCTAACTCAGTGATAGAGGTAATAGAAGAAGAAACTAGTTTAGGGTATTCTATCTTTGAAGATACTAAAGCCAAAGAAGTATTTTTGGCCGTTTTAGTGTCTTTCAAGAGATTTCATTTTAAGACAAGAGATTGCTCTTGATTGAGCAATATTCCATATAGAGCATTTAAAGAAAGAGTTTCAAGATTCGTTGTCAGTTTAAGACAGCTAGTGAACACTTCCCAATGTTCAGGAAGAGCTTCCATGAATTTTGTCAAGATTTCAGCGTTAGAGTATTCGCTATTAACAGTTTTCATGTCAATTAAGAGACAGTTAAATCTTAGGTGGATTTGTGGAAGAGTTTCATAATTTTCAGACACATGAAACTTATTGTCTCACTAAATTAATACTATGAGTAATCTGAACCTCATTGGTTCCTTCATATTGGATACAGACAGTATCCCACAAGGACTTTGAAGTCCTCATCTTCATCACAGAGTGATAAACTTCATCTAGAAGAGACATGGCTAGCTCTTTTTTGTCTTCCTCACTCCATTGATGTGGAGCTTTGGGAATTCTTCTTTCAGGAACAGCACGTGTGGTTCCAGTAGTTGGAACTGCTGGAACTAGGGTTGTTGGAACGTATGGTCTATTCTCTAGATAATAGGGGATCTTAGGATCTGACCCTTCTAGAAATAGGATCATTCTTTCCTTATAGACTAGGAAATTATCACGGTTAAATCTTAGAGGTTTAACTAAAGATCCATTGTCTATTTAGTTTGAGTTTGAATTAGCCATTTTAAAATGAAAACAAGAATTGAGTTCGTTTTAGATTTTTAGAAGCTTAAAGCAATAAAACACTGCTCTGATGCCACTTGTTGGTCCCAAATGAGCCTACAAGAGTTCAGTGGATATAGAAATAGTTTGTAGGGGGGGGGGGTTGAACACGAACACAATCTTTTAGGGTTTTTAAATGAGTTTAAATTGAATAAACAAATTTACAATTGTAAGCGGAATTTGAACAAGTATTAAGCCTATTCTATTACAACAAAGAAATCACTAAGTTGATGCACAAGAATGAGTAAGAAAAGCAACAAAGGTTACAAAAAAGAAAGTAGCATGCATGAAGATGAAGAAGGGTTCTTCATCTATTTATACCCGTTGCATTAAATGCAAAGAAAAAGGTATATGCCATGTGTCAAGTTTCAATTAGAGACTTGTCCTTTGTCCAAAAGACAACCATTCTTTTGGCCGTATATGAACATTAACGAAATCCGATTTGATGGGGACTTAAGGAATAATTCTTACGTCCTTTTTCGACAAGGCATGGAGGTTTTGACTTTTATGCATCGAGGATAAAATCAACTTTGATCTTGCTGAATGGGCCCTACATTGATCGCTGATCTAGAGGCTTTAAGGATGAAGACTTCAGGTATCACTGAGGCTTATGCAAGATTTCACACTTCAATTAGATGGATGTTGCTATCACTGAGCCGCTTCAGATCACGGGTTATCCATCTCTTTCTTCAGTTAGGCCTTCGACATTCGTTGAATGGATTTTAGTCTGAGAGTTGTTCTTCAGATCTTTAGGGATAGGATGTTGTTCTTGATTATCAGCGATCACTGAATCGTAGTCAGTGTATGCTATCACTGATTTCTGAACACCATCCTATAAATGGAATTTTCACTAAGTATAAAAGAAATCATATTTGAATCACTAAAAGGAGTTTGGATCAACAATCTCGTGTCGACTACTCGTGTCACCCCACCTAGCCACAAAAGTATCTCACAAAAGATATTTGTTTCATATATCACGGAGAATGAGCATATCTGCTATCTTTTCTTCACTCGGAAGATTAAGATATTCAAAAAGAAAGACACACCTCCGGTCTCCGAACTTCATATTCAATGCACTTTGAGTCTGTGAAATGTATTTTCACATTTTGAGCCTAAAAATAGCATTTAATGCTTAATCATTTCTAGACATTGCACGATTCTTCATGATTCGAACGCATATTTTTGTGGTATTTTCGGAACAGTTTGAGAAGTTAGTTTTATAACTTTACTTTAGTGACAACCGGAAGTCCTATCAGAGTTTCATCATTGCCAACTCTGAAAATAGGTCACTCAATTGAATTTAATTTTGATTGTAGTGTTAATACTTGCTAAATGTGCTTCTATGTTAGCCTGTTCTGAAACAACTTGGGCGAAATAGGGTTCTACCGGGAAACCATGGATTTTTTAGTTTTCGCCACCTGAGACTTTTCTTGATCCGGACACTGACTTTAGTTGATCGAGAGCTTTGTTAAGTTGCCAACTACCCATTTGTTGTAACGAAACAGTTCGTTCAAAAGAGATCAATTTTTAAGGGGGATCAAAACGTTAGGACAACGATATCTTTCTAAGGGGAGCTAACAGTTGTGCTTTATATATCTACAATGATTTAGTCTTTGATCGTTCATGACGCTCAGGATTCTCCTAATAATCATTAGGGGTATAAATTATATATCAAAGACACATGTAAATACATGAAGTCACATGCAAAGAACTGATCATGAAGGCCCATGCAAAGGGATATTCAAAGAATTAATGTTGATGTTGAGGAGGAGCAATCATAGCTGATAGATATTATTTTGAGGGGGAGCAATCAGAGCTAACTGAGATTACCGAAATATTCATCTGTTTAAAAAGTTTGAATCTAAATTTTTTGATTCTAAGGTTAAAAAGCCGTTAGATTCAAAGATTGTAGATTTGATGTTGAGCAAAATAATAAAAGTTTCAAGGCTGCTTGACGATATTTGAAGATTGATTATTTCATGATAAATAGGTGACAAGCTTAGTACACATAGTGTCAAATCTTCTTAGAGACTTATTGTTGACTTATAAAATTTTCTGATAAAAAATCTTCCAAATGTTTCTAAAGACTTATTCAAGCTGAATGATTTTAATCTGCAAATTCTGATTTGTATAGAGGGAGCTTGTTTTTCTTCAGATGCAATATGCTTGAATACAAAGGGGAACACTGTTTCTCAGTTGAAGAATGTTTGTTGACAAAGTTTGATCGTCTTCAAAGAAAGAAGGAGACTGTCAGAGTTGTTTTTCCGAACTATTATCTCGAATACAAAGGGGGAGATTCTTAGATATAAATATATTGTATCTGAGATTACAATATTGAAGACAAGAAAGTCAAAGCTTGAAGTCAACAAAGTCAACAAGAGCTTAACTGTAGTTTATTCTTTGTAATAGAGTGGGGTATAAATACCCTTTGTCAATGTACTTTGAGATTAGATTCCATTGTTATATCTTGTAGATCTAGAGAGAGATAAATGTAGAGAGAGAGAGAGAGAATATTCATCAATATACATATGATTGGAGATCCATTGATGTTATTCTTGTTACTCTTGTTATTTTGTATTAGATTCATTGTTATCTGATATATATGGAGTTAACAAAGTTAATCATGAAAAAGGAAGGTAAAAGGACAAGTGGAAAAAGCACTTAGAAAGGAAGGTTTTAAATTCCATAAGGTAAAATATCGGGCTTATAAATCTAAATAAGAAATCGGAGAAAGCAATAAATCATAATACATCGCATGTTTATTATTAATAATAAAAATACGATCATTGAGAGTATATCAGTATAATATTCTGAGACAATCTTTTAATTTTTTAAATGGTTTCCAAAACTTCATAAGAACATCGGCATAATATTCATCATGAAATCGGTAAACAAATCAGAAACAAGAAATCCCTTTACTTACTCATCAAGTCCATCATAATCATCTTGTTTATCGTTGATGATGTACTTTGGCTTATTGTTTTTCATACATCTTTTACAACCCATGTAAAACCAAGAAATCTCTTTAGTGATTGCTTTGACCGTAGCTAAAATTATCAACGACTTCTGCTATATAAACCATAATATTTAATTAAATAATATCAATGAACAACTAAAGTTAACAAATGAAAAAATTGTTATATTACTTCAATTGTTTTGAAAAAATCGGAATACTAACATAAAGGTTCTTGTCTATAAAGTCTTCGTGATAGGAATATGACAAACCAGACAACACCAATATATGTTGAGAAGAATTGGATTCACCACCCAACCGATAGATACTGTTTATAAGAAATTACAAATATAATATTTTTGTATGAAATATAAATATAATACAAATACAAATAGACAAAATACACTGACCTTTTCCTGAATTCATTGATTTCAGCAATATCAGTATTTAACAAAACTCTCGTTCATTAAATGCATTAGAAATGTGACAACTGTCAAATTTGAGCTACCAAGTTAGCTCTTATTAAGTTTATATTAGTGTTATTTTAGATAAGTTATAAGAATAGGAGTTAGTTGGTTTAGAATGGCCGAAAAATCCCTAGCATTTCCAGTAGTCGCTTAAAATGTCCGGCTTAGACCCGTAATCGTTCGAAACGTCCAATACAGTGCCAAATGCTCTAATTTATACCTAATTTATATAAAATATATAGTTTAGAATGCTAAATATAAAACTTTTATTATTTATATAATTTAAACACTTTTGGGCTCATATTTGAAGGAAAAAGGCCAAAAATTGAGAAAATGGACTTCTAATTTCATATTTTTGGGCTTAAATTAATTTAAGAAAATAAATTGTTGGGTTTGGGTGGGGCCCATCTCCATGGCTGGCACACCTTTGATATCACATATAAATATTGTTTTTTTTTTAGTTTCCCTCATTTGCAACTCTCAAAATTCAAACCTCTCTCTCGAGAACTAAAAAGGCATAATCACTCTCTCTTCTCCCTCTCTTTTCTCTCCAAAAATTCCAGCCCTTTTCTTCATCAAAAACTCATCATAGTGCAGGATTATTGAAGATATTCAACACATTTCATCATCCAAGTAAGTGCAAACTTCATCTTCTTCATTTTTCTCAACATTTTTGGGGAAACCCACTTTTTCATGCATTTTAAGTGTTTTCTTCTAACTTCTGTAAATTTTGAGTTTTATGGAAATATATACACCCAAAAACATATAAAAATGTTTACATAATGGTGATAATCAATGACCCAAACAATAAAACTCAAGAAATAGGTGAAAAATCATGATTTTATGTGTTTTTGAGTAAAAATGGTGATTTTTGGTGCTGACAGATTTATTGCATGTGCATAAATCGTCCATTTCTTCCAAATAATATCTTCAAGTATCATGAATCTTATTTCTAAAAGTTTATTTAGTGAGTTGGGGTTCTAATCCAAGTGGTCTCACTCAAAAACACTGAGTTTTGACACCCCAAATGCTCATAATAAATCATGTGTGCAACTGGAAGTTCAACAGTAGGAAAACCCTACTTTGAACGACCATAACTCTTTGAATATTCTTCCAAATCACTTGATTTTTCTTCTGTAAGTTAATTTAATGAGTTACCTTTCAAATGCCACTGATTTCATTAAAATATGGTGCTTTGAGGTTCCAATTAATTGAAACAAAATGAGTGTGCAAACTGTCAACCAATGACAGATTTGAGCATGCATGTTCAAATGGCCACATCTCTTTCAAAACTCAATGAAAAAGGATGATTTTTCTTTTGAGAGTTAGTTTTATGAGCTATATTCATTTTGCAAGTGGAATCATTTAAAAATATGGAGTTTTGACCCTCCAAACACTTAAAATACTTTAGGTGTGCAATCTGTGAAACCACCAGCAGCTAAACTCTACTTTGTGTGTTAGTATCTCCTTTGTTATTTGGCTTTAATGCATGATTCTTCTTCTAAAACTTTCTTTTATGAGTTAGGATTCATATGAATCCAGTTTCATTCAAAAATTATTTGAATCATTTTTACATGTCCAAAATGCATCAAATTTGCTCACAATCACCATAACCCAGTACTATATCACATATAAAAATATGGGAAGCTATGTCATATTGGAAGTCTCTACATTTTGATCATTTTCAGTACTACAAGTTTTCATTCCAGTGAAATTCTGGAATTTCTTGATTTTAACAATTATTGATCATTTGATGGATTATAACACAACTTACGGTATAAATTACTATATTAACGAGCATATGTGCATTATGTATAATTGGACTATAGACAATCAAGTTGGATGTATGTGGACATTTATAAGCTTGAGACTTATTCACCTCCATAAGTAGTTTTAGACCCATAAGTGATGGTTTTGAGCATTTCTCTTTGTTAGGGAATCGTTAGGCCTTCGGGTGGGGATCGGATCGTGCTTTTGAGTAGCGGAGCTTGCAAAGGTGAGTATTCACAGCCCCATTTTTAAAGTATTTTATACGTTTTGGGGTGGAAAGCATGATTAAATGAAATATTTGAGCTATTTGAATTACCGAATGTGAAACAATATGAAATTGTTGATTTTGGGCACTAAGGCATGTACACTAATAGCTTGTATTGAGTAAAATGTTCCATAAAAGTTTGTACACTACTATTAACTCAAGTGAGGTGCCGAGGGTATATGTGGATAGCGCTATTGGACGGATAATCCCACCTAAAAACCGAAAAGTAGGGTGTGGATAGCAATCCCACCGGGAAACTACAGGTAGGGGTGCACTATACTTAAAAAAGAAAGTTCTACACATGTGGACTTTAGGTCCACCGCTGAGGTAGAATTAAAAAGAAGGTTCTACACATGTGGACTTTAGGTCCACCGCTGAGGTAGAACTAAAAAGAAGGTTATACACATGTGGACTTTAGGTCCACCGCTGAGGTAGAACTAAAAATATTTTTGTGGTCGAAGGTTTAGTGGTGGCTCATTACTTATAATTAGGATACAAAAATGCCTTGAACGTTTTATGATGTAAAGATTATTTAAGTGCTATAAAAGTATTTTACTCAATATTCATTTATGCAAAAGATGTTTAAAATATTTAAAACATGTGAACTCACTAACTCTTTGTAGTTGACCTTGTTTTATTCATGCTTTTCAGGGGTAAGAAAGGGTAACTAAAAATGCTTGTGTTTGGGGCGCATCAACATCAACCACGTTTAAATTTTAAATCGTTTTGTAGAACGTCTTATTTTTTTTTTTTTATATTTTTTTGTTAAAACTTGAACTGGTATGATGTAATGTTCAGTTTTGTGTGTTATGTATTTGATTGGACAATTGGTGTTGTTATCGCTCTATTGCTATGAAATCTTGAACTATCACTCCCTGTGTTTCCGCTTTAGCGGGGTGTGACAGACTTGGTATCAGAGCCATGGGTTATAGAGAACACCGGTTTATTTCTATAAAACCAAATACTATAACCAAAAGTTTTCGAAAACTATTTTTCTAAACTAACTGTAATTTTTAAAGCTTACTACTGGTATAATTGGAATAAGTGTCGACTTTGCATATTATAATTAGGCAAAGCCTGATCACCTATGTCTAATTTAATATGTATAAGGGAGACATGAAACAATTATATTGGGAACTTTTTGCCCAAATGAAAAGCATAGTCATAAGTGTGAGTTTGCATAAGCATTTTATAAATTGTTATTTACTAAAGTACATTTAGTAATTAAGTTTGTTACTATCGCAGTTCCCTATGTCTCACTCATCCATTTCAACTAAGTACTCTGCGGACTCCTCAGGCTATGTGACTAGTCAACCTAGGAGAGAACTTTTTGACTACTTTGTTGGTTAAACTAGGAAACTTATTTTGGTGACATGTAGCTCACTATTTAGAACTCTAAGACACTTGATGTCTTTTGGGAATTATTTTTGCTGGATATTGAAGTTATGTGATTCTAAACCTATGATTTGATGAATCGAGTGTTTTATATGCATAACTTAGTTAAGTAGACTTAGCGCAAAAATAGTAATGGTAATATGACCCAACCTCAATATGAACCTATGCCTAAAGGCAATGCCTTCGAGGAGAGAAAACTCCGAGATCGCGCGACTTGTGCCTGAGCAACTCATCGCGGCACTTCCGAACATCGTTAGTCAAGTGGCAGCGGGTCTAAATGCTAATTCAGGAAACAACTGAGGATCTGGGGCAAGTGGAGATAAGGAATGCACATACAAAGATTTTAGGAGCTGCAACCTGAAGGAATTTCATGGAACCGAATGAGCTGTTCGATTACTGACATGGATTGAGAATATGGAGTCCATTCTGCACATCAACAAGTGCACTGAAGGAAATAAAGTGAAGTTTTCTGCCTGTCGGCTACAAGGACGAGCATTGACCTGGTGGAACACCCAAGTGCAAACCCGAGGCCGAGAAGCAGCCAACAGTCTTACTTGGGAGGAATTCAAAAAGATGCTCAAAGAGGAATACTGCCGAGGAGCAAAATCCAGAAGTTGGAAGCGGAGCTATGGAATCATGAGATGAAGGGAAATGACATAGATTCTTACTCTGCTCGTTTCCATGAACTGGCAAAGATGGTACCACATATGGTGACGCCCGAGGAAAATCGAGTCGAAATGTATATCTGGGGTTTATCTCCTGAAATACATGGGGACGTTACTTTGGCAAACCCAAAAACCCTTCAAGATGCGATGAATTTGGCAACCAGGCTCACCAACAATACCAATCGTTCGGGATATTTGCAAGAGACAAAGCTCAAGATAAGAGAAAGATGGAGGAACTTTAGCATAGACATAATCCCAATCATGTTAGGAAGCTTTGATATAATTAGGGGTATGGATTGGTTGTCTAAAAACCGAGCTGAAATTTGCTGCTCCGAAAAGATCATCCGAGTTCCACTACCTGAAGGAGAAGTTCTCGAAGTACATGGAAAGAAACCCAGAAGGAATGTTAAAATAGTGACGTGCATGAAGATGCGAAAATACTTGAGGAAGGACTGCATTGCTTTTCTAGCTCACATCATGAATAAGGAGATCGAAGAGAAATGCATTCAGGACCTTCCTATAGTTCGGTATATTCGCGAGGTATTTCCAGATGAGTTACCCGCACTACCTTCAACAAGAAAAGTTGAGTTCCACAATGATTTAATTCTAGGAGTTGCGCCTGTAACAAAATCACCCTATCGACTAGCACCGTCGGAAATGCAGGAATTATCATAGCAACTTCAGGAGCTGCTCGATAAAGGATTCATGAGGCCTAGCTCTTCACCTTGGGGAGCTCTAGTCCTATTTGTTAAGAAGAAGGATGGATCTTTTTGTATGTGTATCGATTACAGGGAACTCAACAAGTTGACAATCAAGAACAGATACCCTCTCCCTCAAATCGATGACTTATTCGATCAACTCCAAAGGGCTACGTATTTCTCAAAAATCGATCTTCGATCGGGATATCATCAAATGAGAGTTCGTGAAGAAGACATTCCTAAGATAGCGTTTAGAACTCGTTATAGTCGTTATGAGTTCCTAGTTATGTCTTTCGGACTAACAAACGCACTGGCAGTCTTCATGGATTTAATGAATAGAGTATGTCGACCGTACCTAGACAAGTTCGTGATCGTTTTTATAGATGTTATACTCATTTATTCTCAAGACAAGAAGGAGCATGAGCAACATTTAAAGTTGATACTAGAATTGCTTAGAAACGAAAAGCTGTACGCCAAATTCTCCAAATGCGAAATCTGGATTCGCGAAGTACATTTTCATGGCCATGTAGTAAATGAAAAGGGAATACATGTTGATCTAGCTAAGATCGAGGCCATTAAGAAATGGGAAGCCCCGAAGACACCAACTGAGATCCGTCAATTTCTTGGGTTGGCAGGCTACTATCGGCGATTTATTGAAAATTTCTCCAAGATCGCACAACCACTAACGACACTGACTCAAAAAGATAAGAAGTTTATTTGGGGAGAGAAACAAGAGGAAGCATTTTAGACTCTCAAATACAAGTTATGCAACGCACGATTTTGGCTTTACCAGAGGGAGTGGATAACTTTGTAGCCTACCGTGACGCTTCAGCTCAAGGGATGGGATGCGTACTGATGCAAAAAGACAAAGTTATCGCATACGCATCGAGGCAATTAAAGATTCATGAGATGAATTACACCACCCATGACTTGGAGTTAGGGGCGGTGGTGTTCGCACTCAAAATCTGGAGACACTATCTCTACGACACTAAGTGCACCATTTTCACTGATCATAAAAGCCTTCAGCACATTCTTGACCAGAAAATGCTCAATATGAGGCAAAGAAGATGGGTCGAGCTACTTAGTGACTACGATTGTGAAATAAAGTACCATCCGGGCAAGACTAATGTAGTAGCTGACGCATTAAGCAGAAAGGAAAGAGTGAAACCAAAGAGAGTACGAGCTATGGGAATGATGGTTCAAACGAGTTTAAAGACTCAAATTCTTGAAGCACAAAAAGAAGCTTTAAAAGATGAGAATTTGATGAATGAGACCTTGCATCACTTAGAAAAAGAATTTGAATTACAATCAGATGAAGTGCGTTACTTTAAGAATAAATTATGGGTATCAAAGGTTGGTAAATTACGATCAACCATCTTGGGTGAAGCCCATCGATCCAGATATTCAGTTCACTCAGGAGCGGATAAGATGTACAAGGATCTGAAGGAATATTATTGGTGGCCAGGAATGAAGAAAGACATTGCTTTGTATATAAACAAGTGCTTAACTTGCGGTAAAGTTAAGGCCGAACATAAGAAACCATCCGGTCTACTTCAGCCCTGAAATTCCTCAATGGAAGTGGGAGAAAATAACCATGGATTTCGTAACCAAGCAACCGAAAACTGGAAAGGGTCACGATTCTATATGGGTTATAGTTGATCGACTTACAAAAGCAGCTCATTTCATTCCTATTCGTGAAGATTTCAGTATGGAAAGGCGTGCACAGATTTACATCAATGATATAGTTACACGTCATGGAGTGCCAATTGCCATTATCTCTGATAGAAATACCCGCTATACGTCACGATTTTGGCAATCACTTCAAAAGGCATTGGGTACGCGGTTGGATTATAGCACTACCTATCATCCTAAAACGGTTGGACAATCGAAAAGAACTATTAAAATGCTAGAGGATATGTTGCGTGCGTGTGCAATAGATTTTGGTGGGAGTTGGGATACCCACCTACCACCTGTTGAATTCTCCTATAACAACAGCTATCATGCCAGCATTCAGTGTGCGCCAAACGAAGCCCTATACGGACATAAATGTAGATCGCCGCTTAGCAGGTTAGAAATCGGAGATAGACAACTGACTACGCCCGATATCATTCCAGAAACCACTGATAAGATTTCAACCATCAAGGAAAGACTCAAGACAGCAAGAGATCGTCAGAAGAGTTATGCGGATTATCGGAGAAAGCCATTAGAGTTCCAAGTGGGTGATAAAGTGCTTCTGAAAGTATCGCCATGGAAGGCACTAGTACGCTTCAGGAAGAGAGGCAAACTGGGTCCCAGATACGTTGGTCCATTTGAAATAACCGAGAGAATTGGACCGGTAGCATACAAACTAAAGTTGCCACAGGAGTTAAGCGCCATCCACGACACGTTTCATGTGTCAAACTTGAAGAAATGATTAACGGATGAAACATTGGTGCTACCCCTGAATGAAGTTCAAGTTAGCGATCGGTTACACTTCATTGATGAACGAATCGAAATCCTTGGCCGAGAAGTCAAATGGCTGAGGCGCAGTAAAATCTCTATTTTTTAAAGTTTGCTGGAATGCGAAGCATGGCCCAGAGTATACTTGGGAACGAGAAGATTTGATGAAGCATAAGTATCCTCGCCTGTTTCCGAATGCCCCGGAGAAAGCTAGTTCTTAAATTTCGGGACGAAATTTCTCTAACAGTGGGAGACTGTGACAACTGTCAAATTTGAGCTACCAAGTTAGCTCTTATTAAGTTTATATTAGTGTTATTTTAGATAAGTTATAAGAATAGGAGTTAGTTGGTTTAGAATGGCCGAAAAATCCTTAGCATTTCTGGTAGTCGCTTAAAATGTCCGGTTCCGACCCGTAACCGTCTGAAACGTCCAATACAGTGCCAAATGCTCTAATTTTTACCTAATTTATATAAAATATATAGTTTAGAATGCTAAATATAAACCGTTCATTATTTATATAATTTAAACACTTTTGGGATCATATTTGAAGGAAAAAGGCCAAAAATTGAGAAAATGGACTTCTAATTTCATATTTTTGGTCTTAAATTAATTTTAAAAAAATAAAAATTGTTGGGTTTGGGTGGGGCCCATCTCCATGTCTGGCACCCCTTTGATTTCACATATAAATATTGTTTTTTTTTAGTTTCCCTCATTTGCAACTCTCAAAATTCAAACCTCTCTCTCTCTAGAACTAAAGAGGCATAATCACTCTCTCTTCTCCCTCTCTTTTCTCTCCAAAAATTCCAGCCCTTTTCTTCATCAAAAACTCATCATAGTGCAATATTATTGAAGATATTCAACACATTTCATCATCCAAGTAAGTGCAAACTTCATCTTCTTCATTTTTCTTAACATTTTTGGGGAAAAACCCACTTTTTCATGCATTTGAAGTGTTTTCTTCTAACTACTGTAAATTTTGAGTTTTATGGAAAGATTATACACCCAAAAACATATAAAAATGTTTACATAATGGTGATAATCAATGACCCAAACAATAAAACTCAAGAAATAGGTGAAAAATCATGATTTTATGTGTTTTTTTAGCAAAAATGGTGATTTTTTGTGCTGACAGATTTATTGCATGTGCATAAATCGTCCATTTCATCCAAATAAAATGTTCAAATATCATGAATCTTCTTTCTAAAAGTTTATTTAGTGAGTTGGGGTTCTAATCCAAGTGGTCTCACTCAAAAATACTGAGTTTTGACACCCCAAATGCTCATAATAAATCATGTGTACAACTGGAAGTTCAACACTAGGAAAACCCTACTTTGAACGATCATAACTCTTTGAATATTCTTCCAAATCACTTGATTTTTCTTCTGGAAGTTAATTTAATGAGTTACCTTTCAAATGCCACTTATTTCATTAAAAAATATGGTGATTTGAGGTTCCAATTAATTGAAACAAAATGAGTGTGCAAACTGTCAACCAATGACAGATTTGTGCATGCATGTTCAAATGGCCACATCTCTTTCAAAACTCAATGAAAAAGGATGATTTTTCTTTTGAGAGTTAGTTTTATGAGTTATATTCAGTTTGCAAGTGGAATCACTTAAAAATATGGAGTTTTGACCCTCCAAACACTTAAAATACTTTAGGTGTGCAATCTGTGAAACCACCAGCAGCTAAACTCTACTTTGTGTGTTAGTATCTCCTTTGTTATTTGTCTTTAATGCATGATTCTTCTTCTAAAACTTTCTTTTATGAGTTAGGATTCATATGAATCCAGTTTCATTAAAAAATTATTTGAATCATTTTTACATGTCCAAAATACATCAAATTTGGTCACAATCACCATAACCCAGTACTATATCACATATAAATATATGGGAAGCTATGTCATATTGGAAGTCTCTACATTTTGATCATTTTGAGTACTACAAGTTTCTGTCTAGAAGTGAAATTCTGGAATTTCTTGATTTTAACAATTATTGATCATTTGATGGTTTATAACACAACTTACGGTATAAATTACTATATTAACGAGCATATGTGCATTATGTATAATTGGACTATAGACAATCAAGTTGGATGTATGTGGACATTTATAAGCTTAAGACTTATTCACCTCCATAAGTAGTTTTAGACCCATAAGTGATGGTTTTCAGCATTTCTCTTTGTTAGGGAATCGTTAGGCCATTGGGTGGGGATCGAATCGTGCTTTTGAGTAGCGGAGCTTGCAAAGGTGAGTATTCATAGCCCCATTTTTAAAGTATTTTATACGTTTTGGGGTGGAAAGCATGATTAAATGAAATATTTTAGCTATTTGAATTACCGAATGTGAAACAATATGAAATTGTTGATTTTTGGCACTAAGGCATGTACACTAATAGATTGTATTGAGTAAAATGTTCCATAAAAGTTTGTACCCTACTATTAACTCTAGTGAGGAGCCGAGGGTATATGTGGATAGCGCTATTGGACGGACAATCCCACCTAAAAACCGGAAAGTAGGGTGTGGATACCAATCCCACCGGGAAACTACAGGTAGGGGTGCACTATACTTAAAACAGAAGGGTCTACACATGTGGACTTTAGGTCCACCGCTGAGGTAGAATTTAAATGAAGGTTCTACACATGTGGACTTTAGGTCCACCGCTGAGGTAGAACTAAAAAGAAGGTTATACACATGTGGACTTTAGGTCCACCGCTGAGGTAGAACTAAAAATATTTTTGTGGTCGAAGGTTTAGTGGTGGCTCATTACTTATAATTAGGGTACAAAAATGCCTTGAACGTTTTATGATGTAAATATTATTTAAGTGCCATAAAAGTATTTTACTCAATATTCATTTATGCAAAGGATGTTTAAAATATTTAAAACCTGTGAACTCACCAACTCTTTGTAGTTGACCTTGTTTTATTCATGCTTTTCAGGGGTAAGAAAGGGTAACTAAAAATGCTTGTGTTTGGGGCGCATCAACATCAACCACGTTTAAATTTGAAATCGTGTTGTAGAACATCTTATTTTTTTTTTTTTGTTAAAACTTGAACTGGTATGATGTAATGTTCAGTTTTATGTGTTATTTATTTGATTGGACAATTGGTGTTGTTATCGCTCTATTGCTATGAAATCTTGAACTATCACTCCCTGTGTTTCCGCTTTAGCAGGGTGTGACAAGAAAGGGAAGCTTTATCTGTTGTATTTGAATTAAAACACAAAGAAATTATTTAAACAAACTTCGTACCACTAAATAATTAAAATCTAAAAAAATATCAAACCTCGAAAGACCTTCACTAACGCAAATTGGATTAAATCGATTACAAATTCGTCAGATTTATTCAGTGTTACATATTCGTTGAATTGTTCAGCGAAATCATCTCAAAAAGTGGTGTCAAGTCTCAATCTCCTAATATAATTATGTTTACGAGTTATAAGCAAATATAACTATTGATGCCAAAAATTAACTTAACAAAAGTCAACTTAAGGTGCTTGTGGACCTGATCGATCAAAAGAAGGATTCTCCCAACGAACGTAAAGAAAGCGAAAAAAGTAAACAAAGACAAGAGATTTGGTGACGCGGAAAAACCCTTGGACGAGGGAAAAAACCGCGGACAATAGGTTAGTATCTTCGATGCACTCTGGAAAAGTGACACCAAACAGCGGTGTCGTCCTCTAGAGCCGTGGTCGTACGATTACAAGTGAAAAACGTATGTAAAAGCTAAACTAGAGTATAAAATTTAGAAGGCTATTGCATGTTCTTTGATTCGGGAGTGCAGATGTGATACATTCTGGGGTCCCCCTTTGTTGATTGGAAAATCCAATCTTTGCCTTTCCTTTTTCAGTCATAACTTTCACACCCGGTTTCTTTCTTATCCCTCTTTGCATTTTGATCATCAAAGCGGCTTTGGCTTTCTCCAACTTGGAGTAATTCTCTTCTTCAAAAGATTTTAGCATCTCAAGCAATTAAAAGAGAGATACATTTAGCCCTTTCTTATAGTAGTTGGGCACAAAGGTACCATAAGATTTAGACAGAGAGTTTAGGACCAAATCGACCCCTAACTCTTGTCCAAGAGGGTATCCTGACTGAGTCAATCGGTCAATGTGTCCTTTTATTCTTTTGAAATGGACCTTGATCGGTGTTCCCTCCTGCATCATACAAGCATGTAGTGATCACAAAGTTTCAAACTTTTCTTGTCTCAGCTGTTGATCAAACATGGTCTTCAGACTGCTTATAATCTCCCAAGCTGTTAACTCCTCATGCTCCCGACGAAGTTCAGGAGTTATTGAGGCTAACATCAGGAAGGACACACTTAGAGAATCTCTTAGGTGCTTATCATAAGTAATCCGGACATTCTCCGGAGCATTCCTAGCTGGGGGGTTTGGAGGAGGATTCTCGAGGACATAGAACTTCTCTTCATTCCTAAGGACAACCCTTTGCAAGCGGAACCATTCCAGGAAGTTCTGTCCATTTAGTTTTTCTTTGTCCAAAATGGACCGAAAAGTGAACTTAGATAGGTTCGAGTTTGTGTTTTCTTGATTAGCAGACATCTACAGAATTTAAAGTCCGATTTTAGTATTAATTTAAAATTTTGAATAACCCATAAAACTCAAACATTTTAACTAAGATCCATATTTCATTAGTTTTCATGATTGGGCAATAGGCAAATGGTGAAAACTAATTATTTAGGTAGGCAACTTCCAATTGTGATCATCACAACTCTTAGATACTTCGTGAGATTCCTTTTTTTTTAAACAAAGCAATGTTTAATCTCACTTCTTCACCTTGAGATCATTTGTAGACGGGCAATACATAATGTAAAAATATCCCAAGTGAGTTTAACCATAGTAAAACGTCACAATTTCTATTTTGAGTAACAAGTCAGAAATTGGTCGTGAGTCGGCACATTATCTCATCACATACTTTTCCGACCTGGATTCGCCAATGCTCACCCGAAATCGACTAGTTATGCGCTCGATAATCTTTTTAAATGGGTGGTGAAAAACTCACATTTTAATAGTAAAGCGTTTTACCGATCTCATTCCAATTTTACAAATTAATTAATTTTAATTTTTTTTTCAGTCGGTACCAATTTATTTAAATTTCATTATTTGATAACTTATCAAATTTATTTGTAAAAACATTTACAATTTATCCAATTGCTATTAGTTGGATAGCTTATCAAATTAATTTTGTAAAAACATTTACAATTAACCGATATTAGTGGTTGTAAAATAATTTTTCAAATTTTAAAATCCATTTCAATAATTATAACATATAATTAAACGCAATAAATACGAAAAATAAACAACCACAAACATGCAAATACTCAACATGGATTCGATTAGGGCCAACTATGAGGTTTTCGTGAGCCCACACGAAAACCCCGGTCAAAACCCTGAGGACACCGCAAGTTGACTCCCACTAGCTCCGCCAATCATGGTGGACTCCAGGACGCTGTCCTCGATTCCTTCAGTCTTCCGATTTACAAAAGCTAATCTAGGTTAACATAACCTAACTATTACATTACTTTGAAATCGGAAACGATACGCAGATCGAACAAAAAACACAACCCATGAAATTAAATACATTTTAATTTAACCAACAGGAAAAATTAAAACAAATCACGGGTCAAGGCCTAAATCGAATCTATCATGACAAACAACCAGATGAACCAAATGGGCTTGAGTCCAATTAAACATAATTAACAACCCCAACGAATCAATCAAAATAGGTTAAAACTGAGGCCCAAACGGGCCTAAACCGTGAATTCCAAAAAAAAATAATTAACAAAAAGAGAAACCACCAAACAAACCGAAAATGCTCCACGCGAAGGTGGTCGTCGACGATGGAGGAGCACCGCTCCGGCGGCACGATGGCGCACGGCAGCGGCGCATAGCGGCGTGACCCGCGGTGCACACGACGGCGCATAACAGCGGCGGCGGTGGCGCATGGCGGTGGCAGCGGTGATTAGGGGGGTTTTTCTGGGTTCACATGTTTAACCAATTTTCTATTGATTCTAACCCTGAAGTCATTGTAACGGGGCTCTGATACCGGGATCACAATGAATGTGCAGCGGCAACAAAAACAATAACCGGTAAAAACTCTAGATAGCCAGGATCCGTTATGAACAACTTTAAGGATTAAACATAACCATAGGGGGTTTAGAACAATACCTCAAGGGTTTGGATTGGTTGATCAAGCTCAAGCGTTAGAATCAAAGTAGATTCCCTCTAGCGGTATCCACGCGAATGTGAATCTGACCACGAATGGTTGCTAGCCCGAATACCTGAAGAACACCAAGAAGAAATCGATTTCTTCTTGGCTTGTGTGTGTTCGTCGATCACCAAGAGAGGAGAGGGAGGAGAGAGCAAACTTCAAGTTTCTCAATTGTGTTATGTGAATTTTATTCAATAAGGCAACATGCCTTTATATACCTGTCCTCTAATCTCAGGCCGGACTGAATTAAGCCCACAAGGCTTAGTTGATATAATTAAAACATTTCATATTTTAATTAATTAATTAATTAATTATTAACTTAATAATTAATTAATTAATTATTAACTTAATAATTAATTAACTAATTGGGCTTGGGCTTAAGTAAACTTTACTTAACCCTTTGAGGGATTTTAAATAAAACATTATTTTAGGTCCGATAGATATTTAATTATAATTACTAACATAATAATTAGTCCAACTTAATTATTAACTTAATAATTAAATTACATAATTAACATAATTATGTTTCACACGCTTTAATTATTATTTTAGTAGAATAATAATTCTACAATTTACAAATTGTAACTTTGTCGGGTTATAACCAACTTGGTTAATTCGTGATCTACACACTCTTATTGTTAGACGTCAATTTTGATGAAGTATGAAACCAATTTAAGTAACTACTGTGCATCAGATGATGTGGCAAGCACAACCTCCATGTGTATCTTAGTTTGTTACTTCCTTGCTTACGTGTCCCATTGTAATAGGCCAAGTAGTTGACTTTCAATGTTGTATTCATATAAGTAGCTCTTTCACAGATTGGAATAGTATCGATTGTAATAGTATCGATTGAAAATACGAAATAGAGAGCTATTGATTTGTGCACACTGTTGTCAATAATTCAAACGCAATTCAATATCAATTACGATTGTTTTTCATATTTGTTCTTACTAATCTTACTGTTAATCTTAGATCTACTTGCTTCCACTCATATTTACATATTTGATCTATTGATTACTTGATAGAAAGGGATCTGGGTTCCAACAATTGGTAGCAGAGCCTGACAATCAATCTATTGATTATTAGATCTCTTCCATTTGGAGAAATCCTTTTTCTATTGAAAGTATTTTCTAATTTTAAGCCCATGTTCTTCACTCTGCCCTGGTTTACGAGATTTTGTTAAATTCATTACAATTTTCTCTAAATCTGTGGTAATTTCTGCTTAAATTTGAGATTAGTAAGTATTCAGTCTCATTTCGATCATTTTGAAATTAATTTGATTCAAATTTCAACAAATCTTCAGTAATTTTCAAAGTCTCTGTTTCTGGTAATATGGCTAATTCAAATCTGAACGCTGTATACACCTCTGGTTCTCTAACTAAACCTCCTACTCTAATACATGATGAATATCCAAAATGGAAAATCCGGATGATCAACTTCTATGAAGGATTAGATGCTGATCTATATCCTATTGTTCAAAATGGTCCGTTCATTCCAATGACAACTATACCTAGGGTTCCTGCTACAGCAGTTACTGATGAGGTCCCTGCTAGGAGTATTCCAAAATCACGGGATAATTGGAAGGATCCAGAGAAGGCAGAGGTTGAATTTTCCAGAAAATTAAAAAGTCTAATAATCATGGCTATTCCGAATGATATATTCCAATCTCTGGATTCCTTTGATAGTGCCAAGGAGCAATGGGATCAATTGGAATACATTCTGGAAGGTGGTGCAAAAATGAAGAAAAACAGAAGAGCCCAAACTCTAAATGAATACAACAGTTTCCAGGCCATTCCTGAAGAATCTCTGGAACATACTTTTCATAGATTTAACACACTGATAAATCTGTGTAAAAGATGCGACATCATCAGATCCAAAGAAGACAATAATGTCTTATTTCTCAAAAGACCAAACCCTGAATGGTCAAATATCTCTATGTCTTTACAAGCCAATCAGGATCTGGAATAATGGTCTCTACATGATGTTTTTGGCACTCTTCAAGCCCATGAAAAAGAGGTTGTTCAGAAGAAAAACACTATCGGTGGACCTCTGCCTTTAATTTCTGAGTCCAGAGGATCAGTCAGAAGGAGTAAGGATGTTGAGAAGAAAGGGAAAAGCAAGGCTCTCATGTCAGAAGAAATCCCAGAAGACGATTCTGACTCTGATGATGATATCAAAGCTTTTGTTGATTCATTGGCACTCATTACCAAACAATTCACGAAAAGGTTTGGTAATAGAACTTTCCAAGGAAGCAAAAGGATTGATCGCCCTGTTCCCAGTTATGCACCTCGACAAGAGATCCAGAGATCTGTGAAAATAAATACAGAGAAGAAGGATGAAGAATTGAAGAGAAAGAAGGATGTGTGTTATCGATGTGGCAAGCCAGGACGCTATTCAAAAAATTGTAGAGGACCACTGAACAAAGACAATTTGTACTACAAGAATAAATACAAGTACAATGTTGATGAAAGAGCTCACTTTGCAGAAAAAGAAAACTGGCTGGGAGATGAGTCAAGTGGTGATGAAGCTATGTTCTGCGGAATGGCAAGAACAAATGAATCAGAAGATCAGCCTTCTGAAACACAAGTATGTACTCTCTCGGACACATCTGAACTTGAAAACACCATTTTTGAAATAGCAAAGAAATTAAGGAAACAGACTGAAAAAACTCTCTCTGAAACTCAAAGAGAGAGAGATTTATAAAAGAGAAATGAATCTTCTAACTGAAGAAAAACTGGAACTCAATGTTGAAAATGAGAAGACTTTCGAAAATTTAAAAAACACAGAAGTTAAGTTTAAAGAAGAGAAATTGAGATTAAACAAACTTCTGGAAAACAAAGAAAAGGAGATTAGTGCTAAGGAAAGTGACAGATTAAATTCTGTTGCACTTAAAAACTATTTTCAGAAGGAAAGAGAGTTTTTGCATATTGAACTTCAAAAGACAAAGCTACAGACTAAAACATATCTGGATGCTCAAAAAGTTCATGACAAGATAAATACACAAGTAGGAAGATTTGGACTTGGTTTCAAGGATCTGGATCCCTACACGTGTGAAAAAAGATCAACTCTGAATTATGTTTTCTGTCTAGGACTAAAACAAAAGCCTATGTTTCCAATTTTATATGAACCATCAATTTTTAAAAGATCAAAGCTTGAAAATAGTTGTCGTCCACGAAAACTCAAATTCAAAAACATCGAATACTTTTCTGGAAAAACAACAGTTGATCTGAACAAAATTCAGAAGAACGATGATCAAGATGATGATCAAGATGATGATTTCTTTAACTTAGAAAAATATCTCTCAAATCTTGAAAATCATTTTCCTTTAGAATACAAAAAGGCCCTAGAAGTAACTAAGAATAAGGAAGGTCCTTTCTTATTTACAATGAATTTCTGGAAATCAAAGCCTCTGGTCTGTATATCGATAGACATCCAAGTGGAATACCAACTTTTTCTGTTCCTCCAACAGGTTAGAGAAAACCTGTGATCATTCATCCAGATTTTATTGGAATGTGTCTTAAGGCCAAATCTTGTCTTGAACTTGAGAAGGAAGAAAGTATTAAAAAGAAATGTTTTGTTCAGTCAAAATTATCTCAACCTTGTTATCCAAAGT
This sequence comes from Silybum marianum, assembly GCA_036898165.1. Classification (NCBI taxonomy): domain Eukaryota; kingdom Viridiplantae; phylum Streptophyta; class Magnoliopsida; order Asterales; family Asteraceae; genus Silybum; species Silybum marianum. The sequence goes on from CM072543.1 coordinate 18,885,247, forward strand.
TTACTTCTGCTCAGAAAGGCAAATAGAATTCTAATCTTTCTACTTATGTTTCAGTAATTCAGAAAACTCCAGAGAAGGTTTATCAGAGGAAGCCTCAACAGAAGAACACTTATGATTCTAAGCATAAGTCTAGCCTAGCTAAGAAGTTCAATAGAACTACTGATACTAGTACAGACAGGAATAAGAGGAATTGTAATTATCATTATTCTAATGAAAATTCAATGAAATCTTTTATGTCTCAGAATTCTGAATGTTTTTCTTTATTTTTAAAACTAAAGGAATTGTTCTCGAGGTCCTCTGATCGTTCTTATAATAATTTCTCATTTAAATTTAAACCAAATAAAATCAATAATACTGCAAACAAAAAGATCAGATCTTTAAATTCTGCAATATCAAGTCATATGCAAATTAAAATGAATGAAAAGATTAAAACTAACACTAAATGACCCATAATGAGATGGGTACCTAAAACACTCTGACTGTGATTGCAGAAGGAGCGTGTGCATATCTGGTATCTTGACTCTGGATGCTCGAGGCACATGACTGGATCGAAAAACTTACTCTCCCAATTCAAAGACAAATGTGGTGGAGCTGTAACGTTTGGAGACAATGGTAAGGGTCAAATAAAAGGCTACGGTACTTTACAAGAAGATAGCATTACCTTATCAAAAGTAGCTCATGTTTCTGGACTGAAACATAATCTGTTAAGTGTAAGTCAACTTTGTGATTCTAAAATACTTGTTGTATTTGATGAAAAACATTGTTACTTGTTCTCCAAGGCAGGAGAAGAACTCTGGAGAGACAGAAAAGGTAATTTGTATATGATGAACTTCACATCAAAGGACGGTAAAGAAACCCTCTGTCTTATTTCCAAAAAGAGTGAAACTGCATGGGTATGGCATCACAAAATGTCTCACTTAAATTTTGATAATCTTGAGATGCTTGTTAAACATTATTTGGTGACTGGTCTTCCAGAAGTCCAATTTCAAAAATATCACCTCTGCCCCGCATGTGAAATGGGAAAAATAAAACGAGCATCTCATAAAACAAAAACTGATCATTCTTGTACAAGACCTCTGCAATTATTACATGTTGATCTCTGTGGTCCTATTGCAACACAAAGTTTATCTGGCAAAAAGTATATACTGGTACTCATTGATGAATTTTCCAGGTATACATGGCTTGCATTTGTAAGACAGAAATCTTAGGTACCCATCGTATTGCAAAATATGATGACTAGAATCCAAGTTCTCTTACACCAAATGATTCAACAGCTAAGGAGTGACAACGGTACTGAATTCAAGAATGCCAAGCTTGAAGCATTCCTTGTTGAAAATGGAATTACACAGAACTTCTCTGCTGTACAAACTCCTCGGCAAAATGGGGTTGTAGAGCGGCACAACAAAACCTTGGTTGAAGCTGCCAGAACAATGCTTGCTGCTTCTGGACTACCCATCCATTTCTGGGCTGAAGCTGTAGCCACTGCATGTTTCACCCAGAATCGTTCGATAATTGGCAAGAGGCATCTCAAAACCTCTTATAGCTAATTAACAATCGAAAACCCTGTGTTAAATTCTTTCACATTTTTAGATGCAGGTGTTTGTAATAGCCGGGTTTGTTAAATTGGAAAGTTAAGGGTGGATTCTGATTAGTTGATTGAAGTTGAGGGGGGTGTTTTGGAAATGTGAATTAAATTTCCTCCACCACCGCCTCATGTTTCCCAACAAATATATACACATTAAATTGTTTGTTGTTGGATGGATAAGTAGAGAAAAGAAAAGAAAAAGGAATCTTGGTCCTGGGTTTCTTCAACCAGAAATAAGAAGAAACAGAAAGAATAGAAAGCAAGTATGTGTATATGCATGGGTGTCCGGCAGAAAGAATTAAAGAAGTATTCATGGATGGATTTTGTTAAGGTTTGGATTTATATATATATATGGCGTACATATATATTACAGTAAAGATGGTTTTATTTATATGGATTGTGATCCGTGATTATATGGTTCAGGTTCACGCGTTCCATATTCTAGTTTGATACCCGCTAGAAGTTTACCTGTCTATTTGGGACCGAGGTGAGTTTTTATAAATGAGTTTTATAAACTGAAATGCATATGTTATTGAGAAAGGTTTTTATTCCGATAATATGCCTAATTGATAAAATTGGATTATTATCGTTATATGAGTTGTTGGGAAAAATAACACATATGGATTTTATTTGAGAAGTCGTTATTAAATATTTTCCACGTAAGAATATGTGTTATTTGATGAGATAATAAAGCTTTTACAAAGCTTTTGTAAAATACGTGTTTTTCCGTCTCACGTGATTTATTTTCATATAAATGAGATTATATGATGACAATTGTTAGTATTCTGTGAAAACTAACAAGTGAAAGAGTTTGACCAAAACTGTTTTTGGTCACGAGAAATTATGGCGGTGTATCCGCGATGAGTGGACGGAGAAAACGTACAAATGATTGTGGGGGCATAATCGATATAAATTAGCCATCTTGTATGGCGTGAACCGGACCATATGCTTGTGAATCAGGCAATGGTTTGGAAAGGATGAGCGAGGCTAACCTGTATTAGAGAAGTACTGGTTAGGAATATCCTGTTATACGATGATGAACTTGGTGGTGTATCCGCGATGAGTGGACGGAGAAAACGTATAAATGATTGTCGGTGGAATACTCTATATATTAGCCATCTAGTATGGCGTGAACCGGACCATATGCTCGTGAAGCAGGCAATGGTTAGGAAAGAACGAGAGAATGATCCTGGTAAGTATAATACCGGTTGAGAGTATTATGAAGATGTGATACCTCGTGACCTGGGTTATGTTTAAATGATTTTTAAAATGACAAGAATTTATATCGGGTCAGCATGACCCGAGAACCTGAGGTATCGGGTCCTTTAAATGCGAGAAAATGGTTTATCGAATTTGTATAAAAAGATAAGTAAACTTGTCTAGTCCGTGTGACCCGAGAAGTTAGCTTGTCAAAGTCCTTTGATTCGAGAAAATGGTTTTGTCGGGTCTATAGGTGCCGAGGAACGAGGTTGTCGGGTCTGTGAGACCCGATGAATAAAGTTGTCGGACCTATGAGACCCGAGGAATAAAGTTGTGGGCTCTATAGGTGCCGATGAATAAAGTTGTCGGACCTATGAGACCCGAGGAATAAAGTGGTCAGCTCTATAGGTGCCGAGGAATAAAGTTTTCGGGTCTATATGACCCGAGGAACATGTTGTCGGACCTATGATACCCGAGAATTTGAGTTGTCGGCACCCACATATGCGATACCTGGGTTGTCAGACCGGATTTAAAAGATAACCTTTCTGACTTAATAAGTTTACTGTTTTAATAAATGTTGATTTTTAAACGAAGAAAATTACTTATTGATTTATGTCAGAAAGAGGTTTTTACGAACGATGAGAAATATTTGGGTTTATTGGATTTGAGGAAAATATCATTTTAAATGATACGAGTTATGATTTGGCTCTTAAATCTATTTTGAAGGATATTAGTCAAAGAATTACTAACAGGTATATACTCACTAGACCGTATGGTCTAACCCTCATTTTGTTTTAAAAAATATGCATTTCAGGATATCAGTTGACACTTTTATTTGCAGGTTAAAGAGATGTTTTACGTCGAGCATGTTATGAAGTTAATATTTAATCTTCATGATTTTTAGATCGTTAATGTGAAGATTAGTAGCAAAAAAAATTATTTGTCGCTGTTTGGCAGATTGTATAGAAGGAGACCCAATTTGTAGCCCCAAATGTAGTGTCTTAATTGTATAATTTGCATTATTTGTTATTCGAGAACACGGGTTGGTACAGTGTTTCATTTTAAATGACAGAGAAAAACTTGGCAAGTTTGACAAGAAATCGGATGAAGCTAAATTCTTAGGATATTCGTTAAATTCAAGAGCTTTTCGAGTTTTTAACTTACGTACTAAGACTGTTATGGAGAGCATTAACGTCGATTTTGATGATCAAACTCAATTAACTTCTGAGTATTCTACTTCTGAACTTAAACTTAACACGGTAACTTCTGAATACGTTTCAGGAACCAGAGAATCTGAAATAGATGCTATTTTTCAAGATTTTATGGGAGAAGAGATACTTCCAGAACCAAGTCAAATCCCTCAATCTTCGAGTTTTTCTGATGTTCTTCAAGCTTCTGGAATTACTCTTTCTGGTTCTAAATCGCCTGCTGAGAGCACTACAGAACCCTCTGTCATCCCTGATTTATCAAGTGAAAGTCCAGAAGTTCCTCATCTGCCTTCTGTATCTGAATCTCTTCCAGCAGTACTTCCATCCTCTGAAATAGAAGTACATGCTCCACCAGTAACACAACCTAGGATGACAAAATGGACCAAATCTCACACTCTAGACCTCATAATTGGCAATCCCTCAGAAGTTGTTAAGACAAGATCTGCTACTGCAAATGAAGCATTCTTTGTAAATTTTCTTAGTATGATCGAACCGAAACATGTTCATGAAGCTTTACAAGAACCTAGTTGGGTATCAGCTATGCAAGAAGAATTGCTTCAATTTGAAAGAAACAAAGTCTGGAACCTTGTTTATCTGCCAAAGAATAAAGTAGCCATTGGAACTAAGTGGGTTTTCAGATACAAGAAAGATGAAGATGGTATCGTGATCAAAAATAAAGCTCGAATGGTTGCTAAGAGATATTTCCAAGAAGAAGGAATCGATTACGATGAAACCTTTGCCCCTGTAGCAAGACTTGAGGCGATACAACTATTTCTGGCTTTCTCTGCTTACAAGAACTTTAAAGTCTATCAAATGGATGTTAAATGTGCATTTCTGAATGGATATCTCAAAGAAGAAGTGTATGTTGAACAACCTGCTGGATTTAAAGATGCTAAACATCCAGAATATATCTATCTCCTTGACAAAGCTTTATATGGTCTAAAACAAGCACCTAGAGCATGGTACGAACGTCTATCTACGTTTCTGATCAGTAAAGGCTATGAGAAAGGTAAAATCGATACTACTCTGTTCATCAAAAGAGGCAAAGATGCTAACTGTTGTTCAAATTTATGTGGATGACATAATCTTTGGTTCTACTCATCAATCAGAAGTTGATCAGTTTTCTAAGTTAATGGAACAAGAATTTGAAATGAGTACGATTGGAGAACTAACGTTCTTTCTAGGACTCCAGGTTAAACAAAATGCCTCTGGCATTTTCATAAATCAAGCAAAGTATGTTTCTGATATGCTTAAGAAATTTCATCTTCAAAATTCCTCTCCAATGAAAACTCCTATCTCTACTAGCATGAAACTAGGCCCTGATCCTTCTGGGAACTCAGTGGATGATTCGGGTTATCGAGGTATGATCGGATCACTTCTGCATTTGACTGCTAGTAGACCAGATATTATGTTTGCCACTTGCCTCTGTGCTCACTATCAAGCGAATCCCATAGAATCTCATTTGGCTGATGTTAAACGAATTTTTCGATATCTCAAGGGATCTCCATCACTTGGTCTCTGATATCCAAAAAATTCTGAATTTGATTTAATGGCATATACAGATTCTGATCATGCAGGTTGCAAATTGGATCGCAAAAGTACCTCTGCAAGCTGTCAACTTCTGGGTAACAGACTTGTAAGTTGGACTTCTAAGAAGCAGAACTGTGTGTCAACATCCACAGCAGAAGCTGAGTATGTTGCTGCTGCCAGTTGCTGTTCACAAGTTATTTGGATGAAAACTCAGCTCAGAGACTATACCTTAATAGACGACAAAATTCCAATCCTGTGTGACTTAGAGAGTGCCATTGCCATTACTGAAAATCCAATTCAGCACTCCAAAACAAAGCACATTGATGTCAGGTATCATTTCATCAAGGATCATGTAGAGAAAGGCACAATCGAGATGTATTTCGTCTCTACTGACTTTCAGCTTGCTGATATCTTTCACGAAAGCTCTGGATGAAACTCGTTTTAATTTCCTAGTTATCAAGTTGGGCATGTTAAATATGTAATTTTACTCAATTCTTTGATTCTCTTAGAATTTTGTGAAATAATTTATTTCTGTCTCAATTTTTGTCGACACTTTAGCTTCGACACATCTCAGAAAAGGCCAGAAGTCTCTGGTTGCTTCTGCAGATCTCTCAGAAGCAAACAGAAGCCTCTGGGCACCTCTGTACCACTTATTACATTGTTTGATCCAAGTGTTCGCAGAAAAGGTGCAACTCTTACACTTGCGAGGGGGAGCAGAATGCGAGCATTTTTTTTAAAGAACTTTTTTAAAAAAAAAAGGCAGAACAGAATGCAATTTTTAAGGGGGAGCACATCTTACATGCTCGAGGGGGAGTGTACAAAGACTAACTTCTGCTAGATGTCTTCTGAACCTCTCTTTACTTAACAATTTTCTTTGAATTTGTTTCTTCTGATTAACTCTTGCCGTCAAGGTTACAAAGATGTTTCAGATTCAACTTAAATTCTTTTGAAAAGAAGTTCTTTGACATTTTTTTTGGTCAAAATTACTTTCTATGACCAAATATTCTTTACCTCTGTATTTCTTTCTAAATTTTCTTTAATAAGCCTAATTTATTTAACTCTTGCCTTCAAGGTTATCTAAAATTTTCTTATTATTTTTAATTTTTTATATAAATACCTGGTTTCGAATTCAAAAACTTTCATTTGGAACAAAAAGCTTTCTATCCAAATGTCTGATTTTAATAATTTTAAAAGGAATTAATTACTCTAAAATTATTTTTTAATCAACAGATTATCTGTTTTTTAAATAATTCTTTTCTTTTAATTAATTTCCATTCAATATTCTTTTTAAGGAGGGAACACTCAATCGTTTTTAAGCGCCAAATCCTTTCACTTGTCAGTTCTCCTGACACGTGTCCTTCATCGTGCCCTTGCATGTTGACACGCTTGCACGCACTCCTCTAACCCGAACCGTTTTTTGTTAGTCCCCAAATTAAAACCCTTCCCATTCAAAAATCACTTAAGTACTCTCTCTCTCTCATATATAAATCTCGATTTAGGACTTTAATAGTACTGTGCTTCATCCACTTCCTCAAATATCCTCCAATTTTCTAATCGGCGTTTGCTTCTCATCAAGATTTCTTCATCAATGGCGTCTCCAGTTGCAAACCCTAATCCCTACCTTGATGATGGCAACTTGGTCGCCTCCACAGCTGATAGTTCTCCTGTTATGAAGTTACCTTTGAAATCAAACAATGTTCATGTTCTTCTTGATCCCAATACTTATCTCTCTGATTTCAGAATCATGATTGAATTCCTGCAAAACCATTCCTTGATCCGAGCCCTAACCCTGACAAACCCGAACGTTCCTGGATTTTATGTACAAGAAGTCTGGCAAACTATGTATATCAATGATGAAAATACCCTAATTGGAGTCTTTGGTCACCCCACAGAATCTGAATCTGTGGTCCAAATCCCAATCACTCGCAGGAAAATAGCCAAGTATTTCCAACTTCCTCAACCATCCATTGAAGCTGAAGGTCAAACAATTCCCAACCCTGACCTAGAACCAAATCCCACACCAGAAGCTCTGTTGGCCTTTATTCGATTATTGGGTTACAATGAACATATCCATAGTCTTTCTGAGTTCAAACGCAAGCAGCTACCCCCAATGTAGAACGTCCTTGTCTCAATCCTAAATTAAAGCCTTACCTGCAAAATCGGGTCTCTCGATCAAGCCAATAAGAACATTCTCACAATCATGTATGGGATGTTCTTTAATAGACCTCTGGACTACACAAGCCTAATCTTCCAGGAAATGAAGGTTGCGGTTCAGACCAAAAATTCTCTCCAGAGCCAAGGGAAACCATTACCTGCATTGATGTTCCCACGTTTTTATCACTCTTCACCTTCCCAGCAATTGGTGCATTGAAAGCTCCTCTTCTACAGCCTTTCTGCAAAATAGCCTCGATGAGCTCTCACAAGCCAACCATCGACATCAACGGTTATCTTGCTGCCAGAGAACTTTCCAGGTACATGCTTGACCTTATCCTTTCAACCTCTCATACTCTCATTTCTTATAGACGCTCTATGGTATTCTCAGAACAAAGAGTATCTACCCTAGAGCAGTTAGAGCCCAGATTAAAAGTGAGGGGTCAAGTGAGACTGAGTCTGAAAAGAATTCGAGTGCAGACCAGAGAGTTTCTGCCCATCCCGATCTCTTAATACAAGAGGGTACAGAAGATGTCCATAGAGACACATTTGAGCGATTCTCTCCAAGATCCCCAAGGGTACCCACATCTCCTGAGGTAGATGTCAACACATCTACACTCATTAAAAAAGGACAACTCAGTCCAAACCACCAACAGCCAAACCGATAAGAGGGAATAAGCCTAACACATAAAGGAAACTTTTGAAATAAGAATCACTCATTTTGGATGAGTTATGAAGGAAATATGGCACTACAAAGTTGCATGCACAATTCTGTCATTAGTTGACAGATTGCACACTTAACTTTAATAAATTGGTTAATGCCTCAAAACTTCATATTTTTTAATGAAACTAGATTCATATGAATCCTAACTCATAAAAGAATACTCCAGAAGAAGAATTATGCATTATGGACAAATATTCAAGGAGATATTAGCATGCAAAGTAGGGTTTACCTACTGGTGGTTTCACAGATTGCACACCTAAAATATTTTAAGTGTTTGGAGGGTCAAAACTCCATATTTTAAAGTGATTCCACTTGCAAACTAAATATAACTCATAAAACTAACTCTAAAAAGAAAAATCATCCTTTTTCATTGAGTTTTGAAAGAGATATGGCCATTTGAACATGCATGCACAAATCTGTCATTGGTTGACAGTTTGCACACTCATTTTGTTTTAATTAGTTGGAACCTAAAATCACCATATTTTTTAATGACATCAGTGGCATGTGAATTGTAACTCACTATTTTAATTTTCAGAAGAAAAATCAAGTGATTTGGAAGAATATTCAAAGAGTTATGGTCGTTCAAAGTAGGGTTTTCCTACTGTTGAACTTCCAGTTGCACACATGATTTGTTATGAGCATCTGGGGGGTCAAAACTCAATGTTTTTGAGTGAGACTACTTGGATTAGAACCCCAACTCACTAAATAAACTTGTAGAAAGAAGATTCATGATATTTGAACATATTATTTGCATGTAATGGACGATTTATGCACATGCATAGAACCTGTCAGCACCAAAAATCTCCATTATTGTTCAATAACACATAAAATCATGATTTTTATCCATTTTCTGGAGTTTTATTATTTGGTTCATAGATTACCACCGTTATATGAACATTGTTACATGTTTTTGGTGTGTAATCTCTCCATAAACTCAGAAAAATTCGGAGTTTAGAAGATTAAGGTTAAAAATGCAAGAAAAGTGGGGTTTTCACCCAAAAATTGGTAACAAATGAAGAAGATGATGTTTTGTACTTACTTGAATGATTATGGAATCCTTTTCTTCAATAATCTTCTCAAAATGTTGGAGTCTTTGGCGGATTTGTGGCTGATTTTTAGAGAGAAAAGGGGTGAAAGGTTTGTGTCCCTTTGTTTCTAGAGAGAGAGAGGAGGTTTTTTAAAATTCAAATGATGCAAATGAGAGGAATTAGAAGGAAAAAAAAAGGGTTTTATATGTGTATCTAAGGGGGGGCGGCCATGGGGATGGGCCCCACCCAAACCCAACAATTTTTTTTAAAAATTCATTTTAAGCCCAAACTAATAAAATTAGAAGTCCATTTCACAATTTTTGGCCTTTTTCCTTCAAATATGAGCCCAAAAGGGATTAAATTCTAACAAAATAAAAAGTTTCATAAATAAAATAGTAAAAATATATATTTTATATAAATTGGGTATAAATTAGAGCATTTGGCATTGTATTGGACGTTTCAGACAGTTACGGGTCGGAACCGGACATTTTAAGCGACTACCGGAAATGCTAGGGATTTTTCGGCCATTCTAAACCAACTCTTATTCTTAAAAATTAACCTATATTAACACTAATAAACTTAATAGAAACTAACCTGAAGGCTCGAATTTTGACAGTTGTCACAGTCTTCCCCCGTTAAAGAAATTTCGTCCCTAAATTTAAGAACTAGCCTTCTCCGGGGAGTTCGTGAATAAGCTGGGATACTTATGTTTCATCAAATCTTCACGTTCCCATGTATACTTTGGACCATGTTTCGCATTCCAACGGACTTTAATAATAGGGCTTTTACAACGCCTTAACCGTTTAACTTCTCGGTCCAATACCTCAAGTGGTTCTTCAACGAAGTTTAACCGATCGTTAATCTGAATGTTGTCCATGGGTAACATCAACGTTTCATCTGCTAGGCATTTCTTTAGATTTGACACATGAAATGTGTCGTGGATGGCGCTTAGATTCGGTGGTAACTTCAACTTGTACGCCACTGGTCTGATTCTTTCGAGTATTTCGAATGGACCAATGTATCTTGGACCCAGCTTGCCTCTCTTCCTGAAGCGTACCAGTCCCTTCCATGGGGACACTTTAAAAAGCACTTTATCTCCCACTTGAAACTCCAACGGCTTTCTCCGATTATCCGCATAACTGTTCTGACGATCTATTGATGTCTTAAGTCTTTCTTTGATCGTCGAGATCTTGTCAGTGGTTTCCTGAATAATATCGGGCGTTGTCAACTGTCTATCTCCGATTTCTACCCAGCTAAGCGGCGATCTACATTTACGTCCATACAGAGCTTCATATGGCGCACACTGTATGTTGGTGTGATAGTTGTTGTTGTAGGAGGATTCAACGAGTGGCAGGTGGGTATCCCAACTCCCACCGAAATCTATTGCACATGCCCGTAACATATCCTCTAGCGTTTGAATAGTTCTTTCTGACTGTCCATCCGTTTGAGAATGATACGCGGTGCTATAATCCAAACGTGTACCTAGTGCCTTTTGAAAGAGATAGCCAAAATCGTGACGTAAATTGTGTATCCCTATCGGAAATAATGGAAGTAGGCACACCATGACATGTAACTATCTTGTTGATGAAGATTTGGACACGTTTTTCTATGCTAAAATCTTCGCGAATAGGAATGAAATGAGCCGATTTGGTGACTCGGTCCACTATAACCCATATAGTATCGTGCCCCTTTCCGGTTCTGGGTAGCTTGGTTACGAAATACATGGTTATTTGCTCCCATTTCCATTGTGGTATTTCAGGCTGTTGAAGTAAACCAGATGGTTTCTGATGTTCGGCCTTTACCTTAGCACAAGTTAGGCACTTTCTTGCGAACACGGCCACCAATAATACTCCTTAAAATCCTTATACATTTTATCTACTCCTGGGTGAATCGAGTATCAGGATCGATGGGCTTCGTCCAAAATGATTGATCGTAGATCACCAACTTTCGGTACCCATACTTTATTCTTATCATAAGTTACCCCATCTGTTTGCATTTCAAATTCCTTCTCTAAGTGCTGCAGGGTTTCATTCTTCAAGTTCTCTTCTTTCAAAGCTTCTCCTGGTGCTTCCAGAATTTGAGTTTTTAGACTTCTCTGAACCATCATTCCCATAGCACGTGCTCTTGTCGGTTTTACTCTTTCCTTTCTGCTTAACGCGTCGGCTACTACATTAGCCTTGCCTGGATGGTACTTTATTTCACAGTCGTAGTCACTAAGTAGTCCAACCCATCTTCTTTGCCTCATGTTTAACATTTTCTGGTCAAGAATATGTTGAAGGCTCTTGTGATCTGTGAAGATAGTACACTTAGTACCGTAGAGATAATGTCTCCAGATCTTGAGTGCGAACACCACCGCTCCTAGCTCCAAATCATGAGTAGTATAAGTCTTCTCCTGAATCTTCAGTTGTCTTGATGCGTACGCAATAACCTTGTCTTTTTGCATCAACACGCATCCCATTCCCTGATGTGAAGCATCACAGTAGACTACGAAGTTATCCACTCCTTCGGGTAGAGCCAGAATCGGTGCGTTGCATAACTTGTGTTTGAGTGTTTGAAATGCTTCCTCTTGTTTCTCTCTCCAAATAAACTTTTTATCTTTTTGGGTTAGAGTCGTTCGTGGTTGCGCGATCTTAGAGAAAGTTTCGATGAATCGCCGATAATAACCTGCCAATCCCAGAAATTGGCGGATCTCCGTTGGTGTCTTTAGGGCTTCCCATTTCTTAATGATCAAATTAAAACCAGGAACTGGGCTGTTGTTAAACGGGAGCACTTGCAGATGTCCTTTGGATATCGTTCCTTCGAAGCCATAGGTCGGAACCCTAGGATGTCGAAAGTCGTTGGTCTGCGGCCAAAGTCCAACGTATTGAGCCCATGCCGGCCTTGGTTCGGATGGTGGAGGCGGAGGTGTCTGGCCGGGATTTCCAGCTGTTGAATTCGCAGGTTTGCTACTTTCAGCTCAGCTTATAGGTTTGCTTCAGTGGGTTAACTCCGTGGTGTGCCATTGAGAAAAAAACAAAAGAAAACCGTTAGTAACATAGAGTTTGTCGGAGAATTCCTTCAACCGGGTCCCACGGATGGCGCCAAACTGTTGATGCCAAAATTTAACTGAACAAAAGTCAACTTAAGGTGCTTGTGGACCTGATGGATCAAAGGAAGGATTCTCCCAACGAGCGTAAATAAAGCGAAGAAAAGTAAACAAAGATAAGAGATTTGATGAGCGGACAATAGGTTAGTATCTTCGATGCACTCTGGAAAAGTGACCCCAAACAGGGGCGTCGTCCTATAGAGCCGTGGTCGTACGATTACAAGTGAAAAACGTATGTAAAAGCTAAGCTAGAGTATAAAATTTAGAAAGCTATTGTGTGTTCTTTGATTCGGGAGTGCATATGTGATTCATTCCGAGGTCCCCCTTTGTTGCTTGGAGCTTGGGTTTTATAATCGTTGTCGTTTGTAACGGTCGTCCTGCATTGATGGTCTTCATGAAGGTCTTTAACGGCGTTCGTTGCAACCGTCCAACGGTCAGGTCATTAATTGCGGCTTTGAATGCCCTTAATGATATTTGTTGTAACCGCCCAACGGTTGTCTTCATTGTTGTCGTGAGATCTTGGTCGTAAGACCTGGTCGTAGGACGGTGGACGCTGGACGCTGGACGTTGGACTTCCAGTTGCACATATTATTTGTTATGAGCATCTGGGGGTCAAAACTCAATGTTTTTGAGTGAGACTACTTGGATTAGAACCCCAACTCACTAAATAAACTTGTAGAAAGAAGATTCATGATATTTGAACATATTATTTGCATGTGTCATTTAGGGGCCTTAGCTGGTGATCCGGGCTGTTTCCCTCTCGACGATGAAGCTTATCCCCCATCGTCTCACTGGCCGACCTTGACCGGAAATGCTATTCGTGCAGTAGTAGATCAAGGTATGCAACGAGCAGAAGTCATGATTCAAGTTCCCGGTCTCGGAAGAGACGTAGCATTACGAGCTATTCGCAGAAGTGGTATACTATTAACTTTCGTACGGGATGTAACCCCTATGCCACATGCATAAAATCTGTCAGCACCAAAAATCTCCATTATTGTTCAAAAACACATAAAATCATGATTTTTACCCATTTTCTTGAGTTTTATTATTTGGGTCATAGATTACCACCGTTATATGAACATTGTTACATGTTTTTGGTGTGTAATCTCTCCATAAACTCAGAAAAATTCGGAGTTTAGAAGATTAAGGTTAAAAATGCAAGAAAAGTGGGGTTTTCACCCAAAAATTGGTAACAAATGAAGAAGATGATGTTTTGTACTTACTTGAATGATTATGGAATCCTTTTCTTCAATAATCTTCTCAAAATGTTGGAGTCTTTGGCGGATTTGTGGCTGATTTTTAGAGAGAAAAGGGGTGAAAGGTTTGTGTCCCTTTGTTTCTAGAGAGAGAGAGGAGGTTTTTTAAATTCAAATGATGCAAATGAGAGGAATTAGAAAGAAAAAAAAAAGGGTTTTATATGTGTATCTAAGGGGGGCGGCCATGGGGATGGGCCCCACCCAAACCCAACAATTTTTTTTTAAAATTCATTTTAAGCCCAAACTAATAAAATTAGAAGTCCATTTCACAATTTTTGGCCTTTTTCCTTCAAATATGAGCCCAAAAGGGATTAAATTCTAACAAAATAAAAAGTTTCATAAATAAAATAGTAAAAATATATATTTTATATAAATTAGGTATAAATTAGAGCATTTGGAATTGTATTGGACGTTTCGGACAGTTACGGGTCGGAACCGGACATTTTAAGCGACTACCGGAAATGCTAGGGATTTTTCGGCCATTCTAAACCAACTCTTATTCTTAAAAATTAACCTATATTAACACTAATAAACTTAATAAAAACTAACCTGAAGGCTCGAATTTTGACAGTTGTCACAGTCTTCCCCCGTTAAAGAAATTTCGTCCCGAAATTTAAGAACTAGCCTTCTCCGGGGAGTTCGTGAATAAGCTGGGATACTTATGTTTCATCAAATCTTCACGTTCCCATGTATACTCTGGACCATGTTTCGCATTCCAACGGACTTTAATAATAGGGCTTTTACAACGCCTTAACCGTTTAACTTCTCGGTCCAATACCTCAAGTGGTTCTTCAACGAAGTTTAACCGATCGTTAATCTGAATGTTGTCCATGGGTACCATCAACGTTTCATCTGCTAGGCATTTCTTTAGATTCGACACATGAAATGTGTCGTGGATGGCGCTTAGATTCGGTGGTAACTTCAACTTGTACGCCACTGGTCCGATTCTTTCGAGTATTTCGAATGGACCAATGTATCTTGGACCCAGCTTGCCTCTTTTCCTGAAGCGTACCAGTCCCTTCCATGGGGACACTTTAAAAAGCACTTTATCTCCCACTTGAAACTCCAACGGCTTTCTCCGATTATCCGCATAACTCTTCTGACGATCTATTGATGTCTCAAGTCTTCCTTTGATCGTCGAGATCTTGTCAGTGGTTTCCTGAATAATATCAAGCGTTGTCAACTGTCTATCTCCGATTTCTACCCAGCTAAGCGGCGATCTACATTTACGTCCATACAGAGCTTCATATGGCGCACACTGTATGCTGGTGTGATAGTTGTTGTTGTAGGAGGATTCAACGAGTGGCAGGTGGGTATCCCAACTCCCACCGAAATCTATTGCACATGCCCGTAACATATCCTCTAGCGTTTGAATAGTTCTTTCTGACTGTCCATCCGTTTGAGAATGATACGCGGTGCTATAATCCAATCGTGTACCTAGTGCCTTTTGAAAGAGATAGCCAAAATCGTGACGTAAATTGTGTATCCCTATCGGAAATAATGGAAGTAGGCACACCATGACATGTAACTATCTCGTTGATGAAGATTTGGACACGTTTTTCTATGCTAAAATCTTCGCGAATAGGAATGAAATGAGCCGATTTGGTGACTCGGTCCACTATAACCCATATAGTATCGTGCCCCTTTCCGGTTCTGGGTAGCTTGGTTACGAAATACATGGTTATTTGCTCCCTTTTCCATTGTGGTATTTCAGGCTGTTGAAGTAAACCAGATGGTTTCTGATGTTCGGCTTTTACCTTAGCACAAGTCAGGCACTTGCTTGCGAACACGGCAATATCTTTCTTCATTCCCGGCCACCAATAATACTCCTTCAAATCCTTATACATTTTATCTACTCCTGGGTGAATCGAGTATCTGGATCGATGGGCTTCGTCCAAAATGATTGATCGTAGATCACCAACTTTCGGTACCCATACTTTATTCTTATAATAATGTACCCCATCTGTTTGCATTTCAAATTCCTTCTATAAGTGCTGCAGGGTTTCATTCTTCAAGTTCTCTTCTTTCAAAGCTTCTCCTTGTGCTTCCAGAATTTGAGTTTTTAGACTTCTTATAACCATCATTCCCATAGCACGTGCTCTTGTCGGTTTTACTCTTTCCTTTCTGCTTAACGCGTCGGCTACTACATTAGCCTTGCCTGGATGGTACTTTATTTCACAGTCGTAGTCACTAAGTAGTTCAACCCATCTTCTTTGCCTCATGTTTAACATTTTCTGGTCAAGAATATGTTGAAGGCTCTTGTGATCTGTGAAGATAGTACACTTAGTACCGTAGAGATAATGTCTCCAGATCTTGAGTGCGAACACCACCGCTCCTAGCTCCAAATCATGAGTAGTATAAGTCTTCTCCTGAATCTTCAGTTGTCTTGATGCGTATGCAATAACCTTGTCTTTTTGCATCAACACGCATCCCATTCCCTGATGTGAAGCATCACAGTAGACTACGAAGTTATCCACTCCTTCGATTAGAGCCAGAATCGATGCGTTGCATAACTTTTGTTTGAGTGTTTGAAATGCTTCCTCTTGTTTCTCTCTCCAAATAAACTTTTTATCTTTTTGGGTTAGAGTTGTTCGTGGTTGCGCGATCTTAGAGAAATTTTCGATGAAACGCCGATAATAACCTGCCAATCCCAGAAATTGGCGGATCTCTGTTGGTGTCTTTGGGGCTTCCCATTTCTTAATGATCAAATTAAAACCAGGAACTGGGCTGTTGTTAAACAGGAGCACTTGCAGATGTCTTTTGGATATCGTTCCTTCGAAGCCATAGGTCGGAACCCTAGGATGTCGAAAGTCGTTGGTCTGCGGCCAAAGTCCGACGTATTGAGCCCATGTCGGCCTTGGTTCGGATGGTGGAGGCGGAGGTGTCTGGCCGGGATTTCCGTGAGGAAATCTTTGAGCTTCCAGCTGTTGAATTCGCAGGTTTGCTACATTCAGCTCAGCTCATAGGTTTGCTTCAATGGGTTAACTCCGTGGTGTGCCATTGAGAAAAAAACAAAAGAAAACCGTTAGTAACATAGAGTTCGTCGGAGAATTCCTTCAACCGGGTCCCACGGATGGCGCCAAACTGTTGATGCCAAAATTTAACTGAACAAAAGTCAACTTAAGGTGCTTGTGGACCTGATGGATCAAAGGAAGGATTCTCCCAACGAGCGTAAATAAAGCGAAGAAAAGTAAACAAAGATAAGAGATTTGATGAGCGGACAATAGGTTAGTATCTTCGATGCACTCTGGAAAAGTGACCCCAAACAGGGGCGTCATCCTATAGAGCCGTGGTCGTACGATTACAAGTGAAAAACGTATGTAAAAGCTAAGCTAGAGTATAAAATTTAGAAAGCTATTGCGTGTTCTTTGATTCGGGAGTTCATATGTGATTCATTCCGGGGTCCCCCTTTGTTGCTTGGAGCTTGGGTTTTATAATCGGTGTCATTTGTAACGGTCGTCCTGCATTGATGGTCTTCATGAACGTCTTTAACGGCGTTCGTTGCAACCGTCCAACGGTCACGTCATTAATTGCGGCTTTGAATGCCCTTAATGATATTTGTTGTAACCGCCCAACGGTCGTCTTGATTGTTGTCGTGAGATCTTGGTCGTAAGACCTGGTCGTAGGACGGTGGACGTTGGACGGTGGACGTTGGACGGCGGAAGATCGTCGGTGGATTCTGGACGGTAGACGCTGGATGTTGAACGGTGGATGCTGGACATCAGACGATAGACGTTGGATAGTGGATCGCGGGCGCTGGACGCTGGACCGCAGACCCTGGACGCTGGACCGCAAAAGCTGGACGCTGGACCGCAAAAGCTGGACGCCGGACCGCGGATGCTGGACTCTGGACCGTGGTGTAAGATCATGACTTTTCAGTCGTGACTTTGATTATTTTTTACCTGGACAATAGTCGCAGATATTTGTCCTTGTTGGTCAAGGGTATGACCGTCGTGAGTATTATCGTCGCCGGTCGAGGGTGTGATTTTTTATCCAAACAATAACATTGTTTATTTATAAAATATAATGAAAAAATGTTTACATACTCCAAGTCTTGCATCTAAAACTGGAGATGTTTCTTTGGTTTCCCTTTAATGCCCTGAGAACTGACGATAGACTCATATGCTACAACCTCACCAATGACATTTGTTACACGAAATATTAATATCGAAATTAATATTATATTTACATAACTGAATAAATCATACTAATAATGAAATGTTTTTTATTTGCTTACCAACAAATGTATGCTCATCAATAGATTTTGATATAACCTTTTGAAAATTAACAAATGAAAATCCATAAATTGAACAATTAAAATTAGAGCATTTGGATATAGTAGAAAGTTAGCTTGTTGGTATTATCAATTAGCTTGTATCTATTGTCATTCAGAACAATACTTGGATTTTTAATGAATATAGCAGCCCCTTCATAAAGTTCATCCTTAAACTTTGGCACCATCCTTGTTAACACTGGCATGAATTTTAGTGTCCTGGAAATATAACGAATATTATCAATAGTATGAATGATTACATACACATACAATGAATTATGTAATGATATACGATATTAAAACAAATCTACTTTTAATTAGTTCCATACATGTTCATCCATCAGAATCATCTCGATTGAAAAAATTTCATTAGAGATTTTGAACATTGGTTGAGTCCACAATGAGAATTACTCTGACCTTCACTTTAAACTCATCTTTTTCGATATCAAGGTTTTTGATAAGTGTGATGGTATTGGCATCCGTTGAGAGATAAATTAAGTGTAGGTTTGAAAAATATATTATGATGTTGAATTGAACGACGCATGATGAGGTATTTATATACTTAAAAAACGATAAGGATAACAACTATTTTATTTGGAATAATATCTCGGTTTTGTTGGGGTTTCTATAGACGATTAATTTATTTGTTTATAATTTGATTGTTATAAATGGATATCGACGAATATTTATTTTTTATATAATTTGAATTGTTATAATTTGTATTTTTATAATGGGAAAAGTATACAAAAACCCAAGGGAATTTTGTGTTTAGAATGATTAAGTCCCTTGACAATTTTTTAGAACAAATAAACCACTGGACATTTCAAAACACGAAGCAAGCTTTTGGATTAAGTGAAGGCGTGAGGTATCGAACACAAGCTAAGGGTTAGTAAAGTGGCTTCGCTATTCATAATTAATATGAATATATTAAAGAATAGAATATAATTTCAAATAACTGTTAAATATTATAGAACATAACAATTAATCTAGCGATATATAATGTCAATTTTTTTTATCACAATGAAATATCGGTGGGTTGAACCAAGACTCATTTTAGCCAGGAGAGCTGACTTTAACTACTTATTTAGGTACTTTAGGTCATTGTAGTCCATAAATAAGAATAAAACTTTATCAGAGCTTGCATTCGATGCCGTTGATTCAATTTCTTCACCACCGGTAGCAATAAATTCTAAAAAGAAGCTTCGTCACCT
The DNA here is from genome assembly GCA_036898165.1 of Silybum marianum. Taxonomy (NCBI): domain Eukaryota; kingdom Viridiplantae; phylum Streptophyta; class Magnoliopsida; order Asterales; family Asteraceae; genus Silybum; species Silybum marianum. Next base: position 18,904,498 of record CM072543.1, read on the forward strand.
CTCCCTTTACTCTTCCTTTGTATTCCTTGTTCCTTCCATCTTCACCTACTTTATGGCCTTGCCGCCTTTTTATAGCAGAAGCTAAGCGCTTGAAAAGCGCGCTACGTGGCAGGCGATCGTGTTTTTCACAGGATTTATCGTTACTCATGTCAGCATTCTCACTTCTGATATCTCCAGGTCTTGTCACCAAAAACCTTCCCTGATTGACAGAACGTTCTGCATTTGAAGCTCGTGCTCTTATTGTTTTTGTCAATACTCAACTTCGTCAGTCTGGTTGAACAGCCTCCCAATGAGAGCGAGCCCCAGGAATTTAGCTAATAAAGAAGAGGGAGAATGTTTATTCGGCAGATCTTTCAACTCCTCCAACTCTTCTGAACCTCAAATCTTGCCTTGGTCACTGCACCCAGCTTGGCATGAACCCATCTCAGATCAAACCCAAAGCACCTAAGCGAATACGCATAGACCCCAAAGAAGATACCCTCGCTCACACCTGAGTCGGATTCCCTTCGGGACGAATACAAGGACCTGAAAAAGCAATTCCCACGCGCCCGCTAGCCTCGACTCTACTCTAGACAGCCATAATTAGGGTATAAAAATACCATCCAGCCCTCATCATAGAGAATAGGCTCATGACCAGGTCCAATAGTTGGTTCTCATCCTTTAGAGACTACGAGTGTAATAGGAGCATCCGTCAACAAAAGGATCACCCTAAGATGATCATCTCATGGCTATTGAGAACGAAAGCTGGGATTAAGAGATGATAATGTGTTAGTCTTAATAGGCTCATAACAGAGAGTGCTTCTCCGTAGAGGAGCACGGTATGATGAAGAGGGGCCGCCCTCTTTTATTTTCCGCACCAATCCTTATTTACTACTACATCTTTTTTGGGGGGTATAGATCAGTTGGTAGAGCATTGGGCTTTTAACCTAATGGTCGCAGGTTCAAGTCCTGCTATACCCAAACCTTGTTAAATAAATCCTTGGACTTTCTAAAACCAGTTAGATACACCCTTATGACCTATAAAACTGGTTAATATGGTAAAATGACGGAAAACATCCGAAAAAACCTAACGGACTTTCATATTTGAATGATTAAGTCCCTAGACATTTTTTGACTTTTTCCATACATTCATGTGGTTTGTTGATTAATCCATACAATCATTACAAAATGCATACAATCGTCGTCATACATCAAGACCTTTTCATCTAGAGCATCAGCAAACCAAAGGGGTTGTTTGGTTGTTTTTTCATTAAGTTATGTATGAATTAAGTTGTCTGTGTAAATTAAAGTGCTTGTACATATTACCTTAAACTGTTGTTTGTTTGTTGTGCTGAATGTGCAATCTGAATGACAAAAATGACTATTTTACCCCTCATTTGAAAACTTCTCATCAAGTGCAATCTAATAGAACTTAAATGACGTTTAAAATACAATAACATTTAAATTATCGATTTCGTACATCAAAATGATCGATTATAAAAATAAATAGAATCAAAGTTTGCATATTGCTAATAAAATTGGCCAATCACCAAGAATAGGAATACATTTTGTTTTGAATCCACAATATTTCTTCTACGAACCTAACATACAAACCATTGATCTAGTAAAACAAAGGGATGGAAGAAGAAAGAAGCAAATGTTGGTCCCAAAGGGGTCTACAAGAGTTCAATAGATATAGAACAGTTTGTAGAAGGGGGTGTTGAATACAAGCACAAGTAGATTTTTGGTTTTAAATTAGTTTATATAAATAAACAAATTTACAGTTACAAGCGGAACAAGAACAAGTATAAAATCTATTTTATTGTAACTAAAAAAATCACTAACTTGATGCACAAGGAATAAGAAAGAAAAGAGGCAGAGGTTTGAGGAGATAGAAAGTAGCATGCATGCATAAGAATGAAGAAGGGATCATCATCTATTTATACACATCGCAATAAACGCGAGAGAAAAGGTATATGCCACGTGTCAAGCCTTCATTGGAGGCTTGTCCTTTGTTCAAAAGCGACAATGCTTTTGGCTGTATATGAACAGTACTATATCAGATTTGATGGGGAGATAAGAGACAATCCGTACGTCATTTTTCTGACATAGTATAAGGTTTTGACTTTTGTGCTTCGAGGATAAGATCAACATTAATCTTGTCGAAGGCGTCACTTGATCGCTGATCCTGAGACTTTAAGGATGAAGTCACTGAGGTATCACTAAGGCCTAGCAAGATTTCACACTTTTGTTTAGATGAACTTTGCCATCACTGAACCGTTTCAAATCACTGGTTGTTCATCTTTATCTTCAGCTTGGTCTTCGACTGTTGCTGAATGGACTTATGGTGTGACTGTTGTTCTTCAGATCTTTAGAGATAAGTTAGAGGTTCCTGATGTTTAGTGATCGCTGAGTGCAATCAGTGTATGCTATCGCTGAGCCTGAACTTTAACTTATACGGTGGAATTTTCACTAAGTTTAAAGAGGAATCATATTCAAATCACTTAAAGGAGTTTTGGATCAACAATCTCCCCCTATTTGATTATGATTAAGCAACATAAGAAAATTGCTTGAAAAGATTAGTAAGGACTTTGAAAATTTTAATGAAAAGAATTCAAAGTACTAATCTGTGAGATCTTTTTCAGCTAGTCTACTATCTGAATTGAGTTTCATTTATAAGGATATAAAATCATAATCTTCCAGGTTTAAAAGCTATAAAGTTCATTCATTGATTTAATTAAAGACTGTAATATTAGTGAGAGTGTAGGTTATTTTAATGAGAATAGAACTCTTATGTTCGTTGTCCCTATAACTTTTTTCAGGGATCTTTTCAGTTCATAGATGGAGTAGAGTACTTCATTGTATTTCATTTATAATAATTTGAAGAATTACATTAAAAATGGAAATACAATTGTAAGGGTAAAGTACAGTACACTAAAGTAAATTACAAAGGGAGAAAAAACTAAAAAAGCTGATCAGAGAGCTATATTTGTCTTCTTCGTAATTCTTTCTCATAAATCACCTTCTGAAGACACTTCTTTCCATATGTGAATAAACAATTGTAGTACATAGTCTTTATGAGCTTTGAGGGAGCTATTTTGATTTCTTTGTTCCTGAGGAACAGAGTTTTTCCATCATTCCCTAGAAGGGCTATTCCTACTCCAGGTATCACTAAGGCCTAGAAAGATTTCACACATTTGTTTAGATGAACTTTGCTATCACTGAACCGCTTCAGATAACTAGTTGTTCATCTCTATCTTCAGCTTGGTCTTCGATTGTCGTTGAATGGACTTATGGTGTGATTGTTGTTCTTCAGATCTTCAGAGATAAGTTAGAGGTTCCTGATGTTCAGTGATCGCTGAGTGCATTCAGCGTATGCTATCGCCGAGCCTGTAGAATGACGTAGCATGACATTTATATTTCATAACCATCATTGTAACATGATGTAAGATGACGTTTACTGTTCAAAATCATCACTGTAGCCTGACGTACCTTGCTATTTATTATTTAAAATCATCACCATAACGTTACATACGGTCACATTTATCATAAAAAATTGTCATCGTAGCATTACTTACGTGGACGTTTATTATTCGAACCGTACAATAGCATGATATTTGATGACATTTATTATAAAACATCGTCACCGTTGTGACACGTAATTCTTTAAAACCGTCACTATAACAAAAAAAATATGGTGACATTTAATTTTCAAACTGTTACCGTAAAATGACATATGGTAAGGTACTCAAAACCGTCACCATAACATGCCATATGGTGACGGAAATTATTCAAACCCGTCAATGTAGCTTGAGATATGGTGATGTAAATGTTTTATTATCGTTACCAAAGTCTGACATACGGTGACGCAAATCTATCAAGAACCCTTGTCATAGACTAAATTTTAGTGACACAAATTTTGCACAACCGTTGCCAAAGAACTTGGTGACTTTTGGAAACGGTTTTCAAATAAATGTTGCTATATATATTTTAGTTTTTGGTGACGGTGTTTTAAAACCGTTACAGCATAAAGCAACGGTTTAAACAAAAACCATTGCTAAAGGGTTTTACATGGCAACGGTTTTTAAAAACCGTCACAACATAAAGCAACGGTTTTTCAAAGTGGTCCTAAACCGTTACCTTAGGGGACCTTTTATTAACGTTTTTATCAAAATCGTTGCTTTAAGTTTCGAGGTTTTTGGTAATCGAACGTTTGTTTATAAAATCTGTTACTAAAACAATTCTTTAAACTTTTTTGTGACTTCTTGCAACGGTTTTTTATCAAACCGTTACAAACCTATTTTTCCATAACCGTCACAAAAGCACTTTTTTGAACTAGTGATGAGTTTCATTTATAAGGATATGAAATCACAATTTTACATGTTTAAAAGCTATAACGTTCATTCACTGATTAATTACAGAGTGTAATGTTAGTGAGAGTGTAGATTATTTTAATGAAAATAAAATTCTTATGTTCGTTGTCCCTATTACTTTTTTTAGAGATCTTATCAGTACATAGATGGAGTAGAGTACTTCATTGTATTACATTTATAATAATTTGAAGAATTACATTAAAAATGAAAATACAATTGTAAGGGTAAAGTACAATACACTGAAGTAAATTACAAAGGGAGAAAAAACTACAAAAGCTGATCGGAGAGCTGTATTTGTCTTCTTCGTAATTCTTTCTCATAAATCACCTTCTGAAGACACTTCTTTCCATATGTGAATAAACAATTGTAGTACATGGTATTATGAGGTTTGAGGGAGCTATTTTGATTTCTTTGTTCCCGAGGAACAGAGTTCTTCCATCATTCCTTAGAAAGGCCATTCCTTCTTCAGGGAGAGTAGTGATTTCATGTTCTTCATAATTTCTCTCTTCTGGAAGGGACGTGTTAATCATTGAAAGATCAGGGAGGATGAGAAGAGAGAAAAGACTTTCATAGCTGAATTTAGTCTCATGCTCAATTTTAGAAGATGGCCTTCATTAGTATCAGAATTTGATCTTCTTTTCTTTGTTTTCTCAAGAAGAGGAGGGACGCTGACATACTCTGAAATCCTTTGCAATAGCTGATCGAGATATCTTTCTACTACGCCTATGAATTGAGACTTGGAGTCCTAAATGGCATCTCTGATTTCTAGCCATTTAGAGAAACCATAGAACTTTAGAAATTGGGGATCTTCTTCTTCTCTTCTGTCTTCTCTGAACATAGTGACAGTTATCTTTGGACCTCTCTTTTGAATACGTCCTATGATAGTCGCACGAGTCATAGTGGCAGGGTGAATACGAAAGTTTACCTTTTTAGTACACCATTCGAGTTCAGCATCCTTGGGTTCTTCATTTTCTCTATTCAGGGCTTGTAGAATCTTCTCTTGAGCTCTTACAGGATCCACTCTAAGATTATCTCTGGTCAACTACTTTTCAGCCGGTTTAATAGCTACTCGCTTACTCCTTTCTTCTTCTTGTTTCTAACGGTTTACCCTTATGGTTTCTTCCCTTACAATTTTTTGAGCGACCTTGAGACTTTCTTGACTTTACTTTATTTCAAGGTCTCTCAGTCGCTGAGCTTCAAGTGCCTGTGCTCGTTCTTTAGGGGAAAGAAAGGAAAATTCGTCGAAGACGTTTAATGGTATAGGAGCTTTGGGCTCAGAGGTACGAAGAGGAAGTTTTACTCTGGCCAGCTCCAGGTCTCTTATGAAGTTAGCTCATCTCTGTTCTTCTTTAGGTTCAGAGATTGGTTGTCTATTTACACGGCTTGGAATCAAGCCTTCTTCTTCAGACTCAGTATCAGAAATGTACAGGAACTGGTCTTCAGAGGAAGGTTCTCTAATAAATGAAGAGTCCTTTGGCAGACTGGATTTACTGAGAATGGGGGAAGGAGAGAGGTTCATCAGATCCAAAATTTGGAGGAGGAAATGAGGGATAGGTTTGAGGTTCAGAGATGGGAGTGTAAAGGATGAGAGGAAGGCGTTCCTCGATTGCGGTCTCCCCCTCAGAGTATGGGAGTGGAATCGAAATTCATCACTTGTTTGCCTTTCCCTGAGGGATTGGACTGTCCTTGAGAAGGAGGTGATCCGTCCCACAAAGGATCTCTGATTATCACTCCAGGCAGAGAGGCGCCTGGACGGTTTTTGATGAAGAATCTTGTGAAGCTAGGAGGAACATCATCATCATCATCGTCGTCATTGTTTCCTCCATGATGAGCGATTTCATCGTCCTCTTCATCATCATCATCTTGTTCTTCATTATCTTCTTCTTTAGCGATAAAAGGTTCTTGTGGTTGCTGAATTTGTTGGTCTTGCTGAAAGTAGAGAATGATTGGGGTTCCAGGGATTGCATTGTTCACCTCCCCAATTAACTCATCAGCGAGCTCTTTTGCACATCTCTCCCCCTCTGTGTTGTCAGCAGGTAGTCAGTGCACCATCAGTGTAAGCACATTTGAGATGATATCCTTAAGGCTCTCAGTGTGTGCAGACTAGTTCTGGGAAACCTGACCCAGAGTAGTCCAGTCTTGATCAGAGAAGGAAGGCCCCTTCTCAGCGATGCCTTGTAAATGCAACATCATGTCAGCTTGGGCCTTTTGGATAGCTTCAAGTGTTTTCCCTTGACCTTCGACCGCCTTTTCCAGAGATGTGATGGCCTTCCCATGTGCCGACTTGTCATCTTTCACTGATTGAATATCAGTGTAGATGTTATTGACAGTGGCCTTAATTCCGGGAGTGCCGCCAACTACTTGGAAGATGATCTCTAAAGTAGTCTGGAGAGTGTCCACCCTGCGCCTGGTGAGGGCACATTCTTCAACCAGGAAGTCTATCGCCGGAAATGATAGAGCAGGGAGAACAATCTTGGGGATATCGATGTCGATGGCAGGAAACTTAGAGGCGAGTTTCTCTTTCTTCAGCTGTCTGATCTTCGTGGCTTTTGATGATTGTGGAGATTTCAGAGAGGCGTTGGGTCCACTGACAGGAATATAAGGGGATTGTTGTTGTGGTGGTCGCTGAGGAGTAGCGGGGTTCCTAATACCTGATGATAACACAGATAAGAAAGCCAGAAACAGATCTTGATTAGAAGATATATGAGATGAGGAAATACTTTTGACCTTGAGAGTATCATGAGGATTTCTCTCAAGGAAACCACGTTCGACGGTAGTGTCTTGTGGATCACTAACCTGTGTCTTAGAATGTTTGTGAGAAACATTCTGAGGTCCTATGTTAGGTGTTTTCCAAGAGTCAGATTGTCGAAACAAAATTGAGGCTTGGACAGCGTGCATTTCAACTTTATCAGAGATACGGACAACTATCACTGAATCATGAGTTGATGTGACGACCAAAGAAGAGGTGGTAGAAGAAGAAAAGAAGGTTGTGAAAGTAGTACCTGATCCAGCTTCAGCGGAGCTGGCTATTACACCTTCAGTGAACGAAGGCGCCTAAAGATGGAGGTAGTGCTGATGAAGCGGCAACGGATGTAGAGACCGTTATTGTGGCTGGGGTAGATTGTAGCGTTGGTGGTATGCCTTTATCAGAGAGGGAAGTCTATTGAGGGACTCCCTTCTTTTGTTTCTTGGTGATGGGTTTTTGAGCGATGGTCTTTTTATGACCATCAGTCGGTTCCTTGCGTTTTAAGGGAGAGGTGGTGTCTTGGATAATCACTGAGGGGTTTTTCAGTGATATGGCCACCGGAGTGGCATCTTTGATCAGCTGCAGCATGTAGGGGGTGTAGAGAGTATGGCCTTGCTGTTCATCGATCCCCAGCCATTTATTCCCAACCATTGAGAAGCTTTGATTTGCCACTTTGGAGTACTCTTCTTTGAAAGTGAGTTCCATGATAGTGGCAAACAACCTTGGGTAAGGGGTAACCTTCTCCCTTTTCTAAGTCTTTACACGGTTGCACATGTCGCTGAAGATGTAATCAGTATAGTTCAGCTTATAGTCTGTGCAGAGAGCGTAACCAAGATCCATGAAGTGCTTGCTAGCTTGATCTTGGGAACCAGTCTTTGACCCGAGGCACTGAATTACCTGGGTGAAGATATATTTCCAGTGAGCAGGTAGTCTTCTCTTTTCCATCTTTGTGATATATCGGTCAGAGGGGTTCTCCCATTTGTACCTGATGGAGTCCAGAAAATCCATTATCTCTTCCTTGGTAGGCTTAGGTGCCCATTGCTGATTTTTACCCCTTGAGGGAAGGCGAAGTGCATTCCTTAGGAAACCAACAGTGAAAGCGAAGGTGCCAATAGGGATAGTGAACTCAATTGCAGGGAGTTTGTTGCCTTTGTCGATGGTGAGGATGGTGAAGTGAGCGGTGTACCAGAGTGCTTGCAAATGAGAAGTGATTCCAACGGGGTTGTGGACGAAGGCGTAAATCAGCGGGAAAGCCTTGATGAACGTCGCTCCCTCCTTGAATTGCGGTTTGTCTTCAGGGATGTCCACAAGAGCCAGATAGTTGCAAGACTTGAGCATTGCTTGTTCAGGCGTGAAGGTACACGCAAGGGATCCCTCAAGGGTGACAGGGACAGAGGCGTCAAATTGCACATTCTTGCTTGAAGTGGCCATGTCTGTTTCAAAGATGGGGGCACCAAATAGAAAATCATGGCTTAATAAACAAAGCTGTATAAACCAGAATGTGTTTTGGTACAAAGAATAAAAAAATTTGGAAAGACTAAGAAAAACAAGTGTTTTGATGAACAAAAATCAAAATACTTGTTATATTTCAAATTAAAAGAAATTTTTTAATAAAGGATCTTTGGTAAATAAAATTACCTAAAACAAGTTTTAGAGAGTTTAGAATAAAAATTTTGGATTCAAACCAAAATTTCTTTTGTTCTAAGCAGAATCTTAGAACAGGTTTTTTTTAAACAAAAATTAATTTATAACTTTTAAGACAAATTTTACAGAACGAATCTTTATAACAAGATGTTATAAAAGATTTATTGAAGAGGTAAACAACGTTATAGTTTTTTTTAGAAAAGAAAAAGGGTTAGATCAAACCTTAAAAGTGAAAACGGAAGAAAAACGTACAAGTACGTGTTCTTGGTGTTCTTGGGAGACTTGAAGATTCGAGAGTAATTCTTGCTTTTTGAAAGATTTGAGTGCGTAAAGAACGAAATGAAGAAGAATATTTCATTTATAGGAGGAGGATAATTAGGAGAGAGAGAATGCTAAACGACGGTTTTAGCTTTTTGAAAGGTAATGATGACCAAGTGCACGTCCCTAGGGTTTGATAGGAAGGAAACATCGTGGTCCGTCATGTGTCAGATAAAGGTCTGACGTTTCCTTTTCTTATTTGAAAATGTGAATAATATTATCAATTTAAAAAGATGTTAATCATTATCCTTAAAATTCCTTCATCATTTAACAATAAAGGATTGTCAGTGATGGGTTTAAATTTTTGAGATTCATTCTCTGAATAAGAAGGCATTCAGAGAGTAAGAGTTTAGAAGTCATACCTGAGTAATATCTTCCAATCTATTTTGCGTCCTGCAAAATCACTATCTGAATAACCCATTAGATCGAACCCTGAGTCTCCGGGATACCAGAGACCAAGATTAGGAGTCCCTTTCAGATAACTGAATATGCGATTTACAGCGATAAGATGGGATTCTTTCTGTTCATATTGATATCTAGCACATAAGCAAGTAGCATACATGATATCAGGTCTACTAGCAGTTAGATAAAGTAAAAAAACCTATCATTTCTCTATAGGCAGTGACATTAACAGGTTTACCATCAGGGTCCTTATTTAAAGTCAGAGGAGGAGCCACAGGAGTTCTCATTGAAGAGCTTTGAGTTAAATCAAATTTCTTCAGCATGTCTTTAACATATTTACTTTGACAAATAAAAATACCTTTTTCACATTGTTTTACTTGAAGACCAAGGAAATATGTTAGTTCACCCATCGTGCTCATTTTATATTCCTTTTTCATGCGTTTTGCAAAACGAGTGCAGAGTTTAGGATTCGTGGAACCAAAGATAATGTCATCTACATATATCTGAGCAAGAATGATATGTCCCTTATGTTTTCTAAGAAAGTGGGTTTGATCAATCTTACCACGAACAAACTTTTCAGCGAAGAGGTATTTAGAGAGTGTGTCATACCATGCACAGGAGCTTGTTTCAACCCGTAGAGTACCTTATCTAGTTTATAGATGTATCTTGGATGTCTTGCATCAGCGAAACCTGGAGGTTGTTCAACATAAACTTCTTCTTTCAGCTTATCGTTTAAAAAATCACTTTTGACATCCATCTGATAGACTTTGAAATTTTTGTGAGCAGCAAAGGCTAGGAACAATTAGATTGCTTCCAATCTTGCCACAGGAGCAAAAGTTTCATCGTAGTATATTCCTTCCTCTTGTCTGTATCCCTAAGCAACAAGTCGAGCCTTGTTGGGAGTTATAGTGCCGTTTTCATCTAACTTGTTACGAAACACCCATTTGGTGCCTATAACGGTTTTGTCAGAGGGTCTGGGAACAAGCTTCCAAACTTTGTTTCTTTCAAACTCAGAGAGTTCTTCTTGCATGGCTATGATCCAATCTTGATCTAGGATTGCTTCATCGATATTCTTAGGTTCTATAACAGAAATAAAGTTTACATAGACACATATGTTAGCCATACTTCTTCTTGTTTGAACACCTATACAGGGATCACCAATTATTTGATCGATAGGATGCTTTTTTGAGTCCATCTTTGAGCTGGTAGCTAAGGATTTGGATCAATTGATGATTCAGCGGCCAGTTCATGAGAGGATGTTAGATCAGCGTGACGATCTTCATTTTCTCTAATCATCTCAGGAGGAGATCCTGAGGGAATTTCATTTCCTGGAGAAGAGGAAGATGTTTGATTATTCACTGAAGAATTATCAATAGAAGGACTGGATGGAGGAATCTGATTTAATGGAGTAACATCCATTCCTGATGATGAATTGTTACTATTCACCGAAGTGGGAATAAGATTAGGACCATTATCATCATTATTTTTAGTGACAGGAGGTGTATTGAAATATGATTCAGATTCCCCATAGTGAGATTTCATCCAGTTGTTTAATTCTTCATCTTCTTTAGGGATGGGAGAGGAATTTGAAGGTCTGGATTCATCAAAGTTGACGTTGAAGGTTTCTTCGACATGTTGTCTTCGTTTATTGAAGACTCTGAATGCCTTGGATACTGAAGAGTACCCAAGAAATATACCATCATCAGCTTTGGGATCGAACTTTCCCAAATGATCTCTGTCATTCAGGATGTAACATTTACATCCGAAGATATGTAAATGTTCTATTGAGGGTGACTTCTCATGAAACAATTCATATGCAGTCTTCTTGAATCTTTTTACAATCAGGGATCGATTCTGAGTATAACAGGCAGTATTAACTTCAGCCCAGAATTGAGTTGGAAGATGAGATACGCTGAGCATTGAGCGAGCTGCTTCGATAATGGTTCGATTTCGTCTTTCAGCGACACCATTTTGCTGAGGAGTCCTTACTGAAGAGAAGTTGTGAGTAATGCCTTTTTCTTCAAAGAAACTTACCAGGGTACTATTTTTTAATTCAGTACCATGATCACTTATAATAGAACGAACTGGAACATTGTTCAGTAACTCAATCTTCTTGATGAAATAAATTATTTCATCAGGGGTATCACTCTTAGATCGTAGAAAGAATACCCATGTATATCTGGAATACTCGTCTACTATTACAAGAGACATTGACAGGTCCAAAAAAACCCATACGGAATAAGTGAAGAGGAGAGGTTATTGAGGATACTTGCTTAGATCTGAACGCTTGCCTTTTTCACATATTGAGCAAAGTGATTCCTTTGCAAAGCTATGTTTAGGTAGGCCTCTGACAAGTTCCATTTTTGATAGGTCATTTATCGTTTTGAAGTTAAGATGAGACAGTCTCTTATGCCAAAGCCAGTTGACATTAGAAGAGGCTTTTGATAGAAAGCACACGTTGTCAGAGTGAGTGTTGTCCATATTAATAACATATCAGTGACCGCACATCTAGTCTTTGTGAACAAAACTTTAAAGTCTTTATCACAGAGTTGACTAACGCTCAATAAATTGTGCTTTAATCGCTCAACATATCCAACTCGAGAGAAGGAAGTTGCTCCGTTGGATAGAACGCCATAACCTCTGGTGTATCCTTTGCCATTTCCACCGAAGGTCACTAAGGACCATTTTTTTCCTTGTATTCAGAGAGCAGAGATTTTCTGCCTGTCATGTGCCTTGAGCATCCACTATCTAGATACCAGATACCCTTAGCACTCTACATACAACAAAAGAACTAATTTTTCATCGGTACCCATACTACTATGAGTCCTGCAGAGTTAGTGGAAGGTTTGGCGGATAAATTGCTTGCTGAAAGATTTTCTTCAGTGGTTATCTTCACCTCGGTAGATTTTCCTACCTTGGTAGATTTATTTCTTGCTGGTTTATCAGCTTGAGCTACTTTCTTACCATGAGCCAATTTTTCAGGTTTAGTAGCATCAGGACATTTGCTTGCAATCTGGGTAGTTTCACCATAATGATAGCATTTCCTATATTTGAAGCATTATCAGGACTAGAACCAATAATTCCATTGTCCATTGTCCTTGGAGGAATGATAATTCTTTCAGGGATAGATGGATTTAAATCAATTTTAATTCTGGGATTACATCTTTGAATGAATCCAGGAATCTTCTTTCCAGATTTAGAATGACCTACTGAAGGAGTAGAGAAATTCTTCATATGTTCCTGAAAATTCTTGATTGTAGGAACATGATCAAGGAACTTGTCTTTGATCACCTTGTTTGAATCTTTAGAATTAGATTTAAGAGACCTTTTCTCGGTGATAGGGGTTTTCTGAGAAGAAGGATCAGGGATAGAAGATACGAACATTCCGAATTTTAACATGGAACGGTTGGTCTCTGATTCTTCTTTGTCGGAGGTATACCCTAAACCACTTTTGACATTCTTAGGAATTTGGGCATTGATGATCTCACTAACTTTTTCAGAAGCCTTACGCCATCCTTTAATGGTAGCCTTTTCAGCCTTGATATCAGCGATGGCCTTTTCCTTTTCAGTGATAGCTTGTTGTCTTTCAATGCTGATAGTTTGATTTACAAAAACTTGGTCTTTAAGATTTTCTTCAATCTTAGTAAGTTCTTTGATTTTTAAATGGCAAATCTTTAATTGTTCAGAAAGATCAATGTTAATTTGTTCAGCTTTGATCTTGCCATTTAAAGCATTGTAAAATTCAACAGTCATAGAGTCGAGAGCCGACAAGCTATCATTTTCAGGTATAGAGGAGTTAGAAGAAGTGAGTACCTGTGTTGATGGACATTCTGAAGAAGATGTCAGATGCCTCTTCAGCTTCTTTAATTCTAGCCATAAGACATATTAAGGCTATGTCTTCTTCATCTGATTCATATTCATCAGTGGTATTTACCCAATCGTTTTCCTGATCCCAATCTGCCTCTTCAGCAACAAGACCTTTTCCTTTTTGCTGATTATTTCTTAAATTATGATATTTTTCTTTTAGCCTGGAATATTTTTCATTTTTCGATTTATCAGAAATCTGAGAATTTGTTGGTGCAGCGACTTTCTTGGATCTACATTCGCTTGCGAAGTGACCCTTGCGCTGACAATTATAGCAGATTGTTGAAGCCTTATCAGCAGGAAGAGTCTTTGACTTATCAGCAGGAAGAGTCTTTCTAAACTTACTCTTCTTAGAAAATATCCTAAAATTGTTAGTGAGAAGTGCCAGAGAGTCATCTAACTCAAAGATGTCAGCAACTGTGAATTCTTCTGAGTCAGCTGATCTAACTCAGTGATAGAGGTGATGGAAGAGGAGACACGTTGGAGGGTTCCACCTCTGAAGTCACTAGTGACAAAGAAGTACTTTTGGCACTCTTGATATCCTTTATGAGGTTCTTTTTAAGGCTTGGGATTGTTCTTCATTGAGCAACATTCCATATAAAGCACTTAAAGAAAGAGTTTCAAGGTTCTTTGACAATTTCAAACACGTAATGTACACTCCCCATTGTTCAGGTAGTGCCTCCATGAATTTCGTCAGTATTTAAGCATTAGAATATTCTCTATTAACAGTTTTCATATTTATTAATAGACAGTGGAATGTTTGTTGAATTTGAGAAAGTGTTTCATTTTTAGTGCACATAAAACTTTCGTACTGTCTCACCAGATTGATACTACGAGTAATCTGAACTTCATTAGTTCCTTCATATTGAATATTAAGAGTATCCCACATGGCTTTAGATGTTCTCATTTTCATCACTGAGTGATAGACTTCATCTGGTAAAGACATGGCAATTATAGATCTAGCTTTAGCAACTATAGCTACTTCCTTTTTTGTCATCCTCACTCCATCGATCTGAAGTTTTGACAATTCTTCTCGCAGCGATAGCAGGAGAGGTTACAGTGGCAGGAACTGCAGGAACCAAGACTGTAGGAACAAATGGTCCATTCTCTAGATAATAAGGATCTTAGGATCTGACCCTTCTAGGAATAGAGTCATTCTTTCTTTCCAAAGAGGGAAATTATCATGACTAAATCTTGGAGGTTTAGCTAAAGATCCATTATCTATGTAGTTGGTGTTTGTGTTAGCCATTTTAAAATAACTTGATTAAGAAGTTGTTTTAAAGATAGGTAAGCAGAAAACACAACTCTAATACCACTTGTTGGTCCCAAAGGGGTCTACAAGAGTTCAAAGGATATAGAACAGTTTGTAGAAGGGGGAGTTGAATACAAACACAAGTAGATTTTTGGTTTTTAAATTAGTTTATATAAATAAACAAATTTACAGTTACAAGCGGAACAAGAACAAATATAAAACATATTCTATTGTAACTAAAGAAATCACTAAGTTGATGCACAAGGAATAGGAAAGAAAAGAGGCAGAGGTTTGAGGAGATAGAAAGTAGCATGCATGCATAAGAATGAAGAAGAGATCTTCATCTATTTATACACGTCGCTATAAACGCGAGACAAAAGGTATATGCCACGTGTCAAGCCTTCATTGGAGGCTTGTCCTTTGTTCAAAAGCAACCATGCTTTTGGCTGTATATGAACAGTACCATATCAGATTTGATGGGGACATAAGAGACAATTCGTACGTCCTTTTTCTGACATAGTATAAGGTTTTGACTTTTCTACATCCAGGATAAGATTAAAATTAATCTTGTCGAAGGCTTCACTTGATCGTTGTTCCGGAGACTTCAAGGATGAAGTCACTGAGGTATCACTAAGGCCTAGCAAGATTTCACGCTTTTGTTTAGATGAACTTTGCTATCACTGAACCGTTTCAGATCACTGGCTGTTCATCTTTATCTTTAGCTTGGTCTTCGACTGTCGCTGAATGGACTTATGGTGTGACTGTTGTTCTTTAGATCTTCAGAGATAAGTTAGAGGTTTCTGATGTTTAGTGATCGCTGAGTGCAATCAGCGTATGCTATCGCTGAGCCTGAACTTTAACTTATACATTGGAATTTTCACTAAGTATAAAGAGGAATCATATTCAAATCACTGAAAGGAGTTTTGGATCAACAGCAAAGCGACAAGATCTAATGGAATAAAGGAGGAAGAAATTGGAAAAAAGAAGAACCAAACTAAAAGGATAAAACTGTTGTTTTAACCAAGGATATACATCATTCAAATTGAAACTTAACAAAAAGAAGAAATCTTGTTGGAACTGCCCATATCTGATTCATCCTTCAGAACCATATCACATAAGATGAATTGAGACGGTAATCATCTTGAATAGATTAACCACGACGTAGAGGGGACGCTGATGATGAGCAGAGACGGCGGCAACGATGGCAGTGAGAGAGGGCGGCGTGGGTGAGAGAGGGCGGGCGGCTGCTGGTTGGCTGACCGGTGGTAATTGGTACTGGTGAATGTGAGATGCGTTTGGGGTTCTGTGAGAACTCAAATTAGGCTACTTTAGGTTTAGGATTATTTATTTATTTATTCATGTATTTACCTTCTCTTAAGGTTGTAGGTCATAAAAAGGACTTATTTAACAAGTTTAGAAAATTACAAGGATTTATTTAACTGTTGGTTCCAGATTCTCTTCTTCACAGATTAATCGATTGATTTATAAACAGAGTATAAGCGGAAGCAATTTATATCGATTAATCAACAGTAATAATATTCGATCAAAGATCGAGGAACAGATTAACAATGTATTATAACCTGAATGATGATTACAGATACATGGAATGACGCACAGTAAGTTCTTCAATATCACGATTTCAATCAACGACTTTTACAATAGAGAGACAATCTATTTATACAAATAGAATAAAGTAAAAGTCAACATCTTAACCTATTACAAACTGACACGTGTGAGAGATGGAAGCATGTAACAAACTAGTCGGTTGCAAAAGGTAGACATCCTTGATGTATGTGCCACGTCATATTCTTCATCTTGTGGTTCATACTTTCAAAAGTGTAACAATCTCCCCCTAATATGCAACCAGAAGAATGAAGTCTGTTCAGAACGGAGCGACCTCAGATACAATTTTTCCAATCTTATTTATGATCTCTCTGATTGATAATAAAGTTGAAAGTCTTTTGATCATCTTCTCGATAACCTCTGGATTTTGATTGTTAACATCAACAGAAATGAAGCTTTTTGCAATGTAAACGACCTCTGATGAGTATTTGTGTGCTTCTTTGATTATGAAGAAGCTCTTTCTGTCTGGCCTTCTGAAAATCACCCCTTCCTCTGGATCTATTAGCACTTTTCCGATTCTCATGTTGTTGATGCCTTCTAGATCTTCATTGGGTGCAGAGATAGCTAGGTTATCAACATTGTAATTGATTCCTATTTGAAAATCTACCTGTCTCTTGTACCGAATGTAGGACTTCATGCATTGAATGATTCGAGAATAAGCAATTTGATCTTGATCATCACTTCTTCTATTCATTTGAGCCTTCATGAATTTCTCCAGAAAGATAAGATCAGAGGGAAAGATGGACAATAGATCATTATCACAGAAGTAATAAGTCTTATTGTCTTCTTTGATGACCTCATAAATTGTGTACCGTATTTATGTATCTTCAAATGGTGAATGTTTTATTGCAGAGATTCGTTTGATAGGTACAAAGGAATGAACGTCCTTTCTCGCTTGTCTGTGTGCCATGAATTTGTCCTTAATAGCATCACTTACATTGTAGGCATTTGAGAAGTTGGACAACATGAGATAGATCTTCTGATCTATAGGAGCGTACATATACCTTTTTGTGATTTCCAGAATTGGAAGATCAATTCTTCCAAGTCTCTGCATTTTTTGTCTATTCTCTGCTGCTCGACTTGATGATCCTTCAGCATTTACTTTTGCAGCTGCAACTCTCTCTCTTTCCATTTCTGCTTGAGCTTTTGATGCTTCTGCAGAGGCTCTTTCTGCTTCAGCTTTTGCTCTGATTTCAGCTGCAGAGGCTTTTTCTGCGTCAGCTTTTGCTCTTATTTCAGCCTCAATTCGTTCTTCTTCTCTTAGTTTGTTCAGAGCTTCAACTTTATCCTTTGATGCTTCAGCTCTGGCTTTGGCTTCCTTTTTTTTGGTTATTGCAGCTTGAGTTGAGGAGGAGTATGGTGTTTGTCTTGTGTTGCCGACTACCTCAAGAATGAATTCAGCTATTTCTGGATCTTTTGGAAGAGGGCCAGAGTGAGTGGCTAATGGAGTTGGAGTCAGAGGGGTTTGTGTGTGAGAAGTTTGAGCAGGAGTTTGCTGCTTGGAGATGGCATTGGATTTGGATTTGAGCTTTCAGTATTGGTTGTGGGTTTGACTTTCTTTGATTCTGGAGCTTTCTCCCCCTTCTGAGAATCAGGGTCCTGATTCTTAGACCTTTTGCGCTTAAGTTATGCTTTTCTGCAAGCACGCTCCTCCTTGTCCTTTTTCTTTTCATTAAAAGAATTAGAAAGAGAACTTACCAGACCTGTAAGCTGAGACAGAGAGGTTTCCATAAATGATAGCTTTAAATCCACATTAGAAGTGCAGGCAGTTATTTTGGAAACATACTTGGAGGAGAGAGAATTAATGCGTTCAAGCATGGCCTTCTAGAAGACAGCCATATCAGATTTCTTGACCAGAGAAGACTCAGAAGTGTCTGCAGAGGGATGAATAGCCTTGATAATTTTGTGAAGATCGGCCACTAAGGAACTGTATTCATTAACAAAGATTGTGACTTCTGGAGTTGGAATTTCCTCAGGTATGCAGAAAACAGCCTCAGAAATAGCCTGGATTCCTTTATGCAGAGAAGAATAATGATCAGAAGCATCGCTCTGATGTGTTGCAGCAGTTGTAGAAATAAGTTCTTTGAGGGCTTCCAGAGTTTGAGCTTGTTGTTTTTGTTCATCTTGAATAGCCAGAAGAATGGCATTGTGAGAGTCCAGAGAGAGTTTTAGATCCTCCACAGATCTCTGAATTTTATCACCAAATGCCTGCAACGCTGCATTGGTGACATATTCAGAATGGGTAACCGGTGTATCTCCAACACATGGAGCCCCTTTACTCTCGCGTGCAGAGAGGCCCTCATTCACACCTGTTTTGACGTTGAGTGTGGAGGGACTTCCAACCTGTCGTTGAGGACTGTTATTAACAGGCACCTCTTCGGTTGTTCTGATTGTCTCAACAGAATCCTCATCATCAGAGGATGAGGTGTTGAAGACAATGTGCTTACCTTGATGGAGTGTAAACACTCCGGTAAGTGGTGCATCCTGTGGCTGTAACCCCTCTGATGGGATTTCATGAGCCTCTAAACTATCAGAAGATATGGACTTATCTTCTGAGACGCCTAAATCTTTGTTGGTCACAGAGACATCAACATTGTGTGGGGAAATTGTCGAGTTCTGGGGCAAATGAACG
This sequence comes from Silybum marianum, assembly GCA_036898165.1. Taxonomy (NCBI): domain Eukaryota; kingdom Viridiplantae; phylum Streptophyta; class Magnoliopsida; order Asterales; family Asteraceae; genus Silybum; species Silybum marianum. Next base: position 18,923,331 of record CM072543.1, read on the forward strand.
CTTATATGTTCATCATCATTCTGTTGAGAGAATGATGAAGAGGTTTCCCCGGTTGTGCTTGATGCAGAGGATGAAGAAGTATCCTCTGATCGGATGGTTTCTGGGTGGTTTGGACTGGGTTGTCCTTGGTCAATGAAAGTAGATGGGTTGGCATCTACCTCAGATAATGAAGTTACCCTTTGGGATGTAGGTGAGATTCGCTCAATTGTGTCACGATGGACATCATCAGTGCCTTCTTTTAACAAGAGGTCAGCATGGGTAGAACCACTCAGATGTTCACTCAAATTATTTTCAGCCTCATCCTCACTTGACCCCTCACTTTCTAGAACTGGCTCTAAGTGCTCTGGGGTAGAAATTCTCTGTTCTGAGAAAGTCATAGAGCTCCTATATGATTGAAGATAAGAAGAGCTAGATGGAATTAGGTTTAGCATGTACCTTGAAAGCTCTCTGGGAGAAGGATAGCCGTTGCGGTCGATGGTTGGACGATGAGTGCTCATTGAAGCAAATTTGCAAAATGGTTGAACGAGTGGAGCCTTGAGTGCACCAATAGCAGGATAGGTAACCAGGGATAGAAATCTTGGAAACATCAAAGCTGGAAGAGATTTTCCTTGGGTTTGATGGGTTACCTTAGTGTGTACAGCAGCTTTAATCTCTTGAAAAATAAGGCTTGCGTAGTCCAAGGGGCGATTAAAAAACATGCCATACATTATGGTCAAAATGTTCCTGCTTGCTTGATCGAGAGACCCAATTTTACAAGTGAGACTCTTGTTCAGGATAGAAACGAGGAGATTCCACATTGGGGGTAACTGTTTTCTCTTGAATTCAGAAAGTTTGCTTATGGGTTCATTGTAACCAAGAAAGAGGAGGAAAGATAACAATGCTTCAGCGGATGGGTTCGATTCTAGGGCTGGATTTGGCACAAATTCACCATCAAGTAGTATCTGTGAAGGGGATAAATGAAAATACCGGGCTAATTTCTTCTTTGTAATGGGTATTTCCACAGCAGTATCAGGTTGATCAGGGTGACTGAAATTTCCAAGCAGAGTCTCATCATCTTGAATGTACATCGATTGCCACACTTCTTGAACATAAATTTCAGGAACGTTTGGGTTTGTCAGAGTTAGGGCTCGATTAAGTACATGTTGTTGAAGAAATTCAACCATTATTCTGAATTCGGACTAGTAGGTATTTGGATCAAGAAGAACCTGCACATTGTTTACTTTCAATGGCAGTTTGACGAACGGAGCACTATCGGCAGTGGAATCAACGAGACGTCCTTCGTCATCGTTAAGAGCTGGATTTGCAAGGTGAGAAGCCATTGATGAAAGTTGGTGAGAATTGCAAGCAAGTTCGTAAGAGTGAGAGCAGTAACAGTGGAGAGGAAGGAGATGGGTATCTGAAATTTGGGGATTTTATATGAGACCAATTTGGAATTGGAAGGGGTTTGTGTATTGGGAGTAGAAGAAAACGGTTCAGGAAAGATGATGTAAGCACGCAGGCGTGGATACATGCAGTCACACAATGAATGACACGTGGAAAGTAGGAATGATGAGTAAGACACGATTTTTGAAACGAAAACTGAAGGGTTATTGACCTAAAATCGGTTGATTATCCCAAAAGTAAATAAAAAGAAAATATAAAGCAATTTGTTGATTAATTAAAGAAAATTAATTAAAAAACAAATTGAAATATATAAATCTGTTTATTTAGATTTAAAATCAGTCATTTGGTAAAAAAAATTTGATCCAAATGAAAGTTTCATTTTTCATGAAAAAAATAATACGAAAAATTTTAAAATTGAATATAGAAATTTTAAATAACCTTGACGGCAAGAGTTAATAAAAATGTAGATATTCAATAAAATTTTTGGAATATTTTGATTCATAAAAAAATTTGAAAAACATGTCTATATTGAATCATCATCTAGTATAAGTTTGAAATGAATCATAGGCATTCTGAGAGACCTTGACGGCAAGAGAAACACAGAATAAGAAGATTCAGAAGAAACTTAGATGGATGAAAAAATTCATAAAACATCTAACTTAGTGTTAGACTTTGAACAGCTTAAGTGAGAAACTCCCCTCAGAATGATATACTTCCCTTTGCATAATAGGCTCCCCCTTGAATGATAAGCTCCCCCTTGATTGATAAGCTCCCCCTTGAATAATAAGCTCCCCCTTGATTGATAAGCTCCCTCTTTGCTTCTGGGATTGGCGCCTTTCTGATATAACTTGGATGGAAAGTAATAAAATGCAACAAAATAAAACCTAAACCAGAAGCAATCAGAGGTCTCTGAGTGCTTCTGGATGAAGTTCAGAAGACGATCAGAGATCTCTGATAACTTCTAAGAATAAAGATTACATGTTTAGCATTCCCAACTTGCTGATTTAAAAATTAAAACGTTTCTCATCCAGAGCTTTTGTAAAAATGTCAGCCAGTTGGTAATCAGTAGAAACAAAATACATTTCTATGGTACCCTTTTCTACATGATCCTTGATAAAGTGATACCTAACATCAATATGCTTCGTTTTTGAGTGCTGAACAGGGTTTTCTGTAATGGCAATTGCACTTTCAGAATCACAGAGAATGAGAATCTTATCATAGATTAGACCGTAGTCTCTGAGTTGGGTTTTCATCTAAATGACTTGGGAACAACAGCTAGCAGCAGCAACATACTCAGCTTCTGCAGTAGATGTTGAAACACAATTTAGTTTCTTGGATGTCCAGCTGATAAGTCGATTACCCAGAAGTTGACAGCTACCAGAGGTGCTTTTTCTGTCCAACTTACAACCTGCATGATCAGAATCTGTGTATGCCATTAAATCAAACCCAGAATTTTTAGGATACCAGAGACCCAATGAAGGAGTTCCCTTTAAGTATCTAAAAATTCTTTTGATAACAGCCAAATGAGATTCTTTAGGATTAGCTTGATAACGAGCACAAAGACAAGTGACAAACATAATATTAGGTCTATTTGCTGTCAAATATAGAAGAGAACCTATCATACCTCTGTATCCTGTGATATCTACAGGTTTTCCAGAGGGATCAGGACCTAGTTTCATACTAGGAGAGATAGGTGTTTTCATAGTTGATGAGTTCTGAAAATGAAATTTCTTTAACATGTCAGAGACATATTTTGCTTGATTAATAAAAATACCAGAGGTACTTTGTTTAACCTGAAGTCCAAGAAAGAAAGTTAATTCTCCCATCATACTCATTTCAAATTCGGTTTCCATCAACTTAGAAAACAAATCAACTTCTGTTTGATGAGTAGAGCCAAAAATTATGTCGTCCACATAAATTTGAACAATAGTTAACATAACTTTGCCTCTTTCGATGAAAAGTGTGGTATCAATTTTACCTTTCTCATATCCGTTGCTGATTTAGAAATTTGGATAAACGTTCATACCAGGCTCTGGGTGCTTGCTTTAACCCATACAGTGCTTTGTCAAGAAGAAAAACATATTCTGGATGTCTTGAATCTTTAAAGCCAGCTGGTTGTTCAACATACACTTCCTCTTTAAGATTTCCATTTAGAAATGCACATTTAACGTCCATTTGATAGACCTTAAAGTTCTTGTAAGCGGAGAATGCCAGAAAAAGTCTTATCGCCTCCAGTCTTGCAACAGGAGCAAAGGTTTCATCATAATCAATACCTTCTTCTTGACAATATCCTTTTGCCACCAGACGAGCCTTGTTTCTGATCACAATACCGTCCTCATCCTTTTTATTTCTGAAAACCCACTTAGTACCAATGGCAACTTTACCTTTTGGTAATGGTACTAAGTTCCAAACTTTGTTACGCTCAAATTGAAGTAATTCTTCCTGTATTGTTTCTACCCAACTAGGTTCGGCTAAGGCTTCATGAACTTTCTTTGGTTGAATTAAACTTAGAAAGTTAACATAGAAAGCTTCATTTGCTGTGGCGGATCGTGTTTTGACACCCTCAGAAGGATCACCAATTATGAGATCTGGAGTATGGGATTTAGTCTATTTCGTCATCCTTGTTTGTGATATTGGTTGAGCTTGAACTTCGGTGTCAGAAGATGAGATAACTTTATCCGGAAATATTGATTCTGAACCTCTTGATTCTGGAAGAAAGTCAGAAGTAACAGTATTAAGTTGAGCTTAAAGTCTCCCCCTCAGATGATGGAACAGAAGAAGCTTCTGGACAATCAGATGAAACAGGAACAGAAGGAATTGAAGAGCTAGGTTCAGAAGAGGTAGGACCAGATAAAGTTATGCCAGAGGCATGAAGAACTGCAGGTATGCTGAAAGAAGGATTAGTAGGTTCTGACATTACTTCTTCGCTCAGAAAGTCTTGAAAAAAAGGGCATCAATCTCGGATTCTCTGGATCCTGAAAGAAAGTCAGAAGTAACAGTATTAAGTTTGAGTTCTGAAGAAAAATATTCAGAAGTCAGTTGAGTTTGATCATCAAAATCAACATTAATGCTCTCCATAACTGTTTTAGTTCTTAGATTAAAAACACGGAAGGCTCTGGAATTTATAGAATAGCCTAAAAATTTTGCTTCATCTGATTTTGGATCAAACTTGCCAAGTTTGTCTCTGTCATTTAAGATAAAACACCTGCAGCCAAAAATATGAAAGAATTTGACAGATGGTTTTCTTTTGTTAATAAGCTCATAAGAGGTTTTGAGATGCCTCTTGACAATTATGGAACGATTTTGTGTGAAACGAGCGGTGGCGGCCTTGACCCGAATTGAATTGGGAGTCCAGAAGCTGCTAGCATTGTTCTGGCTGCTTCGACCAAGGTTCTGTTGCGACGTTCAACGACACCATTCTGTTGGGGTGTACGTACAGCAGAGAAGTTCTGAGAAATTCCATTGGCAACAAAGTATGCTTCAAGATTGGCATTCTTGAATTCAGTACCATTATCACTTCCCAGCTGTTGAATCTTTTGGTGTAAAAGAACTTGGATTCTGGTCATCATATTTTGAAGGACAATAGGAACTTCTGACTTTTGTCGAACAAAAGCAAGCCAAGTATACCTGGAAAATTCATCAATAAGTACCAGAATATACTTTTTACCAGAAAGACTCTGAATTGCAATTGGACCACAGAGATCGACGTGTAACAATTGCAGAGGTCTTATGCAAGAGTGATCACTTTTTGTTTTATGAGATGCTCGTTTTATCTTTCCCATTTCACATGCAGGACAGAGGTGATCTTTTTGAAAATGAACTTCTGGAAGTCCAGATACCAAATTATGTTTTACAAGCATCTCAAGATTATCAAAGTTTAAGTGAGACATTTTATGATGCCAGAGCCATGCAACTTCACTCCTTTTGGAAATAAGACATAAGGTTTCCTTACCATCCTTGGAGGTAAAATTCATCATGTATAGATTACCTTTTCTGTCTGCTCTCCAAAGTTCCTCACCTGCCTTAGAAAATAAGTAACAATGTTTTTCATCAAAGACGACAAGTATCTTAGAATCACATAGTTGACTTACACTTAGGAGGTTATGTTTCAAACCAGAAACATGAGCTACTTTAGATAAGGTAATATTACCTTCCTGTAAAGTACCATAGCCCTTAATTTGACCCTTACCATTATCACCAAACGTTACAGCTCCACCACTTTTGTCTTTAAACTGGGAGAGTAGGTTTCGTGAACCAGTCATGTGCCTCGAGCATCCAGAGTCAAGATACCAGATATGCACACGCTGTTTCTGCAATCAAGATCAGAGTTTCTTAGGTACCCATACCATTATGGGTCCTTTAACGTTAGTTTTTGGCTTATCAGCCTTTTGATTTTGATTTGATTTGACAGAAGGTAAAGACGTATTCTTTGGATTTTTTGTTTTTCTATTTTTCTTTGTTTTATTTTTATTGAAGTACGAATGATTTGCAGTGAAGGAATTTGAAGTTTGTGAGAAAAGTTTCTGTAATTTCAAGAACAGAGAAAAACATTCAGAATTCTGAAACATAGAAGATTTTATTGAATTTTCATTGTGACAATGATAATTACAATTATTCTTAGATCTGTCTTTTCTAGTATCAGTTGTTCTAAAGAACTTCCTATCTAGACTAGACGTATGTTTAGAATCAGAAGTATTCTTCAGCGGAGATTTCCTCGGATTTACCTTCTCAGAAGCTTTTGAATTTACTGAAACAGGAACAGATAGATTAGATTTCCATTTACCTTTTTGAACATAAGAAAGTTTTAGAGGATAAGAGTTAGGAAGTTGGATAGGAGTTTTCTTTTTAAGTTTTTCTTCCTTTTCAAGATCAAGACAAGATTTAGCTTTCAGACACATTCCTATAAAATCTGGATGTATAAAAACAGGTTTTCGTTGTTCAGAGGGAACAGAGAAAATCGGAATGTCACTTGAATTGTTTTTAGCATCCATTCCAGAAGCTCTTATCTCCAGAGATTCATTTGTAAAGAGAAAAGGAGCGTCTTTGTTTTTTATGATCTCTGGAGTTTTAGCATAATTGGAAGATTGATGTTCAAGATGAGAGAGATATGTGTCAGAATTGTCAAAGAAATCCTCACTTTGATCATCATTCTCCCATGGATATGTAATTTCTTCTAAATCCTCTTGAGTTGCAGAAAAATATTTAAATCAATAAATGAACAAAGAAATATCTCTAGATTATTCTCTAACTTTTGTTTGTCATTCTCAATTTTAAAACAATTATCCAGAGTCAAGAGAAGATCTTTTTCAAAACTCAGTCTTAATTCCTCCTCTGCTTGAATAGGAATAAACGCATCTACCTCTGGATTCAATTTTGTAATAATACTTGAACCCCAAACTTGAAAATATCATCTTTCTTCTGAATTTGATTTAGATTAATATTGGTTTTTTCAGAAGAATATTTAATGTTTTTAAACTTGAGTTTCCGTTGATGATGACCATTTTCAGTTTTAGATCGTTTAAAACATGATTGTTCAAAAACAATTGGAAACACAGGCTTCTGTTGTTGTCCTATACAAAAAACAGAGTTTAAACCAGACTTCTTTTCACACGTATAGGGATCTAAATCTTCAAAGCCGATTCCAGATCTTCCTACTTGTGTACTAATTTTCTCATGAACTTTTTGAGCATCCAGATATGTTTTAATCTGGTGCGTTTTGTTTTGAAGTTCAATGTACAGAAATTCTCTTTCTTTTTGAAAATAGTTTTTAAGTTCTACATAATTTAATGTGTCACTCTCCTTAACTTGAATTTCCTTATCCTTTTTTTCCAGATGTTTCTTATAACTCAATTGCTCCTTTTTTACCAAAACTTCTGTGTCTTTTAAGGTTTTAGAAATTTTTTCTTTTTCTATGTCAAGTTCCAGTTTTTCTTCTGTTAAGATATCCATCTCTCTTTTGTAAATATCTCTTTCCCTTTGTGTTGTGGAAAGAGTTTTCTCAATATTTTTTCGTAACTTCTTTTCAATTGTAAGCTTTTGCTTAAGTTCTTCAAAATTGGTTGATAAAAGCACAATTGTATTCTCAAGTTCAGAAGATTCAGAAAGATTACTAACCGGTGATTTAGAAGACTGTTCTTCTGATTCATTTGTACTTGCCATTCCATAGAACATGGCCTCATCACCGCTGGATTCATCTCCAATCCAGTTTTCTTTCTCAGCATAGTGGGCTCTTTCAGTAGCATTATGCTTGTATTTATTTTTGTAACATGTTTTGTCTTTCTCTAGAGCCCCTCTGCAATCCTTCGAGTAATGACCTGGTTTGCCACATCTGTAACATACATCTTTCTTTTTCTTCATTTCCTCTTCCTTCTTTTCTGCCTTTATCTTCTCAGGTCTCTGAACCTCTTGTTTAGGAGCATAGTTAGAGCGATCAGACCTTCTGTTTCCTTGAAATCCCCTATTTCCAAAATGGTTTGTAAACTGTTTGGTAATAAGAGCCAATGAATCAGCCAATGCCTTTATTTCATCATCAGAATCAGAATCTTCTTCTGGAACAGTTTCTGACATGAATGCCTTGTTTTTCACTCTTCTATCTTCACTTTTTCTTCTGGTAGCTCCCTTTGCTTCAGAAATCAAGGCCAGAGGTCCACCTATGGTTGTTTTCTTTTGCACAACCTCCTTTTCATGAGCTTGAAGAGTTCCAAATACATCGTGTAGAGACCATTGCTCAAGATCTTGATTAGCTTGTAGTGACATGGATAGATTTGACCATTCTGGATTTAATCTCTTTAAGAATAATACATTATTGTCTTCTTTTGATCGAACAATGTCACATCGTTTACATAGATTTATCAGATTATTAAATCTATGAAAAGCTTGTTCCAGAGATTCATCTGAATTTGCCTGGAAGCTGTTGTATTCATTCAGCGCTTGAGCCCTTCGATTTTTCTTCATTTTAGCACCACCTTCCAGAAGATTTTCTAACTGATCCCATAATTCCTTAGCAGTATCACAGGAATCCAGAGATTGAAAAATCTCATTTGGAATAGCCATGATAAGAAGAGTTTTTGCCTTTTTAGCAAGTTCAACTTTGGCCTTTTCCTCATCATTCCAATTTTCCCCTTAGCTTTGGAACTATACGTGCAGGTATTTCAGCAGTATTGGTAGTAGCAGGAACTCTTGGAACTATAGTCATTGGTATGAAGGGACCATTTTGAACAATAGGATAAAGTTCAATGTCCAATCCTTCATAGAAATTTATCATTCGAATCTTCCAATTGTGGATATTCACCACGAATAAGAGTTGGAGGTTTGGTCAGAGAACCAGAGGTGTAAACAGCATTCAAATTTGAATTTGCCATTTTTAAGATCGAGAAGTATGTAATAACAGATTTGAGTTGAAATCTAGAACAAGTAAATTTCAATTGATTTGAACAACAAAATTTTACTAATTCTTCAAAATTTTAACTATAATTACCACTGTTTTAGACAGAATTGCTATAAATCTTCGTAGAACAGGGTGGAATTATGAACACTAGTTAAAACAAGAGATTACTGAGTGAATGAAGAGAGATTTTCCAAATTGAGATCTGATAATCAATAGATTGATTATCAGGCTCTGATACCAATTGTTGGTTCCAGATTCTCTTCTTCACAGATTAATCGATTGATTTATAAACAGAGTATAAGCGGAAGCAATTTATATCGATTAATCAACAGTAATAATATTCGATCAAAGATCGAGGAACAGATTAACAATGTATTATAACCTGAATGATGATTACAGATACATGGAATGACGCACAGTAAGTTCTTCAATATCACGATTTCAATCAACGACTTTTACAATAGAGAGACAATCTATTTATACAAATAGAATAAAGTAAAAGTCAACATCTTAACCTATTACAAACTGACACGTGTGAGAGATGGGAGCGTGTAACAAACTAGTTGGTTGCAAAAGGTAGACATCCTTGATGTATGTGCCACGTCATATTCTTCATCTTGTGGTTCATACTTTCTTCATCTTGTGGTTTATTTATTCCAAAAATTTGTCCAAGGACTTAATCATTCCAAACACCAAAGTCCGTTGGGTTTTTGTGTAATTTTCTCTTTTATAATCTATATCTATATAAAAAGAAATCCTCCAAGAATGACGTTGCGCATTCTTAGAGCATCATTTTCTATAGAAATTTTCTGGTTTTTTTTTATTTAAAAAAAATACTTAGTAAGTTAATGACATTTGTGCCCTTATATGAAAGTTACATATATAATTATAAGTAGGGTTTCTTTGGTGATTTTGTTTCCAATTTAGTTAGCTTTAATGTCAAAACTATTCAACTACCTTGGTGGAGGTTATTTTTACTCTCTATAATTAAACTAATGACATTGTGCCCTATATGAAAGTTACATCTACCATTATAACAAAGGTTTCTTTGGTAACTTTGTTTCCAATTTAATTAGGTTTAATGTTAAAACTATTCAATTCCTTTGGTAGGTGTTACTTTGTGTCTCAGTATAATTATTTTCTTTCTATCATTTCCTCACAATAGTGTGCACAAACTAATCACCATCAAAATAAGCTATAGATCAACTAAATCCATCAAGGCAACTATTGTCACTGTCAATATTTCTTCCGATTGTGTCAAAAATGTTAGTTTTAGTTATGGATGATCGTTTGGTAGGTGTAACTTTTACTCTCTCTATAATTCTCCCTGTTCTTTAATTGTGTCACAATAGTGTTTGCCCATACTAATCACCACCAATATCAGCTAGAGAACAACCAACTCCGTCAAGTCAACAATCGTCGTCGTCGGTTCTTCTGATTAAAGGTTAGTTTTAGTTATGGACAACCATTATTTGAATGTAAAAAGAGTTTGTCTTCTCATGCAATGTTGGTTTGTTAGATTTATAACAAAGCTAGGTTACCCTTTTTACAATTCTGTTATAAACACCGAAAATAATTATGTGTGTTTGATATTCTAATAATGAATTTAACTTTTCTATGTTAGGTATCAGAACATTTTTTATTTCACTTTGTTGGGGATTCAAAATATATGGATTTTACATTGGTTGACGATTTAAGATGAATTAAGAGATTGAATATGAATCAAAAAGAGCATTCCAAAGTTGTTGAACAAAAAATATATGACACTCGATGAGAAGCATCATTGACTACAAACTCTATCCTTTTTTATTGATTGAAATCAAAACACAAAAGAACATTTCAATTTATTTGTAAGGTAACAGTTTAGAACAACTTTTAAGTAAAAGACTTATTTAATGTTTATCTTTTTTTCTTTATAATTTATAATTTTTTAAATAATTTCAATACGTTAAATACTAAAACTTTTCATTATCTTTTTTTTAATTTAAATTAGAAATCATCAAATATATATATATATATATATATATATATATATTATAACATTATTTACTATACATCTTTTAAATAACAATTAACTAAATTTGAAAAATATGTATTTCATTATATAGTAAGTATCATTTGATAATTTTACTTCCAATCTAATATGTTATAACCTCCAAACTATCCAACTTTCTATAGGCATTCTTTTTATTCTATTCCTCTTTCCATCTATTAATATCTCAAAAATTAAGTAGGATAACAATAGGCATGAAAATTTTATCCGGGTCCAAAATGGTAGGAAAAAATTACAAGTTGGATATCTCCTAGGTTATTTTTTTTACTTTACCCTGCCTACAAAGTTTGATGTATTTCTCATTTAATTTAAGTACACATTTCATTACTTTATAGACATGTATTTATAATTAAAAAAAATTCTTACATTATATTGTTTTTTATGTATGGAATTGTTTTTCTATCTTCAATTAAGTATATTTATATGGTTGATAATTGTACGTCATTTATAAGTACAACCTATTTCATAATATGTTAATATTTAAGTTGCAAAACATGCATTATAAGCTAAAATGCAAAATTAGGAAGACTAAATTTGTGTAGACTCATCGTAACAATTAATATTGCACATACACTTGTAACTAATCTGTGGATCCCAGATAATCAGGTAATCGTATGAATGTATGCATGAACACGAAGAACACTTCTAATATTTATGAAGATCCGAAGTCGGATATCTAACTTGTATTGAATATCGGTTACAATGATATTATCTAATATGCTCTCTCTAGAATGATATGAATTAACGTTCTTTTTAATTGCTAGCCCTAACCCTTTATTTATATGTATAGGAAATACGGTATAAGAAACAAGGAGATTAAGGCATTATACACTTGCCTTATTTACAAAATAGAATGTTTCCTTATATTTAAACATTAAACATTTCCTAATTAATGACTTTGATGACTTTGCACTTTGACCCTTCATGTCTTCAATATTTGTGATCTCGGATACAATCTTTTCAGACCTAACAATCTCCCCCTTTGTATTCGAGATTACACTTAAGTAAATCAGCACTTTTGAAGACGATGAAATTTTGTCAACAAATCACTATCTTGAATTCTTTTGCTCCCCCTACGAATATGATCTCTTGATAAGTTCCGTAGCTCCCCCTTAACATTAGCATGAAAAGAAAATCGAAGGAGTCGCGATGTCGTAGGGTATAAAACTTGTCGGGTCAAAAAGCATGTCGGGTTAGGTGATGTCGAAAAGATCTCGGGCCAAGTAGATTCGACAAGAATTGATGTCGGGCCAAGATGATTCGATGAAAATTTATGTCGGGTCTTAAGTACTCGATCTCGGGTCAAGTTGAATCGATAAAAATTTATGTCGGGTCTTAAGCACTCGATAAGTCTTCAACTTTATCTTCAGCAGTCGACAAAATCATTTTACTTCAAAAATCAAGTAAGGAAACTCGACAAAAATCAGTATTCAACAAATCAGCATTTGTCATCTTCCTTTTCTCATGTCGTGTCTTTGATATACAATCTCTCTCCCTCAGAATGATAAGGAGAATCCGAATCATTATGAACAATAAGTGCGAATATGAACAAGTTTAAACATGGAATATCGGGTAATGGGCTAACAGACAGAAGCACATGTAGCAACTGTTATCACTTAATCAAAAATAAAATTTAATTAAGTGGCCTATATTCAGTGTTGGCAGCGGGTTGGCACTGATAGGACTTCCAGTTATCACAGAAGTAAGTTATAAAACTAATTTCTCAAACTGTTCCAGCATAAACACAAAGATATGCAATGTGAATCACAAAGACTCGTGCAATGTGTAGAAAGAATTTATGCATTAAATGGTAATTTTAAGGCTCAAAATGTGAAAATATATTGCACAGACTCAATGTGCATTGAATGTGAAGTTCGGAGACCGGAGGTGTGTCTTCCTTTTTCAATATCTTAATCTTCCGAGTGAAGAAAAGATAGCAGATATGCTCATTCTCCGTGATATATGAAACAAATATCTTTTGTGAGATACTTGAGTAGTTGGGTGGGGTGACACAAGTTATTGACATTGGGTCCATGTCTAGTTCAATATTCATCTCCAAAGAATCGAGAATGAATAGATTATGTGGCTACCCATATAACTGTTAGGTTTGGTAAAGACCACATATTTTCTTTTAAGTCTTGTCACACTCTCATATGTTTTTTTTTTTAATGTCAAAATATTATTTTGCAACAAAAAGATAAGAACATGTATGAACTTCTCTTCGTTATAAAAAACAATATCAATCAAAATATATAATTTACATTTAAACGACCCCCAATAAGTTTATTATCTTATATTACACCTAATTAGTTATGAATTATCAAATTGTGTTTTATCTTAAGTAAATTACCATATCGATGTTCAAAACTAATAAATCACGAAAATACAGTAAAATCAAGAAACTTCTTATTTCGACTAAATAAGTGAATGTGTAACAATTATATATATGCAACATTAATAGGGTGACAATAGTGAACATGTAACAATAATAATAATTATACAAAACTTACATAACAATATAGTTAAAAAGTAATATGTTATATTCGGAGAACAATATTTAGGATTTCAACCATACATATCGGTGAAATATTATACTCGGTAGAGAGTTGAAAATATCGAAAATAATTTAATATGATTGTATCGGAAAAGGATTTATGAGTCGGTAATTTAAATCAGAAAACGGGTGAAGTAGCAAAAAATTGTATACATACGTATTTGTGCTGGAAAATGCGAAACCGTCCCACCATAAAGCGACACGTGTCTATAAATTGATTTCGGAAAATTGGTGAAGTAGTAAAAAAATTGTATACATAAGCATTTGTGCGGGAAAATAAGAAATCGGCTTATCAGGAAGCGACACATGTCCAAAATGTTACTTATATATAGGGAGGGATCAAATGAGAACCACCCCTTCTTAAAAGAACAAATGAACAAATTGTGGACCACATATGATGTGGGTCCCACATAATATTAAATCATAAAATGTGGACCACATCATATGTGATCCTCAAGTGTCCATTTGTTCCTTTAAAAATGCAAAATTCTCATTTGAATCTTCCTCTATATATATATATATATACATACACGTCACCATATGAGAAATTCTTCACACCTCTCCTTGAAAAAAAATGAAAAAAAAACAATGAGAATCAAGAAGGCTCTCAAATGCCTCCAAACTCTCCGCTTCGACTTGGTTGAACATATTTGGTTGAATCCAGATTACGAATGATCTATACTCATATCTATTGTTTAGTGTCATTTTTTATAAACATTAATATTTTTGTAATTTTGAACCTTTTTTAATTATATTATAAAATTATGTTTGTAATTTAATTGTTTTTTCAAATATGATAATAAAATATATAAATTAACAAATTAAAATTAATATAGAAAAATGAAATTTAATAATATATATTTAATTTTTTTAATAATTTAATAATATATATATAAATATATATATTTAAATTTATATAATAATCTATAAATTAAATTTTATAAATTAAAAATAAGGTAAGTGAGATTTTTGTAACAACCTTCGTTATAGAGTTTTATTGAGGTTTTTACTTTGTTGAGATGACAATAATGTGACAGTAAACAGTAACGAAGTCAGTAGGAGAGTTGGCTGGTGTTGAGCCCCCTTTCATCCACCCCCCTCCCCCCTAACTTCACACGTTAAATATAGTCTAATGGACTGGTTTTCGCTCTCTCTTATGACCAAGTGTTCATTGGTTCGAATCTTGTAGCCTTCTTTCTTTTTAAACTTTATTTAATTTCCTCCTATTTTTTTCTTTGGTTCGAATCTAGTAGGCTTCTTTATTTTTAGATTTTATTAAATTTCCTCCTATTTTTTCCTTTTCATATTAAAGCTTTATTTATTTGTCTATTTTTTATATCTTAGATTTTTATTAGTTGAATTCTTTTGAATTTTTGTTTTATAATTTCTATATTATCAATAAAAAAAGTTATTGTTTTTTGTTCACAAACATTTTATACAAAAAAACATTATTACCTCAAAAATCATAGTAAAGTAATTCATATCGATAACATTGTATAAATTCTAAAAATATATACTTTTTGGACCACAAATTTCGTAATGTTATTTTTTGTTTCCCTATTAGGAAGTTACTTTTCATCCATGTATATAATAATACATATATTTATATTGACATCATTTATGATATATGTTCATAAATTAGTGAAAGAAATAGCTAAACTAATGAGAAAGATATGTTTTTAGTTTCAACTAATACCATGTATATTCATCTCTTTTTTAACAATCCGCAAACAAAAATCAGAATATTCGTATTTTTTTTGTTTTTTGTTTTTTGTTATCTACAGACTCTTTACTACTCAAAGTTTATCTCAAAATCTCATGAAACTTCATAGAATTAACACTAATTGCACATCTTACATTAACTTTTTTGTTTGAATAACTACAATCTGAGTTCTAGTTCAAGCACCTGGATGTCTATAGGAACTTATGACTGGACAAGAACAAATGTCACAGTAGAGGTTTTATAAAAACCTTAATTATCAAAAACCTCAACAAAAACTTTCATTTTGAATGCTCTAAGATTTTTAAAGGTTCTACCACCGTGAAGAGTCGATACTCTTACCAAACAAATATTTATTATTCAACATTAAATAATACCAAGTCTCTCCATCATTCTGTGACATAATTATTCGACTACAAGTCATTCAATATGATCTAAAACCAACCCCAAAGTCTTCTATTTCAAGATTATGGATGTCCAACCTAATCATTTTTGCTATAGTGATTTATATAATTACATGAATAAGGAAAACATTGATTTCACTGATTAATTAAATACATTAATAACAATAATAACTTGATTTCATTAAATACATGGTTATTTTACCTAACTTATTCGAGGGATTCCACACATTAACTCTCACCAAACTCTAATATCTTACTAAGGTTGACCGGTGGTTGATTTTAAATCAAAATCTTTTGATTTTTCTGGTCAACAAACCATGGGTTTTTGTAAAAGGAAAGACTAAACATTATATATCTTCAACTACTAGTAATTTTGGACATTTTTTCCATATCCATTCTTATAATTCTTTCAAAATAAAGTGTTTATTTTCGTCCTTTTTGCAAAAAACGACACTTATGCTTCAAAAACACCAAACATGATGATTTAAAAACCAACCACCACTAACACTAGGTCATGGCCATCTTCGTGCAACCCTAACCTTCAAGCCATGTTTCATGTAGAGGATTATTGAAACGTTAGGAGCTACAACGTGACCTTTGACTAGTTCAAACTCGTAGTTGTGCAAAATGGTTGCACCTACAGCCTTCATTTGGGTGAAGGCCACTTGTTTTCCGATACACGTTCGTGGACCAGCATTGAAGGACAAGAACTTGTATGATGGCTCATGTCGTATTGTCTGTTTGTCGGTAATCCACCTCTCTGGCTTGAATTCCCAACAATCGTCACCCCAAATCGTTTCCATTCTCCCCATGGCGTACAACGAAAACAGAATCTAACAATTAATATGTAGCAATGAACTCAGAAGAAATTAAACAACGTTTGTTATATTAAAAAATAAAAATAAACCACCATGTATTTCAATGTTTTTAGAGATTAGAAAAAGATATCGATGTCTTATCAATTTTATTTAAGGATTTATACATGATACCTTTTTAATTTTCATTTCATTCTTTTATCTGTTAATTTTATATAATTACAGTTTCTTATAATGTAAAGAAACTAACATATACGTATACTTTGTTATTTTCAAAATAAATATGACGTTTAATATTATATATATATATATATATATTCAAAACAAGAACTTTTCGATCGTTTTGGAACTAAATTAATAGTTGTTACCTTCATATTGGGATCGACACGATGGCCGCTAGGAAGAACATCGGGTTGAACTGGAGCCTTGTGTTGAAACGGAACGGGTGGATATAACCTTAATGCTTCACAAAATGCAGCGTGTAAATACACCAATTTGTTACTTTCTTCGGCTTCAAAAATTCGCCTTTTTTCGACTTCCGGTTTCGACCTAATACCATTCATCTCGTGTTGAATCTTTTTCTCAATATCTGGGTGGGTTACAACGAGCCAGAGAAACCACGTTAACGACGAGCTCGTTGTGTCCCGCCCTGCAATCATCAAATTTAAGATCGTATCTCTTAAAAACTTATCGTTGTTTTTAATTACTCCATCGCTGAAAGATTGACGATCGGTTATCAAAGACGTCAACATGTCGTTAGAGTCTAACGATAACCCTTCGCTTAGATCTTTTCGTTTTCGTACTATGAGACCCATGATCACATCGTCTAATGTTTTCCACGCCTCTTTTAGTTTCTTTTCTTTCCCGATCCCTAATCTTTTTTGTATCTTCCAAACGATTTTCGGAACAATGTGACGTGCGAAAATGGCTTCTTCGGCTTCGTCCATGGCTCTCGAGAACGGAACGTCTTTGAAATCGACCGATAAACACCCGGGGTCGTGTCCAGTTACAAACATGGAAGTCGTGTCGAAAGTAAGCCGTTGAAACACGTCTTGCATATCTACGACGATCCCGTTTGCTGCCACGTTATCGAGAACAGGAATCAACCCGTTCGTTTGTTTTTCCGTGTTTGTTTTGGCTACGAACCGCAGAAACGTCTGATTATTAATCAAACCGCTAGTGACCCTCCGATGACTCCGCCACAGCTCGTAATCCGAATTGAAAATCCCGTCTCCCAGAACTTCGAAAATACCCCGGAACTCGTCGCCTTTCGGGAAATTCAAGAAGTTGGAGCTCATGATGTGGTGAACGTTCGCCGGATCGACGGTGGCCAACATGTTCATATTAAGGAACCATGGTCCTTTGAACAAGAAAGTGCCGTTAGTTTGCGGGAGAAGCTCGGCACAACGTTGGTGGATCACGTCGACATGACTGACCAATGCCGGAAGCATTCCGACCAACGGCCAGTCGAAAAGAGTTTGATGCCGTTTTCGGAAAATGAAGATACAGAGATAGCAAAAAGCTGCAAGAATAAGCTCGAAATAGCTGAAAGGGAACTCCATTTTGGTTTGTAGTTTTGTGGGAGAAAAATGAATGAGCTGATGCCTAGTATTTGTAGCCGTCACTTCACCTGTGGAATCGGCTGCTTAAAACGGGTCGGCTTAAAATTAGGGATGGGAAAGAACCCAAAGCAATGGTAAAAATAAAAAATAAAAAATCTTCAACCGCACTTTAAATCAAAGGCATTGCTGTTCTCTTCTATTCCAATCATCCGGCAAATCTTAAAAGTTTAAACGGCAAAATGCCATTTGCCATGTTAAACTCAAACGGCAAAACAAAAAAGGCCTACCACTTTCATTAAATTATTGTTATATATGATAACGTCAAATCTATTTAGGCTAACATCCCCCTCAAACTCACAATGCGACAACAATAAGTATTGAGAGTTTGTCAGATAAAAATTGAAATCGAGAAGCACATAAAGCTTTTGTAAACATATTAGCAATCTATAGGGTTGATGGAACATGTGGCAGACAGATGGTCCCAAGTTGAAAATGATGACGTGTGAAATGACAATCAATCTCTATATGCTTCGTTCGCTCATGAAAAACCGAATCCTTGGCAATCTGTATCGCACTGTTGTTGTCACAATGCAAGGGAGTAGGGTGAGAAGTATCAACTCCCATTTCAGCAAGAAGCCAACGTAGCCAAACAATCTCACAAGTGGTGACAACCATAGCTCGATACTCAACTTCGGTAGAGGACCGAGAGACAACATCTTGTTTCTTACTCTTCCATGAAATCAATGAATCTCCAAGGAAGGTGCAAAAGCCAGTTGTGGATTTCCAATCATGAGGATCGCTATCCCAATCAGCATCGCTATAGGCACACAACTCGAGAGAGGACGTGGAAGGAAACACAAGGCTTCGGAACTGAGTACCCCTGAGATGTCTCAAGATACGAAGAACAACTCCTCAATGAACAGTAGAAGGAGCAGTGACAAACTGGATAACCACATGAACCGCATGAGCTATATCCGGTTGATTGACAATAAGATAAATCAAACTTCCCACAATGGTTCGATATAGGATTTGATCTGACAAGGGGACACCATCAGTTGGAGAATACCGGGCATTAGTCTCCAAGGGTGTATAAATTGTCTTGTTGTCAGAGAGATGGGCACGTACAAACAGGTTAGAAATATACTTTGTCTGAGACAAAAGATAACCTTTTGAAGATTGAGCAACTTCAATCCCTAAGAAATAACGCAGTAAGCCCAAGTCTTTCATAGCAAAGCGATAAGCCAATTCACGCTTCAAAGATTCTATAACATCATGATCATCACCAGTAATAATCATGTCATCAATATATAAGGATAGCATAATCCGTCCAACACTCGTACATCTAATAAATAGAGCTGAATCATGATGACTAGGACTGAAACCAAGCGAAGTAATCACCGTAGAGAATTTCTCAAACCAAGCACAAGGGGCTTGTTTGAGACCATACAAAGCTTTCCGAAGCCGACAAACTTCACCCGGATGGTGAGCAATATTGGGGGGAGGGGACATGTACACTTCCTCATGAAGATCACCATTCAAGAATGCATTCTTGACATCCATCTGGAATATCTTCCACTGATGAATAGAAGAAATAACAATCAGAGTGCGAATGACAGTCATTTTTGGAGAGATGATCGTACCTTTTAACGTCTAGGAACCCCAAATCATCAAGTAAACTTTAATCCTCATTGTTACCATCTTAAAGAGCTCTAAAATACGAAACCGTAGCATTTTGAATCGCCCAAAACGGCTGAGAAAATGAGACAGATATGACCAAATGAAGTTTTACCCCGAAATCCGACTTTTTAACCCCTGTCTACGAACTGCGGCCATGGACTGCGACCTTGCCACTCCCAGATCGCAATTTTAGGTCGCACCTTTCCGAAAACACTCCTTACGGTACATAAAGTGCGACCGTGGCCCCAGGCGCAAAAATTGCGACCCTAAGGTCGTAGTTTACCCTATTTCGTGCATTTTGGGCTTTTCTTGCTTATTTTCGACATCTGGCCGGGGACCAAAACCCCAATACTTATCCCAAACCATTCCAATGATGAATACGCCACTAACACTTGAATTTAAAAATGCCAAATTTCCGGGTGTTACGATCCTCCCAACCTTAGAATGATTTCGTCCCCGAAATCTAACGTCGGTCCATCTATGAAGAATTCTCAACACTCAGGCTCACCCGAACCTCGGCACTCAAATCCAAACTATCTCCCAACCTTAGACGTTTCGTACCATTTCGAACGCAGATCAAATCATTCAACCGCTCCTAAAGTCGCAATAAAACTCAAATTGACCCTCCGAGACACTTTTTAAAACACAATTCTCACTTAAGGTCCCCTTGGGACAACTATACAAAACTCTTCCTCGACAATCCCATGAGAAATTATTGGTCCCTTTCATGACACAACGTTTAACCGAAAATCCACGTTGGTCTTAAGAAAACCTAAACCCATATATTATGCTAACCCGAAGCATGCCAACTCCATTTATTTCACAAATCTTCTTAGCATCACACGCTCAAAGGTATTCATCCCTTAGTAAAACTCTAAACCGTTACTTCATTTCCATTCAATTATGTAAATCCCCTAATTTAGAGGCCAAACTTGTCACCTTGCAGTTACTAACGTCTCAAATTAATTTGCAAAAATGGGAGAAAATTGGTTTGTCGACCTTGACATCTTCGAAAATCAAGGATTTAGCAACCAACAACACGTAACCGCAAGTCCCTTTAGTGCCAAGAAAAACCAATCTCATAACTTATGCTAACACGAAACACGTTGGGCTCCGATTACTTCACCGAATTTCTTAGCATCAAACACTTAAGGTCATTGCTCTCCTAGAAAATTCTAAATCATCACGACTACCTCAGCCATTTCCTTAAATTTTCTTACCTATGAGACTAGTCTTGACAACCGTCCACTTGCTAATAACTTGATCTTGATCACTGACGGGTACAATAGTAACCATTCACAAGAACCTTTTCCACAAAATTCATTAATCTCTGAGATTCTTAAGAATACGCTACCATCAACAACCTTTCTCAATGAATCTAAGCATTAATAAATCCATAAGTAGGCTTAGATCAAGCTAACCGAGTTCTCTTATTGAACTACATAAATCAATACTTAGAACTTCTCAAAACCCAAATTGATCACAAGATGTTAAGGCAATTAAAACTTTTACAAGGATTACTTCCTCGCTAAAACTCATATGCCACAATATCTCTAAGTCTTATCACACAAGATCACATTTTTACAAGGCTCCAACAATAACCAAAACTTTAACTAATAGAATCAAATGCCTATAACTTAAACAACTTAGGAAACAGCATACAAGGTTCCCACAACATACCGGACTCACGTCCACAACTGCTCTTGATCCAAGGTCGACTAAATCAAAGAGCCTTCTTGGTCCTTTGGCAATGCTTCCTGATGTGACCCGGGTCTCCGCTCATAGCATGAAATTCCTTTAATGGTGCAATCGCGAATTGAGGGGCTCACTTTCCATACAGAAAACACTCTAGAGACTTGGGTGCACATGCTCCATGGTGTTTACTTCAACAAGTGGTACACCATCTAGTTTCTTCACTAGACCCGATCATTTGTTCCTTAGGGTCATTTGCATCTTCTTTAAAGGACCCCGAATCTCCTTCCCATCTCCTCTTTTATCCAATGATAGACATCTCCTTCTCTTTGAGAGCATAGGCATCCTCCACGAGTTGTGCCTCCTCAATTGCTTATCGAAGAGTGGAAGCCTTGAAAATACAGACCATCGCCATCATATGTGCCAGTAGACCTTTCAGACAGGCCTTGTCCTTCTCTTTCTCACTTGGAGCTAAGTGCCCCACTAGACTTAGCTTTTCTATGAAGAGTAGGGAGTGTACCCTCACGGTCATGCTCCCTTTCTTGAGAGCTCGGAATTCATCGGTTGTTATGTCGATTGCTATTTCATTGAAATAATCCTCCATTAACCTCTCCTTCAACTCGTCCCAAGTCATCACTTGGATAGTCTCGGCCCCAAGAGTGGATTTCATGACGTTCCACCAATTGAGGGCCTCACCTCTAAACATTTGGGAAGCAAACTTCACTTTCTGTTCCTCCCCATATTCACTGGAACTAAAGGCTTGTTCCATTTCTTGCATCCACTTCATGCATGTGACTGGATCGTCGGCCCCAGAAAATTCGGGTGACTTGCAGTATAGAAAGGTCTTATACGAACAACCTCTCTCTCTTTGCCTCACGGTAACAATCAATTGATCCCTAGTACCTGTAACACCATTGTTACCTCCAGAACTACCTATAATGTTGGCGGTTGCTAATTCAAGCCTTCAATTATTACCAAACCGGTCCTCAAACATTTTCTTGAGAACTTCACTTTGTTTTACCATGGCCGATTCACCATCTGCAGGACACTTGCCATCAATATAGACTGAGGGTCCAACTCTGTTTGGGAGTTGCGAAGAAGTCCTGCATTGACGGACTCTCTTGGTTGTTCTCGAGTTGGTGTGTTTGCATCTTGATCTTCTTCATTGATGGGCGGATCGTTTCAGAAATGTATCATTGTGTTCGTTCATCATCATAAAAATAGTAAGACAATTACACCAACGTAATAATGCATCCAAAATTGCATTAGCTATGTGCAATTTTGAACATATTATCCGTAAGAATCCTTGTTACCATTTCTACAAGTCATAACTAGTGTAACCACGTCAACTCTATAGCTCTCCTAACTTATTAGTCCCATTCAAGTCTTAGAATTTACACTTAAAGTCCTAGCTTAAGTCTAGGCATCTTAGGTTCATACCTAGTTCACTTAAACTAGAGCTCTGATACCAACTTGTAACACCCTAAAAATTCACTAAAAATATCAGAAAATTTAAACTTTCAAAAACCTTCAAATATGGGTCTACAGACCAAATACATAATTTCCCTCAAAGAGTACAAAGTCTATATCAGAGAATTCTAATTAAACTAACTAATCCATAAATGGATTTAGGAATAATAGGGTGCTACTAAAATCATCCAAGTCCGCTATCTTCAAAACCAATGACGCTCCTACGCCATCTTAACAAAATCTCTCAAGCTCCAATACGACCTTGGAACCTATTAATACATGATATACATGTCGGAAATAAAAAGGGTTAGGCTTACGCGTAGTGAGTTAAAGCAGTCAATCCCAAAAATAAAGGTGATGGAAACCGAAATATCTTTATTCTTCCAAACATCCTTTTGAACGAAATATTCATAAATGAAGAAAGGTATTTTCCAAAACCATTGCTTTTCAAAATATAAAGCTTTAAACAAGAAATACCTCTTTGAATACCAACAACCGTGCCTCTTTATCATTGAACAATAATAAATAAGATTTAAACCAATAATCTTTTAAAATGCGCTTCTTTCAAATACACCGAAATCACCGAAAGTAAAGATGAACTCTATACTCAAATAACACCTTTCGGTGACGGGGGAGGCCCGTTTCCGATTTTCACTCTAATCAATTTAATTATAATTGGATATCAATTGCCTCTTCTCTGTAGCTCATAAGTCTGTAAATGAACCGAACGTTCAACGAACCGTTCGGCTGGAAGTTCGTTTATGTTGGTTTATTTAATAAACGCACGAACATGGACTTACTTTTTTGTTCGTTTAGTTAAATGAACGATAATGAACAATAGTCCCATTCGTTCATTTATGTTCGTTCATGTCTATTTTCGTTTGCTTATATACAAAAGTTATATATATATATATATATATTATGATATTAATATGTAAATTTTAGTTAAATTAACTTTTTAGGATTTCTTTTATTATCTTTCATGCGTTTAACCCGTTTTTATTTTGTTAAGTTAGTTTCTAAAAACAAAATAATGAGTAATGGTGATTGCTCTTTATTCATTTGTGTTTGTTCGTTTATGTTCATTTATGTTCGTTCGTTTATGTTCATTTATGATCGTTCGTTTATGTTCATCTATATTCGTTCGTTTATGTTCATTTATGTTCATTCGTTTACATTCGTTTGTTAAGAGTTTGTTTACATTCGTTTATCATCTTAACAAACGAAGATAAACGAACACAAACAAACACATTTTCTTAACGAACGAACATGAACACGAAAATATACGTTATTTTACCGTTCGTGTTCGTTCGTTTGTTCGGTGAAGTTAAACGAACTAAAATGAATAAGCCTTTGTTCGTGTTTGATCGTGTTCGTTCGGTTCGTTTACTGGTATAGGGATGAGGTGACTTTTTCGAAATACAAGACAGGTTCCTAGTTCAATCCCAAATAATTTGATACCGACTTTAAGATTACCGGTAATCAAGTTTTTACCCAAATAATGTGATACCGACTTTAATCGTAAAATTTTCCTTAGATCAGATGACTTTATATACATCCCTAATGATGATAATATTTATCTACTAGTTTATTAATATGGACATCACTTTTTGTGAAATATTAAATAGTTTTTAAAATTAGATTTTACAAAATAAGTATATGCTTTCTATACCGATTAGTTTATTAATTTATTAATAAAATTAGCAGGTTTCTACTCTTATAATGTTATCGAGGGTTTTTCTGATAATCCAAAATTAGTTGAGGTATAAATAAACTGGTCTGGACAACCATGTTAACATAAAAAAATAAAAATTATTCCCACCAACTAGTGCAAAGTTAATATTAAATATGATTTGTATAACGTTAGTCAGAAAAAATGAAGATGGGATTTATGAGGAAGACAATTAATATAAATGGTTGGTGAAATGAATTTTCAATTCATGAAAAATAAAAAACCAATAATAAAACAAATACCACCAAATGCCATAATTTAGTGTAAATTATTAAATTGTTTTCGCCTATTTTTGAGATAATAACCATTAATCCATCAACCATCCCAACAACTCTTTGGAATTTTCTCCTTTCCAGATAACTTCACAAATTTCACTTCTTCTTTTGCCTTTCAAGATTGGGAAAATAATTAAAGATAATTGAAAGTGACCAAGTTGAAGAGGGGTCAATACTTAATAGTGTGGTCCTCTTCTTTTTATTAATTTTTATAATGGAATGCAATATAAAAAAAATACACCCTCCCTTCTTAAATAAATGTCTATAACATTATATAATTATTATATTTTTATATTAGTTAAAATAAAAAGTTCAGAAAAAACAAACTAACTTTCTTATTTTCAATGATTAAATATTTAAATATCTGAGACTTTTTTGAATGAAAAAATCATTCGACTTTCTCATTTAGTTTATGAACATCTTTTTAATAAAAAGTAAATTACACGATTAGTCTCTACGATTTGCTCAATTTTTCGATTTGAACTTCGAAACGAACTATCTACACTCGTAATCCCTTATTTTTCAATTTCATAACAGTTTCTTATTTCATAACGATTTCTAATTGACAGCGTTAAGTCTAGGGACCTTGAGTATTATGAAATTGAAATGTTAGTGACCATGAGTGTGGATAGTTTGTTTTAGGCACCACGTCCAAAATTTGAGCAAACCACTGACCACCAATGTAATTCACTCTTTAATAAATAAATCAAAGAACTTTAAAAATCTGTTACCTATATCATTTTAACACAAAAAGATACACGTAATTGGTTACCTGTATCAAGTAAAAAAAATCTCTAAGTGAGTTTTACCGTTCCGAACCCTACGTCATACGAACCTCTTGCACCCAACGTCATCCCTCCCCCTCGCCACCCATCATCGTTCGCTCTTTATCAGCACCCATCACATCCCTTGGCCCTGCCATCAGTGTTCCTCTTTAAAAGTCTTTCATTTAGTAGTGTAAACCTTTTAATTACATGAATGTCATCGATTGTTCCTGACCGTGAATTTTGGACAGATGAGATGGGGTTGTATTGGTTGTAGAATGCAAAGGGTTGCACAATAACTCACCACACACACACTCTCTCTCTCTCTCTCTCTATGTATATATATATATATATATATATCTATATAGAGCCTTGATCTTATAGAAACTATTTCTTATGTACAAACTATGCAAACTAAAAAACATTAGGGGTAGATGCGTAATTTAACATGGTTTATTTTAATTATTATTCATATATTTTTGGTTTAATTATTATTTTAAGAAATACGGTTATGGAGGCAGTTACCTTTTTTTTTTAAATTTTTTTTCATAAATTTAATTTCTATTTATTTAAAATTCAAGTTTATTAAACGCAGTTAAGAATTCTGAAACTGCAGGATTTATATCTTTTCTTTGTTTGTTTTTAGTTTTTGTTTGATTCAAATTGTTCCACCAAAAACTTGTGGTTTTGGTGCTTTCATTTTCGATGGATGATGGTATCATATATGAATTTCTTCATTCTGAAAATTATGATCAAGAACTGGGTACAGATGCCGGTGTAGATCATCAATCAAATACTGAAAATCATGTTCATAACGACGACGAAAGTTCTGGGGCTGATGATGACATTCAATTCTCCATTCCTCCATTAACAGGTTGGTTGATTACCATTTGTGTATGATTTTTTTTGAATGTAATGGTGTCCTCTGCTGTTGGTGAACGTAAGTAAGATATAAATTCTTTATGTGAGCCTTGGTTGTATTGGATTTGAATTATGTAAGACTTAACAATTGGTCTGTGTTTGTTTGTTGACGACACACTACATATGATAACATGTGTTGCATATGATAACATCATCATCAAACTATTGCCTGTTGATTTTAGAATTTTTTTCCCTAATAGTCATTTAATATTTTTTCATTGAAAGTTCAATAAAAATTTCAAATTTGATGTACGTAGGTGAACCAAACGACACCGGTAACGTTGTGGAATCCCCGGGAGGTCGAAATTATTGGGTTCCATTAGTGGATGACCATAATAAAATAGGCGCTGATTCTGAATTTGAGACAATTGAGATAGCAGAGAACGCATACATGAATTACGCAAAAGAAGCTGGGTTTAATGTAAGGAAATCAAACCGGAAACTGATCCGAAGAAAATGGTGCAAAATAAATATCTGGTTTGTAGCAAGGAGGGTGTCCCAAGCAAGAAGGAGTACAACTCATTGGATGAAGGACGTGGCAAAGGACGTTTCCGAAACTCGAAAGTTATAAGATCTCAATGTAATAAAAGGAACACAACGTTATAGGGTGTATAGGTTTGAGGAGAAACACAACCACCCATTGTTTAATTCTGAAGATAGGACTTTGTCAAGATGTAATAGGCAATTGCAATATACTGATTACCGGTATATATACAACGCATCATCTGCTAGCATCGGAGCTTCGAAAACTCACATGATTCAGACCGCTTTGAAAGGTGGGTATGAGTACATGGGTGCGACGTCAGTTGACTACCGGAATGCTAGAAGAGACATGCATAAATTTGTTGCAAACAAAGATGCACAAATGCTCGTTAACTTGTTAACCAATCGTAGGCGTACAGTCCCTTCTTTTTTTTTTGAATATTTGTGTAAAGGTCGTGAACTTCAGGAAATTTTTTGGGTTGAGGAAATTTCTCGGTTGAATTACAAGGAATTTGGGGATACTGTCTCATTCGATGCCACATTTCGTACAAACAGGTAAAATTATTATGTTTAATTATCTTATATTATATTTTTTGGTTTCTTTATTTAAAGATATATACGATTCAAATTATCCTGTTGTTTTGTAGGCATTCAATGATTTTCATACCATTCACAGCTATAGACAACCATAAAAAGTCGGTTGTTGTTGGTTCTGCATTGGTTAGTCATGAGGATATTGACACCTTTAATTGGTTGTTGCAAGCGTTTCTGAAAGCTCATGGCAAACAACCGGTTTTCGTTATAACTGATCAGTGTCCGGCAATGAAACAAGCCATCCTTTTCGTATTTACGGAGTCGAAACATAGGTTATGCATGTGGCATATAATGAAGAAGCTACCCAACAAGGTTAGTGAAAAACCAGACGTACTCATTTTTATTTACTTTCGTTTTCCATATTAGTTTTACCACATAAATATATTTCATGCATAGTGTTTCGTTTATTTGTTACAGATAAGGTCCGATTTAGATAGTAATAAACAATTTCACAATAGGTTTAACAAGCTCGTTTGGAACACCCACATTACACCAGAAATGTTTCAGAATAAATGGAAAGAAATTATAGAGGACTACTCATTGGAAAAAAATGGTTGGCTGAACGATATGTTCAAGATAAGACATTCTTGGATTCCTGCATATTACATAGACGATCCCATGTCGAGGTTGATGAAAACAACCTCGAGATCAGAAAGTTCTAATGCCTTTTTTAGGATTTATGCCAACTATTGCAACGACCTGGTTAAATTTCTGCATACATTTGACGGTGCAATTGAACGTCAAAGAAACAACCATCGATGCCTAGAATTTGTGACACGCAACACATTTCCAAGGTGTGCAACTCCCTTGTTATTAGAAAGACATGCGTCCGAAATTTATACACGAAAGATGTTTTTTGATGTTCAAAAGGAGATTCGGAAAGCTGTATGGTTTTGTGGGAAGGAATTAGTTTCAAATGATGGTGCTTTCAAATGCTTTAACGTATTTCACAAAAACAAGAATTCTATGACAAAAGCAACATACAAGGTTAGAAATGTTAAAATCTTCTATTATTAACTCAGTGTTCCGGTGTATCCCATAGATATGTTTACGTTTTGATTTGTTCAAATTTCTGTCAATTTTTAATTGTAGGTCGTTCATGGTATAATTGATGGGTCGTTATCATGTAGTTGCCACTTCTTCATACGGCATGGGATTGCGTGTCGTCATATGTTCAAAGTTATGATTAACAGCGATTTTTCAAAGATTCCAGAATCGCTTATTTGTCGCAGGTGGACTCGTTCATTAGTACCTGTTGAAATTCAGGCTGCACGAGCAAGGTATGGTGAAGTTGACATTGATAAGGAACGTCTGATAAACGAAATATACGCCCAGGTTGATTTGTTAATTAGTCGACTACGAAGTGATATGGATAATTTGAAGAAATTACATGAAACTTTTGAAAAAATAAAAGTTGATTATGATGTCAGTAACACCTCAAACTGTCCAGCGAAAGATAAGGAGGAAACATTGAAGGAGACATACGGTGTTGAAGTTCCTGAGAACGTTAACATTCTACCTCCATCCGGACTTCGTAATAAGGGGTGTGGATCTAGGAAACGAATGATGGGTGAAAGGGAGAAGGCTATAAAAGAAAGTAAGAAGCCAAAGCGTATGTGCAGCTATTGCAAAAACATGTCTAACCATGATACTCGAAATTGTCCAGCTCGGGTTAAAGATTGATCTTGTTGGTAGTCTGGGTCGTATATTGGAGAATTATGAATCTACTAAACATTATGTTTGTTTTGTGTTCATTATGTTTATTAACGTTCATATTAAGTTTTTTGTAATGTCGTGAATATTGACGTCTAGGTTTTAGTTTCTCATAATTTGGATTTAATTTAATGTTCTTTAAGACTATTGAGTAACTAGTCGATTTATTTTTGAGTTGTCCATTTAATTAGGCCATAACTAATGGTTGTCTCTTGTGTTATCTAACTTATGAAAAAATGTTATCATTATTTCTTTGGTCATTAATTCCGTGTGATTATCATTTAGAATATCATTTTAACTATTTTACATTGAACTTGTGTGTTTTAGTAAAGTATATGTAGGTTTAAACTATTGCTTGTTGTGTATGGACAAAATCACACTATTTATGTACGAGAGTTGTAAAATGAAACTTATGTAAATGGAATAAAACCCTTACTCGAGTATAGGTGATTGTGTGCCAAGATTAATATATAGTGACGATGATTGAATCAAGTTACGAATTAGACATAACGTAAACACATGTAACTACAATACACATAACAAAGGCATTCATAACATTCAAACTCCAAAAAAAAAACATCCAGACAGATGTTAAAGATACTAACAGGGTTGATGAAAACAAAAAAAACCAAAAGCGTATTTACATCCTATTTTTAAACCACTTCATCTATCTACTTCCTAACTCGTTACCATTAAAAGCTTCATCCTACAAGTCTTCGTGCACGAGTTTCATTTGCCCGCTTGAGAAGTAGTTCCTTTGTGTTGTCATCAAGCTCAATGAATGTTAAAAACTCCGATTCTACGAACGTTTGTCTTTTGTTTGTTTCACATGTGATAATTTTGGATACGTACTTCTTTCTAAGACTGGAAATCTGTCTTGATTGGGTGTAGCCATCCTTGACAAATCCTGTGGTCCATCCGCATGTACCGCCTCCCATATATGTTTCCATATGCCTCATTAAAAATACTCCGCTATCAACGATGTTGTTTGTAGTTTGCCAACCCATTACAAACCTATTTTTCTCCATCCTGTGGAAAGCTTTTCCAGCTGGGTTCCCAATACTATTCAGATAGTGCACCATCATTTGTTGCTGCATATTGTAGTAACGTCAGCAAAAGATTTTATACCATAATTCAAAGAACAGAAATTCACTTACCAATATGTACACATAGTAGTCGTACAAATTTTCCAGCTCCAACTCAGAATACGCGTTGTCTAATATCTCTATTGCCATTTTTTTGAAGTTAAACACAACACAGTAATGATGTGCTTTCATTGACATGGGAATAAAAACCTACAAAATTAATTTAGAGGCATCATATAAAATGAAAGGCATTCGTATGAATGTGATGTAAAGTTTTGTTCGCCCCAGAATTGGTTACCAAATCAATGTTCTTCAAATTATATCCTTCAGAGTTGAAACTTGTAACACGGTGAAGATTTGTCGTGAAGGTAGCAAATCGTCGTTTAAATGTGTGCATGTCGTACAGCTCAACACCCATATCCTGTCATCAAATAATTAATCAAACCCATATAGTGTCATAATATTTTTTCACTTGATGTGTGTTAAATTGACATCAACAATATTAGTTACCATAATTCCAGATTTGAAGAAAAACTTCCTTAGTGATTCACGACTTCGAAACCTTTCTTCATAGTTTAATACGTCAGCCCATCCGTCAATGACACCACGAAGCACATGCATATCCCCACCCAAACTCTCCATTTCGTCTCGTGTAATGGTTTGTCCTGAATCTGCTGAATACAGAATGTCCCTGCAACTCAAGTGAATGAGGTGTTTAATTTCCTATAAATCTGTAGTATCAAGATTCTCATAAATTAAAAAACCACATACATACCTTGGATTACCGAAAGCGGATGTCACCCATGCATTCAACTTCTTCTCTTCAATGTTAAGCAGCTGTCCAATCGTTACCTGTCTTTTATAATATGGAGATCGAATTTTATCACCTATCTTTATAGCTCTTTTATTTTGATCAACTGGTTGATCACATTCCTCTAATTTCTTTTTACCTTTTTCCTTTTCCATTTTAGAATCACACTGACTGTCTTGGCTAAATCCAAGACTAAAGCTTGGGAGGTCGAACGAATGCTGTGCATCCGATGGTGGAGTTGTGTAATCATCGTTAACCATATTCGATTTGTTGTTTACGTCTGTTTCGTTGCCGCAAATTTGTATCTTCTTATGAACAGAATCATCTATTCTAACACCCTAGTTTTCTCTAACAACGACTGGTGACAGACACTGCATTTCCTCGGGTGAACTCCTTTCAAAGTTTAACCTGATTGGTGTAATGGTGTCCATCATGTTTTCCTCATCTGCATCTGAAAGTCCATCATCGTCACTGCTGTTGTCGTCGTCGTTCACACCCGATGTCCCAGCCTCAAAGTCATGTGATTGCTTAGATTGGTTATCAAATTCTGATTTCAGAAGTGTGCGTAGGTTCTCTTTGAAATCCCGGAATAAATCATCTTTTAGAAATCGTTTAATTGCTTCGTCAATAGCAATCTCTGCCTCCCATTTTGTAGTCACCATAAGTGTAATTTTCGTATTGATTTTCTCGGTGTACTCCTATAGATTTAGATATTAAAATACATACAATGTTTATTTAATAGGAAAAAGTTAAAGTAGTGTTACCCTCTTTAAAAGTGCTTCTTGATCTTCCTCATACTGACGGAGTTCTGCGTCATCTTCTGGATCTGTTTGCATCGATTGAGGATCCTCAGCTACAATTAACTCTGCCATGTCTAGCCCTCCACTTTTTAACCCACATCTTTGCCTGTCCCTTAAGAGTTCCATTGTCCATTCGTTGATAGGTTTTAGCATCCTAGGCACTTGCACCTCTTCACAAACCGTTTTTTGAACATACAACAACTGTGAAGTTCAGATTTTAAATTAATATTATTATGGACTTCAACTTTATGTATTTCAAAGTAATATTGAAACAAATTAAAAAACATATGTGCTACCGTAAGAAAAGTTAATTGTCCGTTGTAGAAGCTTTTGTAGGTGTCCCACCTCCATTTACTTTTGCTACATCTTACGCACTCATATATATATCTACTCTAGTTTATCCTACGAATCATGTCAACACTAGATATTTTGTACCAGAAGTTTATGTTACACGAACCTGTGCTGCAACATTCTCCGAGCAAGTTAACACCCAAAGTCAGAAAACTAATCTTGAATAGATGTGATGCGTTGGTAGAAAATACAATAGAATTCATAACATCTGATGGCCTTGGTCTATCCTTTTTAACATAACCCTTCCATTCAGAAATCAACCTCATGCTTCTATTATCAACATCGAGTTTGTCAAGGTCTAATCCCATCTTTGGAACTCCGAGAATATCGTGAACCATGCTTTCATTGAGAACTATATTACGTTCACCCACTCGCAAAAGCATGTTTGTTGTGTCAAGGTTGTCAACAACAAAGAATCCCGGTTTTGTTGGGATGCCATCCACTGTCATTCCCAATAAAGAACCAAAACCGGTCTGTTTTACTGCCTCTTTTTGCTCGGGATTTAGGCTCTTAATGGTGTTGAATAATGTTACTAGAGATGTTCGTGTCCTTATTCCATCAACTGTTCGCGTTTTCTTAATGTTACATCCCTTCTTCGTTTCATTTTTCCTTTTTTGTGTCTTTTCTGTGGTCCCTTTTTTTTACCACTCTTGGGACGTGGTTTTCCTTCTTCGTAACACAAAAAAAAAGGGTCACTTAGTAATAGTTTAAAAAACAAAATTAATGGCAACATAAATGTTCATAAATTCCGAACCTTGCATAAATGGTTTCTCAACTTGAAAGTCGTCATCACTAGCTGTTATGCGTATAACCTCTGCGATCATGACATTTACAAATAATTCAATAGGTGGGCTGGATTAATCAACGTCGTTTAATCATTTTCATACCTTCTTCTTCTGTGGGCTTGTCACTTGAAGACGATACTTTCTTAACATCACTGCGAGTTCTTCGTTTATTTACATCACTGTGGTTTGTAGGTGAAATTTCATTTTGCTCTGGTGTGTACAGCGGGTCAACACATCCTGCAACAACACGGCATAGACTATCTAATGCAACAAGTTATTCTTCAATGAAACAATTACAATGAATTTAATAATACAATCGAATACACGTTTTATTGATTTATTACCAATTGTTGGTCTGTTCAATCGTTCACTCGGTTTTGATGGTTTCTTTAAAATTCCTTTGATACCTGCACAAGTTAACAGTTTCATTCATGCGTTTCCTACTAATACGGGTCCTT
The DNA here is from genome assembly GCA_036898165.1 of Silybum marianum. NCBI lineage: Eukaryota > Viridiplantae > Streptophyta > Magnoliopsida > Asterales > Asteraceae > Silybum > Silybum marianum. The sequence goes on from CM072543.1 coordinate 18,956,820, forward strand.
ATAAAAATACTTTCAACTGTAAATGATATTCTAGTTTTGAATCAGATCAATCAACCTAATGAACCTTCACCTATGTTAGACTGGATGTTGACTACATCCTTGGATTGATTCGACAGTCGTACACTTACTGCTAAACATATTAAGAATAGTTATTTAACGTTAGATGACAGTAGTTCCTCCAATCAAGTAATAAATACGTTTAAAACTCAAAAATCCAAATTAAAATACCTGAACTTGGTCAATCCTTGTTAACTGTTGTTGTAATGTCATCATTAATGAATGATGTCCTTTGCTTCTTTCCTGTTACGTACAATAAAAATGATTTATAATAATTAAGCTGTGCTTAATTAGACAATCCTCAATTTTAAATGAATATGTTCCAGGTTAATATGATACCTATCGGTTCGCTACTAGCTGGAATATCAATTGTGACAACACCATCCTTGTTGCATTGTCTTGGTGTATGACCTGCACATATTTCAACTATTAATTGACAACCATTGTTAAAAATCCTTTCATTTTCTAACATTGATTTACCTGTGGAAGTCCCAATACTAGCACTTTGAATAGTAGCCACATCTTTATTTTTGGTACTCAGACCGTCTTGATCTGTATGAAATTACAATTATGGTTATAATAATACGTTACTGTTCCTTTGTAGACTGCTATGTGTTATCAATATCTCCAGTAACTAGTTAAATTCCATGGTTTGTGTCTGAAAACATCTACTTAAGATTAATTAGTCTAATAACTGTGTTTCTATAATGCATAATTAGATTAAATTTTCTCGTGATGGATTTGTAAGATATTCCCGTCAATTCACCAAAATCATATGTTTTTAACCCGTTATGCATCTTTGGTGATCATATATGATAACTGTTATTTCACATACATACCCCTATGAAAACCCTTTTTTCATATGTTGTCAGCCATTCATACACTTATGCAAACTTCCAATTCATAAGGACTTACAAACACTGCTATAACTTTTTACCCAGAGTCAAAACACAAAGACACAGAACACATATAAGCCATTTTTTCAAAATCAATTTCAAATGATTGTAACTATCATCTACTATCAGTAAGATTTCAATGTATCCAAAAAATTGTCAAAGAATGAATGCAAACCCCCAATTCATAAGGTCATACAAATTCTGCTATAACTTTTTACCCACTTTTTGATCTTCTCATTAAGTCAGAGTCAAACCACAAAGACATGCAGAACACATATAAGCCATTTTTCAATATCAATTTCAAATGATTTTAACTATCATCTACTATCAGTAAGATTTCAATGTATACAATAAAATTTCAAAGAAAGTCCATACCTGCATGTGACTGACTGTTGATACCTTCATTGTTATATTTACTTAAATTTGCTAACATAATCTCATTTAATGACATCGCTCTTTTCCTGATTGATGATTTTGTGTGCTTCACCGGTTGCACACCTCCCTCAGCCGGCATTGGGTCAATACCTGTTCTTGATGGTTATATAAGAACATTCCAAACACTTTCGAATCAAAAATTAAGTGCGAGAAGTAAACCTTTTGGCTGAATAGTTATCATATTTCCATCTTCATCCAAAGGGGTGTCCGCGTCATTCGTAAATTTTGAGAACGAAGTGAGAAGTCGAATACGATCGCTGCTTCGTCTACGACCTAATTTTACATCAGCAAACATTCAGTGCATATGAACACTTAATCGACACTTGAATCTTCACCTATATAAAGATTAAAATTGGAATGACAAAAACCTGGGTTTCCGGCCATCGATAACACTTGATGAGTGTTGAATTCACAATGAAAAACAAATAACTGCAGTCGCGTTCGATATTCCGATGAGTATCGACGACCGGCGATATCGGAGAACGTGTGGGGAATCGTGCAGAACAATCCCTAAACTTCCGTCGAAAGTAAATGATGAATAAAATAAAAATTCGGGATTCATATATGCCGGATTCCCATTAGTACCCTTGCTCTTTTGTCATATTTACTGTCTTGCCATTAATTCTATTATAATTTAGAAATAAAAATATGTTTAAATTCCCACCGTCAGATTAGGGAATCAATGGCTTAAGATGGTTTGCATAGTTTGTATGTTATGAAGAGTTTGTATAAGATCAAGGCTCTATATATATATATATATATATATATATATATATATATATATGCGCGTGCGCGCCACACACACACACATATGTGTGTGTGTGTGTGGCGCGCACGCGCATATATATACACACACATATATTAGAGAGAGGTTCAAACAACAATGTTATCTAAATAAGATGAGGAAACTCAACCAATCATTTATTTAAATCATATCATAAATAAAATTTTATTAAAAATTGTCCAAAAAAGCATATGTGTCATTTCTTGTATATGAATTATATATATATATATATACTGATTTAACTATGATGTATTTAATTAAGTCGTTTATTTAATATTTTTTTTATATTTTTTTATGATTTAAGTATGATTATTTTTTTATTTTTTATTGGAGCAACAATGTGTATTTTTCAGACACGCAAACCGGTCCACACAAGCTGTCAGTTTCCAATGTAAGGGCATATCTGACTCATTCAGCGACAAGATGACTGTGAGGGGGTCTGGGATCGAACTCAAGACCAACTCCCTATTGGAGCAAACATCTCCTCGTCCCTTAACCAAATGAGCTACACGCCATTGACATTTTATTTATGTAATTTAAAATAAGCATGATTTACTTTTCCATTTAAAATAATTTTTATTGAAATAATTTATTTACAAATTTCATTAAAAACCATATGTGATTTCCACAATCCATTGGTTTTTTTTAAACATATGCCATTTTTTTGGTCAAAATATCGATGTGATATTTGTCATACTAAATTTAAATGTAAAAGAAATGTAAGTCGTCTGATGGGCAATTTATAAAATTTTCTATTAAATCTTGTATGGATAATTTTGTATGTCTAGATAAGTTTGTCTGTACGGATAAATTGGTATTGCCATTTACTTTTTTATCTTAATCAACAATATGAATGACATAAATAACCGATGTACCCCTCAAAATGAATCTTGTGGTATTTGATAGATTGATGTTATTTTTTAAGTAAAATGATATTTTTAAAACACAAAAGTTCATTTAAACTGTTCATAACATTCTATAACAAAGAAAAAAGAAATCGATATACAATCATAAGCAAAAATCAATGTAAAAACAAAAATATAGAAGTTTCTATGGAAGCAAGAAATTGGTATCATCAATATTGAAACATCAATGTAACAAAAATATAAAATAGAAACTAGCATAGAAGAAAAAATCAAAATCCATCAATATAAAAAAAAAGTCAATGTAGTCAGAGCTTGCTGAACGGATCCGTGATCAGGATATCGTCGAAATAAATATTTCTAAGTTAAAATATTGGGTTGCAATGGTATTTTGGTAAACCAGCTCAAATTCGAAAAAGGAAGCTTCTAGGCGATTTTTTTTCTTCTGGACGACTTTTAAAGCAATTTAACCCGCTTGGAAAGCCGCCTGAGTCTCTGTTTGATTTTCCATATGGTCGGCCGACTTTTAAAGCGGGTTAACCCGTATGGAAAGCCGCCTGAGCGTCTAGTTAGCTCTGGTACTTACTAAAAACGAGATTTCAGCCCTAAAACTCATATCTTCTTCATCTTCTCTCTTTTTTCTCCCTTTTCTTCTCAATAGCTCCGATTTTTGCATCAATACTTCCTCTTCCCCAACCATCCGAAGGCTTTAGACCATTTTCAAGGTTCAAGATCCAAGCTTCTAGCTTCATCTTCTTCATCCTCTCTTCCACTATTGTTGACCAAACTTTGGGGGTTTTCTCCAAATTGCCTTTGTAAGTTATTCCAACTCTTTTAAACATTATTTCTTGTCAAAACCTTTCTTTGTGGTTCTCTAGAACTTTATTCTTGAAGCATCTTCAGTATATTAGAGGTTTGACTTCTTTTGGTATTTTGGATTACTTGAGGTTTTTGGCTAGGGTTTATATAGATATGATATTTGGGGGTTGTTCTTGGTGTATTTTGGTTGTTTATGAACAAGATAAGGTTTCTAGTCATGGATGTTTGTAGATATGCACTTTTCTTCAAAGGGAGCTTTTGGGGAAAACCTAGATTTAGCCTAAATCTAGCAAGGTGAGTTCAAGTTGCTTTGTGAAAACGGTGTACATGTCCAAAGGTGTTCATTTTGAAGTATTAACATGTTTTCTTTGCTATTTTTTATCAAATGTACGAGTATTTTGATATTATGCGTATTATTTGGTATAAATTGTTTTTTAAATCATCCAAAATACTTATGTTAGGGTTCCTAGACATTTTGATAAATAAAACATAAATATGAGATGTTTAGATGCTTTATTTTATAAATGAAGAATATTTGAGATTATGCATTTTCGAAAGTATTTTATTTATAAACTATTGGAAAATACATGTTATTGCATTATGGGACATTTGGAAAATGTCTATATATGATTTCACTTGGAAAATGTTTTGTCTTCAGCAACGATGTTTATTCTGAGTTATTGTGAACCCGATTTTTGACTAAAATGGTCTTGAGGACATTTGTCCTAATTAAATTGTCATACATCGAGCTTTTGGGGTTATACGCAATTGTGGCATAATGATATAATATTTTGCATGCTTTGAGCGCGTTGGTCATTCATTTTGGAGTCATGTAAATAAGACTGAGTTTTATTAGATCCATAGGCACATGAGGTAGTCAATTGGTTATTGAAAGACTTTTGAGTCCCTTGTTTTGAGGCCACAAGCCTCTTGCTCTTTTAGTAGTCGGTATTGTAGAGATGAATCCCAAGTAGGGAATGCCTTTCAAACCATGGGTATTACAGAGATGAATCCATGTGGATGATGCCTCTGGGACCCTGGGCATAATGATGATGAAACTCGTTGGAGTATGCTATCGAGACCTATGTTTAGAGGTTGGTGCCTCTTATAGTTCACACCGGATTTTTGGTGATGAATCCGTATAGGGTCGGGCCCCATTACCATCAGTTCTTAGTGTGAGGCTATGGTATTCAATTAGGTTAGGGTTCGGATGTTTCGGATATGAGTCAGTATGGGTCGGGCTCCGAAACCTCCCGCGGGTCGGAAGGCGGTGGGGGAAGGAGAGGGCCTTACTTCTTTACCGCTCCTGACCCGGAACCCTCACAAGTCACGACCTTAGGTATTATGATGGGTACTCGATGAGGGGACGAACACCGGTGATATGATCTTATGGCGCTACGTAACAACGTTGAATATATTGTTTACTTTGTTTTATGCCGTTGTCGACGGAAACGATTCTCCCCCGTCACCGAAAGGGGTTGTTTTGGATATAGAGTTTTATCCATTATTTTCAGTGACGTTTTTGTAGTATGAAGTATTATTCATAACTTATAAAATTGGATCATGATTACTTAACCGTATTTGGTTGTTCTCGATAATGCAGCCTTGTCCATATTTTGGTATTTGAAGCATTTAAACTTATTCACGCTTTGAGTGAGTAAAGGGGTGTAGAGTTCGTATTTGAATGTGTGTTTCTATTTAAAGGTTTCCTTACCACGGTATTTTGATTTAAAGCTTTTATTACGAAAATTATGAGTTTGGGAAATATGTTGCTTTTATAATGTAGTCATTCTATTTGAGAAGTTATTATTAAAATAAGTATTCTTTCGATTTCTATCAATTATAAATGTTTTATAAACTCTCGAGCTCACTAGACGTTAAGCCTAATTTTTTTTCCTTTGTCTTCATGTGCATCATGTATTCTTGTTGGGGTTGGTACTAGTGTCACGTTTGGTTGGAGTGATAGAGAGTGGCACGTTAAGGATCTAGCTTTTGGTGACGTCTTCCGCCTTTGGAGATAGCAACAATTATTGGTTTAGTAACACCCGACCGTATTTTTAGATATTTGTATTAGACTTGACCTACCTCTTGTCGAGGTTTATTTAGAATATCTATTCAAGGCAATTCAAGTTTTTGGTGACGTCTTCCGCCTTTGGAGATAGCAACAATTATTGGTTTAGTAAAACCCGACCGTATTTTTAGATATTTGTATTAGACTTGACCTACCTCTTGGTTGTAAATCGACTATACCAATCGGAAAATATAGATAATGGTACACCATGTCTTGACACCACTTCATTGATGTAGAGTATGGTGAACTTATCCATTGGCAAAGTTTCCTTCATCGCTAGAAAGTGTGCGAACTCTTTCTTAGTCGATCCACTATCACCCATATCATATCATGGCCCCGCAAGGTCCTCGGCAGTTTCGTTATGAAGTTCATTGTGATGTTTTCCCATTTCCATTCCGGAATCGCCAAGAGTTGCAAAATTCAATACGACTTTTGATGTTCCACCGTGACTCGTAGACTTGTAACACATTTCTCTACATATTTATCTACATCAAGCTTTATCACCGGCCACCAATAATTCAACTTCAAATCCCTATAAATTTTTGTACTACCGGGGTGTATAGAATATTTAGACTTATGAGCTTCGTCTAGAAGTAGATCTATACGATAGATGCTCCAACCTTAAGATAAACTTAACAAAAATGATCTTCTCACTTGGATCTATTAGGCTTTCTTCATAAATTTTGAAGAGGAAGAAAAAAGGAGGAAAGGGGAGAGGATATTGTGTTATAGTAAAGAACATAAAAGTGCTCTTCTCTTGAGATATTCCCTGTAGAACTTGGTCTCATGATCGTTTTTTGACGAATGAACTTCTTCAACATTCAGGTTGGATTTTCTTCGTCTTGATGGCTTTTCAGGAAGAGGAGGGACTTCTATTACCTTCAATACTCTAAGGAATAGATCGTTTAGTATGTTTTCAACATGGCCCTTGTACTACGATTTGAATTTTTTTAATCGCATCCCTGATCTCCAGCCATTCATGGAATCCATGTTGCATCAAAAATTTAGGAAATTCAATGTAGGTAGTACTTCCTCTGAAAATTGTCAATTTAACCAGCATGCCCCCGTTCTTTACACATGTAGAGATGGTTACGTTGGCGATCTTCTCAGGTCTCATTCTTTTGTCCACCTGTTCTCTACACCAGGGCAATTATTTGTCTTTCAACATCAAGGCCTTTTAGTGATCTTTTGATGCAGCTTGAAGTACTTTGGCGAGCACTGAGTAGGTCATACCTCTGAAGATTGGAACATGGAATTTTCTCCTTGGAAATTGCTTCAGCGTATTTGAGGTTCTCTTGTAGAGCTTCATGGTGAGATTGCCTTAGCTGCTCAGGCTTTAGGGTATCTTCTTTCACCTCAGGAGAAAGGAATAAAATTCACCAGACTCGTCAGTCCCAAAGGTACGAAAAGGAATTTTTACTCTTGTTTGATCGAGTTGGCTTATTAATTGAGCCATTCTTGCATACTCTTGTTCTTCAGTGAGTGTTGAAGTTCTTGACGGCCTTGTAATTATGAACAAGTGTTTCATCTTCTTCAGCATCGGACTTTGGTATGTACATTGGCAGGTCTTCAGCTTTAGAAGGTTTATTATTGGGATTCGGATAGTCAAATCGGGTAGAGGATGAACTTGAGACATGTTTAGGAGAGGAAGGTAAGCTAACTATGAAATTTACACTTGATGAAAGGGGTACGTGAATATAGGGTTCAAGTTCAGATATGAGGGAGTTGAAGAGGGTTATTGAGAGACATACAATACAGTTAATGAGCCCCCCCTTAGAGGTATGCAGGATGGTCAGATTTTCTTCTCCATTTCAATGTCTTTGCCTTGATAAGACGGATCATATGGAGGGGCCCTCTCCCCTTGGTAACTCGGTTCCCTCATTGCTATACCCTTGGACGTCGGTTCTTCTGTTTATTCTGCGAAGAATGACACCAGGTTCAGAGTTACGGAAATTACCATGCTCTTCCTTATCTTCTTCATCCTCTACATCCCCCTCAGGTTCAGCAATGATGGTGGAAGGTTTTTTTGAATTGTAGCCTCATCAGTACTCGCCACCATAACCTGAAAAGGAGGTGCCTCAGCTTGAGATCTATTGATCATCTCATTCACATTTGCGACCACTTGATCTTGAATCTCCACGGCTACCTTCTCCCCCTCTTTTTCATCATCATTCAAGGAAGGTACCCTCAATGAGGATGTTCAACTTTTCCTCTGGGTTTGCAGGGATTGCTTCTATTGCTCTTGAGCACTAACTAATTGGGAAAGTTGAGCCTGATATGATTTTGAGAAGGAGGGAAGAGGAATGTATGTCGGCTTCTCCAGGTGCCATAGAATCTTCTTCAACATCTCCCCATGCTCTTCCATTCTAGAATTAACGTCTTCAAAGTGAGTCTAAAAAGAACTCTGAAGGGTCTTTATTGTATAAGAGTTAGAAGCTACGTCAACATTTAAGGATAAGACCTCCTTCTTCAGGCCAGCAGTTTCTCCAATCTTTTTGTAGATGAATAAAAGTGATTTATGAAGATCTTCAACTTTGTTATTCAAAGAGGAAGTGTCGTCGAGGAGTGCATCTATTGCTGGAAGCTTTATTTTAAGGTGCCGGCGCTGGAGACCTTCTCTAGACATTGTTGCGGTTAATATTGAAGAAGGTGGTGTTGGTGTTACACCGAAATTAAAGAGTTGAGCATGTCGATAGGCTCCACCCTTGGGGTTCTTGGTGGATGGCTTAGTTGCACTACAGTTATTGCTATATCTAGTGGCGGTATTAGGATTGGTCCTCTTCAGAGAGGATGAGGGTGGTGTAACTTGAGTAGTCAGTGACATGGTTGCTTCAGTAGTAGAAGAGAGGTTTTGCTGAGTGAAATTTAGCATCTGAGGGAACAGAGGAATGTCTTCATCATGTATGATGTGGTCTAGCGAGCGAACACCCAATCTTGATATCTGAATATCCCTCAGTTGGATGGTTCTTGCGTTTTAGGAGAAATTTATGAACATAAAAGGTGTACCATAAACAAATTTTAAGAAGAAAATGTGGTTAGTTTTGGATCAAACGCCATTTTTAAAGCTTATGTTCTTTAAAAAAAAAAGAACAGGTTTTAGGGTTTTTCAGAAGAAATCAAGAAAGGAAGAAGAATCAACCATAAAATTTGAAGTTTTAATGTTTGTAAGAAGATAATAACAACAAAGTAGTTGTTATGTGAAAGATTTAAGGTTAAAAAAACATCAAACCTGTTGTACTTGAAGGAAGAAGAAAAACACAGTAGCGTGTGTTCTTGGTGTTCTTAGGAGTCTTAAAACAATCATTCTTTCTTAGGAAGTTTTGAGAGCATGAAGAATGAAAATAGGTTGTGAGATGGTATTTATAGGTAGATGAGAGAGAAATAGGAAAGAGAGAGAGAGAGAGAGAGAGAGAGAGAGAGGGAGAAACTACGATTTGATTATGAAAGGTAATAATGACAATGTGACGTCCATAGGGTTTCATTGGATAGGGAATGGTAATGGTCGTCGTGTGTTAAAAAAGGCTGCCACAGTTTTTAAAAATAAAATAATGACGTCATTAATAAAACGATGGATCATTATCATTTAAATCCTCTTATCACTGAGAAAATAGAGTTCAAGTGTCAAGGTTTTATAGATTTTTAGAGTCATTCCCTAAGTAAGATATCTTTCAGTGAGTCTGAAGAAATACACAAACCTTTGAAGATTGAGATGGATTTTATAAGAGTTCAATGAGAAAATAGAATCACTGAAGCATTTCACTTATATCTCTGAGTAATGTTTATCACTGAAATTGTTAGTCCTCGACGTTCGATATTCCAAGTTCGCTGATCAGAATATTAAACCTTGTTTCATCAAGGGGTTTTGTGAAAATGTCAACAAGTTGGTACTTAGTAGGAATAAAGTGAAGTTCAATATTTACATTCATAAGATGATATCTGATCTTAATATGTTTAGTCTTGGAGTAAATAACAGGATTGTTGGCTATTGCAATGACACTAGTGCTATCACAATAGATTAGGATTTTTGACATCGGAAGATCATAGTTGCTGAATTGATTTCTCATATAGAGGATTTGAGCACAATAGCTTCCAGCGGCTACATATTCAGCTTTAGTAGTTGATGTGGACATTGAATTTTGCTTCTTACTTGTCCAACTTACCAACTTTCCACCTAGATGTTGACAACCTCCAGTGGTGCTCTTCCTATCGATCTTACAACATGCAAAATCACTATCTGAATACCTGATTAGATCGAACCTTGAGCCTTTGGAATACCAAAGACCAAGATTAGGAGTTCCCTTCACATATCTGAATATTCGCTTTATAGCGATTAGACGGGATTCTTTGGGTTCAGATTGATTATGTGAACACAAACATGTTCGAATAATTACAAATGAACTTACAAAAAGAATTTAATGTGAGTACCTGTTATTTGGATTGCTAGTTTTGAGATACAGTAAGGATCCAGTCATTCCTCTCTAGGAGGTAACATTGACAGGTTTCCCAATTGGGTTCTTGTTCAGTGTTAGAGGAGGTGCCATAGGAGTCTACATAGTTGAGCATTGAGTTAGGTCGAATTTCTATAACACATCATTAACATACTTACCATGGCTTATAAATATTCCTTTATTAGATTGCTTAATCTGAAGATCAACAAAATATGTTAGTTCACCCATCATACTCATCTTATACTCTTACTTCACGCGTTTAGAGAATCGAACACATAGCTTAGGATTAGTGAATCCAAATATAATGTAATCGACATATCTCTGAACAAGAAGAATATGACCTTTATCCTTAGAAAGAGGGTCCGGTCAATCTTTCAACACTCAAATATCTCATCGAGAAGAAATTTGGAAAGGGTATCATACCGGGCACGAGGAGCCTGTTTTAACCCATAAAGAGCCATATCCAATTTATTTACATAATCTGGACATTAGAATCAGAGAACTCTGGGGTTGCTCAATATGTATACTTCTTTATGAAGTTTGCCATTCATAAATGCACTCTTCACATCTATCTGAAATACTTTGAGGTCTTTGTGAGAAACATAGGATTAGAAAAGTCTAATGGCCTCCAACCTGGCCGTAGGAGTAAGGATTTCATCATAATCGAAGCCTTTACCTTTCTGTATCCCTGAGAAACAAGTCTAGCATTGTTGTGGGTTATAGTTCCATACTCATATAACTTGTTATGATACACCCATTTAGTGTCTATAGCCGTTTTGTTAGATGGACGAGGGAGAAAGTTCTAGACCTTTTTTTCTCTTAAACTCAGTCAGTTTCTCTTGCATAGCACTAACCCAGTTTTCCGTAATTGCTTCATCGATTACCTTTGGTTCCAATAAGAAAATGAAATTTTCAAATAGACGGATGTTACCTAGACCATGTCGAGGCTAAATACCTATGTATGGATCACCAATGATTTGTTTGATGGAGTGAATTCTTGTCTATCGCTGAGCAGAAAGTTGAGGATTTGGATCAACAAATTAAGCATTAGGTTGCTCCGGAATATGTGAAGATGCTTCAACAATAGATTCTTCAGCATTTCTTAAAATTCCAGCAGGAGAGTTTGAAAGACTATCATTCACTGATACTTGTTAAGTGTTTGATACTTTATCATTTGTTGAAGGATCAACATTTAATGATTCAGAAGGAAGCATATGATTAATAGGAGTGACTAAGATCCTTGAAGAGGATTCATTAGTACTATTAATCACACTTGGAATGATGTGAGGTTCATCTTCAGCAGTTTCTTGTTCAATATTTTGTTGAGGAATGAAAAACTACACTGGTTACCCGTAGTGAGACATCATCCATTTGTTCATTTCTTCATCGTCGTCTATAACAGGTTTAGATTTCGTTGACCGAAATGAATCAAAAGCAACATGAATAGTTTCTTCAATAGTTTGTTTCTTTTGTTGAAAACTCTGAAGGCCTTAGATAATGAAGAATATCCAAGAAATGTGCCATATTCATCTTTAGGGTCGAACTTTCCCAGTTGTTCTCTATCATTTAGGATATAGTATTTACTTTTAAAGATGTGAAAAAAAGCGAGAGTGGGCTTTCTTCCATCGAAATGTTCATAAGTTATTTTCTTGAATCTTTTCACCATCAAAGATCGATTCTGAGTGAGGCATTCACTGTTTGGCCTAGAATTAATTTGGAAGGTGATACTCGCTGAGGGTGAACGTGAAAGTTGCATGATTGTTCGGTTTCGTCTTTCAGTAACTCCGTTTTGCTGAGGAGTTCTAACTGCTGAGAAGTTGTAGGTTATTCCCCTTGCTTTCAAAGAAGTTAACCAAGGTATTGTTTTTTGAACTCAGTACCATGATCACTTCTTATTGAGCGAATAATAAGGTTGTTCAGCACTTCTGTTTTCTTGATAAATGTAATAATTTATTCAGGTGTATCACTCTTAGATATGAGAAAAAAGACCTAAGTATACATGTAGAACTCTAAAACAATATCAAGTGTATATTTCTTTACAACTATGGATGGGATATTGACAAGTCCAATAAGATCCATATTGAGGAGATGAAGAGGAGTAGTCACTGAAGAGACTTGTTTAGATCTGAAACTTGACTTTGATCAAATTTCCTTTTTCACATGCTAAGCAAAGATGTGGATCCCAGTATATGATCAAGTACGTATGAATATGATAAACAACACGAATAACACAATGATTTAGAGAGGATAAGTCGTATATCTTACTTGTATAATTGAAGGTTACAATGTCGCACAATGCTCTAATGATCGATAACAATAATGCTCTCTCTAACTCTCTTCTACTCATAACCCTAAGTCTCTATTTATATTGCTAGATAATAGTGATATAAGGAAAGTAGAGAAATAGGCATTATAGACTTACCTTTACAAAAAAGAATCCTTTCCTTATTTTGACACAATATAAAATTAGTCCTAACAATCTCCCCATTTGTGGCAAAATGAGGCTTTATCTTTTGAGCTCAAACATCCCTTCAAATCTTCTCAAAGTCTGTCGATTAAACAGGCATTTATCGATAATACCGATGACATCTAAAATATTTTATCTTTGAACACGGCTAAGATTGATAGTCCCTTTTCGATCTGAACTGATTTTGGCAGATAGGCGATTACGAATACCAAATTACGTATCATCGTAGTATGCAGCAGTTTCATTAAATTGCAGAACTCGCCTTTGACCAGAATCATTGAGATAAACTACCCTGTGAGTAGGCATGGTAAGAATGGTGAGAACTTTCAACTAATCTAAGCCGGTAACCTCTTGATTAGGTTATGCAACATAGATCTTCTTCTGTTTGCTTTCTAGGCCTCGTTGAAAATCATGAAGATAACTGTAACAAATCTCTTCTTGGACAAACCGCACAATAGCTCTTAATGCGCATTGCTCATCAATCGTTTTGTTTGATTTGCCGCACGGCTCAATGTACAGAGTTTCCATATCGTCAATAGCTATATTCGGAAAATCTGCCTCGGTAAAATACCAGCCTTTTCCATCTTCATGCATGACTTTGAAGGTCGGGTATTTGACTTGATTAAGCTTATCGAAGTCAATTTGTTTGATGACGACGATTCGTTGTTTCGTGCTCACTTCTTCCTTTCGTTTGGCAATGCTCTTTAGCATAAACACATACTCATTTAGTTGTGCATATGTCATTTATGTAATAAGATGAATGTTAGCCAACTCTTGCGGGTCCTTCTTTTCATAGAAAATCTTCTGCATCTTCTCTTCCAGATAAGGAACCCAAATCTGCTCGTGTTCCCATTTCGGGTTGTGATTTGAATGAATCTTTTCCCATTTAATTTGATGAGCCAACATGTTTGCTCTGGCGGTGGATCTCGGAAGGAAATTTTTGTTTACGTGATAGAGATCCCTATAATCTTCCTCTTTGAGTACCGGGGCGTACGGATCCTTACACCAGTTTCGAACTTGATTCTTCAAGTTTTGCACATTTACTGGTTCATCGGTAATGGTAACCGGGTCCACTCTTTGCGACATATTCCCTAAATCAAAATATGTCTTGGGCTTTTCAACCATTGGCGGATTTTCATGTTGACACGACGAAGTTCCGGCTGCTTGTTGTACCGGAGTTGAAGTTGATGTGACGGTCGTTCTAGTTTGAACTCGACAACGTTTCTCCTCCTCAGTTGAACTCGTTGCGAGTGACGGTAGGAATTTCAAGGTTTCGGCATAGAAGACCAGCTAAATCATCTTCTGGTTGACTGACAGCTTCAGCTTGAGCAATCAGGTTTGCATAAAGCATAGACATTAGCTCATCATTGTTGAATTGGATTGACGAGGCATGGGACGATGCGGATGCATCGAGTATGAGGAATCGGAATCCGAAGGTGGAGATGGAGGCGGAGACCGTCTAGTGCTTGCATGTGAGGGTCGGGGCCTTGGAGATCTGGGAGGCACGAAGCTAGTGAGATGCTCTGCAAGTGACTTTCCTTTCATAAGGCTTTCGATTTTGTTAATCTGGGATTTCATGGAATCGCTGGCTCTTTGGAATGCAAATTCGACAAATGCTTGGACTTCGGGAGTGATTGTAAAGGTCTGTGGAGTAGAACACGTTTGGGTAAAACCAGGGTCACTAAGAGCATCTGTTGTCACCACGGTTAACTCAATCGTAGGACCTACGCTCAGCGTTGGCATGATGTTTGCGCTGGTTGGATTTCCTTCAAATCCTTGTGAAATGTCAATAGACGACAACACTATGGAAGTTCCGACCGTGCCACGAAGGTCAACGGTGTGTGTAGACTCTTGTGTCCTAAATGGTGGAAGTTCTAGACTCAAAGTGTGCTCAATCGAAGTCGAAGACTGCATGTAACGTCTTCGATTTTCAAAAGCGGGGACTCCCGATTGGAGACCCGCTAGAGAAGGAGCTAATTCTGCAAGCATATATGACACAGATATCTGTTGGGCGATGACGGAGTGGTCGGATGGGGAGTGCACTTGCGTTGCTGGGTCCACAGCGTCTTGTTCAATAGCGGCACCCAACGGATCAGTGTCGATAGAAGATGTGGCTACCCGGCTAGTGATAGTTTTGGTTCGCTCACTCTCTTTCATCTTTTCCGTCCCTTCACACTCACTCACTTGAACATTTTCAAATATATCTCCCTCCTCTCTCCGTATGTCTCCAATAACGGGCTCATGGATAGGGTCAGACTGAGAATGGATATTAGCAGCTGAGTTTGAATATGTCTTTTCGGATGACGATTCTTGAAAGGATGGCTGACGACCAATACGGTTAATAGCGGCATCGATGGTAGATTGTCGTTGATGGCGTGGTACGGGAATGTCTTCCGAGCTGTCATGAGGATCAAGAGCAGCATCGTCTTCCTTTTCAGTTTTGGAAGATGAAATGGGTAGGCGTATAGGACGGCGTTGGACAAGAACTTCCAATCTTGGAACGCGTGCAGTGGTTTGAGCGGTGGTGGCGGTGGTAGCTCCGGAAGGAGGTGGTATTGGGATGTTTGGTGCTGCAGTAGTAGGGATAGGTATTCGGATGGTTGGATCTGATGCACTGCCTACTTCGAATCCCCTCACTTCTTCTATTCTCTCAATGCCTTGTTCAGGATCCCCATGCTATCATCCTAGGACCCTCACCACGCTCATTGTTTTCCTCACTGGTTGGCTGTTGGGGAGGCCTTTCTAGTTCTGGAGGGGCCAATAAGCCATGCAACTCCCTATATGCCATTATACTCGGTGACGCCTGATCAGCATAGGCTAGTAGTGCTTCAGGGATGGGCATTTGACGTTCAAATCGGGTGTTTGGGAGCTTTAGGTAGTGCTGGACGTAGTATGGTCCGAGGGGAGAGCCATCATGGCGAGGTATTGCATGGTGGATGTTCATCATGCTATGGATAATTAGTTGGAAGAATCGCTGGAACTAAAGAACTATGGTCGCGGTCGGTGCCTTTTTCTGCAATGAGTTCTACCAAGTCATTCCAGATAAGGGTTGCATAGTCGTAGTCGCGGTTGAATATGATAACATGAAAGATATGCAAAACCGGAGCGTGGGCTCGATCTACACCGGTGTGTTTGGAGGTCAGGTAGCGATTGACGAGTGAGAAGAGCGTAGACCATACCGGTGGCAGATGCATTATTTTGAAATGGGTGAAGCCGGTGAATTCGGTCTTATATCCTAGTGCCAGAGTGTCGTGGAAGAAGTATTCTTTAGATACCGGATCTTCATATTCTTGCCTTCCGGGAACGGCATCCTTAGCTGGGAGGCATATGATTCGGCATAGACGGGATGGGGTTAGCTTTGTGGTGTATTCATCAACCTGCGCTATGAAGTGACTGTCATCTGGGTTGGTTGATAGCGAAGAGTGTTCTAAAATTGTTGGAGGTAGAAACCGGGTAGTTGCGCCGTCATGGTGAACGCGTGGCTCAGTGGGTGGCCTTTAAGTACTTCGAGAATGACTAGTTGATCTAGGTGCATCTGAAAGCTCAGTTGATGGTTGTTTGGTTGAAATTCCATCATATCCTTTTGGAGCATGAATCGGTCGTCGGGATTGCCGGTTATGACGCTTGGAGTTGATGATCGTACGGAGACCATTGGGTTTTCGTCATCGGAAAGGTTGGGATCATTTATAGACGCCATTGATTTTGTAAAACAGTGTTAGATAACCTAGGTACAAAAGTCAGATCAAACCAACATGTGAGAAACAGGGAAAAATTACACTAAGTACGGAACTCGGATGACACTGGAGTCAGTGTGATCCGAGAACCAAGGTTTTCGAATGGTGCATCCAGATAAAGACAAATCTAGAGAATGCTTGGACTACATAGTGGGAAGAGATGTCCAATAACCAAGGATGTTGGACCAAACGGAGGGGTTGTCGGACCTTTCGGGAAGAGTTCAGGTAGTGAAGAATTCTAAGTGTAGAACTCGGATGATATATAAAAGTATCATTCGGCAACAGGAGGACCCGACATCTATGCATACGAAGAGTCTAAGATTGGTCCGATAAAGATGAGTTTGATAAGTCTCAGAAATCAAATTGGGAATTCGAGTGAATGAGGCCTAATCGTTTATGCACTAGGTGTCGTCTAAGCATAGTATATCTCGGGATGGAAGGTATTTTGCACAAGTATAACCAGAAATGAACAGAATGTGAAACCATTAGGGTAGTTCGGAATATGAAGAGTTTAAACAAGAAATTGGTAGGCATGCAACGGTTAAACCACAAAATATCAAGAATTAAAGTTGATCAGGGAGTGAATTTGTACCGGGTGATGTAAATCTTTTGACGTGAAATGGAGATTTTGAGAAAAATTCAGATGTTTTTGAGAGAAAAAAAGAGGGAAAAACGGTTCGAGAAGTGAATAGGACAAGGGGGGCAAATTGTTTAAATAGGGTTTGAAAAAGATTGCCACGTGTCACATTCTAGGTGGTCAACGGAAAGTTGACAAAGTCAACTTGTCGGATGGTTAACGTGGACAAGGATTGCGGATGAGTGTCATCCGAGCAAATTACTATGCTCGTAGAGTGTCATCCGAGAACTTGGGGTTGTTGGTGTATTCGAGTAACAAGTTAGCTGGTTCGACAAAGGAAAGATTTTGAAATTTTTATTCATGATTTGGAAGCTTCCCCTTAATTAATGTAAATAAGATTGATTTACTCCCCTAGGATGATGCAGAGTAAAGAAGAACTTACCTGGACGCTCCCCCTTGAATGTTGAATAATTACTGAAAACACATTATCGAGTCGGAAAAACTAAACAACACAAACATGATGAAAATAATACGATGAAGTTAAATATTTTGAAAATACAGGAAATTAAAGGAATTGAAGAAAACAGAACGAGAATTCAAAAGTAATGAAAAATCAAAATATTGGAATTTTGAGTTTGCATTAAGCGTGAATGGGCATTTTGTGATCTTTGAGAATACTGATTGGAATCAGGTTTTGAGATTGAGCACGCCCAGTTTGGACACTAGGAACTGGAAGCGCTTTTCATCCAAAGCCTGGGTGAACAAATCGGCAAGCTGAAATTCTATATTAACAAAATATAATTCGATCGTACCACTTTCGACATTGTCTTTAATAAAATGGTACCGGACATCGATATGTTTGGTTTTGGTGAGCAGCAACTGGCGGCAGCGATGTATTCGACATGGTCTCGTGAGCAGCAACTGGCGACATCGATGTATTCGGCTTCCACGGTGGATGTGAATATGCAGGTTTGCTTCTTGGAGGACTAGCTTACAAGTTTGTCTCCTAGAAACTGGATGTGTCCCGAAGTGCTTTTTCGATCAAACATGCAGCCGGCGTGATCGGCATCTGAAAAAGAAGTTAGCTCGAACTCGGTATCCTTAGGGTACCATAGGCCAAGAACAGTAGTACCTTTTGTCCTTAGGGTACCATAGGCCACGATCAATAGTACCTTTTAGAAAAATACGTTTAACAACACTATGGTGAGATTCTTTGGGTGAGGCCTAATATTGAGCACATAAACAAGTAGCAAACGTTTTATCCGGATGACTAGCCGTTAAATACATTAAAGAACCTATCATGCCTCTATAGTTCTTAGGATCTACCGCTTTTCCGGAAGGATCAGCGTGTAGTTTAGAACCGGGAGACATAGGAGTTCCAATCGAAGTACAGTTTGTCATATTAAATTTCTTTAACATATTCGAGATGTATTTCGATTGGTTGTTTAACTTGAAGACCGAGGAAGAAATTTATCACTTCGATCATACTCATATTGAAGTTGACAGTCATGAGTGCTGAGAAGTTCTTCCAGTATTGTGGGTTAGTTGAACCAAAGATAATGTCGTCTACATAGATTTGAATAAGCAAGATATCATTTTCCTCCTTTTTGATGAAAAGAATAGTATCGATTTTACCTTTCGAGAAATGATTTTTCACCAAAAAGTCAGTGAGACTATCATACCATGCGCGTGGGGCTTGCTTGAGTCCGTAGAGTGCCTTATCGAGGATATAAACGTGGTTGGGTTTTTCATCGTTGATGAATCCGTCGGGCTGGGAGACGTAGACTTCCTCTTTTAGAACAACATTGAGAAAAGCAGTCTTGACATCCATCTGAAAGACTACTAAGTTCTTGTGAGCCGCATATGCCAAGAACATGCGAATGACTTCGATCGGTGCAAGAGGTGCAAAAGTCTCATCGTAATCGATGCCTTCTTGTTTACGGTATCCCTTGGCGACAAGCCGGGCTTTGTTGCGTATGACTACCTTATCTTCATCTCTTTTGTTCTTGAAGATCCATTTGGTACGAATGATGGTTTTGTTGCATGGACGGGGAACGAGTCGCCAAACCATGAGACTTTCAGATTGATTGAGCTCTTCTTGCATGGCCGTAATCCAATCTAGATCAGACATGGCTTCCGCAATAGTAGTGGGTTCAATTTTTCTTAGGAATGAAGAGTACAGACAATCGTTTGCTGAGGCGGATCTCGTTGTGACAGGTTTGGATGGATCTCCAATTATTTGATTAATGGGGTAATGAATTGTCCACTTGTTCGAGTGGGGAAGCGATCGTTGGGGTTGCTTGGGGTTGTCGTCCACATACGTGCCAAGTGGTATATTTTGAATGGTTTCAAGTGTCGGAGCCACTTCAAAAGGTAGGGTTGCACTGCATACATGCTTTAGGATTGGAGAATGGTGTGGGGAGAGGATTACAGTGATGGACTTGCGATTATGGCAGGATTTCCTTCAGGTAGTGGATCTGGTCGAATCGGAATGCGATTAGGAATGACGTATTCTACAAGTATCTCAGTTGTTGCTTCGAAGGGGGGTGATTCAATTTGGTGAAGTGACTCAGACGTGGAAGCGGAGGGGAGTGGGTCAGATGCAGGTGCGGGGGTAGACTGTTACACATTTGAAAGTATGAACCATAAGATGAAGAATATGACGTGGCACATACATCCAGCATGTCTACCTTTTGCAACTGATTAGTTTGTTACACGCTCCCATCACACACGTTTCAGTTTGTAATAGGTTAGGATATTGACTTTTACATTATGCTATTTGTATAAATAGATCTTTTCTTTAATGTAAAAGTTGTCGATCTAATTGCAAGATTGAAGAACATACTGTGCGTCATTCCAAGTATTTGTAATCGTGATTCAGGTTATATTACAAGTTAATCTGTTCCTCAACCTTTGATTGTTCTTATTACTGTTGATTAATCGATATTAATTGCTTCTGCTTATACTCTGTTGTATGAATTTATCGATTGATCTTTGAAGTAGAGAATCTGGAACCAACAATTGGTATCAGAGCCTGATAATCAATCTATTGATTATTAGATCTCCTCAATTTGGAAATTTCTCTCTTCATTCATTCAGTAATTTCCTGTTTTAACTACTGTTCATAATTCCACCCTGTTCTACGAAGATTCCTAGCAATTCTGTCTAAAACAGTGATAATTGTAGTTAAAATTTTGAAGAATTAGTAAAATTCTGTTATTCAATTCAATTGAAATTTACTTGTTCTAGATTTCAACTCAAATTTGTCATTACATTCTTCTCGATTTAAAAAAAATGGAAAATTCAAATTTGAATGTTGTTTACACCTCTGGTTCTCTGACCAAACCTCCTACTCTCATTCGTGGTGAATATCCACAATGGAAGATTCGAATGATAAATTTCTATGAAGGATTGGATATTGAACTTTATCCTATTGTCCAAAATGGTCCCTTCGTACCAATGACTACAATTCCAAGAGTTCCTGCCACTACCAATACTGATGAAGTCCCTGCTCGAAAAGTTCCAAATCTAAGGGAAAATTGGTCTGATGAGGAAAAGGCCAAAGTTGAACTTGCTAAAAAGGCAAAAACTCTTCTTATCATGGCTATTCCAAATGAGATTTTTCAATCTCTGGATTCCTGTGATACTGCTAAGGAATTATGGGATCAATTAGAAAATCTTCTGGAAGGTGGTGCTAAAATGAAGAATAATCGAAGAGCTCAAGCTCTGAACGAATACAACAGCTTCCAGGGCATTGCGGATGAATCTCTGGACCAGACTTTTCATAGATTTAATAATCTGATAAATCTATGCAAACGATGTGATATTGTTCGATCAAAGGAAGACAATAATGTCTTATTTTTAAAGAGATTAAATCCAGAATGGTCAAATCTTTCCATGTCTTTACAAGCTAATCAAGATCTTGAGCAATGGTCTCTACACGATGTATTTGGAACTCTTCAAGCTCATAAGAAGGAGGTTGTACAAAAGAAAACAACTATAGGTGGACCTCTAGCCTTGATTTCTGAATCAAAGGGAGCTACCAGAAGAAGAAGTGAAGATAGAAGACTGAAAAGCAAGGCATTCATGTCAGAAACTGTTCCAGAAGAAGATTCTGATTCTGATGATGAAATAAAGGTATTTGCTGATTCCTTGGCTCTTATTACCAAACAGTTTACAAACCGTTTTGGAAATATGGCATTTCAAGGAAATAGAAGGTTTGATCGCTCTAACTATACTCCTAAGCAAGAGGTTCAGAGACCTGAGAAGACTGAAACATAGAAGAAGGAAGAAGAGATGAAGAAGAAAAAGGATGTCTGCTATAGATGTGGAACACCAGGACACTACTCTAAGGAATGTAGAGGAACTCTGGTCAAAGATAAGCCGTACTACAAGAATAAGTACAAATATAATGTCACTGAAAGAGCTCACTATGCTGAGAAAGAGAACTGGCTTGGAGATGAGTCCAACGGTGATGAGGCCATGTTCTGTGGGATGGCGAATACGAATGAATCAGAAGACCAACCTTCTGAATCACCAGTTAGTACTCTTTCTGAATCATCTGAACTTGATAATACAATTGTGCTTTTGTCAAATAATTTTGAGGAACTTAAATAAAAGCTTACAATTGAAAAGAAGTTACGAAAAGATATTGAGAAAAACTCTTTCTAAAACACAAAGGGAAAGAGATATTTACAAAAGAGAAATGAATATCTTAACAGAAGAGAAACTGGAACTTGACATTGAAAAAGAAAAGATTTCTAAAAACTTGAAAGACACAGAAGTTTTGTTAAAAAA
The DNA here is from genome assembly GCA_036898165.1 of Silybum marianum. NCBI lineage: Eukaryota > Viridiplantae > Streptophyta > Magnoliopsida > Asterales > Asteraceae > Silybum > Silybum marianum. Next base: position 18,978,768 of record CM072543.1, read on the forward strand.
GGAGCAGTTGAGTTTTAAGAAACTTATGGAAGAAAAGGATAAGGAGATTCAAGTTAAGGAAAGTGACAGATTAAACTCTGTAGCTCTTAAGAATTACTTTAAAAAAGAAAGAGAATTTTTACATATTGAACTTAAAAAAAAAACGCACTAGATCAAAACATATCTGGATGCTCAAAAAGTTCATGAGAAAATAAGTACACAAGTAGGAAGATCTGGAATTGGTTTTGAAGATTTAGATCCCTATACGTTTGAAAAAAAGTCTTGTTTAAACTCTGTTTTTCGAATAGGACAACAACAGAAGCCTGTGTTTCCAATTCTTTATGAACAATCATGCTTTAAACGATCTAAATATGAAAATGGTCATCATCAACGAAAACTCAAGTTTAAAAACGTTATATATTCTTCTGAAAAGTCTAATGTTGATTTAAATACAATTCAGAAGAAGGATGATATTTTCAAATTCGGTTCAAGTGTTCTTATAAAGTTAAATCCAAAGGCTGATGCATTTATTCCTACTCAAGCAGCGGAAGATTTAAGACTTAGTTTTGAAAATGATCTTCTCTTAACTCTAGACAATTGTTCTAAACTGGAAAATAACAGTAAACAAAACAATCAAGAGATTTTTCCTTGTTCATTTATTGATTTAAATCTTTCTAAAGCTCAAGAGGATTTAGAAGAAATCACATATCCTTGGGAAAATGATGATCAAAGTGAGGATTTCTTTGACGATTCAGAAACATATCTCTCTCATCTTGAACATCAATCTCCTATCTATGCTAAAACACCAGAGATTATAAAAAACAAAGACGCCCCATTTCTATTTACAAATGAATCTTTGGAGATAAGAGCTTCTGGAATGAATGCTCAGAAACATTCAAGTGAAATTCCGATTTTCTCTGTTCCTCCTGAACAACGAAAACCTGTTTTTATACATCCAGATTTTATAGGAATGTGTCTGAAAGCTAAATCTTGTCTTGAACTTGAAAAGGAAGAAAAACTTAAAAAGAAGATCCCTATCCAAACTCCTAAATCTTATCCTCCAAAACTTTCTTATGTTCAGAAAGGTAAATGGAAATCTAATCTTTCTGTTCCTGTTTCAGTAAAAACAAAAGCTTCTGAGAAGGTAAAGGAAATCTCCGCTGAAGAATATATCAGATTCTAAACATACGTCTAGTCTAGATAGGAAGTCTAGTTTAAATTCCAGAGCCTTTCGTGTTATGGAGAGCATTAACGTTGATTTTGATGATCAAACTCAACTGACTTCTGAATATTCTTCTTCAGAACTCAAACTTAATACTGTTACTTCTGACTTTCTTTCAGGATCCAGAGAATCCGAGATTGATGCTATTTTTCAAGACTTTCTGGGCGAAGAAATAATGTCAGAACCTGTTGTACCTAACTCTTCTTTCAGTATACCTGAAGTTCTTCATGCCTCTGGCATAACTTTATCCGGTCCTACCTCTTCTGAACCTAGCTCTTCAATCCCTTATGTTCTTGTTTCATCTGATTGTCCAGAAGATTCTTCTGTTCTATCATCTGAGGGGGAGACTTTAGGATCAAGAGTTTCAGAATCAATATTTCTGGATGAAGTTATCTCATCTTCTGACACCGAAGGTCAGGCTCAACCAATACCACAAACAAGGATGACAAAATGGACTAAATCACATACTCCAGATCTCATAATTGGTAATCCTTCTGAGGGTGTCAAAACACGATCCGCTACAGCAAATGAAGCTTTCTATGTCAACTTTCTAAGTATAATTGAACCCAAGCAACTTCATGAAGACTTAGCCGAACCTAGTTGGGTAGAAGCAACGAAGGAGGAGTTACTTCAATTTGAACGTAACAAAGTTTGGAACTTAGTGCCATTACCAAAAGGCAAAGTTGCCATTGGTACTAAGTGGGTTTTCAGAAATAAAAAGGATGATGACGGAATTGTGATCAGAAACAAGGCTCGTCTGGTGGCAAAAGGATATTGTCAAGAAGAAGGTATTGATTATGATGAAACCTTTGCTCCTGTTGCAAGACTGGAGGCGATAAGACTTTTTCTGGCATTCTCTGCATACAAAAACTTTAAAGTCTATCAAATGGATGTTAAATGTGCATTTCTAAATGGAAAACTCAAAGAAGAAGTGTATGTTGAACAACCCGCTGGCTTTAAAGATGCAAGACATCCAGAATACGTCTTTCTTCTTGACAAAGCTCTGTATGGCTTAAAGCAAGCACCCAGGGCTTGGTATGAACGTTTATCCAAGTTTCTGATCAGCAAAGGGTACGAGAAAGGTAAAGTTGATACCATACCTTTTATCAAAAGAGGCAAAGGTATGTTAACTATTGTTCAAATTTATGTGGACGACATAATTTTTGGCTCTACTCATCAAACAGGAGTTGATTTGTTTTCTAAATTGATGGAAACTGAATTTGAAATGAGTATGATGGGAGAATTAACTTTCTTTCTAGGACTTCAGGTTAAACAAAGTACCTCTGGTATTTTTATTAACCAAGCAAAATATGTCTCTGACATGTTAAAGAAATTTCATTTTCAGAACTCATCAACTATGAAAACACCTATCTCTCCTAGCATGAAACTAGGTCCTGATCCTTCTAGGAAACCAGTTGATATCACGGGCTACAGAGGTATTATAGGTTCTCTTCTGTATTTAACAGCAAGTAGGCCTGATATTATGTTTGCCACTTGTCTTTGTGCTCGTTATCAAGCTAATCCTAAAGAATCCCATTTGACAGTTGTCAAAAGAATTTTTAGATACTTAAAGGGAACTCCTTCATTGGGTCTCTGGTATCCTAAAAATTCTGGGTTTGATTTAATGACATATACAGATTCTGATCACGCAGGATGTAAGCTAAGTACCTCTGGTAGCTGTTAACTTCTAGGAAATAGACTCATCAGCTGGACATCCAAGAAACAAAATTATGTCTCAACATCTACTGCAGAAGCTGAATATGTTGCTGCTGTTAGCTGTTGTTCACAAGTTATTTGGATGAAAACTCAACTCAAAGACTATGGTCTGATTTATGATAAGATTCCCATACTCTGTGACTCTGAGAGTGCAATTGCCATTACTGAAAACCCAGTTCAACACTCCAAAACAAAGCATATTGATGTCAGGTATCATTTCATCAAAGATCACGTAGAAAAGGGCATAATAGAAATGTAGTTTGTCTCTACTGATTACCAACTGGCTGATATTTTTACAAAAGCTCTGGATGAAAAGCGCTTTAATTTTTTAATCAGCAAGTTGGGAATGATAAATATGTAAATCTTATTCTTAGCGTTTATCAGAGACCTCTGATCGTTTATGGATTTCATCCAGAAGCATTCAGAGACCTCTGATCGCCTCTGGTATAAGTTTTATTTTGTTTCTTGCGCTCTTTATTCCTTTCAGCCAAGTAATACCAGAAAGGAGCCAATTCCTGAAAAGCAAAAGGGGAGTTTATCATTCAAGGGGGAGTTCACCTCTCAAGGGGGAGTTTATCATTCAAGGGGGAGTATCATACCTGAAAGAGTTCAAAGTCTAACGCTGGTTAGCTGTCTTCTGAATTTCTCATCCACCTATGTTTCTTCTGAATCTTCTTATTCTGTGTTTCTCTTGCCGTCAAGGTCTCTCAGAATTTTTATGATTCATTTTAAACATATCTTAGATGTTGATTCAAAGTTGACATGTTTTTCAAAATATTTTTCTATGAATCAAAATATTCTAAAATTTTTTATTGAACATATACATTTTATTAACTCTTGCCGTCAAGGTTATTTAAAATATATATATTCAATTTTAATTTTTCTTATTATTTTCTTTTCATAAAAAATCAAACTTTCATTTGGTTCACAAACATTTTTCTATTTACCGAATGACTGATTTTAAATCTAAATAAACAGATTTATATATTTCAAATTGTTTTTAATCAACTATTTTTTGATTACTTAACAATTTGTTTTATATTTCTTTTTATTTACTTACGGGATAATCAACCGATTTTAAGCCGATAACCCTTCAGTTTTTATCTCAAATATCGTGTCTTAATCATCACTAGCTCACCTTCCTACTTTCCACGTGTCACCCATCGTGTGACTGCATGTTTCCACGCCTGCGTGCTTACATCATCCCTCCTGAACCGTTTTCTCCTACTCACAAAACTTAAACCTCTTCCAATTCCAAATCGGTCTCATATAAAATCCCCAAATTTCAGAAACCCATCTTCTTCCTTACCACTATTACTGCTCAAACTCTCCTGCTCACGAATTTGCTCATCAACTTCACCAACTCTCATCAATTGCTTCTCATCTTGCAAATCCAATTCTTAACGATGACGAAGGTCGTCTCGTCGATTCCACTGCAGATAGTGCTCTGTTTGTCAAACTGCCATTGAAAGCAAACAATGTGCAGGTTCTTCTTGATCCTAAAACCTACCATTCCGAGTTCAGAATCATGGTTGAATTTCTCCAAAAGCATCCTCTAAACCGAGCCCTAACTCTGACAAACCCAAATGTCCCTGAAATTTATGTTCAGGAAGTTTGGCAATCGATGTACATTCGTGATGATGAAACTTTGCTTGGCAACTTCAGCCATCTAGATCAACCTGAAAATGCTGTGGAGATACCAATCACCAAGAAAAAATTAGCTAGGTATTTTCATTTATCTCCATCACAGGTGCAAATTGATGGTGATTTTGTGCCAAATCCAGCCCTAGAATCGAACCCATCTGCTGAAGCTCTGCTATCCTTCATTCTTTTTCTTTGCTACAATGAACCCCTAACTAAACTATCTGAATTTAAGAGAAAGTAGTTAACCCCAATGTGGAATCTTCTCGTCTCCATCCTAAACAAGAGTCTCACATGTAAAATTGGGTCCCTCGATCAAGCAAGCAGAAACATTCTGATCATCATGTATGGTATGTATTTTAATCGTCCTTTGGACTACGCAAGCCTCGATTTCCAAGAAATTAAAGTTGCTGTGCACACTAAGGTAACTCATCAAACCCAAGTAAAATCTCTCCCAGCCTTAATGTTTCCTCGATTTTTATCTCTGGTTACCTACCCTGCAATTGGTGCACTCAAGGCTCCATTAATTCAACCTTTCTGCAAAATCGCTTCAATGAGCTCTCATCGTCCAACCATCGACCGCAACGGATATCCCTCTCCAAGGGAGCTTTCCAGGTACATGCTAAACCTAATTCCATCTAGCTCTTCTTATCTCCAATCTTATAGAAGCTCTCTGATTTTCTCAGAACAGAGAATTTCTACCCCAGAGCATTTAGAGCCAGTTTTAGGAAGTGAGGGGTCAGGTGAGGCTGAGGTTGAAAAGAATACGAATGCAAATCCGAGTGTTTCTACCCATGCCGACCTCTTAATGCAAGAGGGTACTGAAGATATCCACAGAGACACATTTGAGCGTACGTCTCCTTCTATCCAAAGGGATCCCACATTTGCTGAGGTGGATGTCAAGACATCTACTTTCATTGACCAAGGACCACCCAGTCCAAACCACCCAGTCCAAACCACCCAGAAACCATCCGATCAGAGGATAATTCTTCATCCTCTGCATCAAGCACAACCGGGGAAACCTCTTCTTCATCATTCTCTCAACAGAATGATGATGAAAATATAAGAGTTCATTTTCCCCAGAACTCGCCACCCTCCCCACATAATGTTGCTGTCTTTGTGACCAACAAAGTTTTAGGAGCCTCAGAAGATAAGTCCATATCTTCTGATAGTTTAGAGGCGGAGGAAATCCCATCAGAGGGGTTACAGCCACAGGACGCACCACTTACCGGAGTGTTTACACTTCATCAAGGTAAGCACATTGTCTTCAGCACCTCATCCTCTGATGATGAGGACTCTGTTGAGACAATCAGAACAACCGAAGAGGTGCCTGTTAATCACAGCCCTCGAAGACAGGTTGGAAGTCCCTCCACACCCAACGTCAACACATGTGTGAATGAGGGCCTCTCTGAACGCGAGAGTAAAGGGCTCCATGTGTTGGAGAAACACCGGTTACACATTCTGAATATGTCACTAATGCAGCGTTTCAGGCATTTGGTGATAAAATTCAGAGATCTGTGGAGGATCTAAAACTTTTCTTGGATTCTCAAAATGCCATTCTTCTGGCTATTCAAACCGAACAAAAATAGCATACGCAAACTCTGGAGACACTCAGAGAACTTATTTCTGCAACTGCAGAAACTCACCAGAGCCAAGCTTCTGATCATTACTCCTCTCTGCATAAAGGCATCCAGGCTAACTCTGAGGCTATTTTTTGTATACCGGATGCAATCCCAACTCCAGAGGTTACTATCTCGGTTGATGAATATAGTTCCTTAGTGGCAGATCTCCACAAAATTATCAAGGCTATTCATCCCTCTGAAGACACTTCTGAGTCCTCTCTGGTAAAGAAATCAGACATTGCTGTCTTCCAGAAGGCCATGCTTGAGAGAATCAATTCTCTCTCCTCTAAATATGTCTCCAAAACAAATGCATGCACTTCAAATGTGGATTTAAAGCTATCATCTATGGAAACCTCTCTCTCTCAACTTACAGGTCTGGTAAGTTCTCTCTCTGATTCTTTTAACGCCAGGAAAAAGGCTAAAGAGGAGCGTGCTTGCAGAAAAGCAGAACTTAAACGAAAAAGGTATGAGGATCAGGATCCTGATTCTCAGAAGGGGGAGAAAGCACAAGAAACCATAAAAGCCAAACCCACTACCAATGCTGAAAGCTCAAATCCAACGAAGTCTCCATCTACTTCTGACAAACCCCAATCATCTTCCAAGCAGCAAACTCATTCCGCTCAACCTTCACACACAAAAACTCCTCTAACTCCAACTCCATTAGCCACTCACTCTGGGCCTCTTCCAAAAGACCTAGAAATAGCCAAATTTATTCTAGACGTAGTTGGCAATACAAGGAAAGAGCCATACTCATCATCTACTCAAGCAGCAATAGCCAAGGAAAAGGATGCTAAGGCAAGAGCTGATGCATCAAAAGCTAGAGTTGAAACCATAAATAAAAAGAGGAGAGAAGCCGAGTTAAAAGCTAAAGCAGAAGAAGACCGAGCTATTTCTGAAGCAGAAGAAGCCAGAAAACGAGCTGATTTTGAAAAAGAAAGGATTGAAAAAGAAAAGGCAAAAGCAGGAGAAGAAAGAGAGAGAGAAAATGAAGCCAGATAAAAGTCAAAACAAGAAAAAGCACAGAGAAGGGCTATCCGTGAAGAAGCAGCCCAGAGATTGGGAAATCTTGATCTTCCAAAACTCGAAATTATCAGAAACAGCATGTATGCTCCAAACGATCAAAAGATTTATTTAATGCTGCCCAAATTCTCCAATGCCTATAACGTGAGTGATGCTGTAAAAAACAAATTTATGGCACACAGACAAGCAAGAAAGGATGTCTACACTTCTGTACCTATCAAACGAATCTCTACCATAAAGCACTCACAATTTGAAGATACAGAGATCTGGTACACGATCTTTGAAGTAATAAGAGACGATAATCAAACCAGGTACTTCTGTGATAATGATTTATTATCTGTTCATCCTTCTGATCTCCTGTTTCTGGAAAGCTTTATGAAAGCCCAAATGGCCAGAGGTATTGATAGCCAAGACAAAGTTGCCTATTCAAGAATCATTGAATGCATGAAGTCTTTGTTAAGATACAAGAGGCAAGTCGACTTCCAGACAGGACTAAACTTCACCGTTGATCATCTGGCCATCTTTGCACCAAATGAAGAATTAGAAAACATAAATTCGTTCAGAGTTGGTAAGTTCTTACTGCAACCAGAAGAAAGGGTCATCTTTAGAAGACCAGACAGAAGAAGCTTTTTCAGAATAAAGGATGCACATCGATACTCCTCAGAAGTTGTATACATTGCAAAATGTTACATATCTACCAGTGCAAATGAACACGATCCAGAAGTACTTGAAAAGACAATCAAAAGACTTGACAGCCTATTATCAATCAGAGAGGTCATCAACAAGCTTGCAAAGATCATATTTGAGGTCGCTCCTTTCTGAACAGACTTCACTCTTCTGGTTTCATACTTAAGGGGAGATTGTTACACATTTGAAAGTATGAACCATAAGATGAAGAATATGACGTGGCACATACATCCAACATGTCTACCTTTTTGCAACTAATTAGTTTGTTACACGCTCCCATCACACACGTGTCAGTTTGTAATAGGTTAGGATATTGACTTTTACATTCTGCTATTTGTATAAATAGATCTTTTTTTTAATGTAAAAGTTGTCGATCTAATTGCAAGATTGAAGAACATACTGTGCGTCATTCCAAGTATTTGTAATCGTGATTCAGGTTATATTACAAGTTAATCTGTTCCTCAATCTTTGATTGTTCTTATTACTGTTGATTAATCGATATTAATTGCTTCCGCTTATACTCTGTTGTATGAATTTATCGATTGATCTTTGAAGTAGAGAATCTGGAACCAACATAGACTGAGAGTCAGAAGTCGGGATAGTGTCGGTTGAGGTTGTAGGTCCCGAGACATTTGTGGTATCGGCAACTATCCCGGTTGGGGGGACAATATGATCGGTTGATGGAGCGTATGGTCCAAAATAGTCTGAATGGAAGTACTCACACAGATCATCCAAGTCAGAGGTAGCATTTTTGGAAGCGGAGGCCTGAGTCGGATCAGACGGGTTTGGAACAGGTTTTGAACTCGATGGTTCCGGAGCCAATTCGGCCTTATCATCGAAATCGACATTGACACTTTCAGTGACAGTTCTAAAGTTTTTGTAATAGATCTGATATGTTGCAATATTGGGAGAGTATCCGAGAAAGAACCCTTCTTCGGCTTTGGGATGGAGCTAGCCACGGTCCTCTTTATCATTAAGAATGAAATAACGGCTTCCGAAGGTATGGAAGTAGTGAACAGTGGGGATGCGTTTGTTGATCAACTCGTACGGGGTTTTTTTGAAGTGTTTGATGATGATGGATCAATTGTGAGTGAAGCAAGTTGTATTAATTGCTTCGGCCCATAGGAAGTGCGGGAGCTTGGAATGAACGAGCATGATCCGAGTGACTTCAACCAAAATGAGGTTACGACGTTTAACCACCCCATTTTGTTATGGGATGCGAGAGGCTGAAAAGGTTTAAGTGATGTCGACTTCAATGAGAAAATTACCAAGTGTTTGATTTTTAAATTCCATGTCGTTGTCCGTGCGAATGGTTTGAACCATGAGCTCGAGCTTGACTTGGATGCTTTTGAGAAAGGCTCTAACTACGTCGGGGGCTTCGTTCTTGATACGAAGAAATTTGATCCATGTGTATCTAGAGTAGTCATCCACCATGACTAGTACGTGCTTCTTGCCATGGATACTTTGGGTTCGCATCAGGCCGTATAAATCCATATGAATGAGTTGAGGAGGACGAGTTGTGCCATGTTCCACCTTGGGTTTGTGAGAAGCTTTTTTCATATTACCCATTTCACAAGCGTCGCATAGGCGTGTCTTAGCAAAATAGAGTTTTGGTAAACCCCCTACCAACCCATTGCTAGCAAGTGTGTTGATGTTTTTGAAGTTTAGGTGGGAAAGGCGACGATGCCAAAGCTAGTTTTGCTCGTTGGAGGTTTTGGATAGAAGACAAATGTTTGAGGGTACTTGAGGGTTTGAAAGATCGATGGTGTATAGGTTGGAGTTGCACGAGCCGCCAAGCAGTTCTTACCCCTCGTAAGTGCAAACACAACATCGTTCGGATCGAAAATTGACTTCTAGTTCTTTGTCACAAAATTGACCAATGCTAAGAAGATTGTGGCTGAGACTACAGACATAAGAGACTTTGGATATGGTAAGGTTATTGGTGCGTAATGATTGTTTCCGAATTGTACTTCTCCGCTATATTTGTGCGTGTAATTGGTGAGCAGCTCCTTTTGTCTAGTCATGTGCTTGGAGCAACCAGAATCTAAGTACCACACATGACTGTACTACAAAAGAAATCAGGAAAATTTAGGTACCAATTTAAAAATGGGTCCTTCGGGTTAGTTGGCTTTGCAAACTTGGGTACCCAATTTGGATGGGACTTAGTTGCAGAAGTCAAAAGCTTTTTCGGAACCTACTTGTGGACAGGATTTGCAGGATAGGGATGATATTTATTGTAAGATCTACGCATGTCGAAATGATAATGATAACCATGATTATAAGTATTCAAGCGCATAAAGTCATTCTCACCACAATTTGAGCAACATATTTTATTTCAAGAAAATTGTAATAAATGTCGAAACGAATGAATAGTGTAAGGAAATTTAACACTTTGTTTAAAATTTTTGAGATTTGAAAAATTAAAACTAGATTGCTTATTGCGGGGCGGTGACTTTGCTTGACTTATGTCTTTTTCAATCCAGACTTACTTCTCTAGAGGGCGTAAAGCTGAAACATTGAAAGGACCATTATTAGATTTTATAGAAGTATGTGGCTTTGTCTTTTGAAAATGCACAGTTTGATCCTTAGTTTTGGAATTGGATGGTTGTGAAGAACTTGTAAGATATTCAGTTTCAAAATCAGGAGTCAAGTATGAGTTGACGGGTTGTTTGCCTTTATCCAAAAATTCCTCATGACTTTGAAGTTTGGGATTGAAGTCAAATTGAGCAACCGATTCATTAAAACATACTTCGGAGTTAAGTAAATTTGAAAATTTTAATTGAGATTCGGCTAGGATTCGAGCTTCATCGGCCTCTAATTTGGCGTTTATTTGCTCGGGAGAAATGCAAGTTTTGTAAGTGGATGGACGAAAATTACAAGGATTGAAATCGTTTGGGTAAAATTCATCCATGTCACATGAAGAAGAAATTGTATGATCGTTTTGTTAAAAATCTTCAAAGGCAAAGTTTGTTTGGTGAGTGCTTATGAAAGCTTTGCACGAGGAAACTTCCGAAGTTGTATCAACTTCGGGAGTAACATGTATTTTTAAACCGGTGTTTTCGAGATTTTGAATTTTAGCTATTAATGCTTATTTTTCCTTTTTTGAAGAAGAACGTTCGGATTCCAAAAGTTTCTCAAGTTGAATAATTTTCTCTTCAAGAAACAAAGTTGGAATGTATGGTTTGAAAATTGGAGTTTTTGTTTGAACTTCTTTCTTCGGTGTAACATGGAAAATAGTCGTTTGAAATAGTATTTAGAGAGGATCCCTTTTTCAATTTGTTTTGGATAGCAAAATGAAATTTGGTGATAGTTCTTGTTTTTCTGATTCCAATATTCCCTTCTCTTAACTTTGTTTAAGGACTTCATAAATTGAATTTTGTAATCTGGACCAAGGTTCATATATTCAAATTTATAAAGTGTGGGAGTGTTGTATAAGGCCTTTTCTAAGCGTTTCGGATTGTCAAAACCTAAGTCGGCTTTTGAACGTAACTTTCTTGGTGTGTTTAAATGAATCGTTTGTTCTGTTTGTCCTAACTTGTATAGCTTAAGTTCCAAATCCTTGAGTTTATCCAAAAGGTCATCTCCTTGAATAGTGGCAAATTCAAATTTTGATGAAAATTCGTTGGCATCACGTTCCGGATTGTTAAGTCTATTCTTGAGGTCCGTATTTTTGTGCTTTAGCTTCATATTTTCCTCTTCTAAAATGATCTTTTCTTTTCGAATATTTTCAGTTTGGCTTTTAGAAGTTGCAATTTCGGACGTGGCAATTAAGAGTTGGTTATAGTTATTTTCTAGACGTGCTTCTAAATTGGAAACCGAGAATTTCTCGATTTTCAGTTTAACATTGAAGATCTTGCAATGTGGTGGTTAAGTCATGCATTTGAGCAACAAATGATCATAGTCGGAGTAGCTTACCTCCTTTGAGGGGTCGGAAGCGTGAGATTTTGAATCATCATTGATGTTGGCCATTTGATTGATATCGGCGTGAGGGTCTTCATTGGATGGATCAATGGCATTAGCCATGAGACTGAAATGGGCTTGAATTTCTTCTTGCTCGTCATTATTGTGATTGAGCCAGTGCTCACTCAACCTCCGCCATGAGAACCTTTCCGGCTTCGCGTTGTTTTGAAAGCATAAGCTTGTATGCAAAGTAATTAGAATATTTGACGATTGGTTTCTTGCATTCACGGGCGTAATGGTCGGACTTCCCGCAGTTGTAGCATAAACTCATCTCTCCTTTGAATTTATCTTCGGGTTTGACTGGTTGACGTTTTTCTTCTTGGCGAGGTTTGGGTTCAAACATTTCCTTGCGTTCGTAATTTTTCGGTCCCGAAGCATATCGTAGTTTGTTGGATGTGGGTCGACGAGAGAATTTCTTTTGAAAAGCTTGGGTAAGAAGGGCTAGTTGTTGTTGAAATTGGGCGATTTCGGGGTCGGATGCGTAGCCGTCTTCTTCTTTCTCCGTGAAACTTTCACTTCGAGATGAGTTGTGGTCTTCTTTGGCCATAAGAGCAATTGAGTCAGATGGCTTAGTGTATTTCTTGGTTGCCTCCATTGCTTCGAGAACCTCCTCTTCATCTTGCTTTAGAGTTTCATAGACTTCGTGTAGGTCTAGCTTAGCGAGAAACTTGCTATGATTGATTTGATTAGCAAAGCAGCGCCATTTCATTTGGAGATTGCTTACAAGTTTTACATTATTCTCAATTTTAGTCTTTCGGATTTCATTCTTACTAAGTTGGTTGAGCAGATTAAAAATCGCTTATATGTGTCCGATAGACTTTCTCCTTCTTTGGCTTTAAATTCTTCATATTGTGAAATGCAGTTGGTGATCTTCAGTTGAGTGCCAATCTTTGATTAGGCATTGCGGGACAGTCGTGGTAGATTATAGGAGGTGGGCCTTAAGTGATGGATCGCATGATTTCTTCCGCATAATCATTGCGTTCGACAAAGTCGAGGAAACGATCTTCTCCATTGAGAGTGTTCCCCGCGAAAGAGAATGGGTGGGGAAACGTCGGAGTCAATGGCCATTACTTTGCGTGTAGTCATTGTACTTGATGGAATGATCTCGATCGGTGAGTTTTGAAAGGATTGTAAGAAAATCTTTAGAAAAATTGGTAATTTTATCTCGGGTGAAATTATGGGTTTTCCTATTATGTCGGATCTAAAAGATACGAGGACACAGGTTGTTGGACTAAAAAGGTACGAGGACTCAGTTTGTCGGACTAACGGAGTTCGATATCAACACTTGTCGGGTCAAACATGTTCGAGAAACAATTTTTTTCGGATCAATATGGTCCGAGAACTTAGTTTCTCGGATGAAACTTTTGTCAAGAACAGTCAACTTAAAATTTTGTTTTATCGAGTCCTTAAAACAAATTTTCTAATAATTCACAGGAAAGATAACTATGGATTCTTGACTAAAAAAATCTGCGAAGAACAGAATTCTCGAGTCTTTTTATGGACAAGAAAGACCAAGTTTTCAATTTCCCAAACCAAAATAAAATAATATGAACCAATAAATTTATTAAATACTTGATTCTAAGGAAAGCAAAAACAAAGGTTTCTTGACTAAAAAGATCTAGAGGAACAGAGTTCTCTAGTCTTTTTATAGACAAGAAAGGCTAGGTTTTCGAGTTTCCAAGATAGTCAAGTTTTAATCTTTAGAGTATAACAAAATTTTATCAAAAGTTCAAATTAGTTAAAATAGTATTCTTGACTAGAAAAATCTGCAAGTAGCAAAGCCATTATGTTTTGCTATAAACAAGAAGGTCTAGTTAACCAAGTATGAATTTGACAAATTAATTACTGAAATTAATAGAGATTACTAAAGGATTCTTGACTAGAAAATCAGCAAGGAACAAAGTTCTTTAGTCTTCTATGGACAAGAAAATCTAAAGTACTCTAAATAAACAAAAGCAATTAGGATATTTAAGAAAAAAATAATGATGCGATAAAACAGATCAAAGTTCTCGAATATGGTTGGTCCGAGGAGTTACTGTTCACAAAGCTTTGATCCAATAACTTAGGTCCTCGGATCTAACGGGTCTGAGGTTTATGATGAAGGGTCCGAGATCAATGAACACTAACCCAGAACTTGATAAAAAATTACACAGATTGGTTCGAAAATAGTTTTGATTATATAATGGCAAAGTTTCGAACGGTTTTGAACAACAAAAAATACCCAGATAAGAAGAAATATTTTATCGGATGAAGCAGAGGCTTTATGGTTCGAGAAAAATTGAGAATTTTACCTTTTCACCAAGTAGTCGATTAGAACAGGTTCAAAAATCTGATCGATTGGCTCTGATACTAATTGTGGATCCCAGTATATGATCAAGTACGTATGAATATGATAAAGAACAAGAAGAACACAATGATTTAGAGAGAATAAGTCGTATATCTTACTTGTATAATCGAAGGTTCCAATGTCGCACAATGCTTTAATGATCGATTACAATAATGCTCTCTCTAACTCTCTTCTACTCATAACCCTACGCCTCTATTTATATTGCTAGGACATAATGATATAAAGGAAGTAGAGAAATAGCATTATACACTTGCCTTTACAAAATAGAATCATTTCTTTATTTTGACATAATATAATTAAGTCCTAATAATCTCCCCTTTCTGGAAAAATGAGCTCAAACATCCCTTCAAATCCACTCAAAGTTTAAACAAGCGTTTATCGATAATATCGATGGCATCTAAAATCTATTGTCTTTGATCACGGCTAAGATTGATAGTCCCTTTTCAATCTGAACTGATTTCGGCAGATAGGCGATTACAAATACCAGATAACGTACCATCGGAATATGCAGCGGTTTCATTAAATTGCAGAAAACGCCTTTGACCAGAATCATTGAGATAAACTACCCCCTGAGCAGGCATGGTAAGAATGGTGAGAACTTTCAACTTATCTAAGCCGGGAACCTCTTGATTAGGCTTTGCAAGATAGATCTTCTTCTGTTTGCTTTCTAGGCCTCGTTGAAAATCATGAAGGTAACTGTAATGAATCTCCTTTTGGACAAACCGCACATTAGCTCTTAATGCGCGTTGCTCATCAATCGTTCTGTTTAATTTGTCGAGCAACTCAGTGTACATAGTTTCCATATCTTTTCCATCTTTACGCATGACTTTGAAGGTCGAATATTTAAATTGATTAAGCTTATCAAAAGTCAATCTGTTTGATGACGAAGATTCGTTGTTTGGTGCTCACTTATTCCTTTCGTTTGGCAATGCTCTTTAGCATAAACACATATTCATTTAGCTGTGCATATGTCATTTCGTTTGGCAATGTGAGCCAAGTCTTGCGGGTCCTTCTTTTCAACAAAAATCTTCTGCATCTTCTCTCTAAGATAAGGGACCCAAATCTGATCGCTTTCCCATTTCGGGTTGTGATTTGCAAGAATCTTGTCCCATCTAATTTGATGAGGCAACATGTTTGCTCTGGTGGTGGATCTCGGAAGGAACATTTTGTTTACATGATAGAGATCCTTATAATCTTCTTCTTTGAGTACCGGGGCGTACGAATCCTTACACCAGTTTCGAACTTGATTCTTCAAGTTTTGCAAATATACTGGTTTATCGATACTGGTATCCGGGTCCACTCTTTGTGATATATTCCCAAAATCAAAATTTGTCATGGGCTTTTCAACTATTGGCGGATTTGCATGTTGACGCGACGAAGTTCAGGCTGATTGTTGTACCCGAGTTGAAGTTGATGTGACAGTCGTTCTAGTTTGAACTCGGCGACGTTTCTCCCCCTCAGGACGATTAGGACCCTCTGGATCATCCTGATCATCGCGAAGCCCTCTAGCAGATGGTTTCGGTTGGCGGTTTTGATGAATCTCTGTGCGTAGAGCAGTAATAGCACCAAGAATACTATCTCCAGTGTTCTTCATCTAGGGCTTCATTGTCGAGAGTTCTCCGTGAATTTCTTCTTTAAAGCATTCGAACTCGTTGCGAGTGACGGTAGGAATTTCAAGGTTTCGGCATAGAAGACCAGCTAAATCATCTTCTGGTTGACCGACAACTTCAGCTTGAGCAATCAGGTTTACATAAAGCATAGACATCAGCTCATCATTGTTGAATTGGGATGACGTGACGTGGGACGATGCGGATGCAGCGATTCTGAGGAATCAAAATCCGAAGGTGGAGATGGAGGCGGAGACCGGCTAGTGCTTGCATGTGAGGGTCGGGGCCTTGGAGATTTGGGAGGCATAGAGCTAGTGAGATGCTCTGCAAGAGACTTTCCTTTCAGAAGGCTTTCCATTATGTCGATCTGGGATTTCATGGAATTGTTGGCTCTTTGGAATGCAGATTCGACAAATGCTTGGACTTCGGGAGTGATTTTAAACGTCTGTGGAGTAGAACCTATTTGGGTAAAACCAGGGTCACGAAGAGCACCTGTTGTCACCACAGTTGACTCAACCGCGGGACCTACGCTCAGCTTTGGCATGATGTTAGCACTGGTAGGATTTCCTTCAAATCCTCCTGAAATGTCAATAGACGACACCACTATGGAATTTCCGACCGTGCCACGAAGGTCAACGGTGTGTGTAGACTCTTCTGTACCGAACTCAAAGAATGTAGATAACATCTTCGATTTTCAATAGCAGGGACTCCGGATTGGAGACCCGCTAGATGAGGAGCTAATTCTGCAGGCATATATGAAACCGACATCTGTTGGGATATGCCGGAGTGGTCGGATGGGGAGTGCACTTACTCTGCTGGGTCCACAGCGTCTTGTTCAATATCGGCACCCAACGGATGAGTGTCGATAGAAGATGTGGCTACCCGGCTAGTGACGGTTTTGGTTCGCTCAATCTCTGTCATATTTTCCGTCCCTTCACACTCACTCACTTGAACATTTTCAACTATATCTCCCTCCTCTCTCCTTATGTCTCCATTAACGGGATCAAGGATAGGGTCAAACTGAGGTTGGATATTCGCAATTGAGTTCGAATCGTATCTTCGGATGACGATTCTTGAAAGGATTGCTGATGACCAATACGGTTAATAGCAACATCAATAGTAGCTTGTCGTTGATGGCGTGGTACGGGAATGTCTTCCGAGCTGTCATGAAGATTTAGTTGGAAGAACTGCTGGAACGGAACGAACTTGCGATCACGGCCGATGCCTTTTTCTGCAACGAGGTCTACCAAGTCATTCCAGTTAAGGGCTGCGTAGTCGTAGTGGCGGTTGAATATGATACCATGAAAGATATGCAAAACCTAAGCGCTGGGTCGATTTAAACCGGTGTTTGGAGGTTAGGTAGCGATTGACGAGTTAGAAGAGCGTAGACCATACCGGTGGCAGATGCATTCTATTGAAATGGGTGAAGCCGGTGACATCAGGGGAGGTTTAGAGAGGATGTAGATATTCTAGTATTGAGGAGTATCCATGTTGATAACATGTACATTCTCCATGCAAGTTCCAGTTAGAACAAGTTTGTGATCCTTGTCAGTGACTACAGACACATTCTTTGAGAATATGGATTTATCCATTTGATGAAAAGTAAGTCGGATACCTTTGAAGTGTTCAAAGGATTCAAAAAGGAAGTAGAAAACCAACTTTGCAAGAAGATCAAGATGCTCGGATCCTCGATAGGGGTGGAGAATACTTGAGTCATGAATTCTACGACTATCTAAGGTATTGTGGAATAATTTTACAATTATCTCCTCCTAGAACACCACAACTCAATGGTGTTGTCAAGAGAAGAAATTGAACACTACTTGATATGGTTCGGTCCATGATGAGTCATGCTACACTTCCAATATCATTTTGTGGCTATGCCTTAGAAACTGCAGCTCATATCTTAAACCTCGTTCCAATTAAGAAGGTTGCAAAGACATCATTTGAAATGTGGACTGGGACTTGTCCCTCGTTAGCACATATAATAGTCTAGGGTTGTGAAGTCTTCGTTCGGCGCGTAACTAACGACAAGCTAGAACCTAGAGCAGAGAAATGTCGATTCATTGGTTATCCATATAAATCCTTTGGATATATATTTTACAAACCTTCTGAGAACAAAGTGTTTGTAGCTCGAAAAGGAGTCTTCCAAGAAAGGGAACTCATTTTCAAAGAGAATAGTGGGAGCAATATTGATCTTGAAGAAATTCAAGAAACAACAAATGATGAGCCTATAGATGACTCTAGCACTCAACATGATGTTGAACCACTTGTTGCGGAAACTAACATACCTCCACTACCTCTTCGCAAAACTAGTAGAGTTAATAGAGTTAATCGACATCCTGAGTTTTATTATGGTTTTCATATTACAAAGGAAGGAGATACACTAGTCAATGATAAAACATTTGATAGCGCGGATGAGCCATCCAACTACAAGGAAGCGATGGCAGGCCTTGAGGCTGCCAAGTGGAAAGAGGCCATGGGGAGCAAGCTTCAATCTATGTACGATAACCAAGTTTGGAAATTGGTTGATCATAAACCAGGTCTCAAGACAGTTGGGTGTAAGTGGATCTTCAAAAAAAAGACCGACATGGATGGGAATGTGCACACATTCAAGGCTAGACTGGTTGCGAAAGGTTACACTTAAACTCAAGGGATTGATTATGATGAAACCTTCTCACCAGTGGCAAAGATTAAGTCTATCAGGATATTGCTTGCCATAGCTGCATTTCATGACTATGAAGTATGGCAAATGGATGTAAAAACCAATTTCCTTAATGGGAAACTTAATGAGGATGTGTATATGGCACAACCTGAAGGTTTTGTACATTCCGAGTATCCAGATAAGGTGTGTAAACTTGAAAGATCCATTTATTCATTTAAACAAGCGTCTCGTAGCTGGAATCTTTGTTTTCATGAAAAGGTAAAGGAGTTTGGATTTTTCTCGAAGCGAAGATGTATCTTGTGTATATGTTAAGGCTAGTGGGAGTAATGTTTTATTTCTAGTCTTGTATGTTAATGACATACTACTCATAGGAAACGATATTCCGACGTTGCAACATGTAAAGGTCTGGCTCGAGAAATGTTTCGCTATGAACTATTTGGGAAATGCATCATACATTCTTGGAATAAGAATTTATCGAGATAGAACCAAAGCGTTTAATTGGACTTAGCCAAAGTACATACTTGGATAAGATATTGACGAAATTAAATATGAGTGAATCCAAGAAGGGCTATTTGCCCATGCAACATGGCATAACATTGAGTAAAGATCAATGTCCAAGCACTAGTGAAGAACTGGACAGATGAGTCGAATTCCATATGAATCTACTATAGGATCGATCATGTATGTCATGACATGTACTAGACCTGATATCTCATTTGCTTTAAGCATGGTGAGTAGATATCAATGGAACCTAGGCGAAAGTCATTGGACGTTTGTGAAGAACATTCTTAAGTATCTTCGGAGGACTAAAGAAGTGTTCTTGGTCTATGGTAGAAAAGATAAGTTACGGGTAACAGGTTATACCAATGCTAGTTTTTCAGACAGATCGGGATGATTCCCGCTCGGAGTCATGATGGGTGTTCCAGTTGAATGGTGGGGTCGTGACTTGGAAAAGTTCCAAACAGGACAAGGTGGCTGACTCCACATGTGATTCAGAATATATCACAGCTAGTGAAGCAGCGAAAGAGGCTGCATCGTTGAAGAATTTCATAGGTGATCCGGGCGTTGTACCAAGCATCAGTGAACCCATTGAAATCTTCTATGAGAACGATGGTTCAGTCGCATTGACTAAAGAACCTAAAGACCATCGGAAGTCAAAGCACATAGAGAGGAAGTATCACCTTGTGCGACACAAGGGTGCGGAAACACAGATCGTGGTGAGTAGAGTGCCGACTGAAGAGAATATGGCGGATCCTTTCACGAAAGCACTAACTCGACCCAAGCATGAGTATCATACTGAAGCCATAGGTGTTAGAATTATCAATATATCTTCAACATTTTAGTTCTTAGATTGATATATAGATATATATATATGTATATTAAAACATAGTAAATTGTATTTTGATTTGGAGATTATTATATGGAGATTATATTATATGTTGGATTGCGTCCATTTGCATTTAATTTATTATCGGTTTGATGATACGATTCTCAGGTGCGAACTCAAATAAGGGGGGCCCGATACATGTATCACAAATCTTTACTGAATGCGACATTGGATCCGTTTTGCATGTTTAGAACCAAATTCCTAAGTATTAATTTACTTAAACCTCCACAACCAGTCATACTCATGGAAGTAAGTAGTGATTCAAAACTGTCATGGAGTGTTAGAAGCATAGAGACTGCAACTAACACTCATGAGTACTTAATAGTGATTTGAGTATTGGAACAACCCGCACTCAAAAGTTTACTTCATGGATTAAGTCAGAGTAATTTTGAGATGATAATATTTGATGTTCTTCAAATGGAGATACATAGAGTTTTGCTCTAGGATTCTGTTATGCTTTGTTGTGCTCCAATGATGCCCGTAACTGGCGGTTATACACAGTATGTCCACGTATAATATGATGAATAGAAATGAACTGTGTAGTCAAAGTTTATTAGTTCCTTCTACCTAAACAGGAGAAGCGATATCCATAGGCCCCTCGATGATTTGGTGTTAACAATAAGTGTTTGGCCAAACCCTGACTAGAATTGACGTGTTCAATTGAGTAGGCTGATGAATTCAACACATATCAGAAATCGGGAAACATAATATTGATCCTTGAGATAGACATTTATCCATGTCTCAGGTTCATATGATATCTTGTAGAACAAAGGAACATTAAATCACTTATCTTATGACCGGATCTTTATCAGAGTTCGGCAGCTGCATTGGATGGCTTGCTCTCTGCTGATTATTTGAGAGCGTTGGACCAAATAAAGTTAATAACTTGTCCAAGTGCGAGACTGTTGGATATAGTGTCCAGAGTCATTAACTGTTGGTAACACTTCTTATAATAGAGAGTCCTTTTGGGTTTCCCTTAAGACCCAAATAACCAATCTTAAGATAAATGGAGTAGTTTGTTAATTTGTCATTTGGTGATAAATAAATTAGAAGCTAAAAATATAATTAATTAGATTATTTATATAAAATCCAGGGACTAAATGATAATTGATTAAAATTGTTTTAATGAAGCTTATCGTTTCAAGAGGGCTAGTTGTAAAATAGATAACTTAGTCGAGAAGCAGGAGAGGGGTTATAAATAAACTGCTAGAAGTCAAACCCTAGGATGATTTTTTCCTCTCTCCCTTAGCGCAAATCTCTCCCTCTCTCCGAAAATCGAAAACTATAATAAGGGTTTAAGATTAAACCACTTTTGGATAGTTAGCATTTGGTGTCCTTAGCATCCAAGAAGCGAGATCAAAAGGTTTGATTCATAATTGTGGTTTTCGACAATCACAATATACAAGTAAGTAATTTCGGTTCATTCTTTTGTAGTTAAATATCTAGAACGTATGTATCCTTATAGGTTGTTAATTTGATATTGCCATAAATGATAATTTTAATTATGCTTCCATTGCATATATCATGTGGTAGTAGTTTTTCCTAAAACCATTGAATTGTGACCGTGTACAAATGATCAAAAACATCACAAAATCTTCAAATTGGTCGACCAAATCTTCGAATTAGAATCTGAAACTTCACATGATTGATCTTCAATGTATTTCTAACAAGCCTGTAACAACAATCAATCAAAAACATCAAATCAATAGACTTTTTCAAGAACATGAAAAACTTCAAGAACATTCAACTTTCTTCCAAATTCATTGACGTTTGGATCAAATCAAACTTTGTAATCTGCTATGATACAAATTGTTGATTCCAAGAATAAGTTTATGAATATAGAATTGTAAGAATCAAAGTAGAACCAAAGGCATATGTAGAAATAATATTACACTGTCTGTTTACAAGATTGATAAAATTATGAACAATGACTTAATCTTTAAGATTTATTCTAATGACTATAAGCTAACAAAATCTATTTATACCCTTAAAGAATTTACACAATAGCTCCCTTAACTATACTAATTTTGAATCGAAAATACAAGTCTAACACAAATAACCCAAAAACTGAATAACCTGAAACAGATTAAACTGAACCTTATTTGGTTATCGGTTAGTTTTATAAATGTTAAAACATGATTAATTCGAACCAAAAAATGGTAATGTAATTGTTTGAAAATGTTGTACATATTTTGTTTGTAAACATAATGTTAGTAAATGGTAATGTAAGGAGTTGTTTACTAGTTTCTAACAAGAGTGACTCGGTCAGCAGTCAGCGCGTTTACCAAATCACGAATCTGACCGAGATCTTACTCAGCCACCACCAAAATAATGCTTACTCGTGTCAGATTTTGTTTCTCCAACACATGTCCCTCTTTTGTGATTAGGTTTTCACCCAAGTCGTTCGTCGTCCTCCTCCTCAGCTCTCATGCCACTGTTCTGTCCATTTCACACAATCATAATCCACCCTTTTTTTCTTGAAACCCACTGAACCATATGTCAAAGCACTCACTACCCCTTCCGGCGCAGGTGGAGGTGGCGCTATAGCTTGACCTAGTGAAAACTTCCATTTTGCATATCATCACCATCGGTGGCGGTAAAAAATCCTCACTGGAAAATTGAAAATACCAAAGCAACTTTTGTTTGCGTTTTAGGAGAAGTTTCTAGGAAATGAAATTAGGTTGACAAGTGTTGATGCCAAAAATTAACTTAACAAAAGTCAACTTAAAATGCTTGTGGACCTATTCGATCAAAGGAAGGATTCTCCCGACAAATGTAAATAAAACAATAAAAATAGACAAAGACAAGAGATTTGGTGACGCGTAAAAACCCTTGGATGACGGAAAAAACCGCGGACGATAAGTTAGTATCATCGATGCACTATGGAAAAGTGACACCAAGCAGGGGCATCGTCTTTTAGAGCTAAGGTCGTACAATTACAAGAGAAAAATGTATGTAAAAACTAAACTAGCGTATGAAATCTGAAAAGCTGTTGTGTGTTCTGTTATTCGAGAGTGTGGATGTGATACGTTCCGGGGGTTTCTTTGATAGCTTGAGCGTTGCTTTTATATTCGCAACTGCTCGTAACGGTTGATCGACATTGATTTCCTTCGTAAATACCCTTGATGACGTTGTTTGTAACCGTCTAACGGTCCTGCAAAATAGATAATGGCTTAAATAATAACGATACGGCCGTTAAACGCCGGGCTTAAGGTGTTTCGCGGGCCCATCGTATGTCGGAGACTTTTCCTGGGTGTTTCGTTCGACTACCGCTTCATGATGCTTCGGGCAATATTCGTAGGTCGCGAAATATCTTCGGTCGCACGTTTTACCCTTCTGTCGAGAGTTATGCTCGACCATCGTTTTCTTAAGTCTTCGCCAATATCTGAGAGTCGTGGAATGTCATTGGTCGAACATTTTAGCCAACGGTCGAGGTTTTGAGATTTTTGCCCAAACAGTTTTCCCCCAAATTCAAATTTTAAGCGATAGATTCATTTTTGAATTTTGTCGAGATACGTGTTGCAGGCTCGCTGAGTACGTTCGAGGGGGACGGAGTCATTTGGTTTCGGGCGGGAATAGTTAGGATCTAACTCATTTAGTTAGTTTAGGCTGACAAGCCGAAGATATCCGTTTGGGAGACGATGGTTTCCGATGACATCATGCGTACGCACGACCACGCGTGGGCAGCTGTTATGGACATATGTCGCCCATCAGGTGATGGAACATAGAGGGGGGCGGACAGGTGCCGTCACAGGAAGATGGGAGGACGGTTATGCGCAGATAGAAAAGGAAATGATTTCTCTCCTTTTCGTCGCCCCGGTTTCCCTAAGAGTCTTCTAAGCTAGAACCTTCTCCTGCAACTTCCTTTCCCGAAGTCCTGTCGAATCCTTTGAGTGTGATCCAGTTAGTGGGAGACCTTTGGGCTTTTCTTGGTGCGGCTTAGTTGGATAACATAAATGTGGAGAGTCCTGGAGACTTAACTGCGGAAATTTCCGGCGGAGGCCTTTGTTCTCTATGAGTATCCATTCATGATTAGCCTGAAATGGCCATTTCCTTGCTTAGCTCGAGATTTCCTAAAATGCTTCAGCATTCCTCCGGGGCATATGATGCCTCAGTTCTGGAGGGTTGTTATGATGATCGACCGATTGTCATGCGACTGGGATCCTCCCTTCACTGTCCGTGAGCTTTTGATGGATTATGTGGTGAAGGCGGATGCCCAGTTCCGGTACAGTCCTTACGTTCGAGGTGGCAGGGATCAGGCATTGATCTCTAGGACTAGGGTGAATGACTGAGGCTGGAGAGAGCGTTATGTATTTTGCTACATGCGAACTCCTACTGAGGGTGAGCAATGGGTGGTCTGTGGTTGGCCCAAACAAGGTAAAGATCCAAATTTACATTTCCGTTTTTAGAAGGGTTCCTAATGTCTGGTTGTTTTATTATGTAGCGGTGAAGTGCGAACTTCCTCCTTCTCCTGATTCAATTGCGATAGTTGAGCGTTTCCGGAGAATCCTCGAATATGCGTTCTTCGTTCGAACGTCCGAGGACGAGAAAGATGACGATACTCGGGGCAAGGAAGGCGAGGAAGTTGTATTTGTTGGAGCTTCTGATCTTTCTCCCATTTCGAGGGAGAGTGGTGAGTGTTCTCGTTGGTCTTCAGTACTGATTTTCAGTTTTCCACCTGATTTTTCTTGCGTTTGATTTCAGAAGGAACTGCGGCTTTGTCCGCCGGTCGTAGGATCCTCCCCGCTCAACGGGGTTTGGATAGAAGGAGGCCCCTGGGGGCCCGTCCTGAGGGAATGCGTGCCTCGGAGCCGAGGGCTCCAAGAAGGCAAAGACGTCGGAGGCAGTCATGCCTTCGCACGTATCTGCTCTTCCTCCTCCGCCGCAAAATAGGGGGAAAAACCGATGGTAGGAACTTATGTCGTTAACTCGTTCCAGGTAAGTTTCGACATTTCGTTATGCTTTGTTGGGGTCATGACTCCCGTTCGTTTCGTGCGACGTGCGTTGTGCGTTCGAGCGGTCGTGCGTACTTGCGATACTGACGCTAGATGGTCTTTGCTTTCAGGCCATACAGGCATCTCTCGGCTAGGCTATCTCCATGGCCTCTAATGCAGAGGAGGTTGTGCGAGAGCACGAGACTGCCTTACAGGTGCAAGAGGAAGAGGCATCGGTGAGGGCTGATGAGTTTCGTCGCCTGTTCGAGGAGGTTCGAGAAGACCTTACCCGCGAACGAAGCGTTAGCTCTGATCTCGGGCACCATCTGAAGGAATCCTTGAAAAAGGCAAGGATTCTGGAGGTCGAACTAGGGGCGGTTAAGGAGGCCCTTGATGAGAATACCAAGGAGGTGGAAGACCTTAAAGCCCGACTAAGTGGAACTCCCGGGGGTGCTACGGGGTCGTTCGGGTGCCCGATGCTGCCTTAGATTATTTCTTTTCTTTCCCTTAGAAATTTCAGGGCGTTATTTTAAAAATGTGCCATATTTTTGTAATCTGCCGACGTTTAATAGAAAAACTTTTCGTTCTACGGTTGTTCATTAGACGTAACAGTCGACTTGATAGATTAAAAAATAGATTTAACGTAATCGTATAACACTAACGAAATTGCAAAAAAATTAAAAAGAATTTATCCATGGCGATGAAGCCATCCAAAGGATTTGTCTGAGACTCGAAGGATCGAGTTCAGGACTCCCGGGCGATTAAGCCTTAATCGGACGTTTTGGAAAATGTCGAGGGTCTTTTAACCGTGGGTACCTGCGACAGAAATTATCATGGGTGGTCGTTGACTGACGACCCTCCGCTGCTTAAGTTAGTAATGGTCTGAGATAAATTTTTAAAGTAATGTGCGTGCGTAAGCAACTCAATAGAGATAGATTCAACTGGATCCCAGCCAGACGTGACATTACAATCGACCTAGATCTGCAACTGGTTGTCTCTTTCACCGACGGCCCGACCAGGTGCTTGCTGGTGCCCTAACATTTTCCGTCTTTTGGTGCCGTGGAGGACGTATAGTCTTCTTAATTGGGAGGTTCAAAGTAGGTCGGTTCGAGGAATCCGCTCTGGTTGGCATCGATGCGTTTGTTCGTCTCTGGGTTGCCACATCGTTTATGTTGGTCTCGCTTTTGGCTGTTTCGTTTCGATCAGGTTGCGACATCGTAGTTTCTTCTACCGAGAGCTGGTCAGGTGGTCGCAGTTGCGCGCTAGGGGTCTCGGGTTTGACTCCGTTTCTGACCATACGCGAAGAGTCTTCCGTCATGGAGCGATCCTCGCTGGCGGATCGGAAGGGCTCAACGAGTGTTGTAGGAGTTCATCAACGGACAAAAATTTCGTTAAAGTAATAGCCCCGACGAGGCCGTTGCGTATGCTGCTGCGGTTATGGAGGCACGTTCACAATAACGTCCATAACCCGCTTTTTCCAAGGCTACCTATTCCAACAGGTACGATATGTTCTTCGTGCCAGTGCCACACATTCATACGAAGTAATCATAGTTTTGCCGAGGACGTCCAGCCGTCCCGTGCCTGCTGGTCGGACTAAACAATGCCCCCATATAAATCTTGTGATCCGGATACGGTTTTTGGTGACTACTAGGCGTTCGCTAATCTTTCGTGGCCCCTCCTCTGGGACCGGTCCCATGACACGTGTTAGTCCCATATTACAACAGATCTGATATAGAATGCTCAATAAATCCTTATTTTATTAGAACTGTAGAAAACTTGTGGTGTTCTATTAATGTTCAACTTTCTAACTGTCTAATAGACTATCTATATATATACTACAAAGGTAAAGCTACAGTTACATGTATTTAAATCACAGCCCAATTACATTAAGACACGTCATCAAAAACTCTATTTAGAAGTTCTTCAGAACTTCTGAACTGTCTTCATAATTCTGAACTTTCACTTCAGAACCACTTCTGAATTGTCTTCAGAACTTCTGAATATATATTTTGCACTTCTGAAGATGACTTTATTTATCTTTCTAGCATTAGTTCAGAACTTCTGAACTATTCATCTTCAGATTCTGAAGTTCTTTTCTTTACAAAACATTTCAAACATAGGATCCAAATTCATAGGATTCTTTGGATCCTAACAACACGTCATCGAGGCGAAAAGGGTGGGGAATCGCTAGTAATGTAGTACTCGTCGGGGAATTCCTTTAACCGGGTTCCACGGATGGCGTCAAACCGTTGATGCCAAAAGTCAACTTAAGGTGCTTGTGGACCTGATCGATCAAAGGAAGGATTCTCCCGACAAACGTATAAAACAAAAAAAAAAGACGAAGACAAGAGATTTGGTGACGCGGAAAAACCTTTGGACGAGGGAAAAAACCGTGGACGATAAGTTAGTATCGTCGATGCACTATGGAAAAGTGATGTCAAGCAGGGGCATCGTCCTTTAGAGCTATGTCGTACGATTACAAGAGAAAAATGTATGTAAAAGATAAACTAGCGTATGAAATCTAGAAAGCTGTTGTGTGTTCTGTTATTCGAGAGTGTGGATGTGATTCATTCTGGGGGTTTCTTTGATAGCTTCAGCGTTGCTTTATATTCGCAGCTGCTCGTAACGGTTGATCGACATTGATTTCCTTCGTAAATGCCCTTAATGAAGCTGTTTGTAAACGTCTAACGGTGTTGCAAAATAGATAACGGCTTAAATAATAACTATCCGGCCGTTAAAGGCCGGGCTAAAGGTACTTCGCGGACCCATCGTACGTCGGTGACTTTGCCTAGGAGTTTCGTTCGACTATCACTTCATGATGCTTCGGTCAATATTTGCAGGTCGCGAAATATCTTCGGTCGCACGTTTTACCCTGTTGTCGAGAGTTATGCTAGACCATCGTTTTCCTAAGTCTTGGCCGATAACTGAGGGTCGTGGAAAGTCATTGGTCGAACATTTTAGTCAACGGTCGAGGATTTGAGTTGTTGTGCAAACAACAAGTAAAAAGAATGTATGGGATATTAAAATAATGGAAATTTGATTAAAATTGATTTGAAGTCTTTTTAATTTCAACAAA
Organism: Silybum marianum; assembly: GCA_036898165.1. Classification (NCBI taxonomy): domain Eukaryota; kingdom Viridiplantae; phylum Streptophyta; class Magnoliopsida; order Asterales; family Asteraceae; genus Silybum; species Silybum marianum. The sequence continues at coordinate 19,006,628 of CM072543.1, forward strand.
AATGTATTAATTGAAGGCAATACACTATGAAAAAAATAAATATATATTTTTGGTAAATAAATTGATTTAAAAAAAAAAGATTATTTGGTAAACACTCTTATCCGGAAAGTACTTACCCGTGACGGCACTTACTCGGGTCAGCACACTTACCCGGACAACACTTACCCGATAAAAATTGGTAAACGGCCCCTAAGGGTTTGTTATTGTCTATTTTGAATATACTTCTGACCAACCACTAATTTAATCTTGTTATTGCTATTGTTAGAAAAATGATCAGATGTACTCCTTTGAAGTCATGTCTCATAAAATTTATTTAATGATCTTACTTGAGATCCACTTGAAGCAATAAAGTTTCTGAGAATCATCCTAACAAAATAGATGAAAATAACTTAGAAGACATTATGATGGGGTGTAACGGAAAGAAATCTGACGGAGTTCGTCCGAGGGACCCAAACCACAAACTTTTGGATACCATGAGGGTTTTCTTGCAATAAACAATTTATAGGGACCAAAATCATAAAAAACAACAAACCCCAATGACCAAATTTGTAGTTTACTTTATTTTATATTATGAACCCGGTAACATTATTTTTTGTGGATCAGTAGTTGGTTATATATTAAAATACATGTAATTGATTTATTTATGGTACATACTTAATTATTGATTTTTATAGATGATATATTAGTTGATATTTACATGTGGATGAACATATAAAACCACAATCGAAGTTTTTTAATATTCTATTAAACCGTTCATTCACATATATTAAACACATAAACCACAACCCAATAATACTTCAAAAACACACCAAAGATATTTGATAATTTTCTTAGGTGGCGTTTGGTACGCAAACATGATTGGACAACACAGGACAAGACAGAACATGATATGACATGATAGGACAGGACAGGACAGTAGGACTGAACAGGACAGGACTAAATAGAAGAAATTTATGTCTTTTGTTTGGTACGACTACGACTAGACAAGACAGAACTAGACAATTTGCTCCAAAAATTTATTTGACGATTTTATATATCATATAATAGTTATAATTAACTCAAAATAAAGCAAAAATTTAAATAATTTAATTTATGGTGGATAGTGGTGGTGGTGGTGATGGTCGACAATGGTGGAGGAGGTGGTAGTGGCCGATGGGGTTATAGAGGACGTTAAGATGGTAGTTGTAGTGGTAGTTGATGGTCCACGGTGGTGGTGGTGGATATGGTCGGTGGTGGGTGGTGTCCAACGTTGGTTGTAGAGGTGGAGGAGGAGGCTGTTGCAGTAGAGGAGGAGCTAGAGGTGTCCAACGGTGGTAGTGCTGGTGGTGATGGCGAGTGGTTGGGAAGAAGGTGAAGATGGTAGATAGAGGTGGGGGTGAAGGTCGACATTGATAGTCGATGGTGGTAATGGTTATGGTTGAGGTGAGGTGGCCCAAGGTGGTGGTTGGTGGCCAGCGACGGTTGTGGAGGTGGTGGAAGAGATTGTTGGTGTATAGGAGAAGGTGAAGGTGGTCAACAATGGTGGTGGTGGTGGATGGTGCAATTGACGATGGTGGTTGGTGGCCAACGCTGACTACGGCGGCGGTAGCAGCGACCATGATTAGTGGTGGTGACCATTAAAACAAAATCATATTAAGGTTATATATCAAATGATGGTAGATTAGTTATACTTTACTTTCTGTCTCATTCTTTTCCCATATTGTTCCATCTATTTTCGTAGAACAAGAAAAATCTTTTTTTGTCCCACTCTATCCCACTTTGTTCCAGTTCATGTCCCTGTTCTATATCGCGCCAAATATGGAACAATGGATTTTTGTCTTGTCTCGTGTCACACCAAATATGGAACAGTGAGCTATGTCCCGTCCTGTGCTACCCCATGTACCAAACGCACCCAAGGTCCAATGACATATGAAGTTACGAGCAAATAACATTTGAAAAAATCACTACATGCAAATTTGTTCTATTTTTATATTCATGTGTCATATATTATATTCACATATGAATAACTAGTAAAAGAATTCGTAATACCTAAAATGTTCATTTTCATGTGAATAAATCCATTGATAAACATTATAAAAAATCCTTTGATAAATGTATCATGAATGTAATAAACGAATATGTAACAATTTAAACATATATCCACATGTGAGGACTGAGGACAATATGTATACAGAAATTAATAAACATAATTCTAACAAACAAAAAAAATACTAATTCAAGCAAACCAAAGATTTACAATAGAATAAAGAAAAGCTAACTCAAATAAATAGAAAATTTAGTTAGAATAAACTAACAATTTTATATGTTCTTTTTTTGATGTTTTAATGAAGGTTTGTTCTTTTTTCGATGAAGAAGAATTTGATCAAATGAAAAAGGAATTCTAATTATTAGAATATCTAATGAAACTGAAACTGTTGTTGATCCTTTTTTATCTATGATCAAATTCATTACATTTATTTTCATACTATATATATACACCTAAAAATCTTGGAATCTAACATATAACTCTCTATAGTTTGACGAACTTTATTCAAGATAAAAGAACCTCTTATGCAAGTAAAAAGGACGTCATCTAATTGACTTTGAATTAAACCAAAGACAACTTCCATAACATTAAAAAAATTCACACAAACCACCAATCTCGTAAGATTGAGGATAAACATGTGAAGTGGGTGCTTGTGAAGTGGGTGCTTGTGTCGCCCGCCACTGAATGAAGGATAAATGGATTGAAGAAATTTGAAGTAGATTTAAGAAAATTATATTGACGTTGGTTATTTTGAATAGAACGAAAATGTAAAAAGAAAGTAATTGAATGTTATATTTAATTTCTAAATTTTAAATATATTGTTTATTATAAATTTGGGTCATCTATTTTTTTTATCTAATGGTTGGTGAGAGGTTTGTTTTAGTTGGAGATCTACAAAGAGTTATTATTGGGACTATAATATAAAATGAAATAATAATTAATTAAAGTCATTTCATCTTTTGGAATTGGCTTATTACATCGTCATTTTTAAAACTGGAAGCGTTTCTTTTTTTATGGTAAAAATCAATGAAACATTGAGAAATGTATCACCGGTTTTGCTGTGCGAATCAAATTTCACAATCTTTATGAAAGAAAAACATCTTTCGACTACTGTTGTAGCAATGGGTAAAACCAAAGATAACAATCGATAGAATAAGTTACATGTTTTTTTTCCGTCATCAATCTAGCAAGCTCGAAAATATTGCTCAAATTGGCAAATCTTTCATTTTGACACATAATTACATAACATATATTAAGTTGTTTCTCAAGAGCGATCATTACCATACTATTAATATCACAAGGATACAAGTACAACTCAATCAACTTCAATAAATCTGACATGTTGAATTGAGCAAATGAACCACATGGACTCGATGCCATATTTTAAGCAATAAATTGCTTACCTCACTAAAAGTCGATCTCCAAACTCTTGAAGATTCATATTGTTGGTCCGAAAGAAGTCTACAAGAGTTCAAGGATATAGAAATAGTTTGTAGAAGGGAGGGAGGGTGGGGTTGAATACAAACACAAGCTTACAGTTGTAAGAGAAATAATAACAAGTATTTAAACGTATTCTATTACAACTTAGGAAATTACTAAATTTGATGCACAAGGAAAGATAAGAAATAGAAGTAGAGGTTTGAGGTTTGAGGAAAGATTAAGTATGCATGAAGATGAAGAAGGGTTCTTCATCTATTTATACTCGTTTGCATTAAATGCAAAGCAAAAGGAATATGCCACGTGTCAATTTCTATTTGGGACTTGTCCTTTGTTCAAAAAGCAACCATACTTTTGGCCGTATATGAATAGTAACCAAATCAGATCTGATGGGGACATAATAGACAATCCGTACGTCCTTTTCTGACAAGGCATGAGGGTTTAACATTTGTGCATTGAGGATAAGATCAACATCGATCTTGCTGAGTAGGCCACACTTGATCACTAAACCAGAATCTTCAAGGATGAAGTCTTCGGGTATCACTAAGGCTTTGTGCACGATCTCACACTTCAGGTAGATGACTTTTGCAATCGCTGAACCGCTTCAGATCACTTAGCTGGTCATATCTTTCTTCAGCTTAAGCCTTCGACTATTGCTGAATGGTTTTGTGGTGTGAGTGTTGTTCTCCAGATCTTTAGGGATAGGATAGTGTTCCTGATCTTCAGCGATCACTGAGGGTAATCATTGTTTGCTAACGTTGAATCTGAACATCATCCTATTAGTGGAATTTTCAGTAAGTATTCAGGGAATCATATTCAAATCAACGAAAGGGGTTTGGATCAACAATCTCCCCCTATTTAATTATGATTAAACAACATTGAAAAATTGCTTGAGGAAATTAGTAAGGACTTATAAATTTTAAGATAATGAATTCTAAGTACTAATCTGTGAGATCTTTTTCAGCTAATACACTATCTGAATTGAGTTTCATTTATAAAGGTATGAAATCACAATTGTTACAAGTGTAAAAGCTATAAAGTACATTCACTGATTGTTTACAAGGTGTAAAGTCAGTGAGTATATAGATGTCTTAAGGATTTAGAACTCATATGTTCATTGTCTCGTTTACTATTTTCAGGGATCTTTTCAGTACACAGATGGAGTAGAGTATTACATTTTGAAAATGAAATTACAATCGTCAAGTAACGTACAGTACACTGAAGAAATTTACAAAGGAAAATTATCAGAGACTAATAAGATAGCTTCTATTTTCTTCTTCGTAATTCATTCACATAGATTTTCTTTTGAATAAGAACAGGGTCATCAGTTGACCAGCAACTATAGTACATAATCTTGGGAAGTTTGGATGGAGCCTTTCGAATCTCCTTATTCCTAAGAAACTTTATAAACCCATCATTTCCTAGAAATGCCATTCCTGCTTCGGGATGACTGATTATTTCATGTTCTTCAAATCTTCTTGGTTCAGGCAGGGATGTATTTTGCATTGAAGTATCAGGGATAACGAGGTTGGCTAGAACACTGTCTAAGTCAAATTTAGTCTCATGTTCATTACTGGACGATGGACCTTCTTCAGCTTTGGACTTAGATCTTTTCTTTTTGGATTTTTCGGGAAGAGGAGGAACTTGACATATTGGGATATCCTTTGCAATAGCTGATCAAGATATATTTCCACGACACCCTTGAATTGAGATTTAGATTTCTGAATGGCATCTCAGATTTCTAGCCATTTAGAGAATTGGGGTTCTTCTTCTTCACTCTTTCTCCCTCTGAACATAGTTACTCTTATCTGCAGACCTTTTCTTGAATTGAGTTCGTCGATAGTTGCATGAGTAATTGTTGCATGAGAGATGCGATAGTTTACCTTTTTAGTGCACCATTCCAATTCATCATTCTTGGGTTCCTGATTTTCTCTATTCAGCGCTTGTAGAATTTTTTCCTGGGCTACAATCAGATTCACTTTTAATTTGTCTCTTGCCAGTTCCTTCTCCGCTAGCTTTTCAGCGACCATCTTACTTTGTTCTTCTTCATGTCCCTAGAGTTTAGCTTTTATTCTATCTTCTCTGGCCATGTGTTGAACGACCCTGAGGCTTTCTTGAGCTTGCTTTAATTCTTGATCTCTTAGTCGTTGAGCTTCTAAGGCATTTTCTTGTTCTTCAGGGGATAGAAAATAAAATTCATCGTAAACGATTATTGGTACAGGGGCTTCTGGCTCATAGGTACGAAGAGGAATTTTTTACTTTGAACTTTTCTAGTTCCTTTATGAAGTTTGTCCTTCTTTCTTTTTCTTCTTCTTTGGGTTCAGAGTTAGCTAGTCTATTTACACGTCTCTGGTGATGAGAGCAGGAGAAGTGATGAGGTTCAGAAGGAGGAATGTATAAATCTAGTGGAAGGCATAACTCAGGGAAGGGCTCCCCCTCTAAGTTTATCGAAGTGGGACCAACAGAATCCATCACTTGTTTATTCTTTCCTGAGGGATCAGACTGCTCTGGTTAGGAAGTTGCCTGTCCCCAAAGGATCTCTGAACAGAATTCCAGATTGTGTCATCTCTGGACGGTTGGCAATGGAGAAGTTAGTGGAAAATCATCGTCGTCATCATCATCATTTCTGGGTAATTGATGAGGAATATCTTTTTCTTCATCATCATCGTCTTCTTCTTCTTCATCATCTTCATCCCCTTCATCAGAGATGGGGTTTTGTTGAGGTTCCTCGGGGATGATTTCTCCCCCTCTTTGCTGATCAACTCTTCTTCGAGTTCTTTGGCAAATTTCTCCCCCTCTTTGTTTCCATCAGGGAGAGAGTGTACCAGAAGGGTACACACATTAGTGATGTGATTAGAGAGACCTTCAGCTTGTGCCTTATGTGTTTGGTGGATCAAACTCAGGTTCCCTCTGTATGCTTCAGTGAATGAAGGGTCGATGCCTGATAAGCCTTGAACAAGGCGTAGAATCTCCGCAAGGGTCTTGTCCTGCTGATCAATCTTTTCACAGAGACAGACGATGGCACGTCCATTGGAGGAATTATCATACTTCAATGTATGAGCATCCGTGAAGATGTTAGAGATAGTTGCCTTCATACCAGGTACTCCGGTTACTTCGTTGAAGATGATTTCTGAAGCAAGTTGCAGAGTATCCGCCTTGTGCCTGATGTTGGTGCATTCATTCACCAGATAGTTCATGGCAGGTCAGAAGAGAGGAGATAAAGAGATCTTATGTATCTCAATCTGTAGAGAACGTAGCTTGGATGCTAGCTTCTCTCCTTTCACCGCTGAAACGAGCAGCAGTGGTGGTTGTTGTTGTCGATGTTGAGAAGACAGATGCAACATTACCTGATGAAAACATATATAAATAAGCCAAAACGAGCTCGGGGTAAGAAGAAAGACGTTGGGAGGAAGTAAGTTTTTGCAAGTGTTCCTTGAGAGTATCTGAATGATTACTCTCAGGGTTGTTACTTTCTACGGCTGTGTCCTGAGGATCACAAGCCTGTCTCTGAGAATGTTTAAGAGAAACATTCTCAAGTCCTATGTACGTGGCTTTCTAGGAATCAGATTATCGAAACAAAACTGATGTCTGAATAACACGTTGCTCAATCTCATCAGAGATGGGGACTACCATATCTGATTCATTGATTGATGTGTAGACCAAAGAAAAGTTGGTAGAAGAAGAAGATAAGGTCATGTTAGTGTTACATGATACAGCTTCAGCGGAGCTGACTATCACAAATTTAGGGACCAAGGTCTCTAAAGGAGTGGGTAGTGCTGATGAAGCGGCAACGGAGATAGAAGCCATTGTCGTGGCTGAGGAGAGAGGAGGCGTTGGTACGACGCCGAGATCAGAGAGAGTCGTCTGTCGAGACACGCTCTTCTTTTGTTTCTTTGTTGTTGGGTTATGAGCAATGGTCTTCTAATGACCTCCGTCGGCTGGTTGTTTTCTTTTGTGAGGGGATGAAAAAGAGTCCAGGTTGATCACTGATGGGTTGGTTAGTGATCTAGACATGGTCTCTACCTTAGTGGTAGGAGTAGGAGTTGAATGGCTCACAGGGTCAACTTCCCTGATGAGGTCCAACATATAAGGGAGGTAGGAGGCATCTCCCGACTTTTCATTGATCTCCGCCAGTGGGGTATCCCTCATAAACGCACTCCAAGATGGTAGCCACGAAACTTGGACAAAGGATAGTCTTTTCCTATTCCTGCCCTTGCACCCTGCTATATAGCTTGCTGAATATATAGTCAGCGTTGGTCAACTTGCAGCCATTGTAGAGAGAGAAAGCCATTTCCATGAATTTCTTACTGGCTTGATCTTGGGAGCCAGTCGTAGTGCCTAAGTACCGAATCACATAAGTAACAATGTATTGCCACCTCGCTGGCAATCTCTTCTTCTCGATTTTGGTTATCACCTTGTTGATTTCAGAGGTTTCTTCATGAATCGGCTAGTTGTACCCAATAAGGTCAAGAAAGACTTTGATCTCTTCTTTGGTTGGTGCAGATACCCATTGCTGATTCTTCCCTCTAGCTGGGAGATGAAGAGCAGCTCTAACGACGCCAGTAGTAAATACAAAAGTCCCCGTCCTGATGGTGAATTCAATGGCAGGGAGCTTGTTGCCTTTGTTAGTGGTGACCGTGGTGCATTGGGCAGTGTACCAGAATTGTTGGAGATGAGAGGTAATTCAAGCAGGGACATGGGTATGGGCATACTTCAGAGGGCACTTCCTGAAAATCGAGCATCATCATTGAAATGAGGCCTATCAGTAGGGATGTCTAACAGAGCAACATAGTTTCTTGGCTTGACTTGGGCCTGTTCAGGAGTGAAGGTAGCTTCAGGAGGAGCAACAAACATTGTCACTGGGAGAATTTTAGATTTAGCGTAGGTGTTGACATTCTTGCTTGGGGTTTCCATTTCTATTTCAAAGATAGAAACACCAAATAGAAAAATCATGGCTTAATATAAAAATTTGTAAACCAGAGAATTTGGTGTAAAGAATACCAACAAGATGGAAAAAACAAGTGTTTTGATGAACAAAGTCAACATACTTGTTATTTGGCAGATTTTAGAAAAAAACGTTTGAACAAGGTTTTAATTAAAAGATACCCAAGTGTTTATTTTTGGTACAAAAATGTACCATAAACATATTTTAGAAAAGTTTCTGTTCTAAAGAAAGAAACTTAGAGCAGGTTTTATGATTTTGAGTTTTTGGCAGTTTATAAAATACAAAAACTTACAATTAATCTTTATAACTAAATGTTATAGAAGATGGGTAGAGGTTTCAAACAACATTTAAATTGTTTTTCAAACAAAAGAAGTTAAAAGCAAACCTTTGAAATAGTGAAAATGAGAAAAATGCACAAGAGTGTGTTTTTGGTGTTCTTGATGATTGCAGAAAGAATTCGAGTGCTTATTTTGCTGTGAATGTTTTGAGTGCGTAAAGAGTGAAACGGAAATAAGTTTTCCTTATATAGTTGGATGAGAGAGAAAGAGGAGAGAGAATGAAAACTAAACGACGGTTTTAGCTTTTTGAAAAGGTAATGATGACCTATTGCACGTTCCTAGGGTTTAATGGGATAGAAAATGTTGAGGTCTGTCGTGTGTCAGAAAAAGGTCTGACGTGTCCTTTTTAGAAAAATGATAAGATTATCATTTAAATAATAAATGTTAATCATTATTCATTTAAAATGTTTTAGTGATGGGTTTTCTCTTTAGAGAATCTTCTCTGAATTAAAAGATATTCAGAGAGTGTAAGAGAATGAAGTACATACGTTGGCGAGATATATGTATTACTGAGTCAATGTTTAGAGTATGATTAATAAATTTGAAGAGTAATTTGATACTCAATGAATAATGTTAATTACTGAAAAATAATCATTCTTCAGCGTTCAACATATCAAGTTCACTGATTAATAGATTGAATCTAGTCTCATCAAGAGGCTTAGTGAAAAGGTCAGCGAGCTGATATTTAGTGGGTACAAAGTGAAGTTCAATTTCACCATTTGTAACATGATCTCTGATAAAGTGATATATGATCTCGATATTCTTCGTTTTCGAGTGAAGTACAAGGTTATTTGCAATAGCAATAGCACTTGTGCTATCACAGTAGATAGGGATTTTGGATAGCTTAATGTCATAGTCTCTGAGTTGGTTCCTCATCCAAAGGATTTGGGCACAACAACTTCCAGCGGCTACGTATTCAGCTTCAGCAGTTGATGTGGACACTGAGTTTTGCTTTTTGCTTGTCCAACTTACCAACTTACCACCGAGTAGCTGACAACCACCAGCGGTACTCTTCCTATCAGTCTTACATCCTGCAAAATAACTATCAGAGAAACCGGTTAGGTCGAAACCTGAGCCTTTGGGGTACCTAAGGCCAAGATTAGGAGTTCCTTTCAGATATCTGAAGATTCGCTTTACGACGATCATATGGGATTCCTTGGGTTCTGCTTGATATCTTGCACATGGACAAGTAGAATACATGATATCAGGTCGGCTAGCTGTTAGATACAGCAGAGAGCCAATCATTCCTCTATATGCAGTGACATTGACAGGTTTCCCATTAGGGTCCTTGTTCAAGGTCAGAGGAGGTGCCATAAGAGTCTTCATCGCTGATATTTAAGTCATTTCAATTTTTTTTCAGCATGTCTTTAACATATTTTCTTTGGCATATAAAACTGCCTTTCTTAGATTGTTTAATCTGCAAACCAAGAAAATATGTTAGTTCGCCCATCATACTCGTCATATATTATTTCTTCATGTGATTTGCAAAACGAGTACATAGTTTGAGTCTTGTGGAACCAAATATGATGTCATCAACATATATTTGAGCAAGTATAATATGACCTTATATTTCCTAAGAAAAAGGGTTTGGTCAATTTTTCCATGAACAAATTTTTCTTTAAGAAGATATTTTGAAAGAGTATCATACCAATCTCTAGGAGCTTGTTTTAACCCGTAAAGATCTTTGTGAAGTTTGAACACAAAACCACGATGTTTAGGATGAAAGAAACCAGGAGGTTGTTCGACATAAACTTCCTCTTTGAGTTTACCATTTAGAAAAACACTTTAAACATCCATTTGAAAAACTCTAAAGTGTTTATGGGCAGCATAAGCTAAGAAATGTCTTATGGCTTCTAGTCTAGCAACAGGAGCAAAAGTTTCATCATAATCGATTCCTTCTTTCTGTTTGTATCCCTGAGCAACAAGTCAAACCTTGTTACGGATAACAGTGCTATTTTCATCTAGTTTGTTACGAAAAACCCATTTAGTACCTATAACAGTCTTACTAGATGGACGAGTTACAAGGTTCCAAACATTATTTATACGAAACTGAATTAGCTCCTTTTGCATAGCAGAGACCCAATTTGGATTAATGATAGAATCATCGATCTTCTTAGGTTCGGTTAGATAAATACAGTTTACAAAGAGATAGATATTACCTGTACCCCTACGGGTTTTAGTACCTGTGTTTGGATCACCACTGATTTGATCAATTGGGTGATCCTGGGTCCATCGCTGAGCTGGTGGTTGAGGAGATTGATCAACATATGATTCATCGACTTGTTCAAGGAGAACAGAATATGCATCAGCTATTGGTTCTTCAGCGTTCATGATCATCCCTGAAGGAGATCCAGAGGGTTCTGCATTCTCTTGGGTTGAGAGAGTTACTTGGTTGTTCACTAATGAATCACCATTGGAGGAATCAGAGAGAAGAATCTGAATTAGAGGAGTAACATCTATCCCTGAGGAGGATGGATCATTACTTGACGTAGGAATGAAGTTAGGACCTTCATCATCATTATTTTGAGTGACAGAAGGTGCACTAAAATAAGATTCAGGTTCCCTATAATAAGATTCCATCCAATTATTCAGTTCCTCATCTTCTTCAGGGACAGGAATAGAATTTTTTGAGCAAGATTCATCAAAGTTCACATGCATGGTTTCTTCAACGTGTTGTCTTCTTTTGTTGAAGACTCTGAATTCCTTAGATACTGAGGAGTACCCAAGAAATATACCATCATCTGCCTTTGGATCCATTTTTCCTAATTGATCTCTGTTATTAAGGATGTAGCATCTACGTCCGAAGATATGTAGATAACTCAGAAAGGGACTTCTTCCATGAAATAATTCATAGGAGGTCTTCTTGAATCTTATAACTATCAGGGATCGATTCTCAGTGAAACATGCAGTGTTAACTTCTTCAGCCTAGAATTGGGTTGGTAGATGTGATTCACTGAGCATCGATCGAGCCACTTCAATGATCGTTCGATTTCTTCTTTCAGCAACACCGTTTTGCTGAGGAGTTCTCACTGATGAGAAATTATGAGAGGCCCCTTTTTCTTCAAAGAAGGTGACCAAAGTACTGTTTTTTAATTCAGTGTCGTGATCATTCTCATGGAGCGAACAGTTAGATTGTTCAAGACATCCATTCTTTTGATAAAGGAAATAATTTCATCAAGTGTATCACTCTTTGATCGAAGAAAGAATACCCATGTGTATCTGGAATATTCATCAACTATTACTAGAGTGTATTACTTTCCAGATATGGATTGGACGTTGATTAGTCAAAATAGATCCATATGAAGTAAGTGAAGAGGAGTGGTCACTGAAGAGACTTGCTTAGATCTGAACGTAGCTTTTGTCAGCTTTCCTTTCTCACACGGTGAACAAAGAGATTCTTTTGACAAGTTCTTTTTGAGATAGATCATTAATCATGTTAAAGTTCAGATGAGAGAGTCTCTTGTGCCAAAGCCAATTTACATCAGAGGAGACCCTTGATAGCAAGCACACATTCTGTGAGTGAGTACCATCCATGTTAATGACATATACGTTCTCTGAAGTTAGTAATATCCAATTTCCATCTTTGAATTCACTAACACCAAAGAAGTACTTTTGGCTGTTTTAGTGTCCCTTATGAGGTTTCTTTTTAAAGTTTGGGATTCCTCATGATTAAGCAATATTCCATATAAAGCACTAAGAGACAAGGTTTTAGTGTTCTTTGACAATTTAAGGCACGTGGTAAATGTGTCCCATTGTTCAGGAAGAGCTTCCATGAACTTAGTCAGAAATTCAGAGTTTTATCAACTGTTTTCATGTCTATTAAGAGACAATTAAATATCTGGTGGACTTGAGAAAGTGTTTCATTTTTCAGAAACATGAAACTTTCATATTGTCTCACCAAGTTGATACGGCGAGTAATCTGAACCTCATCGGTTCCTTCATATTGAACACAAAGAGTGTTCCACATGGCTTTGGAAGTACTCATTTTCATTACTGAATGCTAAATATCATTCGGTAGTGACATGGCAATGATAGATCTAACTTTTGAGTCAACAACTATCTCTTTCTTGTCTTCTTCACTCCATTGATGTGGAGCTTTGGGAATCCTTCTTTTAGGAATAGCCGGAGAGGTAACAGTAGCAGGAACTGCTGGAACAAAGATTGTTGAAACGAAGGGTCCATTCTCTAGATAATAGGGGATCTTAGGATCTGACCCTTCTAGGAGTAGAGTCATTCTTTCCTTAAAGAATAGGAAGTTATCACGGCTAAATTTAGGAGGTTTAGCTAAAGATCCATTGTCTATATAGTTTGTATTTGTATTAGCCATTTTAAAATGAAACAAGAAATAAGTTCGTTTTAAAGATATAGAAACTTAAAGCAATAAACACTGGCTCTGATACCACTTGTTGGTCCCAAAGGAGTCTACAAAAGTTCAACGATATAGAAACAGTTTGTAGAAGGGGAGGGGGTTGAATACAAACACAAGCTTTTAGTATTTTATATGACTTTATTGAATAAACAAATTTACAGTTGTAAGCGGAATAAGAACAAACATTTAAACCTATTCTATTACAACTTAAGAAATCACTATGTTTGATGCACAAGGAAAGATAAGAAATAGAAGTAGAGGTTTGAGAAGAGTTTAAGCATGCATGAAGATGAAGAAGCGTTCTTCATCTATTTATACCTGTTGCATTAAATGCAAAGTAAAAGGTATATGCCACGTGTCAAGTTTCTATTTGAGACTTGTCCTTTGTTCAAAAAGCAACCATACTTTTGGTCGTATATTAACAGTAACCATATCAGATCTGATGGGAACATAAGAGACAATCCGTACGTCCTTTTTTGACAAGGCATGAGGGTTTAGCATTTGTACATCGATGATAAGATCAACATCGATCTTGCTGAGTAGGCCCACTTGATCACTGAACCAGAATCTTCAAGGATGAAATCTTTGGGTATCACTGAGGCTTTGTGCAAGATCTCACACTTCAGGTAGATGACTTTTGCTACCGCTGAACCGCTTCAGATCACTTAGCTGGTCATCTTTTACTTCAGCTTAAAACTTCGACTATCGCTAAATGGTTTTGTGGTGTGAGGGTTGTTTTTCAGATCTTAAGGAATAGGATAGTGTTCTTCATCTTCAGCGATCACTGAGTGTAATCAGTGTATGCTAACGTTGAATCTCAACATCATCCTATTAGTAGAATTTTCACTAATTATACATGGAATCATATTCAAATCACTGAAAGGAGTTTGGATCAACACATATCCACAACAGTGTTGAAATTATCAAACTCGTTAGAATGACGATTGGTGATGTTGGTCCTTTGTCTTCCGTTTTTATTTTGTATATGGTTCTGCCATGTCCAACAATTTAATACCATTTGCTTCACAAAGAAGAATACATTTTCTTCAAAAGTGGATCAAACCCAATTTCTCTAAACTTTTAAAATAACTATTTGTTACCTTTTACCAATGAAACCACTTCCAAAATATCTTGATCTCTTTTTTTCAAGACCTCGTGACGGTAAATATGTGACCTCTAAAATATGAAACATCAAGTGCGAATAAATCACAAAATAAAGTGTCTTCAAATAAAGTTAGATACTATTTACTTGAGTGCAACTAAAATCGTTATCGTCGTTCTCTTCAACATATTGAAACACTTCAACAACATCTGAAAAACAAAGCAATCAAGCTCAACATGGTTTTGTAATGAGAACCCCTTTGTGCATCTCTGGCTCCTATAAGAGAAAGCTCTTGGGCAACCTTCTTCAAGTTTAATTACCATTTATCAATTGCTTCTTGCACTCTATCTTTATAACTTTATCGAAGCATGTACTTACATTTGTAAAAAACATTCACCACATTGATCACCACGGCTAGCGTATAAGAAAAGTTGTCAACTCTGTTGTGTTTATTCAAAACTTCCACAAACTAACTATAGTTTGTGAGGAAGACAATGGATATAATACACCGAGCTATTATTACTCAAGATCAATTTTTCAGTCCATTGATCCCACCATCCATATTGCAATGCTCCGTTATAACCTTGCTTTCTAACCTATTTCAAACTCAATCCACGTTAAACAAATCAGGTATCAATGGCTGATTTAGAATTGAAGAAAATGTCCCGATCACAGGAATAATAGCAAAAAGAATACCATGTGCATCAACATATTACAAAACCGTTGCCATTTTTTTAGAAATGCAGACACATCATCACCAATTTTTTCACAAATAGATTTGGGTATTTGATTTGCAAAGAAAGTATCAATATCTTTTTGAATACTTGGAGGCACCATTTGATTATTCTTTGTAGCATTTTTTTAATATAAGCTTACCAACATCCTCATTTTAATCACTAATTAAGCTTAATGTTTCCAAGAAAATTCCTTTAGAAATGGAATTTCCGGATTTATCGATCGTGACCGTCGAAACGGTAATGCATTCTTCAACAAGAATATATAGGCTCAAATTGTAAGATTTAATTGAATATGGTGCTCATTCTTCTCAATGTTAGTTTGCTTATGAAAGGCAATGTCAATAGATCGATTTTATCTCATCAGGTCCTCACTTTCCTTAATGTTGCCGACATGAAGCCCAAGTCTCTTTGTTTTATTCCAACTATTAAAGCCCTCCATCACAAAAACATCACTCCACACTGTCCCATGTAATGCTCTTTGAACAAGTAACAAAAGAAGCAAACATTTATCCATTTTTCATTATATTCAAACCAATTGGTGCATTGATCAAACCAAGTTGGACAAAAACGTTTCCCCTTAACCCCCCAACATTTTTTCTTGGAAAGTTATGACCGCGTGATGTACAAGGTCCTCTAATCAAATATTTTCTTCTTATTTCATCTATTTGGTTACGATGATACTCTGAAAAAAAATCCTATCAACTAATTAAAGAAAGATCACTCGGGTGTTGAAACTTTCCTATTAAAGAAAATTTCCATTTTTCCTAGCAATAGCAATATCAAGATAACAATAAATATGTCAATAGCATATCAATGGTGTACAAAAAACCACCATTTAAAAGGCAAATTAGAGTCTATTAATTACTCAATTTGTTTTTTCAAAATCCGTTCTCCAAATTCTAAACTAATTGAAAAACCAACATAATATTATAATTTAACAAATAATACAATTTATCAATAGCAACAAAATCAAAAATCAATTGAATCAACAAAATCCGATTTATCCCAAAATTAGAAGCCAAGAAGCCAACAAAATCATATTTAATAATAAAACAAAATTAGAAACATCAAAACTAAGTAGTGTTCTACCTAAAACCAAGAGCTGAGATGGACAAGGAGAACTAAGAGTATTGAAAAATGTTGTACTTGAGGCTTGAGAGTTGAGAACTTCAATAGATTCTAGTTTTATGGAGAAGACAAACTATTTCAAAATCCCCTAGATGAGAGAGAGATGAATTTAAACATTAGACAACCAATTGTAGTTCTTTAGAGACTGGAGAAATAAATTTCAGAATCCTACACAGACAGATGTGTTTGAATTTTTTAGGTCAGGATTTTTTTTGAGGTCAGAGATGAGAGAGAGAGAGAGAGAGACAGATTTAAAACTTAGGTTTTTTATTATCTTGTTTGGGGCACTAACTTTTTTTTTTGTTGGGGTCCAATAGGAAAAGTAAGTAACTTTTTTAACTGCTCGGTCTTCATTTGTTTGGGGGGGGGGGGCTTATGAAAGGCAATGTCAATAGATCGATTTTATCTCATCAGGTCCTCACTTTCCTTAATGTTGCCGACATGAAGACCAAGTCTCTTTGTTTTATTCCAACTATTAAAGCCCTCCATCACAAAAACATCACTCCACACTGTCCCATGTAATGCTCTTTAAACAAGTAACAAAAGAAGCAAACATTTATCCATTTTTCATTATATTCAAACCAATTGGTGCATTGATCAAACCAAGTTGGACAAAAACGTTTCCCCTTAACCCCCCAACATTTTTTCTTGGAAAGTTATGACCGCGTAATGTACAAGGTCCTCTAATCAAATATTTTCTTCTTATTTCATCTATTTGGTTAGGATGGTACTCTGAAAAAAAATCCTATCAACTAATTAAAGAAAGATCACTCGGGTGTTGAAACTTTCCTATTAAAGAAAATTTCCATTTTTCCTAGCAATAGCAATATCAAGATAACAATAAATATGTCAATAGCATATCAATGGTGTACAAAATACCACCATTTAAAAGGCAAATTAGGGTCTATTAAATACTCAATTTGTTTTTTCAAAATCCGTTCTCCAAATTCTAAACTAATTGAAAAACCAACATAATATTATAATTTAAGCAATAATACAATTTATCAATAGCAACAAAATCAAAAATCAATTGAATCAACCAAATCCGATTTATCCCAAAATTAGAAGCCAAGAAGCCAACAAAATCATATTTAATAATAAAACAAAATTAGAAACATCAAAACTAAGTAGTGTTCTACCTAAAACCAAGAGCTGAGATGGACAAGGAGAACTAAGAGTATTGAAAAATGTTGTACTTGAGGCTTGAGAGTAGAGAACTTCAATAGATTCTAGTTTTATGGAGAAGACAAACTATTTCAAAATCCCCTAGATGAGAGAGAGATGAATTTAAACATTAGACAACCAATTGTAGTTCTTTAGAGACTGGAGAAATAAATTTCAGAATCCTACACAGACAGATGTGTTTGAATTTTTTAGGTCAGGATTTTTTTTGAGGTCAGAGATGAGAGAGAGAGAGAGAGACAGATTTAAAACTTAGGTTTTTTATTATCTTGTTTGGGGCACTAACTTTTTTTTTTTGTTGGGGCCCAATAGGAAAAGTAAGTAACTTTTTTAACTGCTCGGTCTTCATTTGTTTAGGGGGGGGGGGGCATTTTCCCGATCCCCCTGGGTTATTTGTTATATTTTCTGTGTTTTCTTTTGAACCCCATTATCTCTCTCTCTCTCTCTCTCTATATATATATATATATATGTATATATAGGGCAGGTTCTATTATAAATATAAAATTGATTAGGAACACATAAACCGCACACAACACAATGCATGCATATTCAACAATAATTTGGGCGTATTATTCATCAAGAATGTGTTATTCATGTTGAATATTCATGCCGAATATTCATCCTGAAAAATGATATGTGTCATGTTGTGGATGATTTCTAGGTTCCTAATGAATTTTATGTTCCTTGTGAGACTTCTCCCTCTCTCTCCCTCCATCTCTCTCTCTCTCTCTCTCTAATATATATATATATATATATATAGTTCTTGTTTTTTACAAGCCACCTAATTGAAACAAACCATGCAAATATACAAGGGTATTTTCGTCCTTTTCATATATTGATATCTCATTCAGTTGTCATTTTGAAATAGATTATGATTGGCATGCTTCCTAAATTAACTGATTCAACATTATTACCTTTATTGGCGGATTACCATACAAACCAAATGTTTGGGCAAAAAACCACAATCCACGATCAATAAAAGATACTAGCAACTACTAATGTTTTATAACTAAGAACTAACGACTATTTATTTCAGAATTGGTGGTCTAGACATGTGGACACTGAAAACGTACAATCGACCAAAGGTCGATGCAACTTACGACACCTATCAAAAATCCCCGATACAAGACGAGTCAAGAACATTAATAACAACAGTCGTAACTAAATAATCACGGTCGAGATAATCTTTCGTTTTGATTACATTTAAATGCAAGATTATTGTCATTAATAACCAACTGCTATAATTGATGTCATTTATCACAGCCGTTATGCATTCAAGGCACAGTTACAAAGAAGGCAAGTATAAAGCAAACAATGGAAGACAAGCCAATCACTATTGAAACCAGCAAAGAAAATAGACATACGAAGCTCATCAGAAAACTTACGACTTATTTTGTATTTCTTTCTATTATAATTGATTATACTTACGACCGGTGTTACCTAAGGATGACGTCCCTGTTCGACGTCACTTTTCACTAGTGTATTGACGACTACCATTGTCGTCTGCGGTTTTTTTCCCTCGACCAAGGGTTTTTCTGCATCACCAATTATTTGTGTTCATTCATCTTTGTTTTTTTTGTGTTTATTAAAGAATACAACATTTAATCAATAAAGCTCCACAAAAACCTTAAATTGATTTTATTAAACATTTTTTGGCATAAACACCAAACACAAAATTTACATATGAATCATTGTTGATCATAACTCCTCTCAGTAATTTGAATATGATTCCTCTGTATACTTAGTGAAATTCCATTTGTAAGCTTATGCTTAAATTCAACGATAGCATCCGCTGATCGTTATCAGCGATTGCTGAAAATCAGAAGCCTCAAGTCTACCTCTGAAGATCTGAAGATCAACCATCACACCAGACGTACATTCAGCGAAAGTCGAAGACCAAGCTGAAGAAAGAGATAGTTAGCTAATGATCTGAAGCGGTTCAGTGATAGCAATGGTTATCTAAATCAAAATGTGAAGTCTTGTCAAGCCTCAGTGATACTCTGAAAGTTCATCCTTGAAGTTTCAAGTTCAGCGATCAAATGAAGCTTCTCAAACAAGATTAATGTTGATCTTATCCTCGATGCACAAAAGTCAAACCTTATACTATGTCAGAGAAGGACGTACGAATTGTCTCATATGTCCCCATCATATCTGATATGGTACTGTTTATGTACAGCCAAAAGCATGGTTGCTTTTTGAACAAAGGACAAGCTTCATACGAATGCTTGACACGCGACATATACCTTTTGTCTTGCATTAAACGCAAACGGGTATAAATAAGATGAGGATATCTTCTTCATCTTTATGCATGCTACTTTCTAATTCCTAAAACCTCTGTCTCTTTTCTTTCTCATTTCCTTGTGCATCAATATGCGTGATTTCTTAAGTTACAATAGAATAGGTTTACTTGTTCTAATTCTGTTTGTAACTGTAAATTTGTTTGTTCAATATAAACTCATTTAAAAATGGAAATCTCACTGTTTATATTCAACCTCCCCCCCTTCTTCAAATTGTTTCTATATCCTTGAACTCTTGTAGCATCCTTTGGGACCAACAAGTGGTATCAGAGCAGTGTTTTTCACTAATCTTTAAAATATCTTTAAACTAAACTATTTTAAAATGACTAATACTAATACAAACTATATTGATAATGGATCTTTAGCTAAATCTCCAAGATTTAGCCGTGATAACTTTCCATTATGGAAAGAAAGAATGACTCTATTCCTAGAAGGGTCAGATCCTAAGATCCCCTACTATCTAGAAAATGGACCATTTGTTCCTACAGCCTTGGTATCTAGTGTACCTGCCACTACTACCACACCAGCCATTGCTGAAAGGAGAATTGTAAAAAATCCTAGTCAATGGACTGAAGAAGAGAAAAAGGAAGTATCTATAGATGCTAAAGCTAGATCCATAATTGCTATGTCTTTACCAAATGAAGTCTATCATTCTGTTATGAAGATGAGAACATCTAAGGCCATGTGGAATACCTTGTGTATTCAATATGAAGGGACCGATGAAGTCCAAATCACTAGATGTATTAATCTGGTAAGACAATATGAAGTTTTATGCACTCAAAAGGTGAAACTCTCTCTCAAGTTCACCAAAGATTTAACTGTCTCTTGATTGACATGAAGACTGTCAACAGAGAATACTCTAATGCTGAAATACTGACAAAATTCATAGAGGCACTACCTGAACAATGGGGAGTGTACACTACATGTTTAAAAGTGTCAAAGAATCTTAAATGAAGAGCAATCTCAGGTTTTAAGAAAAAACCTCATAAATGATATCAAGGGTGCCAAAAGTACTTCTTTGGCACTAGTGACTTTAGAGGTAGAACCATCAAAACTAGTTTCTTCTTCCATAACCTCTATCACTGAATTGAATCAAAATAATTCAGAACTCAATGATGCTGACATCTCTGAGTTTGATAACTCTCTGGCACTTCTAACGAACAACTTTAAAAGATTTGCTAGAAAGAGCAACTTTCAAAAAACTCCTGCTATCACTGACTCTGATATGACAAAAACTTTGTCCGCTGAAAAAGCATCTGCCATATGCTATAACTGTCTGCGAAGGGGTCACTTTGCTAGCGAATGTAGATTTAAGAAAATAGCTGCTCCCACCACCTCTCAGAACTCTGATAAAAAGAAAAAGTATTTTAAATTAAAAAATAAATACATAGATCTGAAAAAAAAACCAGCAAAAGGGCAAAGGTCTAATTCCTGAAGAAGTTGACTAGGATCAAGAAGAAGATTGGGCCAAAACAACTGATGAATCAGGCTCCGACGAAGAAGATCTTGCCTTCCTCTATCTAATGGCAAGAATTGAAGAGGCTGAAGAAGTTTCTGAAACTTCCAGCTCAGAGTCTCCTTCGACTCAAGTAAACACTCCTATAAACTCCTCTATACCTGAAAGTGATAACTTGTCCGCTCTTGATACTATAACCGTTGATTTTTACAATGCCCTGAATGGAAAGACTAAAGCTGAACAAATTAACATTGATCTTTCTGAATAATTGAAAATTTGTAATTTAAAAATCAAAGAACTAACAAAGATTGAAGATTCCTTAAAAGATCAAGACTTTGTAAATCAGACAATTAGTATTGAGAGACAACAAGCTATCACTGAAAAGGAAAAGGTCATCGCTGATCATAAAGCTGAAATGGCTACCATCGAAGGATGGTGCAAGGCCTCTGATAAAGTCAGCAAGATCATCAATGCTCAAATTCCTCTGAAAGTCAAAAGTGGGTTAGGTTATAACCATGATAAATAAGAATCAGAGAATGATCGTTCCATGTTGAAATTAGAAATGTTCGTCTCTTCAATCCCTGATCCTTCTTCCTCTGAAAATTTGACTATTCTTAAATCTGATGATTCTAAGAAAATGATCAAGAACAAAGTCCCTGACCACGTTCCTAAAATCAAAAACTTTCAGAAAAAGAAAAAGAACTCCTCTGTTCCTTCTGTAGGTCATTCAAAAGCTGGGAAGAAAATCCCTGGATATATTCAGCGATCAACTCCCAAAATTAAGATCGATCTTACACCTATCCCTAAAAAGATTGTTATACCCCCAAGGACATTGAACAAAGGAATTCTAGGCTCTGCTCCTGAAAATATTTCTTCTCACACTCTAAATTCTTTCAATTCAAAACCTACTTACAAATATAGGAAATGCTATCACAGTGGTGAAAATACCCACATTGCCAGCAAATGTCCTAATGCTACTAAAGCTGAAAAATTAGCTCATGGAAAGAAAGTAGCTCAAACTGATAAATCAGCGAGAGTGAAATCCACCAAGGTTGGGAAACCTTCCAAGGCAAAGATATCCACTGAAGAGAATTCTTCAGCTAGTAGCTCTTCCACCACTCCTTCCACTAACTCAGCAGGACCCATATTAATATGGGTACCTATGAAAAATTAATCTTTTTGTTGTATGCAGAGTGCCAAAGGTATCTGATATCTTGATAGCGGATGCTCAAGGCACATGACTGGCAGGAAGTATCTGCTCTCTGAATACAAGGAAGAAGTTGGTCCCTCAGTGACCTTTGGTAGAAATGGCAAATGATACACTAAAGGTTATGGAATTTTATCGAATGGAGACACTTCATTTTCTCGAGTCGCTTATGTTGAAGGACTAAAGCACAATCTGTTGAGCGTTAGTCAGCTATGTAACAAAGACTTCAAAGTTCTGTTTCTAAAGAATAGATGTTCTGTCACTGTTTCTAATGACAAACTTGCCTTAACAGGCAAAAGAGTTGAGAATGTATATGTCATTAACATGAGTAGTTCTCACTCTGAGAACATGTGTTTCATTTCCAGAGCTTCCTTAGACATAAACTGGTTATGGCACAAAAGACTCTCTCACCCTAACTTTAAGACAATCAATGAATTGTCTCAAAAAGAACTTGTCAGGGATCTGCCCAATCATACATTTGCAAAGGAATGTCTTTGCTCAACGTGTGAAAAGGGAAAATTGACAAAAGCCTCGTTCAGATCTAAACAAGTTTCTTCAGTGACATCACCTCTTCAACTTCTCCATATGGATCTATTTGGACCTGTCAATGTCCAATCTCTCTCTGGAAAGAAGTACACTCTCGTGATAGTTGATGAATATTCCAGATACACATTGGTATTCTTTCTTCGATCCAAGAGTGATACACCTGATGTTATTATTGCTTTCATCAAGAGAATGGAGGTCCTCAATAATCTTATCGTTCGTTCCATGAGAAGTAGTCATGGTACTGAGTTCAAAAAACAGTACCTTTATTAATTTCTTTGAAGAAAAGGGAATCACTCACAACTTCTCTTCAGTGAGAACTCCTCAGCAAAACGGTGTTGCTGAAAGAAGAAATCGAACGATTATTGAAGCAACTTGCTTAATGCTCAATGAATCGCATCTACCTACTCAATTCTGGGCTGAAGCAGTCAACACAGCGTGCTTTACTCAGAATCGATCCATCATAGTGAAGCGATTCAAGAACACCTCTGATAGAGATATCATAATAGCTTCCAAAGACACTGGGTTCTGAAGATGTAAAGATCTGAAGAAAAGATAAAGAAAAGCCTAAGGCATAACTTCTGAAGTGCCAACTTCAGAAGTTCTGAAGATGTTCTGAAGAGGTTCTGAAGAAGTTCTGAAGACACTTCTGAAGAAGATCTGAAGGAGTTCAGAACCTGTTCTGAACTTGTCTGTTATGAATGTACTGTTACTTTAGTCTTTCTATTTCATGTATAAATAGATAGTTTGTTAGATAGTTAGAACTAACGTTTCCATAAGCCTTGTAAAGACATATTTTGTAATACTGTTCATCCTATCAATACATATGACATTTGGCTATCATATTTGTGTTCTAATTTTTCCATATATTGATATCTTGATTGTTTGGGTCCTAACAATTGGTATCAGAGCCAATTCATCTGTTTTTGATAATTTGTGAAAGAATTGTCAGATCTGACAGTTCTTGGTGTTCTTGATCGATAAGTTTCAAATTCAAATTAGGTGAATTCTTGATCTTCTAACAATCAAAGATGTCGAAAGAAATTGTCTCAATCGGATCTGAAACTAAACCACCAACTCTTTTCTTGGGAGAATACCATCAATGGAGAATCAGGATGATTCAATTTTTGGATAACATAGATGCAGCTTTAATGCAATAAATCACAAATGGCCCACTAGAGGTCTTTATTGAAATTCCAGCAGTTCCTAGAACTGAATCTACTCCTGAAATACCAGCGTCAAGAATTTAGAAAAGCCCAGGTATGTGTAGCACTACTGAGAAAGCTCAAGCTAAAGTTGACAAAAGGGCATTAACTCTTCTTACAATGGTTATTCCTAATGAGATATTCAATAGAGTAGATAGCCTAACATCTGCTAAAGCCATGTGGGATGAAGTTGAAGCTCAAATGCAGGGTAGTACAAAAGCCCAAACACAAAGATTGAATATCTGTGTGGGTACTTATGAGAACTTCAGATATAAAGAGAACGAATCTATTACAGAGACTTATCATAGATTCAACAATATTCTGAATGATCTGAGAAGAAATGGTGTTCAGAAATCAAATTCTGAGATAAATAACAAATTTCTGAACAACTTGGGTAATGAATGGTCAAGCTTCTCAGATAACATGGTTACTAGAAATTTATCAAGAAAATCCATTCATGATGTCTATGGTATTCTGTTTCAACAAGAAGACAAAATCAAAACAAGACAAAATGAACAAAAGAAAGTAAATGAAACAGTAGCCTTGTTAAGCAAGAAGTATAATAATTCTTTGACTATTTATGCTAAGAAAGTGTGTGAGATCCCAGAGACAACAGTTTGTGATGGGGATGAATAAGATGAGGAGCTAAAAAGGATTTCTGATAATATTGCTTTTATGACAAGACAATTTACCCAAAGATACAATCAGAAATATAAGAATAAACCTAGATCTGAAAGTGGACCTAAGAAAGGACAAGAAGCTGGTCAATCTGAAACATCTGAACCAGCAAGATGCTTCAACTGTGGAAAGCCTGGACATTATGCAAGACAATGCAAGATGCCAAAAGTCAAGAATTCAGGCTACTATGAGAAGAAGCATCTGTTAGCTAAGAAAAAGGAGCTCAATCCTGCTTTAGTGACCAAGTATGAAGAGGACTGGTTAAACTGGAGTGATGGAGATGATGATGAAGAAGTTTCTCATTATGCATCCAATTGCTATATGTGTCAAATGGATCCAGAGGTAAAAGACAAACAAGACTCTGAGGTCTCTTCTTCATCTTCTAAATTAAATTCTGAAATAAACTACTCTTCTGAACAAAATTCTGAACATAACACTGTAGATTCTGAAATGAGAAATCAATTTCAAAACATGTTTTCTGAATTTGAAACTCTCAGAAACAGAATCAAAGGTGAAAGAATTTTGGTCAATCAATTCAGGGCTAAAAGTCAAATATATAAAGAAAATTGTCAAGAAGCTGAACAAATTCTAAAAAAAGTTTCTGAAGAAAAACTTGTTTTAAAAGAAAAAATGGGCAGCTTACAAAAGGAAATTATCAATGAGAAGTCTGAAAAAGAAATTCTGAATGTTAAAATGAATTTTCTGAATCAAGAGAGACTTGATCTTTATAAAAAGATTAAGGAATTAGAAGATTTAAATTTTAAAAGAGGACAAACTGAACAAACTCTGAAGATTTTAACTAGTCAGGCTCAAAATTCAAAATTTTAAAACATAAAAGCAGGTTTAGGATATAATGACAGTCAAATACTAAAAAAGGCACCTGCAAATCTGTATGATTATTCTAAAATGAAAATTTTCAATGAATCAAATACAGGTGTTATTTCTAAACCTATGAACTATTCTTTGCCTGAAAGAATACCATTTGTAAAATCAGAGACTTTGTTTTCAGAAGAAACACCTCTTAAAACTGGTGAACCAGAAATAATATCTGAAACAGAAGAAATAAATATAAGTTTAAACATTTGTGAATCTTCTGAATCAAATATTATTTCTGAAGAAAAATCTGAAGTAATTGTTAAATCTGAAATAATTTCTAAAGTTACTTCTGAGAGAACTTCTGAATTCAATTCTGAAGTCATTTCAGAAGATACTTCTGATAATAAATCAAAACATGAAACCTAATTAGAAGGGAATGGGAGAGAGAGGAGAGATGAATGGGCGATTAGGGTTCTTGGCACTTTAGGGTTTTTTTCACGGCTATTGAATTCTTCCATGCATGGTTCTAATTTGCTTGGATCTCATTGGTGGAATTCTTTGTTTTTGATGGCGTAAATCTGGTTGTTTAGAGTTTGTGTTATTAATTCTCATTTGAATAGTGGGTCGGTGCTGATTTCTTCTCCTAAAGTCGGTGGTCAAAAGCAAAAAAACTTTTGGAAGGTGGTCAAATCGATCAATAGTTGACGGCGGCTGTGGTTTTAATCATTGGTTTTGTTTTCAACATTCAAGGCTAAAAGACCACGTGGCTTTCTTTCATTGTAGGCTACTTTTAATTTTTTTGTTGTTTGACAGCAAATCATCACTTGGACGGTGGTCAATAGCAGCAACAAGTATTTTCTTGGTCAAATCTTACGGCTGCATTTTGATTTGGTGCTTGTAATTTTTGATTGGTTGATTAGTTAGTGGTGGTGATCCTCTTGGCGGCTTGAATTTCTAGCTTTTCCTGATCGATTTGATTGTAGGTCATGTTTCTTTGATCCTCGTAAGATTTCTAGCATCCGAACTAGGGTTTCAGCTTCCGGGTTTACCCGGAACTTCGTTGCTCACCCCAAATTTTTTGGGGATTCTTGGGTGTTAGGAGCTCTTGCAGCATCAAGGCTTCGGCTTTTTGCCAAAGTTCGATTATGGTTGTGATTCAGTCGATGTGAAGATGATTGATTTTACGGAAGTGATCTTGGGAGGTTCGTCTCCTATTAATTTTGCGGAAGTGATCTTGGGAGGTTCGTCTCCTATGGTCAATAGTGGTAGGGTTGATGTCATCAAAGCGCATGATGACGCCAGCAACAGTGCTAGGGCTAACGCAAACAAAGGAAAACATGACGGCAGCGGAGCCATGCACAAGGAGGGCAATGAGGGGGCAACTTGGGATGCCGTGAGCAATGGAGTAGGCGGGGGAATGGTAACTGAAGATGCACCCAAATCTAGGGTTTCGGTATGGGAGAGGATTTCTCCAACGGTCACAAGTGGGGCAAATTCACATAATAGGAAGACTTTTGCTTTAATTGTTGGAGGCGTTCCAAAGCCGGAATTATATTATTTTCCGGTTGAAAAATGTGTTAAGCCAAGAATTCAATTTCCTTTAGAAGCTACAAGAGGAGTGTCTAAGTCTTTTCAAACGGTTGTTTATGGCTAGTTTTTGGGCCCCCGACTTCCGTTCCCCATTGTTTTACGTGCGGTTCAAAATGCATGGGGAAAATTTGGTTTTCAGGATGCTATGGTGAATGAGTTTGGCTATTTTTTCTTTCGTTTTAATGATGGAGGTGGTTGTACACAAGTTGTTGAATCTTCCCCATTGTTGATAAAAGGGATTCCCCTTTTTGTTACTCCTTGGGATCCGTCCAAAGGACTTAACAAGCCTGAGCATACGACGTGTCCTTTATGGATTAAACTCTTTAATATCCCTCTAGTTGCGTTCAACAGGGAGGGTATTAGCCGTATAGCTAGTGCGGTCGGGGTTCCCATATGTATGGATGCATGTACGGCGAGTACGTGTGATAAAGCATGGGGGAGAACAAACTTTGCAAAAGTTTTGGTGAATGTATGGACCATGGGAGAGATGCAGTGGGAAGTGGAAGTGGTTATCCCGAGGCTTTCAGGTGAGGGTGAAGATGTGGTAAAGGTGGTGTTGGAATATGACTGGGAACCGTCGCAATGTATGTAAAATATTTGGACATAGAGACTCCGCATGTGAGAAAGGGGTTGTTCGGAAAGCAAAGGAACAACTAAAGGTGCATGATAGGGAGGATTTTCAATAACCTAGAAGGCATCAATGGAGGCCGAAAGCTAGAACTAGGGCACCTGTTGTGCATCATGCTGAAACGTCAAGGGTGATTAAAGGTAACAATTCTCTCCCCAACGATACATTGGTTGGTGTGGGCTCTATAAAACAGGTTAATGAGGAGAAAAAACAAGCTGACGTGGAGCCAAGGAAGGATGATGTGTCTATACCCACTGGTAACACTGGGGAATTCAATGGCTTAACAGGCGAAGGGAAGCAGAATGTGGAGGGAGGGTTATGTACGGTTAATGTAGGGAGAACACCAAGGGGTAAGGAGGGTAGCACGAATGTTAACCGGCCACCAACGAATGGTCCAGAATTAGTCAAGTCGGTGGTCCAAACGTTTAACCAACATCTGAAACCATGAAGAGGAGTGGTAATCCACACGGCCATGAATAATAGATTCTCACCTTTAAATAGTGAGAACTCAAGTGAGGATGATGAGATGGATATTATTGAAACTTCAAGATGTAGTGATGGAGGAATTTTGAATTTGGGTGGGCTAGATGGAATGGGAGCGAGTATGGATGCGGGGGCTGCAACTACTTCATTATCGCAATGATTAAAGTTGCATCTTGGAATATTAGAGGCTTAAATTCCCTAATAAAGCAAAGGGAGGTACGTGATTTCATACATGTAAATGGGATTTCTTTATGTTGTGTTATTGAGTCTAAAATTATGCAAAGTACTATGGGGGATGTGTGTGGTAGAGTTTTTGGTCGGTGGAGTTGGGTTTCAAATGTTTTAGCTTGTGATCAAGGTACGCGTCTTATTACTGCATGGGATCCGAATGTTTTATCTCTTATGGTTATTGAACTTAATCCTCAATATTTTAATTGTGAACTTCAAATTGTTGGTGTTCTGGAACCAATTTTTATCACTTTTGTTTATGGACGAAATACTGGTGTGGAACAGCGTGAATTATGGAGTGGCTTGCGGAAGTTTAAGATCATTGTGCATAATAAAGCATGGATAGTAATGGGTGATTTTAATTCGATGTTATTCCCTCATGATGGGGTGGGGGGGTCTTCTAGGCGGAATTCGGATATGGAAGACTTTCATTCGTGTCTGGAGGATGTGGAATTATTTGATGTCTCATATCAGGGATGCCAATATACATGGACGCAAAAACCTTCTGGCGAGGGTGGAATTATGAGAAAACTTGATTGCATTTTGGGTAATTCGGAGTTTATTGACCGATTTGGAGATGCTACGGTGTCCTTCCATCCGAGGGGAATTTCTGATCACTCCTCGAGTATTCTCTCGTTCAAGGCAGGAAAGGGTAAAAGGAAACGTGGTTTTAAGTTTGACAACTTCTTGACCCCTCATGAATCTTTTCTTAGTTCGGTTGAGGAAATTTGGATGAAGCTGAAACAAGGCTCCTACATGAAGAAGGTCTTACTAAAAATGAAAGATCTCAAACTTGGTTTTTGAAAAATGAGAAACTCATATGGAAGTTTGGATAAAAAGGTGGCTTCTTTGAAAGTAGAACTAGATGTTGCACAGTTGGCATGTGATTTAGATCCGTTTAACGACTCACTTAAGGAGGATATTGCTCATATCTTGCTTGCCTACCAACAGGCTAGGAGTGACCAATTGGAATTGGCTAGACAAAAAGCAAAAGTCACAAGGTTGAATGAAGGCGATGGCAACTCAAAGTTCTTCTTCCACACTTTGAGAGAGAACCGAAACAGAAACCACATTGCTGCCATTACTGATTCTTCAGGTACGGTTTTTGAACATGAAGAAGTTCCAAAGGCTTTTATTAATCATTTTGCAGGTATCTTGGGCACTTATGATACGCTGGTTAACCCATCGATGGATGATTTTTCTTTTGACCGCAAATTGATTTTATCGGAGGCTCTTCACCTAATCAGGCCTATTACGGATAAGGAAATCAAGGAAGCAATGTTTGTTAATGGTAATGATAAGGCTCCGGGCTCAGATGGGTTCTCTTCCAAATTTTTTAAAGCTGCTTGGAATGTGGTGGGTCGAGATGTTCAGATTGCTATTCACAACTTCTTTTATTCTGGTAAAATAGAATATCAGTTGAATCATACCCTCCTATGCCTTATACCGAAAGTCCCCAACGCTTCGTGTGTGACAGATTTCAGGCCTATCTCTTGCTATAATGTTATGCTTAAATGTATCAGTAAAATTATTGCTGACAGGATGAAAGGGTCGTTGGATAACCTTGTCAGTAAGGCACAATCATCTTTTATACCTGGAAGACAAATTACTGACAATATTATGATGGCACATGAGTTAGTTGCAGGTTACCAAAAGCAAGAGGGTGAGCCTAGATGTGCTTTCAAGATAGATATCAGGAAAGCCTATGATACTGTTGATTGGAAATATCTTATTTGAATGCTTAAAGGGATGGGGTTTCATCCGGT
Organism: Silybum marianum; assembly: GCA_036898165.1. Lineage (NCBI taxonomy): Eukaryota > Viridiplantae > Streptophyta > Magnoliopsida > Asterales > Asteraceae > Silybum > Silybum marianum. The sequence goes on from CM072543.1 coordinate 19,036,789, forward strand.
CATGATTAACTGAGTTTTTTTCATGGAAAAAGAGGTCTTAGACAAGGAGATCCAATATCTCCTTATTTGTTTACGGTGGTGATGGAAGGGTTATCGATGATCCTTAAGAAGTGTATAGAGTAGGAGGTGAACTTTGCATATCACCAAGGATGTGAAGATATTAAACTTACCCATTTATGCTTTGCCGATGATTTATTTATTTTCTCTATAGGTGACATCATGTCGGTAGAAATTATAAAAAGGGCCCTACAAACGTTTAAGGAAAGATCGGGTTTATCACCGAGTCTAGCAAAAAGTGAAGTATTTTTCGGAAATGTAGGGATGGATGTGCAAAGTGCTATAAGAAATTGCTTGCCGTTTCGACCAGGTGTGTTTCCAATTCGATATTTACGTCTTCCTCTCTCACCGGTTAGACTGAAGGTGCGTGATTTCAATCCACTTGTGGTTAAACTAAAAAATCGCTTAATGAATTGGAAAAATAAGTTTTTATCATACGGATGTAGAAGGCAACTTATTATTTCTGTTTTGCAATCCATGCAAACGTTTTGGATGTCGGTTTTTCTGATCCCGGCTGCTACCATTCACGAAATTGAACAGATTTGTCGCAACTTTTTATGGAACAAAACAGAGGGGGAGATGGGTAAATGTCGTGTCTCATGGGAGAGGATTTGCACGCCAATAAAGAATGGGGGCCTAGGCATGAAAAGGTTGGCATTATGGAATTAGTGTTTGCTCTTTAAACATATTTGGGATATTCTTACGAAAAGAAATTCCATGTGGGTTACGTGGATTCATTCCAATTGTATACGGGGGAGAAATTTATAGGTCATTAAGAAGAGAAATGAATGATCTTGGTTAATTCGGAACCTCTTAGAATAAAGACCTCATTGTCGGAGATTCTTCATTTCTAATGTGGGTAACGGGGTATCCACGCATGCATGGGAAGATACTTGGAGTGAACATGGCCTTCTTATCCACATGATTTCGTACCGATTCATTAATGGCCATGAGTTCCACAATAACTCTACGGTTTATGATCTTATGCAACAATTTGGTGATGCTTGGCCGGTTAGTTGGACTCAAAGGTTCCCTCAACTGCAGAATATCACGATTCCATCCCCCAATGCTTTGGAGGATACTTTCAGGTGGTTGGGACCGAATCATATACGGCAACCCTTCTCGGTTAATGTGGCATGGAGAACTTTGGAAGAAGTGGGCCCGGTTTTACATTGGCACAAGGTTGTGTGGAATAGAGCATTCATCCCCAAACATGCTCTTTGTATGTAGATGGCATGTCAGAAAAGATTGCCAACGCAAGATCGCCTTGTTCGATGGAAAAATGAACCACCGGACCTCAAATGTGTGTTTTGTAAAATGGTGATTGAAACACATAACCATTTGTTCTTTGAGTGCAGCTACTCGCGGAGTGTTTGGGAAATAATAAATAAAGAAATAGGGGTTCAGAATTGTCCGGATAAATGGGAGGATATCATTAATATGGGGATGATGGGAAGTTGGAGAAGGTGGTCTACGGTCCAAAAACTGCGTATATCTGCAACTCTGTATCATGTGTGGATGGAGAGAATAAAAGAATCTTTGTTGAAAAATCAAATGTTATTGATTCTTATATGTCTACTGCTATTGTAAATACTTTAAAGAATCATATTCACTGTATTAACTGTGGTCATCATAATTTTCATCTTAACTCCAAAACAAACAAGAAAAATTTGATGAAATCTATTCAGAAATGTTCAGTTATATTGACAAATTCAATTAAAAGAAAAAATAAAAAGAAAACTAAGAAAGATAAATTTCAAAGTTCTGAACAAACTTCTGAATTGAAAAATCTGAAGACAAAGTTCAGAACTTCAAATTTTATTACTAATCTCAAAGGACCCATTCTGAAATGGGTACCTAAAACTCAATAATCTCTTTTGCAGATATGTCATGTGTGGGTGTTAGATTCTGGATGTTCAAGACACATGACACCTTTCAAAGAACTACTAACTGATTATCATGAAAGATATGGAGGAACAGTTAGCTTTGGAAACAATGCAAAGGGATATGTAAGAGGATATGGCACTTTCATTAAAGGAGATGTGACAGTAATGAAAGTTTTCTATGTTGAGGGACTAAGACATAATCTTTTCAGTATTAGTCAATTATGTGACAAATACTGGAAGGTTAATTTTGACATAGATCACTGTCATGTTCTGAGTACAGCAAACAAAAATGAATTAACTGCTTATAGAGATGGAGATATCTACACAACAACATTCACTTCAACTGGTCAACTACAAGGTGTATGTTATATGTCTACAACAATGAGAAATGATAGTTGGCTTTGGCACAGAAGAATGTCACATCTGAATTTCAAAGCCATTTCTGAACTAGGCAAACATCAATCTGTAAGAGGACTACCTAAGATCAGAATTGAAAATAACTCTCTTTGTTCTGCATGTGAACTAGGGAAGATCAAAAGAAGTTCTCATCCTCTGAAAATGCTATCTTCACGCAAAGCTCCACTTGAAATGCTACATATGGATTTGTGTGGACCAATGAAGACTCAAAGCATGGGTGGAAAGAAATACATTCTTGTCATAGTAGATGAATACACAAGATATACATGGATTGAATTTCTGAGACTCAAATCTGATACTTCTGAAAAACTGATACCCTTTCTGAAGAAAATTCAAGTTCTTCTTCAACTCCCAATCCAAAACATCAGAAGTGACAATGGAATAGAATTCACAAATTCTACACTTTAGAACTTTTTGGAATCTGTTGGAATTTCACATAATTTTTCTGCTGCAAGAACTCCTCAACAGAATGGGGTGGTTGAAAGAAAGAATAGAACTTTGGTAGAGGCTGAAAGAACCATGCTGGCATATTCAGAACTTCCTCTTTCTCTTTGGGCAGAAGCTATTGCTACTGCATGTTTTACTCAGAACAGGACCATTCTAAATAGAAAATTTCTTAAAACTACTTATGAGATGCTAAAACAAAGAAAACCCTCTATTGATTATTTTAAAATCTTTGGTTGCGGGTGTTTTCTAAAGAATGATAGTCAGCATCTTGACAAATTTCCACCAAAATGTGTAGCTGGTATATTTGTTGGCTATTCCCAAAGATCCAAAGCCTGCAGAGTACTCATTAAAGGAACTCAAAGGATCATTGAGACTACAAATGTCAGATTTCATGAGTCAACATTGATTTCTAAACAAGACAATTCAGAACTCGCACATAAATCAACTTCTGAAAGTTTGGACTCAGAACATAATCAGACAAACTCTACTTCTAAATCTCAAACTTTACTTAAAACAAATTTAGACAATTTATGTCAAGACTTATTTGATATTTCTGTAAATGTTTTTGTAGATTATCAAAATCCTTCTCTCATCACAAGCACAAATGATCAAGACATTTCAGAAATACAAATTTTAAGTACATCAGCACCGCAAATCTCAACCTCAAATTCAGAACTTCCAACTTCTGAAAATGTACATCCAACTTCTGAACCAGTTCAAGTTACTTCTGAACCAGTTCAAGTTGTTTCTGAACCAGTTCAAGATACTTCTGAAAATGTACATCAAAGTTCTGAATCAATTCAGAATGTTCCATTTGAGAGGGAGACTTCAGATTTACATTCAGCTATCAATCATGATACTGAAACTCAAGCAATTATTGAGGATTATGATTCTCTGAACAATGTTTCATCTGTTCAACCATTGCCAAATGTGAACAAATGGACATCAAGTCATCCAGTGCATCAAATTATTGGAGATGCATCAAAAGGTGTTCAAACAAGATCTGCAACAGAAAATGAGTGTCTGTATGTAAATTTCTTAAGTAGCATGGAACCCAAAAAGCCATATGAAGCACTTCAAGATCCAGACTGGATTTTAGCCATGCAGGATGAGTTAAATCAATTTGAAACAAACAAGGTCTGGAGATTGATACCAAAACCAAAAGGTAAATCTATCATGGTATTGTTGTAAGAAACAAAGCAAGGCTTGTAGCTAAGGGGTATTGTCCACAAGAAGGAATTGATTATGATGAAACCTTTGCTCCTGTTGCTAGATTAGAAGCCATTAGAATATTTCTTGCATATGTTGCTCACAAAAACATGAAGGTGTTTCAAATGGATGTGAAATGTGCATTTCTGAATGGTATTTTACATGAAGAAGTGTATCTTTGAACAACTTAAGGCTTTGTAAACAAAGAATTTCCAGATCATGTCTACATTTTAGACAAAGCCTTATATGGACTTAAACAAGCACCAAGAGCATGGTATGATACTCTTACAACTTTTCTTCTGAATTATAAATTCAAAAGAGGTACTGTTGATACAACTTTATTTCTGAAAAAGGAAGGTGATGATATGATCTTGATACAAATATATGTAGATGATATTATATTTGCTTCTACAAATCCAAAATTTTGTAGAAACTTTGAGAAAATCATGCAAACTGAATTTGAAATGAGTATGATGGGAGACTTGACATTTTTTCTTGGTCTTCAAGTTAAACAACTTCCCACTGGCATATTCATTAATCAATCTAAGTATGTCTCAGACTTACTTAAGAAGTTTGACATGACTGATTGTTCAAGTATTCAAACTCCAATGGCCACTGCAACTAAGTTAGAACCTGATCTGAATGGAAAATCTGTTGATCAGAAAAAGTACAGAGGCATAATTGGATCTTTGCTTTACTTAACTGCTAGTAGACCAGATATAATGTTTGCTACATGTATTTGTGCCAATATCAAGCAAATCCTAAGGAATCACACCTTCTAGCTGCAAAAAGAATCCTTAGATATCTAAAAGTATCCTAAGGATTCTAGTTTTGAACTAACAGCCTTTACAGATGCATATCATGGTGGATGCAAATTAGACAGGAAAAGCACTTCTGGATCATGTCAGTTTCTGGGTGATAGATTGGTAAGCTGGTCTTCAAAGAAAAAAATTTGTGTTTCTACTTCTACAGCAGAAGCTGGGTATGTAGCAGCTGCAATATGTTGCTCACAAGTGATCTGGATGCAAATTCAACTCAAAGACTATGGTTACACTTTCAAAAAGATTCCTTTGTATTGTGATTTAAAGAGTGCCATAGCCATCACTGTCAATCCTGTTCAACATTCAAAGACCAAAAAGCATATTGATGTAAGATATCATTTTATAAAAGATCATGTGGAAAAAGGTAATATTGAAATGTTTTTTGTTCAGACAGATTATAAGTTAGCTGATTTATTTACCAAGGCACTTGATGAAAAACGATTTAACTTCTTGGTAAGTAAATTGGGCATGATGAATATGTCTATGTAAGTATTACACATCAACTATACTTTAGAAGTTATATTCTGAGATACTTATCTCAAAATTCTGAATAGTTTGCCCTTCAGAAATATTCTGAAGTTCAATATTCAGATATTTTCTTCTTTTTAAAGTCAGAAGTATAATCCTTCTTTATATAGGTTGATTGTCTTTTAATACTTTTCATTTTTTTTTCATTTCTCTAAATATTTTCTTGTTTCTTTGATAAAGTTGCATTGATTAAGGGGGAGAATCATAGTTGCTAATGATTCAAGAGGGAGTGGTATTAATTTCACAATTATGAACTACTCTTTCCTACAAAACAGATCTGAAATGCTGAAATCAAGTCTTGAATTTCATATCTAAGAAGTACGAACAAGCTTCCTTAGATAAAATAATTTTTCTGTTTGTTCAAACCTACTTCTGAATTCTCAAAATGTTTTATATTTTTCAGAAGTTTGTAGTTTTAAATAATTTTTGGTCTTCTAAAGTGATACAAGTTTAGTTCTGAACTAAACTTAAAAGTTCTGAGGTTTTTCTGAATTCTTTCTTTCAGACTTCTGAACTTATTCTCAGAAGTTCTGAACAATTTCTGAAGTTTTTGAACTTGTTCTCAGAACTTAACTTCCTGTTGATATTTCTTAAGTATCACATAAGCGTGTGCCACGTGTTTTAATTTCATTGGATATTTCTTAAGCACGTCGATTAAACGGTTCGTTTATCCAAATTAATGATGATTACTACTCTAATCACATTCACTTTTTGGCCACATGTCCATCAGCGCTTATCCAGTCTTATAAATCAATGAATTCTTCATCGTCTTCATTTTTTAGCGATTTTACTCTGAGAAATCTATCTGTTTTCATTGATCTTCATTCCATTTCGAATCCTTGTTCTTCAAATATAATGTATACTTCAAAAGCCATGGTTTCTACTTCCTCGAGCCTAAATGACAGTAATGGATCATCGAGTGATGGTTCATTCAAAATCGTACCTCAAAAATTGGTTGTTGGAACAATGGAAATTCCACTCAATGAAGATCATATGGTTCAAGACACAGCCACAACTGCTACTAATCAAGTCGGACCTTCAAACCCTAACCCTAACCCTAACCCAAGAACTGCTAAAATTGGGGAAACACAAGTTGAACCTATTGAAGTCGTTTCTGGATCAAATGCTGGTGATAGTGAATCTCAGACTCGTGCTGAGAGCAGTGATATGTCAAAACTTTATGTCCCTGCTGAGATAATGCTAGAAATCAAGAAAAATAATTGTGCTTTGAGCTTTAAATCGACAGACTTCACTGATGATCAAATGATTTTGATCGAAATCCTGAAGAAACATCCACTCCGTACTCTACTCTCTAGGAAATTCTCTATTCCTACTTCTTATCTTTAACAATTGTGGTACTATGCTGAGGTTGATGAATCTGAAGATGAAATTGTCTCCTATGTCCATGCTTACAAGGTCTGTATCTCTGTGGATGATATTAGATGTCTTCACTTTTTGGCAAAACCAGATGAGGTTCTTGGGAAAAACCTCTTATGATCCAATTCCATCTTCCACAGAAATGATCTCAGATTTCATGAGTTTGGGATACTCTGAAAATCTAAATGCTTTAAGTTCCTTTAGAAGAAAGTGTTTACCTCCAATATGATATTGTTTATTCTCAATTCTGAACACTTGTCTATCTGGGAAAAGTTTAAGTTTGGATCAAGCTTCAGCAAATGTGAGGAGCATCTTTCATGGAGTTGCTTTCAACAAGCATTATGATTATGCTTCTCTTATTTTTGAAGAACTCAAATCTGCTGTTTTGAAGAAGTCCACATTCAACTACATTCCATTTCAGAGATTCTTTCAAACACTCATCAAAGGAGCAATGAAAGCAGTGCCAACAATTCCTGTTCTAGCACATGAGGTACATGTTCCTATCTTTTCTATGGACAGTTTAAGACCACCAAATGCAAAGCTTACATTTCCAAATGCAGTTCCACTTCCTTCTCACTTACTTGATCTTGTAAGTACACCAAATAGGATTGTGAGTGAGTATTTAGAATCTATGGGATTACCTCAACCAGTAGTCCCTTCCCCTGATTCAAACCAGAGTGGTGATAATGCAAGGGAGTCTAGACTTGTTAGAAAGAGAGAGGAGGTTGTTCAAGGGAGAGAAGAACCTCAAAGAGTAAAGAGGAAAAATGAAAATGAGAGGATGGTAGAAGAGTAAGAAAAAGAATTGAAGATGGGAGAACACAGGTAAAAGAAAAACAAACATGTGAACCCCCTGTTACTAGCCGGGCACCCACATCTTCTATTATTCCACATTCTTTGGTGGATGATATTGAAAAAGCCAGTGAGCCCACGACAAATTTGGTTATCCCCCCCAGCCACTCACCCATCTTTCAACAGAAGGGTGTTTCATCAACACATATGGGGCAAGCAGCTTATAATCCATTAGGACCCAATTGGAGGTTCCTTTTTATTGAAAATGAAGGATATATGTCCCCCCTTCACCATTTTGAGCACATTGAGTCTGAGGGTCCACTCAACTTTGAGCCTACTGAACCACTTAATGTGGAATCTATTCACACTAACACACATCTTCCAGATGTCACTAAGCAAGGTGTTTGTCACATTGCATCAACAACTATAGATATTCCTATTTTTGGATATCAGGATTAGTTGGAAGACCTTGTGGGGTGAACATCACAAAAGACCCATTCACAGAATCACATGTGGTTCATGATGTCTCTGTGGCACATACAGGCCAGCCTTCTTCTGAAGGACTGCAAACAAGACCATCTGTTGGTCTTGGAACCTTACCCACATCTTCTGAATTCACAGAATTCAAAGATTTTAATATACGAATTTGCAAAGATTCAGAAGGACATCAAGGAATTGACGGATACAACTAAAAAGGTGATGGAGGATAGGTTGGATCAACAAGTGGTGAGTATGGTGAATAAGCTGAATGAGTTTCATCTCCAATCTTCTAATGATCTGAATAATTTCAAACAAGCACTTCTGACTGCCTTTTCTGAAGTTGCCTCATCCTTTTCTTCTCTGAAAGCTTCTCAGACTTCTTCTTCATCTGCTCAACCAGATTCTTCTACTTATGCAACAAAGGCTGACATTACTCAGATTTTAAATCAGCTTTCTTCTATTCAGAGTTCTCAGACAGATTTAAGCACAAGGTTATCTGTTCTAGAATGCAGGCCTCAATCAGATACTTCTAAAAGGAGTCTTGATGATCAGGATCCTGATAATCAAGAGGGGGAGAAAGACAGAGAGTATCTGAATCAGAAAATGTTGAAAATGTTCAAGAACAAAGTTCTGAGAAAAATTCTGAAGGTGCTCAGAATGGTGGTGAAGCATCTAATAGAGTTTCTGAAGCAATAGAAGATATCTTATTTACAGAACATGAAGGGCAAGAGGCAAATGTTCATTCTTTTGAAGATACAGTAGAGGAAGGGTATGAAACAGAGAAGTTATCCTTTGATTCTGAAGGTAACTTAAGCTCAGACAATACAGATATTATTCCTGATTCAAATGAAGAGATGCTAAGGGAATATCTTGCATTTGAAGATCTCATTGGTGAGCCCAGTGATTTTTTCTGATGTTATTATGTTTGAAGAAGATATGTCTGGAGTTAATATGGGAGAAAGTTCTGAAGCCAATGAGATAAAGGATTTAGTAATTTGGAAGCCTCAACAACTTCTGAGTGATGAAATACAGAAGAGCTTCTGAAGTCAATTCTGTTCGGTGCATGTCTTTCTGAACAATCCAAGAAGTCTGGAGTGTAGACTTTTGGACAACAGGTTTTCAGTCTTTAGAGATTTTCTTGATCAACCAGATGAAAGAGTTGAACTAGAATTTGATCTAAGTCATATGGGAGGAACTGAAATTGCAGATGAAATTTTAATGGTCTACTCTGGAAAATTTGAAGTTAGAGTCAGATCATGCATCACAATTCCCAAAATTGATATTCCTCTTCTTGAAGAACCTATTCTAGATCAAGTCTATGAAAAGGAAGATATATTTCTTTCTAGAGAAATCAGCTTAGGGTTTCCTGAAGTAATTTACTTCCATATGTATAAAAACAATCTGAGGTTTGCAACTCTGGAAGATTTTGTAAATGATGAGTGGTCTGAAGATCAAATCTCTCAAGTTAGAAATTTTGTTCAGAAGCATGGTGTTCAAAATCTGAATGATTCCACCCTTATAAAGAAAATTAGATGTCTGTCAAAGACTGTTGAAGATGATTTGGTAATATACAGATTTGGAGCAGAAAGAAGAAATGGATATTTATGTGAATTTACTCAGTATGATCTGTACAAACTAAGATTGCAAGACAAATTGACAGTTCTTCAGTTCTATGTTGCTAGAAGTGAAGTTGAACTTGTTTTTGAAGTCAGAAGAATTCTGGGAATCTACATAAGGAACATCATCAAGCATGACTTTCAATTAGCTCTGGAATTTGGTTTATCTAAAGTGAATCTGTTGGAACCTGTAAACCTTGAAAATACAATAACTAGAGTGTTCACTAGTCCAGATATTGGGTTCAGATATACAGCAGATGGAAATAAAACCTTTTTGACTTCAGATATTCCAAAATACTCTAACTCAACTCTGAATTGGTTTCTTAGTTATGCAAAGGATTATGTTGAAGATTCAGATGTCAAAGAAGAAATCATATATCTGATCAAAGAAAGAATTCATTTCAGAGAAAATGTAAGGAAGAGTTATCTAGCTGGTCACAAAAGAGAAAACAAGATCAGAGGAGCTGATTATCTACTTAGTGATACTTATGATTTCCATATTCATTCAAAGAAACAAGACTTGGAGGAAATTCTGAAGTTTTCTCTGAATGTTGAAAGTTCTGAACCAAGTCAAAAGGATAAAGAGAAAGGAAAAGAAGTCATCTCTAAAGCTATTTCTGAAAAATTGGTTCCTGTAGAGAAAATATCTGAAGAGGAACAAATGCAAGTACAAAGAATAGAAGAAAGTGCTTTCACCATGTTTCTTGAATATTTCCATCCAGAAATGTTCATGGAATATGAACAAAAGTTCAACTATATTGATTGATGGATTCAAAAGTCATTTGGTTGGAAACAATGGTACTCAGATATCAGTAGAAAGATAAGGATCCCAATTAATGAAGCAAGAAAGGAAAGTCCAGTGATCAAGGTAATTAATGTTGACTTGAAGACAAGACAAAATTACAAGTATGCATTCTTTATGGTTGAAAGACAAAATGGTGAGATTTCTACCTTTTCTGAAGCTGATTTCCAGAATGTGTATCTCAGAGATCTACTCAGAGTTTACAAAAGCCTTTATCCTTTTCATGATTCAATCACCAAGTTCAGAAAATCATTTCCAATTCTCAGAGATGGCTTGTACAGAGAATTTATATGGGCTGCAAAGACTGATTTTCAGGTTGCTTATGTTCTGAACAAGAAACAAGTACACTTGAGCAAACCAAATCTGAGCTAACCAGATATTCAGAATCTGAAGAAGAGTACCTTAGTAATTCAACCTCCTGGCTTCGTTTGCAAATGCTTTCAAGAACTATTATTTGTGAGATTTGAAGAACTCCACAAATGTTGCAATGGAACTCTCATGGCTATCAGAGATCGTTTGGTAAAAAGACAGAATAGAAGACCAAAAAATCTGAGCAATGAAGATTGGGCGAAGCACAAGAAGCTTGCAAAAGAGATGATTAGAATTGCTGAATCCTTGCTAGAATACAGAAATTTAATTCTGAAAGATGTGAGAGAAATTCTGAATTTCTGGAAGTATGATCTGAACATTTGAAGCTAAGGGGGAGATTGATAGAGATATCATAATAGCTTCAAAAGGTACTGGTTTTTGAAGATGTAAAGATCTGAAGAAAAGGTAAAGAAAAGCCTAAGGCATAACTTCTGAAGTGCCAACTTCAGAAGTTCTGAAGATGTTCTGAAGAGGTTATGAAGAAGTTCTGAAGAAGTTCTGAAGACACTTCTGAAGAAGATCTGAAGGAGTTCAGAACCTGTTCTGAACTTGTCTGTTATGAATGTACTGTTACTTTAGTCTTTCTATTTCATGTATAAATAGATAGTTTGTAAGATAGTTAGAACTAACGTTTCCATAAGCCTTGTAATGACATATTTTATAATACTGTTCATCCTATCAATACATACGACATTTGGCTATCATATTTTTGTTCTAATTTTTCCATATATTGATATCTTGATTGTTTGGGTCCTAACAACCTCTGTTGGTTCCAGATTCTCTACTTCAAAGATCAAGTAAATTCATACAACAGAGTATAAGCGGAAGCAATTAATACCGATTAATCAACAGTAATAAGAACAATCAAAGATTGAGGAACAGATTAACTTGTAATATAACATGAATCACGATTACAAATACTTGGAATGACGCACAGTATGTTCTTCAATCTTTCAATTAGATCGACAACTTTTACATTAGAGAAAAGATCTATTTATATAAATAGCAGAATGTAAAAGTCAATATCCTAACCTATTACAGACTGACACGTGTGAGATGGGAGCGTGTAACAAACTAATCAGTTGCAAAAGGTAGACATGCTGGATGTATGTGCCACGTCATATTCTTCATCTTATGGTTCATACTTTCAAATGTGTAACAATCTCCCCATAAGTATGAAACCAGAAGAGTGAAGTCTTCAAAAAGGAGCAACTTCAGATATGATCTTTGCAATTTTGTTGATGACCTCTCTGATTGATAATAGGCTGTCAAGTCTTTTGATTGTCTTTTCAAGTACTTCTGGATCGTGTTCATTTGCACTGGTAGATATGTAACATTTTGCAATGTATACAACTTCTGAGGAGTATCGATGTGCATCCTTTATTCTGAAAAAGCTTCTTCTGTCTAGTCTTCTAAAGATGACCCCTTCTTCTGGTTGTAGTAAGAACTTACGAACTCTGAACGAATTTATGTTTTCTAATTCTTCATTTGGTGCAGAGATGGCAAGATGATCAACGTTGAAGTTTAGTCCTATCTGGAAGTCGACTTGCCTCTTGTATCGTAACAAAGACTTCATGCATTCAATGATTCTTGAATAGGCAACTTTGTCTTGGCTATCAATACCTCTGGCCATTTGGGCTTTCATAAAGCTTTCCAGAAACAAGAGATAAGAAGGATGAACAGATAATAAATCATTATCACAGAAGTACCTGGTTTGATTATCGTCTCTTATTACTTCATAGATCGTGTACCAGATCTCTGTATCTTCAAATTGTGAGTGCTTTATGGCAGAGATTCGTTTGATAGGTACAAAAGTGTAGATATCTTTTCTTTCTTGTCTGTGTGCCATGAATTTGTCTTTTACAGCATCACTCACGTTATAGGCATTGGAGAAGTTGGGCAGCATTAAATAAATCTTTTGATCATTTGGAGCATACATGATGTTTCTGATAATTTTGAGTTTTGGAAGATCAAGATTTCTCATTCTCTGAGCTGCTTCTTCACGAATAGCTCTTCTCTGTGCTTTTGCTGCTTCTGCAGAGGCTTTTTCTGCTTCAGCTTTTGCTCTGATTTCAGCTTCTATTTGTTCTTCTCTTCTTTTGTTCAAGGCTTCAACTTTAGCCTTTGATGCCTCAGCTCCGGCTCTAGCTTCCTTTTATTTGGCTATTGCTGCTTTAGTGGATGAAGAGTACGGTGTTTTTCTTGTGATGCCGACTACCTCTAGAATAAAGTTTGCTATCTTTGGATCTTTTGGAAGAGGTCCTGAATGAGTAGCTAACGTAGTTGGAGTAAGAGGAGTTTGTGTTGATGAAGGTTGAGCAAAAGAGGTTTGCCTGGAAGAAGGTGGTTGTTGTTTGCCAGAAGGAGTAGATGTAGTTGGATTGGAGCTTTCAGCGTTTGTGGTAGATTTGGCTTTCTTGGCTTCTGGTTCTTTCTCCCCCTTCTGAGAATCAGGACCCTGATCCTCAGACCATTGTCGTTTAAGCTCAGCTTTTCTGCAAGCTCGTTCTTCCTTTGCCTTTTTCTTGGCATTGAAGGTATCAGAGATAGAACTTACCAGAGTTGTAAGTTGAGAAAGAGTGGTTTCCATTGAAGAGAGCCTCTGATCAACATTCGAAGTCGTAGCCTTGGATGCAAACTTGGAAAATATATTATTTATTCTGTCAATCATGGCCTTTTGAAAAGTAGCCATGTCTGACTTCTTAACCAGAGTGGTGCCATTAGGATCGTCAAAAGGAGTGACAACTTTGATAATCTTGTTTAAATCAGCTACCAGAGAGCTATATTCGGCCATAGAAATTGTAACTTCTGAAGGTGGAAGAGAGTCAGGGATATGGAAGATTGCATCAGCATTGGCGTTGATCTTTTCATTTAGAAGTTTGAACTGATCATCAAGATACTTCTTCTGGGCTTACTGTTTGAAGAGCTTGGAGAGTAGCAGCTTGACTTGCTTGTTCAGCTTTGATGCTCAGAAGAAGAGAGTGATTATTAGAGATGGATAATTTTAGATCTTCCATAGATCTTTGAATCTTATCAGCAAATGCCTGGAACGCTGCATTTGTGACAAACTCAGAAGGTGTAACTGGTGTATCTCCAACACATGGAGCCCCTTGTGTCTCGCGTTCAGAGAGGCCCTCTGTCACACCTGTTTGTACGTTGAGTGTGGAGGGACTTCCAACCTGTCTTCGAGGGCTGTGATTAACAGGCACTTCTTCGGTTGTTCTGATTGTCTCAACAGAGTCCTCATCATCAGAGGATGAGGTGCTGAAGACAATGTGCTTACCTTGATGAAGTGTAAACAATCCGGTAAGTGGTGCGTCCTGTGGCTGTAACCCCTATGATGGGATTTCCCCAGCCTCTAAACTATCAGAAGATATGGACTTATCTTCTGAGGCTCCTAAAACTTTGTTGGTCACAGAGACAGCATCATTGTGGCGAGTTCTGGGGCAAATGAACTCTTATATTTTCATCAACACTCTATTGAGAGAATGATGAGAAGAGGTTTCCCCGGTTGTGCTTGATGCAGAGGATGAAGAATTATCCTCTGATCGGATGGTTTCTGGGTGGTTTGGACTGGGTGGTAGGAGAGATTCGCTCAATTGTGTCTCGATGGACATCTTCAGTACCCTCATTTAGCAAGAGGTCGGCATGGGTAGAACCACTCGGATGGTCACTCATATTATTTTCAGCCTCAGCCTCACTTGACCCCTCACTTCCTAAAGCTGGCTCTAAATGCTCTGGGGTAGAAATTCTTTGTTCTGAGAAAATCATAGAGCTTCTATAAGATTGGAGATAAGAAGAGCTAGATTGAATTTGGTTTAGCATGTACCTGGAAAGCTCTCTTGGAGAGGGATAGCCGTTGCGGTCGATGATTGGTCGATGAGAGCTCATTGAAGCAATTTTGCAGAAAGGTTGAACTAATGGGGCCTTGAGTGCACCAAATGCAGGGTAGGTAACCAGATATAAGAATCGTGGAAACATTAAGGCTGGGAGAGGTTTTCCTTGGGTTTGATGAGTTACCTTAGTGTGCAAAGCAGCTTTAATTTCTTGGAAAAGGAGGCTTGCATAGTCCAAAGGACGATTAAAATACATACCATACATGATGGTCAGAATGTTTCTGCTTGCTTGATCGAGGGACCCAATTTTACAGGTGAGACGCTTGTTCAGGATGGAGACGAGGAGATTCCACATTGGGGGTAACTGCTTTCTCTTAAATTCAGATAGTTTAGTTAGGGGTCCATTGTAGCCAAGAAAAAGAATGAAGGATAGCAGAGCTTCAACAGATGGATTAGATTCTAGGGCTGGATTAGGCATAAAATCACCATCAACTTGTACCTGTGATGGGGATAAATGAAAATACCTGGCTAATTTTTTCTTGGTAATGGGTATTTCCACAGCATTATCAGGTTGATCTGGATGGCTGAAGTTTCCAAGCAAAGTTTCATCATCGCGAATATACATCGACTGCCACACTTCTTGAACGTAAATTTCAGGAACATTTGGGTTTGTCAGAGTTAGGGCTCGGTTTAGTGGATACTTTTGGAGAAATTCAACCATGATACTTCGACTGGTCTGCCCGCCGTTTGGTTTGAGGGCCTACATCGACTAGGCCTCCCGCTGACTGAGGTTCTGAACTCGGACTGGTAGGTGTTAGGATCAAGAAGAACCTGCACATTGTTTGCTTTCAATGGCAGTTCGACAAACGGAGCACTATCTGCAGTGGAATCGACAAGACGACCTTCGTCATCGTTAAGAATGGGATTTGCAAGATGAGAAGCCATTGATGAGAGTTGGTGAAGTTGGTGAGCAAGTTGATGAGTAGGAGAGTTTTAGCAGTAACAGTGGTAAGGAAGAAGATGGGTTTCTGAAATTTGGGGATTTTATATGAGACCGATTTGGAATTGGAAGAGGTTTAAGTTTTGGAAGTAGGAAAAAAAACGGTTCAGGAGGGATGATGTAAGCACGCAGGCGTGGATACATGCGGTCACACGATGGATGACACGTGGAAAGTATAAACCGTGTTGATGAGTCACTGAAAGGTTTATGAAAGATAAACCGTTTGATTATCCCAAAAAAAAAATTAGAAAGAGAGTAATAAGAAAATTAAATTTAATCAGATTAAATCAATTTTGTTATTAATCCTTTCTAATAAATTTAAAATCAGACATTTGAAAAATAAAAATTAATCCAAATGAAAGTTTTAATTTTCCATGAAAAGAAAATAATAAGAAAAATTATAATTGAATATATATATTTTAAATAACATTGACGGCAAGAGTTAATAAAATGTATATGTTTAATAAAAAAATTTAGAATATTTTGATTCATAGAAAAATATTTTGAAAAACGTGTCAACTTTGAATCAACATCTAAGATAAGTTTAAAATGAATCATAAAAATTCTGAGAGACCTTGACGGCAAGAGAAACACAGAATAAGAAGATTCAGAAGAAACTTAGGTGGATGAGAAATTCAGAAGACAGCTAACCAGTGTTAGACTTTCAATTCTTCCAGGTATGATACTCCCCCTTGAATGATAAACTCCCCCTTGAGAGGTGAACTCCCCCTTGAATGATAAACTCCCCTTTTGCTTTTCAGGAATTGGCTCCATTCTGGTATTACTTGGATGAAAAGGAATAAAGAGCGCAAGAAACAAAATAAAACTTACACCAGAGGCGATCAGAGGTCTCTGACTGCTTCTGGATGAAATCCTGAAACGATCAGAGGTCTCTGATAAACGCTGAGAATAAGATTTACATATTTATCATTTCCAACTTGCTGATTAAAAAACTAAAACGCTTTTCATCCAGAGCTTTTGTAAAAATATCAGCCGGTTGGTAATCAGTAGAGACAAAATACATTTCTATTGTGCCTTTTTCTACGTGATTTTTGATGAAATGATACCTGACATCAATATGCTTTGTTTTGGAGTGCTGAACTGGGTTTTCAGTGATGGCAATTGCACTCTCAGAGTCACAGAGTATGGGAATCTTATCATAAATCAGACCATAGTCTCTGAGTTGAGTTTTCATCCAAATAACTTGTGAACAACAGCTAGCAGCAACAACATATTCAGCTTCTGCAGTAGATGTTGAGACACATTTTTGTTTCTTGGATGTCCAGCTGATAAGTCTATTTCCCAGAAGTTGACAGCTACCAGAGGTACTTTTTTTGTCCAGCTTACATCCTGCGTGATCAGAGTCTGTATATGCCATTAAATCAAACCCAGAATTTTTAGGATACCAGAGACCCAATGAAGGAGTTCCCTTTAAGTATCTAAAAAAATTTTTGACCGCTGCCAAATGGGATTCTTTAGCATTAGCTTATAATGAGCACAAAGACAAGTGGCAAACATAATATCAGGCCTACTTACCGTTAAGTACAGAAGAGAACCTATCATGCCTCATTAGCCCGTGATATCAACTCGTTTCCCAGAAGGATCGGGACCTAGTTTCATGCTAGGAGATATAGGTGTTTTCATAGTTGATGAGTTCTGAAAATGAAATTTCTTTAACATGTCAGAGACATATTTTTCTTGATTAATAAAAATACCAGAGGTACTTTGTTTAACCTGAAGTCCTAGAAAGAAAGTTAATTCTCCCATCATACTCATTTCAAATTTAGCTTCCATCAATTTAGAAAACAAATCAACTTCTATTTGATGAGTAGAGCCAAAAATTATGGCGTCCACATAAATTTGAACAATAGTTAACATACCTTTGCCTCTTTTGATAAAAAGTGTGGTATCAATTTTACCTTTCTTATACCCTTTGCTGATCAGAAACTTGGATAAACGTTCATACCAGGCTCTAGGTGGTTGCTTTAAGCCATACAGAGCTTTGTCAAGTATTCTGGATGTCTTGCATCTTTAAAGCCAGCGGGTTGTTCAACATACACTTCTTCTTTGAGTTTTCCATTTAGAAATGCACATTTAACATCCATTTGATAGACTTTAAAGTTTTTGTATGCAGAGAATGCCAGAAAAAGTCTTATCGCCTCCAGTCTTGCAACAGGAGCAAAGGTTTCATCATAATCAATACCTTCTTCTTGACAATATCCTTTTGCCACCAAACGAGCCTTGTTTCTGATCATAATTCCGTCCTCATCCTTTTTATTTCTGAAAACCCGCTTAGTACCAATGGCAACTTTGTCTTTTGGTAATGGCACTAAGTTCCAAACTTTGTTACGTTCAAATTGAAGCAACTTCTTCTGCATTGCTTCTACCCAACTAGGCTTGGCTAAGGCTTCATGAACGTGCTTGGGTTCAATTATACTTAGAAAGTTGACATAGAAAGCTTCATTTGCTGTAGCGGATCGTGTTTTGACACCCTCAGAAGGATTACCAATTATGAGATCTGGAGTATGTGAGTTAGTCCATTTCGTCATCCTTGTTTGTGGTATTGGTTGAGCCTGAATTTCAGTGTCAGAAGATGAGATAACTTCATCTGGAAGTATTGATTCTGAAACTCTTCATCCTAAAGTCTCCCCCTCAGATGATGGAACAGAAGAATCTTCTGGACAATCAGCTGAAACAGGAACAGAAAGGATTGAAGAGCTAGGTTCAGAAGAGGTAGGACCGGATAAAGTTACGCCAGAGGCATGAAGAACTTCAGGTATACTGAAAGAAGAGTTAGGTACAACAGGTTCTGACATTATTTCTTCGCCCAGAAAGTCTTGAAAAATAGCATCAATCTCGGATTCTCTGGATCCTGAAAGAAAGTCAGAAGTAACAGTATTAAGTTTGAGTTCTGAAGAGGAATATTCAGAAGTCAGTTAAGTTTGATCATCAAAATCAACGTTAATGCTCTCCATAACTGTTTTAGTTCTTAGATTAAAAACACGAAAGGCTCTGGAACTTAAAGAATAGCCTAAGAATTTTGCTTCATCTGATTTTGGATCAAACTTGCCAAGTTTGTCTCTGTCATTTAAGATAAAACACCTGCAACCAAAGATATGAAAGAATTTGACAGATGGTTTTCTTTTGTTAATAAGCTCATAAGAGGTTTTGAGATGCCTCTTGACAATTATGGAACGATTCTGAGTGAAACAAGCAGTGGCTACAGCTTCTGCCCAGAAGTGAATTGGGAGTCTAG
The DNA here is from genome assembly GCA_036898165.1 of Silybum marianum. NCBI lineage: Eukaryota > Viridiplantae > Streptophyta > Magnoliopsida > Asterales > Asteraceae > Silybum > Silybum marianum. The sequence goes on from CM072543.1 coordinate 19,055,682, forward strand.
AAGCGGCAAGCATTGTTCTGGCTGCTTCGACCAAGGTTCTGTTGCGACGTTCAACAACACCATTCTGTTGGGGAGTGCGTACAGCAGAGAAGTTCTGAGTAATTCCATTTTCAACAAAGTATGCTTCAAGTTTGGCATTCTTGAATTCAGTACCATTGCTGCTTCTTAGCTGTTGAATCTTTTGGTGTAAAAGAACTTGGATTCTGGTCATCATATTTTGAAGTACAATAGGTACTTCTGACTTTTGTCGAACAAAAGCAAGCCAAGTATACCTGGAAAATTCATCGATAAGTACCAGAATATACTTTTTACCAGAAAGACTCTGAATTGCAATGGGACCACAGAGATCGACGTGTAGCAATTGCAGAGGTCTTATGCAAGAGTGATCACTTTTTGTTTTATGAGATGCTCGTTTTATCTTTCCCGTTTCACATGCAGGGCAGAGGTGATCTTTTTGAAAATGAACTTCTGGAAGTCCAGATACCAAATTATGTTTTACAAGCATCTCAAGATTATCAAAGTTTAAGTGAGACATTTTATGATGCTAGAGCCATGCGACTTCACTCTTTTTGGAAATAAGACATAAGGTTTCCTTACCATCCTTGGAGGTAAAATTCATCATGTAGATATTACATTTTCTGTCATATCTCCAAAGTTCCTCACCTGCCTTAGAAAATAAGTAACAATGTTTTTCATCAAATACGACAAGTATCTTAGAATCACATAGTTGACTTACACTTAGGAGGTTATGTTTCAAACCAGAAACATGAGCTACTTTAGATAAAGTAATGTTACCTTCCTGTAAAGTACCATAGCCCTTAATCTGACCCTTACCATTATCACCAAACGTTACAGCTCCACCACCTTTGTCTTTAAATTTGGAGAGTAAGTTTCGTGAACCAGTCATGTGCCTCGAGCATCCAGAGTCAAGATACCAGATATGCACACGCTGTTTCTGCAATCAAGATCAGAGTTTCTTAGGTGCCCATACCATTATGGGTCCTTTAACGTTAGTTTTTGTTTTATCAGCCTTTTGTATTTGATTTTGATTTGATTTGACAGAAGGTAAAGACGAATTATTTGGATTTTTTGTTTTTTTGTTTTTCTTTTATTTTGAAGTACGAATGGTTGGCAGTGAAGGAATTTGAAGTTCGTGAGAATTTTTTTTGTAATTTTAAGAATAGGGAAAAACATTCAGAATTCTGAAACATAGAAGATTTTATTGAATTTTCATTGCGATAATGATAATGACAATTATTCTTAAAACTGTCTTTTCTAGTATCAGTTGTTCTAAAGAACTTCCTATCTAGACTAGACATATGTTTAGAATCTGAAATATTCTTCAGCGGAGATTTCCTCGGATTTACCTTCTCAGAAGCTTTTGTATTTACTGAAACAGGAACAGAAAGATTAGATTTCCATTTACCTTTCTGAACATAAGAAAGTTTTGGAGGATAAGATTTAGGAGTTTGGATAGGGATCTTCTTTTTAAGTTTTTCTTCCTTTTCAAGTTCAAGACAAGATTTAGCTTTCAGACACATTTCTATAAAATCTGGATGTATAAATACAGGTTTTCTTTGTTCAGGAGGAACAGAGAAAATCGGAATTTCACTTGAATGTTTCTGAGCATTCATTCCAGAAGCTTTTATCTCCAGAGATTCATTTGTAAATAGAAATGGGGCGTCTTTGTTTTTGATAATCTCTGGAGTTTTAGCATAGATAGGAGATTGATGTTCAAGATGAGAGAGATATGTTTCTGAATTGTCAAAGAAATCCTCACTTTGATCATCATTTTCCCAGGGATATGTGATTTCTCTAAATCCTCTTGAGCTTCAGAAAGATTTAAATCAATAAATGAACAAGGAAATATCTCTGGATTATTTTCTAACTTTTTTTTGTCATTCTCAAGTTTAAAACAATTATCCAGAGTCGAGAGAAGATCATTTTCAAAACTAAGTCTTAAATCTTCCTCTACTTGAGTAGGAATAAATGCATCAACCTTTGGATTTAACTTTATAAGAACACTTGAACCGAATTTGAAAATATCATCGTTCTTCTGAATTGTATTTAAATCAACATTAGACTTTTCAGAAGAATATATAACGTTTTTAAACTTGAGTTTTCGTTGATGATGACCATTTTCATATTTAAATCGTTTAAAGCATGATTGTTCACAAAGAATTGGAAACACATGCTTCTGTTGTTGTCCTATTCAAAAAACAGAGTTTAAACAAGACTTTTTTTCACACGTATAGGGATCTAAATCTTCAAAACCAATTCCAGATCTTCCTACTTGTGTACTTATTTTCTCATGAACTTTTTGAGCATCCAGATATGTTTTGATCTGGTGTGTTTTGTTTGGAAGTTCAATGTATAGAAATTCTCTTTCTTTTTTAATGTAGTTTTTAAATGCTACAGAATTTAATCTGTCACTTTCCTTAACTTGAATTTCCTTATCCTTTTCATCCAGAAGTTTCTTACAACTTAAGTGCTCTTTTTTTAACAAAACTTCTATGTCTTTCAAGGTTTTAGAAATCTTTTCTTTTTCCGTGTCAAGTTCCAATTTCTCTTCTGTTAAGATATCCATCTCTCTTTTGTAAATATCTCTTTCCCTTTGTATTGTGGAAAGAGTTTTCTCAACGTCTTTTCGTAACTTCTTTTCAATTGTAAGCTTTTGTTTAACTTCCTCAAAATTATTTGATAAAAGCACAATTGTATTCTCAAGTTCAGATGATTCAGAAAGAGTACTAACCGGTGATTCAGAAGGCTGTTAAGATTCATTTGTATTTGCCATCCCACAGAACATGGCCTCATCACTTTTGGACTCATCTCCAATCCAGTTTTCTTTCTCAGCATAGTGGGCTCTTTCAGTGACATTATACTTGTATTTATTTTTGTAATATGTTTTGTCTTTATCCAGATCCCCTCTGCAATCTTTCGAGTAATGACCCGCCTTGCCACATCTGTAACATACATCTTTCTTTTTCTTCATTTCCTCTTCCTTCTTTTTTGTTTCAGTGTTCTCAAGTCTCTAAACCTCTTGCTTAGGAGTATAGTTAGAGCGATCAGACCTTCTATTTCCTTGAAATGCTCTATTTCCAAAACGGTTTGTAAACTGTTTGGTAATAAGAGCCAAGAAATCAGCAAATGCCTTTATTTCATCATCAGAATCAGAATCTTCTTCTGGAACAGTTTCTGACATGAATGCCTTGCTTTTCACTCTTCTATCTTCACTTTTTCTTCTGGTAGCTCCCTTTGTTTCAGAAATCAAGGCCAGAGGTCCACCTATAGTTGTTTTCTTTTGTACAACCTCCTTCTCATGAGCTTGAAGAGTTCCAAATACATCGTGTAGAGACCATTGCTCAAGCTCTTGATTAGCTTGTAAAGACATGGAGAGATTTGACCATTCTGGATTTAATCTCTTTAAAAATAATACATTATTGTCTTCCTTTGATCGAACAATATCACATCGTTTGCATAGATTTATCAGATTATTAAATCTATGAAAAGTCTGTTCCAGAGATTCATCCGCAATGGCCTGGAAGCTGTTATATTCGTTCAGAGCTTGAGCTCTTCGATTTTTCTTCATTTTAGCACCACCTTCCAGAAGATTTTCTAATTGATCCCATAATTCCTTAGCAGTATCACAGGAATACAGAGATTGAAAAATCTTATTCGGAATAGCCATGATAAGAAGAGTTTTTGCCTTTTTAGCAAGTTCAACTTTGGCCTTTTCCTCATTAGACCAATTTTCCCTTAGCTTTGGAACTTTTCGAGCAGGGACTTCATCAGTATTGGTAGTGGCAGGAACTCTTGGAATTGTAGTCATTGGTACGAAGGGACCATTTTGGACAATAGGATAAAGTTCAATATCCAATCCTTCATAGAAATTTATCATTCGAATCTTCCATTGTGGATATTCACCACGAATAAGAGTAGGAGGTTTGGTCAGAGAACTAGAGGTGTAAACAGCATTCAAGTTTGAATTTGCCATTTGTTTTTAAATCGAGAAGAATGTAATGACAAATTTGAGTTGAAATCTAGAACAAGTAAATTTCAATTGAATTGAATAACAGAATTTTACTAATTCTTCAAAATTTTAACTACAATTACCACTTTTTTAGACAGAATTGCTATGAATCTTCGTAGAACAGGGTGGAATTATGAACAGTAGTTAAAACAGGAAATTACTGAATGAATGAAGAGAGAAATTTCCAAATTGAGGAGATCTAATAATCAATAGATTGATTATCAGGCTCTGGTACCAATTGTTGGTTCCAGATTCTCTACTTCAAAGATCAATAGATAAATTCATACAACAGAGTATAAGCGGAAGCAATTAATATCGATTAATCAACAGTAATAAGAACAATCAAAGATTGAGGAACAGATTAACTTGTAATATAACCTGAATCACGATTACAAATACTTGGAATGACGCACAGTATGTTCTTCAATCTTCCAATTAGATCGACAACTTTTACATTAGAGAAAAGATCTATTTATACAAATAGCAGAATGTAAAAGTCAATATCCTAACCTATTACAGACTGACACGTGTGAGATGGGAGCGTGTAACAAACTAATCAGTTGCAAAAGGTAGACATGCTGGATGTATGTGCCACGTCATATTCTTCATCTTATGGTTCATACTTTCAAATGTGTAACAACCTCCTATGAATTATATCATGGAAGAAGACCCTCTCTGAAATATCTACACATCTTTGGATGTAGATGTTATATTCTTAATGACAGAGATCATTTGAGCAAGTTTGATCCAAAAGCTGATGATGGGATATTCCTTGGACACTCTTCTATTTCCAAGTCTTTCAGAATCTTCAACATGAGAAGACAGCACGTTGAAAAATCTATGCACGTCAACTTTGATGAATCTCGTCCAACTAATTCTGCTCCTATCCCTGAAGAAGATGAGGAGTTGAATGAATGGATGAAATCTCATTATGGGGAACTTGAAACTTATTTCAGCAACCAACCTAATGTTGAAACACATGATGATGGAATCCCTGATCTTCCTACGTCAAGCAACGATCCATCAACATCAGGGATAAGCGTCACTCCTCTCAATCAGATTCCTCCATCTGATACTTCTTTAAGAAATTCTTCAGTGAATAACCAAGCTTCATCTTCTACTGATCAATCCTTTGAATCTCCTCCAGAATTGATCTTAAATGAAGTTCTTGTCGCTGAAACGATCAACGACATCCCTGAAAGAGAGAAAATCGGTGAATCAATTATTGATCAATCTCCTCAACCTCCAGCTCAGCGATGGACTGCAAATCATCCAATAAATCAAATCATTGGTGATCCAAATGCAGGTATCAAGACTCGTAGAGGTACAGGTAATATCTGTCTCTATGTTAATTTTATCTCTCTCTCTGAACCTAAGAAGATAGATCAAGCTATCTCTGATCCTAGCTGGGTCTCTACCATGCAAGAAGAACTAACTGAGTTTCGTAGAGGAAGTTTATGTTGAACAACCTCCTGGATTCTCTGATCCAAACCATCCTGGTTATGTTTTCAAACTTCAGAAAGCTCTTTACGGGTTAAAACAAGCTCCCAGAGCTTGGTATGATACTCTCTTTAAATTCCTTCTTAAAGAAAATTTGTTCGTGGAAAGATTGACCAAACTCTATTTTTAAGAAAATATAAAGGTCATACTATTCTTGCTCAAATATATGTTGATGACATTATTTTTGGCCCCACAAGACTCAAATTATGCACTCGTTTTGCAAACAGAATGAAGAAAGAATACAAAATGAGTATGATGGGTGAACTAACATATTTTCTAGGTTTGCAGATTAAGCAATCTGACAAAGGAATTTTCATTTGTCAAAGTAAACATGTTAAAGACATGCTGAACAAGTTTGATATGAATCAATGCTCAGCAATGAAGACCCCAATGGCAGCCCCTCTGACGTTGAATAAGGACCCAAATGAGAAACTGTCAATATCACTGCCTATCGTGGGATGAACGGATCTCTGCTATATCTTACAGAGAGTAGACCTGACATCGTGTATTCTACATGTCTCAGTGCTCTGTATTAAGCTGAACCAAAGGAATCTCACCTCATTGTTGTAAAGCGAATCTTCAAATATTTAAAAGGAACTCCTAATCTGGGTCTTTGGTATCCCAAAGGCTCAGGGTTCGATCTAATCCGTTACTCTGATAGTGATTTTGCAGGATGCAAGATTGATAGAAAGAGCCACCACTGGCGGATGTCAGCTATTAGGTGGTAAGTTGATAAGTTGAACAAGTAAGAAGAAGAACTCTATGTCCACATCTACCGCAGAAGCTGAATACGTAGCTGCCCGTAGTTGTTGTGCTCAAATCCTATGGATGAGAAATCAGCTGAGAGATTATAATCTCAAACTTTCTAAAATCCCTATTTATTGTGATTGCACTAGTGCTATTGCAATTGCAAATAACCCTGTACTTCACTCAAAAACCAAGCACATTGAGATTAAATATCACTTTATCAGAGATCATGTGATGAATGGAGAAGTGGAACTTCATTTTGTACCAACTGAATAACAGCTCGCTGATCTTTTCACCAAACCTTTGGATGAAGCTAGATTCAATCTACTCATCAGCGAACTTGGTATGTTAAACGTTGAATAATTATCCATTCTTTGAACTCTGATTCACTGATACTTGATCATTCTCACTCAGGTATGAACTTCTATATCTTTACATTCTCAGAATATTTTTTTCAGGGAATGCCTTGAAACTAAAAACCCATCACTGACAATCCTTTATTGTCTATTGATGACGAATTTAAGGATAATGATTAACATTTTTAAATGATAATCATTTTCAAAGTTTTCAAATAAGAAAAGGACACGTCAGACCTTTATCTGACACAAGATGGACCACGACGTTTCCTTTCCTACTCTTTTCTAGGAACGTGCGCTAGGTCATCATTACTTTTCAAAAAGTTAAAATCGTCGTTTAGCTATCCTTTTCTCTCTCCTTTTGCTATTTAAGCAATTCATTTCTTCATTTGATTATTTACGCGCTCTTTAATCTCAAAAAGCAAGAATCCTTCTCGAATCTTCAAGCTTTCCTCAAGAACACCAAGAACACGCACTTGTGCATTTTTCTTTGTTTTTAACGTTTAAGGTTTGATCTAACCCTATTCTTTACTTAAAACACAAATGTCGTTTATCACATATTTAACTTATAACTTTTTATAAAATCAAATTCAGTTTTAAGTCAAAAATTAATGTGATAAAACCCTTTTTATTTTTCAAAACCTGTTCTGGATTCGTCTTAGAATAGAAGACCTTTTTTAGGTAAAAAAAATTTCAAGTTTTTCTCTCATTTCTTAAAATTGTGGTACTAACAAGTATTTTGATCTTTGTTCATCAAAACATTTATTTTTCTTCTACACTTTTTGGTAATCTTTGTACCAAAAACCTATTCTGGTTTATTACCTTTGTATTAAACCATGATTTTCCTATTTGGTGTTCCCATCTTTGAAACAGACATGGCATCTTCAAGCAAGACCACTCAGGCTGTTGAACAAGCACCCATTGTCCTCACCAAAGCCCCTGCCAGCGCCTTCAGCTTGGAACAAGCAACTTTCAAGGCCTGCAACTACCTTGCTCTGGTGGATATCCCTACTGACAAATCATACTTCAACGACGGTTCCACCCTCATCAAAGCTTGTCCTCTGATGTATGCCTTTGTGCACAATCCCGTGGGAATCACTACGCATCTTCAGGCTCTCTGGTACACAGCTCACTGCACGACCCTCACCACTGACAAGGGTAAAAAGCTCCCTGCTATCGGTTTCACAATCCCTAGTCTCGACGACTACGCTTTCACCTCAGGCTTTCTAAGGAATGCCCTCCGCCTTCCTTCCAGAGGTTAGAACGAGCCCTGAGCCCCTAAGCCCACCAAGGAACAGATAGAGGGCTTCTTGGACTCTATTGGCTATGTTTGGGAGAACCCCGAAGTCAAATCTGTGGGATCAAAGATGGAGAAGAAGCGTCTTCCAGGTCGCTGGCAATACATCTTTACCCAAGTGATTCAGTGCTTGGGCTCCAAGATTGGCTCTCATGATCAAGCCAGCATGCACTTCCAGGACCTTGGCTTCGCTCTCTGCACCAACTACAAGCTGAACTATGCGGACTACATACTCAGCGACATGTTCAACAGGGTAAAAGCAGGTAAGAGGAACCAATTCATTCCTTACTCTAGGTTCTTTGCAACCATCTTGGAGGCTGCCTTCAAAGATGAATATCCAAAGGTCGCCAACCAAAGCTTCTCCATGGTCGGCAAGAAGTCTCTGGACATTGATGTCCATCCAGATGATGCTCCTTTCACTCTCTAAATGCTGCAACTCATTGAAGCAGCAACACATGTGTCCCTCTCACTGAACAACCCATCAGTGAGTATCCCAAACACCTCCACTCCTTCCAAAAGAAAGGAACCAACTGATGGTCATCAAAAGACCATCGCTCATAAGCCAACTGCAAAGAAACAAAAAAAGGTAGTCTCTCAAAAGACTTCCCTTCCTGATTCAGGCGTAACACCAACGTCCTCTGTAGCCACAGCCACGACAACGGTCTCTGCATCCGTTGTCATTTCTTCAGCACTATCACCACCTTTAGCGACACCGGTCACTGAACGTGTTATAGCCAGCTCCGCTGAAGCTGGATCAGGTACTACATTCACAGCCTTCTCTTCTTCTTCCACCATCTTTTCTTTGGTCCTCACACAAACATATGATTCAGAGATAGTTGTCCCTATCTCTGATGATGTTGAATCGCGCGCTGTCCAAACTTCAATGTTGTTTCGACAATCTGAACTTTGGAAAGCCAGTACAACAGGACCTCAACATGTCTCTCACAGACATACTAAGACACAGGCCAGTGATCCTCATGACACTACCATAGTACAAGTTGTCCCTGAGAGTAATCCTCATGATACTCTCAAGGTAAATAACATGTCCCTGAGCTAGAGCTCTTCTTGGCTGCTCTGCCTATGTTGTCATCAGGTTTTGCACCTTCTCTCTCTACATCAGCAACCACCATCACTACCTCCAAGGCTGTTGCTGCTGCTACTGCTCCCTCCAGTATGAGCAAGGGAAAATCTCCTCAGCAACCAAAGACGGATGCTGAACTGCACAAGATAAAGCAGGAGACTTCTTGGTCAATGAATGTGCTCTCACAAGGGATAGCGTAGACAACCTTCAGACGTCCGCTGAGTACATTTTCCAGATGGTCACTAGTACTCCAGGGATGAAGGCCAAGATCAACAATGTCTACACTGACATTCAGGCACTCAAGGCTGATAACTTGGCTCATTAGCAAGCTCTTGCCAAGCTGGAGAAGAAGGTAGAAGCACAAAGCCAGGTGCTTGAGTCTATTCAAAAGACTCAGTCCGACATGATGCAGATGCTCACCAAAATGCAAGAAGCTAGCTCTTCCTTCACTGCTGCTGATTGGACTTCGCTGAACCAGGTCGTTTAGAACCAGACTGCGCACACCAATTCTCTGAAGGACATTGGGTCCAATGTGCGTACCCCGGTGGTGCATGTTCTCCCCGCTGACAACATCGAGGGGAGAGATGTGCTAAAGAAATCGCTGACGAGATTATCAGAGAGGCTAATGAAAGATTCCTTGAAACTCCAATATCTCCCTACATTAAGCGAAACCCTACTTTCTCTGTCGCTGAAAAAGAAGACGATGAGGAAGATGATGAGGAGGAAGAAGACGATGAAGAAGACAACGATGATATCCCTCACTATAGGGGAAATGATGATGATGATGACATCCCTCCTGGTGCTCTTGAGCACTTCAAAAACAGTAGGCCAGGCAACTTCATGCCTGAAGTAGTCTACAGGGAGCCCTTGGGGGACGGACCTCCTCCTTCTTCGGATCTGTCCAACCAATCAGGCAAAGGAAAGGAGGTGGTAGATCTTGATCCCCCCATTTCAATATCTGAGGGGGAGACCACTACTGAGGTGACTCTTCCCCTTATCCCTTTTACTCCCATCTCTGAGCCTCCAACCTATCCATCTTTCTCCCCTCCAAATTTTGAATCTGACCAACCTCTCTCTCCATCTCCCATTCTCAGTGAGTCTAGTCCCCCAAGGACTCCGCTTTTTGTAAGGAACCTTCTTTAGAGGAGCAGTTTATGTACATATCTGACTCTGACTCTGAAGATGAAGAAGGCCTCATTCCCAGTCGCCGCGCACAAAGACCTCTAATAAGCGAGCCTGAAGAGGAAAAAAGGCGACTAAACTTCTTAAAAGAACTTGAAGCCAAAAGAATAAATATCCCCTCTGCTGAAACAGAAAATCCCGTGCCCATCAGCGTGGTGGGTGACTTCTACTGTCTATCTAAAGAGGAGAGAGCACAAGTACTTGAAGCTCAAAGAATAAGAGATGAAAAGATGAAGCAAACAGAAAGTGATCTACAGCTTGCAAGGAAAATACTGAGGGAGGATGCTGCTAGAGATAAGGCGACTAAAGAGCTGATCGAGAAAAGTCGAAGAGTCGCTGAAGCTCTGGCACAAAGAGAACTGAATGAAGAAAATATAAAAGTGAATCCCATCCTCGCTCAAGAGAAGATCCTAATGCTCTAACCAATGAAGAACCAAGCCATAGAGAAAAAGAGCTATGCTGGTGCACTAAAAGATTCAATTTTCGCCAGTCTGACTCAAAAATCATTCGAGCGACTATCGAAGAACTTCCTTCCAAAAGGTATGGACTGAAGGTATTTGTTCGAATATACAGGCACACGAATGTTGAAAAATAGGAAGTCAAGTTCTTAAAATTCTATGGGTACTCTGAATGGCTAGAAATCAGAGATGCCATTCAGGATTCCAAATCAAAGTTTAAAGATGTGTTGGAAAGAGCATTGGATCAGCTTCTTCAGAGGATGTCACAACATGTGCAAGTTCCGCCTCTCCCTGAGCCTACAAGAAGGAGAAGATCAAATGCTGAAGGAGGTTCATCTTCTAAAAATGAACATGAAATCAAATTCAACTACGAAAGCATTCTCGGCCATCTGGAAATCCCTAACATCTCAATGTTGAACTCCTCTCTCCCTCAAGATAGAAGATACGAAGAAAATGAAATCATCACCTTCCTTGAACCTGGTATGGTTTTCTTGGACAACGATGGATTCTTAGGGCTCTTCAGAACAAAGAAGTCAGCAAAGCTCCTTCAGCCTTCATAAAGATCATGCATCACTACTGCTAGTCAGATAATCCGCTGATGAATCGACAGAAGAGGCTCTATGAAAATGAAATACGAAGAATACATGAGAAACTCTCTGATTGATATATAATCGTCTATTCCTTTGTATTATTCTTCAGTGTATTGTACTTTTCTTACAAATTTGTAACTTCATTTTTCATGTAATTCCTTCAGATTACAATTAATGAAATTTCAAATGAAGTACTCTGCTCCAAATGTGTACTGAAAAGATCCCTGAAAACAGTAAATGGGACACTGAACATAAGAGTTCTAACTTCTTTACATACCTCCTTACTCACTAATATTTCTCTCTGAAATTTAAATCAGTGAATGTACTTAAGGCCTCTGCTTGTAAAAATTGTGCTTTCATATTCTTAAATGAAACTCAATAGCTATAATAGATTAGCTGTAAAAGATCTCACAGATTAGTACTTAGAAATTTTTATTTCAATATTTCTTAAGTCCGTACTAATCCTTTCATGTAATTTTTCCATGTTACTTAATCATAATCAAATAGGGGGAGATTGTTGATCATAACTCCTCTCAGTAATTTGAATATGATTCCTCTGTATACTTAGTGAAATCCCATTTGTAAGCTTATGCTTAAATTCAACGATACCATATGCTGATTGTTATCAAAGATCGCTGAAAATCAGAAGCCTCAAGTCTACCTCTGAAGATCTGAAGATCAACCATCACACCAGACGTACATTCAGCGAAAGTCGAAGACCAAGCTGAAGAAAGAGATAGTTAGCTAATGATCTGAAGCGGTTCAGTGATAGCAATGGTTATCTAAATCAAAGTGTGAAGTCTTGTCAAGCCTCAGCGATACTCTGAAAGTTCATCCTTGAAGTTTCAAGTTCAACGATCAAATGAAGCTTCTCAAACAAGATTAATGTTGATCTTATCCTCGATGCACAAAAGTCAAACCTTATACTATGTCATTGAAGGACGTATGAATTGTCTCATATGTCCCCATCATATCTGATATGGTACTGTTCATATACAGCCAAAAGCATGGTTGTTTTTTGAACAAAGGACAAGCTTCCTATGAATGCTTGACACGCGGCATATACCTTTTGTCTTGCATTAAACGCAAACGGGTATAAATAAGACGAAGATATCTTCTTCATCTTCATGCATGCAACTTTCTAATTCCTAAAACCTCTGTCTCTTTTCTTTCTCATTTTCCCTGGGCATCAATCTGCGTGATTTCTTAAGTTACAATAGAATAGGTTTACTTGTTCAAATTCCGCTTGTAACTGTAAATTTGTTTATTCAATATAAACTCATTTAAAAACGAAAATCTGACTGTTTATATTCAACCCCCCCCCCCCCCTTCTACAAACTGTTTCTATATCCTTGAACTCTTGTAGACTCCTTTGGGACCAACAATCATTCCAAAATATTGTCACTTTTTTTTCTTACCGTGTTTCACATACGAAACATTTACTAAAACTTCACATATAAACATCTTTGAATATTGTCATTTGTTGGTTTCTTATTGTGTTTCACATACAAAACATTACTAAAATTTCATATATACCTACTAAGATTGTTAGTTTTGGTTTCACCTAAGAACTTCGTTAAATTTTTTGAACCACTAAAGGTTATAGATGAACCTGAATACCATTGTATCATAGGTGTCACTTTTTGATTTCAACTATGAACCTGAGTAAAACATATTAAAACACTCAAGGTTACAGATCAAACAACACTATAAACTTTAAACAAACACAATATAATCATGGGAGGGGCATATTTTTGTGTTTGTAAATCAAATTCTTGATAATCAAAAGCTTTTTATACAAAGATCAGTATAATTCAAAACCCTAAATTAAAAAAACCTGAAACCAAATTAAAACAAAAATATAATTTTTAAGCAAAAAATAAAACTCGAATCTCGATATCCCTTCTTAGAAGGGGGAAGAACGAAGATGAAGAACACATAACCTTTAGAAAAAAGGGAAGAATGGCTTCGTAATGCTTAATCGTTCCTGTTTCATATTAAAAATAGAGACAACATTAGCAAGTAGATAGATGTTAGATGCGCCATGTCGTGTTTGTTTACCTACATTGGGATCATCGAGGATTTTGCTCAATTAGGTTATCCTTCTTCCATTTCAATGGGAGGTTGAGAAGTATGAATCGGGACTAAAGAGTAATCTTCTTCAATGTTAATATTAGAAAGGGATGTCGATGAGAAACCTTCAACATTAGGTTGTAGTAGTTGAGGTACTGAAGTAGTGTCATCAACGGTAGTGCTCTGTTCAACAAAAGATTTATGAGGTTCATTATTTTTGTTAAGGTGGATGTTTCTTGAATGTTTAAAAGAGCTACGCTTATTCCAGTAGAAGTGGAATAAGATCAGCCGTCAAATATTGTGGGTGCAAGGTTCGACACTCTTTGATCTTCTTCAGCATCTTGATCTTCAGTAATAGAAGGGGAAATCGAGGATACTTAGGTTTACCATAGTGAGATATCATCCATTATTCAACTTATCTTCATCACTTGAGAAGGAGGAAGAGGACGTTAGATAGGATTTATCAAAGGTAATATGGATGATTTCTCTATACAGTGCCCTCAAGTGTTGAAAACAATGTAGGGTTTAGGGACTGAAGAATAGCCTACAAAGATTTCTTCATCAAATTTGGGGTCGCATTTTCCAAGCTAATCACAATTGTTAAAAATGAAGCATTTGCAACCACATATATGAAGAAAAGTAATGGTGGGATTCCTTATATGGAAAAGGTTCGTAGGCAGTTTTCTTGAGTTTTTTTTTACTATGAGAGAATGGTTTTGAGTTAAATGATGTAATCCAAACCTGTTGTAAAAACAGACTTAAATAGACCAAAAACTAAGTGAAAAGGGATGCAAGTATACACATCTAGACACTATCGTCTTCTCAAGTAATAATGTGGTAAGTACCAAGTATCATTCTACAGGGAAGGAAGCTAGAAATGGGAGAAGAACAAACTTGTAAAAGTCAATTTTAGAGGACGAATTCGAAGAAATGTCTTTGTGAGTGGGTTTGGACTAAAACAGTAAATAATAAAGCAGTAAATGAGTTGTAAACAGATATCAAAAGAGCAAGGGTGTAAAGTTTAGTTGAGACTTGAGATTACAATCTGGTGGATCAGTGTTGCAGCATATACCTACTACGGGTAATGTTGCAGCACAAGTATCTAGTAGTTTAGAATATGGTGCTTAACATCCAACAATCAATTAAGAGTCACTCGGGAAAAGGTTTTGACAAGCCCCTGCTCCACATCTCTCAAGTGTCACGCTTGTGAAATGGGCATGTGTCCTGTCTCTCCAAGTAGGTTGCATGGGTTAGGCATAAATATCCATTTATGAGCATGTTTAAAAGATCATTTCCACACCTTAAAAAGAATACTTCCATGTCATTGAAGTGGGGTGTGTCGAGTGGCTTGACACTTAAGACCATCACACTTTAACACTTTAGGCAAGCGGCAACTTGTCGAAAGATGTTTTAAACAATACACACTTGAACGAAAAGTTAGAGTAAACAACACGTCTAAACAATATCCACCTTAAGTAATTTTAGGTCTCAAGCTCCCTTTACACCCAAGCTAAGGGATTAGCCTATCATCGCTTGGTTTGCTTGCATTTTGATGGAAAACATTTTAAAGAGATAAAGCAATAAAAAGTACTTAAAGAGAATCGTTTTTTAACAAGAAAGCTTGTATGAAATTTAATTCACCTGAATCAAGATTTAAAGAAGAAGTTATCTGAAGCACGTAAAAACGATTTGCAACAAAGAACAAGGCACAAGAACACTTACAATTTCACTATACTCAATTTAACTTTATAAAAGCTTGAGCACAGAAAGAAGTTATAAGAGACCTAGCAAACTTAAACAAGAAAATTAAATTGTACTGGAAGTAAAAGATTCAACAACAAGAAATTTAAAGCAAGAAATCTTAACAACTTCGATATATCCAATTTAACTTTGTAGAATCTTGGATACGGAAAGAAATGGCTATAACTTGTGACCAAAGTAACTATCAATTAAAAAGCACGTAATATTAAGAACACCAAAGTAAACTTACAACCCAGAGATCAAATTCACCCTAAGCTTAGAACTTGAGGAATGAATTGAGATGTTAGTGATAAGTGATGATAGTGATGAGATACTAAGGGGGCGTTTGGTTTGTCGGATTCCGGCGGAATCTGATGGAATTGGTATGGTCAATTCCGTTGACCGAATTCCATTGCTATGTTTGGTTACCCATGGAATGGAAATGAAATTCAAAGATTCCACCAGATACAGATTTGATCATTCCTTCCTAAAAGAGATGGAATTGAAATCCATTCCAACCAAGATTTCTAAAATGACAAAAATACCCTTAAATCATAAAAACCACAGGTCAGACTTTTCCTTCATCTTCAAAGCTGTTGGATGTTTTCTCACGGTGAGTTTGGGTTTTTTTTGGGTTAAGATTTTACTCATGATCTACAACTAATGTCGTCTCCTTCTTCTTATGGGTTAAGATATTGGGGTTACGATTTATGATTTCTGGGTTGGGATGTTACAATTTCTAGGTTACGATTTTTCCTGCTTCTCAATAATCCGTTTTGGGTGCTGCAATGGAAACGTTGCTGCAAGTAAAAGATCGGCCGGAAAAATGGAGATGCAATGGAAACGTTGCTGCCACGGGGAAGAAGAAGGAAAAACAGTGTTGCCATGATGGGGAAGAAGAAATGGGGAAGAAGAAGGGGGAAAAATGAAAAAAAGGTGCTGCCATGGGAAAGAAGAAATGGGGAAGAAGAAGGAAAAGAGATGAAGAAGACTGCTAGGTTTAAAAAAGAGAGAGAAGGGAAGTGGATAATGAAGAGGGAAGGTTGAATAATCACATTATTTTTTAATTATCATTTATTATAATTCAATTACCAAAATTAAAACCAGATTTATAGAAATGATTGTAATTTACATAAAAAGAAATTCATATAAACTACTACTTTTATCATTATTTATAGTTAGAAAAATAAAAAATATATATATCAAAGGAAGGGCATTTTAGTCAATTTTCAGTATTCCATTCCAATCCCTTTGCAAACCAAACAGAAAGATTTCAATTCATTAGACTGATTAGATTCCATTCCTGTCAACCAAACACTTGGTCAAACCTGATAACATTCCATTCCAATTCCTTCCAGATTTCAATTCCTTTGACAGATTTCATCCCTTCAAAAATCATTCTTCGAACCAAACGCCCCCTAAAATCCCCAGCCAAGCCTCCCTTTAAATACTAGAGGAAGGGAGTTTGCTTACAAAAAGGGATTACTAATTAAAATAAATACTAACTAATAATAAAATTGTTCCATCAAATGACTTAAGTACATGTACTACTAGCTTGGCATCAAAATAATTTAAATCTTCACAAAAGGTCCTCCAAAAGTCCAGCCAAGGTAGCTTGGGCGCTAAGGTTCACAAAATTGAGGCTTCCTTTTGAAGATTATGATCAGCTCCAGAATATCACTGTTGTAGCCTTACTTCTTTCCTGCTGCAACAAGTCTATTCTGTAAAATATGGGTTAGGAAACAGAAAACGGTTCAAAAAGGCATAGGAAGGCCCATCAGGCCCAATTAACCATAAAGACCCAATAAGAAGCCAATAACAAACAAAAAGACTCAAGAGTTGGGCTTTGAAACCTAAAAATAAATAAAATAGCTAGGAAAATGATGCCATAACAATATAAATTGTACTCACATCATTAAGCAAATAATACTTACTACTTCAGCCCAAAATAGGTTGGTAATTTTGATTCACTGAGCATAGGGGTGAGCACGGGTCAGGTCAGGCCGAAAAGACGAAATCGATCATGGTTTGGGTATGAAGAAAATGCCCCAAAGATTACATATCGGGGGTTGGGGTAGGTTGGGGTTGGGGTAGGTTGGATCGAATATCGGGTGATTCGGGTATGTGCATGCGTTTTCAAAAAAAATCATTTTCTGCTTTATGGACGGTGGACCTGTGCATGTGTTGTGCGGCTGATGAGTTTAAAATGCAATTATGACTAAAAAGGGTTGATGTTGTGCATGACTTCATGGCACATTGGACATGCAATATGATTATGGCTAGACACAAAACCTATGCATGAGTCATACATTCACACATAACATTGCTAGACACACAACCTGTGCAAGAGTCATACGTTCAAGTATAAGACTTCACGTACACGGTGTGACGGTCGGGTTTAGATTTTGGAAATTAGAATTATGGTAAACTTGTAAAATAGGAAAAAAAATTAAATATGCACACACTTGTTCGAGTTTCGGGTTTGTTTGGGGCAGGTATATGGATATCGTAACCGATCCTATTAACCTCGTTATATATTTTGGTTTCAGGTATTAGGTAATATGGGGTTAAAAGGGTCGGGTAATATCGGGTTTGTTTGGTTCGGTTTTTCGGTTTGTTTGGGTTGGATCGGGTTTTGCACAACCCTAATTGAGCATAGAGTAAGAACTTCAATGATTGTTCGATTTCTTCGTCTAGCAACCCATTTCTACTAAGGAGTTCAGTTCATGATTTTGTTTTTAGATATATCAGGTTATAAAAACAACTAAGAAAACTCTTTACTTTGACTTGTCCCTGGCAACAACTCCAAAAATTGTTGTATCAGAATGACAATCCCAATAAACTATACTAAATGAAAGAATACACAAGTATATACACATCCCATATCGCCTATAACTAAGATTGGTAAGAATACCAATTTATCGATCCTCGTGGATAATGAAAGTGAGAGTTTCCTATAAGTCAGTCTTACAACAGGATTCAGATGGTGAATTCGGTGAAATAATTTTTTTGCGCCTTGAGTTAACAATCTATTGAGTAATGACAATAATAAAGGAAAGCTTGGATGCAAGTTTGGGTTGAGATTTTAGTGATGAAAGTGTTGTAGAACTTTGCTACAACATCAAAAATAGAGGTAGTGATAATAGCTCTTAACGCCACAACTAGTTAAATAGTTTTCTTTTGAAGTTCAGACTAAACACCACTGACAGTATATCCAAAGATTACAAATCCAAGCTTGGTATAGATCCTATTATTCTCCCATTACATAGTTGCAACCTTATGAAGGTTGTTGAAGAACAAAATGGCTACCTACAATACTCAAAGGTTTAACATTTATGTTGTACAAAGCAACTCCATCTAAGTAAAATAATAAGGTGTCAATTTGTCAAAGATTACTAGATGTAACGTTGCAAGGGGAGTCGTTTTGCTATTGTAAAAGCAATTATCCACGTACACTAAAACTTCATCTTTTAAAATTTACTCATAGCCAAGCTAGGGGTTTTAGCCTATCATTGCTGAAAAAAGTAAAGATATGAATCGAAAACATAAGAGTTAAGTACGAGAATTGTTAGAATACATGGAAGTCCCTCTAAGGGTTTGCGTATTATAGGTCAGTATATATAGAGTACAAAGTTACAAAGAAGTCCCTATACTATACAAATATACAAACTATACACTTTAACACACCCCCTCAGTTTGAGCGAGAGGTTGACGAATGCTTAAACTGTTTCTGAAATCTAAAAACAGTTGTTACGGTAACCTCTTCTGTAAAAATATCTACAAACTGATGAGTTGAAGGAACGTGCAACATGTGCACATGTCTATCGCAATGCGTTCCCTAACAAACTCTAAATCTATTTCCACATGTTTGGTTCTTTGGTGCTGAACTAGGGTTGAAGCTAAGTACATGGCACTAACATTGTCACACAAAAAATTGTCATACGGAAAAGAGGACACGATAGTACAAGAAAAAGACTGTGAATCCAAGCAGCTTCAACAATGACATTGGCGAACCCATGTACTCAGCTTCAGCTCTGGAATGGGAAACAACATGTTGACCTTTGGAAGACCACGACACAAGATTGTCCCCAAGGAATACATAAAACCAAAGGTGGACAGGCGGGTTTGAGGACAACCAGCCAGTTAGCATCAGTATAAGAAACCAATATGTCAATGGAGGACAGACGAATATGAAGACCATGTGAGAGCGTACCCTGAAGATAACGGATAATACGCTTCAAGGCTAGAAAATGAGGTTTACGAGGATCATGCATATGAGGGGAAATTTTGGAACCGCATATGTAATATTAGGACGAGTAAAGGTCGGATATTGCAGAGCCACTGTAAGGCATCGATATAAAGTAGAAGCAGCAACATGCTTTCCTAACGATGAAAGCTTTGGTTTCGTGTCAGTCGAGGTGCTGCAAGGATTGCAAGTTTCCATGTCAGCACGAGCAAGGATTGCCTTGGCAAAGGAAGTCTGAGACAGAATTGCATGGCGAGTGGTGGCAATGCCAAAGAAAGAACGAGAGGGGACCAAGATCGGTCATAGAGAACTCGAAAGAAAGACGCCCAATAACCAAGGTAGTAAGAGAAGGAGATGAGGCCATGACAATAATATCATCAAGATAGAGAAGAAGATAGATGGTATAAGAATCAAAGTGATAAGTAAAGATAGAGATGTCAGAGCGACTACTGTGAAAGCCAATAGAAGAGATATAGACAGAAAATCGGTGGTATCAGGCTCATGGAGCCTTCTTGAGTCCATACAAAGCATTACGAAGCCGACAATGACGAGCTTGCTTGAGTTCATATAGACCTCCTTAGTAAGATCTGTTGGAATCGAGATCCCGTTTTACATACAACAATTGTTGATTATAATAGATATGAAGAATAGTAAGCGGATGGAATTAGATAATCAACAAGTAAAATAGAATCGTTTAATCAACTCCTATTTTTATTTCACTCAAAGATCAACTGATTACAGTAAAGATCAATACAAGGAGATCCCTCAAGTTCTCTCCGATTTAATCAACTCCTATTACAAAAGTCAAGGAGCTATCCTGTTACACGATGACACTTAGGAAGAATATCTCACAAGGTTTGTTAGAGATTGTCAGATGGTTATGCCATGTCAATCTCACGTGCAGTTAACCTTCATGTGTATCCAGAAATTGCTCTGTCTCTGGATAATCTTCTG
The DNA here is from genome assembly GCA_036898165.1 of Silybum marianum. Taxonomy (NCBI): domain Eukaryota; kingdom Viridiplantae; phylum Streptophyta; class Magnoliopsida; order Asterales; family Asteraceae; genus Silybum; species Silybum marianum. The sequence continues at coordinate 19,075,936 of CM072543.1, forward strand.
GTTAAGTAGGCTATCTTCTGGAGTGTATAGGCTCTGTCTTCTGGAGTATAACACTTAGTCTTCAGGAAAGTTTTCTTCATACTTTTACATAAAATATATCTAACAATCTCCCCCAAGTATGAAGAAAGAACTTATACAGACATTTAAATGAAGACAGAAGTAAATTTCTAATACATTACTGAATTTTAAAGTACAAAGGTGAAAGTACAAGTAATAATCAATTGGTAAGTTCCCTCAGGTTGAAGATGCCTTTGAGAAACAAATCCATGTCATTAGTTGCCTTTCTAGTTGTTGCATCTGGATTATCTGTCTTCTGTACAATATGGCCATGAATCACCTTCAGAATCTCTATTGAATACTTGAACCCTTCTTGAATCCTAAAGAACTTCTTGCTAGACGTTCTTTTGAAAATTATACCATCTCTAGTTCAAGGATGATGGTTCCTGCTCTAAAGTTGTTGATTCCTTCAAGGATTTCATTTGGAGCAGAGATAGACAAACGAGGAATATGTAGATCCAAAGCAGTATGAAAATCTATCTTCGCTATATATTCAACAAAGGCTTCAAGAATCTTCTTTAATTGTTGAGAGGCCATGGAATAAGGAATTCTTTTCTTGAGATTTTCTGCCAGAAACTGTCCAATAGGCATGTAGTCACATGGATTCAAGGACAGAAGGTCATTCTCTGATAAAGTATACTCCTTGCCATCATCTCTTCGTATTGTATACTCCACATAAGATATGGCCTTGTTTGCATACGTTCTAACCTTCAAGTCGCAGACTTCACAGATACAGGAGGTTGAGTAAACGAATTTTCTCTCTTGTCTTATTCTTGCAAACCTTGCCTTAGTCTGAGGCATGACTCAAGGATGGAAATCTGGTGTTTGTAGAATTACCTCTTCATCTTTGGTAGCGTACATGCGCTTGTAGATTTCTTCTCTGGAAGGAGGCTTTTTGATTATCTCTTTTTCAACCTCTGGATCCACGTGCTTTATATACACCAATAGCTTTGACTTCTTGAGCATTTTGGTCTTTTCTTGGTCTTCAGTTTCTTCTGGAATTTTCTCAGAAGAAATCTTTATCTGATTGGAAGGCGCTTTTGGTATTGAAGACGATGGTTGATTTGATGCTAGTTTGGAAGGCGGTTTTTTATAGTTAAGGACTTCTTTGATACAATAGGCTTTGAAAGATTCTCTTTAAGGGTTGGTGGCTTTGGTGTTACAGGAGGTCCACTTCTGCTCTCCAGATCCTTTATGACATTTGAAATTTTGGAGGATTCAGAAATATTTCCTGGGACAAAGTGAAATAGGCTTTACCAGCTTTGGAATGGAAGTTAAAGTTTTCTATTGTTGAGAAGGTGGTTGTTGTTGTTGTTGTCGTTGTTGTTTTTTTTGTTGCTACTGTTGAGGTGGTTCAACAGTAATAGAAGTAGCTGCAATAGAATCAACAGAAGGGTTTGTTCTCTCTTTCTTTGAAGAGGGACCACTCTCCCCCTTCTGAGGACCAGGCGATCCGGGATCCCTGGGGAATCATCAGAATTCTTTCTCTTCAAATCAGTGTGTTTGCAAGCCTCGTTTTTCGTAGCCTTATTTATCTTCTTTCGGCTACTACGGATCGTATTAACAAGCTCATTTGTATCTTTCAAAGCAGTTTCAATGGATGTGAGCTTCTAGGTGAAAGGTTCTTCATTAATTGGCTATCTGAAGTAGCAGAGGTTTGGCAAAGTATTCTTTGACTGCTTTCAGAGGCTCCTTGCATTTTGTCACAAACATAGCATTGATTTCAGTGAATTCTTGGATCAGAACAGCTTGAAATCCACTAAGATCTTCTTTCGAAACCGGTGCAAAGGGATTGTATTCTGTCGGAGGAACCACTGATTCTAGTATCTTCTTGACTTCATCAACAAAAGTTTGGAATTCAGCAGAAGAGATAGTTGATGAAGGTGCGGAAGTGAAAGGTGCAGAAGGGATCTTGGCTATTGCTTCAGAATTGGACTTTATTGTCTTTTCAAGATTGTTGAAGTGATCTTGAGCCATGGTTCTGTGACCATAATCATTGGCATTAATTGAGTTCGGGATAGCTGTGAGGCTCTCACTGATGGTCATCTTAGTAGATTTCACCACAACAATAGAAGTATTTATTTTGTTAAGTTCTGCAAGATTAGAAGTTTGGTTAGCAGAAATTGTGTTTTTTAGATCTTACAAGGATCCCTTTATTCGATCAGCAAAGGCTTGGAACGCAGCCAATGAGACAAACGCATAAGGTGTAACCTCTGTATCTCCAACACATGGAGCCGATTTACCCTCGCGTCCATAAGGGCCTCCTTTAGCACCAGTTTGTACGTTGAGTACTGGAGGACTTCCATCCTGCTTTTGAGGGCTCTTATGAGTCTCCTCTTCGGATATCCTGACCTCCTGTGCTGGTTATTCGTCGTCAAAGGACGGAGAGGCAAAGTAGGTGTGTTTTCCCTGGTGTAATTCAAGTACAGAAGGGATGTACACAGAAGGATGCCTTAACCCCTCTGACGGGATTTCAATGGCAATTGGGATAGAAGTATCCATGGACGTGGCAACTTCGTTCCAATCAACTTCGTGGGCAACAGATGCTTCCACGTTGTGTTGGGAAGGTATTGAGTTCTGAGGCGAAGGAACTCTTATATCATCATCATCTTGCTTTTGAGAGGAAGACGATGGTTGTGAGGTTTCCTCAAATACGTGTGGTCCAGAAGCATGAAGAGGCGCTTCTGGATGGTTTAACCTGGGGTTCAGGGTTCGGATGGAGCGTCAATCCTTCTTTAATAAATCCTGGTGCTTGATCACCGCTCTTATATAATGTGGCTGCTCTGGATGGACTCAGTTGGTTTCGCACAGTTGTGTCTCTGTGGGCATTATTTCTCTCATTATTCTTTTCAGACTCAGGATCACTTGACTCCTCACTACTAACCTGGGATTCTAAATACCTTGGGGTAGCTGGTCGCAGATTTGTGACCAGCATAGAGCTTCTATAGAATTGGAGATGAAGAGAGTGGCTAGGAATTGGAGCTTGAAAGTGGTCGTTCCTCTAGGTAGTCTTCTGGATGAATTGTTGGACGATGGCTATTCATTATGAATAAAGGAATGAATGGTGCCTCACAGGGTATATTGTTCTTGGTAAGAGCACCTCTTAGAAAGATGGGGATAAATCTTGGAAACATTAGAGTCGGGAGCTTCTTGCCTTTTTCCTGATACCTGAGCTTGGTGATCACAGAAGCTTTAATTTCTCTGAATATAAGTTTCGCATAGTCTAAGTTCTGCTTGCGTCAGTGTTGGGGATACAAAAAGTTCCAAATATGCAGGGTTCGTCGTCCGGTAGGTTGCGGGTTTGCCAATATTCTTGTGCGAACTGAACTGGTACCTGGTTATCTACCAATTCTAGGGCTGGTTGAAGGGCGTGATTCTTTGGAAACTCAATCATTACAGCAACATCGGCTCCATCGTTATGGGTGTCAAGGGATACTTGAAAGTTGTTTCCCTTGACGAGTGGATTGAAGGTTTGATTTCTTTGGAGTGTCCCTGAAGTTTGCAAGTTGAGCAGTCATGGAGTTCAGTTAGGGCTTGATGTTGCACTAGTAGGGATGAAAAATAAGGATATTCTTTGCACAAGGAGTTTGAAAGAGATGATGGTGAAAAAGTAAAAAATGAGGAGTGAAATCGATTTATATATTGGGAAGGGGAAAGGTAATTAAGTGTGTGGGATAATGCAACGCCTCCTAATTACATGTGCCTAGAAGCGGTTCAATATTTTGGACCATAGGGTGATGACACGTGTAAAGGATAAGAGTTAGAGACATGACGGTCACTTAAGTATCTCACCCGCGGATAAGTACGAAGGAAAACACACAAGTGTAAAACCTTTTCAGAAGAGATTTTGTGCAAACTAAATCTCTGGAAGTGCATATCATGGTTCTGGAACTCGAAGTTCATAAGGTAAGTAAAATGAAAATCAATCATTGCTGGTCATATAAAAACATTTTGGAACCAGAAGGAAGTTTTAACATTTTAAAAAAATGAGTATAGAACTTCCCAAATTCCAGAAGGAAGTTTTAACATTTTAAAAAAATGAGTAAGAAGCTATGTATTGTCTTTGAGAAAAACCGAATACAGAGATAGTGTGTGAACTACCTGAAGCCTTCGAGAAAAAAAAATCAGAAGTTTCTGATAGACATGCCATAAGCTATTTATTGTGTTTGAGAAAAGACAAAGTACAGAAGTAGTGGATGACATATCTGAACTTTTCGAAAATGGGTTGCAGAAGATTCTAATAGACATACCAGAAGCTATGTATAGTCTTTAAGGAAAGCTGATAGTGGAGGAACTATCTGGATTTTTCGAAATTGCTCCTGCTTGATTATAAACTTACAATTTCTTCCCATGATATCAAGGATTTGCTCTCCCTTGAATTATGCATTGTATCTTGCTCCCCCTCAAACTATGCTTGGATCAAATAAACGTAAAATCATGATGCAGAATTTGAGGTGCATAGGCTTTGTATTGTATATATAGAAGCTCTGCATCCCTTGTAAGAAAAGTGATGATATAGAAGAAGTGAAATGGCCAGAGACAAGGAAAGACATGGTTATGATATTGAATATTGAGACTCTATATAGATGGAGACTCTGGATCGTCATTGCATTTTGAGCATGTCCAATTTCCTTATTAGGAACGAGAATCTCTTCTCACCTAATGCTTTAGTGAACAAATCAGCAAGTTGGAAATCAGTAGAGACAAAGCACATTTCAATTGTACCTTTCTCTACATGATCTTTTATAAAATGATAGCTGACATCAATGTGCTTGGTTTTTGTTAGATCTAATTAGCCCAATTATATTGAAAGTTTTATAAAGAATTGTATTTTGGGCTTTTTAGTGTTTTATGGGCTTGGGCTTAACACATGTATTAGGCACCTATAAATATGGTGTCTTAGCTTCATTTGTAAGTAAGTTTTGGGAGAAAACACACTTTGCACACATACAGACTTCTAAGAGTCGGTTCATTCTAATATGTGGTGTTCTTCACAATTCCCCTCCATAATGATGAATACATGAATATGAGTTGATGATTTTGTGATTAATGTTCTTTAATTATCTATCTCTTCTCTACATTTTATGGAGTTTTCTCAATTCTTGCTAGTTTAGGATCTAAAATTGGTATCAGAGCCAACTGAAGAAACTTTTCTTCAATTCGGTCATCTATGTCAACAATTGTAGAAATTGGTTATTGATTTTCGTGTTTTGGTGCTCATATTGTTTCAATCACATGAGCCAAAACCCAAATATCCTTTCTATGATCTAATTTTCTGTTTTAAGCTTATTCGAGATCCAATATTTCATCTAAATGAGATTTGGATGATCATTTATAGAAGGTTACATTGATTCTAAACCTAATCTGTTTCTGCACACCACATGTTTGATAAAATGTATCTATGAAGATTAAGTTTTAATTTGATTAGATCTGATCAGTTTTACATGTGTGTGTGTTTTTGATTAAAATTTGATCTCCCTCCTTTATTGGTCTAATATTCAATAACTAAGTAGGTGGTTGATCTTTGATCCCATCTTGTTGTGTGCTTGAGTCCATTGCTTCTCAGCATCTTGGTAGTAGGGCTGTCGATCATTGATTTGGCCTTATGTTAATCCGAGATTGGACTCTCTTCTTTCAGTTGGGTTTGATTAACAACAAATCAATAATTCAGATCGGGTTTGCCGCTGCCCTGATTTATTTTTGAATAGAATTTGGATCATTTTCTACAAAAGATCTTGCTTAATTGCTGACTTGGTTATTCATGTGGGCCTCTAGTTTGTGACTAATGGCTGATGTTTACAAATTATTATGCCTACTGTCATGATTAAGTTGTTGATTCAGTCCAAATTCTTGTCCGCATATATGGCTATAAGAGTTGTTATACGAATTAAGGGGCCTATTATCTCATTTGGATACATGATCCATCGCTGCTGTCACTGATGAAGATTGGAATAGCTGGTGCTCTTCACTTGACTGCATCTGTTTCAAAACAGTCAAAGCAGGATTTTGTAAAAGGTGAACATATGTATTTGCTGCTATTAGTGACAGAGAGTTTCGTCTCCAATGGCATCGTATATTCTCTATAAATGTGCCTCTAGATATGGATTGTTTTTAGATCACAGTATTGATGAAACCGGATCAAACACAGAAGTTGTTCGTAAATCTGTAGTTCATCGAATTCTCAAGCTGTTTTTGTGTCATCTGTGGAGGTTTTGGTAAAGACTTTAATGGTAATATCATCTGGTAGTTCGGTTGTTGCACCTAGTTCCATCATCCGGTGTGTAATCAGCTTAAAGGTTAGACAGCAGTCCTTTAAAAAAATCTAAAGTTGATTTGTGTGTCATGGCCATCCTTGGAGCAAAGAAAAAGGTCGTTCAACATTGCATGGGAATCATTTTATTCCTAATACGATATTAGTAATTGTACAGCAAGATTATGTTATGGAATTGGGTTATGGTGCACCATCTAAGGTACAATTAGTTGAGAGTGAACAAGCTAAGTACGCATATCAGGAAGTTGGTGTTCCAGCTGTTGAATAATCTTGGTATGACCAAAGTTGACAATCGAGGTCATAGGATGGTTGTCCAAAGTAAATTGACAAAACACCATCGAAACTTGAAAGTGTCATGTGTTGGCAGAGGTAGTCTACAAGCTCTATTCAAATGGGATGAGAGAATCAGAGCAACGTTATTTAAACTTGTGGGTCAGTGTCTCTGAGGTAGCTGCCCTCATGGAACTTCTGAACTTTATATACATCAATTATTTGACGGTGACTGCTACAGCTGATACCATTCAGACGGGTGTTGTTTTGAAAACACAGCTTCGATCATCTATGGATGATTTTAGAGCCACGATAGCTAAGAAGTTTTCATCTGCTTATGTGCGATCATTTCGTGTTTGTGTAATCGACATCAGTGCTGCTGTTTTTACACTGCCAAATTAGAAGCTAAGAAATTTTTCAAAAGCTGTACAAAGCTTCTGAAAGCTGTCCAGGTCAGTTTAGATCGAGGAAACTCCTAATAAGTTGACCAGAAGGATAAATCCTTAAGAGGATATGGTTGTGTTTTTATGTATTAAGATGTTCAGAAAAATCATGTAAGGGATTAGTCTGAATCAGAAGAGGTTGCCGTCCAAAAGTATTTGCAAGTTGATCAAGAAGGTATTAGTTTAATCAGAAAGTATTAGCTTCTGATGGTAGACATGCAGAAGCTCAGAAGTACAAAGCTTAATCAGAAGCTTCTACAGAGCTTAATGAAGAACTTTTAATCAGAATTTTTTTTATCAGAAGAGCCTCAGCTGTCCAGAAGTTTTGTCTACGTTATGAAGCTATCATCCAAAAGAATTTTTCCAGAAGCCTTAATAAGAACTTAATAAGATAGCTTAATGAAACAGCTTAATCGCAGAGCTTAATTCGATCCAGAAGGTTTAACAAATCAGATCAGAAGGTATAGCAGTCCAAAAGTTTTTGTGCTGTTTGTTTGTGTTCAAAAGCTTCAATCAGAAGTTGTACAAAACTTCTGAAAGTTGTTCGAACGTCATTAAGCCATAGAAGATCTGTACGATTTTAATGATCAGCAATTTCAATTAGATCCAGAGCTTCTTTCAACTTCAAATGCAACAGAAAGTGGTGGCTTTCTGTATTAAATTCGAACCAGCAGCTGTCCAGATTAGTCTCAGATCAGAAATATTGAATAACCTTGGAGTTGTCTGTATGCAAATAAGACAGCTCTGTACGCAAACCAGAAATTTCTACACAGCTTAATCAGAAAGCTCTTAATAAGACAGCTTAATGAAAGCTTCTGAATACTGTCCAGAAGTTGTCGAGCCTTAAGAAGAAGCCATATAAAGCTAATGAGAGCTTATTCAGAAGAATCTCGGTTCAGAAGGAGTGTTTTCAGAAGCTATAGAAGTGCAAACCTTCCAGAGCTGAATACAGTGAATGTGCAGACCTCCCAGAGCTGTCCAGAAGCCTTTGGGCGCCTCTTTCTGTCTGAAAAAGCTGTGTACTAAAAGCTGTTCAAAACCTTCTGAAAGCCATCCAGAAGCTGTGATCAAAAGCTGTTCAGAATTTTTATTTAGATGCAATGCAACAGATCTGTATGGGTTAAGGCAGCTGACGCAGAAGATGCACAGAGCTTATTCAGACAAGTCTCATGATCATCCAATAAGAAGGGTTTCAATTTTTTCAAATGAACGATTTGAAGACCTATTGATTCTAAAAACTGTGGATCATTCGGACCTAATAAAAAGGCCTTCAGAACCTGTGCAAGCTGTCCAGAAGTTAAGCGTTTCAGAAGGTCAATCAGAGCTTAATGGGACAGCTTAATAAGAGCTTAATGAGCTTAATTAGATCCAAAATCCACGATGGACCAGTCACCGAGCAGGAGTAGTCCAGAGCATCAAATACAAAGTACGTTGGTCTAGAACTCACAACAAATCGAAGCCCGTAACCCGATTATTTTTCAGTTTTCTGACAGCATTGCGCTGTTTCAGGAACACGAGCACAACGTTTCACTCGAAGCTCCAATCTACATGAATCTAGTTGCGTTGGAACGATAACACGCATATGCACGACTTTGAAGTTTTGAATTTTCTCAAATTCAGTGAGCTGACATGTCTTATTCACTGTCAAAGTTTGATGTCTAATGCTGGAACGAAAGCAATGATTTTCACTCATTCTCCTTCCGATTTCAGATGGATGTTCGCATGTCCGTTCTTCATGGATTCAAGTTACATGTGTGACATTTTTATTGTCACAATCTCCTCTATTTTTCAATCTAAAGCTCGGAGCTGAACTCAACTCAACGAGGTCTAAAGCGTCAAATTCTTTGTTTTGATGACTGATTTGCGCAGCTGAGGAAAAACTTGCACAACTCACTCAATTTTCATCCAAATTGGTTGAATCAAAGCTTGTTGATAAGCTAAGAGACTGGAGTTCAATGTGCATGTTTTAGGTTTTCTCTCAATAAATCTCCTTAATGGTCAGAAACAACAATAAAGTTGAGTCATGAAAGCTGGACAGAAAGTGTAAAATGTCTCGGTTTTTCAAGAATATGAGCCTATATTTGAGGGGGAGCTTGTAAAGCCTTGAATTCGTAAAGAATGGCACATTAAAGCTTCTAAAGAAAGAAAGGGGGAGAATATTTGATAATGCTTTCTTATAAAACTTTAGGGGGATATTGTTAGATCTAATTAGCCCCAATTAGATAGAAAGTTTTATAAGAATTGTATTTTGGGCTTTTTAGTGTTATATGGGCTTGGGCTTAACACATGTATTGGGCACCTATAAATATGGTGTCTTAGCTTCATTTGTAAGTAAGTTTTGGGAGAAAACACACTTTGCACAGATACAGACTTATGAGAATCGGTTCATTCTAATATGTGGTGTTCTTCACAATTCCCCTCCATAATGATGGATACATGAATATGAGTTGATGATTTTGTGATTAATGTTCCTTAATTCTCTATCTCTTCTCTACATTTTATGGAGTTTTCTCAATTGTTGCTAGTTTGGGATCTAACAGTTTTGAGTACTGGAATGGATTTGCGGTTATGGCAATGGCACTTTCTGACTCACACAAAATGGGGATTTTGTCATACAGAAGACCCTTATCTCTGAGGTGGGTTTTCATCTAGATAACTTGTGAGAAACAACTTGCAGCAGCAACATATTCTGCTTCTGATGTAGAAGTTGACACACAGTTCTGCTTCTTGGATGTCCAACTAACTAGCTTGTTTCCAAGTAGTTGACAGCTTCCAGAAGTGCTCTTTCTGTCTAATTTGCACCCTGCATGATTAGAGTCAGTATATGCAATTAAATCAAAGCCAAAGTTTTTGGATTCCAGAGACCCATAGACTGAGTTCCCTTTAGATATCTAAAGATCCTCTTAACTGTAGCCAGATGAGATTCCTTTGGATTAGCTTGATACCTTGCACAGAGACGTGTGGTAAACATGATGTCTGGTCTATTTGTAGTTAAATAAGTGACCTAATCATCCCTCTATAATTCTTGACATTAATTGATCTTCCAGAGAGATCAACGTCAAGTTTGGTCCTGGGAGAGATTGGTATTCTCCTTGTTGTAGAATTGTGAAGTTTGTACTTCTTGAGAATGTCAGATTCATACTTGGCTTGGTTTATAAAAATGTCAGAGGTAGTCTGTTTGAATTGGAGCCCAAGAAAGAATGTTAATTCTCCCATCATGCTCATCTCAAACTCACTTTTCATCAACTCAGAGACTGTGTCACACTCTGCTTGATTTGTAAGATTATGTCGTCAACATAAATCTGGACCAGAGTTAACTCACCTTTGCATCTCTTAATGAACAAAGTAGTATTAATTTTACCTTTTTCATACTTGTGCTTGATTAGAAATTTTGATAGTCTTTCATACCATGCAAGTGGAGCTTGTTTCAACCCACATAAGGCTTTGTCTAAGATATAAACATAGTCTGGATGAGCTGAGCTCTCAAAACCAGGAGGTTGTTGCACATATACTTCTTCATTGAGCATGCCATTCAAAAAGGCAGATTTGACATCCATTTGATACACTTTGAAATCTTTATATGCAGAGAAGGCAAGAAACAATCTAATTGCTTCTAGTCTTGCTACTGTTGCAAAAGTTTCATCATAATCAATCCCTTCTTCTTGACAGTAGCCTTTTGCAACCAATTTGGCCTTGCTTCATATCACTATACCATCCTTAACCTTTTTGTTCTTGAAAATCCACTTAGTACCAATAGCAAGTTTATCTTTAGGTAAGGGAACGAGTTTCCATACCATATTTCTTTCGAATTGTATTAGCTCATCTTGCATGGCATCAATCCCACTAGGATCTTGAAGGGCTTCATGATCTCTTTTAGGTTCTACCATGCTAAGAAAATTCACGAAGAATGCTTCATTAGCAGTGGTAGATCTGGTCTTTACACCATCAGAAGGATCACCAATAATGTGACTTGAGGGATGGTATTTTGTCCACTTCTTCAAGGGAGATTGAGAAACCAATGGGGGTTCAATCTTTGTATCAATATGTCCTTGGGTTAGAGAAGAACCTAATTGCTCCCCCTCAAATGTAGCACCACAGGTACCAATAACTGGAGCAGAAGTGCCAAGCTCTGGAGCAGAGATTTGTTCTACTGAACTTTCGTTTAAGTTTACGGGTGCAGAGATGATGGCTTTTAAGGTCACATCATCTGTATCTCCATGGTCGGTTGAAAAAATAAGAGGAACCAGAAGGAATAGAAATATTTATACCTAAAGTTTGAGGTTTTTCTGTTGTTCTGACCGGAGCATCTCTGTTTGCACTCGCAGAGGCCAGTTCATCTCCAAAGTAGTCCTCAAAAAGTGAATCTAGTTCTGACTCTCTAAACTTGGAGAGATAGTCAGAAGTGACATTGTTCAGCTTAAGTTCTGAGTTGGAGTACTCAAAAGTTAGTTGGGCTTAATCATCAAAGTAAACATTGATACTTTCCATGACCATTTTGGTTCGTAGATTGCATACTTTGTATGTTTTTGAAGTAAGTGAATAACCAAGAATTTGGCCTTCATCAGACTTCTTATCGACCTTGCCAAGTTTATCTCGATCATTTAGAAGGAAGCATCTGCAACCAAAGATGTGTAAGAACTTTATACTTGGTTTTCTTTCATTGATTCGATCATAGGCAGTTTTGAGGTGTCTCTTGACCACTATTGATATGTTCTGTCTAAAACATGCAGCCGAGACGACCTGTTGGAACCCAGATCCCTTTAATTACTCTAGAACGGTAGATTAACAAGAATAAAAGTGATAAGCGGAAGCAATTTAATCTACTATTTAACTAGAACAGTAAGCAATTTATAAGAAGAATAGTATGAAGATCGAATGATAATTGTATTGAATATCCAACACCGATGATTACAATACGTAAGAACAATGATTGCAATTCTATCTTAATTGATCGACTTCTATTACAGCGATATCTATCTCTATTTATACTAATACACTTGAAAAGTCAATGAGCTAGCCTATCACGAAATGACACGTCACTTGTACTTCTAACAGAATCAGCTGCACACAAGAAGTGTGACATGCCACGTCACTTGAAGCGCGTGTAATACATCAGCTGGAGTCCAGAGGATCTTCAAACCTTTGGGCGCTTCTGGACACCTTTGATTCAGAAGATGAACTTCTGGAACGTCTTCTGAAGACAAAGACTTAGATAAATTTCTAGTTCATACTTTCATAAAAATACTTTCTAACATTCTCCCCTTAAGTATGAAACCAGAAGTATGCATTACAATACAGAAAATAAAAATTCATTTCAATACAAGAAAAGCAAATACAAGTGACAATCAAGAAATCAGAAAGGAGCCTGAGGATGTCCACTAATCACTTTGTAAAATTGATTTGTAAGCTCCCTTATCTTGATCACCTCTTCAAGCTTTTTCTCAATTCTTTCTGCTGCAATTTTGAACTTTGCATTTTTGCCTGTATCTTCCTTCTGAGTTTGCACTAGACCTTTGACAAGTTCCACTATTTTAGCAGAGTACTTAAATGCCTCCTTTACCCTGAAGAGTCTTCTTCTTCCTGGTCTTCTAAAGACAACACCTTCTTCTGGTTCAAGAATAATGTGGCTAGGTTGAAAATTTTCAATGCCCTCCATGTCTTCATTTGGAGCTGTGATACTTAATATTGACACTTGTCATTCAAAACCAATTTGGAAGTCCACTTTCTTTCTGTATTCAATGAAGGCTTCCATGCAAGATAAGATTCTGAAAATAGGCCACTTTGTCTTGACTTTCTTTATTTGAAGCCATCTTCTTCTTCATAAATCTCCCTAGAGGTATTATATAAGAGGGATTTATGGAAAGCAGATCATTGTCGCAGAAGTAGGTGGTTTCGCTATTTGTTCTTTCTACATCATAGATAGTGTACACTAGATCAGTGTTTTCAAATTTGAGATGCTTGACTCCAGTGATTTTTCTGATGGGGGAAAGGAGAGGGATTCTTTCCTCGCTTGTCTATGCACAATAAACCTTGACTTGACGTCTTCACTTACTCAATAATCTTTTGCAAAGTTGGGAAAAATTAGATCAACCTTCTTCTCGGTAGCAGCATACAACCACTTTTGAACTGTCTCTCTTGTAGTAGAAATTTGAGATGGTGCAATCCTTCTTAGTTGCTCTGGATCCATCTTTCTTTTGCCCGCTACCTTTTTCAAAAATCTTTCAGAGCCAGTTAGAGTTTTATCACGTTCATCAGCTTGAGCCTCTGCAATTTGTTAATCTGGCTTGGATTGATGGATTTTTGAGTTTTGGCTTTCTGGATGATATGGAGTTGAAGTTTAGGTTTTAACGAGAGTGGGGATTGCGATTGACCTTGATTCAGAGGTTTGAACTATTTCATAGGTTTGAACTTTTTCAGAGGTTTGAACAGGAGGGGGAGGAGCTCTGGGTCTTGTATTTGCAGTTCTCTGCCTTTTTGGTTCTGGTGGTTGGCTTGAACTCTGTGCTTCTGGTTTTCTGTAATTTTGCTAAAGTTCAAGAATGAACTTAGCCATTTTAGGATCTGTGGGAAGCAAACCAGAGCTTACAGCTAGAGGAATAGCAGCTTGAGCTTGTTTAGCTTGTTGTTTGGTTGAGGATGGTGGTGCAGAAGGTTCTTGTTTAACAATAGTAGGTTGTGCAGAAGTTGAGACAGGTTGAGCAAATATCACCTTTTTACTGTTCTCCCCCTTCTGAAAATCAGTATTCTGATCCTCAGATCTTTTTCTTTTTAAGTCAGCCTTCTTGCAAGCTCTGGCTTCCTTGGCCTTCTTCTTTGATTTGAAATCTGCTGAAATAGAGCTTACAATAGATGAGAGTTTAGATACAGAGGTATCCAGAGTAAATACCTTTTGAGATAAATTAGCAGAATGGCTATCATTGAGCACAGACACAAATTTGACATTTATGTTGTTGAATTTATCCAGCATGGCTTTCTGGAAGTTGGCCAAGTCGGATATGTTGATTAGTGCAGAGGAGGCACCAGAAGTAGAAGCTTCTGAAGGGACAATAGCATCAATTAACTTCTTGATATTGACAACAAATGAACCATATTCTTCAACAGAGATTATAACTTCTGGAGCAGGAATATCATTTGCCAGATTAAAGATGGCTTCTGCATTGGCTTGTATTCCAGTATCTAGCTTGTTGAATTGATCAGTGATAAAGCTCTTCTGAGCTTTTGCTGTATCAGTGATTAACTTCTTAAGCTCATCCAGAAAATTAGTATGTTCTATATGTGTGGCATGCACCTTGCTTATCAGAGAGTTCTAAACAGTAATCTCTTATCTAATATTGGATTCAGATGTGTTTATGGTTTGTTTTAGATCCACCATAGATCCCTGAATTCGATCAACAAATGCCTTAAACACTGCATTTGTGACAAATTCAGAAGTTGTAACCGGTGCATCTCCAACACATGGAGCCCCTTTATTCTCGCATTCAGAGATGCCCTCATTCACGCTTGTTTAGATGTTGAGCATGGAGGGACTTCCATCCTGCCTTTGAGAGCTCTTATTAAGAGGCACTTCTTTGGATGTTCTGATTGGATCAACTGGTTCCTCATCATCAGAGGATGAGGAGTTGAACACAATGTGTGTACCTCGATAGAGTCCGAAGACTGAAGTACGTGATGCATCCTCTTGCCGTAACCCCTCTGATGGGATTTTATTGGCATCTATCCTAGGAGATGGTATGGATGTACCTTCTTCCTTTCTAAATCATTGGTCACGAAGACATCAACGTTCTGTGTGATAAGTGGCGAGTTCTGGGGCAATTGAACTCTTATATTTTCATCATCATCCTTTTGAGAGGATGATGAAGAGGAGGTCGTTTCCCCGGTTGTGCTTGATGCAAAGGTATTTAAAGAATCCTCTGATCGATTAGGCTCTGTTGGTTTGGACTGAGCAGTTCTTTGTCAATGGGTGTAGATGTGTTGGCATTTACCCCAGCGTATGTGGTTGCTCTGGTTGGACTCGGCTCGTTATGCTCAAATGTGTCTCTATGGACATCTTCTTGACTCTCTCTTAATAAATGTCCGGCATGGGTAGAGTCAATCAGATGTTCACTCATATTGTTTTCATTCTCTGGCTCATTCAACCCCTCACCAACTATTCTGGCTTCTAAATGCTCTAGGGTAGGTATTCTCTGTTCTGAGAATACCAAATAGCGTCTATAAGAAATTAAGATAGGAGAGGTTTGAGGTAAGATATTTAGCATGTACCTCGATAGTTCTCTCTGAATGGTGTAGTCGTCCTTGTCAATTGTGGGTTTGTGAGAGTTCATCGTTAAGATTTTGCAGAAGGGTTGAATGAATGGAACTTTCAATTGAGTGATCGCTGGATAGACAAATAAGGCCAGAAAACGAGGAAACATAAGTGCTGGAAGGGCTTTGCCATTGGTCTGGTGATTGACCTTTAGGTTGACTGATGGACTAATCTCTTGAAAAATCAAACTTGCGTAGTCCAGAGGGCGATTAAAGAACATTCCATACATGATTCTCAGTATGTTCTTGCTTGCTTGATCATGAGAGCCAATTTTACAAGTTAAGCTCTTATTTAGAATAGATACCAGAACATTCCACATTGGTGGAAGTTTCTTCCTCTTGAAATCTGATATCTTTGTGATTCTTTCGTTGTAACCCAGAAAGTTCAAGAACTCCAGCAAGCTTTCGGATGAGGGATTTGGTACCAGATCAGGATTGGGTACTTTTTGTCCTTTGACATCAATGACGGATGGTGATAAATCAAAGTATCTGTCTATTTTCTTTCTTGTGATTGGTATTTCAACAGCTCGCTCAGCATCATTTGGGAGACCAAAGCTTCCAGATAGAGTATCTTCATCCATGATGAACATAGTTTGCATACTTCTTGAATGTACATCTCAGGGACATTTGGATTTGTGAAAGTTAGGGCTCGGTTCAGGGAGTGATATTGTAAAAAATTCAATCATCACACGATACTCCTTGATATAGGTATTTGGATCTAGTAGAACTTGCACATTGTTTGGCTTTAAGGGTAAGTGAATAACAGGGGCACTATCGGCAGTGGAGTCTATCACTCTTTCTTCTTCATCTTGTAAAATTCACGTTTTCGTTCTGATTTGCCATTTGAAGATTTTGGGGTTTTAAGGATTTAAAGTTGCAGGTTTGCAATTGAGGGTGACAATGAAGAACGTAGTGATAATCGAGAGGTTGAAGACGGTGAAAAGTAAAATGGGAATTTTCTCGGGTTTATATATTGAGGTTTAAAATTGAACTCGAGTGTTTTGAATAAGAAAGGGCTATATTTGACTTGGAATGGAGAACGGTTTCTCGATGTTGACGTAAGATTTTGTCACACCCCGCTAAAGCGGAAACACGAGGCGTGATAGCTCAAGATTTCATAACAATAGGATTAAAACAACACCAACCATCCATTCAAGTACATAATAGTTTAAGTTCAAAATTTACATCGTATCAACTCAAAAGTTCTAACAAAATAAAGTAAACCAAGTGTTTCAACTAAACAGTTTCAAATATAATCATGATTGATGTTGACGCGCCCACATAACAAACGTTTCGGTTAATCTTTTCTTACTCCTGAAAAGCATGATAAAAACAAGGTCAACTACAAGAGTTGGTGAGTTCACAGGTTTTCATATGCACAAAACAGTTTTTATGCAGTTTTCAATTCTTGTGGAACGAACGTTCACATCATGTATAAATAGTGAAATTTATGAGCATTTAATTAATCCTTGTATTGAGAAACCTGTCAAGGCATAATGTACTCTAGTTCATAGCAAGTATCGAGCCACCACTAAACCTTTCGACCACACAAAAATATTTTTTTATAATTCTACCTTAGCGGTGGGACTAAAACCCCACATATGTAGAACCTTCGTTTTTATAGGTATAGTGCACCCCTACCTGTAGTTTCCAGGTGGGATTGCTATCCACACCCCTACTTTGTCGGTTTTTAGGTGGGATTGTCCGTCCAAATAGCGCTATCCACAAATACCCTCGGCTCCTCACTTGAGTTAATAGTAGTGTACAAACTTTTATGTTACATTTTACTCAAATACAAACTACTAGTGTACATGCCTTAATGCTCATATCAACAATTTCACATTCTTTTACATAAATCAATCATTATTCAACTTTAAACATGCTTTTCACCCCAAAACATATAAAACATTAAAAGAGGGGCTGTGAATACTCACCTTATAGCAACGCTCCGCAACGCAAAACAATACAATCCGAATCTCCGCACAACGACCTAACGCTTCCCTATCAAAGAGTAATACTCAAAACCGTCACTTATAGGTCTAATACTACTTAGAGGTGAATAAATCTTAAGCCCATAAGTGTCTATATATGTCCAATTATACAAAATTCCCATATGCTCATTAATATCGTAATTTATACCGAAAGTGATCTTATTATCCATCACATGATCAATATTTATAAAAATCAATTAAGTCCAGAATTTCTCTTCTGGACAGAAACTAATTGTCCTAAAAATGATCAGTTTTCAAGGGCTTCCAAAATGATCTAGTTTCCTATATTTTTATATAAGATAAATCACTGAGTTATGGTCTTTGTGACCAAATTTCATGCCTTTTGGACATGTACAAGTGGTTCAAATAATTCATGCAAAATATTATATCACAACCGGTAAAACAGATTACACCATGTTAGTGAATCACTCACTTAAGGAGTTATACTCAGTGTTTTCTATAATTTCCAGTTGGATTGGAATCATAACTCATAAAGGAAACTTTTGAGATAAGATTCACTGATTTTCAAGAAGTTATGAAGGAGGTATTACACTACAAAGTTGCATGCACAATTCTGCCATTAGCTGACAGATTACACACTTAACTTAAATAAATTGGTTAGTGCCTCAAAACTTCATATTTTTGCATGAAACTGGATCCATATGAATCCTAACTCATAAAATGAAGTTCTAGAAAAAGAATCATGCATTAAAGACAAATAACAAAGGAGATACTAACACACAAAGTAGAGTTTAGCTGCTGATGGTTTCACAGATTGCACACCTAAAGTATTTTAGGTGTTTGGAGGGTCAAAACTCCATATTTTTAAGTGATTCCACTTGCAAACTGAAGATAACTCATAAATATAACTCTAAAAAGAAAAATGATCCTTTTTCATTGAGTTTTGAAAGAGGTATGGCCATTTGAACATGCATGCACAAATCTGTCATCTTTGGACAGATTGCACACTCATTTTGTTTTGAAGAGTTGAAACCTCAAATAACCATATTTTTGAATGAAATCAGATGCATATGAAAGGTAACTCATTAAGCTAACTTCCAGAAGAAAAATCAAGTGATTTGGAGGAATATTCAAAGAGTTATGGTCGTTCAAAGTAGGGTTTATCTACTGTTGAACTTCCAGATGCACATGCATCTTGTTATGAGCATTTGGGGGGTCAAAACTCAATGTTTTTGAGTGAGACCACTTGGATTAGAACCCCAACTCACTAAATAAACTTGTAGAAAGAAGATGCATGATATTTGAACATAAAAATTGTAAGAAATTGACGATTTACACACATGCATGAATCTGCCAGAACCAAAATAACCATTTTTGTTCAAGAACACATAAAATCATGATTTTTCCCCTATTCTCTTGAGTTTTATTTGTGTAGGTCATAGTTTATCACCATTTTATAAACATTTTACATGTTTTGGTGTAAAATCTCTCCACAAACTCAGAATTTTTGGATATTAGAAGAAGTAGCTAAAAAAATGTAAGAAAAGTGGGGTTTTCACCCAAAAATGGTAAGAAAATGAGGTTAAAGTTGTTACCTTGTTTGGATGATGATTAGAGCTTCTAAATCCTTGTATGAACTTGATCTTGATGATGATTTGAAATGAGAAATGGCTGGAGTTTTTGTTTTAGAGAGGGAGAAAATGTCTCTTCACTTCTAGAGAGAGAGAGGTGAGAGCAAATTTTAAATTTTGAACATGCAAAATTTGGAGAAAAATGAAAAAAAAAATGTATTTATATGGGGGTTTAGAGAGGAGGCCGGCCATGGGGGCCCACTCCTCTCAAAATCATATATTTGTTTTATAAATAAAATAAAACTCAAGCCCAATTAAGAATACAATGTCATTTTCTCAATTTTTTGCCCTTTTTCCTCAAAATGTAAGCCCAAAAGTGATAAAATTCTATAAAAATAGAAGTTTTATATTTGAAACATTGAAACTATATATTTTATATACATTGGGTATAAATTAGAGCATTTGGCACTGTATTGGAAGTTTCGGACAGTTACGGGTCGGAACCGGACATTTTTAAGCGACTATCGGAAATGCTAGGGGTTTTTCGGCCATTCTAAACCAACTATTTCTTAATCTTAAGATTTAAACTATATAAACACTAATAAACTTAATAAAAGCTAACATGAAGGTTCAAATTTGACAGTTGTCACAGATTTTAATCGTGCAAACATGCAAACCATCAATTAGTAACATGTGGAGGAATGTTCTAAATTGAATTGCAGGATAAGCGACACGTGTCTGACTGGATGGGTTACTCGAGGATTTTCTTTTTGGTTTTGGATGAGATTCAGTTCCGCTTTTTTTATTTTGAATATTCCCACCAAAAATAATCAAAAAAATATTTAAAATCCGTCAGTTGGTCAAATAAAACATGTTTGGGACCAGAAGAAAGTTTTATGTCTTGTGAATAATTTTTCAAAAGAACTTTTATTGATTTAGAGACTTCTGGATGACTTTGACGGCAAGAGTTAGTTCAGAAGTAACTAATTCGCAGAAAGTTCAAGGAAAAATATATCCAGAGGACAACTAACATTTGTTAGACTTGGTTGAAGAATAATGATTTCTCCCCCTTGAACAATGCATAATTCTGTGCTCCCCCTTGATTTCTGCATTTGATGCTCCCCCTTAACCTATGCTTGGATCATAAAATGTAAGAGCAACAAGTATCCTTCTGACGAGCAAAGGCATCCAGAGACTTCTAGACGTCTCTGGTTTGTTGAAAGTTCTTAAATCTGAAAAAGTAAAATGAAACTAAAGACAAGCTAAGTACATAATTATGCAAAAACTATTAGTTACTTATAGGTTCTGTATAAATTACGTGTTTAGCATGCCCAACTTGCTGATTAAAAAGTTAAATCTGTTCTCATCCAGAGCTTTAGTGAATAATCAGCAAGTTGGTAATCAGTGGAGACAAAATACATTACACTTTTCCCTTTCTCCACATGATCCTTTATAAAGTGAAACCTGACATCAATGTGCTTAGTCTTTGAATGCATCACTGAATTCTCGGTGATTGCTATTGCACTTTCTGAGTCACAAAGGATGAAAATTTTGTCATGTACTATACCATAGTCTTTGAGTTGGGTCTTCATCCAGATTACTTGTGAGCAGCAACATATTCTGCTTCTGCTGTGGAAGTTGACAAACACTTTTGCTTCTTGGATGTCCAACTTATTATTCTATTCCCCAGAAATTGACAGCTACCAGAGGTACTTTATATGTCTAACTTGCATCCTGCATGATCAAAATCAGTGTATGCAATCAAATCAAAACCAGAACTTTTGGGATACAAGAGGCCCAAGGGGGGGTGTCCACTTTAAGTATCTAAAAATTCTTTTTCACAGCAGCCAGATGAGACTCTTTTGGATTGGCTTGATATCTTGCACAGAGACATGTGGCGAACATTATATCTGGTCTGATGGCTGTTAGATACAGAAGAGATCCAATCATACCTCTGTAGTTCGTAACATCAACTGGTTTCCCAGAGGGATCAGAATCAAGTTTTGTACTAGGAGCGATTGGAGTTCTCATAGTAGTGGATTTTTGAAGTTTGAATTTCTTTAACATGACAGAAACATACTTGGCTTGGTTTATAAAAATGCCAGAAGTAGTTTGTTTGACTTGAAGCCCTAGGAAGAACGTTAATTCTCCAATCATGCTCATATAAAATTCACTTTCCATTAGTTTTGAAAATATTTCTACTTCTGCATTATCAGTTGAACCAAATATAATGTCATCCACGTAGATTTGAACAACAATTAACGTACCTTTGCCTCTGTTGATGAACAGAGTAGTATCAATTTTACCTTTTTCGTACAAATGATCAATCAGAAACTTTGATAGTCGTTCATACCAGGCTCTGGGAGCTTGCTATAAGCCATACAGAGCTTTGTCCAGAAGGTAGACATGATCTGGATGTCTTGCATCTTCAAATCCAGGAGGTTGTAGTACACTTCTTCTTTGAGTTTCCCATTTGTAAATGCAGATTTGACATCCATCTGGTATACTTTGAAATCTTTGTATGTAGAGAAGGCCAAAAAGAGTCTAGTTGCTTCTAGTCTTGCTATTGGAGCAAAGGTTTCATCATAGTCAATGCCCTCTTCTTGACAATATCCTTTAGCCATTAGTCTTGCCTTGTTTCTAATGACGATCCCATCTTCATCCTTTTTGTTTGTGAACACCCATTTTGTACCAATTGCAACTTTGTCTTTTGGCAGATGGACTAATTTCCATACCTTGTTTCTGTCAAACTAATTTGCATTGCGTCCACCCAGCCTGGTTCTTGCAGAACTTTATGAACTCTTTTTGGCTCTATCATGATTAAGAAATTGACAAAGAAAGCTACATTTGCAGTTGCGGATCTAGTTTTGACTCATTCAGATGGATTACCAATGATTAAATCTGGAGTGTGAGATTTTGTCCACCTTTTCATTCTTGTTTGGGATATCTGTTGGGCTTGGATTTTTGTATCCAAAATCTCTTCTTCTGGGATTGGGACAGCTTCTGGTTCTGGAGTTGAGATTTGGACAACTTCTGGTTCTGGAGTTGAGCCAAGTGCCTCCCCCTCAAATGAAGGCACAGAGGAGTTCTCTAGACGTTCATTTGTTGAACCAGAAGACTCATAGGGACCAGAAAGAGTTATTCCGGAAGCTTCAAGTACTTCTGGAATATTCAGGTTGAATTATTGGGTATCCTCTATGATGGTGTTTCTTCTCCCAGAAAATCATCAAATAATGCGTCAATCTTGGATTCTCTAAAGCCTGAAAGATAGTTAGAGGTAACATTGTTAAGCTTGAGTTCTGAATTTGAATAGTCAGAAGTCAATTGAGTTTGATCATCGAAGTCTATGTTAACGCTTTCCATTACAGTCTTGGTTCTTAAATTAAAAACCCTGAAGGTTTTTGAATTTAAAGAGTAACCTAAGAATTTGGCTTCATCAGACTTCTTGTAAAACTTTCCAAGCTTCTCTCGATCATTTAGAAAAAAGCACCTGCTGCCAAAGATGTGGAAAAATTTAACTGAGAGTATTCTTTTATTTATCAGCTCATAAGAGGTTTTAAAATGCCTCTTTATTATTATAGATCGATTTTGAGTAAAACACGTCGTGGCTACAGCCTCAGCCCACAAGTTGGTGGGTAGTCCAGATGCTGCAAGCATTGTTCTTGCTGCTTCGGCTAAAGTGTGATTACTTCTTTCTACCACGCCATTCTGATGAGGAGTACGTACAGCAGAGAAGTTTTGAGTGATTCCTTCATTGGTAAATATTCATCAAGTTTGGCATTATTGAATTAAGTACCATTGTCACTTCTGAGCTGTAGTATCTTTTGTTGCAGCAATACTTGTATCCTCGTCATCATGTTCCTCAATACTATTGGAACTTCTTACTTCTGGCGCGCAAAAGCAAGCCATGTGTACCTGGAAAATTCATCTATTAGCACGAGTATGTACTCTTTGCCAGAAAGGCTCTGAATTGCAATGGGACCACAAAGGTCAACGTGAAGCATTTGCAAAGGCCTTGTACACGAATGATCACTTTTTGTTTTATGGAAAGCTCTTTTTATTTTTCCCATCTCACAAGCAGGGCAGAGGTGATCCTTCTGAAAGTGTACCTCTGGGAGGCCTTTAACTAGGTTATGTTTTACAACCAGTTCAAGATTTTGAAAATTTAAGTGAGAAAGCTTATGATGCCAGAGCCAAGCTACTTCACTCTTCTTTGAGATGAGACAGAAGGTTTCTTTACCATCCTTAGAAGTGAAGTTCATCATGTATAGATTATCTTTTCTGTTAGCTCTCCAAAGTTCTTGACCTGCTTTAGAAAATAAGTAATAATGTTTTTCATCGAATACAACTAGCATTTTAGAGTCACACAGTTGACTTACACTTAGAAGATTGTGTTTCAGTCCAGAAACATGCGCTACTTTGGATAAGGTGACATTACCTTTTATTTGACCCTTACCATCATCACCGAACGTTACTGCTCCACCAGATTTATCTTTAAACTTCGAGAGTAAGTTCCTTGTTCCAGTCATGTGCCTCGACCATCCAGAGTAAAGATACCAGAGGTGTACACGTTGTTTCTGCAAACAAAATTAGAGAGATTTAGGTACCTATTTCATAATGGGTCCTTTGGTGTCCTTTGGTGTTAGGTTTGTACTTCTGATTTGATTTTTCATTTTGAGCAGAAAAATTCACAGGTTTTCAAGAGACTTCTGGTTTGCCTGGTTTGTTTGAACCATTCCTTTTGTTCTGATTTTTGAAAGAGTGATTAAGATTGTCAGAAAAATAACCAGAAGGCCGTGAGAAGAATTGTTTGAGTTTTAAGAATAAAGAAAAGCATTCAGATTTCTGAAACATAAAAGAATTCATTGAATTTTCATTGCTTGAATGATAATTACAATATTTCTTATTGTTGTCTATTCTAGCATCAGTTGTTCTATTGAACTTCTTATCTAGCCTAGACTAATGCTTCGGAACGTTTGAACTCTATTCTATAGGTATCTTCTGCGGAGACTTCTCTGGAACTCTTGATTTTACTGAAACAGAAGGAACGTAAGAATTATATTTCCATTTTGCTTTTTGCTCTCGAGTAAACTTCTGTGGCTGGGATTTCAGATTTTGTTGCACAAAATTTGTATTCTTTTTGAGATTTGCCTCTTTCTCAAGTTCCAGACATGACTTCGCTTGTATACACATCCCAAGGAAGTCCGGATGAATGGGAACCTCTTTTCTCTGTTCTTTTGGAGGAACAGAGATTATTGGTATTCCATTTGGGAGTTTTAAAATATTTGGACCAGCTGCCCTTACCTCTGTAGGTTCATTTGTATACATGAAAGGAGCATTGTTTTCTTTTATACAAGGTGAAACCTTTACATAAGTACGAGTCAGACTGTATTAAAAAAGAGATAGTGATTTATCTGAAATGTCAAAGAAATCATCATCATTTTGATCGTTGTTTTCCCAAGGATATCTAACTTCATCATTGTCTTCTGTTTCTTGAGTGAGGTTTAAGTCAATAAAGGAACAGGGAGCGATCTCTGGATGGTTTTCAGAAAGTTTTTTTTCGAATTCTATTTTATATGATGTAAAACATTCATCTAGAGTTTTGAGAAGATCTTTTTCAAAATTGAGTCTTAGTTCTTCTTCTACTGTATAGGTATGAACACATCAGCTTCTGGATTTAAAGTTAAATGAGTGAATGAGCCGAAATTAAAAATATCTCCCTTCTTCTGAACAAGTTTAAGATCAACTTGACTTGCTTTTCTAGAAGAATATTTTATGTTTTTGTATTTTAGTTTTCTAACTCGATGTTCATTCTGATATTTTGATTTTTTAAAAACTGATTGTTCATATAGAATGGGAAAGACAGGTTTCTGTTCTTTGCCCATACAGAAAACAGAGTCTAGAGTTAATCTCTTTTTGCACGCGTAAGGATCCAGATCCTCGAAACCGATGCATGTTTTCCCTACTTGTATGTTTGTCTTATCATGCACTTTCTATGCATCAAGATAATTTTTAATCAAGAGCTCTTTCTCTTGAAGTTCAACATGCAGATATTCCCTTACCTTCTGAAAATAATTTTTAAGTGCTACAGAATTTAATCTGACATTTTCCTTATCTTTTATCTCTTTGTCCTTAACTTCCAGAAGTTTAGCAAGACTTTTAATTTCTTCTTTGAATTTTACCTCTGTTGATTTTTGAAGATATAAAATCTTTTCATTTTCAACGGAAAGTTCTAGTTTCTCTTCAGTCAGAATTTCCATTTCCCTTTTGAAAATATCTCTTTCTTTTTGTTTAATAGAATATGATTGTTCAATATTCTTTCTCAGTTTCTTTTTAATGAGAAGCTTCTGTTTCAGATTTTCAAAATCAACAGTTAGATCTAAAATAGTTTGTTCAAGTTCAGAAGAGTCAAAGATAGTGCAAACCAGGGTTTCAGAAGGTTGATCCTCTGAATCAGTTTTCATACCCATTCCACAGAACATGGCTTCATCTCCACTCGACTGATCATCTAGCCGGTTTTCTTTCTCTGCATAATTGGCTCTTTCTGTCTTGTTGTACTTGTATTTGTTTTTGTACTATTGCTTATCTTTGACAAGAACACTTTTGCAGTCTTTGGAGTAATGACCTGTCTTCCCGCATCTGTATCACACATCCTTCTACTTCTTTAACTCTTCCTCTTTCTGCTCAGCTCTGATTTCTAAGTCCTCTGTATTTCCTGCCTTGGTGCATAAGTTTGAGTAGGTTGTTCACTCTTGTTTTCAAATCTTTTGTTGCCTTGAAATGAACGATTACCAAACTTCCTTGTAAACTGTTTGGTAATAAGAGCCAAGGATTCAGCAAATGAGTTGATCTCATCATCCTCTGAATCAGAGAGACCTTCTGGGTCGGCCTCTGAGATTAGTACTTTGCTCTTCCCTTTCTTCTCTGTTTCTTTACTCCTTCTGCCTGACCCTCTGGATTCAGAAATGAGGGCCAGAGGTCCGCCAACACTTGCCTTCTTCTGTTGTACTTCCCTCTCATGTGCTTGAAGAGTGCCAAACACATCATGCAGAGTCCACATCTCTAGATCCTGATTTGCTTGAAGAGACATTGAGAGATTTGACCACTCTGGGTTCAGACGTTTGAGAAATAAAACATTATTATCCTCCTTGAATCGAATAATGTCACATTTCTTACACAGATTTATTAGAGTGTTGAATCTGTGGTAGGTCTGTTCCAGAGTCTCTTCTGAAAGTGCCTGAAAATTGTTATACTCATTTAGTGCTTGAGCTCTTCTATTCTTCTTCATTTTACCACCTCCTTCTAACTGATTGGCAAATTGTTCCCTAAATTCTTTAGCAGATTCACAAGAATCAAGGCATTGAAAGATCTCATTTGGAATAGCCATTATCAGTAGACGTTTTCCCTTGTTGGCAACTTCAATTTTAGCTTTATCCTTTCATTCCAATTTCCTCTTTCTTTGGGAACTTGACGAGCAGGAATTTCTTCAGTAGTGAGTGTAGCAAGTACTCTCGGAATAGTGGTCATGGGTACAAATGGACCATTTAACACCGTGGAATATAGATCTACATCTAATCCTTCATCGAAGTTGATCATTCGAATTTTCCATTGAGGATATTCGTCTCGGATTAGTGTAGGAGGTTTGGTTAAGGATCCGGAGGTGTACATGGCATTCAAATTTTGATTTGCCATTTTTCAGAAAAAGAGTATCAAAATTGCAGAAAATACGTTTGAAATTTAGACCAATTAAACTTCACAAGAATCGAAACGAAGTGAGTAGCTTACGAATTTCAGAATTAAACTTGTATTACCACTGATTTTGAGAAATTTGTACGAGATCAACAAATTCTCATAAAACAGGGTAGAATGAAGAACGGTAGTTTAAGAACTGAAATTAAATTCTAGCAGAGTAGGGATTTCTCCAAAATGGACGAGATCGAATAATCAATAGATTGATTATAAGCTCTGATACCAATTGTTGGAACCCAGATCCCTTTAATTACTCTAGAACAGTAGATTAACAAGAATAAAAATGATAAGTGGAAGCAATTTAATCTACTATTTAACTAGAACAGTAAGCAATTAATAAGAAGAACAATATGAAGATCGAATGATAATTGTATTGAATATCCAACACCGATGATTACAATACGTAGGAACAATGAGCGCAATTCTATCTTAATCGATCGACTTCTATTACAATGACAGTTATCTCTATTTATACTAATACACTTGAAAAGTCAATGAGCTAGCCTATCACGAAATGACATGTCACTTGTACTTCTAACAGAATCAGTTACGCACGAGAAGTGTGACATGCCACGTCACTTGAAGCGCGTGTAATACATCAGCTGGAGTCCAAAGGATCTTCAAACCTCAACTAGAGTTCTGTTTCTTTTTTCCACAACACCATTTTTGTTGAGGGGTCCTTGAAGTTGAGAAGTTTTGAGAAATTCCTTCTTTGTTTAGGTATTCTTCAAGTTTGGAATATTTGAATTATGTACCATTGACACTTCTTAACTTCTGGATTTTACTCTGTAATAGCACTTGGATCCTCCTCATCATGGTTATTAGCACTTCTGGTACCTCTGATTTCTATCTTACAAAAGCAAGCCAAGTATATCTAGAATATTCATCAATTAGTACCAGGATATACTTTCTACAAAACAGGCTCTGTACTGTTGTGAGACCACAGAGGTCACATGTAGCATGTGCAGAGGCCTGGGGCACGAGTGAGCACTCTTTGTCTTGTGAGAGGCTCTTATAAGCTTTCCCATTTCACATGTTGGATAAAGGTGATCTTTCTGGAACTCAACCTCCGGAAGGCTAGTTACTAGTTTATATTTCACAAGTTTCTCTAAATTGGAAAAAAAAATTATGAGACAACTTGTGGTGCCAGAGCCAAGCTACTTCACTCTTCTTAGAAATGAGATAGCGAGTTTTTGTTCCATTTTTTAGAGGAGAAGTTCATTAAGTAAAGGTTACCTTTTCTGTTGGCTCTGAGCAGTTCTTTACTTGACTCTGTAAGTAAAGAACAGTGTTTCTTCTGGAAGAAGACGCCCATGTCTGCATCGCAAAGCTGGCTTACACCTAGTAAATTATCTTTAGTCTAGAAACGTAAGCCACCTTTGATAAAGATATGTCTCCTTCTTTCAGAGTTCCATAACCTTTGATTTATCCTTTGCCATCATCATCAAAAGTTACAACTCCTTCTAATTTGTCTTTGAATGAGGAGAGAAATTTTTTGGTTCTAGTCATATGCCTAGAGCATCCAGAGTCAAGATACCATATCTACACACGCTGTTTCGGCAATACAAATTAGAGATTTTTAGGTACCCATCTCATAATGGTTCCTCTTATGTTAGACTTAAGATAGTTGTTGTGCTTTTTTTTAACTTACTCTTATTTTCAGGTTTTCCAGTAGCTTCTGGTTTTCCTAGGTTGGTTTTAGGTTTTTGTTTATTCTTCTGACTTTGAGGATATTTTCGATGCTTAGAGTTAAAAGGGAAACAATGTGGATCAGAGAAGATATTTTTTAGTTCTAATAAAAGAGAAAAACATTCAGAATTTTGGGAAAAAAAGATTTCATTAAAATTTCATTCTTAAATGAGAATTACAAGATTTCCTATTTACATTTATTCTAGCATCAGTTGTTCTATTGAACTTCTTATCTAGTCTAGAGTTATTTCCTTTGAAATCTAACGTCTTCTCTTGACTCATCTTCTTTGTAGTCCACTCCCTTTGGACCATTGAGGATTTCGCTGTAAGAGAAGAAGCTTGATTATGTTTCATGATCCATTTTCCTTTAGGTTTCTTTGTGAACTTAATTGGCTTCTAAAAGTTTGACTTTGAGACAGAAGGTTTGAGAGTTTGAGATTGATTTCTTTTCTTGACTTCTGCTTATTTCTCTAGTTCAAGACATGACTTGGCTTTTATACACATGTCCAGAAAGTCAGGACACATGGGAATTCTAAGTTCCTGTTCTTTTGAGGGAACAGAGATCATAGGTATCCCATTTGGAAGTCTTCTGACTTCTGGTCCAGATATTTTCCTCTTTGTGATGTCAACAACTGTATTCATTTCTGACTCATTGGTGAACAAATATTCACCGTGTTCAGGATATGGATTTTGTGTTGGGACATATACAGAGGGCAATCTATTTTCAAAAGATGTCAGAAGTTTGTCTGAATATTGAAAGAATGCATCATCATTATGATCTTTTGATTCCCATGGATATATTTCAAAGCCATCATCATCTCTGTCTACGCAGTCGTTCAAGTCGATGAAAGTACAGGGAATTATCTGTGGATGATTTTGTGAAGGTGCAGAGTAGTTGGGTATAGGGGTGAGCAATTGACCCATAAGAACCGGCCCGAACCGGAACCGAACCGGGACCGGGACCGGAACCGGCACCGGTATTGCCCAATCGGTCCGGTTTTCGGTTCTCCAAATCCTCCATTTTCGGTTCCGGTTCCAAACCGGTTTCGGTGCCGGTTTTTCGGGTAATTAACCGGGACCGGCCTGGAAATTTAAGTGACCAATTAATTTCGTTATAATTTAAGGTAATTACTACTTTTTTTTTTAGTCTTTTATAATTTGTTTATAAATTAATGTCATTATAATTTAATTCTTTTGTTGTTAAACATATTGGCAATACAAATTTCAACCATGGCGTCCGAGTCCGCGTTTAGCACTAGTGGTAGAGTTTTAAATGAGTATCGAGCTAGTTTGAGAATGTTGATAGTTGAAGATTTGTTGTGCACCCAAGCTTGGGTTAGAAACTTTAGAAAGTCAATAATATACGACAACTACGATATCTTGGAGGACGATGAATAACTTTGGGTATATTTTGTTTTCCGTTTTTGTTTTTTTAAACGGGTATTACTTTTTATTAAATACGAACAATCTTTTCGGCTTTGTTTTTATATAGAGATTTCACAAACTTTAAATAGAGTAAATGACAAAGCAATGGGGGAAAAAGACAATGGAAAATTATAGTATTATTTTTGTTGGTTGATTTGTTATTAAACTATGAATATTTTGGGATTACTACACAATGATGCCATTAATTAAAAGTGTTCACGGATTAATGCACAGTAATACCATGAATTAACATAAATTTTGTTTAAAAGTGACGCTATATATTAATGTTAAAAAAGTTGTCAAACAATAAAAGGGATTGCATGAATTATATAGCGATGTTATTGATTAAAAAAGAAAAATACTAAATTCAAGAAAAGCAAATGCATTAACAATCGGTTCCAACCGGGTTTTTGACCGGAAAACCGAAACCGGGACCGGCACCGGCACCGAACCGGCACCGGTATTGCCTATACGGTCCGGTTTTCGGTCCTAACAATCTCTTATTTTCGGTTCCGGTTCCAAACTGGTTCGGTGCCGGTACGGTCCGGTTCGGGCCAAATGCTCACCTCTAGTTGGGTATTTCGTTTTGAAATGTTTTGTTTTCTTGCTCTACATCTTCTTTCATCATACATTCATTTAGAGTTTTAAGTAAATCTTCTTCAAAATTTGATCTTAGCTCATCCTCTGCATGCATGGGTATGAACTCATCTGCTTCTGGATTTAAAGTTATATGAGTAAATGAACCAAAGTTAAAAACTTCAGCTTTTCTCTGTACCAGTTTTAAATCAACTTGATTTATTTTGCTGGTTTTTCGGTCAGATGTATACTTAATGTTTTTATATTTCAGTTTTCTCACTCTGTGTCCATTTTCATATTTTGATCTTTTAAAAACAGACTGCTCATACAGAACTGGAAAACCGGGTTTTTGTTCTTTTCCCATATGAAACACAAATCCAAGGTAGATCTCTTTTTGCAGGTATAAGGGTCAAGATCATCAAAACCAAGACCTGCTTTATCCATTTGCATATTGATTTTCTCATACACATTTTGGCCATCTTGATAATTTTTGATCAAGAGCTCCTTCTTCTGAAGACTTATGTGTAGAAATTCCCTTTTCTTTTGAAAATAGTTTTTAAGTGCTACAGAATTCAATCTATCACTCTCTTTAGCTTCAATCTCTCTATCTTTTTCTTTCAAAAGATTTTTAAGTTCATCAATATCCCTTTTTAAGTTACTTTCTGTGGAACCTTTAAGTTTTAAAATATTTTCATTTTCCACAGAGAGGTCTTGCTTCTCTTCAGTCATAAGCTCCATTTCTCTTTTAAAAATATTTCTCTCTTTTTCAATAAGTTCAAGAGATTTTTCAAGAGCCTTTCTTTTATGTTTTTCAGATGACAGCTTCTGTATGAGAGTTTCAAAATCCTAAGTAAGATTAAATAGTATTTTTCATGTTCAGATTGTTCGGATGTAGAGCAAACCTGTGTGTCAGAGGTTGGATCCTATGTATCACCATTCTCCATCGCCATGCCGCAGAACATTGCTTCTACATCACTGGATTGATCAGAAAACCAATTTTCTATATTGGCCATCTTTGCCCTCTCATCTTTGTTGTACTTATCATTTTTTTTATAGTATACGTCATCCTTGACTAGAGGGCCTTTGAAATCTTTGGAGTAGTGCCTATGCCTGCCACATTTGTAGCATACGTCTTTCTTCTGTCTCACTTTCTCCTTCTTTGCTTCTTCCTTATTCTTTTTACCAGAGGTGCCTCTTGTCTTTGTACGTATACCTGTTGGTTTGACCTTTCACCTCTGCCAGAACGACCTCTGTTCTGAAATGATCTGTTCCCAAACTTTCTTGTGAATTGTTTGGTGATCAGGGCCAGAGATTCAGCAAAAGTGCTTATCTCGTCATCTTCTGATCCAGAAAGTCCAACTTCTGTATCAGCCTCCGATATGAGTGCCTTGGTCTTTCCTCTCTTTTCTTCATCTCTGTTCTTTCTGGTTGAAACTTTAGATTCAAAAATTAGGGCCAGGGGACCACCAACGCTTGTCTTCTTCTTCTGTACCTCCTTTTCATGGGCTTGAAAAGTTTCGAATACATCATCCAACGACCATTGCTCCAGATCTTGTTTGGCTTGAAGAGACATTAATAGGTTTGACCATTCTTCATTCAGACGCTTAAGAAATAAGACATTATTGTCTTCCTGCGATATGATAATGTCACATCTCTTGCATAGATTAATCAGAGTGTTGAATCTGTGGTATGTCTGTTCAAGTGTCTCTTCTAGTA
The DNA here is from genome assembly GCA_036898165.1 of Silybum marianum. Classification (NCBI taxonomy): domain Eukaryota; kingdom Viridiplantae; phylum Streptophyta; class Magnoliopsida; order Asterales; family Asteraceae; genus Silybum; species Silybum marianum. Next base: position 19,107,956 of record CM072543.1, read on the forward strand.
GAGCATGAAAGCCATTATACTCATTTAGAGCTTGTGCTCTTCTGTTCTTTTGCATTTTGGCTCCACCTTCCAATTGATTCGCCAATTGATCCCATAGATCCTTCGTAGTTTCACACGAGTCCATTGCCTTGAAAATGTCATTTGCGATTGCCATGATGAGTAGCCTCTTAGCTTTGAGGTCTATTTCGACCTTCTTTTTGTCCTCGTCATCCCAGTCCTTCCTTTCCTTTGGAATTCTTTGGGCAGGAATTTATGTAGTAGTAACAATCGTCGGGATCCTAGGAATAACAGAGGTCGGTACATATGGCCCATTTAGTACTGAGGAGTAGAGATCCAGATCCAAACCTTCGTAGAAATTAATCATACGAATCTTCCATTGGGGATATTCATCCCTTAGCAGAGTGGGGAGTTTTGTCAAGGATCCTGAACTGTACATAGCATTCTAGTTTGGGTTTGCCATATTTCGCAGAAAAAACAGGGAGTAATAGATCTAGATGAAGAGTTGAAAGAAATTGAAGATGTAGAACTAAAATTGAACAATTCGAAACTTAAAACAGTTGAGATTTTCACAATTCTCAGATCTAATTGCAAAGTACCACTGATTTGAAGAAATTTGTGATTGAGCAACAAAAATTTCGTAAAACAGAGTATCATATGAACACAACAATTAAAATCGAGAAATTCTAGTTAAGTGGGATTTCTCCATATTGGATTAGATCGGCTAATCAATAGATTGATTAGTTAGCTCTGATACCAATTGTTGGAACCCATATCCCATTTTACACTCAATAATTGTTTATTATAATAGATATGAAGAATAATAAGCGGAAGCAATTAGATAATCAACAATAAACTAGAATCGTTTAATTGAAAGGATTGAACATTTTTAATTACCACAACATATATTTGTATTTCACTCAAAGATCAATTGATTACAGTAAAGATCAATACAAGGATATTGCTCAAGTTCTCTCCAATTCAATCAACTCGTATTGCAAGGAACACTCCACTATTTAACTAAAACAAATACGAAAGTCAAGGAGCTATCCTATTACATGATGACACGTAGGAAGAATCTCTAACAAAGTTTGTTAAAGATTGTTAGACGGTTATGCCATGTCATTCTTCACGTGCAGTTAACCTTCATGTGTATCCAGAGATGGCGCTGTCTCTGGATAGTCTTCTGGGTAAGTAGGATATCTTCTAGAGTGTATAGGCTATGTCTTCTGGAGTATAACACTTAGGGGGCGTTTGGTTCGCCGGAAAGGAATGGAATCTGGTGGAATTGGAATCTGAATTCCTTTGACCAGATTCCAATTCCTTTGTTTAGTTCGGTATTTTCAAGAATTGGAATTTGATAAATTCCAAAGAATTCCATAATTGGGCAATTTGAGATTCCTTACCTTAGTGGTGGGAATTCATAGGAATTGAGTTGGTTTTTCTTTAATACCTAAAATACCCTCCTCCTAAAAAACAATTAAACCCTAATCTCAAACAAAAAAAGTCGACACCACTTCACTTGGATTTTCGGTTCGGTTTTTTCGGGGGTTTTTTCAGTTTTCGGTTTTTCGATTTCGGTTCAGTTCAGTTTTTTCGGGGTTTTTTTTTCAATTTTTGGGTTTTCGATTTTGGTTCTGTATTTCGGGGGTTTTTTAAGTTTTCGGCTTTTCGGTTTCTCGGTTTTTTTTTTCAGTTTCGGTTCGGTTTTTCCTCACCCCTAGCAGTTAGGTTCTCCATCGTCTCCTGCAACAACTAAAATATGTCTTGCCCTAACAGATGTTGTCTTGCCGTAGTTCTTTGCTTTTTTTCTTGCAGTTTTTAGCTATTTTTGCTGTAAAAAAATTATGATTTTTGCTGTTTTAATATTTTCTGTTGTTTTTGGCTGTTTTATGCAGTTTTTAACTGTTTTATGCAGTTTTTAGCTGTAAAAAAGCTCAAATTATTTTTAGTGTTAAAAAATTGAAGTAACTAATAATTATTTTATTAAACTAATTTTAGTTTAAAAAATTAAATTTAATAAAAAGGGTATTTTAGTCATTTACTGGAATTTCATTCCAATTCCAAAGCTACATTCTGTGAACCAAACGGACAGATTCCAATTCTTTCAACTGATTCCATTCCAATTTTGTCAACCAAACAGCTGGTCAAACCTGACAACATTCCAATTCCTTCAAAGTCAAATTCCTTTGACAGATTCCATTCCATCCAATTCCATGCGGCAAACCAAACGCCCCCTTAGTCTTCAGGAAAGTTTTCTTCATACTTTTACATAAATATATCTAACAAGATCACCATCGGGGAAGGCGTTTTTGACATCTAATTAATGAATCAGCCAATGACGAGAGACGGCAATGCTAAGGACAATTCGTATGGTTGCAGGTTTGACAACGGGTTTGAAGGTGTCATCAAAGTTTAGACAAGGTTGCTGAGAGAAACCTCGTGCAATCAAACGACCCTTATATTGTTCCAAGCGACCATCACTGTCAAACTTGTGAAGATATAGCCAGTGATAACCAACAATGTTGGCATGTGAAGGTCGTGGAACAAGATCCCATGTGTAACTGGAAGAGAGTGCAGCCATTTCAGAGTCTATGGAAGCTTTCCAATTAGGGTCACACATTGCCTGAGTAGTGGAGCGAGGAATAGGTGAGAAATTGGAAGAGTCAGAGAGATTAAGAATCTCTGACGAGGCTTTAGATACCCCTTATGAGATCATGACACCATAAGGTGACCAAGAGGAGCTATAGGAGAGGGAGGGTGGGGTTCGGTCACCAAGGGGGAGGAAGGTGGGTTGGATTGGTAGGGACCGGTGGATCGGTAAAGATGGCGTAGGTGTGAGTGGGTATAGGGATGGGAATAGCATCCTCCTCAGATACAAAAATACTGTAGTCTGATGAGTTGGGAGGAGCATGAAAGTCATAAAAAGGGAAATGATCTTCATCAAAGACAACTTGTTATGAGAGAAAGACCTTCTGTGTGATGAGTTCCAAACATCGATACCTAAGATGGTCGGGGGCGATCCAAGATATATCCATGCAGAAAGACAGGGGAAAGCTTATGAGTAGCCATGGAGGAGGTATTTGGATAACATAGACAACCGAAAACTCGAAGATGCTAGAACGAAAGGAAGAAACTGAAGATCATTTCAAATGGCGTTTTAATGAGAGGGTAGATGTAGGTAGAAGGTTAAGAGTGTGAGTGCAAGTAAGGAGAGCTTCAGCCCAAAACTTGGGTCAAAGAGCGCCTGAAAAAGTCCGAGCGAATTATGTTGTTTATGGTGCGAATGGAGCGTTCAGCTTTTCTATTTTGTTGAGATGTGTAAGGACAAGAAAAAAGAATTTTTTTTCTTGACCATAAGAGTTGAAAAAATAAGGATTGGTTATTAAATTTGCGTTCATTATCACATTGGAAAAGTTGAATGTCACTTTTAAATTGGATACGCACGGAGATTCTCGAAGACAGAAAAAACATCAGATTTGACACGTAATGGAAACACCCACAAAAAATGAAATAATCATCCAAAAATAATATATAGTATTTATAACCACTAATGCTCATAATCGGAGATTGTTTGAGTAAGGAAAAAAGTTAAGCTAATACAAGTTACTAGCACTAGAGCACCATTCCCAACCTATATGGATTTAGAGTTACAAGATGAAAGAGAAAGCATGTTACCTTGATTAAAGGACATGTGCGAGCTTGCTCCGGAATCCATGTAGTAGTTGTTGTTTTGTGGTGGTTGAACGAACATTATTGAAACACCGAGTCAAGATCGGCAAATTGTGGTGGACTTGGTTGAGCTGCTACATGACCTCCAAATGATGATAGGCCCGAAGAGTGTTGTTAGGCCGGAGGAGTTGGCCGAAATTGCCAATTAGTGGGTTGCCCAAGATGGGTCGTAGGACGTTTGGTGCGAGAAACTGTGGTTTCTAGGACAGAGGCGGCTTCGGGGAGTGAGGTGATGGCTAATTCTGGTATGTATGGGACTGAATCGTGACTAATTCCGGTGTTGCTGAAGTATGCTTGACCATTACCCAAAATACCTGCGTATTATGGTTGACTTGAAGGAGACTTACCTGCAAACGGATTAGTAGTAGTGAAAACACTATAACTACCCACCCCCCAAGAAGAACCCTTACCGTTGTTTCTATTTCTGTTCCACTTATTTTTCGTTTTTCCAGAATTATGGGAAGATGAATCTAGGGCAGAGTTGGTGGAATAGGTGGGTTCGGTAGTGGGTTCAATGGTTTCTTCACGAGATTCACGCAACAAAAGGATATTTTGGCTTCTAAGAAGGATGGAAAAGGTTTGGTGTTAGTGATGACATCAACAATGCTATGGTAGGATGGTGGTAATTGGCGTAAAATTTGCATGACCAATTCAACATCTTTTATGGGATGGACCGGAGTGCAAGAGGCAGCAAAGGCAGCAGCAACGGTAGCGAGAGAGGAGCCGACGGCTATTGTATCGATCGGCAATGGCACCAGCGGCGAGAAAAGAGGGTTGTAGCGGTGATCGATGGCTGCTGTAGTAACCGACAGAAGAGAAAAAGAGGCAGCGGCATTGATTGATGGTTCCTGTAGTGATCGACGGAGGAGAACAGAAGACAACGGCTGTGAGAGGTGGCTGCTGTGGTGGGCGGCAATAGGTCACCGAAAAAAACGTATGAAACCTCAAAGGAGAAGGCTTGATACCATGTTGGAATATATGGAAATCCCTCTTAGTGTTTGCGTACTATATCTTAGTATATATAGAGTACAAAGTTACAAAGGGGTTCCTATACTATACAAATATAATAGACACAATATACGTTTTAACAAGAATGTAAAGTTGCCTTAAACTTTAATTTCAAGAACATAAAGTGCATGAAATGTTAAGGTGCTAGAAAATGTAAACATGTAGAAGTGAAAATACGTAGAAATAATAAGTGAGAAGAAAATGTAATATGCTGGAAACTGTAACATGCTACGGAAAGTATGAATGACACTGTAGCAACTGAGTAATTCAAAATATTAGTTGCATTAAGGTAAGTTGGTTGAGATTCCATAATATAATAAACACTTGGGTTGTACTAATACATTGAATTAAATGCACCAAGTATAAATAACATTGTAGAGCTCTTTTATGAATGGGTCCAAGAGGAGTTGATATTCATCTGTGTATATTGTTGCAAAAGATACTATGTGTTCTTCGAGAGAGGTTCTTTGTGTAATCTTAGTTGTAAAAATTGAGTTGTTTTAGATTAGGTTTTACCTTATCTTATTTCACAAATAATGTATAATTCTTTCATTGATCGATTAGGATAAGAGTTGAAAAGTTAAATAGTTAAAAAGTTGTGTTTATATTCAACCCCACCCTCCCCTACAAACCCTAATAGCCATAGTTATCCCTTCTGGATCAACAGAAGGGACATGCATGAATTCCATGGGAGTGTGATTATTCAAAACCCTCTATCTCGTATCAATAGCAAAAACCATCTTGTGAAAGAGAAGCTAAACTTTTCGGATTACGAATGTTTGGTACGAGCCAAAAATGTCATGAAGCGTATACTTGGTCGAGAGAGGAGTTGTGGGAGCGACAAACATCAAGATAAGGGGAGACCTACAGCTGTATCAATTGTTTTACTTTTTAAGATTACTACAAGTAGGGATAAAAGAATAACCGAAAACAAATAACCCACGAACCTAATGATATTAATTTGGGTTAAACAGTTTCCGGTTATTTAGTTTCAGGTTACAGTTTGGTTAACCAAATAAGGATTTTTAATCGATTTGGTTTTCGGTTAAATGTTTACTATTTGAGTTAAACCGAATAACGCGCATTATATTAATATTATATGTATCTTACTTCTATACAAAAAGACGGAATAACACTTTACGCTATTATTGTTTTGTATGTTTTATTGTTAGATATTTCTTGCCAAAATAATATTTTCCGTAATCTTATGCTTTTTTTGCATGATGTAGGATTGGTATGAAGAAATAATTTTTTATTTTGGTAAATATTGTTTTTTGATAGATTATGTTTATTACTAAATAACACTCAGTATGAATGTATGTTGACGCACAAGAGTGTAGAATTGGTGAAATTGTTGAATCAAGTATTCAAACAAATTTATGAATTTTCATTTGGTTTAACCAACTAGCAAACCGAAGAATCCAAAACCAATTGAACCGAACCACCTTATCCAATTTGGATATCAGTAGTTTGGATTTGTTTGGATTTTGGAAAAAGTTGAAAACTAAATAACCCAAAAACTGATTTAACTGACTGAATAACACCCTAACTACAAGCTCTATCGTATTCTATCACGAGTCATTCATCCACATGTTTCGATGTGTATAATTGCCCTTTCGGAAAACATTAGATGCTCATCGAAGTAGACCGAATCCGATTCACATCATTACGGTTGATAAAAGGAATGAGAGGATCTCCAATAGAAAAAATATAGCAATGAAACATAAATGAAGGGTGTAAAGATGAAGGATTCATGGTTGTCATCAGTTGCAAAACCTACACGGCCGGCAAACAGAACACCATCGGCTCATAAATTTCACGAGATATTCATGATTTTCCTTTCTCCGTGTTCAGTGCTAGTTTAAGATTGATAATCTATTCCTATATATCACGTAAAATATGTACAAATAAACACGGGTCGGGACCAATGTGTATTGCCTCATTTGACTCTTCAGTTCCATCTTTTAGCATTTTTCATTCCCTTTGATTTCTGTTTTGCCTGCTGGAACGCCTGCATTTTTTGCTTCTTGCGAGCTTCTCTTTCCGCCTTTAAACATATTAACACGACATCAACAAATGCTATAATCGTTCATACTACAACAAAATCGAGTTTATAAAATGCCAATAATGTCTAAATAAAATAGACTGCTTTATATGACTTGGGTTTACAGAGGTTTTTGAAAAAAAAAATGTTACAATAATAAGTTTATACGACGCTTCTGGATGTAACAAGTTTTTTGTACACTTTCAAAATGAAGTGTCCTGTTAGCTTTTTTTTATGTTATATGTCACATTTGAGAAGTGTTAAACAAACTCATCTTTTCATACGAAACTTTTAAATAATGTCAAAAGAACTAATAAAGCGTTTTATTTCAAAAATGTCATAAAATATTTGTTAATAAGCCCAAAAGCGTCGTATAAACGTATTGTAACACTTTCACATAGGACGTATAAAACGGTCCTATAAACTAAGTCATCTAAGGTAGTCTATTAGGTTTCTATAAACATGATTTTGTTGTAGCATCAAACTAAAAAAATAGGAAGACTATAAACATGGTTGATGTGTTATGTTACCTTTGACATCTTGGATTTGGCTTTTGCTTTAGGAGATTTCTCCTCTAGCTCCGCTTCTCTTTCGAGCGCTTTTTCTCTTGCTTCAAGATTCTTCTCAAGATAATACTGTTGAATTCAAATAAACATGCAATTAACGCTTCTGATCAAATATCTAAAATACCTTTAAATCACGACCAAAGGAAGAGTTTTGCTGCTAAAAAACATTGACATCATCAATGTAACATGATGATAAAGTGAAACAAGTAATCTCAGCTTGAAACTTTGCCGGTAAACGAAAATGTTTAAGGAAGGTACCCTCGACCGCCTATGACGGAGGACTTTTTTCCTCTTCTCTGAAATCGTAATTTTTCTGATAAGAACAGGCTAAACAAAAAGAAAAGGGGCTGTTTTTCGTCGGAATAGGGGCCTGTTTCGCTCACACCCCAAAATAGCAGTCAATGCTTCTTTTTTTAACCTTCCTACAGATTTAAGAACGCATATGTGATATGCCTCACAGAAAAACGACTCTTCCTAACACAAATATGCCTCAAAATCTGTCAAAAGATCTGACATTATTCTTATAAATAATTTTCTAAATTTAACTACATCATCCATCCGATTAATCATTTTTTACACAAGATTGATTTACCTAACAAGATTTAATACGAAACATACTCATCAAAAAGCATGATGTGACATAAAAGAAATTTCTTGTTATGAAATTATACCCTACAATTTCTTATACTATTCACTGCATGGTAAAAAGTACTGATGTGACATAAACAATTACCAAAAACTAGGGGTGGCAATCTTGTCGTGTTCGGGTTGACGGATCAAGAAGGCTCAACTCGGACACGACCCGTTTAACTAATCGTGTCGAAATGTTCAACCCTAACCCTACCGGGTTGGCGGGTCGATTGTCTATAAACGGGTTGGCGGGTCACATAATAATACAACCAAGTTCAAACATCCAAATTCAAATACTAGTACTACAACCAAGTTCAAATACTAATACAAATATTACTTTAGAAAACTTAGAATAAAAAATATTCTTTAAACAAATATTATTTTAAACGGGTTGGTGGGTCAACCTGCGACCCGTATGTGTCAACTCGAACACGACCCGTTTAATGAACAGGTTGACAGGTCAATCCGCGACCTGTATGTGTCAACCCAAACACGGTCTGTTTAATAAATGGGTTGGCGGGTCAGAAAGTTCAACCCAAACCCGTTTATTTTCATGTTGGGTTCGTGTCGTGTCAAGAATTGCCAACCAATTTCCTATTAAAAATTCATAGTCACAACCATCACAATTTCTTAATTAAAAATCCTAGGTGGCAATTAAAAATCCTTGTAGTGGATGGTTAACACCTAAAACCACAAAATCAAATAATTTGCATCGTTTTCTGAACCGGTCCAAACTGCGCTATCCTGAAGATTAAACCAAACTGGCCGGTTTGGCTCAAGCTGGTTCAATGAACACCATTCAATACTATATCCCATGCACAATACTTGCGGCAATCACTAGATAAAGATGTGGTTGAAGAAAGAAATGTAAATAAAATTGGTGCAAAAGAAGACAAACTTACATCGTAGTCGCCCATATAGTCTTGTAGAGTGCCGTCTTTAACTTCTAAAACTCTATTCACTATTTGCTTTACAAAGTATCGATCGTGAGAAACGGTAATGACAGTTCCCTCATACTCGGAAATTGCTTCCTAATGAACAAACAGTGTTCATAACATCAGTGCACAACAAATAGTGTGTGCACAATAAGCAAGTTAAAGAAAAGAGTAATTGACTTTTCGAGCTTGTGTATCGGTCTATATATATATATATATGTGTGTGTGTGTGAGTTGTGTGTGGAGAAAGAGAGAGAGAGAGGGAGAGGGGTGAGGTGAGACACAATAAGACCCCAAAAAAAGAGACGGGAAGAACCACAAAAAAGGGATAAAAAAGTACATCAACATGGATGTCAAATTAAAGAGAACAAAATAGGGGGAGGGGATATTTTTTTTATTTAAAAAAAGGTGATTATGACAATCTTTTTAATCTCACCCGTTAGATTATCTAAATCTAACGGTTTGGATAAGTTCTTCGATTCCTCTATTCGTGGTTCTCTCCCATTCATTTCCGTGTGTATGTGTGTGTGTGTGTATATATATATATATATATAGAGAGAGAGAGAGAGAGAGACCACGTGACTTGTGAGAACCACAAAAATGTTGGGAACCCGCGAGAACCAATCTCAATGTGAAACATGTATTATTTCACATGTAATCGTTTTACATGTATTCCCTTAAGTCCCAAAGTAAATGTCCATATTGAAACTAACACACAATTTAAAAAATGTATAATTATTACACTTTTTAATCAACTAAATGACACTTTCACCCATACCCATAATAATAAACAGAAATTTTCTCCATCCCATAATCGAGGGTAGAGATGCGAAAGTAGACACTTAGGGACCGTTTACTCAACTACCATAATTCCACTTGCCTTACCGGATAAGATTTTAATCTATTAAAACGATATTGTATGCAACATTTTTATCTGGTAAGCACTTAGCGGGTAAGAGTAGTCACTCTCACCGGGTAAGACTCTCGGTCTTTGTTATCGCTTTTACCAGGTAAGGTTTTCAATCCTTGTCGTGTTCATCCGATAAGGTAAAGTAGACATTTATTACCGGAGGGTCTTTGGCCTACCGGCTACTGTGTATGTTGTAGCGCAACCTTCTTAGAGGTCAAGGGTTCAAGTCTTGCAAAAGGCAAGAAGTGCGTGGGTGTGTGTGTGAAAGAGAGTTTAATTTACCATATATAAATATTATATACTTCAGAAAATAAACTAAAACATAGACACACTTGTTTTGGGACGGATGAAGTATTTGTTTCACAATGTGAAACAACACATGTTTAACCGGATCTTACGGTTTGGATAAGTGCTTGGTATGATGACCTTTTTGTATTTACATTTCAACATCTAGTGCAAAATCACTCATGCATGTTTGGTCGTTTATTTTTCTTTATTTGCTTTTTTCTTTCAAATTTTGACAACATAAAATTACAAATGGCTTATAAAACCAATGACTCATAAAAAGGTAACATACATAAAGATGTGAATCAAAGAAAAACCAAACCTCAAGCATTTCTTTCGTAGGTATATCCAAGTGATTAGTCGGCTCATCCAACACCAATAAAGTGGAAGGCTTCACCATGAACTTACAAAACGCAAGTCGGGCCTGAGAGAAAAGAAAAAAAACAAGTTAATTTGAACTTCTCAAGGATGATAACATAATTTGAGACAAAATAAGCGGATTATATGAGATATACAATAAAATTTACCAAATACTTTTTCTATATTTTTCACCTTACTTTGAACAAACTTTAACAATTTCGATACTCCCTTCATCCCACAAAATCTTCCATTTTTAGATTTGCAAGGTTTCCTTTCTCCCCCTCAAAAATTCATGTTACAATTACCTATTTGTTCATTTTCACCAATATGAAAAATTGTTGATATTAATTAGGATTCACAAGAATCCTTCTTTCTTGCCACTAATGAGAGGGCATTTTAGACATTTGTAGATTAGTAAAACTCAAAATGTTGAAATTTTCACGAGACTTACTAAAGGATGGCTGAATTGCATCTAGCTATCCTCATGAAACGCTTTTGAGGTATGGATTTAGAAAAAGAAAAGCAAAGTACTATTCATGTTCAGTGTTCTTGATCTTTAATAAGTTCATCTTTTCAAGAGTTTTGATGGTTTTACATTATTAACAAAAGGAGTACAACTAATGTAATACCCTAGTTTCTTAATCTCTATGATTAAGCCTTAATTACAATTTTTATGAGTAAATTAAGCACTCTAAAAATGGTCCAGCAGCTGTCCCATTTTCTGTTTTGCAAAACAAGTATTTTCCAAGTCAAGAACATGAGGAATCAATCTAGTTAGGGCTAGCAAGTCTATTAAGATGATTAAGCAATCTATAGAATGAATTGCCAAGGCTAGTAAGCATAAGAAAGCAATCTAAAAATGATGAAATGATAAGCTAGTTATGTGTTGGCAAAGCTAATGGATTGCAAGCCAAGTTTAAAGAAAAAGACAAATTGTACTATAAGCATGAGGTGGTAGATTCTCTTATCCTTAAAGGATGAGGTGTTACACTATGAATGAAGTACAAGTTTGAGAGCTATAGGAACAAGTAGTTTGATGCATTAAATTCACTTATAAATAGAGCTTCAAGTATCACTATTAGTTCATACCAAAATCAATAACATTTCTCTCTATACTCAAGCTATAAGAAAGGGATTAGCTAAGCTTAATCAAGGTGAGTACTTATGTGATTTATGAGTTACATACATGTTACATAAAAGTATTTTATGCTTTACAAGAAATGTTGGCATGTATCTTTACAAGAAAATATTGAATATATATATATATATATTCATGGTATGCAAGATTTCATGTTTGATACAAGTATGTGTTTTATACACAAGGCATGAAAATGTTTACATGTTATACATGTTATGATACAAGTATGTGTTACTCAAGGCATGAAAGTTTTTACATGTTATGTATACCATAATATCCAACGTACGGGATATTACAAGAAGGGACGTCTTGCAAACGTACCTTACGGGACAGCCTTTAATGGACCCGGGGGTTAGCAAACCTCAAGGCAAGTATGGTATACTACATGTGACAAGTGAGATCTCAAAACACGGTTTTACACGTGCATGACAAGGAATATTTTTATATGATAAAATATTCATCCTTATGCAAGACAAGTGTTGATTTGAAATATTATTCAAATATCATGAAAATGATACATTTATGAAAACCATAAATACTCACTAAGCTTTTAGCTTACGTATCTCATGTATGTATCTTAGGCAAGAAGGAGTAAGGACCTCATGAAGTAGTTGCTATTTTATTGATGTATTAGCATTTTCCGCTTATGTTTCAACTCTGATGTAATATTAATGAAATAAAGATCAAGGTCAAGTTTCTATTCAAGATTTAGTAGTTTTATCAAGTAAAGTAACGGCACCTAATATTCTAAGGAAATTGGGGCGTTACAACTAATACTATGTGAATGCAGAAAAAGACTATATTGCCCTTCTGGAAACACGGAGTAGGAAAACAACTGCAGAAGAAAGCTTGGAAAGTTTACCTTTTCACCACCGCTCAACAAAGAGACTTTCCTATCTAGCATATCTGCCTTAAAATTGCAACGTCCAAGGAGACCCTTTATGTCATCAAGTCTCCAGTCTTCTGCAACTTCGGCTACAGTATCAAGCACGGATTTGTCCAAATCAAGAGCCTCGGCCTGAAATTAGGATCAAGTAATTATTAGTTGGAACCTAGAATATGAACATAAATAGAGTGGTTATTTCTGTGAAAAGACCCGGAAATTATTAAAGGGTATTAAGACATTTGATTAGTTATTACTAGGAAAGTAGAATGTGAGCCTAACACAAATGTAGGCAAGGATACATATTCTCGTCCCATGAGAATTGCAATAATATTCGTTTCACAATTTACCATAAAAATTGCAATCTTTCCTTTTCTGGTAAGTGGTAACCCTATAGAGCTAAATATTAACTTTTTCCCTATAGCAATAAGCATAAAAATTGATGATTCTGGTTTGGGTCCACAAGATTCTCCTATTCAACGTTAACACTTTCTCTAAAAGAAACACCATGTCAAAGAATGCAACTTTCATCAACAAATTATGAACAAATATATATATATATATATATATTACCTGATTTTGTTCAAAGTAGTTTGGTAGCACATTGTGTTCGCCAAGAATAACTTCCCCGCTATTTGGCTTTTCTAAGCCCATAATCAACTTCAGAAGAGTACTCTTTCCACAACCATTTGGCCCAATTATCGCAATTTTCTCACCCCTTTCAATTGAGATATTGGCTTTTTTAAAGAGGACCTGAAATAACCATGCAATATCATACCAAAAACATCATCTTACTACATATTTATCAGAAAGAAATAAAAGTCAAATGATTCGACCATTCTTTGTTGCGGTTAATCTATTAATAATTACCTCGTCCTCATAGCTAAATTCCAGATTTTTTATCGTCACGACAGATCTTCCACTTCTTCCACGTTCTGGGAATCTGATCTTCATTTGTTTCCGAATAAATGGTTTATCAACTTGTTCCTCTTCTTGAAGCTTTTCTAGCTTCTGTTATCATACAGCACAAGTGTAAAGGGAGTGTAAGCAGTAAGTTTATTGAAAAGAAATGACAGGATAAAAATGGTGATTGATAATCAAAACAGTGAATGACACATTGTATGTTATATGCAAGCTAGCAACAAGATATCCTTTTAGATTATGCATATAAAAATAACTTAAAAGATAATACCTTTTCAGCGGTAGACGCACGTCCAGAATGTGCTCCGGCACTTAACCTACTAATTAAGCCTCTTGTATGCTCGATTTCCTTCTGTTGCTTCTCCCAAGCTGTAAACTGAGCTTCAATCCATGCTGCCTTACCAATTATATAGTCGGAATAGCTTCCAACAAACGTTCTAGAAACACCCATGTCAGTTTCCACTATTTTCGTGCACAATTGATCAAGAAAAGCTCTGTCATGAGATATGATCACCATTGGAACATCTTGCTTGTTAAGATAACCTTCAAGCCACTCAATCGTGTCTAGATCAAGATGGTTTGTAGGTTCATCCAGTAGTAATAAATCTGGATCCTGCAAATATTTAACATATTCAATCATCACATACATTCTTCAGATTTTGTACCCAAATGAAGTTATTCATATCAAATCTCCTACTCTTAAAAAGTAGGTGTTGTTTGTTTTTCAAGAGGTGCTAAAGTCTAAAGTCTTATTTCACTTCTGATTGATAAGAGGTGGTGCGGAAGTCCGAAAGCAGAAACAATAATAAATGTCTGAATTTGTTTAAATTGTCTATTTTACCCATCAGAAAATTATAGTGTTGAATCTATGGATAAATTTGTACAATTTTACATATTTATTCATCATCGTTATGAAATTTACATCTAAATTATATAATTAGCTTTCATTTAAACTAAACCATTGACGGTAATTAACACATTTAAATCCTATTTAAATACATCAATTGAGAGAGGCGACAGTCTGATTGGCTAAGGATCGGTTGAGAGAAAGGATCAATTAAGGTTAATCGATTGAGAAAGGGTCCGGAAAAAATAAGAGGCATCTGAATGGTCCTACCTCTTAACAAATAAGACATAAGAGGCTCATTAGAGCTTCTTCTTTTTAAACCAAACAAGTTGTGCCATTCGCAGAATTCAGTAATAATTTGCTAAATTGAAGAATAAAATATACAGATTAACTACATCAATTGAATCAATCTGTTAATTTCAGCGGATTGGGTTCTAGTGAGAAGGGAAAGAAGAAATCCTAATTGAATGTCAACGCTAATGAGGTGCAACAGATTAATTCCTTCTAAAGCACAATTCATGAGTGGGAATGAGATTAAAAGTGATCTAAGGGCTCACATATGTTCTTAAGCTTCTCAACTTAACTCTTCTTCTGACACACACACACACACACACACACACACACACACACACACACACGATCCTTTGCCTAATTTCAGCATCATAAATTAGAAAAAATATATTGAAACTGATCATGTATACCTGAAGCAATATTTTCCCAAGTGACATCCTCATCTGCCAACCACCACTAAAAGATGCCACCAGCCTATCCGCATCCTCAGGCGAAAATCCGAGTTCAGGCATCAATTTATTAATCTTTACATCAACAATATCCAAATTCACAGCCTGTGCCCTCCTCTGAAGCAAATCAAATTCATCCAAAAGCCTCCCCATCAAATCCAAATCATCAACAGAACCTTCAATTGCCTTCTGAACCTTCTCTAACCTATTAGAAATCTCCATTTCCTCTTTAAATGCATTCAGAAACTCCTCCTTAACCGTCCTAGTCAGTGAAACCTCAAATTCTTGGCTCAAAAATGATATCCTCATATTTGGTTTCGCCTTCACAACATTACCCGAATCTGGTTCTTCCATACCCGAAATAATCCTCAATTGGGTGGTTTTTCCAGCACCATTAACACCTACTAACCCTACTTTCTCACCCCTTTTCACTTCCCAGCTCACATCTTTCAACACTGTAACACCCTTATAGCTCTTAGTAATGTTCTCTAATCTAACACCAGATGAGATACTCGACGCCCCACTTCCCGATTGTTTGTTCCCACGTCGATAATCCACTGTTTCTGAGTCTTTCGAAAACAGAGACTCGATATCGTCTCCATCTAGACTAGTAATAGTACTAGTTTCACTATCAACAGCAACCGCAGATAACCTAATTGAATGATGTGGGTTGAATATTTTTGTGGGTTTACTGGAACAATTGTGTATGGGTGTGGAAATGGGGCGAATACGGGGGCGGAAAGAGGGTTTACGGAGGTCGGAGAGGGCAGTTCCAGTAAGGAATATGGAACGATGGTCGATGAACTGATGAAGTTTAGTGGTGAAATCCATTGTTGTTGAAAGAATAGGGTGGAAGAACTCTGTATCACCACTGTTGGTGTAATGGGAAGATGGATGGATGGATGAAGAAGAGGGTGTGGAAATTTTGGGGGGATTATTTGTGATTGTTATTTTTCGGCAGTTTTTGGTTGATTTCTAAACCACAAAGGGGAAATTAGAATGAAGATAATAAATGTTGTACAAATATTGGCCATCCATTTTATTGGGAGGAGAAGCGTGAGAAGCCTTTGTACTTATATTGATACGGACATGTTCTTTGGATTACATGTAAAGGGTTGGTTCCTAAGTTATTGTAAAAATATACAGATTTAGATGCTAAGTAGAATTTTTAGCATTTCAAAAAAATATGGATGGAAAGGATTCAAAGAGGCATGTAGAGAATTGCGTACCGGAAACTAATCTAGAAGTAGTTCGAATCCGTTCCAGCAGGTTCGGCATCTCTACAAAAGAGAGAATCCACTTCAGATAACCACGCCTTTTGTGAATCAAACTATCGTGGACATTTGGATCATTCGTAATTGAAATTGACACGATATACCAGATCAATTCCGTAAGAAGCGTAATTCATGGATGGGGGTGAGATTAAAAAAGATAAATTCCATGATTAATTATCTATATTATGTTAAAAAAGCATTTAAATAAAAACTATTAAGTGCAAGCCTTTAAAACGTAAGGTACTATTATAGATTTAAAAATCTCTTAATCACAACTCAGAAATGTAGATATACAAGTTTTTGATGCAATGGTTTTTAATCCACAACACCAAAACTCAAATTGAAAGCTTTTATCGCTAAAAAATGTTCGAGTATACTTAGAGTTACTTGCTTCCCTCCCTCACCTAGAACAGCTTAATCTCATGGTTTTGGTATATCACCTTGAACAGATGTTCGATTTGTTTTATGCCCTTATAGTCTTCATAACCAATTTCATGTATCAAACATATTTCATGGATGAGGAACTCATCTATATATATATATATATATATATTATGGAGATTTCAAATATAAACCACGTCAATTCGTACAAACCGCGTGTTTCATTTTTTTTTTTGAATAATTTTTTTTCATGAAAGTGTTTAATATGATGAATTTGTTTCATATAACTTTTTTCTTCATGAAATTATTTTTCTTTCTACATGAAAATGAATGTTTCATTAAACTCTCAATTTGATGAATCTTGTTTCACATATTCTTGATTCACTAACCTTCATGTATTCTTGATGAAATTTGTTCATATATTATTGACTAATCAACTCTAATAATTAAGAAAAAGTGAAAAAATTAAAAAAAAAATATTGGTTGCATGCGGTTTGTACGGTTTGTACGAATTGACGTGGTTTGTAACGGAAATCAACCCTGGGTGATAATCAAATAAAAACTACAAAAATGTTATGGACTGTGAGGACTAATCTCAATCGTTAAAAGGTTTTAATCAAAGACTATTATAAACGGTGGCATTTTTGTAATATATGTGAAAGTCATACCTAATCTGACAACTAATTTGATAGTTCAAGGGTATTTTTGTCATATCAGTGAAATGTAATTTACAACCCTAAACCCTTATCTTCTCCACCGCCTCCTCAAAGTCCATTGCTTTCCTCCCATTGTCTTCTCCCCCAGCAGCCATATCCAACGCCAAGAACAAGAATAGATCCTCATGCATATTTAGATCCCCACAAATTCAACCCGTCACTTGGACGCTACATCCAATCATCGTAATCGATCTCAACAGTTGTAATGGTAAACGTGCAACTCCGGTGATCGACGGCTGAGAGGACGAACCTGCAACTCCAGTGATCGACGGCTGAGAGGACGAACCTGCAACTCCGGTGATCGACGGCTGAGAGGACGAACCTGCAACTCCGGTGATCGACGGTTGAGACGACGAACCTACAACTCCGGTGATCGACAGTTGAGACGGCGAACCTGAAACTCCGGTGATCTACGGTTTAGACGACGAACCTGCAACTCCGGTGATCGACGGTTGAGACGACGAACCTGCAAACCTACAACTCCGGTGATCGACGGTTGAGACGACGAACCTGCAACTCCGGTGATCGATCGTTAAAACCGTGACACAGGAGGAAAACTCCGGTGATCAACAGTTTGGTTCGCGAAATTCATAGAGACTGTTTGGTTTCACGAGATACTCTTAGGGACTCTTTGGTTTCATAAGGTGAAATGTCATACCGACGGGATATTTTTTTGATTTCATGGGGTGAAATAGATTATAGACGAAAAGTGTGTTTGATTCATATGGTGAAATAACATTTATATGAACACTATGTTTGGATTTCATAAGGCGAAATAACATATTTATGAAAGTTGTGTTTTGTTTCATTATGTGAAATAGCCTGATGAGTATTTGTTTCGCCTGGTGAATCTGTGTTTCATATGGTGAATGAATCCGTATGTTTCATCTGGTGAATCTTGTTACTGAAATGACGATTATGCCCTTTTTTAATTTAAAAATAGTTTTTAATTAAAACAATAGGATCTAAGGCTTAGATCAGTCCTTACGGTTTTCAACCTTCTTTTGGTTTTTATTTGATTAAACCCCTATATATATAGGGGCATTTTCAAATGAGAACTCAAATTTTTGTTGTGAATGTGAGCACAAATGAGAGCGTGACACGTGTCATATTCAGACTGAATAAACACTATATTCAGTTTATTCAGTCTGAATATTTTTTTGATTATTCAGTCTGAATAATCTACATTCAGACACGTGTCGCGCTCTCATTTGTCCTTACGTTCACAACCAAATTTGAGTTCGCATTTGAACTTTCCTCTACATATATATATATATATATATAGAGAGAGAGAGAGAGAGAGAGAGGCAGGATCAAACGAGAACAATATTTGTTGAAAAGAACACGAGAACAGGCAATTCACGTGCAAAATCATAAATGATTTTCCATTAACGGTCAAAAAAAGTGTACTAGTGACTTGTGGCTGTGTCTTCAAGTCGTGGAGCAAAGGTCAGTTGAATCACATGTGATTTTGTACGTGATGTTAGTGTAAAATCACATATGATTTATACGTTCTCGTATTCTTTTAAATAAATAATGTTCTCGTTTGATCCTGTTTCTACATATATATATATATATAGGGTTGGGTTCTGGTGAAAAGGAGACTTAAGGTGATAAGCGTAAGAAGGAATCTCCATTCTTGGATGTGCATTAGGATGAGATGCATCGAGATGAGGAGCACTGAAATGTAACGGATCAACTCCCTACTAAAGCGCAATTCATGGGTGATATGAGATTAAAAGTGATCAAGGGTTCAGATCTTTTCTTATAATTCTCCCCATAACTCTTCTACTCACACGATCCAATGCATATATATAGAGGCCGGTTCAAATACAAACCAGTTGAAGGGTACAAACTGGTTCAAATCGATATAAAAATAAATTTTTTCATGATTTTTTTTCATCAAATGCTATGAAATAAGATATTATTGCACATATGTTTGTTTCACCTTGTGAAAAAATTATATGTGAAACTTTTTCATAAAGAAGTATATAAGGAACTTTCAACTTATAAAAACAAATACATGTGAAACTTTTACATTATGAAACAAACATATATGTATTAATATCTTAAATCATAGCATTTGATGAAAAAAAATCAAGAAAAAAAATCATGAAAAAAAAATTATTTTTATATTGATTTGAAACAGTTTGTACCCTTCAACTGGTTTGTATTTGAACCTCCCTATATATATGTGTGTGTGTGTGTATAGGCGTAGGGTCGTGTGAGAAGAAGAGTTAAAGTGAGAAGCGTAAGAAGAGATCTGAACTCTCGATCACTTTTAATCTCATGTCCACCCATGAATTGCGCCTTATAAGAGAATTGATCCGATGCATCTCATCCAAATGTGCATCCAATGATGAAGATCTCTTCTTATGCCTTCTCACCATGATTTCAATTCTCACCGGAACCCAATCCTATGTGTATATATATATATAGTCTTCTTCTTTTGTTAACCATATAAATAGTATTAACTTCGTTAACCGGGGTATTTACGTCATTTCCATATATTATTACCACATTCCTTAATTATATTATTCACTTAATTATCACATTCCTTAATTATTTCTTTCACTTAATTATTTCACCTATAAACTTTCTTGTTTCATCTATAAACTTGTTTAATTAATTTCTTAATTATCTTATTCATTTTTCGGTTTCACAAGTGAACTTTAAACAAGAAACATTACTTCATTCATGAACACTAAAAAACATTGTTTCACTTGTGAACTTTGGTAAAAAAAAAATCGGATAAAACAAATGTCATAAATGAAACAACATGAACAATTTGTTCCGAAAATAAAATAAAATATTTTTAAAAAATAACTGATATTTTCCAAAAATAAAAGCAATTTATTCCAAAAATTCATCTATTTAATTACATTTAATATGTTTATTTTTTCATCATATTATAACATCTCATTTAATCACAACCGTTGATCAACAAAATAAAAGGTTTAGATTGGTTAACAAAGTAATACTATTTATTTAGTTAACAAATGACTCTGCCTCTATATATATGTGTGTGTGTGTGTGTATATATATATAGAGGTGGGTTCATACGAAAACTCTAATTATTTACGAGAATACGAGAAACTCTTTTCATTTATAAAATCATATGTGCTTTTGCACTAACTGGAGAGGGCGACTTTTGGGGCCACTTAAGTCGCATGGGAAAAGTCGCTCGGATCATTTATGATTTTGTACAAAATCATATATAATTTTGTATATGAAAAATGTTTCTCTTATTCTCGTAAAAAGTTAACATTCTCATTTGAACCTTTATCTCTCTCTCTCTCTCTCTCCCCCTCTCTCTTTATATATATATATATATATATATATGGGCGGGTTCAAATGAGAACTCAAACTTGGTTGTGAACGTGGGGAAAAATGAGAGCGCGACACGTGTCATATTCACACTGAATAATGAAGAAAAATGTTCAGATTGAATTTAGCATTATTCAGACTGAATAATACTACATTCAGACTTAGGCATTATTTGGCAAAAATAAGGTGACTTATAAGTCACCTTATGAGGTACCTTATTTTTAGTGTAGTTGTTTGGATAACCATAAGTTAACTTATAAGGTACCTTATTGATAAGTTAATAAAAGTAAGGTTTTGATAAGCTACCTTATAAGTCATAAGGTACCTTATTAGCTACTTTTGCCAAACATAGCCTTAGTGTAGTGTTATTCAGTCTGAATAATACTACATTCAGACTGAATAATACTACATTCAGTCTGAATAATAATACATTTAGACTGAATATTTTTCTTCATTATTCAGTCTGAATATGACAAGTGTCGCGCTCTCATTTGTCCACACGTTCACAACCAAATTTGAGTTTGCATTTGAACTTTCCTCTCTCTCTCTCTCTCTCTATATATATATATATAGAGAGAGAGAGAGAGAGAGAGAGGCTGGATCTTCTACACCCCGCCTAAAAGTTACAACTCGTGCGTTCCAATCTCAACCGTCCATTTCATAATACATTTCATCACATTTCTCCATTTCATAATACATTTCATAACATTTTGGATCAAATGGAACATGCTCGTTATGCAAAAAAATGGATAAAAAGTTGTGAAACAAGAAGGTTTCATAACATTTCACTGTAACATTCATAACATTTTATATTTTCTGATTCACCTCATTGCCTTTATGTATGACTTTGCATACCGATCATGACCCAAGATTTCTATTTAATTACCATCATGCCACCGCATCAGATTAACCCTTGGATTATGAAATGGACGGTTGAGATTGGGACGCACGGGGTGTAACTTTTAGGCGGGGTGTAAAAGATCCTCCCTCTCTCTCTCTCTCTATATATATATATATATAGAGTTGGGTTCCGACAAGAAGGAGAGTTAAGGTGAGAAGCGTAAGAAGGGATTTCCATCCTTGGATCCACATTAGGATGAGATGCACCGTGATACACCAGATCAATCCGGTCACACTTGTTATCTTTCACCGATCAACACGTGTGTTTACCCGCTTTCTGCACCATTTAAGATCGTCGTTTTTCTTAGCTATTGTATCTTGAAGGTATTTATTTGTAGCAAGGAGAAGTTGTTCTTGAGCTCTTAGAGGATTTCTTATCCTAGAGTTAGATTTTTCTAACTGTTTCTTCGCTATTGCCTCAGCGACTTGAGGCTTTCTTGAGCTTCTTTTACTTGCGCATCTCTTAGCCGCTGAACTTTCAGGGCATCTTCTCTTTATGAGGGTGAAAGGAAGGAAAATTCGTCTTCTACGTCAGTATGTACAGTTGTACGGCTTCAGGACCAGTAGAGGTACGAAGAGGAATTTTTACTCTGGTCCTCTCTAGCTCCTTTATTAATTGATCCCTCTAAGCTTCTTCTTCGGGTTCAGGTATAGTTTCTTTATGTACACGCTTAGGGACTAGGCCTTCTTCTTCCACGCCCGATTCAGATATGTATAGGAACAGGTCCGCTTCAGAAGGTTCACTCGCGAAGGGCATCACCTTTGGGGGACAGGGTGAGCTGAGAATGGGAGAAGATGTAGAAGGTTCAGGGTTAGTGATTTCTTCAATACTCCGAATAGTGGATATATTGGTAGGAATTATGGGAGATGGTAGAGAAGAGATAGGTTGGGGTTCAAAGATGGGAGTGTATAAAACAAGTGGAAGACTTACCTTTGTATTTTCAGGCTCCCCCTCTTTGTCTAGCAAAATTCGTAAGTTGTTGTCTGAGGATACTTGCTTGTTCTTCCCTAAAGGATTAGGCTCTTGATTAGGAGGCGGCCTATCCCCGAGGGTTCCTTGAATACAATGTTAGTTGAAGTACCTGCCTTACTACCGAGAAGAAGGAAGCGGGATCAGTGAAGTCGTCATCATCGTCATCGTCATCCCTTAGATTGTATGAGGGACCTTCTTCTTCGCCCTCTTCTTCTTCTTCCTCTTCTTCTTCTTCTTCTTCTTCTTCTTCTTCTTCTTCTTCTTCTTCTTCTTCTTCTTCTTCTCATCATTAATAATAAGGTCGTCAGCATCATTCTTTGCCTCTGAGATGAGCTCAGAATTTCTTCGTTGAAACTCTTGAGCATGAGTAATTATATGCTCATCCACCTCTTTGGCAATTAATATGGTGATGATGATTATGGGAGAAAAAAGGGAGAGATTTACCGATTGGAATTGAGAGATTTGAGACCCTAAAATTGTAGATAATGTAGGTGATGATGATTATGAGAGAAAAAAAAAGAGCTTTGCCGATTGGAATTGAGAGAAGCCGGTGGTTTTTGAATATCAACCGGAGAGAATTTAGGAGAGTGTCGTAGGTAATTGAGAAGAGTGCACCTCTAAATTTTTAAAGCATGTTTAATAATACAGTAAACACAAGGGGTATAAAAAAAATGAAATATTAAGATATCAAAAATAAGTTTTAAAAATAATTCAGTACATATTTATCATATTTAATAATATTATCAAATCTAAAATATTCGATATTGAATTCATTTTAAAGGTATTGAAAAACAATTATAATGATATAATTTATTAAAAAGGAAACATGTTTTCTTAATATATTTTAGTTAATATAGGATTATGTATGTTAATATGAGGAGGTTGTAAAATGAAAAATAAAAAATAAAAAAGGAAAGGATATAAAATAAATTAAAGACTAATTATAATGGTATAAACTGTAACTTATAAATAAAAGGTAATATTACTTTTGATTATTGAATCGTGGAGGTTGGCAAGATTTAAACGTTATACATAATACAATTAAGACTTGTACTTCTTAAAATTCTAATGATAACCTCTTTATAATATAGTATAAATCAGAGTTTAAAATGAAAAAGTAAAGACATAAAACAAATTAAATAAATAACTATAGAGTATAAAATGTAAAGTTTTAAAACTAACATAGTACGTATTCATAATATATAATAATATGATTAAATCGAAAAAAATTCAAGGTTGAACTCATTTTGAAGGTATTGACAATACGATTATAATGATATAATTTGTAAAAATAGAAACTCATTTTTTAATTGTCTTTAGACTCATATACAATTATTTAGGTTAATATGATAAAAGTATAAAATTAAAAATTAAAGGACATAAAAGAAATTAAATAACTAATTATAAGAGTGTAATGTGTAACAAAAAATTTAAAAATAATTTGATTTATAAATTTATGTAGGACGTGGGATGTTGGTGGAAGATTTTGGAGTTTTAAATATTGTACCACATCCAATAAATAGTGTACTTCTTAAAGTTCTAAACATGACCATTGCTATTTATAATATATATATATAGGCGCAAGATCGTGTGAGAAGGAGAGTTAAGGTGAGAAACGTAAGAAAAGATCTGGACCCTTGATCACATTTAATCTCAAACCCACCCATGAATTGTGGTTTATCTAGAAGTGGTCCCAATATACCCGCCAACATCTTTAGAGGCACCCATCAAAGATCTGAACAACCTCGTTTTCTCAAGTTTTTTGGATTCTCAGAATGGTTAGAGATCAGCCACTGCATTCAGAAGTCTAAATCTCAGTTCAGAAGGCATAATTGAAGAATACCTGAATCAGCTCTTGGAAAGGATCTCTCTGTACGTAACTCTACCTCCTCTTCCCACAAAATCCAAAAAGAAGAAAGGCAAGTCTGACATTGAAGAAGGTCCTTCATTGAGAAATGAACATGAGACAAAATTTGACTTCGCCAGCCTCTTCGCTCATCTGGAGGTACCTAACATTTCAATCTCAACACATCCCTGCCTGAAGACAGAAAGTATGAAGACGATGAAATCATTAGCCAACCAGAATCAGGGATGACCTTTGTTAATAACAATGGTGAGATAAGGTTTTTCAGGAATAAGGAGATAACTCTTGCTCCAACCAAACTTCTCAAGATTCTCTACTACTACTACCTTGATGAAAATGATGGTCTAAGACTTCAGAGAAGAAGAATCGAGAGAGAGATACAAAGAAGAAAGGATTTGATAGCTGTCTCTCAGGGATGTAGATCCTAAATTTTGTTTTCCTTTGTAATATTCAGTGTAATGTACTTACCTATGTTTATTAGTTAATGAAATTAAATGAACTACTTTACTCCATCTAGTGCTGAAAAGATCTCTAAAACAGTAATAAGGGACAAAGAACTTATGAATCCTGATCATATAATATCTTTACATTCACTGATAACATTATGTCTTACATTTATCAGTGAATACGATTTCTTAGTTTTTAACACTTGTAATAATTGTGGTTTCATACTCTTATGAATGAGACTCAATTTAGATAGTGTAAAAGCTGAAAAAGATCTCACTGATTAGTCCTTAAGATTTTTACTTTATGAAATCTTTTTGCCTCACGGATCGTTTCAAGCAAACTTCCTATATTGTTTAATCATAATCAAATAGGGGGAGATTATTGATCCAAGCTCCTTCAATGATTTAATTATGATTCCTTTTATACTTAGTGAAAAACTTAGTTTTAGTTATTATTCAGATTCAGCGAGAGCAAACGCCGATTGCACTCAGTGGTAGGTGAAACCATCAGGGACACCATCTAAACCTAGAAGATCTGAAGACAACATTCACACCAAAAGAACCTTCAACGATAGTCGAAGACCTAGCTGAAGAAAGAGATAGTCAGCTCGTGATCTGAAGCGGTTTAGTGATAGCAATGATCATCTACATAAAGTGTGAGATCTTGTGTATGCCTCAGAGATACCTAAAGGGATCCTCCTTGAGCCCTTAAGATAGAAGTTGATCTTATCCTCGATGCACAAATGTCAACCTCCCAATACCCTTGTCAGATAGTACGTACGGAGCTACTTTATTGCCTCTCACGTGCTTATCAACTCTGATAGGGTCACTGTTCATATTCGGCTAAAAGCATGGTTGCTTTATGATCAAAGGACAAGCCTTAAATATATGCTTGACACGTGGCATGTACCCTCTGACTTGCAGTAAATGCATTGGGTATAAATAGATGAAGAACCTCATCTTCATCTTCATGCATACTTAATGTTTCCTTGAACCTATGATCTTTTTCTATTCCATATCTTGTGCATCAAACTGCTTAATGTTTCTTAGATTGTAATAAAATAGGTATTTATACTTGTTCTTATTCCGCTTACTGTTGGTCCCAAATGAATCTACAAGAGTGTATAAGTATAAAAACAGTTTGTCGAAGGGGGGGGGGGGTTGAATACAAACACAGCTTTTAGGGTTTTTAAATGAGTTTATATCAATAAACAAATTTACAAGTTGTATGCGGAATAAGAACAAGTATTAAACCTATTTTATTACTACTTTAGAAATCACCAAGTATTTCATGCACAAGGAATGAGGGAAAATAGGATTAGAGGTTTGAAGGAAAGATAAGCATGCATACAGATGAAGATGGAGGTCTTCATCTATTTAATTATATCCGTTGCATTTAATGCAGCTCAGAAGGTACATGCCAGGTGTCAAGTTTCTATAGAAGACTTGTCCTTTGTTTATAAAGCAACTATACTTTTAGCCGAATATGAACAGTAACAAAATCATAGTTGGCAATCACGTGGAGTGACAGTAAAGCAACTCTGTACGTCCTTTCTGACAAGGTATGGGGGATTTGACATTTGTGCGTCGAGGATAAGATCAACTTTGATCTTGCCGAGTAAGCTTCATACTGATCGCTGATACCGATTCTTCAAGGATGAAGTCTTCAGGTATCACTGAGGCATATACAAGATCTCACACTTTTGTTAGATGAACGTTGCTATCACTGAATCGCTTCAGATCACGAGATATTCATCTCTTTTTTCAGATAGGTCTTCTACTATCTCTGAATGGTCTGTTGTGTGAGTGTTGTTCTTCAGATCTTCTAAATTCAAATAATGTTCCTAACTTTCAACGATCACTGAGTGCAATCAGTGTATGCTATTGTTGAATCTGAACAGTAACTTAAACTTGGATTTTCACTAAGTATATAGAGGAATCATATTCAAATCACTGAAAGGAGTTTGGATCAACCCTTAGAATCTGTAAATTTGTTTATTTATATAAACTCATTTAAAATGTAAAAAATTGTGTTTGTATCCATCCCCCCTCTCTACAAACTGTATCTATACTTTTACAATCTTGTAGAATCCTTAGGGACCAAAACTTATCAACATCCTTATTTGTTTGCTGCCTTGATAAGATCATACATAGGATGATGTGCTAACATTCTTGATCCTGTTTTGAAGCAAATGTAAGATTTTTTGCAAGTCTTTATCAGCTTTATAATGATACTTGTTCTATATCAATGGCTCTAAAATACTTGTTCCATAGGTGCCCTTTCATTCATCCCTTCACATCAACTTTATTGTTTATTTTACAAGAGTTTTGTTAATTTATGTGGGTTGAACATAAATGATGGCATCATGATCATAGTACGGGGTTGGTGCTTTCTGAGTTTGGGTTTGTTGAAAAGTTGGACTCTTTGGTTCTACTTTTCTTATTCAACCTTCAATTCAAGTATTTCTTCTCATTCCTGCCTCCAAACGCCATTACATTTTTCTTGTTATCCTGGTCCAACTATGTAATTCTGCGTAAAGAAAGTTTTTACAGCTTAATGTGATGGGTTCCCACCTTTGATTATGAAACTTGTTTGGGTACAAATCTCCAAAACACTCGATCGTTGACCATGTTAGACCTCATTTTCTGGGAAGTATGAACCAGAAGTGTACAAATGCAGAAGATCAGAAGTTCATCCTCTGATCTCACTTATCACAGAGACGCCCAGAGTTTGGAAGAACAGCTGGACTACACCAGAGGTATCATACGCGCTCCTGATGACGTGGCCTGCACATGTTCCGTGTATCAAATCTTCTAACTGAATTTGTTACAAGCTTTGCTTACGTGTCAGTTTGTAATAGGCTAGAATGTTGACTTCTATTCATTGTACTAGTATAAATAGATTCTTTTATGAATGTAATAGTTGTCGATCTAAGATACATTTTGGAGAACAAATAGAGCATTTCATTCATCGTATTGTAATTATCTTCCAGGTTATTAATACGAATTACCACTTGTTCTTCAATATCGCTCTTACTGTTCTTACTGTTAACTGCTTTAATTCATAGATCTAAATTGCTTCCGCTTACATTTTCACATTCAATCTATTGATTAATTGTTAAAAAGGGATCTGGGTTCCAACAATTGGTATCAGAGCCATCTAATCAATCTATTGATTATTAGATCTCTTCCATTTCGAGAAATCCCTCTTCTATTTGCAGTTATTTTTAGTTTTAAGCTACTGTTCGTAATTCTACCCTGTTTACGAGAATTTGTTAATTTCATAACAATTTTCTCCAAATCGGTGGTAATTTGGGTTTAAATCTGAAAATCAGTAAGAATATCGTCCTGTTTCAATTCATTTGAAATTTATTTGTACTAGATTTCAAAAATCCTCTTGTTATTTTCTCAACTCCCTGTTTTCTGAAAAAATGGCAAATTCAAATTTGAATGCTGTTTACACCTCCGGATCCCTGAACAAACCTCCTACTCTAATTCGTGATGAATATCCGCAATGGAAGATTCGTATGATCAATTTTTATGAAGGATTGGATGTAGAACTTTACCCTGTTGTTCAAAATGGTTCGTTTGTTCCAATGACAACGATTCCAAGGGTTCCTGCTACTGTTGTTACCGATGAAATCCCTACAAGACATGTTCCAAAGTCGAGGGATAGTTGGTCTGATGAAGAGAAGACAAAAGTGGAATTGGCCAAAAAGGCAAAGAGTCTCTTAATCATGGCAATCCCAAATGAGATTTTCCAATCCCTGGATTCCTGTGATACTGCTAAAGAGCTATGGGATCAGCTGGAAAACATTCTAGAAGGCGGCGTTAAAATGAAGAAAAACAGAAGAGCCCAAGCTCTGAATGAATACAATAGCTTCCAGGCTATTCCTGAAGAGTCTCTGGAGCAAACTTTTCATAGATTTAATACTCTGTTAAATCTATGCAAAAGGTGTGATATCATCAGATCTAAGGAAGACAACAATGTCTTATTTCTCAAACGATTGAATCCAGAGTGGTCAAATCTCTCAATGTCTCTGCAAGCAAATCAGGATCTAGAACAATGGTCTCTGCATGATGTATTTGGTACACTTCAAGCTCATGAGAAAGAGGTCGTTTAGAAGAAAACAACAATAGATGGACCTCTGGCTCTAATTTCTGAATCAAGAGGATCGGTTAGAAGGAGTAAAGAAATCGAGAAAAGAGGAAAGAGTAAAGCTCTCATGTTAGAAGCAATCCCAGAAGACGACTCTAACTCTGATGATGAAATCAAAGGTTTTGCTGAATCACTAGCACTTATTACCAAACAATTCACAAAAAAGTTTGGTAATAGATCTTTTCAAGGAAGCAAAAGATTTGATCGTTTAACTCCAAATTTTACTCCTAGACAAGAGATCCAGAGGGCTGAGAAGACAGAGGCAGAGAGGAAAGAGGATGAGTTGAAGAAAAAGAAGGATGTGTGCTATAGATGTGGCAAGCCAGGGCACTATTCAAAGGATTGCAGGGGAGCTCTGGACAAAGACAAAACGTACTACAAGAATAAATACAAGTACAATGTCGCTGAAAGAGCTCACTTTGCGGAAAAAGGTAAACTGGCTAGGAGATGAGTCTAGTGGTGATGAAGCATGTTCTGCGGAATGGCCAAAACCAATGAATCAGAAGATCAGCCTTCTGAATCACTGGTTAGTACTATCTCTGAATCATCTGAACTCGAAAACACCATTTTGATTTTGTCAAATAATTTTGAAGACTTAAGCAAAAGCTTAAAGTTGAAAAGAAATTGCGAAAAAATATTGAGCAAACTCCTTCAGTAACTCAAAGGGAAAGAGAAATTTACAAAGAGAGATGAATCTTTTAACAGAAGAAAAACTGGAGCTAAGTTTTGAAAATGAGAAGATTTTTAAAGTTTTAAAAATTACTGAAGTTAAGTTCAAGGAAGATAATTTGAACTTCACTAAACTTTTGGAAGGCAAAGATAAGGAGATCAAAGCAAAAGAAAGTGACAGATTGAATTCTGTAGCACTTAAAAACTATTTCCAAAAGGAGAGAGAATTTTTACATATTAAACTTCAAAAGAAAAAGCTACAGATCAAAACATATCTGGATGCTCAGAAAGTTCATGACAAAATAAATACACAAGTAGGGAGATCTGGACTTGGTTTCGAGGATCTGGATCCCTACACATGTGAAAAGAGGTCTACTCTGAAATCCGTTTTCTGTCTAGTACAAGAACAGAAGCCTGTGTTTCCAATTTTATATGAGCAATCTATTTTTAAAAAATCAAAACATGAAAATGGTCATCATCAACGAAAACTCAAGTTTAAAAACATCGAATATTCATCTGGAAAAACAAACGTTAATCTGAATAAAATTCAGAAGAAAAGTGACATTTTCAAATTTGGATCAAATGTTCATATAACTTTGAATCCAAAGGCCGATGCTTTCATTCCTACACAAGCAGAAGAAGTGATAAGACTTGGTTTTGAAAATGATATTCTCTCAACTTTGGATGAATGCTTTAAACTTGAACATGAAAACGTTCTGCAAAATTGTTCAGAAATCCATCCAGAGATATTTCCTTGTTCTTTTGTTGACTTAAATCTTTCAGAGACTAAAGACGATTTGAAATTAATTACATATCCCTGGGAGAATGATGACCAAAGTGATGATTTTTTGATAACTCAGAGAAATATTTTTCACATTAAGAAAATCAATTACCTTCTGTTTACAAAAAGGTTCCAGCGGCAGTTAAGAATGAAAATGCACCCTTCTTGTATACAAATGAACCTCTGGAGATCAGAGCCTCTGATCTGAATGTTGAAAAACATTCAAGTGGAATATCAATACTCTCTGTTCCTCCAATAGGACAGAAAACCGGTTTCCATTCATCCAGACTTCATTGGAATGTGTCTTAAGGCCAAATCTTGTCTTGAACTTGAGAAAGAAGAAAGTCTTAAAAAGAAATTGAATATTCAGCAAAAATCTCTGCAATCGAGTCCTCCAAAGTTTACTACTACTCAAAAAGGCAAATGGAAATCTAATCTTTCTACTTCTGTTTCAGTAATTCCGAAAGCTCCCGAGAAGGTTTATCAGAGGAAGCCTCAACAGAAGAACACTTATGATTCTAAGCATAAGTCTAGCCTAGCTAAGAAGTTCAATAGAACTACTAATACTAGTATAGACAGAAACAAGAAGAATTGTAATTATCATTATTCTAATGAAAATTCAATGCAATCTTTTATGTCTCAGAATTCTGAATGTTTTTCTTTATTCTTAAAACTAAAGCAATTTTTCTCAAGACCCTCTGATCGTTCATGTGATAGTTTTTCATACTTCAGAACTAAACCAAAGAAAAAAAAAAAAAAGAAAAAAAAAGAGCAATCTTTTAAATCCTGCTAAATCAAATCATGTGAAAGATAAAAAGAGTGAAAAGTCTAAAACTAATGTTAAAGGACCCATTATGAGATGGGTATCTAAAACACTCTGACTGTGATTGCAGAAGCAGCGTGTGCACATCTGGTATCTTGACTCTGGATGCTCGAGGCACATGACTGGAACGAAAAACTTACTCTCCCAATTTAAAGACAAATGTGGTGGAGCTGTAACGTTTGGAGACAGTGGTAAGGGTCAAATAAAAGGCTACGATACTTTACAAGAAGGTAATATTACCTTATCAAAAGTAGCTCATGTTTCTGGATTGAAACATAACCTGCTGAGTGTAAGTCAACTTTGTGATTCTAAAATACTTGTCGTATTTGATGAAAAGCATTGTTACTTGATTTCTAAGACAGGTGAAGAACCGTGGAGAGCGGACAGAAAAGGTAATCTGTATATGATGAACTTCACATCAAAGGACGGTAAAAAAACCCTCTGTCTTATCTCCAAAAAGAGTGAAGTTGCGTGGTGCAGCACAAAATGTCTCACTTAAATTTTGATAACCTTGAGATGCTTGTCAAACACAATTTGGTAACTGGTCTTCCAGAAGTACACTTTCAAAAGGATCACCTCTGCCCTGCATGTGAAATGGGAAAAATAAAACGAGCATCTCATAAAACAAAAAGTGATCATTCTTGTACTAGACCTTTGCAATTGTTACATGTCGACCTCTGTGGTCCTATTGCAATTCAGAGTTTATCTGGTAAAAAGTATATACTGGTACTTATTGATGAATTTTCCAGGTATACATGGCTCGCATTCGTTAGACAAAAATCAGAAGTGCCTAATGTCTTGCAAAATATGATGACCAGAATCCAAGTTCTTCTACACCAAAAGATTCAGCAGCTAAGAAGTGATAACGGTACTGAGTTCAAGAATGCCAAGCTTGAAGCATACCTTGTTGAAAATGGAATTACACAGAACTTCTCTGCTGTGCGTACTCCTCAACAAAATGGTGTAGTAGAAAGACACAACAGGACCTTGGTGGAAGCAGCATCCTTTAAAAGGGCAAATAGATGTTCGGTGGCATTTATCAGGGCATCCATCTTCTTTTGGGTAGCTACATGACGGATAACTTCCTCTTCCAATAATCGGACACGATGGCTAGCATCCGTAGAGAAAGATCTGAATGCGTCCAACAGAGCCTCAAAGGCATTTGTGGTAGGAGGAGCCGAGACTGGAGTCTTTGATGGTAGTTGGTCACCATCCTTCAGAGAAGGAGATGGTGAAGAGGAGGATGAATAAGCCACCAGAGGAGAAATCCTTTTTGGGGTGGATTTCGGGGAGTCCGGAATATGTATTGGGGACCTCTATTTCGCCGAGTCCAAGGGAGGAGATCTCGGCGTCTCAAAAGTGTGAAGATGTGGGGGAGACTTTTCGTGATGTATGTCTTTCGAGAGGGGTGTCCTCTTCTTGGGGCTCTTCGACTATATCTTGAAGGGTTCTTGGGATAGAGTCTCTCCAAGAGGTATTGTCGGTATATAAGAAATCGGAAAAAGGGTGGCTCCTTCGGATACACCTTGGATTGATGTATCTACTTTCGGAGACTGGTTAGTGAGTTGGAGAAACTTGGGTGGAAGAGATGAAGTACCTTGGATCGGGGACTGATCCGAGTCATCCTCATCAACTAAGGAAAAAGTGGGACCGGGGAGAGATCTGGGTTGGATCCATAAGAATTCAACCATGTCTTGTGGAGAGGGCATAGAGGAGGTAGGCGGGGTTGAAAAGTGCTCCCTGGGTCCGATAGGGATATTTTCAACACGCACCGATTGTTGAGAATCAGTTAGTGGAGGTGTGTTTTTGACCCTTGAAGATCCCTTAGACTTCTTAGATGAATTCTTAGGGGGGATTTTTGAGCTCCTCTGCTTTGAGGAAGGTTTAGAGACCTGGGTAGAAACCGAAGGTTCTTTAGGTTTCGTGGTCTTAGAAGCAGATGCGGAGGTTGATGTGCCCGAAGGTTTAAACCTTTTTCAGGACTTGGGCACATCGGTGACTCGGGGTGTAGGAGAACGTGGAGCATCGACTATCTGAGTTCCCCGAATGGGTGCCTCATTTGCTCCCCATGCAAGGATAGCATCCCTTGCAAAAGCAATCATACCCGCTCTCAAGTGGTTATCGGTAGCAAGAGATTTCTTTTGGAGGACTTGCTTGCCGATTTGGTGGACTTGAAGGTCATATACAATTTCATCCCTGACCTTAAGTTTGCCGGCTAACTTGTGATTTATGATAAGAGAGAAAAATCGTTGGAATGGTACCTGATTTCGACGAATCGGAGAGAAGGAAGATACCATTTCTTTGAAAAAGTAAGCTGCAAAATCAATCTTTCTTTGAAACATTAGAGCATGAGCCAGCTCGGTGATGTAAGAGGGGGATTGATCATGGCCACCGGTTTTCTTTCTAAGGTAATGAACCAAATGGGAGAAGAAGAAGCTCCATACGTTTCCCATGTTCTTTTTCAGCAGAGTACCAGAACCTTTGGATTTGGTCTTGGACTTAGTATCTTCAAAATAGTTAAGAGCAGCAACTACCTGTTGATGTGCATTTCCAAGTGGAAATCTCTCATAGGTAGAGTATGTAGGGAGACGAAGAATGATGCGAATATCTTCAGTGTCAAAGATAACATCTGGTTCTTTTTCAGAAAGAACAGATGTTGAGATCTGTTTGGTTGATTCATCGTATGCACAGGTTAAACAAAAGTTTCCTAACAGAAGCTTACTCATCTTTGGCTTTGCAGAGAGGGCAAACTGAAGAGGACACCATTGTTAGAACCAGCAAACCTCGTTGTATATTGGATGATTCGTATCAATGCCCATTCGAGCAATGTGGTTGCATGCGGGAAAGGTAAGGGTTTCACGAGATATGGATTGGTTATCAGAGGCCTCTGGAGATTTGGATGGGGTAGTTGAAGAAGCCATTTTTGAAGGTCGAAAAGGTTGCAAGTTTACGGTCTTAGGGTTTTTAGAGACATAAAGATTATTGAAGAAGATGAAGATGGTAAAAAGAAAAGTGGGGGAAATGGTTCTACTATATATGGGTGCGAAATAGGAGGGAAAGAAAAAGCAATGATGGTATTTTGGTGATTGAAAGATATGAAATGCGAAAGGTTTTCGCATACATTGAGGCCGGCGCATGCTTCTGACACATATGACGTGCCATACGTCATTTTGGATAAGGACAAAAGAAACTTAGACAACAAGAATGGAAAACCAAGAGTTAGACTTAAATCGGGTAGTCGCCGAGTTTAGGATACACGCCGAGTTTTAGGATACTCGCCGAGTGATACTGTTTAGAAGGGAATCGAGAACTCACCAAGAATGTGAGAGAATATGTAAGAAAGATAGTCCCCGAGTGTGGTATCCGAATATCTTGGAAGAGATACTTGCCGATTTTAGGGTTTAGAAGAGAATCGGGGACTCGCCGAGTGTATGAAGAAATATACACTCGCCGAGTTTGAAAGAGAATCACTCGCCGAGTATGAGCAACTGTATACTCACCGAGTGTGTGTGTATATATATGTATATTAATATATTTATTCTATACATAACATACCTAGCTCCCGATTAGGAAGTTGAATCTTGCTTCATTAAGAGGCTTTGTAAAGAGATCGGCAAATTGATAATCAGTTGGAATGAAATGAAGTTCCACATCACCTTTAGAGACATGATCTCTTATAAAGTGATATCTGATATCAATATGCTTAGATCTTGAGTGAAGAACACGATTGTTTGCAATGGCTATTGCACTTGAGTTGTCACAAAGTATTGGGATTTTTGAAAAAAATTGATTCTAATCGCGAAGCTTATTTTTCATCCACCATATTTGAGCACAACAACTTCCAGCAGCAACATATTCGGCTTCAGCAGTAGAGGTGGATACTGAATGTTGCTTCTTGCTTGACCAACTGACAAGCTTTCCTCCAAGAAGTTGGCAACTTCCAGTTGTGCTTTTTTGGTCTATTTTGGAACCTGTAAAATCAGAATCTGATTACATGATGAGATCGAAAACAGAGTCTTTGGGATACCAAAGATCCAGATTCATGGTGTAACACCCCCGTCCCGCGTGGTTCAAGGACGGAAGATGCCACAATTGGTTTTAGGACAATTGCAGGACAAACACCTGGTTAAAAACAGAGCAACTAGCATAATTACCCAACATAATACTTACATAACAATAAACAGAGATAACATCGTAAAACAAAATACGGTCACAAGGTACGAGTATATAATATCTACATTAGTCCTTGAAGTTTAACAAAAGTAGATAGTGGTTAAACAGTCATGTCATCTCCGTAGCCCTCATCCCAAAATCTTTGCTAAGTCAAGTACCTGCCGAGGAAAAAGAAAACTCGGCTGAGCTTAACGCTCAGTGAACGAGAATTATAATAATTCAATAATTAAAATGATATAACAAATTCAAAACGAAATTCATGACATTAAGTGATAAAGAAAGTTATGCAACAATTAACCCGAAGGCATATCAAAGGTCCGAAGACCAAACCGTATCACGAGGATACATTGTTCCCAAATGATGATCAGTCCATTCGGGCGTCAGTGAGGAAAGGGTGTGAGCACAACACAAGCAATCCTCTCCGTGGATTTAACCACGACCATAATTATTATCCAATAAAGTTCCTAGGATCGATCCATACGCCCTCTAATGGACGGGTACTTGGTCAAGTCAATATACACATGAGGACACCATGATAGTTTTAGCCACCATGGAAGCATCTCAATACCGGTGCTCCCAATATTGAGTGTATAGGAAAAAGTTACAAACGATACCATTTCACAAGTTAAGTGATCAAAGTGATCAATGTTAAGATAAGAATGTACATCATATTTCGGAAGAAAAACAAAGTTCCATAATATTAACAAAACATAAAGGAAATTTGGAACAAACGTATTCGGATTAGGAAGCCTTATGCAAATGGCTATCCCCGTGTCAAGTAAAGTATGATATCCGTACCTTAATAGAATTCGACAATTAACGCACGATTATAAGGATTCACGATCAAGTTTGCCTCGCCCGTGTGCCTAACGAATACATAAACGGGTCATTATTTGCAAAACATAAAAACCATAAAATACATGTTCTTAATCAAAATACTTAAATCTTAATGACCGTAACAACTTATACTTTAAGAAAGACAGCCCTATACGCATTAAAAACTTAAACGTAATTTTCAGCCTTATAAGGTTCCATTCCAACAGCTTCTAACCCTCATAGTTTTGACCATTTTCACCCAATGTAGAAGTCAATGCAGATTTTAAAATCTTAATGAAAGTTGTAGAATGAACTCTTATGAGTCTAATAGCTTTGGAATAAACTCATTTGGATGTTCCATCTATGAGATACGGCTTAACCAAAACAGCAGCTATTGAGCCGTATGTACAAAAACAGCCCAAACAGCCATGTAAACCTACTGTTTTGAGTCACTTAAAGTCATAATTGGGTTCTCGACTCTTCATAACAGTTGTAGTCTATGGTAAGACCTTTCCATCTGCAAAATATGAACTTATTAGAACATGCGGTTTGAGAGTTACGCATCGTCAAAGTAGTGGACATGGGGCTGTCCAAATTACCAATTTTCACATTTTTCACCAATTCACTTTAATGATCCAAACTTCATAATTTGCATCATTTAGACATTATAAACAGATTATAACATATTAAATACTATAAGGAGCTTAATGATTAAGACCTTAAGCTTAATGACACAATTTTTGCTCTTTTAGGCATTTAACCGAACAATTAGTGTGCGATTAAGCTTTTCCATCAATTCTAACTAGATTGAATCCACACTTTAACCATTTTGATTCCTATTCTAACCAAACCATTCCAATCACATGTGAAACTACAACTCAAAACAGAATTTAAGCTTAAAGTACTACAATCTTAACATAAACAAGAAATCAACTTGCAAAGAGTAACATTCAACACATACCTTTCAATTCTATAACTTAATCTTCTAACTTCCAAGTATTTTGATGATTTGTTCAATGGATTTGAGTTTAATCGGTGGAAAGCATGAGAGAACAAAAACTCAGAGAAAGAAATGAAGAATACGTGTTAGCTTAATGAACTTTCTAAGAAATTTGGGGTATTTATATTTTCCCAATTTACACTTTGACCCCTAAAGTCTAATTTCTCAAGTTTATGCCCTAGTAGGTATAAACTTAACAAAACAGGTTAAATTTAGTTTCATTTTGTACATATGTGACCCCTTGTATGATATTACCTCACAATCTAGTCCGAGGTACAATTCGGGTATGCATAATGTACAATCACGTTATGCACGATTTGTACGGGTTACCGGGGCACGGATATTATAATCTTTCCCTCCTAAAAAGAACATTTCGTCCTCGAAATGAAGATAAGTTGGAAGACTTACATTAGTCGAAGAGGTACGGGTACTCCTTTCGCATAGATTCTTCCGTTTCCCATGTGGCTTCTCGTTCGGAATGATTTCGCCATAAGATTTTCACAAAGGGTATTGTTCTTCGTCGCATTTGTCTCTCTTCTCGACCAATTATCGCCTCCGGTTCTTCAATATAAGATAGACCCTTTTCAACTTTGTCTAACGGATAATCAATCACGTGAAGAGGGTGATAATGATATCCCGGAGCGATGAGACATGGAAAACGTTGTGGATGTGTGATAGTTGAGGAGGTAACGCTAGGCGATACGCCACCTCTCCAACTCGTTCAAGTATTTCAAAAGGTCCAATATATCTCGGATTGAGTTTACCTTTGATATCGAATCTGCGAATACCTCATGAAGGTGAAACTTTGAGAAAGACATGATCACCCGTTTGGAATTCTACATGTTTTCGATGCTTATCCACGTAACTTTTCTGTTGGGATTGAGCCTCCTTCACTTTTTGTCTTGCGATCTCAACTTGTTAGTAGCAATTCGGACAAGTTCGGGTCCTTCAATAGCTCGTTCCCCAACCTCATTCCAACATGTCGGTGTTCTACATTTCCGACCGTATAAAGCTTCGTACGGAGCCATACCGATACTGGCTTGCAAGCTATTGTTATATGCGAACTCAACAAGACATAGAGACTCGTCCCAACTACTAGACCATTCAAGAGCACAACCCGTAACATATCTTCTAGGGTCTGAATAGTTCGTTCAGTCTAACCATCTGTCTGTGGATGAAAAGTTGAACTCATAGTCAATCGCGTATCCCATGCCTGAAGAAGACTTTTCCAAAAGTGAGAAGTGCATCGTGGATCTCGGTCTGAGGTGATAGAAACAGGCGTGCCATGCAACCTCACGATTTCCCGTTAGAATAGATCAGACAACTTACTAACTGGGTACGTCTCATGTATAGGTAGGAAATGAGCCGACTTTGTCAAACGGTCAACTACTACCCATATAGCATCGTGTCGTCTCTGAGTTTTCGGTAGTCCAGTCACAAAATCCATAGAGATATGCTCCCATTTCCAAACAGG
Source organism: Silybum marianum (assembly GCA_036898165.1). Taxonomy (NCBI): domain Eukaryota; kingdom Viridiplantae; phylum Streptophyta; class Magnoliopsida; order Asterales; family Asteraceae; genus Silybum; species Silybum marianum. The sequence goes on from CM072543.1 coordinate 19,146,728, forward strand.
AATCTCTAATGGTTGTAACAATCCGCTAGCCCGCTGATGTTCAATCTTTACTTTCTGGAAATTAAGACACTTTGCCACATATTCAGCTATATCCCGTTTCATACCGTTCCACCAATAATATTGTTTTAAATCTCGGTACATTTTAGTGGATCCAGGATGAATCGAAAATGGTGAATTATGACCTTCATCCAAAACTGCTTCCTTGAGTTCAGAATTGTTAGGGACACAAAGTCGCTTACCGAACCAGATAATACCTTTATCGTCAACTCGAAAATCTGATTGTGGATCATCTTCAGCTTTTTTTAAGATAGCCCAAAGTTCTCCATCTTCTTGTTGAGCCTCTTTGATTCGAGATCGAGCGTTGATTCAACTGTGAGACTAGCCAGAACTTCATCACTACTACGACAGCACAAAGAGATACCCATACGTTCCAGATCTGAAGCAATATGGGGCTGAACGGTTAAAGACGATACATTACCAATGCTTTTACGGCTAAGGGCATCGATAACTACATTTGCTTTGCCTGGATGATACTGAATTTAAACGTCGTAATCCTTAAGAAGTTCAAGCCACCGTCATTGCCGCATATTCAACTCTTTCTGTGTGAAGATGTACTTTATGCTTTTGTGATCTGTAAAGATATCACAAGTCTCTCCGTACAAGTAGTGGTGCCATATTTTGAGAGCAAAGATTACTGCTGCCAACTCCAAATCATGAGTAGGGTAGTTTACTCCATAAGGTTTTAGTTGGCGAGAGGCATAGGCAATCACTTTGCCGTGTTGCATTAGAACAAAACCAAGACCACTTTTAGAAGCATCACTATATACTTGGAAACCTCCTGATCCAGATGGCAATACAAGAACGGGAGTTGTAATCAATCTCTTTCTCAGTTCTTCAAAACTCCTTTCCTGTTCTTCACCCCAAGCAAATTTAACTCCTTTTCGAAGAAGTTTAGTCATAGGAAGCACGATCCGGGAAAAGTTTTCGACATATCATCGGTAGTAACCTGCCAAGCCTAAGAAACTTCGCACTTCTGACACATTTATAGGTCTAGGCCAATTAGTGATGGCTTCAACCTTTGCAGGATCGACTTTAATACCTTCAGCGGAGATAATGTGACCCAGAAATGCCACTTGTTCCAACCAAAACTCACATTTAGAAAACTTTGCGTATAACTTCTTATTTCGGAGAATTTCTAAAGTAATACACAAGTGAGTTTCGTGATCTTCTTTCGACTTTGAGTATACAAGAATATCGTCAATAAAAACGATGATGAAATCGTCCAAATAATCTTTGAAAGCTCGGTTCATAAGATCCATAAAGACTGTTGGAGCATTATTAAGACCGAATGGCATAACAATAAACTTGTAATGGCCATATTGAGTATGGAAAGCAGTCTTAGAAATATCTTGATCTCTGATCCGGAGTTGGTGATACCCAGATCTTAAATCGATCTTAGAAAAATACTTTGCTCCCTGGAGTTGATCGAAGAGATCGTCAATACGGGGTAAAGGGTATTTATTACGCACTGTGACCCGATTTAGCTCACGATAGTCAATACACAACCGCATCGATCCGTCTTTCTTTTTAACGAATAAGACCGGTGCACCCCATGGGGATACACTGGGTCGAATAAAACCCCGATTAGAAAGGTCCTCAAGTTGCTCCTTAAGTTCTTTCATCTCGGTTGGAGCCATACGATACGGAGCCTTTGAGATAGGGGCAGCTCCCGGAACAAGATCAATTGTAAATTCAACTTCCCTTTTTGGTGGAACTCCGGGAAGTTCATCCGGAAAAACATCCTGAAACTGATTAACAACAGGAATATTTTCAAGTTTAAGGCATACCTCTCCTGGATCTTGTAGTGCAGCTAGGAATCCTTCGCAACCTTGCCAGATCATCGCCTTAACTTCCATTGACGAGATAACACGGGTCCCTTTCTCAGGTGAAACACCTTGGAATACATATTCGGGTTCATTGACATCACCGAAGATGATTTGTTTGGCTTTGCAGTCGATGGTCACTTGATGTTTAGACAACCAATCCATGCCAAGGTTGATATCGAAGTGATCCATTTTCATCGGAAGTAAAGTAACCTCCCGAATTCGATCGCCAATGAATAACTGACAGTTTGAAAATTCACCAAGTATACATACTGAATTACCCATAGGAGTAGTAATATGTAACGGAAACTCGATGGATTGTTCATATGGTTTAAGATTGTTTTCAAAACTTTCAGAAACAATCGAGTGGGTAGCACTTGTATCAAATAAAGCATATACATCTCTACTGTCAATAGAAAGAGTACCAGAAACCATATCCGCAGTAGATTTGTTAGCAGATAGGCTAAACACTTGACCACCCGCGGTAGATTGCTTCTCTTTGTCTTTGGAATTATCTTTCGCCCCTTGCTTACAATCACGTTGAAAATGACCTCGTTGACCTCACTTAAGACAGGCGCCAATCATTTGAGAACATGGGCCAGGGCGATGCCTAAAACCACAATCTTTGCACCTTATCTGAGAAGTTGCCTTCGAAAAACTTTTGTTAGAAGTTCCCTGAGATGAAACTGGAGGTCTGTAACTCGCTTGTTTAGACTGAACTGTACGACTGGATCCCCGCCCGATAGAACTTCCTTAAAACACATATCTGTTTCGTTTAGTGCCACTATCACCTCGGAAAAGTATAGAATCTAGTCGTTCCCTTTCAATGTTTCTTGCAGCATCAGCAACTTGAGCAACACTCATAAAGTGTTGATTGATAAGTTCTGGTCTGAATTTGCTATTGAGGGTCCACTTGAACTTACTAACTTGATTTTCCACCGTACCTGCCATAATACCTGCAAAACTAGCCAACCGCAGAAATCTGGCTACATATTAAGATATAGATTCATCTTCTTTTTGTCTCAGCTTGGAATACTCTTGGACATACGCATCTTTGTCTGCTGCAGTAAAGTATTGCTGATAGAAAACATCTTTGAACCCCGACCATGATAAACTTTCAACAGCTATATCATCTCCGTAAGATTGTTTCCAAGCTTGCCACCAACGATTTGCATCACCTTCAAGTTTATAAGTAGCCAACTCCACTCGTATTCTATCAGAACAACCCAATACTCGAAATATCTTTTCAAGATGTGATATCCAATCTTCAGCTTCAACCGGAGTGGTCCCTGAAATAAAAGTACGAGGCTTTTCTTTATGAAATCTTTCCAACCATTGGTGGATATCAGCTAGTTGATTACATATGTTAGTTTCCTGATCCCTTCCTTCTGACCCATAATTTTCGGCATTAGGATTCAAGTTTTCCCCAGTCTGACGTAATGCTTCCACCGTCTGTGTTATAATCCCCGGTAACATCTCATTAACTGTTTGGTAGACAACTTCCATCACATTAGGATCAACTTGAGTTCTTGGTGGAACATTTGCTTCAGTTTCAGACCCCGTTCGATTTCTTCCGGGTCCACCTGTTATTGTCGGTATTCTTCTTGGCGGCATTTAGAACTAACAAAAACAACATGGAAACCATTTGCTTGGTTAGATTCAATAAGAAACGAAGCATAAGAGAATACAATTTATTAGCATATATAATATCTAAGATAATCCTATCTTAGTTTTACCCATTTCTCACAGATCAAACTTAATTTGTACTACATGATCATAACCTATAGCTCTGATACCACGACTTGTAACAACCCCGTCCCGCATGGTTCAAGGACAGAAGATGCCACAATTGGTTTTAGGACAATTGCAGGACAAACACCTGGTTAAAAACATAGCAACTAACATAATTACCCAACATAATACTTACATAACCATAAACGGAGATAACATCGTAAAACAAAATACGGTCACAAGGTACGAGTATATAATATCTACATTAGTCCTTGAAGTTTAACAAAAGTAGATAGTGGTTAAACAGTCATGTCATCTCCGTAGCCCTCATCCAAAAATCCTTGCTAAGTCAAATACCTGCCGAGGAAAAAGAAAACTCGCTTGAGCTTAACGCTCAGTGAACGGATAATAATAATTCAATAATTAAAATGAGATAACAAATTCAAAACGAAATTCATGACGTTAAGTGATAAAGAAAGTTATGCAACAATTAACCCGAAGGCATATCAAAGGTCCGAAGACCAAACCGTATCACGAGGATACGTTGTTCCCAAAGGATGATTAGTCCATTCGGGCGTCAGTGAGGAAAGGGGTGTGAGCACAACACAAGAAATCCTCTCCGTGGATTTAACCACGACCATAATTATTATCCAATAAAGTTCCTAGGATCGATCCATACGCCCTCTAATTGACCGGTACTTGGTCAAGTAAATATACACATGAGGACGCCATGATAGTTTTAGCCACCATGGAAGCATCTCAATACCGGAGCTCCCAATATTGAGTCTATAGGAAAAAAGTTACAAACGATACCATTTCACAAGTCAAGTGATCAAAGTGATCAATATTCAGATAAGAATGTACATCATATTTCGGAAGAAAAACAAAGTTCCATAATATTAACAAACATAAAGGAAATTTGGAACAAACGTATTCGGATTAGGAAGCCTTATGCAAATGGCTTTCCCCGTGTCAAGTAAAGTATGATATCCGTACCTTAATTGAATTCGACAATTAACGCACGATTATAAGGATTCACGGTCAAATTTGCCTCGCCCGTGTGCCTAACGAATACATAAATGGGTCATTATTTGCAAAACATAAAAACCATAAAATACATGTTATTAATCAAAATACTTAAGTCTTAATGACCGTAACAACTTATACTTTAAGAAAGACAGCCCTATACGCATTAAAAACATAAACGTAATTTTCAGCCTCATAAGGTTCCATTCCAACAGCTTCTAACCCTCATATTTTTGACCATTTTCACCCAATTTAGACGTCAATCCAGATTTTAAAATCTTAATGAAAGTTGTAGAATGAACTCTTATGAGTCTAATGGTTTTGGAATCAACTCCTTTGGATGTTCCATCTATGAGATACGGCTTAACCAAAACAGCAGCTATTAAGCCGTATGTACAAAAACAGCCCAAACAGCCCTGTAAACCTACTGTTTTGAGTCACTTAAATTCACAATTGGTTTCTCGACTCTTCATAACAGTTGTAGTCTATGGTAAGACCTTTCCATCTGCAAAATATGAACTTATTAGAACATGTGGTTTGAGAGTTACGCATCGTCAAAGTAGTGGACATGGGGCTGTCCAAATTACCAATTTCCACATTTTTCACCAATTCACTTTAATGATCCAAACTTCATAATTTGCATCACTTAGACATTATAAATAGATTATAACATATTAAATTCTACAAGAAGCTTAATGATTAAGACCTTAAGCTTAATGACACAATTTTTGCTCTTTTAGGCATTTAACCGAACACTTAGTGTGCGGTTAAGCTTTTCCATCAATTCTAACTAGATTGAATCCACACTTTAACCATTTTGATTCCTATTCTAACCAAACCATTCCAATCACATGTGAAATTACAACTCAAAACAGAATTTAAGCTTAAAGTACTACAATCTTAACATAAACAAGAAATCAACTTGCAAAGAGTAACATTCAACAGATACCTTTCAATTCTATAACTTAATATTCTAAATTCCAAGTATTTTGATGATTTCTTCAATGGATTTGAGTTTAATCGGTGGGAAGCATGAGAGAACAAAAACTCAGAGAAAGAAATGAAGAATACGTGTTAGCTTAATGAACTTTCTAAGAAATTTGGGGTATTTATATTTTCCCAATTTACACTTTGACCCCTAAAGTCTAATTTCTCAAGTTTATGCCCTAGTATGTATAAACTTAACAAAACAGGTTAAGTTCAGTTTCATTTTGTACATATGTGACCCCTTGTATGATATTACCTCAAAATCTAGTCCGAGGTACAATTCGGGTATGCATAATGTACAATCACGTTATGCACGATTTGTACGGGTTACCGGGGCACGGGTATTATACATGGTACCTTTCAGATACCGAAAAATTCATTTAACCGCAGCCAAGTGAGATTCCTTGGGATTGGCTTGGTAACGAGCATACAAACATGTAGCAAACATAATGTCTGGTCTACTGGCAGTAAGATAAAGAAGAGAGCCTATCATACCCCTATAGTTGGTAACATTGACTGATACACCATCAGTGTCAGAAAGAAGTTTAAGAGGAGAAGCCATGGGGTTTTCATTGGAGTACAAGTGCCAAATTGAAACTTTTTCAGAAGGTCTTTAATGTATTACTTTGATTTATAAAAGTGCCTTTTGAAGATTGTTTAACTTGTAAACCAAGAAAGAAAGTGAGCTCAGCCATCATGCTTATCTCATATTTACTTTGCATGCGAGAGCTAAATTCATCACACAGATTCATCGGTGGCACCAAAAATAATATCATCTACATAGATTTGAACAAGAATGATATTACCTTTAGATTTTCTGAATAAGAGAGTATTGTCAATTTTACCTCTAGTATACTCATTTTACAATAGGAAATCGAAGAGTGTATCATACCAGACACGAGGAGCTTGCTTCAATCCATATAAAGCTTTGTCTAGCCGATAGACATAGTCAAACGGGCAACATGTGCGAAGGTTTCATCATAGTCAATTCCTTCTTCTTGACGATATCCTTGAGCAACCAACCTTGCCTTGTTGAGAATGACAGTTCCTTCCTCGTCCATCTTATTTCTAAAGACATACTTGGTTCCAATGATAGTTTTGTGCAAAGGACGAGGAACCAATCTCCAGACTTCATTTCTCTCAAACTGAGAGAGTTCATATTGCATGGCTAAGACCCAGCTGGGGTCGGCTAATGCTTCTTCAATCTGTGTAGGTTCAATGACAGATAGAAAATTGACATAGAGGCAGAGGTTGCCGAATCCCCTTCTAATTTTTACTCCATCTTGTGGGTCACCGATTATCTAATCAATCAGATGATCCATGGTCCATTTTAGGGTTGGAGGAATTGGAGGAGGAATAGAGTTTTGAAAAGAGGAAGAGGGTAGATCGGTTGATGAAGAGATGGTGTTTAAAGGTTGAGGATTTTCTTCTGAAGAAATAATTTCAGAAGATGGATGAATGTGAACAGGTTTAGAAGAGAGGGTAGTGTTTTGAGGAGATGAAGAGAGGTTTAAAGATGGAGCATCACCATTTTCAGGAGAAGGAGAATTTTCGGATGATGGTGTGGGAGGTGAGGTTGAGAATGGAATGTTTCCTACACAAGAGTCTATCCACTGACTTAGTTTATCTTCCTTACTTGAAAGAGATGAAGTTTGCAAATCATTAAACTTAACATGAATTGATTCATCAATACATTGTCTTCTAAGATTGAAGATTCTATAAGCCTTGGATACTAAGGAATATCCCATAAATATTCCTTCATCTGACTTGGGATCAAACTTTCCAGGATTTTCTCTATCATTCAGAACATAACACACACAGCCGAACACTTGTAGAAAATCAACCTTGGTTCTCGGCCATGAAAGACTTCATAGGCTGTTTTGTTATGCTTTTGACAATAATAGATCTATTTTGGGTAAAGCATGCAGTGTTAATAGCTTCAGCCCAAAAATAGGTTGGAAGTTTTGATTCACTCAGCATAGATCGGATAACTTCACATAGAGTTCGATTCTTTCTTTCAACAACACCATTTTGCTGACGAGTACAGACAAAGGAGAAAATTTGAGAAATTCCCTTGTTGTTGAAGAAATCTTCTAGAATGTTGTTTCTGAATTTAGTGTCATTATCATTTCTGATAGATCTGACAAATTGACCATTAAGAGTTTCAGACTTCTTGATGGATCGAATGATTTCTTTAGTAGCTAGCATCACTTTTATACTTGAGAACGAGAACCCAAGTATAGCGAGTGAATTCATCTACTATGACTATCATGTATCTTTTGACACCAAGACTTGGAGTGCTGACTGGTCCACATAGGTCCATGTGAAGCATTTGAAGAGGCTAAGAGATAGAAATGCATTCTTTGGTTTTGAAAGAAGATTTGGTGAGCTTTCCTTTTTCACAAGCTCCACAAAGTTTTTCTTTTTCAAAATACATCTTTGGCATACCAATAACCAAATCTTTGTTGGAGAGCTTGTTTAGAGTTTTGAAGTTTAGATGAGAGAGACGTTTGTGCCACAACCAACTTTGTCTGGCAACTTCTTCACATAGAAGACACATAGCTTCACCAATAGCACTTTCCTTCATGTTTATTATATAATTATCATTCTTTCGAGTACCAGCAAGTACCACTTTATTTTGCATATCAAGAACCAAACAAATACACAGCTGAAAAGTGACCTTGTATCCCATATCACAAAGTTGACTGATGCTTAAAAGATTGTACATCAGTCCTTCAACATGGGCAACTCTTGAAAAGGTTATGGTTCCAGTTGATATGGTACCATATCCTCTAGTGATTCCTTTGCCATGTCCTCCAAAGGTTATAATTGGTCCCTTTTCTTTTTAGAAGTTTGAGAGGAGTGATATGTTCCATGTCATGTGCCTTGAACACCCACTATCCATGTACCAGATATGATCTTTATCGGGAACCTACAATCATAAACAAATCAGTTCCTTGGTACCCATTTTGAAGTCGGTCCTTTGGGGTTAGAAGAGCTTTCCTCTTTCTTCTTTCGAACAATAAAGTCACTCGGACAGTCTTTTGGAAGATGGAAGGTATCACAGTTATAACATTTTCGGTATACAAAGACTTTCTTTGATTTAGAGGGTCCGAAAAATCCTTTATTTGGATTCGGCCGAGGAAAGGCGTCAATTCCAGGTCTAGGACCAAGAATTCCTTTTTCAGAAGATGGAACAAAGGATGAAGGAAAAGCAGGAGTTTTGATTTTCTTCATATTTACAGCTCTTGGGACAAAGTCTGTGGTGTGATTTTGACATCTTGGTTGGGACTTTCTTTTGGAAGGAAAGTTCAAAGAAACTTGATATTTTCTTTTATCACAGGAAGGAAATTTCTTGGAAAGATTTGTAGTAGATGGTTTAGACTCTTCATGATTTAAAGAGTTAAGAAGGTTGTGAATGGGTTTAGCTAACTCATTTGAGTCTTGACCTTCAGTTTCAGCTACTTCAGAAGTCACAGATTCTTTGGCTTTTACAAAGGTGCCAAAATTGAGAATTTCCATAAGATCAAGGGAGTGAACAGAGGTGGAATCATCGGATGAATAGTCTAACAGATCATCATCAGAGGAGAGAAATCCAACAGGATATCCCTGAGGATCCGATGATTAAGGGACCAGAGATTTAGAGAGTTCAAGATCATCTTTTCCAAAACCTTAACCAGATTTGTCATTGCATGAAATTTGATCCTGAAGAATCTTTTCAAGGTCCTTAGAATATTTTGTCCATTTTAGAAGAACTTCTTGTTCTTTTTCGAGTTTGCTAAAAATCTTGTTCTTTTCTTTAGAAAGACTGTCATTTAGGTATCTAAGATTTTCCACATCAGCTTTTATTTTGTCAAAATCTTTCAGTTTTGGAAAACAAATTTAAAGTTGGTCATTCAAAGATTTTATGTGAGAGTCAGCTTTCTTCTTTGATTCTTTTAGGTTGCAAAAGTCAACAGTTAGAGAGTTAAAAGCTTCTATCTTTTGGTCATCGGAGAGATAGGGAAGAAAGGATGTACCTGAGATTGACAGGAAGAAGATTCTTAGTTAGAGACTAATGTTGTAGAGTGGGGTGATATTTCCATTTCTTCTATTTCATCAATCTTTGCCATCAAATATTTAGTGACATATTCACTTTCACTTTCTTATGTTGGCTCATCTTCCCAGCTATGGGTTTCGGTGACCAAGGTCTTGGTTTTACCTTCGTTTCTTTCTTTCTCCCATCTATACTTGGCCTTGTATTTCTTGTACCCGGCCAGTTCTTTGGATTATGAAGAATCATGACTCTTCTTGGTAGATCGGCTACTGCTCTCATCAGACTTTCTAGAAGCTGATTTTGAGGAGTCATTGCAGAGGAGAGAGATTTGTTTTTAGAAAGATTTTTAGATCTACACTCAAAAGCAAAATGACCTTTCTTCCCACAATTATATCATTCATCATTTGCTTTGTCAGAAGAAGATTTTTTACTAAACCTTGGTCGATTAGAAGAGAATCTTCTATTTTTGAGATTTCCAGCTATCATGGCTATATTATCAGAAAATATGTCTATAGTTGTCTCTTCACTTTCATCATCAGCTGCAGTATAGTAAGCCTCCGATAAGTGAGATGGGTCATCTTTGGTTTCCTTTTCAGACTCAGAAGAAGGATAAGTAATTCTAGGAACACACACAGGTTTCTTGGAATCACTTATTAAAGCAATAGAAGAGGTTTTAATATTATTGATAAGAGATTTACGTTGGGATTTAGTTTGCTCATAGTTTAGCGAAGTACCATATAAAGCAGTTAAAGGCATATGATCAAGATCCTTGGTTGTGTTTATGCAAGTACAAATATTGTCCCAAAGGTCTGGGAGACAATCCATAAATTTGCATAAAACTTCCTCATTGTCATACTCTTTCCCAACACTTTTAAATCATTCAAAAGACTGTTAAAACGATTGTAATAGGTAGAGAGAGATTCTCCTTTTTCAAACATGAAAAGTTCATATTTTATTACTAAGGAAATCTTTTTACTTTTCTTTACTTCTTTAGTTCCTTCATAAACAACAAACAGAGTATCCTACATTTCCTTGGCAGTGGAAAGATTTACTAAGGAGTGGTATACTTCATCAGGTAGAGACACAACTAAGGCAGATTTGACTTTGGTATCTAAAGCAACAAGACGTTCATCATCCTCAGTATATTTATTTTGAGTTTTGATAATCTATCTACTAGTTGTTTCATATTTTTCTTTATCAGATTCAATATCTTTACCTTCAGCATCTTTTTGTGGGCCAAAACGAGCCCAAACCCTAGGAACGACAGGTCCTTCAATCAGAAAGGTTGGGTACCTGATATCAATCCCTTCCAAAAATAGTATCATATGATTTTTCCAAAGAGAAAAGTTGTTAGGATTGAAATTTGGTGGTTTGGCCAAAGAGCCTGAATCGTATGACCCAACGAAGGGATTTTGCAGAGTAACACCAGTATTTGAGGAAGAGAAAGAAGGAGCAGCCATTACAGATCTAGTTTATTAATCTGCTCTGATACCACTTGTTGGTCCCGGTTAGGATAATGGCAAACAAGTAAAGTTTTGTAGAAGAGGGTTGAATACAAAACAAACACAAATTTTTACTCTTTTAAATTCTTTAATATAAATATTAAGAATTACACATAGAAAAGTGATTGTTGCAGAAAAGAACAGATAAAATCTATTCTAACAATCTAAACACTTAGAAAACAGTTAGTAAAACAGAAAAATAACTAAACACGAAGAAAGCTATTTTAGACTGGTTTTCACTTTTGCCGAATCAAGCTATGCACTTAGAGAAATTCTTGTTGAAAGCATAAGTTGATGGAAGTCTTGTTCTCCTTTTATAGAAAATGATTTTTTTTGTTTTCTTGGATTTTTTTTGAAAACTGAATGAACCAAACGGATTTTTCTATATTTTCATTTTCCTTGGACAATTTTCCTAAAAAACTGGACAATTTTCAGGAACTAAACGCACCATAAGTCATTTCTTTTGAGAGGATCATGTTCTAATGTTATGTTTAAGATTGTAGACTGATTAAGTGATAACCGGGTTATAGTTGTCACCCTAGCCTATCGAGTAAGACTCTCGATCTTTGTCATCGTCTTTACCGGGAAAGATTATCGACCATTGTCATGTTCATCCGATAAAGTAATGTGACTAGGTAAACCCTTGTTGGATACATGTTTTATGAACGACCCTGATTTTTTTAAACTTTTCCTTTTTTTTATATAATATTGCCGTTTAGTGAAAGGATCGGAGTTAAAAGCTTATGAGACTAAGTTGAAAGTTAAATTTGATATGCCATAAATTTTACTAATGATCGACTTTTTCGAACACTTTGCATACCAACCCATTTGTATACTTTAAAATAGAATGATGTCGGTAAGAATGATAAAATAGGTGGATTTGTGTGAAAACTGCTTGAACATTAACAAAAACACTAACTAAACAGGAATTTAAACATTTAATCATTTTAATTTCAAACAACCCATAAATAACAGTTTTAAAATAAACTGATCCGATACTTTCTTATTAATATTGATTTATTAGTACTCTTCAATCATAATTTATCTAAAAATGAAAATCCCTTTTTACCTTCCCACCCAAACTATCACTCTCTCCAAAAATGAGTCTACAAGCAACACCGCATTATAGGACAAGAATATGCAACATTATTGACTTGCAAAATACATGGGAGGGTGAAGCATGGAAACGTGGTTCGATAAAGTGGGCATCGGAGAGCCCGGAAAGAAGATCACGGGAAATCAGTGACACCTCAATAGGCTCACTGTCCCAAGCCACCAATGGCAACCACCGTAATTAACACCTCTAACCTGTCCAAATACCAACTCAGTCAACTATAAATACCCCAGTTCTTCGACCACCTTATTCTGAATTGATTTGATTGTTGTAAAAACCCAAACACACCTCTCTTCTTTTCTCTTTATTCAAGCTGTCGTCTTGCTGTATGTTTCTCTTTCTGCTTTCTCTCTCACATACAACACACTCAAACACACACTTGAATTGTTCATTCTCATGCTGTTTAAATTTGATCGATGACTCTGTGTGTTGAGTTGAGCCTGATAAACGGATTGTTTTCTTGTAGTTTTGAGCAGAATCAACGAGCGATTTTGGATCCTTCTGTTTGGTGTGTAATCGAGAAGATCTGATTGACATGGAAAATCTCAAGGATGAGGTATGATTTCCTTCTCTTCTTATCGCTATTTTTTTTATGAAATCTTATAGGATTTGTAAATTTTAGCTGTAGATAAATGAGGTTTAATTTTATTTTCAATGATTCTTAAAACGTTTTCGTGGTAGAAAGTTGAAAAATGTTTGAAAATTATGTTATATGAACTCGGATAGGGTTGAATGCTTGAATTTCATTCGTTTCGCTGAGCAACTGGCTCCTTGCTCTGTTAACAGTGAGGATGCGAAAGTTGAGTTTTGAAGCGTTTGGATTTGATATGGCTGATATATTTCGATTGTGTGAAGTGATAATGGGTCAAAAAGTTTAGAGCTATGGTTTCTGCTACTCCTGCCTTTTTTTGCCATTTGTAGGGCAAGGATGGGAGTCGATTTGAGTATATTGGTTCTCACGATTGTTTTGATTCCTTTTCTTTTTCCAAAATTGGCTATGGCGACTTTTCCTGTTGGAAAAACCAGACTGTTTCTGATTTCTGAACCATGTTTGAATAATCAAAGCATAATGATGCTGAACATTGAAATACTTTGACAGCTCATAAGATGCAAATTACGCTGACTTTTAAATATGTGCGATGTCCCTCTTGAAAAGGTTCAATGTTTGGCAAAGTAACTCACATTTGTTTATGAAATTCACCATGAATGTTTAGGATGTTCCATTAAACTTGCCAACCCTCTCTCTCTCCTTTTCTCTTTTCTTTTAACAAAACTTCAAGTTAAAATTAATTATTTGTTGGGTATACTTCTTGAAAATTATTGATTCTTTATTGACCATGGTTCCAAGATCCCATCGTGTTGATATTTATGTATTTTAGTCGTATAATAAATGTGAAACATTTAGTTAAATAATGTTAGTAATTGAACATTGCACTTCTTATGTAATAGAAGAAACATTTTTCTGTTTTGTAAATGAAACAATAATTGACAATGGAGTAAAATGAAATGCATTCTTCCAGTTTCAACTAGGGGTGCTGCAGGTAATATAACTAACAAAAGAAAAAATATTTTGATTTCCCCATTTTATGTGCTTTAGATAGTGTTACATTACTGTAGATTTGGTAATAACTTGTCTAAATGGTGTAGAAAAATGCACCATGGCTATCAGTTCCCCAGTTTGGGGACTGGGATCAAAAGGGACCACTCCCAGACTACTCTTTGGATTTCTCAAAGATCAGAGAGATGAGGAAACAGAACAAGAGAGATATATCAAGGGCTAGCATTGGTAATGAAGAAGAACTCATCTCTTCCAACACTGCCAAACTCAATACAGCAAATAACAGTGCTCCCCATCATAGTTACGATGAGGACCACCACTCTCCAACTGTAAGCAGCTTCACTTTCATATCCCATCTCTCTATAGAATATAGTAATAGTACTACTTTTATTGCATCTTTCCTAAAATAATACTCCATTAATGCACAAGATTTTTAGTTGAAATCCTTAATTCACAACAATTGTTGACAGAAATTTTAGTCAATGCATTGAAGTGTACAATAAATGGTAAAAATTCAAACTCTTAGGTGCTAACCGTTGAGAGGCTCCGTACCATATTGGATTTTTGGAAATGTGTCACTTATATCATGAGTCAATAGGGCTCTCATTTCACAATGGTAGTGCCATATTTTTGATCTCTCTATATTCAGATAGGATTATTTTCTGCTAATGCTTGCCTTTATGTTGTCTCTAGCACCACTTCTGTAGTTCTGTTTCTCATAGTTTACTTACACCAATAATCAACAAGTAGCTATCATAAGAAGATTGCACACATCCCATCTCTGTGTTCATTTTCCTGGTAGGACAACTATAGTTGGTGTCCAAGTTTCTTTATGTAACCTTTGTTACATGGTTCCCATTAATAATAAATTATACGAGTGTTTCAAAATTATTTCATGGAAACAATCACTCCTCTTTTGGTAGAGGTTAGGTCTGCATATATCTTATCCTCCCCAGACCCCACTGGGTTTAATTTGGATTGGTTTTTCAAAATAATTGTCTATTTCAGAAACTAGCAAATAGTATATATGTATATATATAGGGTTGGGTTCCGGTGAAAAGAATAGTTATGGTGAGAAGTGTAAGAAGGGATCTCCGCCGTTGGATGCATGTTAGGATGAGATGCATCGAGATGAGGTGCACCGAGATGCACCGGATCAACTCCCTTCTAAGGCGCAATTCATGGGTGGGTATGAGATTAGAACTGATCAATTGTCCAGATCAATTGTCCAGATCTCTTCTTACGCTTCTCACCTTAACACTACTTCTCACCTTAACACTTCTTCTCGCACGATCCTATGCTATATATATATATATATAACTTTCAACCTATGTGTGGAACATATAGTAAAAGCTTCAAAATCTTTCATAGTGTCCCTTCAAAGTTTGAAGTTCATTCATCGTTAAATTTTACCAAAAACGAATGCACCCAGCTAAGTTTTACTGGATGTCTTGTTACCATCAAGTTGATAGGATCAAGGTTGGAGCTCTAGTTGCTATCAACAAATATAAAGAATAGCTAGGATACACTCAACCATACCTTGGCTAAGAAGGCAGCTGGTGGTGGGACATCAACCATTTTAGCTGTTTCCTATTAATGGGTTACATTTTTGTCAAAATCTGTTTGGCTAGCACATGAAAATTTTGGCTCATGATGTAGACACACATGCAGACAAATCCCCAATTAGACTTAACCTAGGAAATATCACATGATAACCCAAACCAAAAGATCCTAATATCCCGCTTAGCAGGGACTGACCTAAATTTTTTCAAACGGTGGCATCATTTGACCATAAGAAACAAATAGAGGGATTTTTTTTCATACGATCACAATTTGACAAACAGTATTCGAAATCGGGTTTGGGGTGGAAGAAAACCCTTGCAAACCATCTCTACCAAAGAAAGTTCTCATTGTTGTTTCAGTTGCACCCCTTGAAGTTTCTAAAATAATACAGTTGCATCATCTAAAACGATATAGTTACATTTTTCACAAACCTAACTTTTTTTACCTTTCGCAAGAGAAATAATACGGTGCACGTGCCACGTGTGGCACCATGCTGGTTCCGTCCATGTTGGAAGGTGGGGTCTGGGGTTAGATGTACACAGACCTCATCTCTATCCAAAAGAATAGATCGGTTATTTTTTATAGACCGCAACTAAATATCACATAATCTAGAAGTAAAACACAAAAAATTTAGAAAATAAGGAATGCCGGGTGCGCAAGTTTTGCTTCCGGTTATGCAAAGAGGGTGTAACGTAAATACAAAGTCACAAAGTGCCCTTAGCATGGTTCTTTTTCTTTTTTCCATTTATTGAGATTTGCATAAAATTGAAATGTATTTGGTCCATTAACTATTGTATTTAAAGTATTTTCAAAAACTTAATTTTGCTATCTTAGACATGACATTTCAAACATTTAGGTATGGAGTTTATATATGAAAATGTAACGTACTTTGGTTCAATTTTTATCTTGTATAACGTAGTTTGATTTAATTTATATTTTGTGTAACGTATTCTGATCTAAATGCTTGAGATAAAATCACCAAAATAGGATGTCAAAGTAAGATTATGAAAGTACGTTAACCAGTGGCATTTTCATGAAATTCCCTTTTATTAAAATATTGGGTAACATTAAGAAAGATGCTATGGGCATGTGCAACCATGTTATGGCCCAATAATGTATGGTTGGCATGGAATGTTTTTACAAGTTATTAATGAATATATGTAGACATTTTGTTTCTACTCTATCCAATTGCTAATCATTGTTGTAGATCAACGTGTTTTCCTCTCCCCAATGATCAAATGAATCTTTTCTATCTTTTATTTAAAATTTTCAATCTTTAAAGCTCGTATTTTTCAAAGGGTAGGGAGGATTTACATAAGTAGTTTTTTCCACCCTGGGGATAGACCATTATTCTGTTTCTAAGAAGTGGTAAATATTTAAGAAGTAAAGAAGTGATTTTAACATTTCATATGGTCAAGATCGGATTTGACTGGTCAAAAATTGCGGTTTAGACTGGTCAAAATTTGGGCTATACGAAAAATAAAGGATAGTTTTGTAACTTTTACAAATAGGCAACAAACAAGTTTATATGTATATTTGTCTAATTCACATGAACTTTTTTAACCGATTCACATATTAACTCGTGTGATTCACGTACAATAAGTAATTTACTGATTCACATACGAATTCATGGGTTCATATGTGAATTAATTAAATAGTTCAATTGTGAACTGATTAACGGGTTCACATATGAACCTGTTTGCCGCCTGTTTGTAAATGTTACGAAACTATATTTCTTATCTTCCGCATACCCATGCAACGAATTATCCGGTGCTCCACAGTCAAAACAGCAAATGTTGGCTAAGATCACTTCTTTACTTCTCAATACTTACCTCTTCTCAAATGAACCTCTCTGTATATACATACATGTATATATGTGTGTGTGTGTCCGCGCACGCACGTGTGTATATATATATATATATATATATATTATAAGGGATAATCAAATGAAAATTACAAAAAAGTTACAAACTCGTGAGAATTGATATAAAAATTTTTGTTTTCATAATTTTTTCATCAAAAACTAGTATTTAAGATATTATTTCACATATATTTGTCTTCAAAAAAATTACATGTGAAAAAAAATTATTTCACCTAGTGAAACTTAAAATAAACATAAAAAATAATCATATGGTGAAACAAATACATGTGAAACTATCACATTATGAAATAAATATATGTGAATTAATATCTTAAAAGTTGTAGCATTTGATGAAATAAACCATAAAAAATATTATTTTTAAATCAGTTTTTTAAACTGGTTCACACAAGTTTATAGTTCTTTTATGATTTTTATTTAATTTAGCTCATATATATAATTAATGGTTTTTACCATCATATTGATGTTTTAAGTTGATGATTTTGGCTGTAGGTGAGGAGAAGCATCTTGAGCTACTTCAATTGCTGCGTGAAAGCCTGAACCTTTTATCTTTTATTGTAGTATTAATTTTTATATTATTATTAATTATGTTCTTTGTTCATTCTTGTTTTTCCATCTTCACTTTGTCAATGAAACAAATCCATTTTCTGAATCTGTCATCATGATGATCTGTCACGCAAGTACATCTGGTCTCAATTTTCCTTTTCTTTTATAAACTTTGTTGGATAAATCGCATAACAATGAAATATATATAGACTGTAGATCGATTAGCAAATTATGATGAGATAAAGCCAGTAAGCCACCAGAACACCACCACCATCTAAAATAGTAAAAATACTAAAATTCAATTTCAATATGCAATAATTTTAATTCAATTTCAATCGAGGGGAGATCAATCGACAATCGTCATAGTGAGAGAATGAGAGCGAGATCCAAAATTCTGCCACCTTATTAAAATCGTCGTTTTAGAATCCAGGGATTTTATCTCTTTAATCCGTTAATGATTTTAATTTCACATTTGGCCTTTTTTTAAATCTCAGTTGGGCCGAAAATTTGGGCTAAAGTAAAACATTTATACTAAGATACCTATATATAATTGGACTAAAAAAAATTGGAGGTCCCAAAAAATTTGGGGCCCCGGTTCGAAGTCCCACATTGGTACCCCACGGCTCGGCCCCGTTCAGATTGAATATAGTATTTATTCAGTCTGGATAATGCTTATTCAGTCTTAATCATGCTTATTCAAACCGAATAAATACTATATTTAGTCTGAATATTTCTTTGATCATTAATTCTGAATATAACACGTGTCGCGCTCTCATTTGTTCTCACGTTCACAACCAAATTTGAGTTCTTATTTGAACCCGCCCATATATATATATATGTATATATATATATATATAGGTCCCTTCATGTGTTAACCCATATATTTGTGTTAACCATGTTAACCAAAACCAACCAATAGGAAAATTACAATAATTATGGAATTAAAAAAATAAATTAAATTTAGTAGGGGTAATTTCGTATTTTAATAAATGACTTATATTAAATTTATTTAATTATTAAATTACATAATTAATACCTTTCTTAATTTTAGCAAAGTTAAGTATGGTAAATATCTCTAATAATCTTCACTAACAAAATCATTATATCAAAATTTTAATCCTAGAATAACGATTTAGAATTCTGCAGGTTTCATCATAGAATAAAGATTTTGACATTATGGCAAACAACATCAACGATCTGCATAATCAACAAAGCCAAGATGAAGAAGTTTGTTACACGTTTCCGTGGTCCAACGAGATATATGTATCTGAAGTAGTCAATGATACTCAGAAACCGGTCAATGGATGTACCGAAGAGCAAAGTAACCATGTTGATGAAAGACAAGAACACTCTCAAGGTAATTGAAACACGTTTAAACTTTTATTTGCTTGAACAGTTACACAATATGAATACTAGGAGTATGTATAAATTTTGTTCACTTATGAAATTGTTCAAAGACGGAAAAAACATTCATGTTTATGCCGTGTTTGAAGTTGTTCACCTATGATAGTTATTCAAATTCGAGAGAATAATTGTAACTAGGTTTTATTTTGATGGCAGTTTCGATAGTTATATCTGACATCAAAATAATTACGTGTTGTTCATTTTTGAATTTGATATGGTGTCAGTTGAATTTTGTTCACCTATGTAACCTGTGCGAGAGAAACGTTATTTAATACCCATGTTTTATTTTTGTGTTAAGTTTATTCACTTATGAAATGTATTAAAATTCGAGAACAAATCATTGTATCCAAGTTTTCTGTTGATGGTTGTTTCGATAATTAGACGTGAAACTAAAATATTTATGTTTTGTTCACGTGTGAAATTCGATATTGTATTAGTTCAGTTATGAACAATCATAGTTAAATATAAAACTTGTGTTTCAAGTTGAATGAATAACATCTGTGTTTCATTTAATTTGAAGCGTATAATGGTAGTATCACATGGACAAAACCATTAACATTTTTGCTCTTTCGTGAAATACATTGTGTATTAGTTTTAAATATGAACAGAAACATTAAATAGAAAGTCATAGTTGTTGGGTCACCGATGATTTGGTGATGAACCACCTTCCTTTGTATGAATGAACTTTTACAGGTTCTTTTGAAGGTCTGAAATATGCTTCAAGTATTGAAGAGTCAAAGACTATTCAATCAAGGGTTGTACATCAAAAAGTGGAATTTTGGATGTATCAACCAACTTCAATATTCAGATCATTTTGCCAAGTCAAGATTGGGTCACCAATATAGTGGGTCACCGATGGTACACTCAAAAGTCATCAAAAGTACTAAGGACATCAAATAAGATGAGGTCATCAAGTTTGATGTCATGGTCACCGACACTATAATCTTGGTCACCGAAATTGCAGGTATATTTTCTAAGGCTGTGAAATCAAGTCACAAGTTCAAGGGTGTACACTTTTGTCATTTAGTGAAAGATGAAGTTTATCAAGCAAAGTGTACACTTATCAATTCCAGCCTTACAAGGTATCCACCGATGGGATACATAGTGTGATGTATCACTTAGCAATTTCAAAGAGATAAGTTCTTGACTCACATCAATTGCAAGACACGTGAGCCAGCAAGAACTTGGGCATCAAGTTTTAAATAAAGACATTCTCTTTTATTCTTATAAAAGGAATATTTGTCTTTTAGCTAAAAGGTTGATGGGACTTCACAAAGCATGAAGAAAAGAAGATAAAGTTATCTGACATTACGTGCTACAAGGAATGGTTCATCCATTATTCTAGTACAAAGGAAGTGGTCTCTTCCTTTGTCCAGCAGATAATCTTCCAGCTAATGAAACCTTGATACGTCCACTTGCATCCCATGCATGGGCACTATAAAAGGAGATGAAGTCCTCCCCAGAAATCTCACGCTTTCAGCAAATCTTCAGAGTGATTATTTGTGTGACTGTGGCAAAGCTGTGTGCTATAACAGTATTGTTTTAACTTCCTTAGTGTATAAGTTAATTATCGTTATCCGTGTGTTTAGTTTGATAGAATAGTGTGCTGTTCTTTTCCGCATCAAACTATACGTGTGTAAATTTTTAATATTTATATTAAAAAATTTAAAAAGAGTATATTCTGTGTGTTTTATATTCAACCCCCCTTCTACAAAACCCTCTCTTAGTTAGCCATCTCTCCTTAGGGACTAACAAGTGGTATCAGAGCAGTTGGTTTAATTCAATAAACCAGATCTGTGATGGCTACTACCTCAAATGTTGATGGTACCTTGCAGACCTCTTCCAGTAATACATATGATTTAGGATCTTTGGCTAAAACTCCAAGATTCAACCCAAATAACTTTGGGTTATGGAAAAATCGCATGTTATTATTCTTGGAAGGGATCGATTGCAGGTATCCCAACATTCTCAGTGAGGGACCTATTGTTCCTAAAATATGGGCTCGCTTTGGCCCTCAAAAGGACGCTGAAGGAAAGGACATAGAGTCAGATGACGAAAGAAGTGAGAAAACTGGTAGATATATCATCAAACCTTCTAACAAACTTAGTGAAGATGATAAACGCCTAGTTGCTTTAGACACTAAAGTCAAATCTGCTCTTGCTGTATCCCTTCCTGATGATGTGTATCATTCTCTTCTTAACCTTCCCTCTGTTAAAGAAATGTGGGATACTTTGAGTGTCTTATATGAAGGCACCAAAGAAGTAAAGAAATCTAACAGGATTTGTCTTGTTAGAAAGTATGAACTCTTCTCCCATGAAAAAAGCGAATCTCTTTCTACCTACTTTAATCGCTTTAACTGTCTTCTCAACGATCTCAAAGTTCTTGGACGAGTTTATGATAATGAAGAAGTTCTCTGCAAGTTGATGGATTGTCTTCCAGATTTCTGGGAAACTATCTGTACTTGCATCAAGCAAACCAAGGACTTAGAAATAATGCCTTTAACTGCTCTCTATGGAACTCTTCTTCACTATGAACAAACTAAGAACCAGAGAAAATCTCTTATAAAGGATATCAAATCCTCTTCTATTGCTTTGATAGGTGATTCAAAATCTTCTTCTTGTATTCCAAGAATCACCTATCCTTCTTTTGATTCTGAAAAAGATATTAAGAAAGACTCTTCTCATCTGTCAGATGCATACTATAGTGCTGCTGACGATGAAGGAGAAGAATCAGCCATTGAAATACTTTCTGATAGTATGGCAATGCTTGCTGGAAACCTTAAGAATAAAAGATTTTCTTCAAACCGCTCCAAATTCAATAGAAAACCTTTTTCTCAAAAATTCTCTTCTGATAAAGCAAATGAAGATGCTTCAATTGTGGAAAGAAAGGTCATTTTGCTTCTGAATGCAGATCAAAAGCTTCCTCTTCTGTCAAACCTTCTTCTTCTTATGGCCATGACTTCTCAAAATCAGCTTCTAGGAAGCATGAAGAGAGAAATAGCCAATCCTCTAAAGAAAATTCTGAATCAAAAGAAACCTCCAGGTATAAGAAATACAAAGCCAAATACAAGAGAGAAAAAGAGAGAAACCAAGGTAAAAATAAAACTTTGGTTGCTGAGGCTCATTGCTGGGAAGATGAGCAAACCTCTGAGAGTGAGAGTGAGTATGTCACTAAATGCCTCATGGCCAAAATCGATGAGCTAGAAGACATGGAGAAGTCACTCTACACTACCCTTGTATCTACTGAGGGATCCACTTCAGGGACAAAACCTCAGGTACATCCTTTTACCATTCTCTCTGATGATCAAAAGGCTGATGCCTTTGATTCTTTAACTGTTGACTTATGTGACTTAAAGATTCAAAAGAAAAAGGCTGATATGCACATAAAATGTCTAAATGATCAACTTCTCTCTTGCTTTTCCAAACTAAAAGATTTTGACAAAATGAAAGCTGATCCGGAAAACCTACGGTACTTAAACGACAGTCTTTCTGAGGAAAAATCAAAAATTTCTTCCACTCTTGAAAAGGAACAAGAGGTTCTGTCTAAATGGACAAATCCTCTAAGAATCTTGAAAGGATCCTTCAAGATCAAATCACTAGCAAGGATAAGTCTGGCCTTGGTTATGGAAAAGATGTTTCTCAACCTTTTGACCTTCCACTTCCTTCTTCTGAGTGTCAAGGTTTTCCTGCTGGTTTCCTTTCCGATGACGATGATGATCTCTTCGGTTACTCATCTGAGGATTCTACCTCCATTCACTCTATAGATCTACTTGACATGCTCAAAGTAGAATCTGGTTCTAAGAAGTTTGGAGTCTTTGTTAAAACTAAAGAAATCTCTTCTGAGTCTTCAAAAGTTTCAACTCTTCCAAGCTCCTCTTCTTCTCCCAAACCTATCCAAAGACTTTTAAACTCCTTAAGTCTGCATGAGTCAAGGTACTCCCAAGAGCAACCATCTGGTGTTGCTGAGTATCCCTCTCCAAAAAGATTTTCTCCTCAAAAGAAAAATTTTTCTAAATCAAAATTTTCATCTAAAAGGAAATCTCAAATAGTTACTGATTTTATTCCTCGGTCAGTGAACTTGAAGAAATCAAGAAACCCTGGTAAAGGTATCCTTGGACCAAGACCAGGTGTTGGACACCCCTCTTCTTCTCAGTCGTCAACATCTGTCCAAAGTTTTGATGATAGGGATTTTAAAAAGGCCTTTTCTTTAAAGAAATGCTATAATTGTGGCAACACTCTTCATCTTGCTAAAAATTGCCCTAAAGACTTGGTTCCTTGCAAAACTAAAATGCCTTCTAATCCCAAAGGACCCACCTCAAAATGGGTACCAAAAGTCTAAATTTGTTTCTGGGTGCAGGTACCAAATAAAGGTCACATATGGTACATGGACAGTGGGTGTTCAAGACACATGACAGGAAACAAACTTCTTCTCTCTAACTTCTCAAAAGAAAAAGGACCCACTGTTTCCTTTGGAGGAAATGGAAAAGGGATCACCAAAGGATATGGTACCATTTCAAATGGAACCATCACTTTCTCCAGAGTAGCTCATGTTGAAGGGCTAATGTACAATCTTTTAAGCATCAGCCAAATATGTGATTTGGGCTATAAGGTCATGTTCCAGTTGTGTGTGTGCTTGGTCTTTGATGTACAGAACAAGATTGTACTAGCAGGAACCCGACTGAATGACGTGTACATAATCAACATGAAGGAAAGTGCAATAGGAGAAGCTGTGTGTCTCCTCTCTCAAGAACTAGCCAAACAAAGTTGGCTGTGGCATAAAAGGTTCTCTCATCTAAACTTTAAAACCTTGAACAAACTCTCCAACAAGGAGCTGGTTGTAGGAATGCCAAAAATAGTTTTTGAAAAAGAAAAGGTGTGTGGAGCATGTGAAAAAGGAAAACTCTCCAGATCTTCCTTTAAAACAAAATAATGCTCTTCTATCTCTCAACCTCTTCAAATGCTTCACATGGATCTGTGCGGTCCAGTAAGCACACCCAGTCTGGGTGGTAAAAAGTATATGCTAGTAATCGTCGATGAATTCTCTAGATATACTTGGGTGTTCTTTCTGAAACACAAGAGTGATGCTGCTGAAGAAATCATCAGGTTTACAAGAAAGATTTAAAATTTGAATGGTAAAATGGTGAAGTCTTTCAGAAGTGATAATGGCACATAATTCAAGAACACTGTTCTAGAAGATTTCTTTGACCTAAAAGGAATTTCTCAGAACTTTTCTGCCGTACGCACTCCTCAGCAAAATGGTGTTGTTGAAAGAAAGAATAGAACACTATGTGAAGCTGCAAGGTCTATGCTGAGTGAATCCAAGTTGCCAACCTATTTTTGGGCAGAAGCAGTTAATACTGCATGCTTTACTCAAAATAGGTCTATCATAGTCAAAAGGCATGACAAGACCCCGTATGAAGTTTTCCATGGTAGAAAACCTGCAGTTGACTTCTTCCATGTGTTTGGCTGTGCATGTCACATGCTAAATGACAGGGAACAACTTGGAAATTTTGATCCGAAGTCTGATGATGGAATTTTCATGGGCTATTCTCTCTCCTCAAGAGCCTTCAGAATTTTCAACCTAAGAAGACAATGCATAGATGAATCCATGCATGTAAAGTTTGATGAGTTTGAAACTTCTTCATTATCTTGTGATGAAGAAGAATTAAACCTATGGATAAATTCATGTGTTGGTGAAATTCCATCCTCCTCTCAACCTAATCCTCCAGATAGCAACTCTTCTCAGCCTCCCATAAACACCACCTTACCTTCAGAACCTTCTCTTTCTTCTCCACCTCCTGAAACTAACTCTACAGAAGACCTTACCCACCAAAACACCATATCTCCCTCAAATCTTTCTTCACCATCTCAACTTCCCACCTCATCCTCTTCTCTACCTTCCTCCTTACCTCCTGCACTAAAGTGGACCATGGATCATCCAATAGATCAAATCATAGGTGATCCACAAGTTGGTGTAAAAACAGAAGAGGCATAAGCAATCTATGCTTATATGTCAACTTTGTTTCCATTGTTGAGCCTAAGCTGATAAATGAAGCCCTAGCTGATCCTAGCTGGGTAATTGCCATGCAAGAAGAGCTCTCACAATTTGAGAGAAACAAAGTCTGGAAGTTAGTTCCTCGTCCATCCAACAAAACAATTATTGGAACAAAATGGGTGTTTCGAAACAAGATGGACGAAGAAGGAACTGTCATAAGGAACAAAGCAAGGCTGGTTGCTCAAGAATATCGGCAAGAGGAAGGAATTGATTATGATGAAACCTTTGCTTCTGTTGCCAGATTGGAAGCTATCCGAATATTTCTTGCCCATGCAGCTTACAAGAATTTTCGGGTATTCCAAATGGATGTCAAAAGTGCCTTCCTAAATGGTGAATTAGCTGAAGAAGTGTATGTGAAGCAACCTCCTGGGTTTGAAGATCCAGTCCATCCATATCATGTGTACAGGCTGGATAAAGCACTATATGGACTGAAGCAAGCTCCTCGTGCCTGGTATGACACTCTCTCAGAATATCTACTTAGAAATAAGTATATACGAGGCAAGGTTGACAACACTCTCTTCTTCAAAAAATCACAAGGTAATATCATTCTTGTTCAAATCTATGTTGATGACATTATTTTTGGAGCCACCGATGAATCCTTGTGTGATGAGTTTTGCTCCCTCATGCAAAAAGAGTATGAAATGAGCATGATGGGGGAGTTAACTTTCTTTCTTGGTTTGCAAGTAAAACAGTCTCCAGAAGGTATTTTCATAAATCAAAGTAAATACATTAAAGATCTTCTGAAAAAGTTTCAATTTGATACTTGCTCTACCACGAAAACTTCTATGGCTCCTCCTCTTAGACTCTTTTCTGATCCTGATGGCATTTCTGTTAATATTACAAATTATAGAGCCATGATAGGATCTCTTCTTTATCTAACTGCAAGTAGACCTGACATTATGTTTGCTACTTGTCTGTGTGCCCGATACCAAGCAAATCCTAAAGAATCACATTTGGCTGCTGTGAAAAGAATTTTTCGGTATCTGAAAGGTACCATAAATCTGGGTCTTTGGTATCCCAAAGACTCAGGTTTCGATCTCATCGGGTACTCTGATTCTGATTTTGCAGGTTCAAAAATAGACAGAAAAAGTACAACTGGAAGTTGTCGGTTACTTGGTGGAAAGCTTGTGAGTGGTCAAGTAAGAAACAACATTCGGTGTCTACCTATCTTCTTTGAAGCGAGAATATGTGGTCTTTGGAAGTTGTTGTGCACAGATATTGTGGATGAAAAATCAGTTGTGTGATTATAATCAATTTTTCTCAAAAATCCCAATAATGTGTGACAACTCAAGTGCAATAGCCATTGCCAACAACCATGTGCTTCATTCAAGATCAAAGCACATTGATATCAGGTATCACTTTATAAGAGATCATGTCTCTAAAGGTGATGTGGAACTTCATTTCATTCCCACCGACTATCAACTAGCTGATCTATTCACAAAGCCCCTTGATGAAGCAAGGTTCAAGTTCCTCATTGGTGAGTTAGGTATGGTAAACATAGACTAATATATTTTATATTTATATATAATGTATATTTTATATATATATATATATTCCATATATATATATACTATATACATTTATATATTTATAATTTATATATGTTATATGTTTATATATATATATATATTAATATATTATATATATAAGAAAATAAAAAAAGAAAAATAATAATATATATATATACCTTAGTGTCGGTGACTAAGTCACCGACGGTACCCCTATCCCTCTCCTCTCTCTAAATCTCTCAAACCCTAACCCTATTCACCACGAGCCATCGAGCCACCGACGGCAAGAGCCACCGAGCCACCGACACAATCACCAAAACCATCCACCGTCGATCGCACCACCGACGCTTGCGTCACTTTCCGACGGCGACACCACACGTCGAACCACCGAGATCCATCGAACCCACCGACGGTCGAGCCACCGACGGTCACCGTCGCTATCCACCGAGGGCACAACCATCGACAAAGCCGCCGACGTCTCTCTCTCTCACGTCACTCTCAGTTCACCGACGTCAGCAAACCACCGACGTCACCACTTTCCGACGTTTTTCTTTCTAATCCTAGTCACCGACGTTCTCTCTATCCACTGTGCATCAAGCCACCGACGTTGTCTTCATCCACCGAGGTATCCCTAAAACCTTCTTTTCTCTAACATTTTAGAGATAACCCTTGGTTTGCCAATCTTGGTAAGCAAGAGTCTTTGAACTTATCCATAATCACATCACCCACGTCATAAATGTCAGAACATGCGCCAATTCCCAAGTCAAAACCCTTACAATTTCTGACCTTTCAATCACCAAAAGTAATAATTACCTTTGAAAGTTGAAATTTCCCTCCCATATATAACTTCCTTCCCCATTACTTTACCACCTTTTTCGCACCCATCTTCTTCTTCACAAAAGCAAAAGCTTCAAACCTGCAACTTCATTTCTTCTTCAATGGCTTCTCCATCAAGAATCTCTGAAGAACAAACCATTACCTTTGGATCTTTATCCTTCCCTGCATGCAACTATTATGGACGTATCGGAACTGATAATACTCATCCTGAGTATAATGATGTATGCTGGTTTCTTCAGAGGTGTCCTCTACAATATGCACTCACTGCAAAACCTAAGATGAGTAAGTTTCTTCTTGGAAACTTTTGGCTTTCTTGTACATTTGATGCTTCCACAGATCAAATCCTTGCATCTGTTCTTACCAATGAAGAACATGATGTGGTTTTTGATGTGGAGGATGTTCGAAGCATCCTAAGGCTTCCTGCTTATGATTCATATGAGACATTTCCCTTGGGAAATGAACACCAAATGGTGGTTGCTGCTTTGAACTACTTGGAAGAAAAGAGGGGATCAAAGTCAAAGGGTCCAGGTACTTTACTACGCAAGAATATGGGAAACATATGGAACTTCCTTTTTGCTCATCTGATTCTGTGCCTGAGCAAGAAGACAGGTGGCCCGGATCAGTCACCTTCCCAAGTGACAGAATTGGCACATGCTCTAATATTTCAAAGGAGGATAGACTTTGCAAGCTATTTCTTTAATGAAATGATCTCCTCATTCTCTACCATCCGACGTCCTCAGGTACCATTTCAACGACTTTTCTCTCTTATTATTCATGCAAAGTTGGCAGAAAAACTGGAGAAAAGAGATGACATCATATATGATCTCCCTCTTCATCAAGTGGGAAATCAAATTATGAAAAAGGCTGTCTTAGCATCAGACAACCCTCTCCGACCATCTATGGTTGAGTTTGCAAGGAATGCAACTCTATCTTGGGGAGAAAATGAGCCCCGTCTGCAAAGGACCTCAGGTATGTCTTCTACTCCTTCTGCACCTAGAGTAACTGATGTGCCCAAATCTCGTAAGAGATCCAAAGCGTCGGGCACATCTACCTCCGCACCCACCGATGCTATAAAGCCAAAAGAACCTTTGGCTTCTACCCAAGCATCTAAGTCCCAAAAGCGGAGACACTCCAAAAGCCCCCCAAAGACTTCCTCAAAGAAGTCTAAGGGTACCCAAAGGGTCTCACCTCACAAGCCACCTACTAACTCCCAAAAGTTAGTAAGTGTTGAAAAGATTCCTACCCGACCCAAGGACCAGTTAACCCAACCTAGCTCCTCCATGCCCTCCCAAAAGGACATGGTTGTAAAAAGGGACATCCCTATTATTGCTTCATCAACTTTCTCTTTAGTTGATGAAGAAGACTTGGACTCTCCCATCCAAGCTGCCTCTTCTCCACCCCCTGAGCTCTCACAGCTCCTTTTCCACATTCCACATGAGAGTGCATCACAACCAGGTGCATTTGATGGAACATCCCATTTCTCTGACCCCACTGTGTCCGACACTGCACCTTTATCAAGTACGTCTCCCGTACATGAAAAGGTTGTGGAGGAACCCATTACTGAGGAATCCCCTTGTAGACACTCTTCTCCACGTGTCTCCCCCACATCTCCTAAATCCCCCCCAAGTAAACCTACAGGTTTGGTGGATTATTCTTCCAGTGATAATGATGATGCTGATCAACCACCAAAGCCTCAACCTTCAGCTCCCATGACTTCTAAACAGGGAGATGATCTTCTCACAGCTTTTACAAACTTTACCAGTAATACTTTACGCAGGGTGGAAGCTCTAGAAGATCATGTTGCTAAGGAAAAGGAAAGAATGGATTCCCTTTCTTCATCTCTTAGATCTAACATTGAAGAGTTGTCGGTGAGTCACCCAACTCTAATGACATGTTTAGATCTCCTACACTTGGACATCCTTGATCTTCAGCAAGGGTTTTCTTCAAGTCAGGCATCTATGCTTTCTTCTATACAGGAACTTCGGAGTTCATCTTCAAGTCAAGTCACAGATATTTCTTCTCTCATTGCCAATCAACAGGCAATTATGGACTCTCTTCTCAGTCTTCACACCAAAGTTGATAAAGTTCCAACCTCTGCTCCAACGGTTGAACTAGATATTGGTGATTCATTCTTCCAGGACACTGGTAGATTTGTCCTTCAAAGAGTTGAGAAGAAAATTGGTGCTCTCTGCTCTGATATAGAAAAGATCAAGACTTTTCTCTCTTTAGTGGGTCTCAGGGGTTCAACCACTGAGGGGGAGAAAAATAAGAAGACCAATGCTACCACCTCCACAGCCGCCGACGCCGCCACTGCCCCTGCCCCTGCAGCCGCCGACGCTGCTCCTGCAGCCGCCGACATCGATCCATCCGCCGATGGTGGTATGGCCACGGTCACCAACGTGACCCATCTGGTCACCGAGGTGACTCCTCACGTGGTCTTCACTATCTCTGTTCCTTTGGTCACCAAGTTACCTGAAGCAGCTGTTGAGGGGGAGAGTGTTAGTGCTCAACCCCTTGAAACTGAAGAAGAAAAGAAGAGAAAAGAAAAAGCCAAAGGAAAGAAGCCTCTTTCCTTTGAAGAACAGAAGGAAGAGAAAAAGAAAAGGAAGAGGATGAGAGATCCTCCGGATACTACGAGACTTCACCGCCCAAAGACTCACCGATCCTCTTGGAGTAATTCTCTCTGAGGCTGAAAGAGAAGAAGCCATCAGGGCTCAGCTTGAATTTGATCAGACCAATGTACTCAAGCTAGCTCATGATGAAGCTATTCATGCACAGGTAGCCGATGCTCTTCAAGCTCAGAAAGATGAGCTTGAGAATATAAAGAAAAATGCGAAAATTTGCAAAGATACTTGAAGAAGCAAAGAAAACAAAGGAAGTTGAATGGTTTAAAAGAAGGCTGAAGAATAGAAAGGATGACTCAAAAATCATTGGTGCTACCATCCATCCTCCAACAAAGAATTCTCCCAAACTTCTTGTCACAATTAAAAGAGCCGACTCACTCTTAAAAGTTTATGAATTAGAATGGCTTGAAGTTCTTGGGATAACTGAATGGTTGGAAGTTGGAAATTGTGTCTCAAAGAGTAGAGGAAAGTACAAGGAGCATGTACTAAATACACTTAGAAAATTTTTCATCAAAATGGTGAAAATTTAGAAGGAGCACAATATTTTGGTAACAACTATTGAAGCACAACAAATGTACTTTATCCAGCGAGGGCTTTCGGGAGAAATGATCAATCCTCCCAAATCTAAAAAGAAGGGACATTTTGTTATGCTTCATGAACGTGGCATCAAGATTGATGCTTCAGGTATAAATATTTCTATTCCCACTCCTATTGCTTATCCAGAGTAAACCATGGTGACTGAGCCTGAACTTGGAGTGTTCTTTGAGGATATCTATGGCAGCATAGGTTTCTTCAGAGCCTCTGACATTCCAAGGGCTCACAACTCCTTTTTGTCTGCTATTCTTGGAGTGCCTCCTATTGAAGACTATGGCATCACAAGAATGATCTTGGATGAACTAAAAAGAAGAGAACCCTCCTCAGATCCTTGATCCTACAGGCATAGTATAGTGTGAACTTTATTAATCATGTACTTTGATCAATCTATTTGTTGATTAATAAAAGTTCATACTTTTCTTTCATCTCATTTCTTGTTTATATTTTTACATGTTTTGCACATAGTTAAACTTATACGTATTCTTTCATTCAGTTTATACTCTTATACTGTACATACTCAGTTTAAAAAATAAATCAAAAAAAAAATCAAAAAAAAAAAATCTGAGTCAAAAGAACCCAAAAGAAAAATAGAAAGGGTCAAAAAGAATTTTTTTTCTAACTTACAGGTATCATCATCAAATAGGGGGAGATTGTTGGGTCACCGATGATTTGGTGATGAACCACCTTCCTTTGTATGAATGAACTTTTACAGGTTCTTTTGAAGGTCTGAAATATGCTTCAAGTATTGAAGAGTCAAAGACTATTCAATCAAGGGTTGTACATCAAAAAGTGGAATTTTGGATGTATCAACCAACTTCAATATTCAGATCATTTTTCCAAGTCAAGATTGGGTCACCAATATAGTGGGTCACCGATGGTACACTCAAAAGTCATCAAAAGTACTAAGGACATCAAATAAGATGAGGTCATCAAGTTTGATGTCATGGTCACCGACACTATAATCTTGGTCACCGAAATTGCAGGTATATTTTCTAAGGCTGTGATATCAAGTCACAAGTTCAAGGGTGTACACTTTTGTCATTTAGTGAAAGATGAAGTTTATCAAGCAAAGTGTACACTTATCAATTCCAGCCTTACAAGGTATCCACCGATGGGATACATAGTGTGATGTATCACTTAGCAATTTCAAAGAGATAAGTTCTTGACTCACATCAATTGCAAGACACGTGAGCCAGCAAGAACTTGGGCATCAAGTTTTAAATAAAGACATTCTCTTTTATTCTTATAAAAGGAATATTTGTCTTTTAGCTAAAAGGTTGATGGGAGTTCACAGAGCATGAAGAAAAGAAGATAAAGTTATCTGACATTACGTGCTACAAGGAATGGTTCATCCATTATTCTAGTACAAAGGAAGTGGTCTCTTCCTTTGTCCAACAGATAATCTTCCAGCTAATGAAACCTTGACAGCTGTCCACTTGCATCCCATGCATGGGCACTATAAAAGGAGATGAAGTCCTCCCCAGAAATCTCACGCTTTCAACAAATCTTCAGAGTGATTATTTGTGTGACTGTGGCAAAGCTGTGTGCTATAACAGTATTGTTTTAACTTCCTTAGTGTATAAGTTAATTACTGTTATCCGTGTGTTTAGTTTGATAGAATAGTGTGCCTGTTCTTTTCCGCATCAAACTATCTGTGTGTAAATTTTTAATATTTATATTAAAAAATTTAAAAAGAGTATATTCTGTGTGTTTTATATTCAACCCCCCTTCTACAAAACCCTCTTTTAGTTAGCCATCTCTCCTTGGGGACTAACAATAGTCAAGTAGCAAATTTGTTCACTGATGAAATTTAGGCATTGATGTTAATACTCGTATTATGGTTTTCATTTTATTGTAGATGTTAACTACGAGAATGAAGTAACTCAATTATACGATGCATCAAAGTATGGGGTACCGACAGTACCAGATGATATAAGACCGAGGGTTAAGGTCAGTTTTCATCACTAGAGGAGGTTGAGGCAATGTACAAGAAATATGCATACAATGCCGGTTTTCGTGTTCGTAAGAGTGCGAAGAAGGAAAATAATGAAGGGAGAATTCAAACACGTTGGTTTGTTTGTAGTAGACAGGGGTTCCCAAAAAAGAAGATATTTGACACACTTGAAGTTGGTCCCGGAGATCGGACTCATCGAAATTCTAATTTCAGGCGGTTCTGGTTGTCAAGTCTGTATTAAAGTGCATTTGATGAAAGATAGGGCACGATATGAGATTTTTGAGGTTGTCAAAGAGCATAATCATGTTTTGATGAACAACAACGATCGTAGGTTTTCCAAATGTAATAGACAAATGCAGTACACCGATTACAAACATATATTGAATAGTTCCAGCTATAAACTAGGACCCACTAGAGTACACAGATTGATGTCTGCATTGAATGGAGGGTTTGAATACGATAGGTCAACTGTCGTTGATTTCCAGAATTTTAGGAGAGATGTTGTTGCAACTGTAGGTAATAAGGACGCGAAAATGTTGATTGAATTGATGACGAAGAGGAGGGAGGTTGCCCCAGAGTATTATTTTGAATACATTTGTAACGGACGCGAGTTGCAAGCAGTTTTTTGGGCTGGCGAAATTGCACGTATTAACGACAAAGAGTTTGGGGATTGTATATCCTTCGATGGCACATACCGAACTCAAAGGTGATTATTTTGTTACATTTTTTTTCAATACAATTTTAGTTTTGATAAAATAATGTAAATAAATCTTTTTACAAGCACGCCATGGTTTTTGTACCCTTTTTGTCCGTTGACAACCATAAGAAATCAGTAGTTGTTGGATCTGCTTTGATAAGTGGAGAAATAATCGAGAACTACACTTGGGTGCTTAGAGCTTTTCTTCGGTGTCATGTCAAGCAACCGGTCTTTGTTATTGCTGACAGTGTTCATCGATGAAACAAGCTGTACCACTTGTGTTCACTGAAGCTAAACATCGTTTATGTATTTGGCACATCAAGAAAAAGGTCCCTGCCAAGGTATGTTTTAATGAACAGTAGCAGCATTTTGCATATACAACCGCTAATATTTTTTTAAAATTTGTTGTTCATATAGGTGAGTTCTACGTTGAAGCTAAACCCTGAGTTTAACATAATTCTTAACAAGCTTGTGTGGAATGTTCGAATCGGGCCTGATGAATTTGAGCGTGAGTGGGAGGATATGATAGTAAAATTTAATCTACAGGGTGATCCATGGTTCACCGAAATGTATCTTATACGAAAGTCATGGATTCCGGCATATTACAAGGACACACCCATGTCAGGCCTTATGAAGACTACTTCTCGCTCCGAGAGTTCTAATTCCTATTTTAACATATATGAATCCTACGAATTTAATCTTGTTGAGTTCATGCACAATTACGACTTTGCTATTGAGAAGCAAAGGAACGATCACAGTGGACTTGAATCTGTAACGAGGAGTACATATACCCACATGGCTAGTCCTATGCATATCGAAAAACATGCTTCAAAGGTCTACACGCGAACGATATTTTTCGAATTTCAGAAGGAGATTTATAAGGCTGTTTGGTGTTGTTGTATTGAAGCAGTCGAAGTTGATGGTGGTGTGAAGTCTTTTCTGATCTGCCAAAAAAACAAGCGTGATGTGGTGAAATCAAAGTATAAGGTTAGATTTTATGGTTGTAAAATATGTATATGTAGAATTATAAAAGTCTTATATATTAATTACGAATTTTACATTTTAATTGTAGGTTACGCGAAACAATGAAGCGAACTATGTCGAATGTGAGTGCTCTTATTTTGTTCAAAATGGTATACTATGCCGACACGCATTAATGGTGTTGATAAACGACAAGGTTCAATTCATTCTAGAGAAATATATTTTGCGTCGCTGGACAATTGGAATTGTTCCTGTTCATGTCCAAGTTGCTCGAGTTAGATATGGAGAAGTTGACCCCGGAAAAGAGAAAGCGATTCGAGAACTTTATTTAAAAGTTGACGATCTTGTTAGTCGTTTAAGGAACGACAACATACAGATGTCAAAATTTACAGCAGTTATTGACGACTTCAAAAAGAATACGATAAAATCAATCCGTTCCACGATCGTAGGCAACAAAGGGAAGATGCAATAAATGAATACCACGGAGTGGCAATTCCTGATGATGAGGACGTGGATATATTACCGTCAACTGGACTTAGAAACAAGGGTTGCGGTACCGGTAAGCGTTTGGTTAGTAAATCAGAAATGATACAACAACGAAGCAAACGACAGAAACGAAAATGCAGCAGGTGTGGCCAACGAGCTGGTCATGATTCGCGCAATTGTCCAACTAACCCCGGCAAATCATTATTGTGTCTTATCAGAGTTCTCAATTTTTTTTAATTATTTAAGGATTTTTTATATATTTTGCTTATTGTTCAACCAACGATAATTATCGAATTTAATTTTGTTATTAACAAGGTTGTTTTAGATTTATCGTTATTTCGGTTAACGTGTATGTGATATGGATGTTCACTTGTAAACTATCAATGAAATCATATCAAATATCTTATAAAAGATGATTTAGTCCACCTTATTTAATTATGTTTTACTGATGCTCACTATTGTTATTTATCATACGCAAAAAATAAGTGTTTTCACCTCGTAAGTAGGCATTTATATGCAAATGCGCAATACAATGTTTTTGGTGAACACTATTTTGTTTAGCCTTTACGTCGTTCTCCTTAGATGTATGTTGCGTTTTTAGTTTGATCTATGGTGTAATGAAAAACCCCTAATGGCTATATGCTTTTCTTGTTCATCAGTTTTTACTTTGTGTAAAAAATCATAGTGTATGTCACCTAATTATTATTTCACTTATGAACATCATATGTCAATGGATATAGATTCACCATCGAACCAAATTGGATAAAGTGCATAGACACTGTATAAAAGTTTCATAAAATATTAAAAAATAAGTCCCCTACTTATTTTAATCAAGCATGTTATAGAAGCTTCACATATGAACATTACGAAAGCGATGGTAAAGCTATAGAACTGTCCGTAGCGTATTCACGAATGAATGGGTTATACTTCTTGTTTTTATTTTGTCGCATGTAAGTTTATAAAACAACAATAGGGGGGAAATTCCTTGCATTAAATGTGTCAGATTCCCCATTTGGAATTTTTAAATGTAACACCATAATATCCACAAAAGCAACATATCCCATTAAGGAATTTTTAAAATATTCCAAAAACCAAAAAATTAGACATTACTAAAATAGATCCATAAAGTAACCAACAATACCGAATCTTAATTGAAAAGCCAACATATAAAAAAAACTGAAATACGATAATAAGCTATAAAGTTTCACCCAATCAACTTTTATTGGTCCAGACCCTTGTCTTCATTGCAAAATACCGTTCGATCTCTGCTTTCACCACTAACTTTTTACAGTTTGCTTCACTGTTGAGTAGTTTAGTAACATACTTCGTTCACAGCTCCTTAATTTGCTTTTTTTGCTTAGTCCCTGGTTTGTATAATCCACTTTCCCAATGACGCGCATCCTCCCCCATACAAGTTTCCATATTTCTCATTAGAACCACCCCGGCATTGATCATGTTTTCAACAAGTTGCCATTTCGTTTCCACTTTCTTTGGACTTACTCTTATTATAGCAGACCAGTAAGTATGTTTCACTTCCCTCAAGTGCTTCACCATTAAACTTTGCTGCTTAATAAAATTGTGTGTAAGTAGCTTATAACTAGTAAGGAAAATGCCAAAATAAGATAATACTTCCGTTTAACATTGTGTAGTACGTATACACATGGACATAAATAAAAGCTTTATTAATGCACGTATGTAACACTTACCAGGACAGAAATTTTGTTATCATACAGTTCATCAATTGTGCCATCTCGAACCTCACTGTCTATTACTTCAATGGATGTTTGTTTCAGATTGAAGACTACCACGTAGCAGAACATTGGTTCGACAACCGGGAATATGACCTTAAAATGGAACGAAAAAATTGTTAAATTTTATTAATTAATAAATTCATAAATGACGTTTAAAATGTTCATATATTTTCATCACTTACAAGGTCCAAATTTTTCATCAAGACAATGTGTTTTTCGCTGCTTGCCGCAAGTTCAATTTTTCCACGGAAGCCATCATATCTAAATTTTTCGCTGTATCTTGTGTCGAACATCATATCATCGTTCTATAACAAATTGCCATAATATATTAAGTATATTTGTTTCACTAAACGCAACAAATCAAAAAACTTGAAATAAATATAGATTCAGATTTATTACCATAATCGAGGACGGGAAGAAGAATCTACGTGGAGAGTCCACACTTTGGTACCGTTCTTCATAATTGAGAACGGTCGACCAACAGTCTATAACACGGGGGTGAAACTGTTTCATATCAGACAAGCTTTGTACTTCTGCCCTTGACATCATTATATTGTTCGTGGTTAAAAAACGTAACTCCCTAACATGAAAAAAAACATCATTAAGATCTGAAACAATTTTTTCTTGGTAAAAAAGTCAAAGTAATACTTACATGCTAATGCCGCTTCCATTAGTCACCCATTCTTGAAATCTCATTTCTTCCGTAGTTACATCAAAACTTACCCGTCGGTCCATATAATGTACATTCAACAATATAGTGTAAAAAACCAAAAATTATAAATAAATTATTGAATAATTTTTATCTCATGTTAGATAGATTTAACTACTTTTCACTGTTTTGTACAATTTTCATTGGTGAACATTTTGCATTATTCCAAAATAATCGTTATATGAACTTGTTCACTTATGCACCATTTATGGAATAAGTCAGCTTCGCTAATCTTTTTGTTCACTTATAGACAAAGCATATATGAAATGCAGATTCATTAGTGAACACGTACAACCATGAGCATTTTCATGAAATTTAATCATATTCACTTATGCACACATCAAATTCACTTATGAACACATTAAATTTTATGGTTCGTTAAATACCTTTGCCCTTTAAGCAACCTTTGGCCGAACCTCCCACTTTTTGCTTCTCTTTTTTTGGTTGATTTAACTTTAATTTTCCCGGGAAACACTTATTTGTTTTATTCTCTTTACCTGAATAAGAAAACACCAACAACGTATTTCATATTTTATAAAGTTTGTCAAATAACGTTCATGAATGTAACGTACATACACATATCGACAACTTTACTTACCCCCTTCACCCATGATTAATGCTGTCCCACCTAGTTCAATGGTCTCGTTGATGACCTTCTGAACTTTACTTACCCCCTTCACCCATGATTCGCCACTGTAAACATTTTATCACATAACCAAAGTTAAAATATATTAAACTTTGCAGATTAGTTATAACTTGTCAAAGATAAGATACATACCTTCTTGAGTGGTAGTGATCTCAATAAGACTACCTTTCCCTTCCTCATACACATTATAGTCGGTGTTAATTGTGTCTTCCATCACTTCACATACCATAATGAAAAAATTAAATTTTTTGAAGGGAATGTTATAAATTACCTAAACATATTGTTCTAATTATAAATTAAGAACTTGTTTATTACTTAAGGCAAACCCGTGTTATTCCTATCATAAAGATAACAACCGTTCACTATTTATGAAACACAATTATCAATTTGTTTTTACCGTTTAATATGAAAATGTTAGACTTTTGGGAAACCAACTACGTGTTCATTAAAGCTCATTTCTGTAGCCGTAACTCGGTATTTTAATCAATTAACCAATAACATATCACTTACATTATAAATAAACATATTGTTCACTAATGAAAAACACATGTTCTATCCACATTATAATAACAACATCACATGTTCACTTGTGAAACATACAAAACCCGCCCTTTTTTATTCATAATGTAATGTTAACACTATGAACACATACGCTTGAGACTAAATTACAGCCGTAAAGAATACCTTCTTTGGTTATGTTCTTATCCTTCATCAGACTTTCATTAACTCTACTAACATTTTCTTGCGCAACTGAAACAAAAAAACAAGATCAACAAGTTCCAAAATGCGCAAATCATTAAGGGATGAACATTGAATACCTTTTTTTTTCTTTTCTTTCTTGAGCCTTTTTCAACTTGATCTTCAGTTTCATTTCTTTTTCTTTCTTCGCCTTTTCAACTCTATAGTTTTCTGCCTCAACATCCAATGCCGTTGCCATTGTATTTTTGTAGTTCGATAATGATTTCTTTGTGATTCTCTCTCTTGGTTTTCGAACTATGATGAACACAACATAAGTCTTATATACCAATCGATTATAAGAGAAGAAACCCTAGAGTAAATTTTAAAATTTCCCGCTACGAATGTGATGAAAAAACTAAAAAATTTACCTCTTTTTCTAGAATTGGCGCCGAGATTTTCCATGGCTTCATCCATATTTGACGATATCAACCATAACCCCAAGAAATCGCTTGATGAAATCGGTCCCCAAATGTTCGCTTGATGAAATCGTTGCCCAGAATGTCGATGATGAAATGGTTCCATGAAATTTCAGTTTCACATAAAGAGGGAAAGAGGATTTGGGCTGAAAATATCTTTTAATGTAAAATGACATTTTAACCCTTCGTTCACTTGTGTTGGGTCAATTTTTAATTTTGTTCCACGTTTTTTGATTTTCAAGTATTTACAAATATGCCACTTTCTTTTTGAACCATTGATCTAATAATTGGATGGTCTAGATTGAGTTAACATGGTTAACACAAAAATTTAGGTTAACACAAGAAGGAGCCTCTATATATATATATATATATATATAGAGAGAGAGAGAGAGAGGCTGCTTCAAATACAAACTAGTTAAATGTTACAAACTATACAAACTCGTTCAAATCAATATAAAAATAGTTTTTTTCATCAAATGCTATTGTTCGGACAAAAATCTCAAACCCTCGACCGTTGACCAAAACGCTCGACCAATGACTTTCCATGACTCCCAGATATTGGGAAAGACTTAAGGAAGCCACGGTCGAACGTAACTCTCGACACCAAGATAAAACGTGCGACCAAAGACATTTCGCGACCCGTGAACATTGGCCGAAGAACCATAAGGCAACAATCGACAGAAACTCCCGGGCAAAACCTCCGACATATGACAGATCCGCGATCACTTAAATTAAACGGATAAAAATGCCAAGATCATCATTAATCAGTCGTTACCCATTTACAGGAGGTTACAACCGACGTCATCAAGAGCATTTATGAAGGAAATCAATGCCGATCAACCGTTACAAGAAATTGTGAATATAAAAGCCACGCTCAAGCTATCAAAGAGGCCGGAACCAATGACATCCACAATCTCAAATCAAAAGAACACACAATAGATTTCTAGATTTCATACGCTAGTTTAGTTTTTACATACATTTTTTACTTGTAATCGCACGACTATAGCTCTAAAGGACGACGCCCCTGCTTGGCGTCATTTTTCCATAATGCATCGACGATACTAACCTATTGTCCGTGGTTTTTTCCCTCTTCCAAGGGTTTTTCCGCGTCACCAAATCTCTTGTTTTCGTTTACTTTTCTTCGTTTTATTTACGTTCGTCATGAGAATCCTTCCTTTGATCGATCAGGTCCACAAGCACCTTAAGTTGACTTTTGCTAAGTTAATTTTTGGCATCAACAGTTTGGCGCCATCTGTGGTACCCGATTAAAGGAATTCTCCGACAAACTCTGGGTTACTAACGATTTTCTTCTGTTTTTATCTCAATGGCATACCACGGGGTTAATCCCACAGAAGCAAACCTGAGAGCCGAGCTGAATGTTGTAGACCTGCGAATTCAACAGCTAGAAGCTCAAAAATTTCCTCATGAAAATTCCGGCCAGACACCTCCGCCTCCACCGTCCGAACCAAGGCCGGTATGGGCTCAATACGTCGGACTTTGGCCGCAGACCAACGACTTTCAATATCCTAAAGTTCCGACCTACGACTTCGAACATACAATATCCAAAAGACATCCGTAGGAGCTCCCATTTAACAACAGCCAGGTATGATCCCTAAACCCCCGTCTCCGAACGCCACTAAAAAGAGTGCTCGTGGACGGAGGCAGCTTAGTCAACGTAATTTTTCTCAGCACCCTGAAAGAAATGGGGGTAAATGAAGCCGAGGTCGCAAGACGAACGACAATCTTAGTAGGATTTAACAGAAATGCTGCCCACACCGTCGGGGAAATCAGCCTCCCTGTCTATGCCAAGGTAGTCAACGAGCCGACTAGGATCAACGTTATTGATTGCTCCTCTTCATACAATGTTATCCTCGGGCGACCCTGGATCCACGGGATGAAAGCCGTTCCCTCTACTTATCATCAGGTGCTAAAATTTCCAATACCGTGGGGGATGTAAGAAATAAAAAGTGAACAGGAAGTAGCGCGAGAATGTTACAAAGAAACCATGAAACCTCGAAAAAAGCACGTCAACCAGTTGCAAAGCCAAGAAGTCCCGAGCGATGATCTACAACTGGCAGAGGTCGTACTCTATCCGAATTACCCGGAACACAAGGTCTACGTAGAGACATCGCTTGAATCCAACATCAAACAAAAGTTGGTCGACTTTCTTCGACTGAGCGCCGATTATTTCGCCTGGACGCACGAAGATATGATCGGAATCGACCCAAAAATCATATCACATCAGTTACCCATTGACCCGTCATTCAAACCCATGGAACAGAAGCGCCAAAAGTTCGCCCCGGAAAAGAACAAGGTTATCAATGACGAAGTCGATAACTTGTTGAAATCTGTCAAAATTCGAGAAGTAGATTACCCGGAGTGGCTAGCAAACGTCGTGGTCGTCAAAAAGAAAAATGGAAAGTGGCGGGTTTGCATAGACTTCAACGATCTCAATAAAGCCTGTCCCAAAGATCCATTCCCGTTCCCCATATTGACGCTATGGTTGACGCGACAGCCGGTCATGAATTATTGACTTTCATGGATGCATACTCAGGATACAACCAAATTCTCATGCACCCGGACGATCAGGAAAAAACGGCATTTATGACCGACAGGGGGATTTACTGTTATAAGATAATGCCCTTCGGCCTAAAAAACGCAGGCTCCACCTATCAACGGCTCGTCAACCGAATGTTAGAACCACACTTGGGAGATACGATGGAAGTGTACATCGACGACATGTTGGTCTAGTTTAAACAAGCAATAGACCATATAGAACACTTAGGCCAATCGTTCGATATATGCGGCAGTATCAAATGAAGCTGAATCCAACGAAATGTTCCTTTGGGGTACGTGCAGAAAGATTCTTAGGACATGTGGTAACTGGTGTGAAGGATATCTATACCCTCAAAAGGCTATATGACAAGTAAATCATGCAAGTATACATGACTCACAAGTATCGTTCATATCAAGTTATAATAGTAAGTATACTAGATTATCGTTCCACAGGGATTTAGATCGCTAAAAGAGAAGCCAAAGTTGTTTTAGAATAAGATTTCAGAAGAGGTTTTTGGGAAGAAATGAAGCTTCAGAAGGAAAATATCTTGAGAGTTGATGGTAACAAATGTTGAAATGTAGAACAGAAATTAAAGATAGTATGGGTGCAAGATCTGGTTGGATTTCAGCTACTAAGTATAGTCAACAATGTTGTAGCAACCAAATAGGTTGCTGCATCAATAGCTTTTTATACCACTACCAGACAAAGGAATCTTCCCAGGAAGATCAGTTTAGACCAAAAATTGAAGGTGCACTTGGTGATGCAATCTGCCTCAATTGGTACATAACTTAACCCCTTTATCTGTATAGTTTCACAACCCCTGAGATTGTAGCAGCTCTTTCTATCCTCTATAACAGATATGGTATAAATGTTTACGTTGGTTATTAATCCCAACTCACCAAGGTAAAACAACATGCGTCACTTTGTCAAGAAATAACCGGGGAAACATTTATACCATATGTGAATAGTGGAATAAATTACTATTGCGAGAGTAATTATTCACTACCACTCGGCTTAATCTCACAACCGTGCCTTACACCCACACTAAGGTGTTTAGCCTAACATACTTAAATTAAATTGCAGAAATGTAAAAGCCATAATCGTAAATTGCGTAAAAGTAAATGACAAGAAATTTCACTGAAAAATACTTAAATTAAAAAACTGAAGTGCCAAAAGCTTGTAAGAAGCTTTTGGAAGTTTACCACAACTAGCAAGGTAAATGATCAAGTGGAGTGGTTATAAAGCATCTAGCATACTAAACACAAAGGATTACCCT
The DNA here is from genome assembly GCA_036898165.1 of Silybum marianum. NCBI lineage: Eukaryota > Viridiplantae > Streptophyta > Magnoliopsida > Asterales > Asteraceae > Silybum > Silybum marianum. The sequence goes on from CM072543.1 coordinate 19,189,785, forward strand.
CCCTATTTATAGTCCAAGGGAGGGAATCAAAAGTACAAAAAATGTTTGTCCATTGGATAAAGACTACTAAGTAATAAAAAGATGCTCCTGAAGTACAAAAGGTAGGCATCTTGGAATCTTGGCATCTTGTGTCAATATCTTCAGACAAAAAAAAACCATTCCTTCTTCTTCAGAAAGTCAACAAACTGATATTGTTCCAAGCTGAATTGATTAAGCCGGCTTGAGCCAATACCACGTCCATCTTCAATGCTGCAACAATACATATCCCTGTTGTAGCAAAGCTTTTATCAGCAAACACTTACTAAATAAGCATAAAAACACCATTTCTATCATCCTAGCCCCACTAAGTCTAAAATACTAAAATAAGACTCAAAAGACTCAAATTAGGATTGGGAAAGGTGTAAAATAAGGTAATAAAAGATCTAAAATAGGTACTAAAGTGTATACTTCTACACACTTATCAGTGACCAAGCGAGGGATCGAAATTTCAAAGAGGTCCAAAAGGTCACGGGTCGAGTAGCTGCACTTAATAGGTTCATTTCCAGATCGTCTGATAATTGTCATCTATCCTACAATGTCCTCAGAAAAAACAAAGGCTTTGACTGGACAAGCGACCACGAAAAAGTACTTCAAGCTTTGAAAGACTATATGGCATCGCCGCCCCTATTGTCAAAACCCAAAGATGGGGAAGAGCATCAGATGTATCTCGCTAGAAGCGAAAACTCAGCTAGTGTCGTTCTAGTCCGAGAGGAAGATAGGCAGCAGTTCCCAATTTACTATGTTAGTAAATCCTTACTCGACGCAGAAAAAATATACACAACAATGTAAAAATTGCTTCTATCATTGGTCACAGCGGCTAATAAACTCCGACATTATTTCGAGTTGCATGTTATCAGCGTCATCACCACTTTCCCGCTGAAATCCGTTCTAAGGAAACCCGAGTTAACGGGGCGATTGGCAAAGTGGAGTATTTACCTCAGCAACTACGAAATAAACTTTAAACCCCAAACCGCGATTAAGTCGCAAGTTCTAGCCAACTTTATAGCGGATTTTAGTCCCGAACTAGAAAGACTGGCAGCTGTCGAAGTGGACATTGCGGTGATCCAAGACGAGCAGCCATGGAAGCTTCACGTTGACGGATCCTCCAACGCACGAGGGTCAGGATTAGGCATCGTCTTGAGATCCCCACAAGGGGGCACGATGGTCTATTCCGTATCTTGTAATTTCAAAGCCACCAACAATGAAACGGAATACGAGGCCCTAATCGTAGGCATGCATATAGCATACAATTTGAGGGCAAGAAATCTTCAAGTCATGAATGACTCTCTACTCATCGTTAATCAAATGAAAGGATAGTTCTCAATGAAAGATTCGAGAATGGTAGTATATTGGCAAATCTCCCTGAATCGAGCGAAAAAATTCGAAAAATTCAACATTCAACAAATCCCTAGGGAACAAAATGCTCAAGCCGACGCACTCGCCAATCTAGGGTCTGCCCTGGAAAAATCATCATTCGATATGATACTGATAATTCACTTGGCAAGACCGTCGACAGAAAATAATCAACATGATCAAGCATTGTTACTGGATGAATCGAACGATTGGACAAAAGAAATTCGTTAGTACTTATCGAACGACCGCCTACCAGAAGACAAAATGAAGGCCTGACAAATCTGATTCGACGCCTCCAGATATGTCATGATCGCGGGAATACTCTATAGACGATCGTCTACTGGATTAAACTTACAATGTCTTATCCTTAGCGAAACCCAAAAGATACTATGAGAGATGCACAACGGAGAATGTGGGAATCATTTTGGAGGATGAAGTCTAGCAAATCGAATCTCACGACAAGGCTACTACTGGCCTACACTTCGACAGGACGCAATAACATACGTACAAAAATGTGACGCTTGTCAGCGCCACTCAAGTATGATTCACCAGCCTTTGAATTCTTACATTCGTCCCTGGTCCAATGGCCTTTCATGAGATGGCGTATCGATATCGTCGGCAAACTGCCACAAGCACCTGGGAAAAAGGTATATCTGTTAGTCCTTACAGATTACTTCTCGAAATGGATAGAGGTTGCCGCTTTTTCTCAAGTACGAGATAAAGATGAGATATCATTTATCCGGACTAACATTATCTGCTGATGTGACGTTCCCTCTGAGATCATGTATGATAACGGATCTCAATTCATAAGTGATAAGACAAGGCGATTCTATGAAGAATGGAGTATAAAACTCACGACCTCCACACCTCGCTATCCCCAATCCAACGGACTCGCCGAGTCGAGTAACAAAACAATTATCAATTCACTCAAGAAAAGACTCGGAGCTGCCAAAAGACGTTGGGTCGTGGAGTTGCCTTCCGTTTTATGGGCCAATCGCACGACTCCTCGCACCTCGACAGGGCAAACGCCATTTTCATTGGTATATGGATGTGAAGTTGTCCTACCAGTCGAAGCGAACCTACCTATTGCGCGACATACCTCCGCCGAAGAAAATCTGGTAGACCTTAGTTACGATGTGGATGCATTTGAAGAATTAAGGGACTCAACCTACATTCGAATGGCATCTTAACAACAGTCCGTCGCACGATATTTCAACAAAAAATGTTATGGTAAAAACATTCAGAGTAGGAGATCACGTTTTACGACATGTCTTCCAAAACACTCAGGAGTGAAACACATGTAAGTTATCAGTCAAGTGGAAAGGGCCTTAACGAATAACTTCGGTCGTCGGAAAAGGCGCCTATCAATTACAAACCTTGGACGGTCGGAACATCCCACGTAGCTGAAACACAACTCATTTGAGGAAATATTTCTTTTAAGTTATTACGCTCACGTTATGTCCATTCTTTTTCTTTATTTTATTCTAACAACATTATTAACTTGAGCGTCGGAGGGTCGTTGGTCATACCAACGACCACCCCTAATGATTTATGTCGCAGGAACGCATGATCAAAGGATCTTCGACAACGCTAAAACGCACGACTCACCGATTAAAGACTCAATCGTCTGGAAATTCCGAACTTGATCTTTTCAAGTATCAATCAAATCATTTTAACAGCTCGATCGCCAGGGATAAATTCTCTTTTCTCGCAAAATTTGTACTATACGATCATATTTATTCCGTTTGTTCTTTAAACATATGTTCAGTCGTTACGAAATAAATTTTTCATTAAGTAAATTTGGATGGATTACAAAAATAAGGCGCGACCCCGAGACGTCGCCCTAAAAAAGCAAAAAAAAGGAGAGAAAAAATAAAAACTAGAGAGGCGAAAAACTAGGCGGCATCAGTCGTACAGATGGTCCGATGACTCCCTGGGCTCGATTCAGCTGGGTTTTTAGATCGTTGACCTCCTGGATCTTCTCGAAGAGAGCCTCCCTGGCCACCCCCAGCTTAGCCTCCAGCGCCCCTATTTTTTCTAGGGCCTCCGCCTGACGACCCCTGAGATCAGAACTGATGCCCCATTCGCGTACAAGTTCGTCCCGAGCCTCCCCGAGCAAACGACAGAACTCGTCGGCTCTAGCCGAGGCTTCCTCCTCTTTCGCCTGTAGAGCGCGTGCTCTCGTACGATCTCTTCCGCATTAGAGGCCATGGTGACAACATGGCCAAGCGACGCTTGTATCGCATGAAAATAAAGACCATTTAGTGTCAGTATCGCAAGTACGCATGGTCTCTTGAACGCATGAAGCACGTCGCACGAATGGGAGTCATGGCCCCATAAAGGCAGAACGAAATGTCGAAACTTACTTGGAATGGGTTGATGACAGAAGATCCTGCCATTTTATTTTTCCCCCTGTCTTGCGACGGGGGAGGGAAAGCAGACACGTGCGGAGGCATGACTGCCTTCGATGTCTTCGCCTTCTTAGAGCCCTCGACTCTAGGTGACGGTTTCCTCAGGACATGCCCCAATGGCCTCCTTCTATTTAAACTCCGTTGAGTGGGGAGGATCCTGCGACCAGTGGACAAAGCCGCAGTTCCTTTTGAAATCAAACGTAGAAAATCATTAGGAGGAGGCTAGAAATCAATACAAAAAGCCAAGCAAAACTCATCACTCTCCGTCAAAACGGGGGGAGATTCAGAAGCTCCGAAAAAGATGACTTCTCATCTTCTTCGCCTCCAGTATCATCATCTCCCTCATCCCTTGACATGGGGCTAAACACGGAGAGCGCCCGGTTTGGTATCTGAAGGAAAAGCTCGACCTTAGCCGCCGAGTCAGGAAGAGGAGGAATTTTGCATGTCACCGCTGCATGAAAAAATATATATAAGTCAGAAAACATAGGGTAACGGCATTACCTTGCTTAGGCTAGCCATGGACAATCCATTCCTCATTTATGGCATAGTCTGACAGCTAGCAGAAGACGAAGCGCTCCTTCCAGCCACGATCGTTCACCCTAGTACCCAAGATCAACACCTGATCCCGACGCCCTCGTACATAAGGGCTATATCGATTATTGACTTCCGCCTTCACTACATAAGCCAACAAGAACTCGTGAACAGTGAAAGGGGAATCCCAATCACGGTTAACCAATCGATCATCATCGCGACTCTCCAGAACTGAGGCATCATTTGCCCAGGAGGAATGCCCAACCGGCTTAGAAGATCCCTGACTAACATGGAAAAACGCCACGTAAATCCTATCTTGAAGGGGTACTCGTATAAGAAAAAATGATTCTCGGGGCGTTCCTCAGCCGTAAGATCCCCAGGGCACTCCAGATTAACATAAGCAGGAAGCCAACCAAGATCGTGGAAAACAAGGAGATCACTGGAAGAAATGGTGCTCTTGGGGTTCGACATGACTTCAGGAAAGAAAATTACAGGTTTTTGGGAGATAGTTCTTGTTTAGAAAACTCGAAGGGAAACCAGGGAGACAAAAAGGAAAGAAGTCATTTCCTTTTATATCTGCACAGAACTGCCTCCCATCTCCTTGTGGCGACACTTGTCCACGCCTCTCCACATTCCAACGTCGGATGGGCGACCCTTGTCCATGACAACTGCCCACGCGTGCTCGTGCGTATGCATGACGTCATCGAAACCCATCATCTTCCAAACGGATATCTTCGCCTCGTCAGCTTAGACTAATTGAATAAGTTATATCCAAACTTTTCCCGCCCGAAACCGAACGATTCCGTTTCCCTCGAACGCACTCAGCGAACCAGCGAGAGGTGTCTCGACAAAATTAAAAATGAAGCTACCGCTTAAAAAATTGAATTTGGGGGCAAACTGTTTGGACAAAAATCTCAAACCCTTGAATGTTGACCAAAACACTCGACCAATGACTTTCCATGACTCCCAGATATTGGGCAAGACTTAAGGAAGCAACGGTCAAACGTAGCTCTCGACACCGAGATAAAACGTGCGATCAAAGACATTTCACGACTCGTGAATATTGGTCGAAGCACCATAAGGCAACAATCGACAGAAACTCCCGGGCAAAACCTCCGACGTACGACAGACCCACGATCACTTAAATCAAACCGATAAAACGCCAAGATCATCATTAATCAGCCTTTACCCGTTTACAGGGCCGTTAGACGATTACAACCGACGTCATCAAGACCATTTATGAAGGAAATCAATGTCGATCAACCGTTACAAGTAATTGCGAATATATAAGCCACGCTCAAGCTATCAAAGAGGCCGGAACCAATGACATCCACACTCTCGAATCAAAAGAACACACAATAGCTTTCTAGATTTCATACGCTAGTTTAGTTTTTACATACATTTTTTACTTGTAATCACACGAATATAGCTCTAAAAGAAGATGCCCCTGCTTGGCGTCATTTTTCCATAGTGCATCGATGATACTAACCTATCGTCTGCGGTTTTTTTCCTCGGCCAAGGATTTTTCTGCGTCACAAATCTCTTGTCTTCGTTTACTTTTCTTCGTTTTATTTACGTTCGTCGTGAGAATCCTTCTTTTGATCAATCAGGTCCACAAGCACCTTAAGTTGACTTTTCACATGTATTTGTTTCATAAGGTAAAATTTTCACATGTAATTTTTTCACAAGTTGAAACAAACATATGTGCAATAATATCTTAAACCATAGCATTTGATGAAAAATAATAATGAAAATAATAATGTTATATTGATTTGAACCAGTTTGTATAGTTTGTACCCTCCAACTGGTTTGTATTTGAACTAGTCTCGATATATACATATATATATATATATATAGAGAGAGAGAGAGAGAGGTTCAAACAAGAAAAAATTCGGTTTAAAGAAATAAAGGAATCATTCTTAGCCACATGTTTATTTTAAGAAAATATCATATTGTTTAGGGAATTTAATTATTATGACCATTTTTTCTAAAAGTTTATACCTAAATAACCATTTTCTCTCTAAATTTACCAAAATAACCAAAACATCTTCGAAATACATACCGTAATACCTAAATTTCGCTGTCTTTTAATGAGATTGAAATCTCTTCGAAATTGGACCAAACCTCTTCGAAAATATAACATTTCGAATAGGTTTTTTTGTTAGAAACTTAGGTCCAACATCAGAAGAATCTCGTACAAAATCAGAACAATCTTGTACGAGAGAATATAACAATTTCCCAAAACTTGACCACTTCTGAATTTATAACATCCGTGCCCCCCCCCCCCCAAATTTCCCAAAACTTGACCACTTTCCCAAAATTTTACACTAAGAGATTTGGGTAAAATGCTTTATAGTAATCGAACTTGATTTTACATATCAAACTTAGATAAATCGTCAAGCTTATTAATTAGTAGTTATGGAAACTTCATATATACTTTGCAAAGCACGGTTGATATTTATTCACTTTCGAGAGATTGGAATAGTTATAAATCATTCTTGTGATTTACAAAGTATTTAGCCAAGTATCTCCACAATTGCCTTAAGGAAAATTTATACCCATTACCCATCTTTTAATTATAAATTTTATTTCAACTGTTCAAATCACCTCAACTTTATTCTAGAAACGAATTCAAGAAGTTCATGTCAGTCTCTAAATCTCAATAAGCCCATTCCCTGTGGAAACGAACTTGGTACTTGTACCGCTTTATTACTTGAACAACGATCATAGTGTCGGCGTGCACTTGCACCGCCACTTTGGGGACTTCATACCCATAGTGTGAACCTATACGATCTTTTGCTATCAAGTTTTTGGCGCCGCTGCCGGGGAGTGACGTGAGTTTTAGATTAACTTTCATTCGAGCCTTGATCATTCGTTTCATGTTGTATGCCACGGCTACAACACGGTGAGCTTTTACCTCTTGATCCTGAAATTGAAAGAACCATTAGGGAAAGGAGAAGAGGTAGAAATAATCGACGAAATCGCAATCGAACCATGGCAGCAGAAATACCCATTCGGGAGCCCATGGTTAAGATTGTTGATGACAAAAATAGAGGAATACTGGACTATGCTACGCCTGAATTCGGTCAATTGGCCGCAGGAATAGGTAGGCCCAATGTGACAGCCACAGCTTTTGAACCAAAACCGGTAATGTTCCAAATGATTTCCACCATGGGATAATTTGGAGGATTACCGTTTGAAGATCCGCACTCTCATTTAAAATCTTTTATAGAAATGATGGATCATTTTAAAATTCCCGGAGTATCACAAGAGGCCTTACGCTTAACACTCTTCCTTTATACCGTAGCGAATAGAGCTAGAGCATGGCTAAATTCGCAACCTCCAAATTCAATCCTCACTTGGAATGATTCGGCGGAAAAATTTCTTAAAAAATACTTTCCTCCGACAAGGAATGTAAAAATTAGAAATGAGATTATGGCATTTCGTCAAGAAGAAGATGAAGCGGTTTCGGATGCATGGGAGCGATTCAAGGACCTTCTACGGAGGTTTCCTCACCAAGGAATCCCTCATTGCATCCAATTGGAAACATGTTATAATGGAATTTCAAATGCCGCTAAAATTAATCTTGACGCAACGGCCGGAGGCGCTTTCACATCTAAAACTTATAATGAAGGGTATGAAATTTTGGAAAATGTTGCGAATAATAATACTGAATTGACAAACCCGCGAGCAATTGTTCCTAAAACTGCTTCAGGATTGAAGGAAATTGATGCCATTTCATCCTTAAACGCTCAAATTGTAGCTTTAACCACTTTAGTTAAAAACAAGTTGGGCCTGATAGGAGAAAACAATCAAGTTCACTCAATAATGTCAAATCCTCCAATAACTGAATCTTGTGTCTTTTGCGGTGAAGGTCGTTCTTTTGAATGTTGTCCTGGAAATCCGGCTGCAGTAAATTATGTGGGAAACAATACTAGAAATAGTGCATTTTCTCCCACTTACATTCAAAATTGGAGAAATCATCCTAATTTCTCTTGGACAGGAAATATCGGACTGCAACCACCAGGAGCCAGCCAAGCACAAAACCAACCATCAAATCCCCCAGGATTTCAACAAGGCCCGCCTCAGAATTACCAAGGAGGCCAATCCTCACAGCCTTATGTGCCAAGCCAAACAAATAATTCAGATAATAATAATTCAATCGAATCATTGCTCAAAAGTTCTATAAACCAAACGAATGCAACTTTGAGAGGTTTTGAAACCCAGCTTGGACAATTCGCCACTGATTTAAAAAATCGGCCACATGGCACTTTGCCTAGTGATACCGAAACTCCAAAGGCTTGTCCAAAAGAGCATGTCAAAGCGGTATTTTTGAGAGAAATAGAAATACCCATCGAGTCCAGAAAAGTACAAAAACCGCCTTTAGTGTTAAAACATCATGAAGAAACAACACATTCTTTTAATAAGTCAGAATTTCCAGTGTTATTTCCAAAAGCCAAACAGATTTCAAAAACAGTCCAGAAAGCAGTAAGTTTGCCCAATTCCAGCACTGTCAAACTCCTAGCTCAAACTGCCCACAGTGAGCAGATTGATTCCACTGTTAGCACGAAAAATTCACCTCCAGATTTGAGAGAATTACCTTTTCCGGAAAGATTGAAAAACAAAACTGTGGATGTTCAATTTAAAAAGTTTTTAGACATCTTCAAACAACTCTATATTAACATACCGTTGGTAGAAGCTCTTGAGCAAACGTCAAATTATGTTAAATTTTTGAAGGATATTCTAAATAAAAAAAGGAGGTTGAATGAGTTTGAAACTATGGCTTTAACCAAGGAATGTTGTGCGCTTTTAACATGCAAAATTCCTCCCAAACTCAAAGACCCGGGAAGTTTTACCATCCCATGTTCAATAGGAGGAAAAGAAGTGGGTCATGCTCTTTGTGATCTTGGTGCTAGTGTAAACCTCATGCCTCTGTCTGTTTTTCAAAAATTGGAAATAGGAGAGGTACGAGCAACCACCGTCACATTGCAGTTAGCCGATAGAACGATCGTTTACCTGAAAGGAAAGATTGAAGACATCTTGGTAAAAGTTGATAAATTTATCTTTTCGGCCGATTTTCTAGTTTTGGACTATGAAGCTGATAGGAATGTGCCCATCATTTTAGGACGACCTTTCCTTGCAACAGGCAGAACCCTGATAGATGTCCAAAAAGGATTATTCACATGGATCTGTGCGGCCCAATGCGGACTCAAAGCATCCACGGCAATAAGTACGTTCTTGTTATGGTGGATGATTATTCCTGATATACATGGGTCAAATTTCTTCGCAGAAAGGACGAAGCTACCGAGACAATCATTGCCTTCTTTAAGAACATTCAAGTTAAATTGGAGCTTTCCGTCCAAACCCTGCGCATAGATAATGGCACCGAGTTCAAGAACCGCAGGCTCGACGCTTTCCTCACCTCTGTTGGTACTTCTCATACATTTTCTGCGGCTCAAACTCCACAACAGAATGGTGTGGTCGAATGATGTAACCGAACACTGGTCGAAGCTGCTTGCACCATGCTCGCCCACTCCAAACTACCGCACTATCTTTGGGCCGAAGCCATCAATACCGCTTACTACACCCAAAACCGTTCAATCATCATCAAGCGGTTTACCGAAACCCCTTATGAGTTGATCAACAAACGTGTTCCTTCCATTCACCACTTCCGTACATTTGGAAGTCGATGCTTTATTCTGAACGGCAAAGAGGATCGTGGCAAACTTCACATCAAAGCTGACAAAGCATACTTTCTCGGATATTCTCCAAACGCATCTACTTATCGGGTCTATATGAAGAATGCAAGGTGTGTCACAGAAAGCGTCAATGTCCAATTCGATTTAAAAGACGAAATGGCTCCTGAACAAAACAGTTCCGGACCCGCATTTACTGGCGTTTTAGCTTCCGAACACCTCAGTTCGGAACCTGTTCCTAACCTGTCTCATCCATATCAAGCCTCCACCTCCGAAACAAATACTTCTGATTTGGATGATCTGTTTGAGCACTTTTATTCTGATTACTTTGGACCATACATACCAATGCCTAAACATGTAAACCCACCAAACTTTTCGGACCACTAATCTTTCCGGACCGCCTGTATCAACGGACGCAGTCTCAACTGCTCCAACTCCAAGCACCTCAGTGCTACCTGATTCTGCTTCAAAACCTGAAGATGTGGCACCCCTTGAAGTCACCTCTCTACCCAGCTCGGAAACAGTTAACCCTAATCAAGTTGTCACCACCGATCCGAATCCGCTTCAAGCGGAACCACTTCGTGGAAACTCCCAAGTTTCACCATCGAATCCTGAACCGGCATCTTCTCCCCCACCTTCGACTTCCATTTCTATGGATGTTTCCAATTCAACTCGACCTTCCGTAGTGGCTCCGGCTTTCGAAACAGTGCAAGAATTACCACTTGGAACCTATGTAGATGACAAGCCTGATCAAAACATGAATCAACCGCTTCCCCATTCTCATAAATGGACCCGATCTCATCTACCCAAGCAGATTATTGGAGATCCCTCAAAAGCGGTCAAAACAAGATCTTCCTCAGCAAATGATTGTTTGTTCACTATCTTCCTAAGCCAAATCTAACCAACCACTGTTGAAGAAGCCATGTCTGATCCAGATTGGATTACGGCTATGTAAGAAGAGCTCAATCAATTTGTAAGTCTCAAGGTTTTGGCGTCTCGTTCTTCGACCCCAAAACAAGACCATCATTGGCATCAAATGGATCTCCAAGAACAAAAAACGAAGATGAGATTGTCATACGCAACAAGCACAACTTGTTTCTAAAGGATACCGTCAACAAGAAGGCATTGACTATGACGAGATATTCGCTCGGTTGCTCGGATTGAAGCCATTCACATGTTCTTGGCATATACGGCTCACAAGAACTTCGTCGTTTTTCAGATGGATGTCAAGACTGCTTTCCTCAATGGCGTTCTCCGTGAAGAAGTATATGTCTCTCAGCCTGAGGATTCGTAGACTCTGTTAATCCACATCATGCCTTTATCCTCGACAAAGCACTCTACGGACTCAAACAAGCGCCACGTGCATGGTATGAAAGCTTATCCAACTATCTTGTCAAGCACGGTTACTCCAAAGGTAAGATCGATCCTACCCTTTTCATTAAAAAGGAAGATGGTGATATCATGCTTATCCAAATTTATGTAGACGACATTATTTTCGGATCGACTAACCCGCAACAATGCAAGAACTTCTCCGAGCTCATGATTGACAAATTCAATATGAGTATGATGGGAGTGATGAATTTTTTCCTCAGACTTCCAGTAAAACAATTTTCTACGAGAATGTTAACGAAATTTAATATGAAGAACTGTACCGCGATTGGGACTCCTATGTCTCCGGGTTTCAAACTACATGTTGACCCTTGGGAAAAGCAGTAGATACCAAGAACTACCGGGGCATGATAGGGTCTTTGATGTATTTAACGGCTACTCGACCGGACATAATGTTTTCTACTTGTTTATGCGCTACATATCAGGCTTCTCCAAAATAATCTCACCTTAGTGCCATTAAGCGCATTTTTCGATATTTAAAAGGTACTACTGATCTTGGCCTATGGTATCCCAAGGATACGGGTTTCTAGTTAACTGCTTTTTCAGATGTTGATCATCCCGGTTGCTTGCTTGATCGGAAGAGCACAACTGGCCACATTCATTTCTTGGGTGACAAACTCGTCAGTTGGTCCTCGAAGAAGGAAACATGCGTATCCGCATCCACTACGGAAGCCGAATACATCGCTGCCGCCGGTTGCTGTTCACAAGTCATTTGGATGCGCACGCAACTCAAGGATTATGGCATCTAGTTCAACAAGATTCCCGTATGTTGTGACTCGAAGCGCAATCGCCATATCTAGCAATCCGGTCCAACATACCAAGACAAAACACATCGATGTCTGGTACCATTTTATTAAAGACCATGTCGAAAAAGGTACAATCGAATTATATTTTGTTAATACGGGGAGCTTGGCGACTTGTTTACAAAGGCATTGGATGAGAAACGTTTCCAATTCCTAGTGTCCAAGTTGGGCATGCTCAATCTCAAAACCTAATTCACTTTCAGTATCTTTAAACTTCACAAAAAGCCCATTCAAGTTTAAATGCACATTCACCCTTGAAAGTGAATCTTCATTATACATGAATTCTCGTTTTGTGGATTTTAAAAGTTTTAAAGTGTTTTGTATTTTCATTTTCTTTCGTTCTCGTACAATTTTCGTCATGTGTGTGTCTATTTATTTTCTATATATCTCGATGTTTATTTTTCCCTAATCTTTCAATTTTCAAGGGGGAGCGGTCATGTAAGTTTTTATTAACTCACACACTTGTAGGGGGGGCTAAGTTTTCTTACCTTAGGCACATATCAAGGGGGAGCACTATGGATAATTTTCACCCACTGACTTGTCGATTTTCACTAGCTCGATATCCTTCACTTATCGACCCAGTAAGACTCGACATCCGAAGATGTCGAGTCCCTAAGGCTCGACAAGCTCATCATCGACATACTTGTCTGATGTCAGATTCCCGATGAAAAAAAGTGCCACGTGTCATTACCCCATGTCCCCACTCTTTAAATCACTGGCCCCACTTGCATTATTCACCCTTCAAAATCGATTTTCCCTCCTTTTTCGGTCTAAAACTCACCCAGGCACCTAACAATCACAACTTTTTTCTCCAATCTTCGAATTTCGCAAAACAAATCACATCACTAGGTTCGTATTCACTTCGCGAACACTTTTAATTCGTGGAAGTTTTAGTTTTAACCATTGCATGCATGTCTATTTGTTGCTTTATTGTTCGGTTTCCAAAACCCTTGGGGTTTCCGATTTTCATGTATTTTTTGGTGTTTCTAGAACAAATCTGGCCTTAAGGATTAGTTTTAAAAGTGTTACGCGATGCCCATCGACCCCAGATTAGTCTTAAAACCCTTTAATTTTTCATTTTGAAATCTGGGTTGTTGCATGCTCATACTTGTCGGTCCACTTCATCACTTGGAATTATTTCGGATGTTTGAAGACTTGTCAACTCCCAAAGGCTCGACATCTTTGCTTTGCATGCCCTAGAAATTCTTTATATGGATATATCGAGTCCCTTTTACTCGACATGTTCACTGATTAAGCCTCAATTTTTGTCGACCATGTTAGACTCGACATATCTATTTGTCGACCCCTAAAGACTCGATATCCTTCCTTGATTTCTAAGAAAATTCTAAGTGTTTATGTCGGCTTCTAATGGCTCGACATCCTCATTTATCTTTTTATTCGAACAACCAAGTATTTTTATCGAATCATCTTGGCTCGACAACTATTTATGTCGATCCTATTAGACACGACATCCATCCTTATCATTTTTCTTGATGCTTTCTATCCTTCCTAAGTACACTAATCTGTCTTCTATGGTTTGCTAACAATCATCTTTCAGTAATAGTGGCGGCCATCAATGATCCAAATGTGTAGGATGACGAGAACCCCATGCCTTCTGAGAGGTCTACTGCACCAAGTATCAATGTTGCAAACGAGATGATTTGCTATTTCCCCCATCCGAAAAGAGGAAATTTCTACCAAACAATCATCGGCTCGACTTCAATATGAAGCTCGAACATTCTGTCATCATGGAAGTTCTTAAACGCCACCCTCTTCGGTTTGCTTTCTCCTTGGAACAGCGAGTCCTGGCTTTCTATCTACGGCAGTTCTGGTATACATTGACCTATCATCCTGATGATGGTGACTACCACTTCACTACCCAAATAGATGACTATGTGACCCGTCTCACACCATCCAGAATTCGCCGTGTCCTACGACTGCCTGCCACAGACGCCTTATCTAGCCGTCAAGCCTATGAAGACCCCATGACTGAGGAAGAACTATGCAGTGATCGCCACGCTTTAGGTTTCAACTCTGAGCTCACACACGTTGGTCAATTCAAGCGTATGCACCTGCCACACATTTGGTTCACACTCTTTTCACTCATCAATCGATGTCTGATGGGAAAACACACTGGAATGGACCAAGCAAGCACTGCAGTCCTTCGTATCTTCCACGGGATTATCTACAGTCAACATTACGACTATGCTACCCTTATCTGGTCAGACCTGGTAGACTTTGTTGTGGATAAAAGGGAATGCCAGAGACCGTCAATTCCTACCTTACCAACGTTTCTTCCAGCTCTTCATTCATCATATGGTGCACTCCCGACGCGAAATTCCGAGACGATTCGGCACGCCGCATGGACCCACTTACATGCAAAAGTACCTGAAGCTGAATGATACTGAGTTCCCACACACCATGCCTGTTCCTGACACCCTACTAGCCCACGTTGATCAGAACGCACCTAGTGTGATAGCTTATTGGGAGAGTATCGGCTTAATGGCCCATCCACTACCGGTTGGGCCTGCCCAAGAGCAAATCCTTGAGAATCATAATGAGATGGGTGGGGGTCCTAGAATAGATGAGCTGGCTCAAGATCAAGGGGATCCTGAACATGGAGTTGAGAGAAGAGATGAAGTGAGGGGAAATGTCGAGGGTGGTGTGTCTATTCAGCTCATCCCTACTACTGTTGCACCCACCATTCCCATTCCACCTTAAACCAATGCTGCAACCGAAACTACTTCTCAAACCACTACCCGCATCCCATGCTTGAAACTTCTAGTTTGTGGCCGCCGAATCATTCAAAACCCTTCCCCATCGGACACCGAGACCGAAGATACTCTTGAACTCCATGAGAGTTCCGATGATCAACCACCAAGACGTCGCCAACGAATTTCAACTACGGATGTTGTGCTAAACAGAATCGCCAGACAACCTTCCATCCAAGATTCATCCTCTGATGCAACCGATCCTGATTCTGTTGCTGAACCATTTCATTAATATGATCCTATCTCTATACCCACTTCTGAACCCACTTCTGCAACTATTTCCGAACCACTATCTGACCCTCTATCTAAACCACTATCTAAACCAACTTCTGAGTCGAACTGTGGAGAAATAAGGAGAACGGAGGGAGACTCAGTCGAAAATGTCAAAGTAAGCTTGTGTGAAGGCAAGGTAAATATGAATTAGAGTGAGATACCTACAACCACTAGCCGGGTAACCGCGTCCCTTGTCGATACTCATCCGTTGGGTACCAACATTGGACAAGACGTTGTGGACCCAGCAACGCAAGTGCATACCCCAACCAACCACTCCGTAGTCTCACAACAGCCTACGATTTTATCAATTCTTGCGGATCTATCTCCTCATCTAGCTCCCCTCCTCTTGGGAGGCACATCTTTTGAAACAAGAAGTAGTATCCCACCTACTTCGACTTCATTTCAACGCACATTGAGTTTAGAGCCAATTAGGACACCAGAGTCAGCGCACACTGCTACCCTCCGTGGCACGGTCAGAACTTCCATAGTGGTGTTGGTTCCCGACATTTCACGAGGATTTGAAGGAAATCCTACCAGCGCCACATCAATGCCAACGTTGAACGTAGGTCCCACAGTTGATTCAACTGTGGTGATAACGGGTGTTCTAAGTGACACTAGTTTTTCCCATTACAGGTACTGCTCCACAAACTTTCACTGTCAATCCTGCCATGAAAGCCTATGTAGATGATGCTTTTCAACAAGCTAAAGATTCTCTAGATGCTCACGAGGAACAAATGCGACTACTTTTCCGTACCAATCTACTATTCGATTCTAGTTGCAGGCCTCCTCGGGCTTCTGATTCCAGTTCATCTAGACCAAATGCCAGTCAATCTCCGCCTCCTGAGTTCTCTAATGCTTCATCCTCTGAATCTGATCTCCGACCTCAACCTCCTTCACTCTGTAATCCCAGTTTAACAACGATGAACTAATGTCAATTCTCTATGCAAACATGCTTGCTGAATCTGACAAGTCAAAATGATTTACTGATTTACCGCCTCATCAAATCCGTTGGGAAAGAATGCTTAAGAGTAACAACTCAAAATGGGTAAATCAACAGATCTGAGTTCCCTATCTTGAAGAAACAATGCAAAACATATTTGTTGAGAAGAAAAATCCAAAAGATCTATCTCATATCCATCTTATCACTTAAATGGATTCCCATCAAGTGAAGAAGTATGTATGGATGTTGAAGATGGTCGCAAAGCCACCGGAAGAAGTGATCTCAAGGCACAAGATAGTCGGCATCAAGGAACTAAGTTTTGATAAGTTGTTTCAAGTAAAGTTTCCTACTTTCAGAGCCATGCGAGATAATGGCAAGGAATACTACTTCACTAAAGCAGATTTTGCAAACATTGATGTGGTTGACATGGAAATTTTGTACGTAGAACTGCGAGGCAAACCTAATTAAGAAGATCTTTTGACAAGCAAAGAGCACTAAGACCTATAGTGAGACGTGTCCAAAAGGAGTTACGGTTTAGTTACCTTCATGATCTCCAAAGAGGAATTGAAAGCCAACAAAGGAAGGTTTATCTGGCAAAACCCAATCAAGAAGTTCCCGATTTACAGAAGTTGAAGGTTCTAACCATTCTTACCATGCCAGTTCACGGTGTTGTTTACGTAAATTAGAATGGAGATAAACGGTTCTTAAGGTTCAATGGGACAGTTGCTTATGTTTACGGTACGCTATGGGGAATCAGAAATAGATTATCAGCAGAGATAAGTTCGGATAGAAAGAAGTCAATATAGTTAAAGCATGGTCAAAGGCAAAAGATTTTGGATGCACTAGATGTCATCGACAAACGTCTAATCTACCGACAGAGCCTAAGAAGATTTGAAGGCATGTTCGAGCTTAGAAGATGAAGACTTATTTTTCCCCAAAGGGGGAGACTGTTAGGACTTAATTTAAATTGTGTCAAAATAAGGAAACAATGTTATTTTGTATTTATGTCAAGTATATAATGCCTATCTTCTTAGTTTTCTTATTTCATTAATACTAGCAATATAAAAAGGAGTCTTAGGGTTATCATTAAGACTAGAAATCGAAATAGAGAGAGAGACGTATTATTTGAGAGCCTACATTGTAATCGACATATTCATTAAGTGAGATATCTGAATTCTGATATTCATCATATTCATTGTGTTCTTCGTTTTCATACGTACTTGATCATATTCTGGGATCCACATTGTTGTACTTGTATTTGTTCTTGTAGTACATGTCATCCTTAATGAGAGCACCTTTGCAGTCTTTTAAAAAATGACCCGGTTTACCACACCTGTAACAAACGTGTTTCCTCTTCTTCCTCTCTTCTTTTTTCTTCTCTGCTTCTGTCTTCTCTACCCGAGAAGGTTCTTGTCTGGGTATATATGCTTGATTTGATCTTTCATTTATGTTATCAAATCGTCCTTTATTTTGAAAGGAACGATTACCAAACTTTCTTGTGAATTGTTTGGTAATAAGAGCTAGAGACTCAGCAAAAGCACTGATCTCGTCATTTTCTAAACCAGAAAGTCCAGCTTCAGTATCAACTTATGAGATTAAGGCCTTGCTCTTTCCTTTCTTCTCTGTTTCTCTAATCCTTCTGCCTGACCCACTGACTCAGAAATGAGAGCCAAAGGACCACCAACATTTACTTTCTTTTGTTGGACCTCTTTCTCATGAGCTTGTATGTTCCAAAGATATCGAGCAGAGACCACTGCTCCAGATCTTGATTAGCTTGTACAGACATTGATAAATTTGATCATTCTTCAATGAGTCTCTTTAGAAATAAGACATTGTTGTCTTTTTTTTACCTTATAATATCACATCTTGTGCATTTATTTATCAGGGTGTTTAACCTGTGATAGGTTTGTTCTAGAGTCTCTTCTGGCAAAGCTAGAAAACTGTTGTAAGCATTCAGAGCCTGTGCTCTTCTATTCTTTTTCATCTTCGCTCCACCTTCTAGCTGATTTGCCAAATGATCCCACAAATATTTTGCAGAGTCGCATTGATCCAGAGATTGGAAAATATCATTTGGAATAGCCATAATAAGAATTCGTTTGGCCTTTTGATCAACTTTGTTTTTCTTTTTATCTTCCTCATTCGAGTATTTTCTATCCTTTGGGACTTTCCTTGCAGAGGTTTCTTGAGTGGTGGTGGTAGCATGTACTCGTGGAATAGTAGGCACTAGAACATAGGGACCATTAAGTATAAAAGAATATAGATCGAGATCTAATCCTTCATAGAAATTGATCATTCGAAT
This sequence comes from Silybum marianum, assembly GCA_036898165.1. Taxonomy (NCBI): domain Eukaryota; kingdom Viridiplantae; phylum Streptophyta; class Magnoliopsida; order Asterales; family Asteraceae; genus Silybum; species Silybum marianum. Next base: position 19,208,290 of record CM072543.1, read on the forward strand.
TTTCCATTGGGGATATTCGTCCCTGAGCAGAGTAGGAGGTTTTTTCAAGGAACCTGAGTTATACATGGCCTTTAAGTTTAGATTCGCCATTTTTGCAGAAAAACAGAGTATGAAAAATTTGAGAAGAAGTTGAAAATTAGATGTGATTGATTTCACTAAACTTGAAACAATGAACGATGATTAGAAAATCTCATATTTAAACTTGAATTACCACTTTATTCGAGATAATTTGTATAAGAATCACAAAAACTCGTGCAACAGGGTAGAATAAAAACAGTAGTTTAAAAACTGAGAAAATTCTAGTTGAGTGGGGATTTCTCCAAACTGGATTATATCGATTCATCAATAGGTTGATTATCTAGCTCTGATACCAATTGTTGGAACCCAGATCCCGTAAACACTCACTGAATGTTGATCATAGATGTAAAATAAACAATAAGCGGAAGCATGTAAGATCAACAATCAAACTAGAATTCGTAAACTTTAATGTATGAACATATTCATATCGATCAATGATGATTTGTATTTCACTCAGAGTGCCAAATATTACAATACATAAATACAAATATATCTCTCTCAGATTCTCTCCAAAACAATCGACAATAAATACAAGGATAGCTCTCGCTATTTATATACAATGGTAAAGGTAAAAGTCAATGAGCTAGCCTATCGCACATTGACACATAAGCAAGGTCACTAACAGAATCAGTTACGCATGAGAAACATGACTTGCCACATCAGATATCACGCGTGTAGGTCCTTGCATTATATCCAGAAGATATTTTATCTTAATGCAATGTCATGTCTTCTTGAGAGTTCCACTTTGTCCTTCAAAGGAAGTTTTGATTCATACTTTTACATAGAAATAAATTCTAACATCTCTCCATGACAGTCTTGGTTCATAAATTGAATACTCTGTATGCCTTTGAAGTGATTGAATACCCATGAAATTTGGCTTCATCTGACTTCTTATCGAACTTACCAAGTTTGTCACGATCATTGAGAATAAAACATCTGCAACCAAAGTCATGTAAGAACTTAACATTATGTTTCCTTTCATTTATAAGTTCATACGCAATTTTTAGATGTCTTTTGACCACTATATATCTGTTTTGTGTAAAGCACGCGGTTGCAATGGCTTCAACACAAAAGTGAGTGGGAAGACCAGAAGCAGCAATCATTGTTCTCGCAACCTCTACTAATGTTGTGTTTCTTCTTTCCACTACCCCATTTGGTTGAGGGCTCAGTGCAGCAACGAAGTTTTGTGAAATTCCTTCTATGTTCAAGTACTCTTCAAGTTTGGCATTCTTAAATTCTGTACCATTGTCACTTCTCAGCTTCTGGATCTTGCTTTGCAGAAGCACTTGGATCCTCCTCATCATGGTAACATGTACTTCTGATTCCTGTCTTACAAAAGCAAGCCATGTATATCTAGAATATTCGTCAATTAGTACTAGAATATACTTTTTGCCAGACAGACTCTTTACAACAATGGGACCACAGAGGTTGACATGTAGCATGTGCAGAGGTCTAGGGCAAGCCATATCACTCTTTGTCTTGTGGGAGGCTCTTTTGAGCTTTCCCATTTCACATGCGAGACAAAGGTGATCTTACTGGAAATGAACCTCTATGAGGCCCTCAACCAGATTATGTTTTACAAGCAGCTCAAAATTTGAAAATTTTAGATAATATAACTTGTGATGCCAGACCCAAGCTACTTCACTCTTCTTAGAAATGAGACACACGTTCTCTTTTCCATCATTAGGAGTGACGTTAATCATATAACGGTTACCTTTCCTGTTGGCTCTTAGCAATTATTTTCCTGACTCTGTAAGCAAATGACAAAGCTTTTTGTTGAAGAAAACGCCCATGTCAACATCACAAAGTTGACTTACGCTGAGTAAGGTGTGCTTTAGTCCAGAGACATAAGCCACCTTTGATAACGTTACGTTTCCTTCTTGTAAATTTCCATAGCTTTTTATCTGCCCTTTGCCATCATCACAAAAAGGTACAACTCCGCCGATTTTATCTTTGAATGTAGAGAGTAAGTTTTTGGTTCCAGTCATGTGCCTAGAGCATCCAGAGTCGAGATATCATATGTGCACACGCTATTTCTGCAATACAGATTAGATATTTTTAGGTACCCATCGCATATTTGTAGGTACTCCTTGTCTTAGGTTTTCTAGAGGCTTCTAGTTTTCCTGAGTTGGTCTTACCTTTTAGTTTCTTCTGACTTTTAGGATTTTCTCGTTTCTTGAAGTCAGGAGAAAAACAATGTGGACTAGAGAAGAGTTGTTTTAATTTCAATAAAAGAGAAAGACATTCAGAATTCTGAGAAAGTAATGATTTCATTGAAGTTTCATTTCTGGAATGAGAATTACAAGATATCTTATTGGTATCTACTCTAGCATCAATAGTTTTAATGAACTATTTATTTTCTCTGAAATTTCAAGTCTTCTCTTGAGGTTTCTTCTGTGCCGCCACTCCCTTTGAAACTTAGGAGATTTCACTAAAACAGAAGAAGTTATATTTTCTTTCACAATCGATTTGGCTTTCTGTTCCTTAGTGAATTTAATAGGCTTCTGAAATTTAAACTTTGAGACAATAGGTTTAAGAGTTTCAGATTTGTTTCTTTTCTTGACTTATGCTTCTTTCTCTAATTCAAGATAGGACTTTGCTTTTAAGCACATATCCAAAAAGTCAGGATGAATAGGAACTCTAGACTTCTGTTCTTTCAAAGGAACAGAGATCATAGGTATTCCATTTGAAAGTTTACTGACTTCTGGGACATATGATTTCCTTTCTGTTATGTCAACTTCTGTTTCATTGTTGACCCATTAGTGAATAAATATTTACCATGTTCAGGATATGGACAGAAAGATGGAACATATCTAGAAGGTAATCTTTCCTCAAAAGACTTAAGAAGTTGATGGGAATATTGAAAAATTTCATCATCATTCTGATCTTTTGTTTCCCATGGATAAAGTTCAAAGTCATCATCCTTGTCTTGGTTGTCATTTAAGTCAATTAAGGTACATAGATTCATTTTGAAATTTTTTGTTTTCTAGTTCTGGAGCTTCTTTAATAAAACACTCGTCCACAGATGCAAGTAAATCTTTTTCAAGGTTAGACCTGATTTTTTCTTCTGCATACATGGGGATGAACTCATCTGCTTCTGGATTTAAAGTTATGTTTGTAAATGATCCAAAGTTGAACACTTCATCTTTCTTATGTACTAGTTTTAAATCAAACTGATTTATTTAGCTGGTTTTTCAATTAGAAGAGTATTTTATGCTTTTATAATTTAGTTTTCGAACTCTATGTCCATTTTCGTATTTTGATCTTTTGGAGACAAATTGTTCATGCAGAACTAGAAAACAAGTTTTTGTTCCTTTCCCACATGGAATACAGATTCCAAAGTAGATCTTTTTTTGCAAGTACAGGGATCAAGATCATCAAAACCAAGACCAGCCTAATCCATTGGCATGTTTATTTTCTCGTGCACATCTTGAGCATCTTGATATTTCTTAATCAAAGAGCTCCTTCTTCTGAAGGTTTATATGTAGAAACTGCCTTTCCTTTTGAGTATAATTTTTTAGTGCTATGGAATTTAATCTGTCACTCTCGTTTTCCTCAATCTCTTTATCTTTTAATTTTAGAGCATGTTTAAGTTCATCTATCTCCTTTTTGTAGATACTTTCTGTAGAAACTTTATGTTTTGAAAGTATTTTAATTTCTATAGAGAGTTCTAACTTTTCTTCAGTCAGAAGTTCCATTTCCCTTTTGAAAATATCTCTTTCTTTTTCCAAAAGTTCAAAAGATTTTCTCTTCTGTTTTTCAGATGAGAGCTTCTGTTTAAAAATCTCAAATTCTTGAGTAAGATTAAAAACAATGTTTTCAAGTCCAGATTGTCTGGAAGTAGAACAAACCGGAGTTTCAGAGATTGGTTCCTCTGCATCATACTCCATGGCCATGCCGCAGAACATGGCTTCTGCATCGCTTGATTGGTCAGAAAACCAGTTCGCTATGTCAGCCACCTTTGCCCTCTCATCTCTATTGTAATTGTATTTGTTCTTGTAGTACATGTCATCCTTGACGAGAGGGCCTTTACAATCCTTGGAGTAATGACCCGGTTTGCCACATTTGTAGCAAACATCTTTCTACTGTCGCATTTTCTCCTTATTTTGTTCTTCCTTGTTCTTTATCAGAGGTGCCTCTTGTCTTGGCACGAAGACTTGTGGATTTGATCGTTCACCTCTGTTATCAGGACAACCTCTATTCTAAAATGACCGATTACCAAACTTTATGGTGATCTGTTTGGTGATCAGGGCTAGAGACTCAGCGAAGGCGCTCATTATATCATCTTCTGAACCCAAAAGTCCAGCTTCTGAAACTAGAGCCTTTTATTTTCTTTCTTCTTTGGTCCTTCCGCTTGGCCCCTTTGATTCAGAAATAAGGATCAGAGGACCACCAACATTTACCTTCTTCTGCTGAACCTCCTTTTCATGTGCTTTTAAAGTCCCAAGTACATCGTGTAATGACCATTGTTCCAGATCCTGGTTAGACTGAAGAGATATAGACAGTTTCAACCATTCAGCATTCAGTCACTTAAGAAATAAGACACTATTGTCTTCATGCGATGTGACGATGTGACATCTTTTACACAGATTAATCAGAGTATTAAATCTGTGAAATGTTTGTTCCAATGTCTCTTTTGGTAGAGCGTGAAAACTATTATACTCATTCAGATCTTGTGCTCTTCTTTTCTTCTTCGTCTTCGCTCCACCTTCTAGTTGGTTCGCCAGTGGATCCCATAATTCATTTGCAGTTGCGCATGAGTCCAATGACTGAAAGACGTCGTTTGGGATTGCCATGATTAGAAGTCTTTTTGCTTTTAGGTCTATCTCAACCTTTTTCTTGTCTTCATAATCACGGTCCTTCCTTTCTTTTAGGATTCGCTGAGCAGGGACTTTAGCAGTGGTAGCAGTGGCAGGAATTCTAGGAACCATCACAGTTGGAACATATGGTTCATTCAGCACAGAAGAATACAGATCTAAATCTAGACCTTCATAAAATTTTATCATTCGTATTTTCCACTAAGGATACTCTTCCCTGATGAGAGTTGGAGGTTTGGTTAGAGAATTAGAACTGTACATCGCGTTCCAGTTTGGGTTGGCCATTTTCAGGAAACGGGGGATTGTAAAGAGAGAATTAAAGGAAAATGAAATTAATCAATCAAGAACTTGAAAACAATCAAGAGATTATCACGTTTTTCAGAATTAATTACGAAGTACCACTAATTTGCAAAATTTTGAAAAACATGGTAGAATGAGAAACATCAATTAAAACATTGAAAATTTCTAGTTGATTGGGGGATTTGATCGGCTAATCAATAGATTGATTAGGAGGCTCTGATACCAATTGTTGAAACTCAGATCCTAATTACACTCAAACAATATTGATCAATAAGAGTAACTAACAATATCGGAAGCAGTTTAATGATCAATACAGTAAACTAGAATGGTTATTTGATAAGGATAAATAAGTTCAAGTGAGTAATGCAGATTGTATTTCACTTCAAGGTAATAACAATTATACTACTGAAGAAATACAAATAAGCTAGTGTGATCACTCCAAATAAATCGACGCTTAATACAAGGGACGCTCGATATATTTATAGTATTCTATAAATCAAAGTCAAGGAGTTGTCCTATCATACACTGACGCGTAGGCAAAGTTTAAGGCCATTCCTTGTGCCACGTCAAATGTCACATGTAGATCCTTCTATAAGTAACCAGAAAAAACTCTGTCTTATGGATTGAAGGTCTGTCTTCTGGAGTAGTCTTCTGATTGTAGACAGCATTCTGGAAAGTTCTTCTGAAGAGAGAAACACTTTGTCTTTTGGGGTGTTCTGTTCATACTTTTACACAGAATTCTAACATCTCCAACTACCAGTATAGAAACCCAGAAGTGACAACGGAATAGAGTTCATAAGTGCTCAAATTGAAACATTTTTAGATTTTGTTGGCATTTCACATAATTTTTCCACTGCCATAACTCCACAACAGAATGGGGGTAGTTGAAAGAAAGAATGGAACTCTGGTTGAAGCTGCAAGAACCATGCTAGCCTATTCAGAGTTACCCATGTTCTTATGGGCTAAAGCTATTGCAACTGCTTGTTTTACACATAACAGAACTTTATTAAACAGAAGATTTCTTAAAACTTCTTATGAATTAATTCATAAAAGAAAGCCAACAATTAAATTCTTTCATATTTTTGGATGCAGATGCTTTCTGCTTAATGATAAAGATAATCTGGGAATGTTTGAAAAGAAAGCTAATTCAGGAATATTTGTTGGATATTCTCTATGATCCAAAGCCTTCAAAGTATAGAATAAATAGACTAGAACAATAACAGAAAGTGTCCATGTCAAATTTGATGAACCACATACGACTTCTAAACAAGACAATTCAGAACTCAGACTAATTCAGAACTCTAAACTACCTGATTCAGAGATTGGGTTACATGATACATCTATCACTAATTCTTCAAACAAATCAATGAAAGATAAATTAGATATGTTATGTCATGATTTATTTGATATTTCTATTGATGTCTCTGCAGATTTTCAAAATCCATCATGAATCAGAGATAATTCAGAGTCAATATCTGAAGGACAAGTGACATCAAATATTTCTGGAGCTATTGTCTCAACCTCAAATACAGAAATTCCTATTTTTGAACCACTTGTTATTACTTCTGAAGATATTCCTTCAGAAGTTGTTCCTACAGTTGAGGGGGAGAATTCATATCTGAATTCAGATGTTCATACAGAACCTGAAGTTTAAGCAATTATTGATGATAATGATGATCGGAATAACATTACTAATGTTCAATATTTTCCTAGTTTGAACAAATGGACAAGAGATCATCCCCTACATCAAATCATAGGTGATACATCTAGTGGAGTACAAACTAGATATGCTAATATAAATGAGTGTTTATATGTCAATTTCTTAAGCAGCATAGAACCAAAAAAACCTAGTGAAGCATTACAAGATCCAGACTGGGTTTAGCTATGCAAGATGAGTTAAACCAGTTTGAAAGGAACAAAGTATGGAGGCTCATTCCAAGACCCAAAGGAAAATCCATTGATGGAACTAAATGAGTATTCAGAAATAAGAAGGATGAGAATGGAATTGTTGTAAGAAACAAAGCTAGACTAGTTGCCAAGGGATATTGTCAACAAGAAGGCATTGATTATGATGAAACCATTGCACCAGTTGCCATATTAGAAGCTATCAGGATGTTTCTTGCATATGCAACACACAAGAATATGAAAGTTTTTCAAATGGATGTAAACTGTGCATTTCTGAATGGAATTTTACATGAAGAAGTGTATGTTGATCAACCAGAAGGATTTGAAAGCAAGGAATTTCCTAATCATGTATATATATGGGTTAAAACAAGCTCCAAGAGCCTGGTATGATACTCTTACAAAACTCCTATTCAAGTCCAAATTCGAGAGAGGTACAATTGATACAACCTTATTTCTGAAAAAGCAAGGTGTTGATTTAATCTTGATACAGATTTATGTAGATGACATAATTTTTGCTTCTACTAATGCTCAATTTTGTAAAAACTTTGAGACTATTATGCAAAGAGAAATTGAAATGAGTATGATGGATAAGTTGACTTTCTTTCTTGGTCTCCAAGTGAAACAACTCTCCATAGGTATATTCATAAATCAAACTAAGTATGTCAATGACTTACTTAAAAAGTATAATATGTCTGATTGTGCAAGTATAAAGACACCAATGGCAGCTGCAACTAAACTTTATCCAGATTTAAGTGGTAAATTTGTTGATCAAAAAAATTACAGAGGCATAATTGGTTCTTTATTATATCTTACAACAAGTAAACCAGATATTATGTTTGCTACATGCATTTGTGCAACATATCAAGCAAATCCTAAAAAATCTCATCTTCTTGTTGCTAAAAGAATTCTTATATATCTTAAAGGTTCACCATCATTGGGCCTTTGGTATCCAAAGAATTCTGGATTGAAGCTAACTGCTATCACAGATGCAGATCATGGTGGATGCAAATTAGACAGGAAAAGCACATCTGAATCATGTCAATTTCTGGGAGATAGACTGGTGAGTTGGTCTTCTAAAAAGCTAAATTGTGTTTCAACATCCACTACAGAAGCAGAGTATGTAGCTGCTGCAATATGTTGTTCACAAGTGATCTGGATGTAGACTCAATTAAAAGACTATGGTTATACATTCAAAAAGATACCTTTGTATTGGACTCTAAGAGTGTAACTGCCATAACAACTAATCTTGTACAACACTCCAAGACAAAGCATATAAACATAAGGTATCATTTCATAAAAGATGGTGTTGAAAAAAGAGATATAGAAATGTTCTTTGTACAAACAGATTATCAATTGGCTGACTTATTCACTAAAGCTCTGGATGAGAAAAGATTTAATTTTCTAGTGATAAAGTTAGTCATGATGAATTTGTCTGAATATATCTGTTTCTTAGAAAAAGAGTTAAGACTTAAACTTCTGAAGATCAAAGTTCAGAAGTCTGATAAACAAAATTCAGAAGTTCTGAATTTTATTTCTCATAACACTGAATCTTTCTCTTTCAAAGTTAATAAAAGTTTTGAATAAATATACTTCAGAATTATCTCTTTACTTCTGAAATTATATTTCTCAGCTGGTTATCTCTAACTCTGAAGTATTTGAAAAAAAATTATTCATTTCTATACATCATTTTTTAAGGGGGAGCTTTTATTTTTTCTCTCAGCATGGTTTGAGGGGGGGCTTATTTTATTATGTTTTAATGATATTACTTACTTCTTGTGTTCAAGTGTTTCTTTTGATACACGTCTGACAAGATAATGAATTATCTTTGAGCTAATTCACTTAGAAGTATGGACAAACTTCTAAGGTGAAATTTTTTTGTTCAAACTATTTTTGAATGATTTTAAAAGATTTCTCACAATTCAGAAGTTAGATTTTAAAACGAGTTTTTAATTCAGAAGTTCGAGTTCAGAATCTGAATTGTATTTCTTAAAATCTGAGAAAACTTATGAAGGCTGACTTTAGTAGACACGTACGTACTTCTGAGAAATAACTTTTGAGAGTTTTTCTCGTGTGACTAAGTCAACGCTTAGTTTCTGTTGCACGTGTTCTAATTCTATTGGCTTGTGACTACCAGGTCTTAAAAACATTTCGGTGGTAATTTGCCCGTTTGAACATCATTAATTACCACTTAATCATGAATATGTTTTCGTTCTTTTTGCGACACGTGTCCTACGTCACTTAACCTTTCGTCTCCAAATCAATATATATTTCATTTCGATTTATTTTTTCAAAACTTCTGCAATCTTTCCTTCCAAGCCAGTACATCTGAACTTTATGTTTTTAGCAATCTTTGTATTCTTCTTGTTTGTAATCAATCATGGCATCTCAAGTAAACAAACCAATGGAAACTGCACAATCATGCTTTAGAAGCAGTTCTGATGGATCGAGTTCTGAAGGTTCCTACAAGCTAGTGGCAAAATTAGTGATGGTTGGTGATATTGAAGTCCAACTGGTTAATGATCCTAACCTAGAAGACACAACCAATACCTAAAATCAACCTATTGCTGAAAACCCTAACCCTAATCAACAATCTAAAATTGGGGATACTCAAGATCAACCTATTGTTGTGGCTTCTGAATCAAATGTTGATCCTCAAGAATCTCGTGGTGACATTGGTGATACTAGAACACATACTCCTAATCAAACAGCTGATGTTTCTAGAGCAACTGCCCTGTGCAAAGCAAAGTGGTGGTTCTTGCCAAGGAATTGGTAGAAATTAAGAAAAACAATTGTGCTATGAACCTGAGATCAGATGAGTTCAAAGGTGATCAACTTATTCTTGTTGAAATTCTGAAGAAACACCCTTTAAGGAAGATATTTACAAAGATTATTAGAGTACCTGAGGTATATTTGCAGTAATGGTGGTATTTTAGTCAGATAGATGATGAAGACAACTCTATTACTTCTTTTGTTGGAGGCTTTCAGTTTTCTCTTTTTGCAGTTCATCTTAGAGAAATGTTGGAGTTACCTACACACAACTCACTAATTGGAAAGAATGTTTATGATCCCATTCCAAAGTCCTCAAAGCTTATTCAATTTAGTAATGTTCATGACATAGGAGAACTATCAATTGGTTCAATTGTTGATTGTTGGATAGGAAAGGATGCAAGATTTGAATAAAACAATGTGAGCTTTGTAAGGTATGTTGGAAAGTCAAGAATAACTGTCAAATCTGATAGTCCTATCAAAAAGTTAATCAATGCAGATAAAAGAAAATGGAAAGGATACATATACTCTTTCTATGAGGTAGAAAGAGAAAATGGAGAAGTTTGTACTTTTACAGAGGTAGACTCTCAGCATGTGAATTTAATAGATCTTGTCACTGTGTTCAGAAAATTATATGCTTTTCATGATAAAATTGCAAAATTTAGAAAAGCATTTGCTTGTATCAGAGATGGTTTATTCAGAGAATTGGTTTGAGCTTCTTGGACTAATTTTCAGATTGTTTATGTACTGGACAAAGACAGAGTATTTCTAACTGCTCCAAATACACTTCTAGATGGTATCGATGATATATATACAGGAACTGTACTTGTAGATCCTCCTGGGTATGTATGTAGATCTAGAGAGAAGAAGTATTTCTTAAGAATATGAAGAATTGCATAAATGTTCCTTTGGAACAATCAGAATCTTAAGAGATCATTTGAAGAAGAAGATAAAGAAAAAACCTTCCAAAGTTACTCCAGAAGAATGGCCAGCAGTTAAAGATGTAGCTAAGAATATTGTGCTTCCCATTATGGCCAGCAGTTAAAGGCTCTGTGACATTGAGAAATTTTGATTGATATTGTGCTTCCCGTTATGTTGGAATGGAAGTATGATTTGTCCTCTTGAAGCAGAGAGGGGGTATGTTAAGTTCTTAAGAATTGCTTCAATAGAGATAACCTTCTGAAGATGCATAATTTAGATCTTCTGAACTAGAACAGTTAAGATAAAGCTAAGGCATTCTCAGAAGTATAGCTTACAATTCTGAAGTAATAACTTCAGAAGAGAAGATAAAGAAGCTAAGCCTAAGGCATAAACTTCTGAAATGGAGACTTCAGAAGTTCTGCAGAAGTTCTGAAGACAGTTCTGAAGAACAAACTACACGTGTATAGAAGTCATTGGTCTGTGATATACATAGTTGTTAGTTTAGACTTTCTATACTTGTATAAATACAGAGTCTGTTAGTCAGTTAACTGTTACACATTTTAGAGACATACTTGTAGTTTCCATATTTATAAGTATTGTAATCTTGTGAATATCAATACAACAACCGACTTTGCTATTAATCTTGCGATCTTTTAATTCATATTAGACGTTTTGTTATACGGAAAATATCTGTAGATGCTAACCACATAAGTATACATCTATGCTTTTCAGAATTTCAGCATATCATTTATATGTTTTGTCATGAAACACTACAAAAAGTTAATCGAGTGGAACGGGCAAAACCATCGGAGCTGCAGTAGGGGGCGATACTCGTGGCTGTCTGCGACTCTGCGTCGCGAAAAATGACAGCAACATGAGGTTGCTTGGTTTTGGAACAGATTGGGGCTTCTAAATTTTTAGACGCTTGGTAGCTTAGGTATTCTGTTGCAAAGAAACATAGAAAAAGTGAGCCACTTGACAGTAGGTTGCCAAATTGTGGTCTTGAGTGCTTGCGGTATTTCTTAGGTTTGCATCTTGCAATCCTTGCGATTTGGTGTTCTTTTCATTGGGAGTTTCGTTAGGCACAAATATTGTATTTGGAAATTTCTTGGTGGAATGGTAATTGTTGCGTTTGCTATAAAAAAAACTACAAAAAGTTAATGTGTTGAAATAATGTTAAAATTTTAAGTTAAAACCAAAGTTAGTCTTGATATATCGATGGGATATTTGCTATGGATTACCTCTATAACATATAAATATAAATGATGTAAGTTTTAAGAAAAAAATAAAATAACTGTATATATTACCCGTAGAAGAGACGTTTTGGGATATGTGTTTCATAAAACAAATAGTGTAATTTGCTTTTGAAGCAATTAAATTTTTTTAAAGTAAAACAAGTGTGGTTTTCAATTTTTAATACTTAAAATTAATACCGTTAAAATTATAAAAACCACAATATGTTATTATGGAGTGGATGTACGAAAAAAAATGTAAAATACTTGGCAAATAATAATTTTGCATATCATATATTATATAAATTTTGAATTTTCTTTTATATTTAATGGTGTTAACATGTAATGAATTCGATAATTTAAATGAATATTATGTTTTCTTTAATAATACATTTACCTCTTCATAGGGTTTGAATCACCAAACCTTTTGTTTTAGAGGTGTCATAATAACCATTTTTTATATATTTTTAATGAAACAATATTATTAACTTTTACATGTATATGGTACATGGATATTTTATACAGTGTTGAAGTCTTTTCATCACTACAACACAAGCATGCTTGTTGAAACTTGACAATTAAAAATTTGGACTTTGATTGAGAAAATGTTAATATATATTATTCATCAAAATATAAATTAAAAATATTCATTTTTATTTTGAGTGCATGGTAAAAAAATCATTTTAAATCTATTTAACAAATATTTTATTATATGTTAGAGATAAAAAAAATGATAGCAATCGTTCAAGTCCGTTTACTATAATTATATAAACAAAAGAACTTGGTTATTAAAATAATCTTTTGCAAGACATATTTACAGATTGACACTTCAGGTATCTTATCATATTATGAATCTATAATTGTGCCTTATTACAAATGATTGTAACTTCTGTTTTGTTTGGTAATGAATTTAAAAATTCAGTTGGGACTATTTTTCTAGATAAATCATACAAAATTATAAAGTAAAAATTAATAGGGACGGAGAATGGTACGAACAAAAACCAGGAGTGAGTGATGACTTATTGGCTTCATAATTATGATTCACCCGTGCTGTATCATATAGGTACACAACTAGTGGTATAAAAACCATACTTTTTTTAAATAAATTTAGAAAAGTAGATAGAACAAAATATTTTAATTAAATAAAAATCATTACTTGTTGATAAATGATAAATTTTGTTTAAATATGCAGAAGATTATAAACTCAAATATAAAGGAATAAAATAAATTAATACAAATTAGACAGAAATCGTCTAAACAGTAAAAACACATAAACTAAATTATACAAACTACTATTTATTTAGATTTAAAAAAATTAATAAAGGGCTAAAGAATCTAACACACGATGTTGGGTTTATATGCCCCCAAGGACACTTACTTACCACCACTACAACCATCCTTTTGCTTAGTTATGTGGTATCTCTTTTCTTTTATAACTTAATTTAATTATATATAAAATTAACAAATATTATCGGAGGCCCTCGAGATTGGAGGCATGTGCGGCCGCACCTTCGGCACACCTCAGGCCGCATCTGCCATTCGCACCTATAACACAATCAACCAAATAATCAATATCATATTTACGTAATACTTTTAAAAAGTTAACAATTAATCAATTTCTAAATAATAAAAAATCATAAACAATTAAATTTAAAATAATTCAGTTTTGTGTTTACAATTAAGTTCTGCAAACGCATATAATATTTATAAAAATGAATCGACTCAATTTGTGAATTATCACACAAAAAAGTTGCCGCATAGTCATATTTTCTATGGGTTGACATTAGGTAGAGTGCATTGTTTGTTGAGTGTCATTTGGCATGTGTAGAGGAGTCAATGCAGGCCTTTGCCTACAAACAAATATATAAATACAATAATATATATATATATATATGCACACACACACATGGGAGAGAGATATCACACCATCTAATATTCACAACTTCTGTATTTTGGTATGGGTAAGGCAAGCAGATGGATTAGAAACTTGTTGATTGGCAAAAAGGAGGAGAAAACCAACAATAAATCCATTATACCAGCTTTAACTCCTCCTTTACAATCACAATCACAATCACAAACACAAAGAAGGAGATGGAGCTTTAGAAGATCAAATAACACAGAAAAAGTATTCATCAATCACAAGAGTTGCCAATCGTTTGACTCCATTGTAGCCTCCCAGTTAGTATCACAAGTTTTGTTCGACTATGCAATTCAGCACCAACCGCCTCCTAAAGCCACCACTAAGACTCTTGTTTATAGAGGATCTCATATAGTCGCTGTCACCTCTGCAACAAAAATTCAAGCAGCTTTTCGTTCCTATTTGGTAACATTTTTAATCTACATTCAAAGTATTTGGATTTCATAAGGTTTGATCAGCTGACCCAAAATTGTTCTCGGTATGTCTCTTTAAAGGAACAAATGAACAATTTGTGGACCACATATGATGTGGGACCCGCATAATATTGAAATTATTTAATATTAAATCATTTCTGATTTAATATTAAATCATATTAAATCAGAAATGATTTAATATTATGTGGGACCCACATCATATGTGGTCCACAAGTGTCCCTTTGTTCTTTTAAAAATCAGAAGTTCTCATTTGAACCTTCCTCTTATATATATATATATATAGGGAAGGGTTCAAACGAGAACACCCCCATTTTACGAGAACGCGAGAACACCCTTTTACTATAGAAAATCATATGTGATACTATTATTCCATCCCATATGATACACATGTGATGGTAAATCAGAGATGTAGACGACTTTTGATGTGATTTATGTTGCGGGCCAAGTCGCCCTTACACCACTAAGCCCTGTCACATGTATTATCACATGTGATAAGGATGTTATTGATGTGATACTATAATTCATCAAGACCATCACATGTGATACTAAATCATAGACGCAAACAATCATTGGGGTGACCTAAGTCCCATGACACGTCGTACGTACACCACCAGGTCCCCTCACGTTAATTATCACATGTGATAAGGCTGTTCTCGTTTGAACCTCCACCTATATATATATATAGGGGAAGGATCATACGAGAACACCACATATTTAAAGGAACAAAGTAATACATTTAGGACCACATATGATGTGGGTCCCACCATTGAATCAGATATTACTTTATATTGTGTGGGACCCACATCATATGTGTTCTTAAGGATGTTCTTTTAAAAATGCAAAGTTCTCATTTGAACCTCCCTCTATATCTATATATATCTATTTATCTATCTATATATATATAGGGGTGGGTTCAAATGAGAACACCCCAATTTAAAAAAACAAAGGGACTCATTTGGGACCACATATAATGTGGGTCCGACTAATAAAAAATCATATCTTATTCAATGGGGCCCACCATTGAAAATCATATATGATTTTTTATTGGTGGGACCCACATCATATATGGTCCCAAATGAGTACTTTTGTTCATTTAAATTTACAAAGTTTTCATTTGAACCTCTTCCTATATATATATATATATATAAATAAAAGAACACCTTTAGGACCACATATAATGTGGGTCCCACACAATATAAAATCATATCTGATTCAATTGTGGACCCCATTGAATCAAATATGATTTTATATTGTATGGGACCCACATCATATGTGGTCCTAAACGTGTTCTTTTGTTTTCTTTAAATGAGGGGTGTTCTTGTATGATCTGTCCCATATATATATATATATATATATATATATATATATAGGAGAGAGAAAAGAGAGAGAGAAAGGTTAAAAAATCAAAAAAAGATAACACCAGAACGGCTAAATTAAATATGATTTTGAACAACTACATTCAGTTATGCAGCATGGTCGGTGCAAGAGTGTGCGAACGAAAAATTGGCGGAATCATATGTAATTTTACATATAATTTTAGGGACGTTTACCAAATCTTACTCGGGTAAGTGTTTACCGGAAAAATTCAACACTATCAGTTACTTACCGTGTGAGATTTTAGTCCGCTAAAAAGGCATCGTATGTAACAATTTACCCGATAAGCACTTACCATGGTAAAAGTCGTCGCCAAAACTTACCGGGTAAGACTCTTGGTCCTTGCTTTCCTTGTATTCGCTCTTACCGGGTAAGATTTTTGGTACTTTTCATGTTCCTCGAGTAAGGTAATATCACTTGGTAAGTACTTACTCGGGTAAATGGCCCCTTAGTATAAAATCACATACAATTTAGGCGTTCTCATTCTCTCTTACATATTTGCCCGGTGTTTTCGTTTGAACCCATCTCTCTATATAGATACAGTACCATTAAAATGAACTTTTTAGTGAGAGGAGATAACAAAACGCTTCATCTGCCTATCTTGGCCACCTGTGTGTAGGAGCATCCTCTTTTCCTATAAAGGCTATTTTAGAAAGATATTCAATGGGTTCCATGTATCTTAACAACATTTGGTCCGATCACACACGTAGTTTGACACCCTTAATCAATCTAACATGCCTTAACATCATTTTATCCGATCTCAAATGCGGTTTGATACCCTTAATTAGTTAATCTAACATACAGGCACGAAAGGCGTTGTGTGCTCTTCGTGGACTCGTGAAGCTACAAGCCTTGGTTCGGGGTCACTTGGTGCGTAAGCGAACCACAACCATGGTCAGGTGCATGAAGGCACTAGTATCGATTCAAGTTAGAGCTCGTTATCGAAGAATTCAATTGGCCGTTGAAGATGCGGAATTGCGGTCACTTACTAAAACAAGATCAATGATGGCTCACAAACGTCGACTCAGTGCACCACAATACGTAAATCTTTGTTCCCACCATCATCTATTATATTATGAAATAACTTGGTCCAGACAGGCACCGCGAAAACTGATAAGGGTGTCGCAAATTCCAATGTGTCCCCTGAAAAAGCCGTCGGTAAAAAAATCATTGTGAAGCAGTCGGGGACTAGCCTTCGGAAGTCAGTCGATAAGTTGCGATAAACCATGGTCAAATATTTAATTTTTACTAAAATTATGATGGCTCATTAATTAGTTGATGATCCATTAGAAATTAAGGGAACATGTCAATTATCCGTCAAACAATTTGTCGATAGTTGATCCTTTTGACACCTTACTTTTCAAAGTATTACGTGACATGACGTTTTGCCGGCAGACATAACCATCGTCAAAATTAGAACTTTGTGTGTAATATATATTTGTCGATATATATAATTTTATCAACCAGATATGTCTCATCGGGAATGTTTCAGTCTGCAATGTTCATCGTCAGTGGTGACCAACAGCCTTTTCCGTAGGTGATACTCTAGCAATAGGACACTAATAAGGACAACTTACATTTGCAACAAAAATATTTTGCCGCAAAGCGTTCAGATACTCAACGATCTTTTCATGATTTTTGTAGGATTACAATGAAACAATTGGCCATTTTGGAAGTAAAACGAGCACGTGTATTGGTTATCGACAATCATCCAAAAGATTCTCGATCGATTCATTGCCATCGACACATGACAAATCGATGAGATTACACGATAAGATAATTGACGAGGTTTCTACAGCTTCACAAATGAATACACAAAACGCCGAACCAAACTACATGACTCGGACAAAGTCCTCTAGAGCAAAAGCACGGTCACATAGTGAACCAAGGCAACGACCTACAAAACAAAATCTCGGAAATCGACAAAATGAAGGTCTTGGTGCAGTCAGGAAAGGGGTTCGAACCCACGACCATCAAAAGGATCATGAAGGTTGGTTAGACAAGCTTCACACGTCATCAAAATTTAGCAGTGACTTCGACTTCGATTCAGCCAGTACTTGTACTAACAGTTCGTCATATCATACTGCTCTTTATGCATACGAGGTTCGTAAATAGATCATTTTGATCGGATATTTTCCGTTTTTCACTATCTTTTTGTTCTTGAAATCCTTCAACACTCGAACAACGTTATTCGCTGCAGACGACTGCAAATTTGTATTAGCAACGAGCCATCGTCAGAGAATTTGGAGTTGACGGCACTTATGGCAACGTACGACACATTTTTGTGACGGGAACTTAACCACCGGGGATAGATGATAACTGTCGTTAAATCTAGCCATCAAACGTTTTTGGATATTTTCATATTATTTTATTAATCGTATTTTAATAAACATTTGAGTTATAAGATTTTTGTTACAATTATAAAACACTAGAGAGTACTCGCGTAATACAGCGAGATCCATCTTAATTTTAATGTTTTATTTTATTTTTTGTCTTTATCGATGTTGTAATACGATTTTATTTTTTTGTGTACTTTCTTTAATTCAGTTTTTTTAATTATAATTCAGGTTTAATAATGAAATAATATATTTTGGTTTAATAATATAAATGTTTTATAAATATAATACTTAAGTATTTTGTTAGAGTTGAATGATTATCCTAATTATATGTTAGATTTTTTATATTCAAAATTAGATGTTTATCTGTATAGTTAGTTACACGAATTTAAAATGAAGCTTTAATAAGTTGTACCAATGCATGTATAACTTGTATTCTTGAATTTTAAGTAATTATGCTTTAATCAATTGTACCTATTGCATAATAATAAGTTTTTAAGAGTTTTTGTCAAATGCTTTATAATATAGTATAGATATGTTAGGTTGATTTTGTCAATGGCGTGTAGCTCAGTTAGTTAAGGGTCGAGGTGATGTTTGCTTCAATACAACGTTGGTCTTGATTCGATCCCAGGCCCCTACATAATGGTCTTGCCAATGAGTGAGTCAGTTATGCCCCTCATATTAGAAATTGGTAGCCTATGTAGACCGATTTGCGTGTCCAAAAAATACACGTTTTGCTTCAATATGTTATGTTGATTTCAACCGGCCAATAGAGGAACAAAGATAATCTGTACCATTCATTTTCCAAATTCACGCTTTCCATCTTGTCTCATCAAAAAAATTAAGACATATAAGTTTTTTATTTATTTTAATTTACTTAATTCATATTACTTTCTCTTCCAATTTTTGTATCATATAATTAGTGAACATAAATAAAATAAGAAAATTTGGAAGACATGATTTTCATCCCAATAAAAGTGCCTAAGAAACCTATTTTTTCTGATTTGAGAGATTATCTTTTAAAATTTCCAGCATGACCCCCTTTAATATCATTACGCCATTGTCATTTGGCATCTCTAAGACTCTAACAGATTAATTCTTCAAAATAGAAAAAAGGAGGAAATAAAGATTCTGAACTAAAATTAAGCTTCGACAGATTTCCTAAAAATTTCTTCAAAATAAAAAAAAGTAGGAAAAACAAAAAGTTTTTCTCTAAATACGAAAATTAGCCAAAAAAATGATTAGTGTGTGAGAGAAGTAGTTTATTTATATATTTCTACCAATATGAAACTTTGAAAATAACTATTTAGAAAGAAATAACATTTTAATTGAGAAATGAAGTATTTAATCAATTTGAATTCTATAAAATGAGGAATCTGTTTGAAATAAGGTAATTCTATTTAGAGATTTTAATTTTTGATTCTTTATTTTGAAGAAATCTCTCAAAGATGCTCTAAGATCGTCTTCAACCTAACCATTTAAAATAAAACATTAAATATGGTGGACCTACTCCAATAATACATTAAAAAACATTAAAAACTTACTTTGATATTATAATAATTATAAAACAATATACGTATTTATAAAAACTTAATGATATATATAGGGGTGGGTTCAAATGTGAATCCATAGTTGGTTGTGAACATGAGGATGAATCTCAGCCATCCATTTAAAATCAGATCAAAAAATAAAGGGGTTAAACGCGCGGTGGCATTGTCGTAAATAACGGGAAAACTCAGGTCACGGCTTAAAGAATATTAAGCGCTTAGGGGTAAAATCGTAAATACCACCTTACGATTCAAATCAGAAACACGTCCCCATTCTCTTACGCCTTTTCGATTCCGTCCCAAATTTCTTGCGTTCATCTTCCCCAAAAGAAAACTTTGCCCTAAAACCCATTATCTACTGAAAATCAACGAGATTACTTATATTCAGAAAACAAAAATGGCTTCTAGTAGCGAATAATGCATCGATATTAATCTAATTGAAGCTTTTGAAGAAGAAGGTAAAAGTTTTTCTGTTTATATAAATTTTTATTTTGAATATTTAGGGTTTTTAATGTAATCGTATTGAACATCTTCTTGTTAAATGATGTTCATACTTGTAACAACTTGTATTCAGTCTTAATGTAAAAACTACGGTCTAATACCTTTGTAGTTTATATTCAGTCTGAATATAAACACTAAATTGTATTATACTCTATACTATTTATATTCAGACTGAATATAAGCTACAAATAGTATCTTGAATAATGTTAGCTTATATTCAGTCTGAATATAAACACTAAATTGTATTATACTCTGTACTGTTTATATTCAGACTGAATATAAGCTACAAATAGTATTTTGAATAATGTTAGCTTATATTCAGTCTGAATATAAACACTAAATTCTATTATAATCTGTAGTGTTTATATTCAGACTGAATATAAGCTACAAATAGTATTTTAAATAATGTTAGCTTATATTCAGTCTGAATATAAGGTAAAAGACTTTGTGTTGTAGCTTATATTCAGTCTGAATATAAACACTAAATTCTATTATACTCTGTAGTGTTTATATTCAGACTAAATATAAGCTACAAATAGTATTTTGAATAATTTTAACTTATATTCAGACTGAATAAAAGCTACAAATAGTATTTTGAAATAATTTTAGCTTATATTCAGTCTGAATATAAGGTAAAAGATTCTGTGGTGTAGCTTATATTCAGTCTGAATATAAGCACTAAGAGTGTTGCAATGTAATTTATTGTTTATATTCAGACCGAATATAAACTACAATTATACAAACCAAAAAGTGTAAGTTATATTCAGCATGAATATAAGGACTACAGTCTATTTTGAGGAAAACATGTTATATTGATAATAAATATTTAATTAAAACAGGAAGAAAAAGAAAGAGTCAAGAAGAATGTTCTTCACCAAAAAGAAAAAAGAAGTCAACAGATGCGGATGAATTCAGATCACCATATAATTTAAAACCAGTGGATCCACGGACAGAGGAAACAGACACTGAGAAGAATGTTGCCTAATGGATGTTCTCATTCATAGGAGATCAAATGTAAGTTTTAAAATTGAGCACACCCTTTTATTCAGTCAGTCTGAATATCAAGATGTTTTTATATAAATTCTAAGAAATAATCATAATCACAGGGACGAGGTTTTTGAATCAAGTACAAGGCAAACAACTATAAAAGTTTTGCTTGAAAGCTTGATTCCAGAATCAGAACCTTTTTCAAATGTAATAGACACATTCTCTTACATTTTAAATTCTGAAAAAATGTTGAAGACAAACAATAAATCAAAGAAGTTATATTGTTCAATAGAAGTGTTGGTAAGAATATAATTATTATAATCTTCATAGACATTCATGATGAATACTAGTTTAACATTTTTGTTTTTTACAACAGCCCCATGACATCTTGGACAAAAAGTTTGAAGTCAAGAAAAACCAGGCCATATTCTCAAAAAATCTTCTTCACAATCTGGATAAATCTGCAGATATTGCAGTGACGGGAAATGTAGATTTGGTATGAAACAAGCATTTTAATGTTATTAAATTAACTATCTTTTTATTTACATTATTTATAAATGATATAAACTATTCATGCAGGTATTTTTCCCTATTGTGAAGAGTAATCATTATTATGTAATATGCTTTGACCTGAGAAATGGATCCATCCGTATACTAGACAACAGTGCAACAAAACTATCAAATGCTAAAAAAAAATCAGGGCGTCCCAGAAACCGTGGTAAGTATGTTATTTAGTCTGAATATAAAAGAGATTTTAATGAGTTATATTATTATTATTTTGGATTTTAATAAAGTTTTCATTAAAATTTTCATCATGAAGCAAACACTCTTCATCAACTATCTGAAAGAGATTGGGGATGAAAGGCACAGATCATTAGAAGACAAAAACCTAAAAGGAAAGAAATGATATGGAGGAGCAAAAAAAATAACAAATATTGCTCGATATTCATGATGTTGCACATGGAAACCTTCAATGGAGGGGAGCATTTGAATAATTGGCATTGTGGATTGGATGATAAATCATCCAAAAACCAGAAAAAATAACTCAATAGTCTCAGAACAACATATCTTTCTAAAATATTGTTGGCAGATGTCAATAAAAGGAGAGACTATGTCATAGAAGAGGTCAAATACTTTCTTAACCTTGAACCAAGTTCATAGAAAAGGTATTTAAAAAAAACAAAGAAGGAAATTGATGCAAGGTTTGCAACCTTTACATAGGTGGTTCAGGGAGGTGTTGGAAGGTGATGGAAGGTGATGGAAGGAGTGGTGCAGATGACTGTTTTGAAGGATCTGATTGATGACTGTTTTGAAGGATCCGATTTTTTTTTAATATTAGTTTAACATAGAACATTAAAAAAATAGTATGTTAATATAATTTGTTTGAATGATTGTCTTGTGTTTTGCTTTGAATCAGTTAATCAACAAATTAATATAAGAGTATGTTAATAGTATGTTAATCAATTTGTTTGAATGATTGTCTTGTGTTTTGCTTTGAATCAGTTAATCAACAAATTAATATAAGAGTATGTTAATAGTATGTTAATCAATTTGTTTGAATGATTGTCTTGTTAATATAATTTTAGTTGAATATTACTCTTAATGCCCTTCATTATCCTGTCTTGTGTTATATTCAGTCTGAAAATATTGCCTAAAACGTAAGGCTTGTTTACTTGTAGTTCATATTCAGTCTGAATATGAGCTACAATAATTTGAATAATTGTAGATTATATTCAGTCTGAATATAAACTGCAATTGGGGATTTCCTACTTGTAGATTATATTCAATATGAATATAGAGTAGAATTACGTGTTTGGATACTTGAAAGTTGTATTCAGTCTGAATATAATCTGCAATTTGGGTTTTAAATTTATAACTGAATTTACAATATATATCTGAATATAGTGTAAATTTAGCTTATATTCAGTCTGAATATAAGCTCATATTCAGTCTGAATATAAGCTAAAATTTGAAGTTTGTAAAATTGTAGCTTATATTCAGTCTGAATATAAGCACTAAGATTCAATTTAAGCTAAATTTAGCTTACATTCAGTCTGAATACAAACACATAATTGTAGTACTTATATTCAGTCTGAATATAACCATTACATTGTGATTTATCACATAATTTTAGCTTATATTCAGACTGAATATAAGCATTATCACAATGTAATGCTTATATTCAGTCTAAATATAAGCATTAAGAATCAATTTAGCTTATAATATTAACCTATATTCAGTCTGAATATAAGCTAAATTGAATCATAGTCCTTATATTCAGAGTGAATATAAGCTAAATTTAGCTTATATTCAGTCTGAATATAAGCACTAAGATTCAATTTAAGCTAAATTTAGCTTACATTCAGTCTGAATACAAACACATAATTGTAGTTCTTATATTCAGTCTGAATATAAGCTCATATTCAGTCTGAATATAAGCTAAAAATTGAAGTTTGTAAAATTGTAGCTTATATTCAGTCTGAATATAAGCACTAAGATTCAATTTAAGCTAAATTTAGCTTACATTCAGTCTGAATAAAAACACATATAATTGTAGTTCTTATATTCAGTCTGAATATAAGCATTACATTGTGATTTATCACATAATTTTAGTTTATATTCAGACTGAATATAAGCATTATCACAATGTAATGCTTAAATTCAGTCTGAATATAAGCATTATTAACCTATATTCAGTCTGAATATAAGCTAAATTGAATCATAGTGCTTATATTCAGAGTGAATATAAGCTAAATTTTGAAGTTTGTAAAATCGAAGCTATATATTATTCAAATAAAATTGTAGCTTATATTCAAACTGAATATGAACTACAATTTTATGTTTATATTCATTTAAAATTATTTTAGCTATATATCACAATACATGCTTATATTCAGTCTGAATATAACCTAAAATTGTTCAAATACCTAAATGTATCTTATATTCAGACTGAATATAAGCTAAATTTTGAAGTTTGTATAATAATAGCTTATATTCAATCTGAATATAAGCTAAACTTGAATTTAACCATTTTTGTAAAAAAGTGGAGAACACAGGAAATACTTTAAACAATTATTAGCGCGTAGGGGCAACGTCGTAAATATAACATGACCGTTCAAATTACACATAGGCTATCATCATGCTGTATACTGCTGCTGCTGCAAAAGACGCCACCCACAAAAATATACATCACCATCATTAGAAAATAAAAATTCGCCGTCAATCTTTTCTATTTTCGCCGTCCTCAAAAAAAAGATTTTTGCATACATCATTTGATCTTCGTCTTCAACAAGAAAACGTATTTGCTACAGAGTATTAAAGATTTATTTTCAAAGATTAAAATGGTTTCAGACGGTGAACAAAGCAACGACGTACCTCTAATTCAAGTATTTGGAGAAGAAGATAAAAGTTTTTCTGCAAAAAAAAAGTTTATTTTGAATATTTATACCTTATAATGCACTTGAACTTAATATTTAGTCTAAAGTTATGTCTTTATATTCAGTCTTAATATAAGCTAAAGTTATGTGTTTGAATACTTGTAGTATATATTCAGTCCGATTATAAGAATAAAATAGTGATATCATACTCTCATGTTTATATTCAGTATAAATATAAGCTAAAATTATGTGTTTAAAAACTTGTAGTATATATTCAGAATGAATATAAGCATAACATTGTTATAATATAACTATGTCGTGTTTATATTCAGACCGAATATAAGCTATAATTATGGGTTCTTATTCTTGTAGCTTATATTCATTCTGAATATAAGCTAAAATTATGTGTTTGAATGTAAACATGACATTGTGATATTAAGTGTGAATATAAGCTACAATTATGTGTTTGTATAATTGTAGCTTATATTCATTCTGAATATAAGCATTACTTTATAAAACTTGTAAGACTTGGACTTACATAGTTATCTTTATATTCAGTCAGAATATAAGCTACAATTATGTGTTTGTATAATTGTAGTATGTATTCAGTCTGAATATAAGAATAACATCGGGATATCATTATGAGATTGTTGTATTTCATAACATATGTCAATTTTCTAATCTTAACCACTTTTTAAATGTTAAATTAAATAGGAACAAAAAGAAAGAATATCAGAGGAACTCCTTCATTAAGAATGAAGAAGAAAACAAAAACAACTATTACGGTTGAAAAACAACAACAAGAAGACCGAGTCATAGTAAAAGTGACAAGAAACAAAACAAAAAAACTATTACAGTTGAAGAACATCAACAAGAAGACCAACTCAGAGTACAACAGACAAGCAACAACCAAGTAATTAAATCTCTATCTACGAGAACAACGACAAAGAACTTAATGACAGCAATGAGAGAGTTAAAAACCCATCAAGCAAATAGTGTGAAGAAAATTGGATTTCAGAGCCTTCTTGGGATGAAGATTGATTCAATCACATCAAAGTTGGCCTATTATGTTGTTGACAACTTTGATACTGAGAAGATGGTGATAAGAATACCAGCAGGAGAAATACCGGTGACTGAGGACTCTGTTAGTCAAATCCTAGGACTTAAAAATGAAGGATTAGATATAATAGATGATATTGAGACGACAGAAAGCTGTGGTGAACTGATACTAAATTGGAAAAGCCAATTTGGGAGCACCTCACATATCCGTCCAAGTGATGTTGTGGACAAACTCAGAGAATGCAATAATGCAAAATGGATGTTCCAGACAAATTTCATTGTTATGCTTGTAAATGCCATGGCGATTTCAATGAAGATGGGTACATGCAACCTAGCCATTCTTTCCAAACTTGAAGAAACGTTGGATTTCTCAAAAATAAATTGGTACAAATACATCATCAAATGTGCAAAAGAAAGCACACAAGTATGGAAGAAAGAAACTGATGAATGTGTTTACACAGGGCCAATCATATTTTCGACGGTATATATTTGATTTTAACCTCTGTTTTATTCAAGCATTATCATATTTTGACTGAATATAAACTATTTTGAACAAAATCTTTTTATATTCAGTCTGAATGTAGCAGTGATACACACCCGTATGATTGGTTATATTCAAACTTTATAATATTTGTAAATAAGTTTGTTACAAACCTTTATTCAGAGTGAATATCGAAGTCAAATAGAACAATATGATGTCTTATATTCAGGGTGAAGATAAACAACTTACTTAAGTACATCTCATTCAAACTGAATAGTAGTTGATATTCATTCTGAATATAAAGTTTTTTTTATCAACCTTTATTCAGCCTAATACCCTTTTAACTATTCACAATGAATGATATGCAGCTGTTATATCTTGACTCTACAACATGTGATGAGCTTGACCATAAAAGGATGAGTCCAACTACAATGTATTGGACATCAGAGAAGATGAAGATGAGGGAGAGAAAAGAATTGAGCTTAGGAGGTTTCGGATTAGGAAAGCTGAAGGAACCGTATGTCGTAGCAAACACAAACACATCGAAGGAAAAAAAGAAGAATGTGACGGTATTTACTATTCATTAAGAACATTGGTTATTACTTATATACACTTATTCATAACGTATCACAAAGATTAAATTGTAGTACTTCCTATACTAACTTACATAATAATTGACAAACAGGAACTTATAAAATCGCTGAATGATGGTTTGGAAGAACTTCTTGCAAACAAACATAATTTGGAAACCAACTACAATCAAGCGATATAGTTGAATCCAGACAGCAAACTTTTAGAGGAGTGGAAAAAAACATATGAAAGTTTTTTTCAATTCAATCAAAAAGGAAGGATCGAAGAAGAAAAAGAAAGTAATGAAGGAGAGATTCAACAACAACATAATGATGTTGACGCTAGTGATGAAAGAGAAAATAATGAACAAGATGTTGATTTACAGATTGTTCAGATAGTAGAAGAAACTCAAGAAAAAGAGGCAGAGGAAAAAGAGAAAGATAAAGAGGATGAAGAGATAGAGAAGGAGGCAGAGGAGGAGGAGCACTCAGAGAAGGAGGAGGAAAATGAAAGAATGGAGATGAATATTGACCATGAAATGAAATCACCATATCAAATGAAGCCAGTAGATCCAAGGACAGAACTGACAGAAACAGAGAAGAAGGTTGCCAATTGGATGTTCTCATTCAGAGGAGATAAATTGTGAGTTGTAAAATTAAACAACATTTACATTTATGTATTCATTTTGCTTTACATATTGATATTCAAACTGAATATCATACTTAATATGTAAAGCATGAATATGCAAATGTTATTCATTGCAAACGTTGTTCTTATTGATCATGATCTTTAAATATTCAATATAATTATCACAGGGATGAAGTATTCCTATCAAGTAAAGGTCAAAATGTTGTTCGAGTTGCGTTTGAAAGCTTGATTCAAGACTCAGAACCGTTTGTAAATGTAATAGACACCTTTACTCACATTTTAAATGAAGAAGAAAACGTGAAGACAAAGAAACAACCAAAGAAGTTTTATTTTTCTACTGCATTGTTGGTAAGAATATCATTGTTAAACTTTAACATAATATAAATTGCTTAATTATTCTTCGTTTCTATCAATTTATAAGCTTTATAGACATTCATGATGAATAATATATTAACATTTCTTATTTACAACAGCCGCAAGAACTATTCAGAACAAAATCTTCTTTGAAGAAAAAAAGAAGAAATGTTCACAAAGAATCTCATTCAGGAACTGGATGAATATGCAGACATTACAATGATGGGGCTTGTTGAATTGGTAAGACAAGCATTTTAATAAAAATCATTTAATTATCTATGTCTTCAGACATTATGTATAAATGATAAAAACTATTTATGCAGGTATTTTTCTCTGTTATCAACAGTGGTCATTATTACGTACTATGATTTGATCTGAATAATGGCTCAAGCCATATATTAGACAACAGTGCAGAGAATATGACAAATGATGACAAATACGGCGTAGTGCCAACAACAACTGTAAGTATATTATTGAATAATACAGAATAAATACACATTAATTTTATTATTAATATGAGTTTTGATAAAATTTTCATTATAATTTTCATCATGCAGCAAAAACTGTTCATGTTGTATCTGGAAATGATTGGAGATAAAAGGCATAAATCATTCAAAAATGTAAAACCTAAAAGAGAAGAGATGCGATGGAGAACAAATAACAATCACACAGATTGCTCTGTCTTTATGATGCTGCATATGGAAACATTCAATGGAGGACAAAATGTGAATACATGGGATTGCGGATTGAATGATGAATCATCACCAAACCAGAAGGAACAACTTACAATGCTCCGATCAAAATATCTTTCAAAATTATTGTTGTCAGATAACAATCTAAGGAAATATTTTGTTATTGAAGAAGTAAAGGAGTTTGGTAAACTTGATACAAATGAAGTAACAACGCTTTCAGAAAAAGAAAAAAACAACAAGATAGAAAGGTTTCTTAGCTTTACATAGGATTTGAAAGTTTGAAGATCAAAATAATTGTTTGTTAACATATTTTTTTAAGTACTTTGATTGGTTGTTTAATTGCATTAAATGAATTATACAGTGCTTGTTTTAAAATTATAACTTATATTCAGTCTGAATATAAGCATAACATTGTGACATTTTATTCAGTCTGAATATAAGCATTACATTGTGATTTATCACAATGTTATGTAATGCTTATATTCAGACTAAATATAAGCATTACATTGTGATTTATCACAATGTTATGCATATATTCAGACTGAATATAAGCTAAAATTATGAGTTTGTATAAATGTAGCTTATATTCAGACTGAATAAAAGCTAAAATTATGAGTTTGTATAATTGTAGCTTATATTCAGACTGAATATAAGCTAAAATTATGAGTTTGTATAATTGTAGCTTATATTCAGTCTGAATATAAGCTAAAATTATTGGTTTGTATAATTGTAGCTTACAGTCAGACTGAATATAAGCATTAAATTTTGATAAAATTATGTGTTTGTATAATTTTAGCTTATATTCAGACTGAATATATGCTAAAATTATGAGTTTGTATAATTGTAGCTTATATTCAGACTAAATATAAGTTAAAATTATGAGTTTGTATAATTGTAGCTTATATTCAGTCTGAATATAAGCTAAAATAATGAGTTTGTATAATTGTAGCTTATATTCAGTCTGAATATAAGAATTACATTGTGATTTATCACAATGTTATGCATAAATTCAGACTAAATATAAGCTAAAATTATGAGTTTGTATAATTGTAGCTTATATTCAGACTGAATATAAGCTAAAATTATGAGTTTGCATAATTGTAGCTTATATTCAGTCTGAATATAAGCTAAAATGATTGGTTTGTATAATTGTAGCTTACAGTCAGACTGAATATAAGCATTACATTGTGATAAAATTATGTGTTTGTATAATTTTAGCTTATATTCAGACTGAATATAAGCTAAAATTATGAGTTTGTATAATTGTAGCTTATATTCAGACTGAATATAAGCTAAAATTATGAGATTGTATAATTGTAGCTTATATTCAGACTGAATATCAGCTACAATTATGTTTAGGGACCCAAAGTGTTAAAACCACTATACAACTAGGACGAAATATGAAATTAACTCTAAAATTTATTTTTGGCGCGTAGGGGTATTATTGTAAATAATGCATGCCGGTTCAAAGCCAACTATAGAACACGATGGAATTCCGAACAATGCACATATTCATCATTTCAAAAAATATACTCTCTCACTAAAAACCCTCTGCTCTCTACCAATACCACCGTCGTTCACGTCGATAAGAACAAACTTCTTCCTTTAAGTTCAAACAACAAACTATGGACGCAGATACGCATATACAGATTATTCCGTTTTCAGAGACTTTCGAGGCAAGTTTTCGAGTTTTAAAAATTATCAATAACTAAGGCTAGTTAGGTAACATTTATGGTTTTACTGAATATTTAATGAATGTATTAGTAAGTAAATCAAATTTCATCAATAAATGCTTGAAATGTAGTTTGTAATATTAAATAATGTTTATTAATTTCTATCAATAGGTTATACTCATTCTGAATATAACATACATTTTTATGTTTGTATGATTGTACATATAAAAACTGAATATAGTGTACAATTAGATTTTTGTATAAATGCATTTGGTATTCAGACCGAATATAGCTTCAATTTTGTGTTTGTAAAAGTTCAATTTATATTCAGTCTACAATTAAATGTTTGCATTATTTTAGCTTATATTCAGACTGAATATAAGTGTATTTGTGTATTATTACAATGATATCTTTTCTCTATAGTTTAGGATTTGTATAATTGTAGGTTATATTCAGACTGATGATAAATTGATGTTTATATAATTGAAGGAGGATCTACAAGAGCAACGAAATCATCAAGACCCAAAATGTGTAAGAAACTAAAGCAAACAGAGGCTAGTAAAAAACAGAAGAAGGGGAAAACAGAAGGACTAAAGGACAAAGAAACAAAGAGAAAAGCAACAAAAACAAAAATGAAGGTGAAGAAAGTCGATGGAAAAAGAAAATCAAGACAAATTCAGATGCAGAAACGTCAGAGCATATAATGTACAACTATCTACAAATACGAACATCTCCAAAGAACAAAACTGCGATAAAGGGAGTTTAAGCCCAGTACAAGCCAAATGGATTAAAGACATTGGATTAGGAACAATCCTTGATATGAACATTGACACTATTCCATCAAAATTAGCATTTAGTGTTGTTGACAATTTTGATGCAAAGGATATGGTGATCAAAACATCGAAAGGAGATATTCAGATTACCAAGGACTCTGTTACAGAGATCCTTGGACTAAAGAATGAAGGTGATGATATTTATCAACTTCAATTTGATCCAGGCCATGAAAGGGTTAGTGAGGAGTGGAAAGCCCAGTTTGAAGATTATAAAATGATTAGGCAGAAGCACCTCGTGAAACTAATCAAGGAATCAACCATTTTGGATATAAACTTCAAGCTCAACTTCATTGTACTTTTTATAAACACAATGGTTGAGACAATGAAGATGGGAACCTGCAATACTACATTCTTGACAAATGTTGGAGAAAATTATGATTTTCAAAAGATAAACTGGTGCGATTACATCTATAATCAACTAATGATAAGCAAGCTTTTTTGGAAAAGCAGCTCCAAAACGGACTTCTATACAGGACCGACTACATTCCTTACTGTATGTATTTGTTTATAATATTTTTGTTTTTTAAGATTTTATAACATAATCTAATTTTAATTACCAAAAATGCAGCTCATGTATGTAAATTCAACACACTGTGATGAAGTTAAACACAGACGAGTAAAACCTGCAATCCTTGAGTGGACATCTAAGAAGTTGAAAGAGAGAGAAAACTATGAGATTGAAAATGGTGGATTTGGAAAATTAGATCTCAACACCGATGAGGTACAGGATTGCATGGCATCAAACATAGAGAAAACAGCAGTGGTATGAAAAATGTTCCTTCTAAATACTCTATTTTAGTATACTTTATCCTTTATTCAGACTGAATATAAACAATGTAGTTTAAATTCAAAATCAACATAAGTTAGTTTGAAACTGGTCTGTATTTAGAATATGTTAACCTCTATTGACACTAAATATAAACAATGTAGTTTATAATAAAAATCAAAATAAACTAGTTTGTATTATGTCTGAGTTTAGTATGTGTTAACATTTATTCAGACTGAATAAATACTGTGTTTTAGTATACGTTAACTTAGGCTAGTTTGTATTCAGTCTGAATATATACTGTGTGATGGTATACGTTAACCTTTATTCAAATTGAATATAAACAGTGTAGTTTATAATAACATTAATTAATTATAATTACCTTTACTAATAAAAAACATAAATAAACAGGAATTCTTGGGAAGCTTTAATAATGATCTCGATGAACTGCTGATGATGAAAGCCGAGATCGAATTTAAGATGACAAGGGCAATGATGTTATATCCTAGTGATCAACCGTTAAAAGAATGGAAGGCTGAATACGAAAAGGTATTTAAGATAAATGAAAACATGATCGTCGATGTGGTGCAGCCGAATGAAGAAAGAAGAGAAGAAAGAAGAGTAGAGAATGAAGAAGCTAATGAAGAAGCTTCAAGGGATATTAGCAACAATCAGAAAAATGTTGTTAATGAAGAAACAAACCAAAATGTAGAGAGTAGTCCTGAAGCAATAATATCTAATGTTGTCAAAAGCCTTGTTGTTGATGAAGTGAATACTAAAGAAACAGAAAAGGAAGAAGAGGAGGGAATTGAAACAAGGGAAGAAGAGAAGAAAGAAGAGGAGAAAAAGGAGAAAGAGAAAGCTTTAGAAGAGGAGGGAATTGAGACAAGGGAAGAAGCACAGGATGCCATCATGAAAAGCCAGGATTTGATTACACCACAAATATCACAAAAGACAGATGTTAGTCAAAAAACTCCAGCAAGTTGTCCAACTTTCAAGCTTTTCGCTGATTCGGATTCACCACCAAAACCATCCAAAGAAAATAAATCTAAGAAAGATAATCTTGTTGTCAAATTAAAAGCAAAGGATAAGCAACTTGCAAAAGATAAAGGACAAGTTGAAGAAAGAGAAAAGAGAACAAAAAAGGTAGGTAGAATTTCTAAAATCACCTTATGTGCAAAGAATAGTTGATGTGGAAGCAAGATTATTTTCGATAGAGAGAAAGATTGGTGAATGGATGTTTTCACTAACAGGGGACTTTCTGTAAGTATAAAATTGAATTTTCTATTATTCTGTATAATAATCATTTAAAAACAAGTTAATTATGCAATTTTAGTGCTCATATTCAGACTGAATAAACAACTGTTAGTGCTTATATTCAGATTGAACATACAAACTACAATTTGGTTGTTATGTAATTGTAGCTTGTATTCAGACTGAATATGAGCACTAACAGTGTTAGTGTGTAAATTCGTACTGAATATACACACTACAGTGAAACACTACACTGTAATGTTCATATTCAAACTGAATATAATCTAAAAATGGTACATTATATTAAAATTAAACATAAACAGTTTTGTTTATTATAAAATTTTCTTAAATATAATTTCTTTCAACAGTTCAATTGTTTTTGAAACTGCTTCAAATAAAAGCTCTTTTAAAATAACTTTTGAAAGCATGATGGAAGATTCTGAAGCATTTTCAAATGTTATTGACAACTGGGCAGAAGTTTTAAATTATGAAGAAAGATTAAAGAGCAAAGACGCAGCAAACAGATTATTCATGACAACCGACATTCTTGTAAGATAACTAATCTTGTTTCTAATTTAAATTATAACTTAATTTTTTCTTATTAATTTAACATTTGTTAATTTTGAACAGGGACATGATGTGTTCAACCCAGAATTTGATTGGCGTACATATGCTGAAACTTTCAAAGTGAATATCAAAGAAAAAGTATTGGATGATTTAGATGATATAAAGAAGTTTGACTTGGTATGAAACAAATACATTTAAGAATTTAAATTACTAGCCATTATTCAAACTGAATAAAATGACATGTTTTACTATTTACCTATTATTCAGTCTGAATATTTATTAAAACAATGTTATATTCAGACTGAATAAAAGGAAGAATCAATAACAAGTTAAATGAACTCTGAATATTAGATATTATTGAAACTTTAAAAAAAGTTTGCATCTTTTTTTTAATATATCCTTTGTTTTATTCTTACTGAATAAAACACAAATTAACTAGAATATTCCTTTGCAGATCTTCTTCCCAATCATAAAATCAGATCACTTTTACGTAATCTGTTATGATTTGAAAAATGGAATGGCACACCTGTTTGATAACAGTGCCACGAAAGTCAAGTTTGAGGAAAAATACGGGACTGTGCCAATAACATTGGTAAGAAGAACATCTCATTTACAATATATGAATAATAAATATCATATCAATATATTATATTATTCATATTATTTAAATATTAATTATGTTTTATATAATGCAGCATAAACTGTTCATAAAATTCCTTGGAAGCATTAAGGATTCAAGACTTAGGAAGCTAATCGACGTCCCAACCAAACGAGAGCTCATGAAGTGGAGAACTAATAATCACAAAGATTGTTCAATCTTTGTGATGAGACATATGGAGAGTTTCATGGGAGGTCCTATAAAAAACTTGGGATTGTGGATTGGCAACAAAAAAAGAAGAGCAGAAGAGAATTTTAAATAACCTAAGGTACAAGTATTTAACGAAGATACTGATGTCAGATATGAATCTGAAAAAGGAGTGGGTGTTGCAGCAGGCTAATGAATACGCATAAAAACCAAAGGCTGAAAAAGATGAGGATAAAAAAGAAGCAAAGTTGAAAAAAGAAGAACGACTGAATTTAATTGGATGATGGTTTTAGTTTCTAAGAATATTGAACAATTGACTGAATTTATTTGGATGATGGTTATTGTTTTTAAGAATATTGAACAATTGTTTTTGTATATTACTTATACATGATGTGTTCTATAAATTGAATGATGTATTTAGTTTCTAAGGTTAATGAATCTGTTGTTCTATAATTGGTGATTGTGTAACTGTAGCTCATATTCAGACTGAATATGAGCATTAAGAGTGTTAGTGCTCATATTCAGACTGAATATACAAACTACAAATTGCTTATTATGTAATTGTAGCTTGTATTCAGACTGAATATAAGCCACAATTAAAAAATAAGCAAATTGTAGCTTATATTCAGACTGATTTATCACAATGTTATGCTTATATTCAGACTGAATATAAGCTAAAATTATGAGTTTGTATAATTGTAGCTTGTATTCAGACTGAATATAAGCTAAAATTACGAGTTTGTATAATTGTAGCTTCTATTCAGACTGAATATAAGCTAAAATTATGAGTTAGTATAATTGTAGCTTATATTCAGTCTGAATATAAACTAAAATTATGAGTTTGTATAAGGCTCGTGGGGGGGGGGGGGGCAGGGATGGCTATATTTCTGGGAGCGAACTCCGGGCAAATATGAAGCGCATGGATACAAGGTATTTCTTTCCCGTATTTCAAATACTTCGTACAGTACCCAATTGTAGCTTATATTCAGTCTGAATATAAGCTAAAATTATGAGTTTGTATAACTGTAGCTTATATTCAGACTGAATATAAGCATTACATTGTGATTTATCACAATGTTATGCTTATATTCAGGCTGAATATAAGCTAAAATTATGAGTTTGTATAATTGTAGCTTATATTCAGACTGAATATAAGCATTACATTGTGATTTATCGCAATGTTATGCTTATATTCAGACTGAATATAAGCTAAAATTATGAGTATATATAATTGTAGCTTATATTCAGACTGAATATAAGCTAAAATTATGAGTTTTCATGATTGTAGTTTATATTCAGTCTGAATATAAGCTAAAATTATGAGTTTGTTATTGTGTAAAACTACAAATTGTGATTTATAAAAACTACAAATTGTTTTAGCTCATATTCAGACTAAATATGAGCACTAACAGTGTTAGTGCTCATATTCAGACAGAATATACAAACTACAAATTGGTTATTGTGTAATGGTAGCTTGTATTCAGACTGAATATAAGACACAATTATAAAATAAGCAAATTGTAGCTTATATTCAGTCTGAATATACGCTACAACAATACAAAATACACATTGTTTTAGCTCATATTATTCAGACTGAATATACAAACTACAAATTGGTTATTGTGTAATTGTAGTTTGTATTCCGTCTGAATATGAGCACTAACTCTGTTAGTGCTCATATTGAGACTGAATATACAAACTACAAATTGGTTACTGTATAATTGTAGCTTGTATTTAGACTGAATATGAACACTAAGAGTGTTAGTGATCATATTCAGACTGAATATACAAACTACAAATTGGTTATTGTTTAATTTTAGTTTGTATTCAGACTGAATTTAAAAAATAAGCAAATTGTAGCTTATATTCTGTCTGAATATATACTAGAAGAATACAAAACATAAATTATTTTAGCTTATATTCAGACTGAATATAAGCTAATACAATTTTGTGTTTGTATTCTTGTAGCTTATATTCAGACTGAATATAAGCTACAATTATACAATCACCAAACTGTAACTTATATTCAGGCTGAAGGAGAAAACTAAAACACTATATATTCATTATGAATATGAAATTTTATTGATTGTCAATTAGAAAATAAAATGATTATTTGTATGACTATTTTCAGAATACAAAGATAAAAATCAAACATTTTTCGTTGGGCAATTACGTGAGTCATGGTTACACATTTGTTTACAAACAGCACATAATCTCTTTGCCTTTTGAGCCTTAGCAATTGATTTTTCTTTACCGCTCTTCAACCTTTTGCCAGTACCACAACCTTTGTTTCTTATATCTTTCGAATTTTGAATATCTATAATATCTGGTTTTGAAACTCCAAGCAATGATTCCATCGTCCCTTCTGTATTACGACGAGGAGCACTACACCCATTTGCCACCAAATTATCCTTCAACTCTTGCATTTTCAGAACAAAATCTTGAAGGTTTTGCATATCATCAACTACTAGACCTAGACAATTATCAAATGCAGTTCGGGCATCATTTTCAAGTTTCTCACGACGCTCATTTCTTTCTCCAACATAATGACGTTTCTTCAAAAAATCGGAAGAAATCAGAGCTTTTGTCCACCGCTTCACAATATACTGCCGAGGTATTTCTTCAACGCCAAAATTCTTCATAACACAAAATATATGACGACACAAAATACCAAAATGATGAAAAAATAAGCAGCTACAATCATATGATCCAGTGGACTTATTATGAACAACCTGAAATCAATTTTTAAAAAAATTCATTATTCACAATGAATGATAATTTGTAGCTTATATTCAGTCTGAATATAAACTACAGTTCCCAGTATGAATATAAGTTTATATTCAGTTTGAATACTTATAGGTTATATTCAATCTGAATATATAAAATAACAAGTAAATGTACCTTGCACTCAGAATGTCTCATAAAAAACCCTGGATTGCTACTGCATTCAGCATCCTTCACCTTATTTTGCACCTTATTCTTTTCAACAACAACAATAACATCACAACCATTCTCCAAGGTCATCGACGATTGAAAGCACGACCAAACTGACTCCTTTATCTCATTCTGAACATCCCTAAAAATAGAACACGTATAGATCTTAGAAGCATGAACTTCAATTGGAAGTGGTGTGCTAAGCTTTGGTACTG
The DNA here is from genome assembly GCA_036898165.1 of Silybum marianum. Classification (NCBI taxonomy): domain Eukaryota; kingdom Viridiplantae; phylum Streptophyta; class Magnoliopsida; order Asterales; family Asteraceae; genus Silybum; species Silybum marianum. The sequence goes on from CM072543.1 coordinate 19,245,634, forward strand.
TTGTTTTTGTCTGATGGTTGAGCAGCCTATGATTGTTGCGTTGTTTGTCCATAGCGGAATCAAATGAATCCATAAACTTCATAAGATTCGCACCATGATGAAAAAATAGTGAAAAAAACGAATTCTCACTTTCAGATCTTGATGTTGTTCTCATTAAACAAGCCATTGGAATTTCCCTATAAAATGATGGGATCCATCTGTGCCTATTTTCAAACATATAAGATAACCATTTATTCCCAATAAGACCAAAATCTGTCATTAGAGTAGTCCATCTCTCTTCAAATTGTATAGCATTAATTTGTTCATCCCATATAATTGCATGAAAACTTTTCTTGAAATCAGAATTTCTAATAACATTTGCAGTAACCTGCATACAAAATGATTGTCAATAAACAAATAGATTTTGTTGAAACAGGACAAACAAAGCATATACATCTCTCTTCACATTGAATATACTTGTAACTTATATTCAGATTGAATATGAGATAAAACAATTATAAGCTAGTGAATATATTATAACTCAAACTGAAAAATAATATAAAAAATTCAAATACCTTTGAAGGCAGTTTTGTGCTAATATGCCACATACAAAACCTGTGCCTTGACTCTGTAAAATCCTCAACAACAGCTTGCTTGATAGCAGGACATTGATCAGTAACAACCAACTTTGGTTGCCTTCCAAATGTTTTCAAGAATGATTGTAGCAACCATATATAAGAGAGAATGTCCACTGAATCAAGAATGCCCGGACCAAGAGTCACACAGTTCTTGTGGTTGTCAATTGCGGTGAATGGAACTAACACCATACAATACCTAATTAACATATCATAAATAGAAACTATTAGTAAAAACAACGAGAATAAAAATATAAAACAAAATAGAACAAATACATATTTATTTGTTCGGAAGGTTGCATCAAATGACACAATGTCACCAAACAGCTCAAAATGACTTTAGCTGTCTCATCAGCCCAAAAAGCATAATTCAACATCCCTTTGTTGCATTTATACTCGAACGAATAGTTTGGAACATACATCTTCCTATCATTCATCTTCCTAACAAACAAGTTTGCATCACTATCTCCAATAAAACAATTACAATCCCTTTGAAAGTTCTTATACTCTACCTTGGAACCACCTACCATTTCGTAACCACCCTTAAGCTGACATAGAATATTGTGGGCTTCTGTAGCACCAATATTAGCATTCGACATTTTTATGATCCACCTTTGTTGAGAATAGTCTAGCTTCCTATTACTCTTCAACAAATGCCTTGAATCTTCATCAAATAAACAATGGTTGTGTTTCTCTTCAAAATCATATAAAATATAATACCTATTAGAAACACCAGCAATCTTGAACTTAACATTTGCTTTACAACCCGTTCTAATTATATTGGTAGTTCTAACTTGCTTATCAGATCCATCTAAACTGTTGGATTTCACAGAATCAGGAAAACCCTCTCTATTGCATACTAAATACCTTAAAGTAATTACCAAATTTGCATCTCTTTTAACAGTACTTAGTCTTTTATCAAATCCTGACTTAGAAGCATAGTTTTCATACATTTTTATACCTTCATCCAATGTACCAAACACTGTTCCAACAACAGGTTTCAAATTATCATCTACAACATAAATCCAATATTTCAATCCATCATCAACATCAATACTAATACATGAATGACGATCTTCACCTCCAGTGTAAAATTCATCTACAAAAAATAGTGAAAACAAGGTATTATTAAAACAAATACAATATTCAGACTGAATATAAACAACTACTTTATATTCAGACTGAATATAAACAATTTAATGTGTAATATGAAAATGTTATGTTTATATTCAATCTGAATATAAGCTAAAGCATTTTGTGGTGTGTATGCTTGTAGCTTATATTCAGACTGAATATAAACAATTTGTGGTGTGTATGATTATATTCAGTCTGAATATAAGCTAAAGCATTTTGTGGTGTGTATGCTTATATTCAGATTGAATATAAATAATTTAATGTGTAATATGAAAATGTTATGTTTATATTCAGGCTGAATATAAGCTAAAGCATTTTGTGGTGTGTATGCTTATATTCAGATTGAATATAAATAATTTAATGTGTAATATGAAAATGTTATGTTTATATTCAGTCTGAATATAAGCTAAAGGATTTTGTGGTGTGTATGCTTGTAGTTTATATTCAGTCTGAATATAAGCTAAAACATTAATGTTTATATTCAGTCTGAATATAAGCTAAAATATTAATGTTTAATAAACTGTAGTGCCTATATTCAGTCTGAATATAAGGTAAAAGATTTTGTGGTGTAGCTTATATTCAGTCTGAATATAAACACTAAATTATATTATACTCTGTAGTATTTATATTCAGACTGAATATAAGTTACAAATAGTATTTTGAATAATTTTAGCTTATATTCAGACTGAATATAAGCTAATATTCAAATTTGAATACAAACTATTAATCAATTTCAATATAAAACAGATTCAAAACACATCATCATCTTCAAAAAACAGTTATTCGGCAGATTTAGAAACTAGTTTAGTAAAATACTTACAGATTGACGCATCTTCAACATTAGAACAAAATTTTTGATGCTCTGTATTTTCCAAATCTGTAACCGAATCATTAGAACAAATTTCTCGATCTGTAATATCAAAATCCGTACTCAAATCGTAATAAGAGAACAAATCACATGTTTGATCAACAAAAAGAGTAGAATTTTAAACTGGATCAATATCAATTGAACCTCGCGACACGAAGAAACAGAATCCATTGAATTAGAAATCAAACTAACAGAGATCACAATCGATTGAATTTTCTAATGAAGAAACAGAGTCCTTTGAAAAGAGGAAATCAACAATTTAGCTTCAGAAATCGCAAATCCAATTAATAAAGTTATTCACAGCAATGAATCCGATTAATAGAGAAGAATTCGATTAACAGAGAGGAATACGATTGATGGAGAAGAAGACGATTAACAGAGAAGGAAAAAATAAGCGGAAGTGATATCAACGATAACAAGGAAAGAATAAAGGAGAATCTGTTTAAAATATAAAATTTGCCAAAATTACCCCTCAAGCCATATTTAAAGAGCAGCTTGAATATGGCTCAGATCAAGGGCTGAGATCTGTCCTCATGTTCACAATCAAAGATATGTTCATATTTGAACTTTCCTATATATATATATATATATATATATAGAGGGAGGTTCTTCTACACCTTAGTTAAAAGTTACACCCCGTGCACCCCAATCAAAACCTCCACTATATAGTGAATTTCATAACATTCACCATTTCATAATACATTTCATATCATTTAGGATCAAATGGAACAAGCTCGTTATGAAAAGAATGGATAAAAAGTTGTGAAAATCAGAAAATATAAAATGTTATGAAATATTACAGTGAATTTCATAACATTTTATATTTTCTGATTTTCACAACTTTTTATCCATTTTTTTCATAACGAGCTTGTTCCATTTGATCCTAAATGATATGAAATGTATTATGAAATGAAGAATGTTATTAAATGGATCATGAAATGGACGGTTTTGATTGGGGTGCACGGGGTGTTACTTTTAACTTGGGTGTAGAAGAACCGGACTCTCTCTCTCTCTCTCTCTCTCTGTGTATATATATATATATATCATTATGAACAGAGTATGTTGCAAAATTTGGTGTTGTAGGATAAGTGTGCCATCGTCTATGGATATGACGATCTAGATAGAGATAGACATAAAGGTTTAGAGATATTTATGGAGTACATCTTCTTCCATGCTTATCATTATCTCCATGTAATCCTCCCTATTTAAAAGGTTTATGATTAATGAGAATGACAAATTTTCTTCTCTTTATTTCTTGTTGTTCTATTGAGTTTTTCTCTTAACACGTTATCAACACATATGTTCTAAAAAGACCATTAAATATGGCACCAAATTATAAAAGATGGTTTATGAACGAGAAGAATCAAAAGACCTTGGATGAAGTCGATAATCTTAATATTGCTTCACCAATTTAATGGCCAGGTAAGTGGCTTCTTTAATTCTTATTGTTTGAATATTGATATCTATTATTTGGGGGATAAATCTAAAAGTTTGCATAATACAACTATTTATTTGTTCATATTTGCCCTCCTCCATCGTACCTACTACCAAATACATATCCAGAATTTTGAGATATATTTGTTTTGCATAATCGAATTTTGACCCCCTGATTATCACATGTCTGCACCTTTCTGCATGATATTTATCCATAAAATTTCTTTTTACTTTATTTTAAAGAAAAGCAACACTATATCTTCATTAACGATAATTTTTTTGTTAAGTATATAAAGTAGAAGCTTATGCAATGACTAAAATAGTTTTATTGGTTTCGACTATTACTGTTGATGTAATTGTTTTAAGGGTTATTTTATTGATTTATTTTTCGTAACCATATTAACTTTAATTTGAATGATTGATATATTTTATTTGATAAGTAAAATCAAAGCTGAATTCCAAAAATATATTTAAAATTGTGAATATATGTTTTGTTTGTATTTTGGTTCAGCAATATGGATTTCTTTTTATTAATTTGACCATGATTTAGGTCAATATTTGCTTTTTTTTAATTAAAAAAAACCAATAAGTACCCGATAATAATAAAAAAAATTTACAACTAAATTCTTAAATGATAAATGTGATGTAGATAAATATGTTCATATCAATTAAAATTTTGATTATAATCTTGTCACTATCTATAAATGTATGTATTTAGATGTTGCGTGTGCAAGAACAATTTCATGTATATATTAAAACGAGCATAATTATTTGATTTACCTATTAAAATTAGACTAGTTTTACCATATAACATTTAAATGTGTATCTTTTTCAAATGTGTTTATCATGATTGTGAGTTCCTACTCATAATTTCAATCTTATGGTTAATTTTTGAAAGTTACACTTCCGGCCCCTATATATTTTGGTATTCTACCAAAAGCTCAAAAAAATATAATATATTAAAATTTTGAATTCAACTTTATGCCAAAATCAATTTTTATTTGGTCCAATAACAAAATCTCTCAAAATAATATTAATGTATTAAAACATTAAAATTGGCTTCATATGCCAAAATCATATTCTTTTTGGCCTGTTAGGTCCGATTCAACAAGATCAAAAGAGGAATCATACGAAAATCATTGAGTCGAATGTTTTATTGATGAAAGCTTTAAAGAAATACAAACGCGAATGTAATTAAACGACTCTCTATAACGAATCATCTACCCTAGACTCCTTTATATACTAGGTGTCTATTACATGTAAGCCCAAGCCCATAAGATATTTACCATAATAAAGAATATTACAATCAAATGTTTCCTTCTTTATAAAACTTTCTAAACTTAGGACTTATGGTCCTATCATGGCCTCTTGCCAAAACCTCCAAAAGTGCAATTTATAAATGATTAATCACAATATATTGAAAGGATTTTGTCAAATGGATGTAAATAACCCTAAGGTTTATAGGGACTTAAGAAATCCATGTGATTCCCGTACTACCTGAAAATCCAACAGATTGAGTGATTTATTTCACAAATTGAAATATTGATGAAGTACTATCAACAAAATTTAAACATATAAAAATCCAATAATATTATGATAATGAAATTTCATGCATAATATAATGATTATAGACGGTAATTTTTAGAAAATCATATATTCTCCTTTATATACGACACACTGGACTCGGATGAACTTGAGTACCATAAGATAGGTTCATAAAAACACATGCAAATATGTAAAAGCATCAAAACCTATTGACCCCAAAAATCATCTGTTAAGTTACAAGTAAATACCTCGAGATTTTTGAGACGATACAATAGTCACAACCTTCATATGGAACATCGTTAACTAGAATCCCCTAAGAACCATGGGAAACCCTGAAAAGGAAAATCAGGAGTATTTATTACCATGTACTTCCCAAAGTAATTATACAGTGGAATAAAACCCACTCGATTGAAAGAAGGTGATTGAGTTCAATAAAGAGATGTTGTGTCTCAAAATGCATCTCAATCTTCGTGGCAAGGAACTCATGGAAGATTTCCACCTTTCATATATCAGTAGTCATATTAATGAACCAATATAAGTTGAAATGGAACCTTTAGACAAATTCATCAACCTACTGCAAGTGGTTGAGAGATATAGCAAGGTTATTTCAGATCAATACTAAACATGTTGGGACAAAGAAAATTCCCGTGGTAAATAATGAAAGTGTTAGAGGTGGAAACAACTCTAAAGGACGTTGAGTTAAAGATAATTTCACACATGTGACATCTATGTATCCATGAACAAGACCATGGAAAGGATCAAGGTCATAACAAGTGTCAGAAAGGATTTTCCAGTCCTTGGAGTAGATATGCATCTGCTACCGCCAGTAATAATGAACAATAAGAAGAAGAAGAAGAACAACAACAACAACAAGTTGGAAATGAACTATATCAGATTAATTTAAGATTGATTGAGCATATGTTTATTTGAAATTTATTTTAAATATTAAATTAATTTCATTTGCTGATGAAAAATCAAATATCTAACTATTATAAATGTAAAGAAATACATCAAAATTACAAATATAAAGCTCCTAATATTCTCCGTTCCATGTAGGAATATATCGAGGAGAATCTAAGTGTTTCGTGTAGGCCCTCCTACACAATCCTAAGAAATGAACTGTTATTCTTTGAATTAACAATCTATAACTTCTCCATCCAAAATACTTAGACGACGGATTGTCATTTTTTTGTTGGTTACAAGATTAATAGTCATTAAAGGACTGTCTTAATGAGAACCTTGTTTTAAAATATTCGTATAAATTGGAAATCATAATATAAGAATGGAAATGGGTATACATGTACAATAACTCTAATGATATGAAAGGAACGTATATTAGAGAATTTAGTGTGTCACACTAGTGGATTATCTAGGTCATCAAATCATATTATGTCACCAATAAAGAACTTTGGGACAATTATACATATATTTTCGACATGACCTTGTGGGACACCATGGTTATGACATAATGATCCGTGTATTGAAAAATACATATAAACACATTATCTTTCGAGTGAAAGGAAAAGTAAAGCAATTAACCAAATTACAACTGTTGACTTCTACAACACAAAAAGCAACACCACTATCATAATATGTCATACCTAAAACTTTTGTATACCCTAATTCGTAGCTAAGACAGGAATGAGACCATCCTAAAGCTAATACAAAAATATTATATTCTTACAACGAATACAAGGTAATGGACATAAACAACTAGAGTGCGAGCCATTTAAGTATTTTATGGTTCTGGTTTCGACACGATGAATGCAAGTCGTATTATTGTCCACATAAGATGCTGCACTCTAGCACTAGTTACACGTTCAAGGGCTCACCACCCTAATTATCTCATCAAGTCTACATGACTTGGAATGTTAGAAAATTTATATCATAAGGAATTGATAATTATCGCATATAAATTCAGATCAATGTAGAGTTTCCTATACCCCATGTGTATATATATATATATAATGGTCTCATAAAAGTTGTCATCAAAAGAATATAGATGATATATAGGGCATTGGTTATGCGCACCAATTTACCCGCATTTGCATGGGGTTATGCAAATATTACATGCATCCATACTCATTTGGTTTTAGACCCACTACTAGCCAACCAGTATCATGCGTACCAGTTGGTAACTGGATATAAGCCTGATATTTTATATTTACGCATGTTTGGTTGTGTAGTACATATGTGCCAATTGCGCCCCACAGCGTACCCAAATGGGTCCTCGATTTAGTATAAGTTGGATATGAATCCTCAACAATTATCCGCTAATTAGAATCCTTGACGGGTGATCTCTTTATCGCTAGATTAGCGAGTTGTCACTTTGATGAGACAGTCTTCCCGTCGTTAGGGGGAGATAGGAAAAAGGATTTTCCATGGGAACGACCGGAAGTGTCATAGAATATTCCCATTATGTCTCATTTTGATCCCCAAACTTCACAATGTAAAATTGAAGTCAAATGAATCAGACTCGATACCGTTTAATGTTATTCTACAAGTGATAAGATCACATATACCAACTGCAAATATACCCGTAAGGATAAAATTCCCCAAACAAGAGCACAATGCCACTGGAAAGCGCGTTGCAATCACACATGGTGGAGGCGTGGTTGAGGTCGTGGCTTCTAAAAGGAAATGGGGGAAGCTACTTGGTTCGATAGATACTCATCTAAAGGAAAAGAAGAGTAAGGCATAATCATTTATCATCAATACATAAACCTCTCATGAGATTATCTCTAACTAAAACTATGTCTATGAATCATTACTGGAGGACGCTCCAAAATTAATATTGATTCCAGAGATCAAAGAAATCTCAAATGAATTATGAGAGTGCATATGAGTCGATGAACAGATCACACATACTCATTGATGATATATTCACATATATTGTTGCTCATGAGATGATCGAGGACAATAACATCGAACCATGCTCGATTGAAGAATGTCAACAAAGAGCAAATTGACCTAAATAAATAAAACCAATCCAGGAGAATTACATTTAACAAATAAACGGGTATTTGAACCGGTAGTGCTAACCCACCAAGTGTAAAGCCCGTAGGACATAGATAATTCATTTGTCAAAAAAGCGTAATGAGAATAACTAAGTCATGGTGTATAAGGCTTTCCTTTGGCACAAGGTTTCTCACAACTCCTTGGATTGATACTGAGAAGAGTTTCTCTCTCGTGATGGATGTTATAACGTTCTGCTAATTAATTAGCCTAGTAATTTTCGAAGGACGAGAAATGCAACTCATGAACGTGGCTACTACATATCTCTATGGGAATCTGTATAAGAAGATATATAAAAGTGCTTGATGACATTACATTACCAGAAACCACGAAATGCGTTTGTAATGAAATTGAAATGCTCACATGCGGATATGGATACCTGCCTAAGTGAATACTTGATTGGGAAGGGATATAAGAACGATGAACTGTGCCCATGCGTATTTATAAAGAAAACGAGTTCCAGATGTTCAATCGTAGCTATATATGTCGATGTAATGAGCATAATAGATACTCTTGATGAAATAAGAGAAACTTTAATTTATTAAAAATCTGAATTTGAGATGAAAGATCTTGGAAAAACTTGGTTTTATGTATCTATTCAATCTAGGACACCGAATTTGTGATATTAATTCACCGATCGCATATGTCTAGAAAATAATCAGGCTATTTAATATGGACAAAGCATATCCGGCTAGCACTCTCATGATCGGTCGAAGTGTTGGATATAAGGAAAGGTCCATTTCGTCTAAAGGATAATGGCGAAGAGGTATTAGGAGCTGGAATTCCGTATCTAAGTACAATATGCGCATTATTGTTCTTAGCATAACACACATGACCGTATATTAAATTACTCAATGAACTCGTTAGTTAGATTTAGCTCAGCGCCAATGCAACGTCATTGGAATGATATCAAATTAATATTTTGGAACCACTGATGTGGGCTTATACTTCCCTTACAAATAGAAAAATGGGATTGATAATGGAATTTCAATGCCTACTTTGAATGCGAAAGGCAAAAGTACTAGCCCTCATAGAAAAACATAAAATATGGTATTGGTATATCTTTGCTGATATTAACTATCTATCTGACTCATACAAAGCTCATTCCCAAATTGGAAAGGAATTACCATAGAGAACATGCCAGTTTCTTGGAAGTAAATTAGGCAAACCCTTGTAGCTACCTCTTCGAACGATTTCAAGAATATTACTCTACATGAGACTATTCAATAGTGTACATGTTAGAGGAGCTAGTGTCTTGAGTTCATAATATCCTACCTGCATATATGAAAACAATGCATCATGTATCAAAGAAATGAAGTACAATACATTAAGGGTGATAACACAAAGCATATTATGCTTTAAGTTTATATACAATCAGCAATAACAAACACTCCTCTATATTCGAGTGAATCAAGCAAAATGCAAGGAAAATGTGACATACTTGGTTATCAAATCATTAACTAAAATCATATTTGGGAAACATATAGAAAGTATTGGAATACTGAGACTTTCCAAACCCCCTTGATTGATGTACAAATCAGGGGGAGTAGTAGACAAAAGGAGGAGTCTACTATATGTGTAGTATTGGTATGTTGTGCTCTTTCCTTCACCCAATGTTTTATTTTTCCCATTGGGTTTTGTTCCTTGGTGTAAGGTTTTGGTGAGGCAACAGTTTATATACCATTTTGTTTTCTTAACTCTCATGATTAATGTAAGAATTTGAGAGATTATTAGACCAAAGGAAAAGTCTATGTATTGCAAAGAAACTGGTGCGTTGTACTCTTTCCTTCGTCCTATTTTTATTTTTCCCACTGGGTTTTTTATTTTGGCGTAAGGTTTTAACGAGGCAACAATGGTGCATCATCATTCCATTGACTCGGCACAAGGGGGAGTGTTGTAGGATAAGTGTGCCATCGTCTAATGGATACGACGATATAGATAGAGAGACATAAAGGTTTAGAGATATTTATGGAGTAAATCTCCTTCCATGCTTATCATTATCTCCATGTAATCCTCCCTATTTAAAAAGTTTATGATTAATGAGAATGACAGATTTTCTTCTCTCTATTTCTTGTTGTTCTATTGAGTTTTTCCTTTAACAACTTAGATATTATAATAATTATAAAACAATATACGTATTTATAAAAACATAATAATATATATATATATATATCATTATAAACAGAGTATGTTGCAAAATTTGGTGTTGTTTTGTACATGGTTTTTATTGCAAGAAAACTTTCATGGTATATAAAAGTATTTGGTTTTGGTTCCTACCCAGTACCCACTAACACCGTTAAAACAATAAAATCAAGAGTACTGTGGATTTTACTGTTCAATTTAATTTTATACTAAAAATGTTTCAAGATATTTTTACTTTAATCTACTTTTTGTCTTTTTATCAATGATTGCACCTCCTTCCCCACCCTCTTAAAGAAACTTCAAAAAAAATCCTGAAGAAATACCCTAGGAGTCCTTCATGTGGACATTATGCAGAAATGCATACTATGCATAGAAAAAAACTAACTTCAATCGTGTGTATGCATTTGTGCATACCATCCAGATGGAGGGCTCTCAGCGTGTTATTCAATTTTTTTTTGAGGTTTTCCCGTGCCTGAAAATATTTTATTTTGAAAAATCGAGAGTTAGACCAAAAGGCCTAGTGAATTCCCATAAAAACAGTTAATATTTCCAGCAGTTTATAAATCATCAAAATCATGCAATGGTTTCCAAACAGTTCAACTCATTCCCTAAGCAGGAACAACATACGTATTGGAAAAATGTGGCAAAGACAAACACCATCGCAAACCCCTAGCAACACACCAACTCCTTAGGACCAAATCCGTACAACCACAAACTCCTAGTGGTCTGGGATAAGATAAATAGGACCTAGCCACATGACCCAATTAAAACCTTTGATTCCATCAAACCAAACCCCAAAACCTTATAAACATCCCTAGATATCTATCAAACCAAATCCATCCATTTGATTCCATGGATTAAAGCCCCATTGGAGAACTCAAATTCATCCATGGTGGATTTTTATTGAAAACAAACCCAAATGCCATTGAAACAAGCAATTAATGAAGATGATAACTATAAAACATCTAATAATCTCATATCTATTGATTTGAGAATTTCCATTAAAATATTAACCAAACAAAACATAAATCTCCATGGTTTCCTAATCCCCAAATGACTCATATGCTTGAAAGTGGAGAAGGTGAAGTATTCATATCTGAAAATTATGAATGCTCCAAGATTGAATGTTCTTCCTTTGATTTCTTCTCCTTCACGTATGTTTTCTTCACACACACTCTTCACACACTGATATTAAGCAAATGAGAGAAATGAGGGATTTCCCTTCTTATGAGCATTTATATACTATGGGCTTCCAAGGTATCAAGCTCTAGCCCAACCACCAAAACTGATCCAAGCCCCAAACGTAATAAGTGTTCTAATAGCCCAAGGATTAAGACTAAATACCTAAAATACTTCGGTTATTACAACACCTCCCCCTTAAAAGAATTCCGTCCCCGAAATTCTTTCATCAAAAAGATATGGGTATAATTCCTTCATCTTGGATTCTAACTCCCTTCTTGCCCCTTGTGAAATCGCCACTATACTTTCACCATTGGAATATTTTATTTCTCAAACTCTTGATCTTCCGATCAATAATTGCCTCTGGCTCTTCTACAAAATTCAATTTTTCATCTATTTGTACCTCTTGCAATGGTACTGTCATTTCAGCTTCAGCTAAACACTTCCTCAAATTGGAGATATGGAAGTGCTATGAATACCTTGCAACTTTTCCGGTAACTCCAACTTGTACGCAACCTCCCCAACTCGTTCAATTATGGGAAACGGTCCGATGTAGCGCGGACTCAACTTTCCTTTCTTCCCGAAATGCATTACACCCTTCCACGGTGATACTTTAAGCATCACGAGATCACCCACCTTAAACTCAAGAGGTTTCCTTCTCTTGTCGGCATAGCTCTTTTCTCTATCTTGAGCCGTCTTCAACCTTTCGCGAATTTGATCAATCTTATCTGCCGTCAACTGAACAATTTCCGGCCCTGCCAGTTGCTTTTCACCAACTTCATTCCAACACAAGGGAGTCCTACATTTTCTCCCATACAAAACCTCATACGGTGCTGCCTGGATACTCGCATGATAACTATTGTTATATGTGAATTAAATTAAAGGCAGATGGCTTTCCCATGATCCACTGAAGTCAATAGCACAAGCTCTCAACATGTCTTCCAAAGTCTGAATCGTCCGCTCGCTTTGTCCATCCGTCTAAGGATGATAGGCGGTACTGAATTTGAGTTGTGATCCCAACTCTTTCTGAAAGCTTTCCAAAAACATGGACGTAAGGCGTATGTCGCGGTCCGACACTATGGACAACGGCACTCCGTGTCTTGTCACGATCTCATCTATATAAAGCTTTGCCTGCCTCTCCATAGAATAAGTTTTCCGCATTGGAAGAAAGTGAGCCGATCTACAATCACCCAAATAGCGTCAAACCCTTTCGGAGACTTAGGCAACCCCGTCACAAAGTACATAGTAATGTGATCCCATTTCCAAACGGGAATATCCAATGGTTGAAGCTTGCCATAAGGCCTTTGGTGCTTTATTTTCACTTGTAGACCAGTCAGACATCTTTCTACAAAGTATGCCACGTCTTTCTTCATACCCGGCCACCAATAAAATTGCCGAAGATCTCTATACATCTTATTCGTGCCCGGATGAATAGAATACTTGGATTTTTGCGCCTCATCCAATAACCTTTTACGAATGTCCCCAAATCTCGAAACCCAAATACGTTTGTTGTAGCATTTCAATCCCCGATCGTCCTCTAACAAGGTAGACACAACACCCACCATTCGTTCTTTCTTAAGGTTCTCCGTTTGCAATGCATCCAATTGACACTTCTTGATTTCATCGAATAAATTGAAGTTCACTACAATTTTCATGGCGACCGCTTTCGAAGTCTCGCCTCTTTCTTTTTTGCTCAAAGCATCGGCTACCACATTAGCCTTCCCCGGATGATACTCGATCTCACAATCATAATCCGTCAACAACTCCATCCACCTCCTTTGCCTCATATTGAGTTCTTTCTGATCAAAGAAATGACGAAGACTCTTATGATCAGTGAAAATCTGACACTTAGCCCCGTGCAAGTAGTGTCTCCAAATCTTTAAAGCGAATACCACGGCGGCTAACTCGAGATCGTGTGTAGGATAACATCTTTCGTGTTCTTTAAGTTGTCTTGATGCATAGGCAATCACCTTTCCACGCTGCATCAACACACACCCTAATCACATTTTGGACGCATCACTATACATGACGAAGTCGTCGTTTCCGTCGGGTAATGTTAAGATTGGTGCACTGCTCAAACTTTCCTTCAAAATCCGAAATGCTTCTTCTTGATTTTCCGTCAATGAAAACTTAACACTTTTTCTTAGTCAATGAGGTTAGCGGGCTAGCGATACTAGAGAAGTTTTTAATGAACTTCCGGTAGTATCCCGCCAATCCCAAGAAACTTCTTACCTCCGAAGGAGTCCTAGGTGTCTCCCGATTCCTTATAGCTTCAATCTTTGACGGATCAACCTTTATCCCTTCACTTGACACCACATGCCCGAGAAACTGCACTTCCCGAAGCCAAAACTCACACTTAGAAAACTTCGCATAAAAGTTTCTCTTGTTTCAACAATTCCAACACTAAACAGAGGTGCTTCACATGATCCTCTTCCGATCGAGAGTTGATAAGTATGTCGTCAATGAACACAATGACAAACTTATCAAGAAACGGTTGACAAACCCGGTTCATCAAATCCATAAATGCCGCGGGGGCATTTGTTAATCCAAAAGGAAATACTAGGAACTCGTAGTGCCCATAACGAGTTCGAAACGCGGTTTTTGGAACATCGGCCTCTCGTACCTTGAGTTGGTGGTAACCCGAACGTAGATCAATATTTGAGAAATAGCTCGCCCCTTGAAGTTGGTCAAACAAATCGTCTATCCTCGGAAGTGGATATTTATTCTTGATCATGACCTTGTTGAGCTCACAATAGTCTATACACATACGCATAGTCCCATCTTTCTTCTTTACAAAAAGAACCGGTGCTCCCCACGGAGAAGTACTCGGTCAGATAAAACCCTTATCCAACAACTCTTGTAGTTGAGACATCATCTCTTTCATTTCTGACGGCGCCAAGCGATATGGAGCTCTGTCTATAGGAGCAGCTCCCGGCACTAAGTCTATTCAGAACTCGACCTGACGATCCGGAGGTAGTCCCATTAAATCATCCGGAAACACTTCAGGATAATCACACACTATAGGAACATCCTTCACACTTCCTTTTTGCTTCTTAGAATCAAGTACGTAAGCCAAGAACCCGCGACACTCTTTTCTCATACACCTATTGGCTTTCACCATCGAGATCAAACTAGTTTTCCGGTCTCTACGATTCCCATAGATAACCACTGTTCCCTTATCCGGAACACTCACATGGATCAATTTCTTGTTACAAACTATTTTGGTGTTGTTTCTTGCCAACCAATCCATTCCCACAATAATGTCGCACTCTCCCATAGACATAGGGTGAAGTAGTAACAGTATTCAGTTTCCTTCTAGTTTGACTATCACACAACCATCGTTGGCCGTTTCTACCTCTAAGGCATGATCAAGTCTCTTTGATTTTACTCCCAAACATTTCACAAATAAAGGCGACACAAAGGAATAGGTAGTACCAGAATCAAATAACACTTTGGCAAATAAAGAGTTCACCAAAAAGGTACCTGTCACCACATCGGGAGTCTCCTCTGCCTCAGCCGCAGTCATCTGAGAGGCTCTCCTTTTTGCTTTAGCCGGCTCGGTCTTCTTTTCCGCCCCTCTATCTCCTTGACGATGCTCGGTGAAGTTGGATCCTCATTTCTTCAGTTGTGGGCAATTCGGCTTGATGTGATCCGGTGACCCGCACAAATAGCACTTCCTTATAGCCGTACATTGCCGAGAATAGCGAGTCATGGATCCGCAACGATAACAACCTCTATTCTCCGATATACACTCCCCACGGTGAACCCGATGACATTTCCCACACGGTCTTCCGCTCCCACTTTTGTTTCCGTTATGATCCGACTTGACAAACTTGGACTTCTTAGAGTCCATCCCCTTCCCATTTTCGCTTTTCTCCCACATTTTCGTCCACTTGACGAGATTTCTCCCTCTCGGTCTTCATAGCCGCATCCACAGCCGCCTGAATACTAGAATGGTGAAGATTAGTCACCAACTCCCGAATGTTAGTATTCAAGCCCCAAATGAACCGATTAATTAGTCGGGCCTCATCCGGTACATACACCTTGGCAAAATGTGCTTTCTCATTATACTTTGCCGCATACTCGTCAACCGACATTCCCCCTTCCACTAGATTCAAGAACTCACCCTCAAGTTATTTCACCAAAGTTGGAGGGCAAAATTGTAGTTTGAACCTTTCCACAAATTTTTCCCAAGACATGGCTCTAGCAACTTTCGCCCCACTCTCCCCCGACTCAACATCCCACCAATTGATTGCTTCAGCTTTCAACATCGAAATTGCATAGGTCACTTTGTCTTCATCCGCACACTTGCAAGTCTCAAAAGCCATTTCCATTTCCCGTATCCAACGCACGGCTAACACCGACTCAAATATTCCATCATAAGTAGGAGGCTTGCAAGATGTAAAGGTCTTGTAGCTACACCCCTTGGGTGTCTTGAAAGAATTCGACATCAATGGTGTTTCCATAGAGTGACCACCCACAACGGTCTTAGGTAAACTAGAATGCACGGAAGGAGCCATATCTTTACTCTTTTCCCTACTCACCGGTTCCGACCTTTCTCGGTTAGTCAACAAAGTTTGAAGTGTGGATTGGATTTTTCCCAATTCAGTGACAAGTGCCTCTTGCACTCCAATGGCGGGTATGGTGCCTTGACCCCGCCTTCTACCACAGGCTCGACCCCTTGCACTCACAGAACTCTCTTGCACGGACATCTCTGGTGCACTAGCTTGTCCAATCCTTCCGTGGCCACGCCCTCGACCACGACCTCTATTTCCCCCAACAGTAGGGTTGGGTGCATGACTTGCACTCCTTGCACGGCCCCTACCTCGGCCCCTTCCTCTAGTTGGTGCACCTATGGCACCTCCCAAATCCACCGGTTCCTCTTCCCGGCGTTCAGATGAATCCGTCCTAGCAATAGGTATGGATTGGCTCCTCGTAACTCGAGCTGACATGATTCCTTTCTGCGAACAACAAAACTTAGCTTAAATGATAGTTCCAAAAATAATAAGGTATTGCAAGCACACACATGCACCTGTAAATTCGCAATTACAGTGGCCAAGTGTAATCCCCAATTTACCGCGCATGAGGGTCCTCTCCCTACCCCATTATCACTATCCCTGTCAAGTTAATCCTAATTCAGCTGTGACTCCTAGCCTACAGTCTAAGACTAGGTGCCACTCGGCCACCTAATTCACTTAAACTGCGGCTCTGATACCAATTCGTAACGACCCAAAAACTAAGGCCCAAGATGGTATAAATTAAAATCCAAAATCACCAAATGATTAACTAACCAACGATTAATTCATACAATTCAATTCAAATAAAGATAGATGCAGCGGAAATACATAGTCTAAGGTCGATAGCTGAAAAATTAAGACTAATGTGGAAAACTAAACTCTTCGGATGTCCCTCTCAACATATTCCCTTTCCCTTTATCCCTACTCCCAACAATGTACCTACCTGAAAATATTTTATTTTGGAAAAGCGAGGGTTAGACCAAAAGGCTTAGTGAATTCCCATAAAAACAGTTAATATTTCCAGCAGTTTATAAATCATCAAAATCATGCAATGGTTTCCAAGCAGTTCAACTCATTCCCTAAGCGGGAACAACATACTTATTGGAGAAATGTGGCAAAGGCAAACACCATTGCAAACCCCTAGCGACACACCATTCCCTTAGGACCAAATCCATACAACCACAAACCCCTAGTGGTCTGGGATAAGATAAATAGGACCTAGCCACATGACCCAATTAAAACAGATAGTGCACATATCGACCCCAAAGCTTATAAAAGTGATCATGGTAGTTTTGCATATAAATAAATTCATTTAAAAGACCATAATCAACAAGTAAGCATTTGAATTATCCACATTGCATATTTAGGGGATAGGGAACTCACCTGAATTAGACACACCATGTCCCGAGCTTAAACGACTAAATTCTCCAAACCGAAAGCCTAAATTCAATAACGATAAACGGATGTTAACCTCTTGAAATACCCTCAAAAGTCTTCTATTAAAGACTTAAGATGAACACCTAATCCATAGAGCAAGGCCCTGACTATATACGAAAAATCAAACGAATGAACTCACGACAAAACAGTGAGTTGCATGGCTTGAGCCGCGGCTTCTACACGCGGGGTAACCCGCGTGACTCACTGTCCGTCCCGGTTCTTCCTACAATGAGGATTCAGCCCCAAAACTCACTAAAACTCCAAAACCAAAACAAAAACCCAAATCGATTTCCATTGATTTTTATGCATAAAACTCAATCCCAAAACCTTATAAACATCCCTAGATATCCATCAAACCAAATCCATCCATTTGATTCCATGGATTAAAGCCCCATTGAAGAACTCAAATTCATCCATGGTGGGTTTTTATTGAAAACAAACCCAAATGCCATTGAAATAAGCAATTAATGGAGATGATAACTCTAAAACATCTAATCATCTCATATCTATTGATTTGAGAATCTCCATTAACATATTAACCAAACAAAACATAAATCTCCATGGTTTCCTAATCCCCAAATGACTCATAAGCTTGAACGTCGAGAAGGTGAAGTATTCATACCTGAAAATGATGAATGCTCCAAGATTGAATGTTCTTCCTTTGATTTCTTCTCCTTCACGTATGTTTCTTCACACACACTCTTCACACACTGATATTGAGCAAATGAGAGAAATGAGGGATTGCCCTTCTTATGAGCATTTATATATTATGGGCTTCCAAGGTATCAAGCCCTAGCCCAACCACCAAAACTGATCCAAGCCCCAAACATAATAAGTGTTCTAATAGCCCAAGGATTAACACTAAATACCTAAAATACTTGGGTTATTACAACATATATATATATATATATAAAGGGGGATCATACAAGAACACCCTCTATTTAAAAGAACAAATGAGTACTTTGTGGACTATGTGGGTCTCACATAATATTAAATCATATCTGATTCAATAGTGGGACTCATTGAATCAGATATGATTTAGTATTATGTGGGACCCATATCATATGTGGTCCACAAAGTGTTGTTTTATTCCTTTAAAAAACAAAGTTCTCATTTGAACCTTCCTCTCTCTCTCTCTCTGTCTCCCTCTATATATATATATATGTATATATACTAGCAGGATACCTGCGCAATGTGACAGGATGTCAAACTTCTTTGTAAATCAAACGTATGGTCTATGAGAAAAAAATAACCTTGTTTCATTTTTTCAAAAATGTTAGATACATCCAAAAATACAATAACCTTGTTTGATTTTTAAAAAAATGTGAGATACATCCAAAAATGTTGGTTTCAGCTCAAAGTCCTACATCGCGATTCTTAGGCCGAAAACTTAAACCCGTAATCTTGATTCATACTTCGCTCTATTCTTTGTTTCTCTCCATTTTATTATATGCTTTATAATGTTTGATTTGAGAATTGGGTTATTTATAACACTACTAGAAAATTGAGTATTTTCAATGGAAATTAATTTTCAACGGAAAATGTCGTTGAAAATTTTCTACGAATTTTAGAGGATTATTGACAGAACATAAATTTTTTACGAATTTTCAACGAATTTCCGTTAAAAATCTCTCACAAACATATATGCATTTTCAACCAAAAAAATTTCAACGGGATGTCTCGTCAAAAAGTTTTTGATTGAAAATGCATTTTGTGAGAGATTTTCAACGGAAATTCGTTGAAAATTCGTAGAAAATTTATGTTTTGTTAATAATCCCTTTAAAATTCATAGAAAATTTTCAACGACATTTTCCGTTGAAAATACTCAATTTTCTAGTAGTGTAAGTTGAAGGTTATTATGGTTGATTGACCATTCAAAAAGAGAATTGCGAGATTAACTCGTTCCGAACGCATATCAGTTGTTGTTCTTAGATTTTTGATAATGGTTTTCACTTAATGCAACTCATGATTAACAGGAAAAAAAACAAAATTTATGTTTAAATAGAAATACAATAAGGTATCACTTGAAGCATCTATATGTAGACATGCTCCATAAGAATGCAAAATTCAACCAAACGTATTAAAAAATGTAAAGTATAAACAATGTTTTGTAACAAATAACAATTAGGCCTCTCATACAGTTGGGAATCTATTTTGCTTCTAAAGTCGAACTTCAATCTAATTTATTGCTTTGTCTTATTTTGGATCCTCTTAATTTTATTTTTATGATTTTGAATTACGAACCGACGTATATAAGTTCAAAGTTTATATGGTTGAATAAGGTTGATTGACAAATATGGAAACAAAATCGCAAGGTTTCCAATCCCTTTGTTGTTTTTGGCCTTCAAAAAATTATTTAAATTGGTTTGTTGTTAATGGACCCTAACTAACCATTGCTGTTTTTAGAAATGTTCATATCGTAAGTAATGGGTAATTTATTTATTTTTGAATTTTCCAACTAAGAAGTTGTTTACAAAACGTTTATTTGAGTAAGCACTTAGTAAGTCACATTACCTTAGCGTATGAGTATGGAAACGACAAAGAATCTTACCCGGTAAAAGCAAGACAAGGACCGAGAGTCTTAGCCAGTAAATAAGGACAACAACTTTTACCATGATTAGCGATTACCGGTAAGTAAATGAAGTTCCTCGAGTAAATTTGATAAATAAAAAATGCACCTAAATAATCATTTACCAGTTTTCTACCAACATAGAAGGTATATTCCAAATTCATTAAATTTTTTTGAACGACAAGTTAACACACACACGTTCAACGGGTATCTGGCTCCCACTTAAGGGTGTCACCCGACTAATCCCCATCGACCACTGCCCAACCCAATTAAGAGTACCACTAAGTGGCAGGTTCATTATCACTAAGTGACAGGTCCATGATCTGGATATCTCCACATGTGCACTGTAGAGTCGAACCCGGATAGTCAGGGATACAATCCATTGACCCCCAGGATGTTA
This sequence comes from Silybum marianum, assembly GCA_036898165.1. NCBI lineage: Eukaryota > Viridiplantae > Streptophyta > Magnoliopsida > Asterales > Asteraceae > Silybum > Silybum marianum. Next base: position 19,266,488 of record CM072543.1, read on the forward strand.
CCTTACAACTGGGCTAGACATATTTTGATATTCCAAATTCATTACTAATGTATATAAGATGTAAAATGTATATATATTTACCATAAGTAATGATAAATATAAAACTACACCTATGCCTCCTTGAGAAACAACCAACTCTATTATAAAGTTAGGATACCTCATGTAGATCACAGATTATGAATTTATGATTACATAAATAATACATAACTCATGCTTCGAATAGACTGACATACACCACACATCACATTCCAGTTTATTCTTATATCCTAAGATCCAAAGTACAAATGGAGATAACTTGAAGTAAAATAATACCATCTCACCAAAACCTGAGTGAACCACTAGCAAGTGTGAACGGTTTGTAGTGTGGTGCTGCCATTGTAGGGGTTATAATAAATATGAAAGTTGCTGATAGTATGTTCTAGGGCTGTCCATATGTCCCCTTCAATCAACAACACAGACTGACCTGAGAAAATACCCTACTCAAAATCAAATTTGGAGAGAGTGAATGAGGTAAAGTTTGATAAATAAAGTTATACATGAAATTTTAAAAACTAACAAATTGTTGACAAATCAACCCAACATGAATACATGATCTAATTCATATAAAAAAATTATTATCCATTTGACCCGAATCCATCTTGCTTTATATTACTTATCCATTTTGCTTCCTACATAATATTTTCAAAAAAAGCATATACGAGATGGAAATCATACATATATGAGTTATTTGGTGGATATAAAGAGTCAATTTCGCCATGTTGTGATCCCCATGAACAATATCAAAACAAAACTACAATCATTCACATGATCAAAAAATTGATTTAGCCAAGTAATCTCCAGTTTAATCTCGATAGATTCTCTTGTCAATTTTTGATCCATGGCCATCAATGTAGCCGCTATTGCTATCGTAGATAAACGATTTCCATGTACATTCATATATCTAAATGTTTATGTAACATAATCAAATAAACGCCATCAATAAACCCTCGTAAAACAAAGTTAGAAACTCATAATGATGATGATGATGAATCTTTGAATCGTATGAAAATAAAATTCGGGAACTTGCCTTTTGTTGTAACAAAAAGAATTTGTCTAGTTAGAGGCACAAATTATCTCTATGAAAGTTTATGTGCAGGCAAAGAGTCATTAAACCCATCATCAATCCAATGTGGTCATACAAAAAAAAAGCTCTATTCTCTAGAGCACACTACTCTCATAGTTGCATTCTTCCATCCGTACTGAGATGAATGGCCTCCATATCATAATCAACAATGAAGAATGGGTTGATGTAACGTTAACAACATTATCGAACAGGTTGATGCAACACAATGATTTAATCTAAAAAAAATTAAGAGGGAAAAGGTTGTTGTCAGTTGAAACCACGGTTAGTAAGGATGAATGAATACCTGAAGTACTAGATGAAGACCGACCGGAGTGAGACATAGATGCTGACATGGCAGTGGGATTAGAGGCAATGAATTGTCTGAATTGCTCAAAAACCTGAGGATCGAAAGCTGAAGGTGGTGTTACTGTCGTATAAGCATTTGTTGAAGGTGTAACAACAGTAGTGAATTGTGGAGGAGGAAATCGTGAAAAAGAGGGGCGTGGCTGAAACTGCTCAGGTGTTCTGGTTTGCTGTTGTTGATTTCTCTTGCCCAACAACAATGGGCACTGAGACTTCCAATGATTTTTCTTTTTACAGAAAGCATACTCATCAAATGCAACTTTTGGCCAAGACTGACTTGAAATATGAGGTCGTTGTGGAACAGCAAAGACAACATGAGTAGTGACTGTCTTAGACCCTTTGTCAGCTTGAGACTTGATATGGATTTCTTAAGCAATCAACTCATGAACAACCGTTTCAACTGTGGGACGAGGGGTGAGATGAAGAATTGTTCCACGTAAGCCTTAAAAATCTGAACGTAATGCCATCAAAAACTGAACCAATCGTTGTTCTTCCCTTCTAGCAATGTAAGGCATGAATTCCTAATTAACAACTTTGATGACTTTGCACTTTGACCCTTCATGTCTTCAATAATTGTTATCTCGGATACAATATTTTCAGACCTAACAATCTCCCCCTTTGTATTCGAGATTACAATTCAGCAAATCAGCACTCTTCTTTTGAAGATCATGAAACTTGTGTCAACAAATCTTTCCTCTTGATTCTTTTGCTCCCCCTACGAAAAAGATCTCTTGTAAGCTCCGTAGCTCCCCCTTAACATTTGCATGAAAAGAAAATCGAAGGAGACGCGATGTCGTCGGGTATAAAACTTGTTGGGTCAGGTAATGTCGATGAAAAAAAATCTTGGGCCAAGTAGATTCGACAAGAATTGATGTCGGGCCAAGTTGAATCGATGAAAATTTATATCGGGTCTTAAGCACTCGATAAGTCTTCAACTTTATCTTCAGCAGTCGACAAAACATATTTACTTCAGTCTTTATCTTCAAAACAAATCAACATTTGTCATCTTCCATTTCTCATGTCGTGATGTCGTGTCTCTGATATACAATCTCTCCCCCTCAGAATGATAAGGAGAATCCGAATCATTATGAATAACCAAAGACAAAAAAATAGTTAACTAATGAAGCGTGTAAAACTAACATAAAGAAGCACGTGAAGCAACTGTTATCACTTAATCAAAATAAATTTTAATTAAGTCGCCTATATGCAGTGTTGGCAGCGGGTTGGCACTAATAGGACTTCCAGATATCATAGAAGTAAGTTATAAAACTAACTTCTCAAACTGTTCCGGCATAAACACGAAGATATGCTTGAGGAATCACAAAGACTCGTGCAATGTGCAGAAAGAATTTATGCATTAAATGCTAATTTTAAGGCTCAAAATGTGAAAATACATTTCACAGACTCAATGTGCATTGAATCTGAAGTTCGAAGACCGGAGGTGTGTCTTCCTTTTTCAATATCTTAATCTTCCGAGTGAAGAAAAGATAGCAGATATGCTCATTCTCCGTGATATATGAAACAAATATCTTTTGTGAGATACTTGAGTAGTTGGGTGGGGTGACACGAGTTATCGACATTGGGTCCATGTCTAGTTAAATATTCATCTCCAAAGAATCGAGAATGAATAGATTATGTGGCTATCTAGATAACTGTTTAGGTTTGGTAAAGACCAAATATTTTCTTTTAAGTCTTGTCACACTCTCACATTTTTCTTTTATCTCACAAGCACTCAATTTTATTTTAGTCATACCCTTTCAAGATATCTAACCTAGGGATGTGTTTCATGGGTAGGTCCTTCCGGCTTTGGATTGACCATTGAAACGTCTAAATCCTATCACACAAAGAGTTAAAACATTAAATTTCGAGTTCTGAACTGAAGTATTCAAAAGTCATTATGTACATAAAAAAACGGGTTAAGAGCAGGTCCATAGCTGAGATACTATGAAGCTAAAATAAATGGAAAAAAATGTGGTACTCCCCCTCAAATGTAGCATAACCTTTTGAAAGATTGTCATGTGATGTGAATATTCGGAATTTAGAACACACAAGACATACCTACAAAACAGATTAAAAGAATTTTGATACCCAAGCTTTGTTGGGTCCTCGGAGGTTAGCTTTAGATGCAATAAATGGGGAAGTGGGGATACTGTAAGTACCATACCATTTATGAATGCAATTTTGATTGACAAAATCATTTGTTCCACATGTAGAACAACAAATCTTTGTGGCATATAGACTAATTAGCTGATTGATTGATTTGACAAAATAAGGCAAATTAGTCTTGGAAACAAATGATCTTGTATCAACTACAGGAGATGTATGTGACATGTTTCCAACACTATCATCTGTAGTTGATTTCTTCTTCCAAACCATTTTAAACTTCTTGAAATTACCGGTTTTAGCAACAAAATCATTTTGAAACTGATTAGAGTTAGGAGTTCGAGAATTTGAAAAACTATATGATTTGGAACTGTTAGAATAACTATTTGATTTAACTCTTGAAGAACAGCTATTCTTACAGATAGGAGAAAGAGGAGTTTGCTTTGAACTTGAGGTAGAATCAGAATCATGAGGAAAAATCAATTTTTCAAGATTATCTAACTCCGCATTTAAATGTTCGGGAGTAAGATGTTTGACTGATTCTGAATTCTTTTGTTTTTGTTTTGAAAGCTCATTTTCAAGTTCTTTGATCTTGCAGGATAAATCATCTCTTTCTTTTGTGATCAAATCGTATTTATTTTTAAATTCAGATCTCAAATTCTTTTCAGTTACAAGAGTTGTTTCTAAAACAGATAATTTGTTTGAAAGTTTGTCAAGTTTATTTTCAAAAACTTGCTTCTCTTTGTCAAAATCTTTTTCCAGATTTTTGCTTTTAGCAATGATCAAACTACATTTCTTGATTAAATTTATTTTCTCAGTTTTAAATGCATTTCTTTCATTTTCCAAAAGTTTCTCAAGATCATAAATTTGTTCTGAAAACTCCATACTTTTTGTTTCGGAAGATTTTCTCTCTAAAATCACAAATCTTTAGGCTGGGCACGAAAGCTGCATTGATTTGACTAAACGCTAAATCTGGCAAAAATCCCGGGTTTAAGAGTCTAAATACACGCGGGCGTACTCCTTGCTTCTGGGGACATTGATCCGCGCTACAACTAGCAGCCCCTTACTAGTAAGGGAAAAGGCTAGCGCGCAAGGGCTGATGAAAAGCCAGCAACCCGACTGGTCGAACAGAGACGAAAGTCGGCCATAGTGATCCGGGAGTCCCGTGTGGAAGGGCTCCGTTCGCCACGCACCGGCCCCATTCACTTGCTTATCGTAGAGCGTCCCTCTCGCAGTAGAGTTCCAGACCTCGCTTTTTGAATGAATAAGGGGTAGGGCCTTCTTCACTTAGTCATCTCTGCCTACGACTTTTGGATCGGATTTCTGTTGGCTTCGTTGGGAGGATCGCGTAGTTTGTTACGTCAGCTCCAAAAGGATAAGCCCCTTTTTTTACTGCAAAAACCAGTCTGGTCCACAAATCTCCAAGCACCACCAGAATTTCCATGCTTTGCTCAAAATCAGACACTTGTTTAGAAAGTTGTTGAATGGTCAGTTCACAAGTTCTAATTTTGTTGTCAAAATCTTTTCGCTCAATTTCAAATTTGTGTTTCTCATCAGAAGTTAATATCCTTTCTTTCTCACAATCCAAAAATTCAGTTAATTTTCTTTTAAGAACCACACTATAAGTCTCATGATCTATAAACTTTTCTAACTCAGAAATTTTGTTTTTCAGATCAAAATTTATTTTTATCAACTCAAGATTTTTTTTTTGCAAACGTCTTCATAAAATACATGATGTGTATTCCTAATATGCTCGGTGAGTTGTTCTTCCAAAAATTCATTTTGATTTTGCAAAACTTTTCTTGATTCTTCTGAGTTATTAAATTTAGATTTGAGAGTGACATGTTCTCTTAAAAGTTCATTCAACACTTCCATGTTGTTTGTGTGTCTGGTTTCAAGTTGAGAAATTTTTGTATTTAGCTCAGAAACTTGATTTTTAGAACTCATTTTGAAGAAGAAAAAATTAAGTACTTGTTACCTGATAAAGTGACCTCGATCGGTGAGTTTTGACAATTTTCTGAGTTGTTTTTGATACACAGAAAGTTTTCTCGATTGAAGAAGGGTCGACAAAAACTTTTATCGGGTTAGATTGTGTTGACAAGTGTTTTTGTCGGGTGCTTGAGACTCGATAAAACTTATTATCGGGTAAAGGAGACTCGATAAAACTTCAAAGAAAATATTGAATCGATAAGAAGAGTTTTATCAATCACAGAGTACTCGATAACCTTGATTTTCTCGATTTGTCAAGATTCGAAAAAATAATTTGACTCGATAAAGCAATGAATCGATAAAAATTTATATCGATTCCTATTGGCTCGATAAAAAAATCTTATCGACTTAATAGGACTCGACAAAAATCAAATAATTTAACCTGAGTTTTCTGTGATTGATAAACCAGAAAACAAGAACAAAGGGTTCTTGACTAAAAAGAACAAGTCTTTTTATAGACAAGAATGTCTAAGTTCTCGAGTTTCTTATTCGTTCAATTACTGAAAAAATCAAGATTACAAGAGTTTATGATTTTACTAGGGAATTCTTTAGTAAGAAAAGTTGCAGGAGTCACTAGTTCCTGAGTTTTCTTATGTAAAGAGATTCAAAAGTAAAAAAATAAACTAAAGTAACTTTAACTAAAACAGATTAAATATTTTGTGTGTGAGTCGATAAAAAATCAATAAACAGCAGTATGAGTCGATAAAAATTTGTGCAATATATGATTGAATCGAGAAAAAAAAAACACAGAAGAATTACTCGATAAACACACATAGAAACAGATATATAAATCGAAAAAATAACAGATATGAGTGTGAATCGATGAACACAAATATGAAGTTTTGTCGGGTAAAGCACTGATATGAAGGAATCGACAAAAACTCAAAGAACAGAGAAAAAACACAGAAATCGAGAAAAGTACCTTCTGTTTCGTGGGTATCCTGAGAAAGTCGTAAAAACTCAGATCGTAGGCTCTGATACCATTTGTAGATCCCATATTGGATCAGGTAACAATGAATGTACGCAAGAACACGAAGAACACTTCTAATATTGATGTAGATCCGATGTCGGATATCTCACTTGTATTTAATATCGGTTACAATGATATTATCTAACAAGCTCTCTCTTAATGATATGAATTAACGTCTTCTTCTTTTATGCTAACCTTAACCCTCTATTTATATGATATGAATTTTACTACAATAAGGAAACTAATAAGATAGGCATTATCAACTTGCCTTTTACACAATAAGATCTTTTCCAACAATTAAACATTCCTAATTAACAACTTTGATGACTTTGCACTTTGACTCTTCATGTCTACAATAATTGTTATCTCGGATACAATATTTTCAGACCTAACAAACCAATTCTTTATTTATTCCACCCATATTTTGGGATAACAAATATAGTCTCAGATGTTGGCAAAAATTCGATCTTATATTTGGATTCATTCGAACTTTTCGTCCCCCCTACAAATATATGACTGCAACTGCATCTTCTAATTGCATCTTCTTTGCATAAACATATGCGAATACATTCCTAGTCGCACCAATTGCGTGTGATTGAGCAGTTAACGATCTAGATCCGCAAACATCAAGTAGAATTAGAACACCGTTGTACGCCAAAATAGCCTAGGAACGATCCATATCTGCAGACGTCGAGTAGAATCGAAACACCGCCGTACACCAAAATAGCACAGGAACGATCCAGATCTGAAGACATCGAGTAGAACCGGAACACCGCTGTAAGCCGAAATAGCCCAGGCATTATCAATAACGCCGGTGATTGCTTCGATAGAAATAGATGCTTTTTCCTTCAATGAAATGGAGGCAAATTGTGATGTGATTCTCGACTACGATGAGAGATCCAGCACCGAAAAGTTGGAGATCCTAGACCATGTCATTAGTTTATCTCCGAAACTATACTTGCTATACCTTTCTCGATCTCATACATATCTCGATCTCAAGATCTAAATGTCAAGGCAAGTAACAAAAATAAGGGTTTTGTTTTAGGGAATTTATCTTTGGATTTTACGTTTTTTGTATCCCAATTTTTTTATAATGGCTTTGTACATGTTTACTTTTTGATACTCTTTAGTGATGTTATATTAATGTTCTGGTTTTGATTTTGATTTTGAGATTGTCTATGTTTGGATTTGTGATTCAAAATGGTTGGTGGTAAAACAGTGGTGTAGGGAAGGAGACCTCAGGGTGTTCACTGGATGAACATAGTCTAATCTACCATTTGCGAAGTTTGTACAATGTGCACAACGTGTGTTGTGCACACTGTGTTTTTCAGGTTTGATAGAATAAAGAAGTAGAATAGATCTCTCTTCTTAAAGTATACAACACTTCCCGCAAGGTTCACACCGCGGAAAAGGTTAAACGTCGTCTCATGGATAAGCCTTCAGCTAAGAGAAGGAGAAATGCTATAAGTCTCATAAAATTAGGGATGAAGGTTTTGTACACGTCGTGTTCACAAAATTTGGGGATGGATATTTTGTACACATTGTGTTCACAAAAATTGAAGGTTGAGGTTTTGTGCCCATTGTGTTTATAAAAATGGGGGATGGAGATTTTTGAACAGGTTGGAGACGAAGAAGAATGAGAGAGAATAGACAGGGGACTGAGAAAGAGGGGGAGTAGAGAGGAGAGAGGAGATATTAAATTTTCAAATACCTATAATGCCTTTTATTTAGTTTAATAATTACAAATTTGCAAATTTATTAACTTCCTAATTAAATTAGAATGATTAGCTAAGAAGGCCCCTATATATAGGGTTCCCAAAAGAAGGCCCCTATATATATGAACTTGGGATCACGTGAGACCCGTGAGACCACATTTTTACACTTGAAACTTCACAACAAATCATTGTGAAGGTAAAAGAATCGATTTTTTTTGTAATACCACTTTTTTACACTTGGAACTTCACAGCAAAACACCGTGAAGGTAACATTCATAGTGTTTTTGTGTTAAGGTTCGAATTTTTTTACCTTTACTGTGGTTTGCTGTGAAGTTTCAAGTGTAAAATTGTAGTCTCACGGGTCTTATGAAAACAGGCTGGTCTCACGTGAACCCAACCCTATACACACACACACACACACACATATATATATATATATATATATATATATAAATATATAGGGACGGGTTCATGCGAGGACAGTAATAATTTACGAGAATGCGATGAGCTTATTTCATGTACAAGATCACATGTGATTTTGCACTAACTGTAGCGGGTGACTTTTGGGGCCACTTAAATCGCATGGAAAGTCGCCTGCATCATTTATGATTTTGTACATGAATCATATGCGATTTTGTACAGGAAAATTTTCATGTACAAAAATGATTGGCTGAGGATTGTCCTCGCATTCTCGTAAATTGTTACCGTTCTCGCATGAACCTCTCTCTCTCTCTCTCTATATATATATATATATATATATATAGAGAGAGAGAGAGAGAGATTCAAATGAGAACTTTTTTGGTTTAAAAAAAACAAAGGAACAATTTCCTAGCCACATACATTTTAAAGAATTAAAAAATTAATTAATAATAATCTAATTATTTTAAAGGTATCATAGTCAAAATATTACTTTATGAATATTACCATTCATGATTTCCATCAAATTGTACAATGTACAATCTTGATTAATTTTTAACAATTTAAATATCAAATATATTTAAATAAATATAAGATCAAGATAAATATGAAACATTTTTAAATAAATATAAGATCAAGAGAAATATAAGAAACCAAACTCAATATCATTTATGATTTTATAAATTTGAAAGTTTATTAATTTTAAAAATTGAAATATGAAATATTTTTAAGAAAAGTCTATTATTTTAAAACTTTAAAAATTTAAAAAGTTTATTATTTTTAAAAATTGAAGGTAAGATTTTTTTTAAACGAGAAGTGTTGATGATTACTAATGTTTACTTTCCCAACTCGTGTAAGAACAACACATGATTACAATGTCAATTATGTCAACAAAATCACATATGATTTTGTAAAAATGTTAATGTAAAATCATATGTGATTTTGTACAAATGTAAAATCATATATGGTTTTGTATAAATGATATTGACACATGTTTACAATGTCAAGTATGTCAACAAAATTACATATGATTTCAGTATCACATATGATTTTGTACAAATGTTAATGTAAATTCATATGTGATTTTGTACAAAGGTAAATGTAAAATCATATATGATATAACTATAATATAATATAACATTCTAATATATTATCAATTGGTTTTGCAAAATTTGTATACTCATAATATATTATAATAGTATATTATTACTATTGAGTACTAACAATTTTACCCCTAAAAGAAAATTTACCCTTGGTGAAAAGTATATTTCAACATACATTAATTACTTCAATGTGATCCAATATAATATCAATTGATTTTACAAAATTTCTGGCTTAAAGACCTTTCTTTTGTTTCTCTAAACAAGAGGGGGTTCTCGTATGATCCCTCCCCTACACACACACACACACGCACACACACACACACATATATATATATATATATATATATATATAGAGAGAGAGAGAGAGAGAGAGAGAGGGAGGTTCATGCAAGGACGATATCTTTTTACGAGAACGGAAGAAGCTTTTTTCATGTACAAAATCACATGTGATTTTGTACCAACATCAAAAAATCACATGTGATTTTGTACTAACATCAAAATCACATATGATTTTGTATGTGAATCAAAATCACTAGATGAATCATATACGATTTTGTACATGAAAAAAGTTCATCGCGTTCTCGTATGAACTTCACCCTATATATATATATATATATATGGGAGGGATCATGCGAGTGTAGGATCTTATGTGCCCACGTTATATGAAAACAATGTTGACGTCAGATGAACCTAGAGGGTCACACACATAAGAGTGTGTAGATCACGAATTAACCAAGTTGGTTATAAACCGACAAAGTTACAAGCTGTTAAGTGTGGATTTATTATTCTAGTATAATAATAAAGTGTGTGAAATATAATTATGTTAATTATATAATTATATAATTAAGTTAATAGTTAAATTGGAATAATTAGCTCTTTTCTTTATGATTATGTAGCCTATGGGCCTTTTCTTTGGAGGTTTGGCTTAACTCCCCCTCCAGTTACTTTCATATTATGTTAATAATTATAACTAAAAGTCCAACGGGTCTAAGGATAATGTGTTATCTAAAAGCCCATAGGGTTAAGTAAAGTATACTTAAAGCCCAATTGGTTAACTAATATTAAGATAATAATTAATTAATTAATTAAGATATGAAAACTTTTAATTAAGTCAACTAAGTCTTGCGGACTTACTTGAGCCCAATCCGAGATTAGGAGAGAAAATATATAAACGCATGTTGCCTCATTTAATTCATAACACAATTGATGTGACAACTGTCAAAATTCGAGCTTTCAGGTTAGCTTCTATTAAGTTTATTAGTGTTTATATAGTTTAATTTTAAGAATAGAAGTTAGATGGTTTAGAATTGCCGAAAAATCCCTAGCATTTCCGGTAATCGCTTAAAATGTCCGGTTCCGACCCGTAACTGTCTGAAACGTCCAATACAGTGCCAAATGCTCTAATTTATACCCAATTTATATAAAATATATACATATTTTAGTATTTTTATTATAAACTTTTATTTTTATTAGAAAAGAACCAAAATGGGCTTACAAAGTTAAGAAAAATGCCAAAATTAAGAAATTGGACTTCAAATCTCACATTTTGGGCTTAATTTATACAAATAAAAAAAAAAAAAATTGGTTTGGGTAGGGCCCACCCCATGGCCGCCCCCCCCCCCCTTAAAATCCACATATAAAAACCCAAATTTTTTCATTTTGCTCATTTCCAAACTAAAGATTCAAATCTCTCTCTCTCTCTAGAAACAAAGGGACTTATTCACTTCTCTCTTCTCCCTCTCTTTCTTTTCTTTCTCTCAAAAGAGTTCCAGCCATTTTTTCATCTAAAATCCACCTAATAGCAAGTATTTTTGAAGACAATCAACACATATCATCATCCAAGTAAGTACAAAACTTCATGTTCTTCATTTTCTTGCAAATTTTGGGTGAAAAACCCACTTTTCTTGCATTTCTAAGTTACTTTCTTCTAATATCCAAAACAATTATGAGTTTGTGGAGAGATTTTACACCAAAACATGTAAAATGTTTATAAAATGGTGATAATCTATGATCTACACAAATAAAACTCAAGAAAATAGGGGAAAAATCATGATTTTATGTGTTCTTGAACAAAAATGGTGATTTTGGTTCTGGCAGATTCATGCATGTGTGTAAATCGTCAATTTCTTACAATTTTTATGTTCAAATATCATTAATATTCTTTCTACAAGTTTATTTAGTGAGTTGGGGTTCTAATCCAAGTGGTCTCACTCAAAAACATTGAGTTTTGACCCCCCAAATGCTCATAACAAGATGCATGTGCATCTGGAAGTTCAACAGTAGGTAAACCCTACTTTGAACGACCATAACTCTTTGAATATTCCTCCAAATCACTTGATTCTTCTTCTGGAAGTTAATTTAATGTGTTACCTTTCATATGCCACTAATTTCATTAAAAAATATGGTGATTTGAGGTCCCAACTAATTAAAACAAAATGAGTGTGCAAGCTGTCAACTAATGACAGATTTGTGCATGCATGTTCAAATGACCATATTTCTTCCAAAACTCAATGAAAAAGAATGATTTTTCTTTTGAGTGTTAGTTTTATGAGTTATGTTCAGTTTTCAAGTGGAATCACTTAAAAATATGGAGTTTTGACCCTCCAAACACCTAAAATACTTTAGGTGTGCAATCTGTGAAACCACCAGCAGCTAAACTCTACTTTGTGTGTTAGTATCTCCTTTGTTATTTATCTTTAATGCATGATTCTTCTTCTAAAACTTTATTTTATGAGTTAGGATTCATATGAATCCAGTTTCATACAAAAATATGAAGTTTTGAGGCATTAACGAATTTATTAAAGTTAAGTGTGCAATCTGTCAGCTAATGACAGAATTGTGCATGCAACTTTGTAGTGCCATATCTCCTTCATAACTTCTTCAAAATCAATGATTCTTATCTCAAAAGTTTCCTCTATGAGTTATCTTTCCAATCCAACTGGAAATTATAGAAAACATTTAGTAGAACTCCTTAAATGAGTGATTTACTAACATGGTGTAATATGTTTTACCGGTTGTGACATAATGTTTTGCATGAATTATTTGAACCACTTTTACATGTCCAAAAGGCATGAAATTTGGGCACAGTGACCATAACTCAGTACTTTATTTTGTATAAAAAGATAGGAAACTAAGTCATCTTGGAAGCCCTTGAAAACTGATCATATTTAGGACAATTGGTTTCTGTCCAGAAGTGAAATTCTGGACTTAATTGATTTTTATAAATATTGATCATATGATGAATTATAAGATTTCTTTCGGTATAAATTGCGATATTATCAAACATATGGGCATTATGTATAATTGGACATATATAGACACTTATGGACTTAAGATTTATTCACCTATATAAGTAGTATTAGACCTACAAGTGACGGTTTTGAGTATATTCTCTTGGTTAGGGAAACATTAGGACGTCGAGTGGGGACCGGATCGTGTTGTTTTTTTTATTAGCGGAGCTTTGCACAAAGGTGAGTATTCACAGCCCCTCTTTTAATGTTTTATATGTTTTGGGGTGAAAAGCATGTTTAAAGTTGAATCTTGATTGATTTACGTAAAAGAATGTGAAATTGTTGATATGAGCACAAAGGCATGTACACTAGTAGTTTGTATTTGAGTAAAATGTAACATAAAAGTTTGTACACTACTATTAACTCAAGTGAGGAGCCGAGGGTATTTGTGGATAGCGCTATTTGGACGGACAATCCCACCTAAAAACCGACAAAGTAGGGGTGTGGATAGCAATCCCACCTAGAACCTACAGGTAGAGGTGCACTATACCTATAAAAACGAAGGTTCTACATATGTGGGGTTTTAGTCCCACCGCTAAGGTAGAATTATAAAAAAATATTTTTGTGTGGTCGAAAGGTTTAGTGGTGGCTCGATACTTGCTATGAACTAGAGTACATTATGCCTTGACAGGTTTCTCAATACAAGGATTAATTAAATGCTCATAAATTTCACTATTTATACATGATGTGAACGTTCGTTCCACAAGAATTGAAAACTGCATAAAAACTGTTGTGTGCATATGAAAACCTGTGAACTCACCAACTCTTTGTAGTTGACCTTGTTTTTATCATGCTTTTCAGGGGTAAGAAAAGATTAACCGAATCTTTCTATTATGTGGGCACATCGACATCAATCATCTTGTTTATTTGAAATTGTTTAGTTGAAACACTTGGTTTACCTTATTTTGTTAGAACTTTTAGTTGATGCGATGTAAAATTTTAAACTTAAACTATTATGTAATTGAATGGATGGTTGGTGTTGTTTTTATCCTATTGTTATGAAATCTTGCGATATCACGCCTCGTGTTTCCGCTTTAGCGGGGTGTGACAATTGAGAAATCTGAAGACTTTCTCTCCTCCTCTCCTCTCCTCTCTGGAAATCGACAAACACACACACAAACACCAAAAATCGATTCTTGGCGTTCTTCGGGTATTCGGTCAAGTAGCCGTTCGTGATCGGATTCACATTCGCCTGGATACCGCTAGAGGGGATCTACTTTGATTCCTAACGCTTGATCTTGATCAAACAATCCAAACCATTAAGGTATAATTTGAAACCTCCCATGGTTGTGTTTACTCCTTAAAGTTGTTAGTAACGGATCCGGGCTATCTAGGTTTTTATCGGTTATTGTTTTTCCGGTTCATGTTTATTTAGATCCCAGTCTAAAACCCTACAGTGGTATCAGAGGCCCGTTACAATGACTTTAGTGTTAGAATCAATAGAAAATTGGTTAAACATGTGAAACCAGAAACCACCACCATTGTCGCCGCCGCCGTGTGTCGCCGTGTGCGCCGCCGGTCGTGCCAGCATGCGCCGTTGCCGTGCACCGACGACCACCTTTGGGTGGAGCGTTTCCGGTTGTTTGGTGGTTTTCCCCTTTTTGTTAATTGGGCTTTTAGGGTTTCACGGTTTAGGCCCGTTTGGGCCTAATAGGGTTTTAACCTATTTTGATTGATTCGTTGGGCTTGTTAATTATGTTTAATTGGACCCAAGCCCATTTGGTTGTTTTATTTTTCCTGTTCATTAAATTAAAATCTATTTAATTCATGGGGTTGTATTTTTGTGACCTGCGTATCGTTTCCGATTTCAATGTAATGTAATAGTTAGGTTATGTTAACCTAGTATAGTTTTGGTAATCGGAAGACCGAAGGAATCGAAGACGGCGTCGCAAAGTCCACCACGGTTGGCGGAGCTAGTGGGAGTCAACTTGCGGTGTCCATAGGGTTTGGACCTGGGTTTTCGTGTAGGCTCACGAAAACCTCATAGTTGGGCCTAATCGAATCCATGTTGTGTGTTTGCATGGTTGCGTGTGGTTGTTTATTTTTCCGTATTTTATTGCATTTAATTATATGTTATAATTATTGCAATGTTTTTTAGAATTGGAAAATTTTGTCGCAACCACTAAGATCGGTGAATTGTAAATGTTTTTACAAATTAATTTGATAAGCTATCAAACTAATACTGATTCAGTAGATTGTAAATGTTTTACAAATAAATTTGATAAGTTATCAAATAATGAGTTTCAATAAATTAATTGGTACCGATTCAAAACACTTTTAAAATTGATTAAAAATTAAAATTGGAATGAAGTCGGTAAAACACTTTATAATTAAAATGTGAGTTTTTCACCACCCATTTAAAACGGTTATCGAGCGCATAACTAACCAATTTTGGGTGAGTATTGGCGAATTCGGGATTGGAAAAGTATGTGGTGAGATAGAGAGATGACTCACGAGATCATTGCACGTTGTGTATTTCCCGCCTATAATGATAGTCGTGACCAGGACGACCAATTTCTGAGTTGTTACTCAAACTAGAAATTGTGACGTTTTAGTATGGTTAAGCTCACCTGAGGTATTTGTATATTGTGTATTGCCCGTCTACAAATGATCTTAAGGTGAAGACGTGAGATTAAACATGTCTTTAAACATAAAGAATCCCACGAATGATCTAAGAGTTGTGATGACAACAATTGGAAGTTGACTACCTAAATAATTAGTTTTCACCATTTGCAAATTGCCCAATCGTGAAAATTAATGAAATATGGATCTTAGCTAAATTTTTGAATTTTAAGGGTTATTCAAAATTTTAAACTAATACTAAAATCGAACTTTAATTTCTGTAGATGTCTGCTATTCAAGAAAAACACAAACACCAATCTCTCCCAGTACATTTTTCAGCCCATCCTCAACATTGGAATTCTGGATGAACAAAACTTCTTGGAATGGTTCCAATTATTAAGTGTTGTCCTCAAATTCGAATAGAAATTCTATGTAATCAAGAATCCTCCTCCTAATCTCCCAGCAAGGAACGCCCCTGAAAGTGCTCATGTTGCTTATGATAAGTATCAAAGAGACTCTTTGAGTGTGTCATGTCTTATGCTAGCCTCCATGACTCCTGAACTTTGGAACGAGCATGAGGAGTGGGAAGCCTGGGAAATTGTGTGATGAAGGAGGGAACATCAATCAGTACTCATGTCTCATGGAAAAAAGGGTACATTGACCGAATGTCTCGATTAAGATGTCCTCTTGGTCAAAAGTTAGGGGTTGATTATATCCTCAACTCTTTGACTAAATCATATGATAGTTTTGTGCTCAAATATCACATGAATGGCCAGGACGTATCTCTTCCTAAACTGCATAGTATGCTGAAAACCTATGAGAAAGAGAGTCGCTCCAAGTTGGAGAAAGCCAAAAGTGTCTTGATGATCAAAACACAAAGAGGAATAAGAAAGAAAAGGGGTGGAAAAGTTGTGACTGGAAAAGGAAAGGAAAAGACTTGAAGCTCCAGCCAAACCAAGAAGAATGAGGGAGTGATTCCCTTGGACTCAGTTTCATCCAAAAGAAACCATCGAGTTCTTCAGGCAAAGAAGGAAAAAGCTATGATAGCTGGACCTTCAGGTATGTTTACTATGGATTTATTCACTTCTGATTATGATTCCTGGGTATTGGATACCGGATGTGGAGCTCACATATGTGCTTCTCCACAGGGATTAAGAAGTGAATGGCAATTGCGACCAGGCCAGTTGGAGCTCAAAATGGGCAATGGGACAAGAGTTGGTGCTGTGTCTCAAGGAAAATATGATATGACCCTTCCAAATGGTCTAGTTGTGAAACTTAATGATTGTCTTTACATTCCTAGTATTGTTAAAAACATTGTTTTAGTTGCACGTTTGAGACAAGATGGATTTATGGTTAAATTCCTTGATGATGGATCTATTTCTGCATGTTTGCATGGTGTGTTATATTTTATAGCCAAGCCAGTTAATGTCATTTATGAAATAGATACTCATGGTGATCTTAATACTAAATCGATATACAATGTGAATGCTAAACGACTCAAACAAGATTTAATCCAAACATATTTGTGGCACTGTCGTCTTGGACATATAAACAAGAAACGCATTGCCAAGCTCCAAGTGGATGGGATCTTGGAATCAACATATGATTCTTTTGATAAATGTGAATCTTGTTTATTAGGGAAGATGACTAAGGCACCTTTTAAAGGAAAACCCGAAAGGGCAAATGAGTTGTTGGGAGTGATACATACTGATGTATGTGGGCCCTTCAACCCAGTCACAAGAAATGGTTGCTACCACTTCATTACATTTACTGATGATTACAGTAGATATGGATATTTTTATCTAATGAAGCACAAGTCTGAAAGCTTGGAAAATTTCATAGCGTTTCAGAGTGAGGTAGAGAACCAACTTGGCAAGAAGATAAAAGCCATTCGATTTGATCGAGGTGGTGAATATCTGAGCCATGAATTCACAGAACAACTTAGCAAGTGTGGGATTGTATCCCAATTTTTTCACAAGAACAACTTAGCAAGTGAGAATAAGGTGTTCATTTCACGAAAGGCTGATGTAACACCACGGTTACTAGACCAACACTTACTGAAACATCATAAAATTAATTTAGTTTCAAAAACCTCAAAATACTGGATAACAATTTACAATCCAAAATACATAATTTAAGGCTTAATAATTTCATAACAAACCATGACATAATCATCGGGGACATGTCTACCCGGAAAGTTCAAACTATATATAACCCAAAAGCATAACATATACTATACCAAAAGTAGGCTTCACACGTCAATCCCTAATCGATCAACCGACTTTGTTCTTACATTTGCCAACTTTCCCTGAAAAGTTAAAAACACTAAAAGGTAAGCTATAAAGCTTAGTGAATTCATGTGGAAATATATAGTTACAATGTGATAAATGAACGTACATACTAGGAAACGGAAAATGACTCGAAAAAATGTTCGTATAATGATACAACAACTTATTTATACCATACGATGTCATATATAGCAATGTACTTTCAATGTGGGAATCACAAAGGAATTTTCAATATAGAATGACATCAATACAATAAAAAACATACTCAATATCATGCAAGGTCAAATATTAATTAACTTGATATACAAACATAAGACTTGGCACCAAATCCGCCCTTCGTCTCCCGGATTGTGCCAAAGTCCTATACTCACCCCCTGACTCCCACTGGGCAGTGAATCTGATTGTCTCACCAGAATTCATGGGATGTCGACAATCGGTGCCCAAAACATACAAGTAATAATACATTTTCAGTGGATGCTTAAGAATTAACATGAATCATGGATGAACTAAAAAGCACATAAACAATCATTATCACAAAGTACACACATAATTCAACATAAACTCATTGTGTTGCTTTATTTATTCGGTTGATCAAACTGAAAGTCTCGATCCAACTCCGAGTTTCAAAAGTGAAAATACTTGACACAAGCTCCCAAAGTGATTTATATAACCACTGAAGTACACATACCAAGTAACATAAACAACCAATACCATTTACACCATCAAAACTCTTTTCGATAAGACAATTACATTTTAAAATTCCATGTACAGCTCTGTTTTTAAGTATTAATTTACCCTACAAAACCTCAAAATCACAGAATAGCATCAAAAGACAATTTGTAGTACTCTATCCTAGTTTTCCAATTCTCTGACCTCATATTTTTGTGATGTTTATACGATTTTATACCATTTTTGTAATGCAGAGCTGCAACATGACTTTCAAACTCGAAAAAAAAAGCTATTTGTCACAATGTCATGATAAATCTCAAACCATCTTGTACCAAATTGATATATTAGTCTTATATGACCATAAATTATACAAAATCATCATGAATCTACCATTATTTTACCAAGAATCCACCTATCTCATCATCATACAATGTTGACTATCAAAAGTCAAACTTTCTCAAACTTAACTTGTATAAACATCTATTTCTTGGAAGTTAATCATGAATTCTACAATATTTGTCAATTATCCTACATAATATCAAGATTTCAACTTATAATCCTCAATATGCAACCCAAATTTCAAAGTTTGAAAAACTCAATAAGAACATATAATCAAAAATGGAGATATACCATTGAAATCTTCAATTATCTTGCAAAATTCAACCAATTTCTTGTAAAAACACCCAAGATTGGTGTTATTGAAGTGTCCAGAAGTTAATATATGAAATGAGAAGATAATAGGGCTTAAATCATTATTTTTGTGACTTGAGGTTGTTAAAACCCGAGTCGGGTCGGGTTTGACCCGGTTGGATACCCATTTTGACCATCAAACACTTAAACCTTCATAACTGTTCGCTCGGAATTCCGTTTTCGATGAGGTTTTCGTCTACGCGTTTGTAACAAGATAATCTATAACTTTCAATAATATTTTTAAGAAAGGGTCTACCAATAAGAGCAGTTTTAAATAATTGTACGTGTTATTCTTGGTCCCAAATGAGTCTACAAGAGTTCAAGGATATAGAAACCGTTTGTAGAAGGGGGGTGAATACAAACACACAGATTTTTAGTTTTTAAATGAGTTTATATTAAATAAACAAATTTACAGTTACAAGCAGAAATTAGAACAAGTGATTAAACCTATTTTATTGTAACTAAGAAATCACACAGTTTGATGCACAAGGAAATGAGAAAGAAAAGAGGTAGAGGTTTGAGAAAATAGAAAGTAGCATGCATGAATTTATACCCATTGCAAATAATGCAAGACAAAAAGTATATGTCACGTGTCAAGCTTTCATTGGAAGCTAGTCCTTTTTCAAAAGTAACCATGCTTTTGGTCGCGTGTGAACAATACTAAATCAGATTTGATGGGGACATAAGAGACTATCTGTACGTCCTTCTCTGACATAGTATATGGTTTTGACTTTTGTGCATCGAGGATAAGATCAACATTAATCTTGCTTATAGACTTCACTTGATCGCTAAACTTTGAAACTTCAAGGATGAACTTTCAGAGTATCGCTGAAGCCTAGCAAGTTCACACTTCTATTTAGACAATCATTGCTATTAGTGAACCGCTTCAGATCACTAGCTGATTATCTCTATCTTCAGCTTGGTCTTCGACTTTCGCTAAATGTTGTTGTTGTGTGATTGTTGTTCTTCAGATCTTCATAGATAAACTTAAGGTGCCTGAATTTCAGCGATCGCTGAGTGCATTCAGCATACGCTATCGCTGAATTTGAACTTTAGCTTATAAACGGAATTTTCACTAAGTATACAGAGGAATCATATTCAAATCACTAAGAGGAGTTATGATCAACAATCTCCCCCTATTTGATTATGATTAAACAACATAGGAAATTTGCTTGAAAGGATTAGTAGGGACTTAAAAATATTAAAGTAAAATTTCTAGGTACTAATCTGTGAGATATTTTTCAGCTAATCTACCATCATAATTGAGTTTCATTTATAGAGATATGAAAACACAATTTTTACAAGTATAGAAGCTTTAAGTACATTCATTGATTTAATTTCAGAATGAAATATCAGTGAGTGAAGGTTTAAAAGAAAAATAGAACTCTTATGTTCATTGTCACCTTCTTCAGGGTGTGAGATGATGTCACCTTCTGCTAGTTGTAGGCCTTGAGGAAGAGAGACATTGAGCGTTGAAATATAATGGATATCGAGATGCCCAAGGAGACTTTCGTAGTTGAACTTGGTCTCATACTCATTTTTAGAGGATGGGCCTTCTTCAGTGTTTGATCTTTTTCTACTTGTTTGCTCAGGGAGAGGGGGAACTTGAACATGCTGTGACATCCTTTGCGGTAGCTGATCCAAGACTCTTTCTACCACTTCCTTGAATTCAGACTTGGAACCATAAATGACATCTCTGATTTCCAGCCATTCAGAATAACCATTGAACTTTAAGAACTTGGCTTCTCCTTTTTCGAACCTCTAATGTCTGTACATTCGTACATATACCTTCAGATCACTTTTCTTAGAAGTGCGTCCTTTGATAGTAGCACGAGCGATTATTGAGTTAGACACTCGATACTTGAATATTTCAGTGCACCAGCATAGTTCATTTTCTCTGTGGCTTTTGTTCTCATTAGTCAGCGCATGGAGAATCTTCTTTTGAGCACTGATAGGATTCACGTTCATATTTTCTCGTGGTAGTTCCTTTTGTGCCAGAGTTTCAGTGACCCTTTAACTTTTCTCGTTCTATTTCTTGATCCTTCATCTCTTATGGCATCCTCCCTGAGTATTCTTCTTGCCATCTGTAGATCACTTTCTGTTTGCTTTATCTTTTCATCCCTGATTCGCTGAGCTTCAAGGGCTTGTGCTCTCTCATCCTTGGATAAGAAGTCGAATTCATCCACTACGCTGATAGGTATGGGTTCTTCTAGTTCAGCAGTGCGAGGCACCTTTATTCTGTTAGCTTCTAGTTCCCTGAGGAAATTTATTCGACTTTGCTCTTCTTCAGGTTCGCTTATTGGTTGCTTATGTACACGCCATCTTGGAATAAGGCCTTTTTCATCTTCAGAGTCAGTTTTAGATATGTACAAGAACTGCTCTTCTGATGAAGGTTCCCTCATAAATGTAGAATCCTTTGGGGGACTGGACTCACTGAGAATGGGGGATGGAGAGAGAGGTACATCAGATCCAAATTTTGGAGGAAGATAGGAGGGATAGGTTAGGGGTTCAGAGATGGGAGTAAAAGGGATAAGAGGAAAAGTTACCTCTGCAACCGTCTCCCCCTTAGAGTTTGCTGGAGTGGAGTCGAGATTCACCACTTGCTTGCCCTTCCCTAAGGGATCAGACTGTCCTTGAGAAGGAGGTGGTCCGTTCTCCAAAGGATCTCTGAAGACGATTTCATGCATGAAATTGCCTGGACGATTTTGACTCCAGAATTGATTAACATTTGGAGGAATGTCATCATCATCATCATCATTTTTTCCCTGATGAGGGATTTCATCATCCTCTTCATCATCATCCTCTTCTTCTTCTTCATCATCTGCGACAAAGGTTTGAGGATCTTGTTGTTGGGGCTCTTGCTGACCGTTGGGAGAAATAGGAGTTCCAGAGGTTGCTTCATTTACCTTTCCTATAATCTTGTCAGCTAGCTCTTTTGCAAATCTCTCCCCCTCAATGTTATCAGGAGGTAGGACGTGCACCATCAGTGTACGCACATTTGAGCTTACATCCTTAAGAGTCGTAGTATGCGCATGCTGGTTCTGTGTAACCTAAGCTAGCGTGCTCCGGTCTGCAGCAGTGAAGGAGAGGCCTTTGTCAGCGATGCTCTGTAAGAGCAGGATCATATCAGCTTGAGTTTTTTGAATAGACTCAAGTGCCTTGCCCCGAGCTTCCACGGCCTTTTCCAGCCTCTCGATGGCCTTCCCATTGGCTGAAGTGTCATCCTTCACTATCTGAATGTCAGTGTGGATGTTATTGGTTGTGGCCTTCATCCCTGGTATGCAGAGTGTCCACCCTGACCTTAATAAGGGCACCCTTATTTACCAGGAAATCAATCATTGGGAAAGAGGGATTTGGATGGATAATCTTAGGAACGTCCATAGGAACGGACGAAAGCTTAGTAGAGAGCTTCTTCTTTTTGAAGTTTCTGATCTGCTAAGGGGATTTCAGCGAAATCCCCTTGCTTCCACTGATATAAGTGTCAGCAATCTTTGTGGTGGTAGTGGTGGTCGCTTAGGAAGTACGAGGAGGTGCAATACCTGATGATAACATAGACAAAGCAGCCAGAAAGAGCTCTGGATTAGATGAAAGGTGAGGTGAAGAAACATTTTTAACCTTGAGAGTATCATGAGGATTACTCTCAAGGATACCACATTCGATGGTAGCGTCTTGTGGATCACTAGCATGTGTCTTAGAATGTTTGTAAAAAACATTTGGAGGTCCTGTGTTACTGGCTTTCCAAAGTTCAGATTGTCGAAACAAAAATGAAGTGTGGATAGCGTGCCTTTCAACTTCATCGGAGATAGGGATAACTACCTCTGAGTCATGAGTTAATGTGAGGACCAAAGAAGAGATGGTGGAAGAAGAAGAGAGGGCTGTGAATGTATTACCTGATCCAGCTTCAGCGTAGTTGGCTATTACATTCTCAGTGACCGGAGTGGCTGAAAATGGTGGTAGCACTGATGAAGCGGCACAAGATGTAGAGACCATTGTCGTGGCAGAGGCTGAGTGTCGTGTTCGTAATACGCCTTTATCATAGAGGGAAGTCTTTTGAGAGACTCCCTTCTTTTGTTTCTTTGCAGCGGGCTTGTGAGCGATGGTCTTTTTGTGACCATCGGTCGACTCTTTGCGTTTGAGAGGGGAGGAGGTGTCTTGGATACTCACTGATGGGTTTGTCAGTGAGATGGACATAGGTACTGCCTCGCTGATGAGTTGCAGCATGTAGGAGGTGTAGGAAGCATCTCCTGGATGCTCATCAATATCCAGCGATTTCATGCCGATGATTGAGAGGCTTTGGTTGGCGACTGTTGGGTATTCATTCTTGAATGCGACCTCCAAGATAGTAGCAAAGAATCTTGGGTAGGGAATGAACTTGTCCCTTTTTGCGGCTTTCACCTTGCTGAAGATATAAATAGCGTAGTTGAGTTTGTAGTTGGTGCAGAGAGCAAAACCAAGATCTTGAAGATGTTTGCTGGCCTGATCGTGAGAGCCAGTATTGGAACCCAGGCACTAGATCACTTGGGTGAAGATATATTTTCATCTAGCAGGTAGCCGTTTCTTCTCCATCTTGGAACCAACGGACCTCTCGGCAGGATCTTCTCATGCATAGCCGATAGAATCCAAGAAGTCTGCAATTTGCTCCTTGGTGGGCTCAGGAACCCATTGCTGATTCTTGCCTCTAGCAGGGAGGTGGAGAGCATTCCGTAGGAAACCAACAGTGAAGGCGAAGTCGCTGTGAGTAGGGATCTGGAATCTAATAGCAGGGATTTTGTTTCCCTTATGAGTAGTGAGAGTCGTGAAGTGGGAAGTGTACTAGAGATCCTGTAGGTAAGCAGTGATGCCAACAGGGTTGTGAACGAAGGCGTACATCAACGGGCAAGCCTGGATGAATGTGGCACCATCTTTGAAGTCAGTAGGGATGTCCACCAGAGCCAAGTAATTGCACAACTTGAATGTTGCTTGTTCCAAAAAGAAGGTGCAGGCTGGGGCTCACTCAAGGACAACTTGCGCAGATGCATCAGCTTGAGGGTTCTTGCTAGAAGGGGCCATTTCTGTTTGAAAGATAGGAACACCAAAGAGAAAGATCATGGTTTAATACAAAATGTATAAACCAGAATATGTTTTGGTATACCAATTGTTAAGAAATAAAACAAGTGTTTTGATGAACAAAGATCAAAATTCTTGTTATTTGGTAGAATAACGCAAATTTTGAACAAATTTTAGATTTAGAAAAAAATGTGGATTAAGATACCAAATATGGTCTTCTGTTCTAAGAAGGAACTTAGAACATGTTTTTGAAAGAAACAAAATTTTAAGGTTTTAACACATTTATGTTAGATTAAAGCAGAAGATCTTTATAACGAGAAGTTATAAAGGATTTAGAGATGTAATAAACCACATTGTAGTTGTTTTTAATAAAGAGTAAAGGGTTAGATCAAACCTTAAAAGTGAAAAACTAAGAAAAACGCACAAGTGCGTGTTCTTGGAGAAACTTGAAGATTCGAAGGAGGTTCTTGCTTTTTTAATACGATGAGCGCGTAAAGAATTGAATGACTAAGAAACTTGCTTAAATAGCAAGAGGAGTGAGAAAGAAAGCTAAACAACGGTTTTAGCTTTTTGAAAAGTAATGATGATCTAGCGCACGTTCCTAGAGAAAGATCAGAAAGGAAACGTCGTGGTCCGTCGTGCGTCAGATAAAGTTCTGACGTGTCCTTTTCTCATTTGAAATTTTGAATAAGATTATCATTTAAATAAATGTTAATCATTATCTTTAAATTCTTCATCAATAGACAATAAAGGATTGTTAGTGATGGATTTATCTTTTGAGATTCATAAAGGAATATGAAGACAGTCAGAGATGTAAGGATTTAGAAGTTCATACCTGAGCGAGATAAATCAAGTATCGCTGAGTCAGAGTTTAGAGAATGGAAATTTGAAGGCTTAATTTGTATGTCACTGAATATTTGTTGATCGCTGAATAGAATTTATTCAGTGTTTAACATACCAACTTCACTAATAAGTAGATTGAATCTACTCTCATCAAGAGGGTTGGTGAAAATATCAGCGAGCTGATATTCAGTTGGTACAAAATGAAGTTCAACTTCACCATTCATCACATGATCTCTAATAAAGTGATATCGAATCTCAATGTGCTTGGTTTTGGAATGAAGGGCATGATTATTTGCAATAGCAATAGCACTGGTGCTATCACAGTAGATAGGGATTTTTGAAAGTTTGAGATCGTAGTCTTTTAGTTGATTTCTCATCCAAAGGATTTGAGCACAACAGCTGCCAGCAGCTACGTACTCAGCTTCAGTGGTAGATGTGGACACAGAGTTCTGCTTTTTGCTTGTCCAACTTATCAACTTACCACCTAATAGCCGACATCCACCGTTGGTGCTCTCCCTATCAATCTTGCAACCTGCGAAATCACTATCAGAGTAACCAATTAGATTGAACCCTGAGTCTTTGGGATACCAAAGACCCAGATTAGGAGTTCCCTTCAGATATCTGAAAATTCGCTTTACAGCGATTAGATGAGATTCCTTTGGTTCAGCTTGATATCGAGCACAGAGACAGGTAGAATACATGATATCGGGTCTACTCGCTGTAAGATATAGCAGAGATCTGATCCCTCGATAGGCAATGACATTGACAGGTTTCCCATTTGGGTCCTTATTTAATGTTAGAGGAGGTGCCATAGGGGTCTTCATCGCTGAGCGTTGAGTCATATCAAACTTGTTCAACATGTCCTTAACATATTTACTTTGACAAATAAAGATTCCTTTGTCAGATTGCTTAATCTGCAAACCTAGAAAATATGTTAGTTCACCCATCATACTCATTTTGTATTCTTTCTTCATTCCTTTTACAAAACAAGTGCATAATTTGAGTCTTGTGGAACCAAATATAATATCATCAACATATATTTGAGTAAGAATAGTATGACCTTTATATTTTTCTTAAAAATAGAGTTTGGTCAATCTTTCCACGAACGAATTTTTCTTTAAGAAGGTATTTAGAAAGGGTATCATACCAAGCTCTAGGAGCTTGTTTTAACCCATAAAGAGCATTTTGAAGTTTGAAAACATAACGAGGATGTATAGGGTCAGAGAAACCAGGAGGTTGTTCAACATAAACTTCCTCACTGAGTTTACCATTTAGAAAAGCACTCTTTACATCCATTTGAAAAACTTTGAAATCTTTATGGGCAGCATAAGCTAAGAAAAGTCTTATGACTTCTAATCTAGCAACAGGAGTGAAGGTCTCATCGTAGTCAATACCTTCTTCCTGTTTATATCCCTGAGCAACAAGTCTAGCCTTGTTACGGATAACAGTGCCATTCTCATCTATTTTATTTCGAAAGACCCATTTGGTTCCAATAACAGTTTTCCCAGATGGACGAGGAACAAGATTCCAAACTTTGTTTCTATGAAACTCAGTTAGTTCTTGCATGGCAGAGACCCAACTTGGATCATAAATAGCTTGATCTATCTTCTTAGGTTCAGAGAGAGAAATAAAATTAACATAGAGATAGATATTAGATGTACTTCTACGAGTCTTGATACCTGCATTTGGATCACCAATAATTTGATCTATTGGATGATTTGCAGTCCATCGCTGAGGTGGTGGTTGAGGAGATTGATCAACATGGGATTCAGCGACTTGTTCTTGTTCAGGAATAACGTTGCTTGCTTTGGCAACAGGTACTTCAACATTCATTATAACCTCTGGAGGTATCTTAGAGGTTTGATCAGCAGAAGATGAAGCTTGGTTATTCACTGAAGAATTACCGAATGATGAATAAGAGGGAGGAATTTGATTGAGAGGAGTGATGTTAACCCTTGATGATGATTGATTGTTGCTTATGGTAGGGAAGAAATCAAGGATTCCATCATCGTTATTTTCAACATCAGGTTGATTACTGAAATAAGTTTCAGGTTCCTCATAATGAGATTTAAACCATTCATTCAATTTCTCATCTTCTTCAGGGAAAGGAATAGAATTAGTTGAACGGGATTCATCAAAGTCGACGTGCATGGATCCTTCAACGTGTTGTCTTCTTTTGTTGAAGATTCTAAAAGACTTAGATACATAAGAGTATCCAAGAAATATCCCATCGTCAGCTTTTGGATCAAATTTACCCAAATGATATCTATCATTCAGAATGTAACATCTACGTTCAAAGATGTGTAGGAATTTTAGAGTAGGTCTTCTTCCATGAAATAATTCATAGGAGGTTTTCTTGAATCGCTTTACTATCAGGGATCGATTCTGAGTAAAGCATGTCGTGTTTACTGTTTCAGCCCAGAATTGAGTAGGTAGATGCGATTCACTAAGCATTGAATGAGCTGCTTCAATGATCGTTCGATTTCTTTTTTCAGCAACACCGTTTTGTTGAGGAGTTCTCACTGATGAAAAATTATGAGTGATTCCCTTTTCTTCATAGAAGTTAATCAGGGTATTGTTTTTGAATTCAGTGCCATGATCACATCTCATGGAGCGAACAATAAGTTTGTTCAACACTTCCATTCTTTTAACAAAAGAGATAATTACATCAGGTGTGTCACTTTTGGATCAAAGAAAGAATACCCATGTATATCTGGAATATTCATCAGCTATCATAAGAGTGTACTTCTTTCCAGACAGAGATTGGACATTGACAGGTCCAAATAAATCCATATGAAGTAGTTGAAGAGGAGAAGTCACCGAGGAGACTTGTTTGGATTTGAAAAAGGCTTTTGTTAGTTTTCCCTTCTCACACACTGAACAAAGAGATTCCTTTGTAAAGGTATGTTTAGGTAGATTCCTGAGAGAGTCTCTTGTGCCATAACCAGTTGATATCAGAGGAGACTTTGGAGATGAAACACATATTCTTAGAGTGAGAACTATTCATATTAATGGCCTACACATTTTCTAATCTTTTGCCTGTTAAGGCAAGTTTGTCATTAATAGCAGTGACAGCACATCTGTTCTTTAAGAATAAGACTTTGAAGTCTTTGTCACACAGCTGACAAACGCTCAATAAATTGTGCTTTAGTCCTTCAACATAAGCGACACAACTGAATGAGTTGCTCCATTGGATAGAATTCCATAACCTTTTGTATCCTTTGCCCTTTCCACCGAAAGTCACTGAGGGACCAACTTCTTCCTTGTATTCAGAGAGCAAAGATTTTCTGCCAGTCATGTGCCTTAAGCATCCACTATCGAGATACCAGATACCTTTAGCACTCTGTATACAACAGAAAGATTAATTTTTCATAGGTACCCATATTACTATAGGTCCTGCTGAGTTAGTGGAAGGAGTGGCGGATGAGCTACTAGATGAAGTATTCTCTTCACTGGTTTTCTTCACCTTGGAAGTTTTTACCAACCTTGGAGGATTTCGTTCTTGCTGATTTATCAGCTTGAGATACTTTCTTACCATGAGCTAATTTTTCAGCCTTAGTAGCATTAGGACATTTGCTTGCAATGTGGGTGGTCTCACCAAGGTGATGGCATTTCCTATATTTGAAAACGGGTTTGGAATTGAAAGAATTCAGAGAGCAGGTAGTAGCATTTTCAGGACCAGAACCAACAATTCCTTTGTCTAGTGTAGTCGGGGGAATCACAATTTTCTCAAAGACGGGAGTGAGGTCAATCTTAATTCTGGGAGTAGATCTCTGAATAAATCTAGAGATCTCCTTTCCAGTTTTAGGATGACTCACTGAAGGGATAGAGGAATTCTTCTTCTGTTTCTGAAATTTTTTGATTGTAGGATCATGGTCAAGGAACTTGTCCTTGATCATTTTCTTAGAATCATTAGATTTTGAGATATGCAGCTTCTTATTGATATAAGGTTTCTGAGAAGAAGGATTAGGGATTGATGAAACAAACATTCTGAATTTTAACATGGAACGATCATTCTCTGATTCTTCTTGGTTAGGGTTATATCCTAAACCACTTTTGACCTTCATAGGGATCTGGGCATTGATGATCTCGCTGATTTTATTAAAAGCCTTGCACCATAATTCGATGGTAGTTTTTTCAGCCTTGAGATCATCAATAGCCTTTTCTCTTTCAGTGATAGCTTGTTGTGTTTCAATGCTTATTGTTTGATTTACAATGTGACATTTGTCAAATTCGAGCTTTCAGGTTAGCTTCTATTAAGTTTATTAGTATTTATATAGTTTAATTTTAAGAATAGAAGTTAGTTGGTTTAGAATGGCCGAAAAATCCCTAGCATTTCCGGTAGTCGCTTAAAATGTCCGGTTCCGATCCGTAACCGTCCGAAATGTCCTATATAGTGCCAAATGCTCTAATTTGTACCCAATTTATATAAAATATATAGTTTTAATGTGTCAAGTATAAATTTTTTTAATTTTAAAGAATTTAATCACTTTTGGGCTTGTATTTTGAGGAAAAAGGCCAAAAATTGAGAAATATGACATTGTATTCTTAATTGGGCTTGAGTTTTATTTTATTTAGAAAAAAAACATATGATTTTGGGAGGATTGGGCCCCCATGGCCGGCCTCCCCCCAATCCCCCATATGAATACATTTTTTTTTCATTTCCTCCTCATTTTGCATGTTGAAAATTCAAATTTCACTCTCCTTTCTCTCTCTAAACTCAAAAGTCATTTCTAGAACTCTCCTTTCCCTCTAGTTCAGCTGAGTTTTATACATTTTCACCATCAAAGGTCAAGAATCATCAAGGTATTTAGAAGCTCTAATCATCATCCAAACAAAGTAACAACTTTACCCTTATTTTCTTACCAATTTTGGGTGGAAAAACCCACTTTTCTTACATTTTTCATAACTATTTCTTCTATCATCCTAAAGTTCTGAGTTTGTGGAGAGATTATACACCAAAACATTTAAAAATGTTCATACAATGGTGATAATCTATGATCCACACAATAAAACTCAATAAACTAGGTGAAAATCATGATTTTATGTGTTTTTGAACAACAATGGAGATTTTTGGTGCTGACAGATTTATTGCATGTGCAAAAATCGTCCATTTCTTGCAATAAACATGTTCAAATGTCATGAATATTCTTTCTACAAGTTTATTTAGTGAGTTGGGGTTCTAATCCAAGTGGTCTCACTCAAAAACATTGAGTTTTGACCGCCCAAATGCTCATATGAAGATGCATGTGCATCTGGAAGTTCAACAGTAGGCAAACCCTACTTTGAACGACCATAACTCTATACTCATCCAAATTACTTGATTTTTCTTCTGGAAGTTAATTTAATGAGTTATCTTTCAAATGCCACTGATTTCATTAAAAAATATGGTGATTTGAGGTCCCAACTAATTGAAACAAAATGAGTGTGCAAACTGTCAACCAATGATAGGTTTGTGCATGCATGTTCAAACGGCCATATCTCTTGCAAAACTCAATGAAAAAGGATGATTTTTCTTTTGAGAGTTATTTTTATGAGTTATATTCAGTTTTCAAGTGGAATCACTTAAAAATATGGAGTTTTGACCCTCCAAACACTTAAAATACTTTAGGTGTGCAATCTGTGAAACCACCAGCAACTAAACTCTACTTTGTGTGTTAATACCTCTTGTGTTATTTGTCTTTAATGCATGAATCTTCTTCTACAACTTTCTTTATTGAGTTAGGGTTCTTATGAACCCAATTTCACTCAAAAATATGAAGATATGAGGCATTAACCAAATTATTCAAAGTAGGTGTGCAATCTGTCAAGAAATGACAGAATGGTACATACCACTTTGAGGTGCTATATATTCTTCATAATTACTTCAAAATGAGTGATTTTTATCTCAAACGTTTCCTCTATGAGTTATCGTTCCAATCCAACAGGAAATTCTAGAAAACATTTAGTAGAACTCCTTAAATGAGTGATTTACTAACATGGTGTAATATGTTTTACCGGTTGTGACATAATGTTTTGCATGAATTATTTGAACCACTTTTACATGTCCAAAAGGCATGAAATTTGGTCACAATGACCATAACCAGTACTTTATCTTGTATAAAAAGATAGGAAACTAGGTCATTTTGGAAGCACTTGAAAACTGATCATATTTAGGACAATTGGTTTATGTTCAGAAGAGAAATTCTGGACTTAATTGATTTCTATAAATGTTGATCATGTGATGGATAATAAGATTACTTTCGGTATAAATTACGATATTAAGGAGCAAGTGGGCATTTTGTGTAATTGGACATATATAGACACTTATGGGCTTAAGATTTATTCACCTCTATAACTAGTATTAGACCTATAAGTGACGGTTTTGAGTATTACTCTTTGATAGGGAAGCGTAAGGTCGTCGTGTGGGGATCGGATTGTGTTGTCTTGTGTCGCGGAGCTTTGCTATAAGGTGAGTATTCACAGCCCCATTTTTAAAGTATTTTATATGTTTTGGGGTGAAAAACATGATTAAATGAAATATTTGCGCTATTTGCATTAACGAATGTGAATATTATGAAAATTGTTGTTTTTGGGCACTAAGGCATGTACACTAATAGATTGTATTGAGTAAAATGTTCCATACAAATTTGTACACTGCTAATAACTCAAGTGAGGAGCCGAGGGTATATGTGGATAGCGCTATCGGACGGACAATCCCACCTAAAAACCACAGGTAGGGGTGCACTGTACTTAAAAGAAACGAAGGTTCTACATATGTGGGATATTAGTCCCACCTCTAAGGTAGAATTAACAATAAATTTTTTTGTGGTCGAAAGGTTTAGTGGTGGCTCTTTATATACTAAAAATTAGAGTACATAATGCCTTGACGTTTTAAGATATTAATAAGTGCCAAAAATTTATTTTGCTCATATTCACTTACACAAACGGATGTTTGAAATATTGAAAACCTGTGAACTCACCAACTCTTTGTAGTTGACCTTGTTTTTATCATGCTTTTCAGGGGTAAGAAAAGATTAACCGAATCTTTCTATTATGTGGGCGCATCGACATCAATCATCTTGTTTATTTGAAACTGTTTAGTTAAAACACTTGGTTTACTTTATTTTGTTAGAACTTTTAGTTGATGCGATGTAAAATTTTAAACTTAAACTGTTATGTATTTGAATGGATGGTTGGTGTTGTTTTTATCCTATTGTTATGAAATCTTGCGCTATCACGCCTCGTCTTTCCGCTTTAGCGGGGTGTGACAGACTTGGTATCAGAGCTATAGGTTATAGAGAACACCGGTTTTCTATTGAAACCAAATACTATAACCATTTTTTTTTTTTTGAAAAACTATTTTCGTAGATAAATTTAAAAAGCTCACTACTAGTACAATTAGAATAAGCAACGATCTAACATATAATAATCAGGCAAAGCCTGATCACCTATGTCTAAATATGGTATGAATAAGAAAAGACTTGCATTAAATTATTCTAAAAATAGGAATCGATCGGGAAATCTTTCACTTCCAAATGAGAAATATGATTTTATGTGAGTTCACATGATTATTATAAAATGTTTCTGATATTTATAATTTTTTTTTTATTTATCTCAGCACTATGTCCACATCCGACCACTCCCCGGATGAATCCGGTTATGTTACCAGCAGGGTTAGGAGAGCCGACACAAACTATGATGACTATGACCCATCCGAGCATAGTCATGAAGAGGATTCTGCTGACTCTTCTGCTCGATCTTCTGTTCCCATGCCCGTACCCATACCTACCGGTGAGGGGATATCTCGCGGGCCAAGGACGATAAGGACTGCCCGTAAGCGCATTCTCCCTCTTCGGAGAGTGACTTTCACGATTCCTTCTGTGCCATCGGGAGAACCATCTCAGTCGCGATCCAGGTCGCGAAGTGTGACTCCTCCTTCCCAAGCGATCGGAGTTCCTGTGCCACCGCCGCATGGCATGACTACATCAGAGCACATTTGGGTCACATAATTGGCGGATAGAGTAGGACTTCATCAGAGTAGACTGGGCTATCACCAGCACTCCCTAGACGACTTATTATCGGCATTGAACACTCAGAATGCTTATACGACTAGTGTTTTGGGTGTTGCCCTTGATGCTAAAAGGACGATTCGGAGATTATATGCATATTTGTTTTGGGTCATAGGAGTCTTGGTGGTGGTGTTAGGAGTATTGATTGGGATGTTGATGCGTTAGGGAACTCTAGTTATTTTGAACTTTTGGGTGAATATTACCTTCTTTTGGGGCTTGTAGCCTATGTATTCAAGTTTAAGCACTTTATTAACTTTTAGACTGTATTTTAAAACTTATGTTGGCTTGCCTTAGTTATTTATGGGATTTATGCAAGTTATCTATTTATCGCATGTTGTTTTGAAATGTATGTGTTCGTGAGTAGTATTGGATGTATGTTATAAGATGCGTATGATTTAGTAAGTAGATTTATATTGGCTATTGTAACACAAAATTGACTAAAACTCAATTTAAAATTGTGTTTTTAGAACAATGCCTCCGGGAAGAGTAAATCCCTATGTTGCACGACTAGTATCCGAACAGCTCATGGCAGCACTATCAGGTATTGTGAGCCAAGTAGCAGCTGGTTTAAATGCTAATCAAAATAACAATCAGGGTTCTGGAGATAGGGAATGTACGTATAAATCCTTTAGGAGTTGTAATCCTAAAGAATTTTTCGGAACTGAAGGAGCCGTCGGTTTATTGACCTGGTTGCAAAGCATGGAGTCTGTCCTCCACATTAGCAAGTGTGTTGAGGGAAAGAAGGTGGAGTTTGCTGCCTGTTTATTACAAGGGCGAGCATTAACTTGGTGGAACACCCAAGTACAAACCCGAGGTCGGGAAGCCGCCAACAGTCTTACATGGGAAGATTTCAAAAGAATGCTGAAGGAAGAATACTGCCCTAGGAGCGAGATTCAGAAGCTGGAAGCAGAGTTGTGGAATCACGAGATGAAAGGGAATGATATCGACTCCTACACAGCCCGATTTTATGAATTCGCAAAAATGGTACCGCATCTGGTAACGCCTGAAGAGAACCGAGTTGATAGGTATGTTTGGGGATTATCTTCGGAGATACGCGGGGATGTTACCTCAGCAAACCCAAAAACTCTACAAGAGGCAGTAAGTTCGGCAACCAGACTCACAAACAATGCTACTCGCTCGGGATTGTTTATAAGGGATAAGGCACAAGGGAAGAGAAAGATGGATGAACCAATAAGAAAGCAGTTTGGAAAAAGGACAAATAAGGAACAAAGAACTTCAGGTAACTACGGAATTCAAACTCAACCTGCAGAGAAAGAGAAAAGACCTTATCCCAAATGTGACAAGTGCAATAGACAGCATACCGGACGATGTATTATCTGTCAAAAATACAACAAAGGAGGTCACTATACCAAAGCTGAGAAAGCAAGACAGAATCCAGATGTAGTTACAGGTACGTTTCTTTTACATAATCATTACGCATCTGTGCTATTTGATTCAGGAGCGGATAGGAGTTTTGTGTCATTAGATTTTAGACAAAAAATAAGTCTAAGACCTCAAAAGTTGAATGAAGTATACGTCATTGAATATGCCAACGGACAAGAGTGTAAGGCCAAAGACGTAATAATGGGCTGCATATTAAACTTGACTAGTAGGGATTTTAGTATAGATCTAATCCCGATTCAACTAGGAAGTTTCGACATAATTGTGGGCATGGATTGGTTATCCAAAAACCGAGCCGAAATCTGTTGCTCCGAAATGATCGTACGAATTCCGTTACCCGAAGGGGGAAAACTCGAAGTACACGGAGAGAAACCCAGGAGGGGTATTAAAGTAGTGACATGTATGAAGATGCGAAAGTATTTGAGAAAGGATTGCATTGCTTTTCTAGCTCACATCAAGGATAAGAAGGCTGAAGAAAAACGCATTCAAGATATTCCTATAGTTCGGAATTTTCCTGAGGTATTCCGGACGAATTGCACGGAGTACCCCCACCAAGACAAGTGGAGTTTCACATAGAATTAATTCCCGGAGCCGCGCCGATCGCGAAAGCACCATATCGATTAGCACCATCGGAGATGCAAGAGCTGTCGGAACAACTTCAGGAATTACTCGACAAAGGATTTATCAGACCTAGCTCTTCACCTTGGGGAGCCCCAATTTTATTTGTTAAGAAGAAAGATGGATCTTTTCGAATGTGTATCGATTATAGGAAACTCAACAAGTTGACAATTAAGAACCGATACCCCCTTCCCCATATTGATGATCTATTTGACCAACTTCAAGGTGCAACGTACTTCTCGAAGATCGATATTAGATCTGGATATCATCAAATGAGAGTGCGAGAAGAAGATATCTCCAAGACGGCCTTTAGGACCCGATACGGCCACTACGAGTTCCTAGTCATGCCATTTGGTCTAACAAACGCACCGGCAGTCTTCATGGATTTGATGAATAGAGTATGTCGACCATACCTAGACAAATTCGTGATCGTGTTTATAGATGATATACTTATTTATTCTCGAGACAAAAAGGAGCATGAAGAACATTTGAAGCTGATACTGGAATTTCTAAGAAACGAAAAGTTGTACGCCAAGTTCTCCAAATGCGAATTTTGGATTCGTGAAGTGCACTTTCTTGGCCACGCGGTGAATGAAAAAGGAATCCAAGTTGATCCAGCTAAGATTGAAGCCATTAAGAAATGGGAAGCCCCAAAGAAACCAACGGAGATCCGCCAATTTCTGGGATTGGCAGGTTATTACAGGCGATTCATCGAGAATTTCTCTAAAATTGCGCAACCACTAACAACTCTAACCCAAAAAGATAAAAAGTTTATTTGGGGAGAAAAACAAGAAGAAGCCTTTCAGACACTCAAACACAAGTTGTGCAACGCACCGATTCTGGCTCTACCCGAAGGAGTAGATAACTTCGTAGTCTACTGTGATGCTTCACATCAAGGAATGAGATGTGTGTTAATGCAAAAAGACAAGGTTATTGCATACGCATCAAGACAACTAAAGATTCACGAGAAGAATTACACTACTCATGATTTGGAGCTAGGAGCAGTGGTATTCGCACTCAAGATTTGGAGACATTATCTCTACGGTACTAAGTGTACTATATTCACAGATCACAAGAGCCTTCAACATATTCTTGACCAGAAAATGTTAAACATGAGGCAAAGAAGATGGGTTGAACTACTTAGTGACTACGACTGTGAAATAAAGTACCATCCAGGGAAAGCTAATGTGGTAGCTGACGCGTTAAGCCGAAAGAAAAGAGTAAAACCAACAAGAGCACGTGCTATGGGAATGATGGTCGAGACGAGTTTAAAAACTCAAATACTGGAAGCACAAGGAGAAGCTTTGAAAAAAGAGAATTTGAAGAATGAAACCTTGCAGCACCTAGAGAAGGAATTTGAAATGCAGACAGATGGGGTACATTACTTTAAGAATAAGGTATGGGTACCGAAAGTTGGTGATCTACGGTCAACCATTTTGGACGAAGCCCATCGATCCAGATATTCAATTCACCCAGGAGCATATAAGATGTATAAGGATTTGAAAGAGTATTATTGGTGGCTGGGAATGAAGAAAGATATAGCTTTGTTCGTAAGCAAGTGCCTGACTTGTGCTAAGGTAAAGGCTGAACATCAGAAACCATCTGGTTTACTCCAACAACCTGAAATACCACAGTGGAAATTGGAGCAAATAACAATGGATTTCGTAACTAAATTACCCATAACTGGAAAGGGGCACGATACTATATGGGTTATAGTAGACCGACTTACCAAATCGACTCATTTCATCCCCATTCGCGAAGATTTCAGTATGGAAAGGCGTGCGCAAATCTATATTAATGAAATAGTTACACGTCATGGTGTGCCTATTTCCATTATTTCGGACAGAGATACACGATTTACATCGCGTTTTTGGCAATCACTTCAAAAGGCATTGGGTACACGTTTGGATTATAGCACTGCCTATCATCCTCAAACGGATGGACAATCAGAAAGAACTATTCAAACGCTAGAGGATATGTTACGGGCTTGTGCAATAGATTTCGGTGGAAGTTGGGATACCCACCTGCCACTTGTGGAATTCTCCTATAACAACAGCTATCATACCAGCATACAATGTGCACCATACGAAGCTCTATACGGACGTAAGTGCAGATCGCCGCTTAGCTGGGTAGAAATCGGAGATAGACAGTTGACAACGCCTGATATTATCCAGGAAACCACTGACAAGATCTCAATCATCAAAGAAAGACTCAAGACAGCAAGAGACCGTCACAAGAGTTATGCGGATAATCGGAGAAAGTCGTTGGATAATCAAGTGGGGGATAAAGTGCTATTAAAAGTGTCCCCATGGAAGGGATTGGTACGCTTCAGGAAGAGAGGTAAGCTGGGTCCAAGATACATTGGTCCATTTGAAATACTTGAAAGAATCAGACCAGTGGCGTACAAGTTGAAGTTACCACAAAATCTAAGCGCCATCCACAACACGATTCATGTGTCGAATCTGAAGAAATGCTTAACAGACGAAACATTGGTGTTACCCCTGGACGACGTTCAGATTAACGATCGGTTACACTTTATCGAAAAACCAATCGAGATTCTGGACCGAGAAGTTAAACGATTGAGGCACAGTAAAATCCCTATTATTAAAGTCCGTTGGAATGCGAAGCATGGTCCAGAATATACCTGGGAACGTGAAGATTTGATGAAGCAAAAGTACCCCAGCTTATTCACGAACACCTCGGAGAAAGCCACTTCTGAAATTTCGGGACGAAATTTCTCTAACGGGGGAAGACTGTGACATTTGTCAAATTCGAGCTTTCAGGTTAGCTTCTATTAAGTTTATTAGTGTTTATATAGTTTAATTTTAAGAATAGAAGTTAGTTGGTTTAGAATGGCCGAAAAATCCCTAGCATTTCCGGTAGTCGCTTAAAATGTCCGGTTCCGACCCGTAACTGTCCGAAATGTCCTATATAGTGCCAAATGCTCTAATTTGTACCCAATTTATATAAAATATATAGTTTTAATGTGTCAAGTATAAAATTTTTTAATTTTAAAGAATTTAATCACTTTTGGGCTTGCATTTTGAGTAAAAAGGCCAAAAATTGAGAAATATGACATTGTATTTTTAATTGGGCTTGAGTTTTATTTTATTTATAAAAAAAATATATGATTTTGAGAGGATTGGGCCCCCATGGCCGGCCTCCCCCCTAATCCCCCATATGAATACATTTTTTTTTTCATTTCCTCCTCATTTTGCATGTTGAAAATTCAAATTTCACTCTCCTTTCTCTCTCTAAACTCAAAAGCCATTTCTAGAACTCTCCTTTCCCTCTAGTTCAGCTGAGTTTTATACATTTTCACCATCAAAAGTCAAGAATCATCAAGGGATTTAGAAGCTCTAATCATCATCCAAACAAAGTAACAACTTTACCCTCATTTTCTTACCAATTTTGGGTGGAAAAACCCACTTTTCTTACATTTTTCATAACTATTTCTTCTATCATCCTAAAGTTCTGAGTTTGTGGAGAGATTATACACCAAAACATTTAAAAATGTTCATACAATGGTGATAATCTATGATCCACACAATAAAACTCAAGAAACTAGGTGAAAATCATGATTTTATGTGTTTTTGAACAACAATGGAGATTTTTGGTGCTGACAGATTTATTGCATGTGCAAAAATCGTCCATTTCTTGCAATAAACATGTTCAAATGTCATGAATCTTCTTTCTACAATTTTATTTAGTGAGTCGGGGTTCTAATCCAAGTAGTCTCACTCAAAAACATTGAGTTTTGACTCCCCAAATGCTCATATGAAGATGCATGTGCATCTGGAAGTTCAACAGTAGGCAAACACTACTTTGAACGACCATAACTCTATACTCATCCAAATTACTTGATTTTTCTTCTAGAAGTTAATTTAATGATTTATCTTTCAAATGTCACTGATTTCATTAAAAAATATGGTGATTTGAGGTCCCAACAAATTGAAACAAAATGAGTGTGCAAACTGTCAACCAATGACAGGTTTGTGCATGAATGTTCAAACGGCCATATCTCTTGCAAAACTCAATGAAAAAGGAAGATTTTTCTTTTGAGAGTTAGTTTTATGAGTTATATTCAGTTTTCAAGTGGAATCACTTAAAAATATGGAGTTTTGACCCTCCAAACACTTAAAATACTTTAGGTGTGCAATCTGTGAAACCACCAGCCGCTAAACTCTACTTTGTGTGTTAATACCTCTTTTGTTATTTGTCTTTAATGCATGAATCTTCTTCTACAACTTTCTTTATTGAGTTAGGGTTCTTATGAACCTAATTTTACTCAAAAATATGAGGATATGAGGCATTAACCAAATTATTCAAAGTAGGCATTAACCAAATTATTCAAAAATATGAGGATATGAGTGATTTACTAACATGGTGTAATCTAAACCGGTTGTGACATAATGTTTTGCATGAATTATTTGAACCACTTTTACATGTCCAAAAAGCATGAAATTTGGTCACAATGACCATAACCCAGTACTTTATCTTGTATAAAAAGATAGGAAACTAGGTCATTTTGGAAGCACTTGAAAACTGATCATATTTGGGACAATTGGTTTCTGTCCAGAAGAAAAATTCTGGACTTAATTGATTTCTATAAATGTTGATCATGTGATGGATAATAAGATTACTTTTGGTATAAATTACGATATTAACGAGCAAGTGGGCATTTTGTGTAATTGGACATATATAGACACTTATGGGCTTAAGATTTATTCACCTCTATAAGTAGTATTAGACCTATAAGTGACGGTTTTGAGTATTACTCTTTGATAGGGAAGCGTTAGGTCGTCGTGTGGGGATCGGATTGTGTTGTCTTGTGTCGCGGAGCTTTGCTATAAGGTGAGTATTCACAGCCCCATTTTTAAAGTATTTTATATGTTTTGGGGTGAAAAGCATGATTAAATGAAATATTTGCGCTATTTGCATTAACGAATGTGAATATTATGAAAATTGTTGTTTTTGGGCACTAAGGCATGTACACTAATAGATTGTATTGAGTAAAATGTTCCATACAAATTTGTACACTACTATTAACTCTAGTGAGGAGCCGAGGGTATATGTGGATAGCGCTATCGGACGGACAATCCCACCTAAAAACTACAGGTAAGGGTGCACTGTACTTAAAAGAAACGAAGGTTCTACATATGTGGGATATTAGTCCCACCTCTAAGGTAGAATTAACAATAAAAATTTTTGTGGTCGAAACGTTTAGTGGTGGCTCTTTATATACTAAAAATTAGAGTACATAATGCCTTGACGTTTTAAGATATTAATAAGTGCCAAAAATTTATTTTGCTCATATTCACTTACACAAACGGATCTTTGAAATATTGAAAACCTGTGAACTCACCAACTCTTTGTAGTTGACCTTGTTTTTATCATGATTTTCAGGGGTAAGAAAAGATTAACCGAATCTTTCTATTATGAGGGCGCATCGACATCAGTCATCTTGTTTATTTGAAACTGTTTAGTTGAAACACTTGGTTTACTTTATTTTGTTAGAACTTTTAGTTGATGCGATGTAAAACTTTAAACTTAAACTGTTATGTATTTGAATGGATGGTTGGTGTTGTTTTTATCCTATTGTTATGAAATCTTGCGCTATCACGCCTTGTGTTTCCGCTTTAGCGGGATGTGACATACAAAGACTTGGTCTTTAAGAGTTTCTTCAATGTTTGTAAGTTCTTTGATATTTAAATGGAAAATTTTCAGTTGTTCTGATAGATCAATATTAATTTGTTCAGCTTTGATCTTTCCATTTAAAGCATTGTAAAAATCAACAGTCATATAATCGAGAGCCGCCAAGTTATCACCTTCAGGGATAAGGCTTGTAGATATATTTACCTGAGTCGAAGGAGATTATGAGGATGATGTTTTAGAAACTTCTTCAGCTTCCTCGATTCTGGCCATTAGGCAGAAGAAGGCAAGATCTTCTCCATCAGAACCTGATTCGTCAGAGGTTTTGGCCCAATCATGTTCATGATCCCAATCAACTTCCTCAGCAACTAGACCTTTGCCTTTTTGCTGGTTCTTTTTCAGATCTCTGTATTTATGTTTTAGCTTAGAATATTTCTCTTATTTGTCAGAGTTATAAGAGGTAGTGGGTGCAGCTACTTTCTTAGATCTGCACTCACTCACAAAGTGACACTTTCATTGACAGTTATAGCATATAGCAGATGCTTTTTCAGCGGGAGGAGTCTTTGACTTGTCAGAGTCAGTGATAGACAAAGTTTTTCGAAAGTTACTCTTTCTAGAAAATCTTCTAAAATTGTTTGTGAGAAGAGCTAGAGAATTATCAAACTCAGAGATGTCGGCAATAGTTAGTTCATCTGCATTAGTTTGATTTAGTTAAGTGATAGAAGTAATAGAGGAAGAAACTTGTTTTGAAGGATCTGCCTCTGAAGTCACTAGTGCCAAAGAAGTACTTTTGGCACTCTTGATATCATTAATGAGGTTTTTCCTTAAAGCTTAAGATTGCTCTTCATTTAGTAGCATTCCATATAAAGCACTTAGAGAGAGAGAGAGTTTCAAGATTCTTTGACAATTTTAGACATGTAGTGTACACTCCCCACTTTTCAGGTAGTGCCTCCATGAACTTTGTCAGTATTTTAGCATTATAATATTAT
Organism: Silybum marianum; assembly: GCA_036898165.1. Lineage (NCBI taxonomy): Eukaryota > Viridiplantae > Streptophyta > Magnoliopsida > Asterales > Asteraceae > Silybum > Silybum marianum. The sequence goes on from CM072543.1 coordinate 19,308,349, forward strand.
TTGTTGACCGTTTTTACGTCAATTAAGAGACAGTTAAATCTTTGATGAACTTGAGAAAGAGTTTCACCTTTTAAATGCATAAAACTCTCATATTGTCGTACCAGATTAATACATCTAGTGATTTGAACCTCATCAGTTCCTTCATATTGAATACACAGAGTATCCCACATGATTTTAGATGTTCTTATCTTCATCACCGAGTGATAGACTTTGATAGATATCAGAAGATAGCTTCAAAAAAAGACTGGGTTCTAAAGACAACATAGTTCAGATGTTCTGAACTAGTTCTGAAGAGAGAAAGGTTCAGAACTCAAAAGACATGCAAAGCAAAGCCTAAGGCATAACTTCTGAAGTGGATACTTCAGAAGTTCTGAAGAAGTCCTAAGGAAATTCTGAAGATGGTTCTGAAGATACTTCTGAAAAGGTTCTGAAGAATGATTCTGAAGACGTTTAGAAGTAGTTCTGAACATGTCTGTAATTTTTGTACTGTAACTTTAGCATTCCTATATGTATATAAATAGATAGTTTCTTAGACAGTTAGAATTAATGTTCATAAAGCTTGTAAAGATACATACTTTGTAATACTGTTCATTGATCAATATCGAGTGGACAATATCAATGGAGAATCAGAATGATTCAATTATTGGACAATATCGATGAAGCTTTAATGCAATCGATTGTAAATGGCCCTCTGGAGGTCTATGTGGAAATTCCTGCAGTTCTAAGAACTGAATTGACTCCTGAAATTCCTGCATCCAGAATCAAAAAGAGCCCAGGTATGTACAGTGCAGCTAAGAAAAGTCAAGCTAGAATTGATAAAAGGGCACTGACACTACTTACAATGGCGATACCCAATGAAATTTTTAACAGAGTTCATAGTCTCACATCTGCAAATGCCATGTTGGATGAAGTTGAGGCTCAAATGCAGGGGAGTACAAAAGCCCAAGCTCAAAGGTTGAACATCTGTGTTGGTACGTATGAAAACTTCAGGTATAAGGATAATGCATCTATCACAGAGACTTACCATAGATTCAACAATATCCTAAATGACCTGAGAAGGAATGGTGTTTAGAAATCCAACTCAGAAATAAATAATAAATTTCTGAACAATCTGGGTAATGAGTGGTCAAGCTTTTCTGACAATATGGTTACTAGAAATCTGTCTAGCAAATCCATTCATGATGTTTATGGTATTTTGTTCCAACAAGAGGACAAAATCAAGACTAGACAGAATGAGCAAAAGAAGGCAAATGAAACACTAGCCTTATTAAGCAAGAAATATAACAATTCCATGACCATCTCATCTAAGAGCAAGGTTTGTGAAATTCAAGAGACAACTCTGTGTGATGGAGATGAATCAGATGAAGAGCTTAAAAGAATTTCTGATAATATTGCATTCATGACAAGGCAATTCACTCAAAGATATAATTAGAAATATAAGAACAAGTCTAAATCTGAAGATGGACCTAAGAAAGGTCAAGATGCTGGTCAACATGAGACACAAGAACCAGCAAGGTGCTTCAACTGTGGTAAGTCTGGACATTACGCAAGACATTGCAAAATACCCAAAGTGAAAAATGCTGGTTACTATGAGAAGAATCATTTACTTGCCAAGAAGAAGGAACTTAATCCAACTCTGGTTACCAAATATGAAGAAGACTGGTTGAACTGGACTGATGGAGAGTATGATGAAGAAGTGGCTCACTAGGCCTCAAATTGCTACATGTGCCAACTGGATCCTAAAGATAAACATGCACATGACTCTGAGGTACTTTCTTCATATTCTGAATTAAATTCTGAGTCAAGTTCTTCTTCTGAACAAAATTCTGAACCAAATTTTGGATAATCTGAAATGCAAAATCAAATTCAGAACATGACTTCTGAATTTGAAAGTCTCAGAAATAGAATCAAATGGGAAAGAATTTTGGTAAATCAATTGAGAGCTGAGAGCCAAATTTATAAACAAAACTGCCAAGAAATTGAACAAATACTGGAAAAAGTTTATGAAGAAAAATTGTTATTAAAAGAAAGGATGGATAATTTACAAAAAGATATATTAAATGAAAAATCTGAAAAGGAAGTTCTGAATGTCAAAATGAACTTTCTGAATGAAGAAAGACTTGATCTTTACAAAAAGATCAAGGAATTAGAAGATCTGAACTTTAAAATAGCTCAAACTGAACAAACTCTGAATATTTTAACAAATTAGGCTCATAATTCAAAATTGTACCATATAAAGCAGGTTTGGGATATAATGAAAGTCAAGTCTTGAAAAAGGCACCTACAAATCTTTATGATTTTTCAAAAATGAAAATTTTCAATGAAACTAACATAGGTGTCATACCTAAAACTGTTAATTATTCTTTGCTTGAAAGAATACCATTTGTAAAATCAGAGGCTTTATTTTCTGAAGAAAAACTTCTTAATTCTGGTGAAACAGTAAAAATTTCTGAAACAGAAGTAACAAATAAAAAAGTTTCAAATATTTCAGAAAATATTTCTACTTCTGAATCAAATATTATTTCCGAAGAAAAGTCTGAACCAATTATTAAAACTGAGATTACTTCTGAACATACTGATTTTGAAAATAAATCAGAAGCACATGAAGAAAAATATGATGAATTCTCAGAAATATTTTTTGATAATTCTGATGATGAGGATGAAAAAATTTCAAATCTAATTTTTTTTGCATCAAGCATGATTCAGAACAAGTTCTCAGATTTAATGAATGCTTCAGATTCAGACGATGATGATGATCATAAAGTTGAAGTCATTGATAAAGAAGGTTACCTTGTCTACAAATCAAAATCTTGTATGATTGAAGGAGAAGTTTTAAAATCTGATGCGCCCAAATTGCCTTCAGAAATGTTTAATGCTGTATTTATGAAAGAAGAATTTCTGAAAAATGAGACTTCAGACAATTTCAAATTTTTTAAAAACAATTCTTCTACAACATCAAATATTACTCCTATATCTAAAAATAAATATTTGACTTCAGAAAAATCATCAATATCATCATCTGACTTTGTAACCAGAGTTAAACTGTTTGAAAAAGGACAACCTTCTAATTCAAAATCTGAAATTCAAAATTCATAATTTAAATCTAAAGTTGGTAAAAGAACTTCTTATACTAATCCTCATTTCTTATCTTTTACAGAGCTATCCACTTTAGTATGGAGAAAGAAAGATGAGAGTTTTTCAACTCCTAAGAAAAATGATGTACCACAAGTTAATAAAGTGAATAAAAGAAAGCATTCTATTGCAAAATTAAATGTTGTTGATTCTTGTTGATGTACTGACATATTAAATATTCTGAAGAATCATATTCATTGTATTAATTGTGGTCATCATATTTTTCATCTCAATTGCAAAACAAACAAGAAAAATGTTGAGAAATCAATTCAGAACTTTTCAGCAAAGTTGTCACATAAGAATAAAAATAAAAATAAAATTAATACTAAGAAAGACAAATTCAAAAGTTCTAAACAAACTTTTGAATTTCAAAATGTTAAGTCAAAGTTCAGAACTTCAAATTTTTTAACTAATCTCACAGGACCCATTTCTTAAATGGGTACCTAAATCTCATTAACCATTTTTGCAGATATGTCTTGTATGGGTCTTAGATTCATGATGTTCAAGACATATGACACCTTTCAAAGAGCTTCTAACTGATTATGATTAAAGATATGAGGGAACAGTTAGCTTTGGAAACAATGCAAAAGGTTATGTGAAAGGTTATGGAACTTTTTCCAAAGGAGATGTCACAGTGATGAAAGTTTTTTATGTTGAAGGTCTAAAACATAATCTTTTCAGTATAAGTCAGTTTTGTGACAAGTATTGGAAAGTAAATTTTGACATAGACTACTGTCATGTTCTGAGTTCTGCAAATGAAAATCAATCAACTACTTATAGAGATGGAGATATCTACAGTGCAACTTTAACAGCAGATGGTCAATTACAAGAAGTTTGTTATATTTCCACTACAATGAAGAATGACAGTTGGCTTTGGCACAAAAGAATGTCACATCTAAACTTCAAGGCAATTTCTGAACTAGAAAGACACAACTCTGTTATAGAACTACCAAAGATCAGATTTGAAAATAATTCCTTATGTGCAGCATGTGAACTAGGGAAAATCAAAAGAAGCTCCCATCCTCTAAAAATGCTATCTTCATGCAAAGCTCCACTTGAAATGCTACATATGGATTTGTGTGGACCAGTGAAGACTCAAAGCATGGGTGGAAAAAAGTATATTCTTGTCATTGTAGATGAATATTCAAGATATACTTGGGTTGAATTTCTAAGACTCAAATCTGATACTTCTGAAAGGCTCATCCCTTTTCTGAAAAAAATTCAAGTTCTTCTTCAACTCCCAATCAAAAAGATCAGAAGTGATAATGGCACATAAGTTACAAAATCTACACTTCAAAACTTTTTGGAATATGTTCGTATATCACACAACTTTTCCGCTGCAAGAACTCCTCAACAAAATGGTGTTGTTGAAAGGAAAAATTGAATTTTGGTAAAAGCAATAGCAAATGCATGTTTTACTAAGAACAGGACTATTCTTAATAGAAAACTACTTAAGACTCCTTATGAAATTATTAAGCAAAGAAAACCCTCTATTGATTACTTTAAAATCTTTGGTTGCAGGTGTTTTCTTCTGAATGATACACAACATCTAGACAAATTTGCACCTAAAAGTACAGTTGGTATCTTTGTTGGATATTCTCAAAGATCCAAGGCGTACAGAGTACTCATCAAAGGAACTCAAAGGATCATTGAGACATCAAACATCAGATTTCATGAGCCAACTATGACTTCTGAACAAGACAGTTAAGAACTCAAGCTTAACCTAGTTTCTAAAAGTTTGGATTCAGAACACAGCAAGACAGATCACACTTCTGAATCTAAAACTTTACTTAAATCAAATTTAGACACATTGTGCCAAGATTTATTATGATATTTCTGTTAATGTTTCTGCAGATTATCAGAATCCTTCTCTTTTCAGAAGTATACCAGGATAAGAATCTACAGAAACTACAATATCAAATCTTTCTGGACCATCTATCTCAACCTCAAATTCAGATTTTCTTACTTCTGAATCTATACAAGTCATTTCAGAAAACAGTTCAAGACATTTCTGAACCTGTTGTTCCTGTTTCTGATCCTACGCCTATTATTTCTGAACCAGTACAGAATCTTCAATTTGAGGGGAGTCTTCAGATCTACATTCAGTTATCAATAATGATACTGAAACTCAACCAATAATTGATGATTATGCCTCCTTCAACAATGTCTCATCTGTTCAACCATTACCAAAGGTGAACAAATGGACATCAAATCATCCAGTTCATCAGATTATTGGTGATGCATCTAAAGGTGTACAAACAAGGTCAGCCACAGCAAATGAGTGTATGTATGTGAATTTTTTAAGTAGCATGGAACCCAAAAAGCCAAGTGAAGCTCTTCAAGATCCAGACTGGATTTTAGCTATGCAAGATGAGCTAAATCAACTTGAAAGAAACAAAGTCTGGAGATTGATTCCAAAACCAAAAGGTAAATCAATCATTGGCACCAAGTGGGTTTTTAGAAATAAAAAAGATGAACATGGAATTGTTGTGAGAAACAAAGCAAGACTTGTAGCTAAGGTGTTTCAAATGGATGTTAAGTGTGCATTTCTGAATGGAACTCTTCATGAAGAAGTGTATGTTGAGCAACCAGAAGGTTTTGTAAGCAAAGAATTTCCAGATCAAGTCTATATATTAGACAAAGCCTTATATGGACTTAAACAAGCACTAAGAGCATGGTATGACACTCTCACAACTTTTCTTCTATTCTAAGTTTAAAAGAGGTATAGTAGACACCACTTTATTTCTGAAAAAGGAAGGTGATGATATGATATTGATACAAAATATATGTAGATGATATTATATTTGCTTCTACTAATCCAAAATTTTGTAGAAATTTTGAGAAAATCATGCAAACTGAATTTGAAATGAGTATGATGGGAGAGTTAACATTTTTTCTTGGTCTTCAAGTTAAACAACTTCCCACTGGCATATTCATTAATCAATCCAAGTATGTCTCAGACTTACTTAAGAAGTTTGACATATCTGACTGTTCTAGTATTCAAACTCCAATGGCCACTGCAACTAAATTAGAACCTGATTTGAATGGAAAATCTGTTGATCAGAAAAAGTATAGGGGCATTATTGGATCTTTGCTTTACTTAACAGCTAGTAGACCTGATATAATGTTTGCTACATGTATTTGTGCTAGATATCAAGCTAATCCTAAGGAATCTCATCTTCTTGCTGCTAAAAGAATCCTTAGATATCTCAAAGTTTCTCCTTGATTGGGACTTTGGTATCCAAAGGATTCTGGTTTTAAGCTAACAGCTTTCATAAATGCAGTTCATGGTGGTTGTAAACTGGACAGGAAAGGCACATCTGGATCATCTCAATTTTTGGGTGACAGACTTGTGAGTTGGTCCTCAAAGAAACAAAACTGTGTTTTAACTTCTACTGCAGAAGTTGAATATGTTGTTGCTGCCATATGTTGCTCACAAGTAATCTGGATGCAAATACAACTAAAAGACTATGGTTACACATTTAGAAATTACCCCTGTATTGTGACTCAAAAAGTTCCATAGCAATCACTACCAATCCTGTTCAACACTAAAAAACAAAGCACATTGATGTAAGATATCATTTTATCAAAGATCATGTTGGAAAAGGTAATATTCAAATGTTTTTTGTTCAGACTGATTATCAATTGGCTGATTTATTTAGCAAAGCACTTGATGAAAAACGTTTTAACTTTTTGGTAAGTAAATTGGGCATGATGTGGCTGGTGTTTGTGGGTATCGCGATCTTCGATCTCAGGTTTCTCTCCGTTCTCTTTCGTTCGTTTTCTCTATTTCGTGATCTTTAGGGTTTCGTGTTTCTTTGGACTTGTACGTCGGATCGTACCCTTCGTGGCATCAACTTCTTGATTTTCAAGAACTTCGTTGTCAACTCTATGGTTTGTAGGGATTCTGTGGTACGATTTGGTAGTGTAGGTTCAGAGCTTCGTTGCCCTGTCATCGCGATTTAAGGTTGTTTGTGTTTGGGCGGCAGCTAGGGTTTCTGTCCCCCGTTTGGTGTTTTGTCGGGATGCTCTCTGTCTTGTTTTCTCGCGTGGGTTTTATCGGGTATCTAGGGGGCCACGTTTTCTCGGGTGTCCTGGTTGTCGATTCCCCATCGCGTGGTTTTTCTCGGGTGGCCTGCTGGTCCTCGGGCCAAGTGTTTTTTTTATCGAGTCAAGGTTCTCGGGTGGTTTGTCGGGTGACCGTTGGTTTTTTTCTCGGATCTCATCAGGCCTGGTTTTATCGGGCTCGTGCTTTGTCGCGAGAAGCTTTTTGGGTAGTTCTCGGGTCTCTTTTTCTCAGGGGATTCTCGAGTGTCCTTTTTATCGGGTAGTGCTGGTGGGAGATTTATAGGGTCAGCCTGCTGCCATGCATGTGCATGGGGAGGGCGTTCTTACTGACGTCAGTGTCCCTGCGGCTGACGTCAGCCCTCAACCTGATGTGACAATTTTGAAAGATGCGTCTTTGGAAAGTTCGTCCTTAAATTTGCAATCTCAGGTGGTTGAACCTGGCAAGAAAAATCGGGCCTCAGTTGTAGGAAAGGCAAACACTCCGAAATTGGATTTCTTTCTTTTGGATAACAAGGAGCTAATGGAACTTGATCTACCATTATCTGTTACTGAACCTATGGTGCAAACTTATAAGACCACGTTGGGTGGGTATTTCCTAGGCCCTCGGGTGCACTTTCCGATTATGCAACGTACTGTTTCCCAAGCTTGGGGGAAATTTGGTTTTCAAGGATGCTATGATGCACAATAAGGGGCTTTATTTTTTCCGGTTTAATGATGAAGGAGGATGCTCCAGTGTTGTGGAAGAAGGGCCATTGATGGTGAGGGGGGTCCCGATGTTTGTGAAACCGTGGGACCCAACCAGGGGTTTCCACAAACCGGAACATACCACATGTCCTCTATGGGTTAAAATCCATAACATTCCTCTTGTGGCTTTTAATAAAGAAGGTGTCAGCAGGATTGCTAGTGTGTTGGGGGTTCCGAAAAGAATGGATGCTTGCACGGCAGATATGTGTGAAAAAGCTTCGGGCAGACCTAGCTTTGCAAAGGTGCTAGTGGACGTTTAGGCGATAGGCAAGTTGAAAAGGGAGATTGATGTCAGGATTCCGAGTCTGACAGGGGGTAGGGTTGAATCAGTTAAGGTTCAGATTGAATACTTATGGGAGCCAATTCAGTGTGAAAAATGCAAAATTTTTGGCCACAAGCTCTCTTCTTGTGCCAAGGCTGCGCTGGATAGAAACACTAATCAGAAGGAGAAGAGAAAGGTGGATGAAGGGGGTTGGATTAGGGTGGAGAGAAAACATTGGAAGCCGAAGGGGCAGGGAAAGGGGAATCCAAATAACATAAACACCAAGGATTAGGGACAGTGCTCGAATCAAGCCCAACCCCAAAATCAAGAACAGGTGGTTGATAAGGAGAACCCTGTGGTAGAAGTAGTTGAAGGTCGGCCTGCTGAGGCTGAACTGGTACATGATCAGGGAACTGGGCCGACTGTTGCTGAAACATTGGAGGATCCTAATGTGGGGAAAACCCATCCTGATAAGGGAGAGAGTCAAAGGTCACCTCAAGTGGGAATAATCGACCCAGTGGTGCAAGCGATGTAGAACAATACAGGTGGATCGGACCGCGGAAAAAAGACAGTTCAAGCTTCGGCTGTGAATCCAACATACCCGCCTAAACAAATCAAGGGAATTCTAAAGAATCCAAACTCCTCTAACCGGTTCTCTACACTGACTAGTAAATCCGCTACAGGAGAGGATAAGGTAGGTGGAGAAGAGGGTCCTATTGGTAAAAAGGTACATTGGGTGCCAGCATCGGGTCCAAAGAAAGTTGTTACTAAGCCGGTAGGGGGTGTAAATGCCCCGACAAAACAACGGGAGGTTAAATCGCTGGTCCACACTAATGGGTTAGTCTTTTGCTCTATTCTGGAAACTCATTTAATTCGGAAAAACATTTCAGATGTTTGTTCTAAAGTTTTTGGGCGTTGGGATTGGGTGTCTAACACTAGCAATTGTGACAATGTCACACGTATTGTATGTGCTTGGGACCCCAATGTTATGAATGTTATGGTTGTTGAATCTCACCTTTAATTTATGCATTGTGAGTTGCTTATTCGTGGAGAAAATGTACCGGTTTTCCTTACCATAACTTATGGGGCCACTAGTGGGTCTAGCAGAAAAGAGCTATGGTCAGGCATCCGTAAGTTTAAGGTCCTCATGGGAGACAAGCCTTGGCTGATAATGGGGGACTTCAACTCCATGTTATTCCCTCATGATGGGTATGGAGGGGCGTCTAAAAGGAATGGGTTTCAGGACTCTTCAGCCATCTTTCTTCCTAGAGGTCTTTCTGATCATTGCCCTGGTGTTGTTAGCTTCAAAGGGGCCAGCAAGAGGCTGATAAAGGGTTACAAGTTGATAATGTTGTTGCTTCTCACCCCTCTTTTATCCAGGGGGTGGCTGACACATGGAATGTTCCTATTCAGGGGTCCTTTATGTATCAGGTCTTGAAAAAGCAGAAACTTAAATTCGTATTTAAGAAAGCTGCGATCTAGGATGGGTGACCTTGGGAAGCATTCAAAGGCCCTGAAAGAGGAATTGGACATAATTCAAATGGCATGTGAATCGGGCCCTTCAAATATTGAGCTTCACGAGGATCTTGCTCACATTCATCTGGCCTATCAGCAAGCCCTCCGTATGGAGGAAGAGTTGTTGAAGCAGAGAGCTAAAGTAAAATGGTTGAATGAGGGCGATTGCAACACTAAGTTCTTCCATCATGCGGTTCGGGAAAGGAAGGCTTCAGCTATAGTGTCTATGGTTATCAATGCTCAAGGGGTATGTACTTATGATGAGGAGGTCCCAAAGACGTTCATTGACTATTTTGCCTCAATCCTTGGAGAAGTGGATATCAACCTGCAGCCTTATATGGAGGATGACTTATATGATCGTAAGCTAACATTATCTGAATCCTTGTTTATGGTTCGGCCTATAGAAGATGGAGATATCCTTGCTGCTTTTAAACAGATTGGGAATGATAAAGCTCCTGGGTCAGATGGGTTTTCGTCCAAATTCTATAAAGCGGCCTGGCCTGTGATTGGTAATGAGGTTATGAGGGCTATTCATAACTTTTTCTATTCTGGTCGGCTGGACAGGAAATTAAACCACACGCTCTTATGCCTTATCCCAAAGACTCCAAATGCTAGTAGGGTTTCGGATTTCCGACCGATTGCCTGTTGTTCGGTTTTGTACAAGTGTATCAGTAAGATTATCTCTGATAGAATGAAGCCGAAACTGGATTACTTAATAAATCCTGCGCAGTCGGCCTTCATTCCTCGGAGGAGGATTTCGGATAAAATACTGATGGCACATGAACTTGTGGCCGGATACCACCTTAGCTCGGGTCCCCCAAGATGCACCTCTAAAATTGATATTCGGAAGGCCTATGATATGGTGAACTGGGAGTTTGTAATTTGCATGCTTAAAGGACTTGGGTTCCATCCGGCTCTGATTAAATGGATCTAGGTAATGATTGCCACTCCCTCTTACTCTGTTTCTTTTCAAGGAGAAACACATGGTTTTTTTACAGGTAAGCGGGGAATAAGACAAGGGGATCCTATGTCTCCTTACCTCTTCACGATAATTATGCAAGGTTTCTCTCTTATTCTTAAGCGTTGTATTGAAGAGGCTGTTGATTTTCGGTACCATAAGGGGTGTGCGGACTTCCAAATTACTCACTTATGCTTTGCTGATGACCTCATTGTCTTTACCAATGGCGATCTTCTGTCGGTTAAAGTCATTAAGAGGGCTCTTCACTTATTCCAGTTGAAGTCTGGCCTGGCACCCAATCTTGAAAAGAGTGATATCTTTTTTGGCAATGTCCCAGAAGATGTTAAGGTGACGATCCGCAATACATTGCCGTTTCGGCAAGGAGTGTTTCCTATCCGGTACCTCGGTGTGCCTCTCTCCCCTGTGCGGCTGCCTACGGCTGATTTTAATGGTCTTGTGGAAAGGGTTAAAGGCCGTTTGAATAACTGGAAGAACAAATTCCTATCGTATGGTGGAAGACGGCAACTTATCCTATCTGTTCTTCAGTTGCTTCAGGTTTATTGGATGTCGGTCTTTGTCCTCCCTGTTGGAGTCATTTATGCTCTTGAATCTCTCTTTAGGGATTTCTTATGGGCCCAAGGGGAAAGTTCTCGGGGTAAATGCAAAGTTCCTTGGGAGGAGATCTGCAAACCAGAAAGAAATGGAGGCCTCGGTCTCAAAAATCTTACTTTGTGGAATCGGTGTCTTGTCACGAAGCAGGTCTGGGACATTCTGAGGAAAAGGAATTCTCTTTGGGTAAGATGGGTAAGTACCCACTATATCCAGGGAATTAATTTATGGAACCTGAAGAAGAAGGACTGGTGGTCGTGGATATTCCGCAGCCTGCTAAGGATTCGGGACCACATCAGGCATTTCTTCATCATTCAAATTGGTGACGGCTTGTCAACCAATGCGTGGGAGGATAAATGGCTTCCTGTTGGCCATTTGAGCTCTCTTATTTCCTACCGACACATCCATGCCCAGGGCTTTCATGCAAATGACTCTGTCAGTGAGTTCATTCAGAAGATTGGCAATGCCTGGCCAATTGAATTCCTTTCTAGGATCCCGCAACTGGCTAATATTCCTGTCCCTGCCCTCTCGGACGGGGAGGATAAAATGATGTGGAGTGACCGTCATAATGTGAATTTGGAGTTCTCTATTCATAATGCTTGGGCCTCTATGGTTCCAGATTATGATATTCTCGTGTGGCCAAAGATGGTGTGGAATAAAGCCTATATTCCCAAACATGCTTTATGTACTTGGTTGGCTTGTAGGTTGCGGCTTCCAACTGAAGATCGTATTCTGAACTGGAAACAAAACCCCCCGGACATGAAATGTCTCCTTTGTCACCAATGCCTGGAAACCCATAATCACTTATTCTTCCAGTGTGACTTTTCAAAAGGGGTTTGGAACTTGATGAAGAGGGAAGTGTCCTTGCAGCACATTCCAGAGACATGGGCTGATATTATGGACCGTATCAACAATGGCCAATATACTGCTTGGTCAACCGTGTAAATGGTTACTTTCTCTGAAACTGTCTATTATATTTGGCAGGAGCGGAATAAGAGGTTGTTTGATAACTGTAGTAGGAGCATTGAGAAGCTGTTCAATGAAGCTAGAGGTGTGATCCTCCAGAGAATGGCCTGGAAGAGGAAAAGTAGGTGCAGAATTGCTCATGGAGGTACAATTTAAGGTGCTGGTTGAGTGGTCTCTTTGGCGGTGCAACGGGGTCTTTGCTTGTTGCTTTGTCTTTCTTATTAGTCTGTGTTTGTTCTCGTTGCTCGTGGCTTGGTTTTGTCTTTCCAAGTCGGGCTGTTTTCTTATTTTTCTTTGATGTAACCAGTTCTGCTTTTGTAACTTTTTCTTGTTTTTTATGGAAGTGCCTGGGTTTTCCCACTCAAAAAAAAATTGGGCATGATGAATATGTCTATTTAAGTATTAAACATCAACTAAGAATTAAAAATTATGTTCTGAGATTCATTAAATCAACATTCTGAGAAATCTTAACTTCAGAATTTCTGAAGTTAACTTTTTAGAAGTTTATATTTCATTACTCAGAAGTATTAATTTTTTATTTCTCAAGTTGATTGTCTAATAATACTTTCAAATTTTTTTCATTTCTCTATTTCTCTACTTTCTAACAAATTCTATTATTAGCACTGTTTAAGGGGGAGAATCATAGATATTCATGATTCAAGGGGGAGTGATACTAAAATCTAACTCTTTGGTACTCTCCTATGTCATCAAAATGTGAAATGGTGGGTAAAAGTTCAAAACATTAAAAATCTGAGAAGTATGGACAAACTTCTGAAGATAAATCTTTTTACATATTGTTCAAACCTACTTCTGAAATATTAAAATGTTTTCTATTTTTCAGAAGTATGTAGTTTTAAATGTTTTTCGTGGATATGAATTGATAGAAGTTAAGTTCTGAACTTAATTCTAAAGTTCTGAAGTGTTTCTGAATCTTTTCATTCAAACTTCTGAACTTATTCTCAGAAGTTCAGAACTTATTCTGAAGTTTTTGAACTTGTTCTCAGAACTTTACTTCCCGTTGTGAAGTCTATATTCATTTAAACGTGTGCCACGTGTTTTAATTTCATTGGCAAATTCCTAAACACGTTGCTTAAACGGTTCATTTATCTAAATAAATGATGATTACCACTCTAATTATCATTACTTTTTGGCCACGTGTCTATCCACGATCATCCAATAAGATATAATCCATGGCTTCATCATCGTCCTCATTTTTTAGAATTTTTTTCCTCTGAAATCTCTCTGTGATTATTGATCTTCATTCAAACTCAAATCCTTATTCATTTCCAACAATGTCGACCTCAAATGTGGATTTACCTATTCCGTCAGCCAAATCGTGTTTCAGTGACAGCAATGGATCCTCAAGTGATGGTTCATTCAAGGTTGTACCTAAGAAAATCATGGTTGGATCAATGGAGATAACTTTGGAAGATGATCAGATGCTAAAAGATACTGCTACAACTGTTAATCTTGAAGCCAGACCCTCGAATCCGAACCCTAACCCTAGCCCTAACCCGCATACTAAGAAAATTGGGGAAACTCAAATTGAGCCTATTGAAGTGGCTTCTAAATCAAATACTGGAGTTAGAGATTCCCAATCTCGCGCTGGTTCAAACCCTGGTAGTAGTGATGATCCTGATTTATTAAAACTTTATATTCCTGAAAATAAGCGAATGGATATTAAAAAGAACAATTGTGCTCCTCAAAGAGACTAACTTCAATGATGATCAAATGATCTTGATTGAAATTTTAAAGAAACATCCCCTTCGTGCTCTATTATGAAGAAACTTTTTGGTCTCTGCCTCATACCTGCAACAATGGTAGTTTCATGCTGAAGTTGATGAAGAAGCAGATGACATTTCTTCCTATGTTCATGGATACAGGGTGCGTATTTTTGTTGAAGATGTTCGCAATATCCATTTTCTTCCTAAAGCAAATGATGTTGTTGGGAAAACTTCATTTGATCCTATTCCATCATCTTCTGAAATGATTTCAGATTTTATGATGTTGGGCTATTCTGAAAATTTGAATGCCTTAAGCTCCTTCAGAAGAAAGTGTTTACCTCCCATCTGGTATTGTTTGTTTACAATACTAAACACTTGTCTTTCTGGGAAGAGTTCAAGCATAGATCAAGCCTCTACAAATAGAAGGATTATTTTTCATGGTGTTGCACATAATAAGCATTATGATTATGCTTCCCTCATTTTTGAAGACCTCAAGTTTGCTGTTCTGAAAAAGTCTACCTACAACTACATACCATTTCAGAGATTCTTTCAGACTTTGATCAAAGGTGCAATGAAAGCTGTTAAAGCCATCCCAACCCTAGATCATGGATAGTCTAAGGCCACCAAGTGCAAAATGTATCACCTTTACCTGTTCATTTACTTGCATATGTAAATCCCAAAAATAGGATTTTGAATGAGTATTGTGAATCAATGGGACTACCAAAACCAGTAGTCTCTTCCCCTGATTCTACCCAGAGTGGTGAGCATTGTGAGAGGTATAGTATTCCTAGAAAGAGTGGGGAGGCTGTTCATGGGGGAGAACAACCTCATAGAGTGAAGAGGAAAAATGAAAATGAGAGTTTGGGTAGAAGGGTGAGAAACAAACTTGTGAACCAAATGTTACAAGTCGGACTGCAAACAAGACCATCTGTTGGCCTTGGAACCTTTCCCTCATCTTCTGAATTCTTAGTATTCAAAGATTTCTGTACTTCTGATTTGTAAAGATTTAGAAGGACATTAAGGAATTGACGAATAAAACATCCAAGGTGATGGAGGATAGGTTGGATGATCAGGAGAGAAAGGTGGTGAATAAGTTGAATGAATTCCAATTGTCAACAACCACTGATTTACAAAGTTTTAAACAGGCAATTCTGAATTCCTTTTCTGAATTCATTTCTACAGTTGCATCTCTTAAGACTTCAATGCCTTCTTCTTCTACTCAGCAAAATTCTACTCAATTTGCTACAAAGGAAGACATTTCTTAAATTCTGAATCAATTGTCTGCAATTTAGAATTCTTAATTGTCCTTAAATGAAAGATTTTCTTCATTAGAATGCAGGTCTCAGGCAGATACTTTAAAGAGAAATCTTGATGATCTGGGTCATGATGATCAAGAGGGGGAGAAAAGACACCAAGTATCTGAAGATGTTCAAACTTCTGAGAAATCTTCTGAAGAAGTTCATAATGTTGTTAATAATGATACTAACAGAACTTCTGAGGCATATATGATATTTGCATGCTGAAACAAAAGGGCAAGAGGCTAAAAATGTCATTTCTGAAAAAAATATTGAAGAAGGATATGAGACTGAAAAAGTGTCTCTTGATTCTGAAGGAAATCAAAGCATAGAATATACAAATATTGTTCCAGATTCTAATGAAGAAATGTTGAATGAATACTTGGCTTTTGAAGAAGTACTTAGTGAACCTACTGATCTCTCAGATGTAATTATATTTGATGATGAAGTGGAGGTGAATTATGAAGTGGAGGTAAATGAACATAGAGAATTGGTGATTTGGAGACCACAAGTTCTGAATAGAGTGGAAAATGATGAAATATCTGAAACTTTATGGAGGTTAATAAGCCAATTTTGTTGGGTATATATATTTTTGAATAATCCAAGGAATCTGGAGTGTAGATTCTTGGATGAAAGATTGTTTATCTTCAAAGAATTTCTGAATCAACCAACTGAATATTTTGATATAGAGATGGATTTATGTCATATGCATAATGTTGAAGTTTCAGAGGAAATTCTGATAGCCTGTTCAAAAAAAGTAGAAGTCAGATTCAGAATGTGTATTACTATCCCTTCAATCAATCTTCCTGTTCTTGAAGAACAATTGTTGATCAAGTGTATGAAGGCGATACACTATTTGATAATTCTGGAGAGACTCAGCTTATTTTTCCAGAAGATTCTTATAGGGACATGTATAGAAGAAGCCTAAAGTATGCAACTTTAGAAGATTTTGTAAATGATGAATGGCCTGTAGATCATGCTTCAAAAGTAAGATCATTTCTGCAAAAACATGGAATTCAAGAGATGCATGATTCCACATTGATAAAGCTGATCAGATGTATGTCTAAAACAGTGGAAGATGATTTACCAGTTGTAAGAATTGGTGCTGAGAGAAGGAACGGTACATTAACTGAATTTACTCAGTTTGACTTCTACAAATTAATATTACATGATAAACTTACACTTTTGAGTTATTGTATCAAAAAGGAAGACTCAGAACTTATTTCGGAAGTTAGAAGATTGCTGGGAATATACATCATAAATCTTATTAAGCATGATTTCCAGCTAGCTTTAGAATTCATATTGTCTAAAGTTAATCTATTGGAGCCATAAAGCATTGAAAGACATGGGCTTACAAGAGTTTTCACAAATCTAGAAATTGGTTTCATTTATGAAACAGAAGGAATCAACACAAGAACATTCATTGTTTCTGATATATATACCAAAGTATTCAACTTCCACTTTACAATGGTTAATGAAGTATGCTGAACTATTTGTTGCTTCTTCTAAAATAAAAGAAGAAATTATGTACTTGATCAAAGAAAGAATAAATTTCAGAGATTGCATAAGAAAAAGTTATCTGGCTGGTCATACAAGAGTGAATACCATCAGTGGTGCTGATTATTTTCTGAGTAATTTGTATGATTTCCAAATTCATACTAAGAAGCAAGATATTGAAGAAGTTCTAAAAAGTACTCAGAAAACAAGAAGCTCAGAAGCCAGCATAACTGAAACAGAAAAGGAAAAAGGAAAAGAAAAGGTTTCTGAAAATGATCCAGAAGAGATTCCTATTAGACAAATCTCTGAATCTGAACATTTGCATGAACAAAGAATTGAAAAAAATGCTTACACTATGTTTCTTGAATATTTTCATCCAGAAATATTCATGGAATATGAACAAAAGTTCAATTACAGTGTTGGATCAAGAACTCATATGGATGGAAGCAATGATATTCAGATATTATCAGAAAGATAAGAATTCCTGTGAGTGAAGAAAGAAAAGGAAGTCCCATTGTGAAAGTTGTTACTGCAGATATAAAGTCAAGAAACAATTAGAAGTATGCTTACTTCACTGTGGAAAGGAAGAATGGTGAGATTTCTACATTCTCAGAAGCTGATTTTCAAAATGTCCATCTTAGAGACTTACTCAAAGTTTACAAAAGTATCTATCCTTTTCATGATTCCATTGCCAAATTCAGAAAGTCATTTCCAGTTCCCAGAGATGGTTTATACAGAGAATTTATTTCGGCTGCTAAAACAGATTTTCAAGTTGCATATGTTCTTACCAAAGGAAAGGTTCATCTGAGTAGTCCAAACTTCAACTTACCAAACAATGAAAATCTTAAAAGAAGCATTCTTGTTATTCAGCCTCCAGGTTTTGTATGTAAGTGCTCTGAAAAGTTGTTGTTCATAAGATTTGAAGAGATGCATAAATGTTGCAATGGAACTCTGATGGCAATAAGAGACAGATTGGAAAGGAGAAAGAACAAAACACATAAGAGACTAAGTGATGATGAATGGGAGAAGTATAGAAACCTTGCTAAAGAGATGCTCAGAAATATTGAATCTTTGCTAGAGTACAGAAGTCTTATTCTAAAAGGTGTCAGACAAATTTTAAACTTTTGGAGTTATGATTTGGATTTTTGAAGCTAAGGGGGAGAATGATAGATATCAGAAGATAGCTTCAAAATAAGATTGGGTTCTAAAGACATCATAGTTCAGATGTTCTAAACTAGTTCTGAAGAGAGAAAGGTTCAGAACTCAGAAGACAAGCAAAGCAAAACCAAAGGCATAACTTCTGAAGTGGACACTTCAGAAGTTCTGAAGATTCTGAAGAAGTTCTGAGGAAGTTCTGAAGATGGTTCTGAAGATATTTTTGAAGAGGTTCTGAAGAATGATTCTGAAGACGTTCAGAAGTAGTTCTGAACATGTCTGTCATTTTTGTACTGTAACTTTAGCATTCCTGTATGTATATAAATAGATAGTTTGTTAGACAGTTAGAACTAACGTTCATAAAGCTTGTAAAGATACATAATTTGTAATACTGTTCATTGATCAATACAATATACAACTTCGGTGACATAATTCTTGTTCTAATTCTTGATTCTTTCTATATTCTTGATATTTTGGGATCTAACAGACTTCATCTGGTAAGGAATTGCTATTATGGATCTAGCTTTAGCATCTATAGCTACTTCCTTTTTGTCATCTTCACTCCATCGATCTGGAGTTTTGACAATTCTTCTCTCAGCGATAGCTGGAGTGGTTGCAGTGGCAGGAACTGCAGGGACCAGGGCTGTAGGAATGAATGGTCGATTCTCTAGATCAAAGGGGATTTTAGAATCTGACCCTTCTAGGAATATAATCATTCTTTCCTTACATAATGGAAAGTTATCACGGCTAAATCTGGGAGGTTTAGCTAAAGATCCATTATCAATGTAGTTTGTATTAGTATTAGTCATTTTAAAATAGCTTAAAAAACAAGTATTTTAGAGATTAGTAAGTCAGACACCCTGCTCTGATACCACTTGTTGGTCCCAAAGGAGTCTACAAGAGTTCAAGGATATAGAAACAGTTTGTACAGGGGGGGGGGTTGAATACAAACACACAGATTGTTAGTTTTTAAATGAGTTTATATTAAATAAAAAAATTTACAGTTACAAGCGGAAATTAGAACAAGTGATTAAACCTGTTCTATTGTAACTAAGAAATCACACAGTTTGATGCACAAGGAAACGAGATAGAAAAGAGACAGAGGTTTGACAAAATAGAAAGTAGCATGCATGAAGATGAAGAATGGATCTTCATCTATTTATACCTGTTGCAAATAATGCAAGTCAAAAGGTATATGCCACGTGTCAAGCTTTCATTGGAAGCTAGTCCTTTGTTCAAAAGTAACCATGCTTTTGGCCGCGTGGGAACAATACTAAATCAGATTTGATGGGGACATAAAAGACTATCCATACGTCCTTCTCTGACATAGTATAAGGTTTTGAGTTTTGTGCATCGAGGATAAGATCAACATTAATCTTGCTTATAGACTTCACTTGATCGCTGATCTTTGAAACTTCAAAGATGAACTTTCAGAGTTTCGCTGAGGCCTAGCAAGATTTCACACATCTATTTAGACAATCACTGCTATCACTGAACCTCTTTAGATCACTAACTGATTAACTTTATCTTCAGCTTGGTCTTCGACTTTCGCTGAATGTTCTTGTGGTGTGATTGTTGTTTTTCATATCTTCTTAGATAAACTTAAGGTTCTTGAATTTCAGCGATCGCTGAGTGCAATCAGCGTATGCTATCGCTGAATTTGAACTTTAGCTTATAAACGGAATTTTCATTAAGTATACAGAGAAATCATATTCAAATCACTGAGAGGAGTTATGATCAACAGTTATGCTTTCCGTTGCAATTTTGTCGTTTTTGGTTTTGGGCTCGGAATCTCGTAAAAACTTTCCGACACCTCCAACAACTCCTAATAGGTCCAAAACTTAATTCAAAAGTTTAACATCCCATAAAACACCCACCGGTTTAATGTTGTCCACGTAATTTACCGAAATAGTAACACACGTTGTAAAACTTGGATAAAATGCAATATACGCGACTTTTTTGACTTCCGACGCTTCAAACATCTCATATTAACTTATTCAAAAGTGTTCCAACCTTTACATCACCATTTAGATCATCCGTTCAAGTTTTGGTTAGATTTTTCCAATTTAGGCATTCTAGTTACCTACCCAATTTGCATTTAAGCAATGCACTTTGTATTTTGAACCCTCACATCATCTAATTAAGTCATTTGTGAGGTGTTAGAATCAACCTTATAGCTCACTATAATACTTAGTATTTTAGCAAATTCTCTTCTTTTCTTTTTAAAACACAATTAACACATAAAGCATGTTTTAACGTATAATACCTTCTCCTTTTGAAGATTTCGTCCTCGAAATCGTTTCAGTGGCTACTTCAGAAGTTCTAAAGATTCTAAATAAGTTCTGAAGAAGTTCCGAAGATGATTCTGAAGACACTTCTGAAGAAGTTCTGAAGAAGTTCAGAAGCAGTTCTGAACCTGTCTGTTATTTTTGTACTGCATCTTTAGCATTTCCTTTTATATATGAATAGATAGTTTGTTAGATTGTTAGAACTAACGTTGATAGATAAAGCTTGTAAAAATACACATTTTGTAATATTGTTCAGTAATCAATACGACATACAACTTATGTGACCCAATTTTTGTTCTTGTTCTTTAATCTTCCTACATTTCTTGATTGTTTGGGATCTAACAATTGGTATCAGAGCCAATTCATCTGTTATTGACATTCAAAGAAGAACTTGTCAGATCTGACAATTCTTGGTATTATTGGTTGATAAATTCAAGATTCAATTTCAGGTGAATTCTCGATCTATTTCAAATCAAAGATGTCGAAAAAAATTGTCTCCAACGGATTAGAAACTAAACCACCAACTCTGTTTTTGGGTGAATACCATCAGTGGCGAATCAGGATGACTCAATTCTTGGACAATATCAATGATGCTCTAATGCAATCGATTGTAAATAGCCCTCTGGAGGTCTATCTGGAAATTCCATCAGTACCAAGAACTAAGTCTACTCCTGAGATACCTGCATCACGAATCAAGAAAAGCCCAGGTATGTACAGTACTGCTGAAAAAGCTCAAGCTAAAGTTGACAAAAGGGCATTAACTCTTCTCACAATGGCCATTCCTATTGAGATATTCAATAGGGTAGATAACTTAACATATGCCAAAGCTATGTGGGATGAGGTTGAAGCTCAAATGCAGGGTAGTACAAAGGCCCAATCACAAAGAATGAATATATGTGTGGGTACTTATGAAAACTTCAGGTATAAAGAAAATGAATCTATTACAGAGACTTATCACAGATTCAACAATATCCTGAATGATCTGAGAAGTAATGGTGTTCAGAAATCAAACTCTGAGATAAACAACAAATTTCTGAACAACTTGAGTAATGAATTTTCAAGCTTCTCTGATAACATGGTTCCTAAAAATCTATCTAGAAAATCTATTCATGATGTGTATGGCATTCTGTTCCAACAAGAGGACAAAATCAAGACTAGACAGAATGAACAAAAGAAGGCAAATGAAACAGTAGCCTTATTGAGCAAGAAGTATAATAATTCCATGACCATTTCTGCTAAGAGCAAAATTTGTGAGATCCCAGAGACAAATTTATGTGATGGGGATGAATCAGATGAAAATGTTGGTCCCTAAAGGGTCTACAAGAGTTCAATCAATAGAAAACAGTTTGTAGAAGGGGGGGGGGGGGTTTGAATACAAACTCACACAGATTTTGGTTTTTAAACGAGTTTATAGATAATAAACAAATTTACAGTTACAAGCGGAATAAGAACAAGTTTAACACCTATTCTATTGTAACTAAGAAACACTAAGTTTGATGCACAAGAAGATGGAAGAAAGAATAAAGAGGGTATAGGCTAGAAAGAAGCATGCATTAAGATGAAGAAGATATCTCCATCTTATTTATACCCGTTAGCATTTAATGCAAGACAAAAGGTATATGCCACGTGTCAAGCTTGGATAGGAAGCTTGTCCTTGCTAATAAGACAGCCATGCTTTTGGCCGAATATGAACAACACCGTATCAGATATGATGGGGACATAAGAGACAAGTCGTACATCCTTTTCTGACATGGTTCTAGGTTTGACTTTTGTGCATCAAGGATAAGATCAATTTTTAGTCTTGCAAGGAAAGCTTCATTTGATCGCTGATACTGAATCTTCAAGGATGAACTTCAGTATTGTTGAGGCTTCACAAGACTTCACACTTTGAGTGGATAATCACTACTATCGCTGAACCGCTTCAGTTCACTTAGCTGATTATCTCTTTCTTCAGCTAGGGTCTTTGACTTTTGCTGAATGGTCTTCTGGTGTGATAGCTGATCTTCAGATCTTCAGAGATAAGCTTGTTGTTCCTTAATCTTCAGCGATCGCTGATGGTTATCAGCGTGTACTATCGCTGAATATGAACAGAAGCTTATACAATGGAATATCACTAAGTATAAAAAAGAAATCATATTCAAATCATTAAAAGGAGTTATGATCAACAATCTCCCCCTATTTGATTATGATTAAGCAACATAGGAAAATTGCTTTAAGAGGCTAGTAAGGACTTTGGAAACATATAAAGAAAATTTTCTAAGTACTAATCTGTAAAGTCTTTTTCAGCTAGTCTACTATCTGAATTGAGTTTCATTTATAAGGATATGAAAGCACAATTTTTACAAGTAAATAAGCATAAAGTACATTCACTGATTGAATTTTCAGAGTGAAAGATCAGTGAGTGAAGATAGTCTAAAGAAAGTAGAACTCTAATGTTCATTGTCCCTTTTACTCTTTTCAGGGATCTTTTCAGGGATCTTTTCAGTACTAGGATGGAGTAAAGTATTCTGATTGAATTTCATTAAATATAATCTGAAGAAATTACAGGGATATGAAATTACAATAATAAAAGTAAAGTACTTATACACTGAAGAAATATTACAAAGGAAATAGAAATCTATAACTAGTCAGAGATATTCTCGTTTCGTCTTTGTAACTCATTCTCATAAAGCGTCTTCTGTCGATTTATCAGAGGGGTATCTGACCAGCAGCGCCAAAGCATGATCTTTATGAGAGAGGATGGGGCCTTGCGAATCTCTTGGTTTCTGAAAAGTCCTAAGAACCCTTCATTATCCAAGAATACCATACCAGGTTCAGGCAGTGAGATGATTTCATCTTCTTCGTATCTTCGGTCTTGAGGGAGAGAGGTACAAAGAATTGATATATCAGGGAGCTCAAGATGACCAAGAATGCTTTGATAATCAAATTTAGTTTCATGCTCATTCTTAGAACTTGAACTACTTTCAGCAGTTGATCTTTTCTTCTTAGATGATTCAGGGAGAGGGGGAACTTGCACATATTGTGACATTCTTTGCAGCAACTGATCTAGTACACTGTCCACCACATCCTTGAATTTGGATTTGGAACCCTGAATGGCGTCTCTGATTTCTAACCATTCAGTGTATCCATAAATCCTTAAGAACTTGGCTTATTCTCTCTCTGTTTTGTTCGTCCTTGTCATTCTTACATATACCTTTGGACCACCTCTGTTGGAGTGTCGCCCTTGGATCGTTGCATGAATGATTTTGGCTTCAGATCTTCGAAATTTCAGTCTGTTAGTGTACCAATCAAGCTCTTTATCTTTCTGCATAGTGGCTTCAGCGGACAGTGCACTTAGAATCTTCTGTTGAGCAAGAATCGGATCTACATTCAAATTTTCTTGTGCAAGTTCTCTCTGTACAAGAGCTTCAGCGACCCTTTCACTCTTTTTCAGTTGATCCTTGGCCGCCTTATCTCTTGCAGAGTCTTCTCTGAGCAATTTCCTTGCTAAAGCAAGATCATTATCAGTTTGCTTTATTTCCTCATCCCTGATTCTTTGTGCTTCCAATGCTTGTTCTCTCTTTTCTCTGGACAGAAAGTAGAATTCATCTTCTATCCTTATTGGTACGGCTTCAATGGGTTCAGCTTCAGGCACCCTTATTCTTCTAGCCTCGAATTCCCTAAGGAATTTTATTCGCCTTTCTTCTTCTTCAGGCTCGCTTATGATTGGCTTTTGAACGCGACGCCTAGGAATAAGGTCCTCTTCTTCTTCAGAGTCAGTTTCTATTATGTACATAAACTGCTCTTCAAAAGAAGGTTCCTTCCATGAAGTTGAGTCCTTTGGGGGACGGGGATCACTGAGGGAAGGAGAGGAGGAAAAAGAATTTTCAGAGAGAGTTTTTGTAGGTGAAGGAGGTGTGGGGGTTTCAGAGAGAGGAGTTATGTAAGGGATAAGAGGAAGAGATACCTCAATTGTGGTCTCCCCCTCAGATATTGGGATAGTGGCATCCAGATCTACCACTTCTTTTCCTTTGCCTGAGGGACCAGAATGTCCTTGAGAGGGATGTAGTCCGTCCCCAAGGGCTCTTGATGAGCGACTCCAGGTCTTGACAATCTGAAGTGCTCTAAGGCACTTCCAATGTCATCGTCGTCTTCATCATCATCCATCCTCCCATAGTGAGGGATAGGTTCTTCTTCTTCTTCTTCTTCTTCTTCTTCTTCTTTTTCTTCATCTTCATCTTCATCAGCATCATCATCTTCTTCAGGTTCAGCTCGCTGGATGTATGGAGAAATCTTTTCTCTAGGGAATGTCCTGTTGTCCTCAGCAATGAGTTCGTCGGCGAACTCTTTGGCAAATCTCTCCCCCTCAATGTTATCTTGAGGTAGACAATGCACCATCAGAGTGCGAACATTCGTCTGAATGTCCTTGAGCTTCGCATCATTATCCTGAAGCGTGGTCCGATCAGCAGCGTTGAAAGAAGAGGAACTAGCCTCAGAGAGCTTGGTGAGCATCTGCATCATATCGGATTGAGTCTTTTGAATATACTCAAGGACGGTTGCTTGAGCAGCAACCTTCTGCTCCAGGCTTGTCAGGGTCTGATGAAAGGCCCCGTTGTCTTCTTTCAGGAAGAAAATGTCAGAGATGAGGTTGCTAACGTTGGTCTTGATCGCTGGTGTCCCAACGATGCGTTTGAAGATTAGCTCGGCGGACGTCTGAAGATTGTCCACCCTAGCCCTTGTGAGAGCACATTCCCTGACCAGATAGTCAATAGCAGGGAATGTAGGGTTGGGAAGGACAATGGGATTCAGATTAATTGATAGAAATATCATAATAGCTTCAAAAGGAACTGGGTTCTTAAAAGAGAAAAAGATCTGAAGAAGTTCTGAAGATACTTCTGAAGAGGTTCTGAAGAAGTTCTGAAGACACTTCTGAAGAAGTTCTGAAGGAGTTTAGAACCAATTCTGAACTTGTCTGTTATGACTGTTGTGTCACTTTAGTTTTTCTATTGTATGTATAAATAGATAGTTAGTTAGATTGTTAGAACTAATGTTTTCATATAGCTTGTAAAGATATATTCTGTATACAGTACATTCAATCAATACAAATTACATTTGGCTACTATCACTCCTGTTATAATCTTTTCATATATTGATATCTTGATTGTTTGGGTTCTAACAATTGGTATCAGAGCCAATTCATCTGTTCTTGAAGAAAACTTGTGAAAGAACTTGTCAGATCTGACAGTTCTTGGTGTTCTTGATCTACAAAATTCAGATTCAATACAGGTGAATTCTCGATCTTCTAACAATCAAAGATGTCTAAAGAAATAGTCTCAATCGGATCTGAAAGGAAACCACCAACTCTCTTCTTAGGGGAATATCATCAATGGAGAATTAGGATGATTCAATACTTGGATAACATAGATGAAGCCTTAATGCAATCTATTACAAATGGCCCACTAGAGGTATTTGTTGAGATTCCAAATAGCCTCCCGTAATCGAATCCACCGCTGAAATCCCTGCATCAAGAATCAAGAAGAGTCCTGGAATGTATGATCCAGCTGAAAAGGCTCAAATGAAAGTTGATAGAAGAGCATTAACTTTACTCACCATGGCAATTCCTAATGAGATATTCAATAGGGTTGATAGTTTAACTTCAGCAAAAGCCATGTGGGATGAAGTAGAAGCTCAGATGCAAGGAAGTACAAAGGCTCAAGCACAGAGATTAAATATCTGTGTTGGAACATATCAAAATTTCAGGTACAAAGAAAATGAATCTATCACTGATACATATCATAGATTCAATAACATTCTGAATGATCTAAGAAGAAATGATGTTCAGAAATCAAATTCTGAGATAAACAACAAATTTCTGAACAATCTGGGAAATGAATGGTCAAGTTTTTCAGATAATATGGTAACTAGGAACTTGTCTAGAAAGACAATTCATGATGTCTATGGTATCTTGTTCCAACAAGAGGACAAGATCAAAGTTAGACAAAATGAACAAAAGAAGACACAAGAAACAATTGCCCTTCTAAGCAAGAACTACAATAATTCTTTGACTATTGCTACCAAGAAAGTTTGTGAGATCCCAGAGATGACAGTTCGTGATGGGGATGAATCAGATGAAGAGCTTAAAAGGATTTCTGATAATATTGCTTTCATGACAAGGCAATTCAAACAAAGATACAATCAAAAATATCAGAATAAACCTAGATCTGAAATTGGACCTAAGAAGGGTCAAGAGGCTGGTCAATCGAAACATCTGAACCAGCAAGATGCTTCAACTGTGGAAAGCCTGGACATTATGCTAGACAATGCAAGATGCCAAAAGTCAAAAATTCAGGTTATTATGAGAAGAAGCATCTATTAGCAAAGAAAAAAGAGCTTAATCCTGCTCTAGTAACCAAGTATGAAGAAGACTGGTTAAACTGGAGTGATGGAGATGATGATGAAGAAGTTGCTCACTATGCAACTAATTGCTACATGTGTCAAATGGATCCAGAAAAGGACAAACAAGACACTGAGGTATCTTCTTCATCTTCTGAACAAAATTCTGAACATAATTCTGAAATTAATGCTAAAGATTCAGAAATGACAAATCAATTACAAAATATGTTTTCTGAATTTGAAACACTCAGAAACAGAATTAAAGGTGAAAGAATTTTGGTCAATCAATTCAGAGCTGAAAGTCAAATATATAAAGAAAATTGTCAAGCAGCTGAACAGATTCTTGAAAAAATTTCTGAAGAAAAACTTGTTTTAAAAGAAAAAATGGATAGTTTACAAAAAGAAATAATAAATGAAAAATCTGAAAAGGAAATTCTAAATGTTAAGATGAATTTTCTGAATCAAGAGAGACTTGATCTTTATAAAAAGATTAAGGAATTGGAAAATTTAAATTTTAAAAGAGAACAAACTGAACAAACTCTGAATATTTTAACTAGTCAGGCTCAGAACTCAAAATTTTACAATATAAAAGCAGGTTTAGGATATAATGACAGTCAAATTCTAAAAAAGATATTGAATCCTCAGAAGATATGATGAATTCTCAGATATTGAATCCTCAGAAGATATTGATGAGAATTCCAATATATTTTTTGATAAATCTGATAATGAGTCTACAACAACAAAAAATTCAAATATTTTTGCAACAAGTATGACTCATAATAAGTTTTCAGATCTAATAAATGCTTCTGATTCAGAAGATGATGATGATCAAATGGTGCAAGTCATTGACAAAAATGGCTATTTGGTTTATAAATCTCAATCATGTATAACTGAAGGAGAAAAATTAAAATATGAAGTTTCAAAGATACCTTCAGAATTGTTTGGTTCTGTGTTTTCAAAACCAGAATATCAGAATTCAGATTTTTCTCCTACTAATACAAACATATCATCAAATTCAACACCATGTTCAGTAACATCTTCTGACTTTAACACCAGAGTTAAAATTTTTGAACAAGGCCAATCCTCAAACTCTCTCTCTGATGTTCAGAAAATTAACACAAAATCTGAAGCTAAACCTGAAGTGAACAAAAGAGTTTCCTATACTAATCCTCATTTCTTATCTTTTACAGAGCTATCCACTTTAGTATGGAGAAAGAAAGATGAAAGACTGTCAAAGATTGACAAATTAGAGAGTTTTTCATTTTTATAGAAGAATGATGTACCTAAAACAAAGAAAGTGAATAAAAGAGTTTTTGTTGAAAAATCAAATGTTATTGATTCTTATATGTCTAATACTGTTGTAAATACATTAAAGAATCATATTCACTGCATTAATTGTGGTCATCATAATTTTCTTCTTAACTCCAAAACAAACAAAAGAAATTTGATGAAATCTTTTCAGAAATGTTTGGCTACATTGACAAATTCAAATAAACAAAGACATAAAAATAAAGATAAATCTCAAAGTTCTGAACAAACTTCTGAGTTGAAACATTTGAAGAAAAAGTTCAGAACTTCAAATTTTAATACTAATCACAAAGGACCCATTCTGAAATGGGTACCTAAAACTCAATAATCTCTTTTGCAGATACGTCATGTGTGGGTCTTAGATTCTGGATGTTCAAGACACATGACACCTTTCAAAGAACTACTAACTGATTATCATGAAAGATATGGAGGAACAGTTAGTTTTGGAAACAATGCAAAGGGATATGTAAGAGGATATGGCACTTTCATTAAAGGAGATGTGAAAGTAATGAAAGTTTTCTATGTTGAGGGACTAAAACATAATCTTTTCAGTATTAGTCAATTCTGTGACAAATACTGGAAGGTTAATTTTGACATATATTATTGTCATGTTCTGAGTACAACAAACAACAATGAATTAATTGCTTATAGAGATGGAGATATCTACACAGCAACATTCACTGCAACTGGTCAACTACAAGGTGTATGTTATATGTCTACATCAATGAAAAATGATAGTTGGCTTTGGCACAGAAGAATGTCACATCTGAACTTCAAAGCCATTTCTGAACTAGGCAAACATCAATCTGTAAGAGGACTACCAAAGATCAGATTTGAAAAGAACTCTCTTTGTTCTGCTTGTGAACTAGGGAAGATCAAAAGAAGTTCTCATCCTCTGAAAATGCTATCTTGATGCAAGGCTCCACTTGAAATGCTACATATGGATTTGTGTGGCCCAATGAAAAATCAAAGCATGGGGGGAAAGAAATACATTCTTGTTATAGTAGATGAATATACACGATATACATGGATTGAATTTCTGAGACTCAAATCTGATACTTCTGACAGACTGATACCCTTTCTGAAGAAAATTCAAGTTCTTCTTCAACTCCCAATTCAAAAGATGAGAAGTGACAATGGAACAGAATTTACTAATTCTACACTTCAGAATTTTTTGGAATCTGTTGGTATTTCTCATAATTTTTCCGCTGCAAGAACTCCTCAACAAAATTGGGTAGTTGAAAGAAAGAATAGAACTTTGGTAGAGGCTGCAAGAACCATGCTTGCATATTCGTAACTTCCTCTCGTCTCTTTGGGCGAAGCAATTGCTCTTTTGCATGTTTTTACTCGTAACGTAACCATTCTTA
Organism: Silybum marianum; assembly: GCA_036898165.1. Classification (NCBI taxonomy): domain Eukaryota; kingdom Viridiplantae; phylum Streptophyta; class Magnoliopsida; order Asterales; family Asteraceae; genus Silybum; species Silybum marianum. The sequence goes on from CM072543.1 coordinate 19,337,609, forward strand.
ACAGAAAATTTCTTAAAACTCCTTATGAATTGTTAAAACAACGAAAACCCTCTATTGATTATTTTAAAATCTTTGGTTGCAGGTGTTTTCTAAAGAATGATACTCCACATCTTGACAAATTTGCACCAAAAGGTGTAGCGGGTATCTTTGTTGGCTACTCTCAAAGATCCAAAGCTTATAGAGTACTCATTAAAGGAACTCAAAGAATCATTGAGACAACAAGTGTCAGATTTCATGAGCCAACAATGACTTCTGAACAAAACAGTTCAGAACTCGCACATAAACCATCTTCTGAAAGTTTGGACTCAGAACATAATCATACAAACTCTACTTCTGCATCTCAAACTTTACTTAAATCCAATTTAGATACTTTATGTCAAGACTTATTTGATATGTCTGTAAATGTCTCTGCAGATTACCAAAATCCTTCTCTACTCAGAAATTCAAATGATCAAGACATTTCAGAAATACAGATTTCAAATACATCAGCACCACAACTCTACCTCAAATTCAGAACTTCCAATTTCTGAAAATGAAATTTCTGAACCAATTCAACTTGTTTCTGAACCGGTTCAAACTATTTATGACCATAAACCTCATAGTTCTGAACAAATTCAGATTTTTCCATTTGAGAGGGAGTCTTCAGATTTACATTCAGCTATCAATCATGATACTGAAACTCAAGCAATTACTGATGATTATGATTCTCTAAATAATGTTTCATCTGTTCAACCATTGCCAAATGTGAACAAATGGACATCTAGTCATCCGGTTCATCAAATAATTGGAGATGCATCAAAAGGTGTTCAAACAAGAACTGCAACAGCAAATGAATGTCTGTATGTTAATTTTTTAAGCAGTATGGAACCCAAAAAGCCATATGAGGCACTTCAGGATCCAGACTGGATTTTAGCCATGCAGGATGAGTTAAATCAATTTGAAAGAAACAAAGTCTGGAGATTGATACCAAAGCCAAAAGGTAAATCTGTCATTGGCACAAAATGGGTGTTCAGAAATAAAAAGGATGAAAATGGAATTGTTGTAAGAAACAAGGCAAGACTTGTAGCTAAGGGGTATTGTCAACAAGAAGGAACTGATTATGATGAAACATTTGCTCCAGTTGCCAGATTAGAGGCCATACGAATCTTTCTTGCATATGCTGCTCATAAAAACATGAAGGTGTTTCAAATGGATGTAAAATGTGCATTTCTGAATGGTATTTTACATGAAGAAGTGTATGTTGAACAACCAGAAGGCTTTGTAAGTAAAGAATTCCCAGATCATGTTTACATATTAGACAAAGCCTTATATGGACTTAAACAAGCACCGAGAGCATGGTATGATACTCTTACAACTTTTCTTCTGCATTCCAAATTCAAAAGAGGTACTGTTGATACAACTTTATTTCTGAAAAAGGAGGGTGATAATATGATTTTGATACAAATCTATGTAGATGATATTATATTTGCTTCTACTAATCCAAAATTTTGTAGAAATTTTGAGAAAATCATGCAAACAGAATTTGAAATGAGTATGATGGGAGAGTGGACATTTTTCCTTGGTCTTCAAGTCAAACAACTTCCCACAGGCATATTCATTAATCAATCTAAGTATGTCTCTGACTTACTTAAGAAGTTTGACATGACTGATTGTTCAAGTATTCAAACTCCAATGGCTACTACAACTAAGCTAGAACCTGATTTTAAATGGCAAATCTGTTGATCAGAAAAAGTACAGAGGCATAATTGGATCTTTGCTTTACTTAACTGCTAGTAGACCAGATATAATGTTTGCTACATGTATTTGTGCCAGATATCAAGCTAATCCTAAGGAACTCACCTTCTAGCTGCAAAAAGAATACTTAGATACCTAAAAGGTTCTCCTTCATTGGGACTTTGGTATTCTAAGGATTCTAGTTTTGAACTAACAGCATTTACAGATGCAGATCATGGTGGTTGCAAATTAGACAGGAAAAGCACTTCTGGATCATGTCAGTTTCTAGGTGATAGACTAGTTAGCTGGTCTTCAAAGAAACAAAATTGTGTTTCTACCTCTACAGCAGAGGCTGAATATGTAGCAGCTGCAATATGTTGCTCACAAGTGATCTGGATGCAAATTCAACTAAAATACTATGGTTACACTTTCAAAAAGATTCCTTTGTATTGTGATTCAAAGAGTGTCATAGCCATCACTGCCAATCCTGTTCAGCATTCAAAAACCAAGCACATTGATGTAAGATATCATTTTATCAAAGATCATGTGGAAAAAGGTAATATTGAAATGTTTTTTGTTCAGATAGATTATCAGTTAGCTGATTTATTTACCAAAGCACTTGATGAAAAATGATTTAACTTCTTGGTAAGTAAATTGGGCATGATGAACATGTCTATGTAAGTATTATACATCACCTATACTCTAGAAGTTACATTCTGAAGTTTTTTTTTTTATCAAATTCTGAATACTTTGCTCTTCAGAATTACTTTATATATTCTGAAGTTTATCATTCAGATTTTTGCTACTTTTCAAACTCAGAAGTATATCTCTTCAGTAACTAGGTTGATTGTATTTTAATACTTTTCATTTATTTTTCATTTCACTAATATTTGATTGATTCTTTGATAAAGTTGCAATAATCAAGGGGGAGAATCATAATTGCTAGTGATTCAAGAGGGAGTGTTATTAATTTCAATTATTTCTAACTACCCTTTCCTGCATAACAACTCTGCATTGATGAAATAAAGTCTTGCACTTTATATCTAAGAAGTATGAACAAGCTTCCTTAGATTAAAACAGTTTTATATTTGTTCAAATCTACTTCTGAATTCTCAAAATGTTTTATATTTTTCAGAAGTTTATATTTTTAAATGATTTTTTGTCTTCTAAGATGACTCAAGTTTAGTTCTGAACTTTACTTACAATTCAGTGGTTCTTCTGAATTCTTTCTTTCAGACTTCTGAACTTTTTCTCAGAAGTTCTGAACAACTTCTGAACATTTTGAACTTGTTCTCAGAACTAAAACTTCCCGTTGATTTTTTCATTTAAGCGTGTGGCACGTGTTTTAATTTCATTGGATTTTTCTTAACCACGACCATTAACCGGTTCATTTCTCTTAATAAATGATGATTACTACTCTAATCACATTTACTTTTTGGCCACGTGTCCTTCAACGTTTATCCGATCGTATAAATCAATGGATTCTTCATCATCTTCATTCTTTTAGCAATTTTACTCTGAGAACCTTTCTGTGTTTATTCATCATCTTTCACTTATCAATCTGTGCTCTTTCTACATCATGTCTACTTCAAAAACCATGATTTCTACTTCCTCGAGTTCTAATGATCACACTGGATCATCCAGTGATGCTTCGTTCAAGATTGTGCCTCAAAAATTAATGGTTGGATCAATGGAAATCCCACTAAGTGATGATCAAATGCTTCATGACACAGCCACTACTGCAACTCATCAAGCCGGACCTTCAAACCCTATCATTAAACCTAACCCTAACCCGACAACTGCTAAAATTGGGGAAACACATAATACACCCATCGATGTCGTTTCTGAATCAAATGTTGCTGAAAGTGAATCCCAGTCTCCTGCTGAAAGTGGTGATCTGTCCAAACTCTATGTACCTGCTGAGAAATTACTTGACATCAAAAGAAACAACTGTGCACTGAACTTCAAATCCAAAGACTTCATTGATGATCAAGTAATGTTGATTAAAATTCTGAAGAAACATCCCCTGCGCACTCTCCTTTCAAGAAAATTCTTTGTTCCTGCTTCATATCTTCAACAATTCTGGCATTATGCTGAGGTGGATGAAAATGATGATGAATTGTATCTTATGTTCATGCCTACAAAGTTTGTATATCTGTAGATGACATTAGAATCCTTCACTATTTGCCAAAACCAGATGAGGTTCTTGGGAAAACCTGTTATGACTCAATTCCATCCTCATCAGAGATGATCTCAGACTTTATGAGCTTGGGTTACTCTGAAAATCTTAGTGCTCTGAGCTCTTTTAGAAGAAAATGTTTACCTCCAATTTGGTATTGCCTGTTTTCCATTCTGAATACCTGTCTATCTGGGAAGAGCTCAAGTTTAGACCAAGCTTCAGCTAATGGGCGGATTATATTTCATGGTGTTGCCTTCAACAAACACTATGATTATGCTAGTCTCATCTTTGATGATCTCAAATCTGCAATTTTGAAGAAACCTACATTCAACTATATCCCATTTCAGAGATTTCTTCAAACACTTATCAAAGAAGCAATGAAGGCTGTCTCAAACATCCCTGTTCTAGCTCATGAGGTACATGTTCCTATTTTCACTATGGATAGCTTAAGGCCTCCAAATGCAAAACTTGTTTTTCCAAATGCAGTTCCACTTCCTTCTCATTTACTTGAACTTGTAAGTACACAACCTAGGATTGGGAGTGAGAATTTAGAATCTATGGGATTACCTCAACCAGTAGTCCCTTACCCTGATTCAAACCAGAGTGGTGATCATGCAAGGGAGTCTAGACTTACTAGAAAGAGGGGGGAGGCTGATCAAGGGGGAGAACAACCTCAAAGAGTCAAGAGGAAAAATGTGAATGAGAGACAGGGTAGAAGGTTCAGAAAAAGAATTGATGAGGGGAGACCACAGGTAAAAGAACAACAAACCTGTGAACCACCTGTTACAAGCCGGGCACCCACATCTACTATTATTTCACACTCTTTGCTGGATAATATTGAAACAGCCAGTGAGCCCATGACAACCTTGGTTAACCGCCCCAGCCACTCACCCATCTCTCAACAGAAGGGTGTTTCAACAACACATATGGGGCAAGCAGCTTATAATCCATTAGGACCCCAATTGGAGGTCCCTTTTGTTGAAAATGAAGGATATATGTCCCCCCTTCACAGTTTTGAGCACATTGAGTCTGAGTGTCCACTCAACTTTGAGCCTTCTGAACCACTTAATGTGGCATCCATTCACATAAGCACACATCTTTCAGATGTTCCTAAGCAAAGTGTTTCTCACATTGCATCAACAACTATAGATATTCCTATTTTTGGATATCAAGGATTAGTTGGAAGTCCTGGTGGAGTGAACATCACAAAAGCTCCATTCACAGAATCAAATGTGGTTCATGATGCCTTTGTGGCTCATACAGGCCAACCTTCTTCTGAGGGTCTGAAAACAAGTTCATCTGTTGATCTTGGCAAATTACACACATCTTCTGAATTCACAAAATTCAAAGATCTCTGTACTTCTGAATTTGCAAAGATTCAGAAGGACTTCAAGGATTTGATGGATTCTACTAAAAAGGTGTTGGAGGTTAGGTTGGATCAACATGGGGAAAATATGATTAAAAAGCTGAATGATTTTCATCTCAAATCTTCTAATGATCTTCATTTGTTTAAAGAAGCTCTTTTGTCAGCTTTTTCTGAAGTGGCTTCCTCTGTTTCTTCTTTGAAAACTTCTAAGCCTTCTTCTTCTTCTGCTTCACAAGCTTATGCCACTAAAGATGATATTTCTCAAATTCTCAATCAACTTTCATCCATTCAGAGTTCTCAATCAGACTTAAGCACAAGATTATCTGCTCTGGAATGCAGATCTCAATCAGATACTCTTAAAAGGAGTCTTGATGATCAGGATCTTGATAAATAAGAGGGGGAGAAAAGACATAGAGTATCTGAACCAGAAACTAATCAAGTTCAAAGTTCTGAGAAGACTTCTGAAGATACTCAGAATGTTGGTGAAGAATCAAATAAAGTCTCAGAAGCCATAGAAGATATTTTATCTGCAGAACATGAGGTACAAGAGATAAATGATCATTCTTCTGAAGATATGATAGAAGAAGGGTATGAAACAGAAAATTTATCTTTTGATTCTGAAGGTAACTTGGGCTCAGATAACACATATATAATTCCAGATTCGAATGAAGAAATGCTAAGGGAATATCTTGCTTTTGAAGATGTTATTGGAGAACCAAGTGATCTTTCTGATGTGATCATGTTTGAAGAAGATATGATTGATGTAAATATGGGAGAAAGCTCAAATGAAATAAAGGATTTAGTAATTTGGAAGCCTCAACAACTTCTGAGTGAAGAGTTCAGAAGTGCTTCTGAAAGATTATGGGATATTCTGAATCAATTTTGTTGGGTGCATGTTTTTCTGAATTATCCAAGAAGTCTGGAGTGTAGACTTTTGGACAACAGATTTTCTATCTTCAGAAATTTTCTTGAACAACCAGATGAAAAAGTTGAATTAGAATTTGACTTAACTCATTTAGAAGGAGTTGAAATTATTGATGAAATCTTAATTGCTTTCTCAGGAAGATTTGAAGTTAGAACCAGACCTTGCATTATTATTCCTAAGATACATCTTTCAATACTTGCAGAACCTGTATTGGATCAAGTGTTTGAAAAAGAAAATATACTTATTTCTGGAGAAAGTAGTCTGATATTTCCTGAAGACACTTATTGCTTCATGTACAAGAGAAGTATGAAGTTTGCAAAGTTGGAAGACTTTTTGAATGATGAATGGTCGGATGTTTATATTGCTCAAGTGAAAAACTTTATTCAGAATCATGGTGTTCAGAACTTTCATGATTCAACTTTAATAAAGAAGGTCAGATGCATATTTAAATCAGTTCAGAATGATTTGACTATATTCAGATTTGGAGCAGAAAGAAGAGATGGTACTCTGTGTGAATTTACTCAGTTTGATGTTTACAAGCTTAGACTACAAGATAAGTTGGCAATCTTATCTTTTTGTGCTAATTCTGGTGAATCTGTGTTAGTCTCAGAGATTAGAAGAATCTTGGGAATATACATAAGAAATCTCATAAAGCATGATTTTTCAGTTGGCTTTGGAATACAGACTTAACACAGTAAATCTGTTAGAACCTATATATATTGAAAGATTTGGGTTGAAGAGATTGTTTACTAATCCAGATATTGGGTTCATGTATGTTGTTGAAGAAGTCTCTAAGACATTTGTTGTTTCTGATATTGCAAAGTATTCTACATCCTCACTCCAATGGCTTCTGAACTACATGACAGATTTCTTTGAAGAATCTGACATCAAAGAAGAAATTGTCTATCTAATCAAAGAAAGAATACATTTTAGAGAATTTGTGAGAAAGAGTTATCTTGCTGGTCACAAGAGAGTAAACAAGATAAAAGGAGCAGATTAACTTGGGGGGGCGGTGATTTAGTAGCAGTGGGTGGCAAGGTAGCTCTGTTACCTCCACCGGACATACGTAACGCTTTAGCTAGTACACGAAAGTGGAGAAGAAATTGTCTATCTAATCAAAGAAAGAATACATTTTAGAGAATTTGTGAGAAAGAGTTATCTTGCTGGTCACAAGAGAGTAAACAAGATAAAAGGAGCAGATTATTTACTAAGTGATGCATATGACTTCAAGATCCACACAAAGAGACAAGATATGGAAGAAATTCAGAAGTACATTCTGAATGTTGAATGTTCAGAAGAAAGACAAAAGGAAAAAGAGTAGGAAAAGGAAGAAGTTACTGAAAATATTTCTGAAGAGTTGGTTCCTGAAAAGCAAATATCTGAAGCGGAACAACTACAAGTACAAAGAATTGAAGAAAGTGCTTATACTATGTTCCTTGAATATTTTCATCCAGAAATGTTCATGGAATATGAGCAAAAATTCAACTATATAGATTGCTGGATTCAAAAGTCTTTTGGTTGGAAACAATGGTACTCAGACATCATCAGAAAGATAAGGATTCCAATCAATGAAGCAAGAAAAGAAAGTCCTGTGATAAAAGTGATTAATGCTGATTTGAAGACAAGACAGAATTACAAATATGCATTCTTTACTGTTGAGCGACAAAATGGTGAGATCTCTACTTTTTCTGAAGCTGACTTTCAGAATGTTCATCTTAGAGATCTTCTCAGAGTATATAGAAGTCTTTATCCTTTCCATGACTCAATTACCAAGTTCAGAAAATCTTGTCCAGTGCTTAGAGATGTATTATATAGAGAATTTATATGGGCTGCAAAGATCGATTTCAAAGTGTTGCTTATGTTCTGAACAAGAAGCAAGTACACTTAAGCAAACCAAATTTAAGTCTACCAGATATTCAGAATTTGAAGAAGAGCACTTTAGTACTTCATCCTCCTGGCTTCGTTTGTAAATGCTTTCATGAACTATTATTTGTGAGATTTGAAGAACTCCACAAATGTTGCAATGGAACTCTCATGGCAATCAGAGATCGTTTGGTAAAAAGACAGAATAGAAGACCAAAGAATCTGAGCAATGAAGATTGGGAGAAGCACAAGATACTTGCAAAAGAAATGACTAGAGTTGCTAAAACCTTACTAGAATACAGAAGACTAATTCTGAAGGATGTAAGAGAAATTCTGAATTTCTGGAAGTATGATTTGAACTTTTGAAGCTAAGGGGGAGATTGATAAAAATATCATAATAGCTTCAAAAGGAACTGGGTTCCTAAAAGAGAAAAAGATCTGAAGAAGTTCTGAAGATACTTTTGAAGAGGTTCTGAAGAAGTTCTGAAGACACTTCTGAAGAAGTTCTGAAGGAGTTCAGAACCAATTCTGAACTTGTCTGTTATGACTGTTGTGTCACTTTAGTTTTTCTATTGTATGTATAAATATATAGTTAGTTAGATTGTTAGAACTAATGTTTTCATATACCTTGTAAAGATATATTCTGTATACAATACATTCAATCAATACAAATTACATTTGGCTACTATCACTCCTGTTATAATCTTTTCATATATTGATATCTTGATTGTTTGGGTCCTGACATTAGTGATCGGAGTGGGTAGCTTCAGAGCGTCCATCTCTTGCTTCACGTTTCTGATCGGAGTGGGTAGCCTCATATGTGGTCCACAAAGTGTTCCCTTGTTCCTTTAAATAGGGGGTATTCTTGTATGATCCATCTCTTATATCTATATATATATTAGTTTTCTTCTTGTACGTATGGTTTTATATTTTTGTGTCTAGTCTGATTAATTTTAATCTCTCTAGATTTAGGGTTTACATTTGTTGTATTTGGTTATTCATTTTGTAATGCTTTCTTTCATAATATTGTAGAGTTATAGATTTGGTTATGTGTTTCAAGATATATACGCATGAAGTCAATTAATTAAGCAGTGCGGTGATCACTGATCATGTGATCAATTAATTTGTTCAATTAGAATATTATAGATGTTTAACATACATAATAAACTTAAAAGACGAGGTTTATAATACATAACTTGCTAAACTTTTACAATTAAGTTTACACAAGTAGTTGAAACTTTTAAATGATAATTAACTTAAAGGTTTAAATTTTATCTATATTACGTGTAACTACAAAAACAAAGAGTCTTCGCCGACAGAAAAATCCGTAGTATTCTATAAAAAAACCATCATCGATGAATCTCATGGTTGGAGAAAATGTGGCCGGAAATTGTAATTACCGGCAAATTGCACACCATTATCGACAGAAAAATCCGTTGATTATTAATTTGTCGGTGATTGTCACAAGCCGTCGCTAAACCCCTTAATTTTTTTCTAGTGGACGGAACATTTTTACATTTATGGGTCCCAAATCTTGTTAAACAAGTATATAAATCATGCTAATTAAGCGGAATAACAAAAATTTAATTATTTTCGAAGTATAAGTTTTTTCTTCTTTTATATATGTATAGAGAAGGTGGGGAATAGACCATATTATGTTAAAATCTAAAATGGTTTTCCAAACTTGACTTGTACATTTAACTTTTGATGTTAGAGTTGTTAGGCCTCCATCCAGATTCCTGATCGAAGAAGTCTCTAAGACATTTGTTGTTTCTGATATTCCAAAGTATTCTACATCCTCACTCCAATGGCTTCTGAACTACATGACAGATTTCTTTGAAGAATCTGACATCAAAAGCACAAGTTTAACTTGGGGGGCGGTGATTTAGTAGCAGTGGGTGGCAAGGTAGCTTTGTTACCTCCACCGGACATACGTAACGCTTTAGCTAGTACACGAAAGTGGAGAAGAAATTGTCTATCTAATCAAAGAAAGAATACATTTTAGAGAATTTGTGAGAAAGAGTTATCTTCCTGGTGACAAGAGAGTAAACGAGATAAAAGGAGCAGATTATTTACTAAGTGATGCATATGACTTCAAGATCCACACAAAGAGACAAGATATGGAAGAAATTCAGAAGTACATTCTGAATGTTGAATGTTCAGAAGAAAGACAAAAGGAAAAAGAATAGGAAAAGGAAGAAGTTACTGAAAATATTTCTGAAGAGTTGGTTCCTGAAAAGCAAATATCTGAAGCGGAACAACTACAAGTACAAAGAATTGAAGAAAGTGCTTATACTATGTTCCTTGAATATTTTCATCCAGAAATGTTCATGGAATATGAGCAAAAATTCAACTATATAGATTGCTGGATTCAAAAGTCTTTTGGTTGGAAACAATGGTACTCAGACATCATCAGAAAGATAAGGATTCCAATCAATGAAGCAAGAAAAGAAAGTCCTGTGATAAAAGTGATTAATGCTGATTTGAAGACAAGACAGAATTACAAATATGCATTCTTTACTGTTGAGCGACAAAATGGTGAGATCTCTACTTTTTCTGAAGCTGACTTTCAGAATGTTCATCTTAGAGATCTTCTCAGAGTATATAGAAGTCTTTATCCTTTCCATGACTCAATTACCAAGTTCAGAAAATCTTTTCCAGTGCTTAGAGATGGATTATATAGAGAATTTATATGGGCTGCAAAGACTGATTTCCAGGTTGCTTATGTTCTGAACAAGAAGCAAGTACACTTAAGCAAACCAAATTTAAGTCTACCAGATATTCAGAATTTGAAGAAGAGCACTTTAGTACTTCATCCTCCTGGCTTCGTTTGTAAATGCTTTCATGAACAATTATTTGTGAGATTTGAAGAACTCCGCAAATGTTGCAATGGAACTCTCATGGCAATCAGAGATCGTTTGGTAAAAAGACAGAATAGAAGACCAAAGAATCTGAGCAATGAAGATTGGGAGAAGCACAAGATACTTGCAAAAGAAATGACTAGAGTTGCTGAAACCTTACTAGAATACAGAAGACTAATTCTGAAGGATGTAAGAGAAATTCTGAATTTCTGGAAGTATGATTTGAACTTTTGAAGCTAAGGGGGAGATTGATAAAAATATCATAATAGCTTCAAAAGGAACTGGGTTCTTAAAAGAGAAAAAGATCTGAAGAAGTTCTGAAGATACTTTTGAAGAGGTTCTGAAGAAATTCTGAAGACACTTCTGAAGAAGTTCTGAAGGAGTTCAGAACCAATTCTGAACTTGTCTGTTATGACTGTTGTGTCACTTTAGTTTTTCTATTGTATGTATAAATATATAGTTAGTTAGATTGTTAGAACTAATGTTTTCATATACCTTGTAAAGATATATTCTGTATACAATACATTCAATCAATACAAATTACATTTGGCTACTATCACTCCTGTTATAATCTTTTCATATATTGATATCTTGATTGTTTGGGTCCTAACATTAGTGATCGGAGTGGGTAGCTTCAGAGTGTCCATCTCTTGCTTCACGTCAATCTTTTGCTTCACGTCTCAACTTTGTGATCGGAGGGCCCTGAGGAGACTTCCACATTTCCTTGGTGAGGGGAGGAGCGCTGGTGGTGGTGGTTGTCGTCGCTGAAGTGGAAAGAGAAGCGACACCTAATGATAACATAGATAAAGATGCCAAAAACACATCCGGATTAGAAGATGGATGAAAAAATGTATTTGTCTCCCTGAGAGTATCATGAGGATTACTCTTAGGGACTACATTTCCAGAGGCAGTGTCTTGAGGATCACTGACCAGTGTCTTAGAGTATCTAAGAGAGATACTCTGAGGTCCTTTTAATTTGGCCTTCCAAAATTCAGATTGCCTAAACAATATCGAGGTTTGGACTGCGTGCATTTCAGCATTATCAGGGATAGGGACAACTATCGCTGAGTCATTTGCTGAGGTGAGGACCAAAGAAGAGGAGATAGAAGAAGTTAAGAGGGCTATGAGAGTAGTACCTGATGCAGCTTCAGCAGAGCTGGCTAAAACACCCTAAGTGACCGGAGTCGCTGATGATGTAGGTAGTGCTGATGAAGCAACAACGGTTGAAGAGACCGTTGAAGTGGCTGAGGTTTTAGGTGGTGTTGCTAGTACACCGGAATCAGAGAGAGTGGTCTTTTGAGGGACCATCTTCTTTGGCTTCTTAAGTTTGGTTGCGATGGTCTTTTTATGACCATCGGATGGTTGCTTCCTCTTAACAGCGGCAACAGTATCTGGGTTGCTCGCTGTTGAGTTGGACAACAAGGTGGACACTGGAAGAGGTGCTCCAATCACTTGTAACATGTAGGGAGTGAAAGGAGCATCACCTGGACGTTCCTCAATGTCCAGGGACTTCTTTCCCACTACGGAGAAGGAGTGATCGCCGACCTTCGGGTATTCTTCCCTTAAGGCAACCTCCATAATGGTTGCGAAGAAGCGAGGGTAGGGGATGACGGGATGTCTGGTGGTGGCGCTGATGCGACTGACCATGTCGCTGAAGATGTAGTCAGCGTAGTTGAGGTTGTGGCCGGTGCAGAGGGAATAGGAAAGATCTTGAAAGTGCTTGCCCGCTTGGTCATGCGAGCCGATCTTCGACCCAAGGCATTGGATCACCTGGTTGAAGATATATTGCCAGCGAGCAGGTAGCCTTTTCTTTTCTACCCTGGAACCCACTGCCTTCAGATAGGGATTCTCCCAAGCATATCCAATAGAATCCAACAATGCGTCGATTTGCATCTTGTTGGGTTCACCGCCCCATTGTTGATTCTTTGCACGTACAGGGAGACGAAGAGCCTTCCTGATCTTGAATCTTGAAGCCAATAGCAGGGAGCTTGGTTCCCTTATCAGTCGTCAGCGTAGTACAGTGAGTCGTGTACCATAGAGCTTGGAGATGAGAGGAGACGCCCACTGGGTTGTGGACGAAAGCGTACATAAGTGGGCTCGCCTTGATGAAGGTAGCTCCGTCAGCGTAGTGAGGGCGGTCTGCAGGGATGTCCACCAATGCACTGTAATTGCATGACTTTAAGACGGCTTTTTCCAAGGGAAAATGGCAGGTTGGTGCAGCGACCAAAGTGTTGTCTTCAGCAGCAGAGGTTGTAGCGGTCTTACTTGAAGAGGCCATTGCTGTAGGAAAAATGGGAACACCAAAGAGGTAAATCATGGTTTTATACATAAATGTATAAACCAGAGTTTGGTATAAAGAATACCAAATGTAAGTTTCAAAGAAACAAGTATTTTGATGAACAAGATCAAAATGCTTGTTATAAAAACAATAAAATGAAAGATTGTTTAAAAAAATGCGAAGATAAACAAAAAAGGATAAAATTTTAAGAATAAGGTCTTCTGTTTTAAGGAAAGAACTTAGAACAGGGTTTTGATAAAGGAAAACTTTTTAAGTTTAATCCAGATTATTTTTATTTTTGTTTCTAAAATATGTTTTTATATAATTTTTAGAAATTTAAGGAGAAGAAGAAGTGAAACGAGATGTTTCCAGTCATAAGTAAAGGTTCAGATCAAACCTTAGTGGATTTCGAGAAGGAAAAACACACAAATGCGTGTTCTTGGTGTTCTTGAGAAAACTTGAAGATTCGAAGGTTTCTTTTGCCTTTAGGAGAGTTATGACAGCGGAAGGAATAAAGTAAGGCAAAAGAAGTGCTTAAATAGCAAGAGGAGAGAGAAAGGAAGGAGTGCTAAACGACGGTTTTAGTTTTTTGAAAAAGAAATGATGACCTGGCGCACGTTCCAAGAAAGGAGTTGGAATGGAAACGTCGCGGTCCGTCGTGTGTCAGAAAAAGGTCTGATAAGGAAGGTTTATCATTATTAATTTTAGAAAAATCTTCATCACTAATAATAAAGGATTGTCACTGAGGAGTTTTAATTTTAAGAGAGTCATTCTTTGATGAGAAAATATATCAAAGAGTGATAAAAATTAGAAGATAATACCTGAGGAGATGGCCCAGATATCGCTGAATCAGAGTTCAGCGAATGGAAAGTTTGAAGGCTTTATTTGTATCCCTTGTTGATCATTGAATAAGAATTTATTCAGCGTTCAACATACCAAGTTCGCTGATGAGTAGATTGAATCTAGTTTCATCAAGAGGCTTGGTGAAAAGATCAGCGAGCTGATATTCAGTGGGTACAAAATGGAGCTCAACTTCACCATTCATCACATGATCTCTAATAAAGTGATATCGGATCTCAATGTGCTTGGTTTTGGAGTGAAGTATAGGGTTGTTAGCAATGGCAATAGCACTAGTACTATCACAATAGATAGGAATTTTAGAGAGCTTGAGATCGTAGTCTCTGGGTTGATTTCTCATCCAAAGTATTTGAGCACAACAACTACCAGCGGCTACATACTCAGCTTCAGCGGTGGAGGTGGATACTGAGTTTTGATTTTTACTTGTCCAGCTTATTAGCTTTCCACCTAGTAGCTGACACCCTCCAGTGGTGCTCTTTCTATCTATCTTACAACCTGCAAAGTCACTGTCAGAGTAACCAATAAGATCAAATCCTGAGCCTTTGGGATACCAGAGACCAAGATTTGGAGTTCCTTTCAGATATCTGAAGATTCGCTTTACAGCGATTAGATGGGTTCCTTCGTTTCAGCTTGATACCGAGCGCAGAGACAGGTAGCGTACAAGATGTCTGGTCTACTCGCTGTAAGATACAGCAGAGATCCAATAATTCCTCGATAGGCAGTGACATTGACTGGTTTCCCATTGGGATCTTTGTTCAACGTCAGAGGAGGCGCCATAGGGGTTTTCATTGCTGAGCATTGATTCATGTCGAATTTATTCAGCATGTCTTTAACATATTTGCTTTGACAGATAAAAATTCCTTTGTCAAATTGCTTAATCTGCAGACCTAGAAAGTATGTTAGTTCACCCATCATACTCATTTTATATTGTTTTTGCATTCTTGCAGCGAAACGAGTACACAGTTTGGGTCTTGTGGAACCAAAGATAATGTCATCAATATATATCAGAGCGAGTATAATATAACCTTTATATTTTCTTAAAAACAGGGTTTGGTCAATTTTTCCACGAACAAATTTTTCTTTAAGAAGAAATTTAGAAAGGGTATCATACCAAGCTCTAGGAGCTTGTTTTAACCCGTAAAGAGCTTTTTCAAGTTTAAAACATAACAAGGATGGTTAGAGTCGGAGAAACCAGGGGATTGTTCAACATAAACTTCCTCGCTGAGTTTTCCATTTAGAAAAGCACTTTTAACATCCATCTAAAAAACTTTGAAGTCTTTATGGGCAGTATAAGCTAAAAAGAGTCTTATGGCTTCTAAACGAGCAACAGGTGCAAAGGTCTCATCATAGTCAATTCCTTCTTCCTGTCTATAACCTTGAGCAACAAGTCTAGCCTTATTACAAATTATAGTCCCGTTTTCATCTAGCTTATTTCTGAAAACCCATTTGGTTCCTATGACGGTTTTATCAGAGGGTCTAGGAACAAGATTCCAAACTTTATTTCTACGAAATTTAGTCAGTTTTTCTTGCATAGCTGAAACCCAGCTAGGATCAGAGATAGCTTGATCTATCTTCTTAGGTTCAGAGAGAGAAATGAAGTTAACATAAAGACAAATATTACCTGTACCTCTGCGTGTTTTGATACCTGCAGGGGGATCACCAATAATTTGATTTATTGGATGATTTGCAGTCCATCGCTGAGCTGGTGGTTGAGGAGATATATGAACTGCAGATTCAGCGACTTGTTCTTTAGTTTCTGGAATAGGACTTGTTGTTTCAGCAACAGGTACTTCATTTAGAATCAATTCAGGGGATTGATTTTCAGATATAGTTTGGTTGTTCACTAAGGAATTTCCAAGAGAGGAACCAGCAACAGGAATCTGATTCAGAGGAGTAACATTCATCCCTGAAGATGGATGATTGTCACTTGAAGGATTTACAGGGATTTCATCATCACATTCTTCAGCAGGAGGATGATTGCTGAAATATGTTTCAGGTTCCCCATAATGAGATCTCATCCAGGCATTCAATTCTTCATCATCATCATGAGAATGAGAAGCATGAATGGGACGAGATTCATCAAAGTTAACATGCATGGATTCTTCAACATGTTGTCTTCTTTTGTTGAAGAC
Source organism: Silybum marianum (assembly GCA_036898165.1). NCBI lineage: Eukaryota > Viridiplantae > Streptophyta > Magnoliopsida > Asterales > Asteraceae > Silybum > Silybum marianum. The sequence goes on from CM072543.1 coordinate 19,353,784, forward strand.
TTTGAAGGATTTAGATACAGAGGAGTATGATCAAATTTACCCAAATGATCTCTGTCATTCAGAATGTAACATCTACATCCAAAAATGTGGAAATATTTCAGAGTAGGTCTTCTCCTATGAAATAGTTCATAGGGGGTCTTCTTAAATCGTTTAACTATCAGGGATCGATTTTGAGTGAAGCACGCTGTACTGACAGCTTCGGCCTAGAACTGAGTGGGAAGATGTGATTCGCTGAGCATTGAGCGAGCCGCTTCGATGATAGTACGATTTCTTCTTTCAGCAACACCATTTTGCTGAGGGTTTCTCACTGAGGAGAGGTTGTGAGAGATGCCTTTTTCTTCAATGAAGTTTACCAGAGAGCTGTTTTTGAATTCAGTACCATGATCACTTCTTATGGAACGAACAATTAGATTGTTCAACACTTCCATTCTTTTGATAAAAGAAATTATCATTTCAGGGGTATCACTTTTGGATCGAAGGAAGAATACCCATGTGTATCTGGAGTATTCATCCACAATCACTAAAGTATATTTCTTCCCAGAGATAGATTAGACATTTACAGGTCCAAATAGATCCACATGGGTGTTCTTCCTTCGATCCAAAAGTGATACCCCTGAAACGATAATTTCTTTTATCAAAAGAATGGAAGTGTTGAATAACCTAATTGTTCGTTCCATAAGAAGTGATCATGGTACTGAATTCAAAAACAGTACTCTGGTAAACTTCTTTAAAGAAAAAGGCATCTCTCACAACTTCTCATCAGTGAGAACTTCTCAGCAAAATGGTGTTGCTGAAAGAAGAAATCGTACTATCATTGAAGCGGCTCGCTCAATGCTCAGCGAATCGCATCTACCCACTCAGTTCTAGGCCGAAGCAGTTAGTACAGCGTGCTTCACTCAAAATCGATCCCTGATAGTAAAACGATTTAAGAAGACCCCCTATGAACTATTTCATGGGAGAAGACCTACTCTGAAATATTTCCCCATTTTTGGATATAGATGTTACATTCTAAATGACAGAGATCATTTGGGTAAATTTGATCCAAAAGCTGACGATGGTATATTTCTTGGATACTCCTCTGTATCTAAATCCTTCAGAGTGTTCAACAAAAGAAGACAACATGTTGAAGATTCCATGCATGTTGATAGAGATATCATAATAGCTTCAAAAGGGACTAGGTTCTGAAGATATAAAGATCTGGAGAAAAGCCTAAGGCATAAACTTCTGAAGTGTCAACTTCAGAAGTTCTGAAGATATTCTGAAGAGGTTCTGAAGAAGTTCTGAAGGCACTTCTGTAGACAATTCTGAAGAAGATCTGAAGGAGTTCAGAACTTTTCTGTTATGAATGTACTGTTACTTTAGTCTTTCTATTTCATGTATAAATAGTTAGTTTGTTAGATAGTTATAACTAACGTTTCCATTAGCCTTGTAAAGATATATTCTGTAATACTGTACATTCAATCAATACATATTACATTTGGCTATCACATTCCTGTTAATAATCTTTTCATATATTGATATCTTGATTGTTTGGGTCGTATCAATTGGTATCAGAGCCAATTCACCTGTTCCTGAAGATTTGCGAAAGAATTGTCAGATCTGACAATTCTTGGTGTTCTTGATCGATAAATTTCAAATTCAAAATCAGGTGAATTCTCGATCTTTAAAAATCGAAGATGTCTAAAGAAATTGTCTCAATCGGATCTGAAAAGAAACCACCAACTCTTTTCTTGGGAGAATATCACCAATGGAGAATCAGGATGATTCAATTTCTGGAAAACATAGATGAAGCTTTAACGCAATCAATCACAAATGGCCCACTAGAGGTCTTTATTGAAATTCCAGCAGTCCCTAGAACTGAATCTACTCCTGAAATACCGGTGTCAAGAATTAAGAAAAGCCCAGGTATGTACAGCACCACTGAGAAAGCTCAAGCTAAAGTTGACAAAAGAGCATTAACTCTTCTTACAATGGCTATTCCTAATGAGATATACAATAGAGTAGATAGCTTAACATCTGCTAAGGCCATGTGGGATGAAGTTGAAGCTCAAATGCAGGGTAGTACAAAAGCCCAAGCACAAAGACTAAATATCTATGTGGGTACTTATGAGAACTTCAGGTATAAAGAGAATGAATCCATTACAGAGACTTATCATTGGTTCAACAATATTCTGAATGATCTGAGAAGAAATGGTGTTCAGAAATCAAATTCTGAGATAAACAATAAATTTCTAAACAACTTGGGTAATGAATGATCAAGCTTCTCTGATAACATGGTTACTAGAAATTTATCAAGAAAATCCATTCATGATGTCTATGGTATTCTGTTTCAACAAGAAGACAAAATCAAAACTAGACAAAATGAACAAAAGAAGGTAAATGAAACTGTAGCCTTGTTAAGCAAGAAGTATAATAATTCTCTGACTATTTCTGCCAAGAAGGTGTGTAAGATGCCAGAGACAACAGTTTGTGATGGGGATGAATCAGATGAGGAGCTAAAAAGGATTTATGATAATATTGCTTTTATGACAAGGAAATTTACACAAAGATACAATCAAAAATATCGGAATAAACCTAGATCTGAAAGTGGACCTAAGAAAGGTCAAGAAGCCGGTCAATCTGAAACATCTGAACTAGTAAGATGCTTCAACTGTGGAAAGCCTGGACATTATGCAAGACAATGCAAGATGCCCAAAGTGAAGAATTCAGGCTACTATGAGAAGAAGCATCTGGTAGCCAAGAAAAAAGAGCTTAATCCTGCTTTAGTAACCAAGTATGAAGAAGATTGGTTAAACTGGAGTGATGGAGATGATGATGAAGAAGTTGCTCACTATGCTACAAATTGCTATATGTGTCAAATGGATCCAGAAAAAGACAAACAAGACACTAAGGTATCTTCTTCATTTTCTGAATTAATTTATGAAATAAACTACTCTTCTGAACAAAATTCTGAATATAACATTGAAGATTCTGAAATGAAAAATCAATTTCAAAACATGTTTTCTGAATTTGAAACTCTCAGAAACAGAATCAAAGGTGAAAGAATTTTGGTCAATCAATTCAGAGCTGAAAGTCAAATTTATAAAAAAAATTGTCAAGAAGCTGAACAGATTCTTAAAAAGGTTTCTGAAGAAAAACTTGTTTTAAAAGAAAAAATGAACAACTTACAAAAGGAAATTATAAATGAGAAGTCTGAAAAAGAAACTATGAATGTTAAAATGAATTTTCTGAATCAAGAGAGACTTGATCTTTATAAAAAGATTAAAGAATTAGAAGATTTCAATTTTAAAAGAGGACAAACTGAACAAACTCTGAACATTTTAACTAGTCAGGCTCAAAATTCAAAATTTTACAACATAAAAGCAGGTTTAGGATATAATGACAGTCATATACTGAAAAAGGCACCTGCAAATCTGTATGATTATTCTAAAATGAAAATTTTCAATGAATCAAATACATATGTCATTTCTAAACCTGTGAACTACTCTTTGCCTGAAAGAATACCATTTGTAAAATCAGAGACTTTGTTTTCAGAAGAAACATATCTTAAATCTGGTGAACCAGAAATAATTTCTAAAATAGAAGAAATAAATACAAGTTCAAACATTTGTGCATCTTCTGAATCAAATATTATTTCTGAAGAAAAATATGAAGTAATTGTTAAATCTGAAATAATTTCTGAAGTTACTTCTGAGATAACTTCTGAAGGCATTTCAGAAGATACTTCTCATAATAAATCAGAACATGAAGAAAAATATGATGAATTCTCAGAAATTGAATCTTTAGAAGATGTTGATGAGAATCCCAATATATTTTTTGATCATTCTGATGATGAGTCTACAACAACAACAAATTCAATTAAACAAAAAAATAAAAATAAAAATAAAACTAAGAAAGATAAATCTCAAAGTTCTGAACAAACTTCTGAATTGAAAAATCTGAAGAAAAAGTTCAGAACTTCAAATATTATTACTAATCTCAAAGGACCCATTTTGAAATGGGTACCTAAAACTCAATAATATCTTTTGCAGATATGTCATGTGTGGGTCTTAGATTCTGGATGTTCAAGACACAAGACACCTTTCAAAGAACTACTAACTGATTATCATGAAAGATATGGAGGAACAGTTAGCTTTGGAAATAATGCAAAGGGATATGTCAGAGGATATGAAACTTTCATTAAAGGAGATGTAACAGTAATGAAAGTTTTCTATGTTGAAGGGCTAAGACATAATCTTTTCAGTATTAGTCAATTCTGTGACAAATATTGGTAAGTTAATTTTGACATAGATCATTGTCATGTTCTGAGTACAGCAAACAAAAATGAATTAACTGCTTATAGAGATGGAGATATCTACACAGCAACATTCACTGCAACAGCTCAATTACAAGGTGTATGTTATATGTCTACAACAATGAGAAATGATAGTTGGCTTTGGCACAGAGGAATGTCACATCTGAACTTCAAAGCCATTTCTGAACTAGGCAAACCTCAATCTGTAAGAGGACTTCCAAAGATCAGATTTGAAAAGAACTCTCTTTGTTTTGCATGTGAACTAGGGAAGATCAAAAGAAGTTCTCATCCTCTGAAAATGCTATCTTCATGCAAAGCTCCACTTGAAATGCTCCATATGGATTTATGTGGACCAATGAAAACTTAAAGCATGGGGGGAAAGAAATACATTCTTGTCATAGTAGATGAATACACAAGATATACATGGATTGAATTTCTGAGACTCAAGTCTGATACTTCTGAAAGACTGATACCCTTTCTGAAAAAAATTCAAGTTCTTCTTCAACTCCCAATTCAAAAGATGAGAAGTTACAATGGAACAGAATTAACAAATTCTACACTTCAGAATTTTTTGGAACCTGTTGGTATTTCACATAATTTTTCCGCTGCAAGAACTCCTCAACAAAATGGGGTAGTTGAAAGAAAGAATAGAACTTTGGTAGAGGCTGCAAGAACCATGCTTGCATATTCAGAACTTCCTCTTTCTCTTTGGGCAGAAGCGATTGCTACTGCATGTTTTACTCAAAACCAGACAATTCTAAACAGAAAATTTCTTAAAACTCCTTATGAAATGTTAAAACAAAGAAAACACTCTATTGATTATTTTAAAATCTTTGGTTGCAGGTGTTTTCTAAAGAATGATACTCAGCATCTTGACAACTTTTCACCAAAAGGTGTAGCTGGTATCTTTGTTGGCTATTCTCAAAGATCCAAAGCTTATAGAGTACTCATTAAAGGCACCCAAAGGATCATTGAGACTACAAATGTCAGATTTCATGAGCCAACATTGACTTCTGAACAAGACAGTTCAGAACTCGCGAATAAACCTATTTCCGAAAGTTTAGACTCAGAACATAATCAGAAAAACTCTTCTTCTGAACCTCAAACTTTACTTAAAACAAATTTAGACACTCTATGTCAAGACTTATTTGATATTTCTGTAAATGTATCTGCAGATTACCAAAATCTTTCTCTCATCAGAAGCTTAAAAAATCAAGACATTTCAGAAATACAAATTTCAAGTACATCAGCACCATCAAGTTACTTTTTTCCGGGATTTTGGCTACCCATCTCCAAAAGCTGGGCTATCTTATGGACCTAACATAGGTCACATCCCTCACGTGCTGACAGCTCAGGCATGGCTTCTAGCCTTAGTGTAGTAAATACCATCAACAGGATGAACTAGAAATCTCAACCTCAAATCCAGAACTTCCAACTTCTACATATGTACATCCAATTTCTGAACCAGTTCAAGTTGTTTCTGAACCAGTTCAAGTTATTTATGAACCAGTTCAAGTTGTTTCTGAACCAGTTCCAGATACTTCTGAGCATGTACATCAAAGTTCTGAACAAATTCAGAATGTTTCATTTGAGGGGGAGACTTCAGATTTACATTCAGTTATCAATCATGATACTGAAACTCAAGCAATTGTTGATGATTATGATTCTCTAAACAATGTTCATCTGTTCAACCATTGCCAAATGTGAACAAATGGACATCTAGTCATCCTGTACATCAAATTATTTGAGATGCATCAAAAGGTGTTCAAACAAGGTCTGCAACAGCAAATGAATGTCTGTATGTAAATTTCTTAAGTAGCATGGAACCCAAAAAGCCATATGAAGCACTTCAAGATCCAGACTGGATTTTAGCCATGCAGGATGAGTTAAATCAATTTGAAAGAAACAAGGTCTGGAGATTGATACCAAAACCAAAAGGTAAATCCATCATTGGCACAAAATGGGTATTCAGAAATAAAAAGGATGAAAATGGTATTGTTGTAAGAAACAAGGCAAGGCTTGTAGCTAAGGGATATTGTCAACAAGAAGGGATTGATTATAATGAAACATTTGCTTCTGTTGCTAGATTAGAGGCCATTAGAATCTTTCTTGCATATGCTGCTCATAAAAACATGAAGGTATTTCAAATGCATGTGAAATGTGCATTTCTGAATGGTATTTTACATGAAGAAGTGTATGTTGAACAACCAGAAGGCTTTGTAAACAAAGAATTTCCAGATCATGTCTACATTTTAGACAAAGCCTTATATGGACTTAAACAAGCACCAAGAGCATGGTATGATACTCTTATAACTTTTCTTCTGAATTCTAAATTCAAAAGAGGTACTATTGATACTACTTTATTTCTGAAAAAGGAGGGTGATGATATGATTTTGATACAAATCTATGTAGATGATATTATATTTGCTTCTACTAGTCCAAAATTTTGTAGAAATTTTGAGAAAATCATGCAAACAGTATTTGAAATGAGTATGATGGGAGAGTTGACATTTTTCCTTGGTCTTCAAGTTAAACAACTTCCCACTGGCATATTCATTAATCAATCTGAGTATGTATCAGATTTACTTAAGAAGTTTGACATGACTGATTGGTCAAGTATTCAAACTCCAATGGCCACTACAACTAAGTTAGAACCTGATCTGAATGGAAAATCTGTTGATCAAAAAAAGTACAGAGGCATAATTGGATCTTTGCTTTACTTAACTGCTAGTAGACCAGATATAATGTTTGCTACATGTATTTTTGCCAAATATCAAGCTAATCCTAAGGAATCACACCTTCTAGCTGCAAAAAGAATACTTAGATACCTAAAAGGTTCTCCTTCATTGGGACTTTGGTATTCTAAGGATTCTAGTTTTGAACTAACAGCCTTTACAGATGCAGATCATGGTGGATGCAAATTAGACAGGAAAAGCACTTCTGGATCATGTCAATTTCTGGGTGATAGACTGGTAAGCTGGTCTTCAAAGAAACAAAATTGTGTTTCTACTTCTACAGCAGAGGCTGAGTATGTGGTAACTGCAATATGCAAGTGATCTGGATGCAAGTTCAACTTAAAGACTATGGTTATACTTTCAAAAAGATTCCTCTGTATTGTGATTCAAAGAGTGCCATAGCCATCACTGCCAATCCTGTTCCGCATTTAAAGACCAAGCACATTGATTTAAGATATCATTTTATCAAATATCATATGGAAAAAGGTAATATTGAAATGTTTTTTGTTCAGACAGATTATCAGTTAGCTGATTTATTTACCAAAGCACCTGATGAAAAACGATTTAACTTCTTGGTAAGTAAATTAGGCATGATGAATATGTCTATGTAAGTATTACACATCAACCATACTCTAGAAATTATATTTTGAAGTTTTTATCTCAAAATTCTGAATAGGTTGCTCTTCAGAAATATTCTGAATATTCTGAAGTTTAACATTCAGAGCTTTGCTTCTTTTCAATCTCAGAAATATAATTCTTCTTTAAGTAGGTTGATTGTCTTTTAATACTTTACAAATTTTTTTTCTCTTTCTCATTTCTCTAATATTTTCTTGTTTCTTTAATAAAGTTGCACTGATTAAGGGGCAGAATCATAGTTGCTAATGATTCAAGGGGGAGTGGTATTAATTTCAAAATTCTGCACTACTCTTTCCTACAAAACAAATCTGAATTGCTGAAATCAAGTCTTGATCTTCATATCTAAGAAGTATGAACAAACTTCCTTAGATAATATAAGTTTTCTGTTTGTTCGAACCTACTTCTGAATCCTCAAAATGTTTTATATTTTTCAGAAGTTTGTATTTTTAAATGATTTTTGGTCTTCTAAAGTGATCCAAGTTTAGTTCTGAACTACACTTCAAAACTCTGTTGTTCTTCTGAATTCCTTCTTTTAGACTTCTGAACTTATTCTCTGATGTTCTGAACAATTTCTGAAGTTTTTGAACTTGTTCTCAGAACTTAACTTCCCGTTGATATTTTCTTAAGTATCGCTTAAGCATGTGCCACGTGTTTTAATTTCATTGGCTATTACTTAATCACGTCGTTTAAACGGTTCATTTATCCAAATAAATGATGATTACTACTCTAATCACATTTACTTTTTGGCCACGTGTCTATCAACGCTTATCCAGTCTTATAAATCAATGGTTTCTTCATCATCTTCATTTTTTAGCGATTTTACTATGCAAAACCTATCTGTTTTCATTGATTATAATTCCATTTCGAATCCTTGTTCTTCCACTATCATGTCTACTTCCAAAGCTATGGTTTCTACTTCCTCGAGTCACAATGACAGTAATGGATCATCGAGTGATGGTTCATTCAAGATCGTACCTCAGAAACTGGTTGTTGGAACAATGAAAGTTCCACTTCCTGAAGATCAAATGGTTCAAGACACAGCCATAACTGCTATTAATCAAGTCGGACCTTCAAAACCTAACCCTAACCCTAAACCGAGAACTGATAAAAATGGGGAAACAAAAATCGAACCTATTGAAGTTGCTTCTGAATCAAATGCTGGTGATAGTGAATCTCGGACTCCTGCTGAAAGTAGTGATATGTCAAAACTGTATGTTCCTGCTGAGAAACTGCTAGAAATCAAGAAAAATAACTGTGCTTTGAACTTTGAATCGTAAGACTTTACTGATGATCAAATAATTTTGATTGACATTCTGAAGAAACATCCACTCCGTTCTTTACTTTCTAGGAAATTTTCTGTTCCTACTTCTTATCTTCAACAATTCTGGCACTATGCTGAGGTTGATGAATCTGAAGATGAAATTGTCTCTTATGTTCATGCTTACAAGGTGTTTATCTCTGTGGATGATATTAGATGCCTTCACTTCTTGCCAAAGTCAGATGAGGTTCTTGGGAAAACTTCTTATGATCAAATTCCTTCCTCAACAGAAATGATCTCTGATTTCATGAGTTTGGAATATTCTGAAAATCTAAATGCTTTGAGTTCCTTTAGAAGAAAGTGTTTACCTCCAATTTGGTACTGTTTATTCTCAATTCTGAATACTTGTTTATATGGGAAAAGTTCTAGCTTGGATCAAGCTTCAGCAAATGGGAGGATTATCTTTCATGGAGTTGCCTTCAACAAGCACTATGATTATGCTAGTCTTATTTTTGATGAACTCAAATCTGCAATCTTGAAGAAGTCCACATTCAACTACATACCATTTCAGAGATTTTTTCAAACTCTCATCAAAGGAGCAATGAAAGCTGTATCAAAAATCCCTGTTCTAGCACATGAGGTACATGTTCCTATCTTTACTATGGACAGTTTAAGGCCTCTAAATGAAAAACTTACATTTCCAAATGCAGTTCCACTTTCTTCTCATTTAATTGATCTTGTAAGTCCACCAAATAGGATTGTGAGTGAGCATTCAGAATCTATGGGATTACCTCAACCAGTAGTCCCTTCCCCTGATTCAAACTAGAGTGGTGATAATGCAAGGGAGTCTAGAATTAATAGAAAGAGAGGGGAGGCTGTTCAATGGGGAGAACAACCTCAAAGAGTAAAGAGGAAAAATGAAAATGAGAGAATGGGTAGAAGAGTTAGAAAAAGAATTGAAGAGGGGAGAACACAGGTAAAAGAAAAACAAACCTGTGAACCACATGTTACTAGCTGGGCAACCACATCTTCTATCATTCCACA